>OZ012559.1:10005000-11355357 GCA_963935595.1 Schoenobius gigantellus | reverse complement strand
ATATTTTTGTAAACTTTTTGTCTTCTTCACACCAGTGTTTTTGATTTAGCGAAAAAGAATGCACAATCGCACATATACGAGACATAGTTCATAAGTTACCCTATGTGAATATTATTACACTTAACCCTAGCTTTTGAGATCAATTGATACAACTTTATTTTATACGGCTCAAGAATGAGTTCAAATGAAAGCTTGTTAATGTTTGGTATGGCATTGGCATCATTTGTTGCGCAATTTTTGACCGTAGAGGTCAAGCTTGTAAAACATGACAGTCAATTAATCTTCCTAGAGACATTGATGGGTGAAGGACAGAGTAACCAATATCAAAAGAGGGAGGGGCAGCCGCCACTATTTACAACTTTTTAACCAAATCAGAAACGTTATATATTCTTTATTGTACACGCATTTTCAAATACAGACATAGTATACAACAAACATGTATAAGGGCGAGCTTATCTCTTGAAGAGATCTCTTAAAGTAGATGCGACGAGAAAAATGAAGTAGATGCGGGACGAGGTGTACATTTCTAAACTTACCATAGTGCTATTATAAGTAACATACACAAACACACACACGTACACACACAGGTATATACACGGTGTTTCATAATAACCAATAAATAATTATTCTTTATCGAAAACTAATTATTAAAATGTGTTTACACGTAATGTCGTTCAACCCAAAATTTTCATGTAAATCATAAACATGATGATGATACTATGATATACATGAAAATTTTGGTTTGAATGACATTACGTGTAAACACATTTTAATAATTAGTTTTCGAAAAAGAATTCATTATTTATTGGTTATTATGAAACACCGTGTATATATCACTATGACAAATTCGAGAGCAGATGAGCTTTCAGCTGCTTCTTAAATGAAACTATGCAAGTGTATCAACCGGCAGTGCATTCCACAGTTGAGCAGCATGCACTGTAAAGGACTTGTGGAAGAACTTTGACTGATATTTAGGGATATTAAGTGGTTTTGGTATAACACAGGAACGCTTAGGACCGGGATCGGGAAGGAGAAGGTGAAATCGGGACCGCAAATAATGAAGGATCTCAGGATAGTTAAGGATTTTGAATGTGAGGCATATCTCTGCGTTGACAGATAGGGAGCCACTGAAGTTTGGAACGAAAGTCTGAAAAATGATCATATTTACGCAATGAAAATATGAAACGGATCGCTAGATTTTGAAGGCGTTCCAGTTTATTGAGTAAATCTTCAGTAAGAAGATTTACTCGATGAACGTTTCCGTTCGCATACATTTTGACAACACCTTGACAACTGACAGATGTCAAAACATATGGTAAATGTAACGATTTGGTTAAAACGTTCGTAAATAGTGCGATAAGGGGGGCAATCGCACTAATTATAACGTTTCAACCAAATCAGAAACGTTTTCGTTCCCATACATTTTGACAACACCTTGACAGCAGTCAGATGTCAAAACATATGGGAACGGTAACGTTTTGGTTTTGGTTCAAACGTTGGTAATTAGTGCGATTGCCCCTAAGGTCTCTGATCAGTATGAACAGATGGAAAAAAATATATACATCTACTAATGTAGATAAAAAATCGTAATAACAAATTCTTAAGTCAATAGAATACTAATGGCCAATCGCACTAACCTTGTCTTAGCTTAGGACCAAAGACATTATAAGGGGACCTCTTGTGTTTCATTTTCCGCCATCAAAAAATCAGTTCCCGACAGTCGGTCGTGTGCGTTCACGCTAAAAGATACACCAAATTCAACCGTTTTATTATTCATCTTATCTATGTCAAGAGTAGAGCGACGTAAAATTAATATTAATTACACAAACCACAGAATATAATAAGCTCGCCTAACCTACGGAAACAAATCTGTAACCATGTTAGGAGGGTGTGAAATTATGTGCTCGGAAGGTTTTATGAACTTCAAGCCTTAATTAGAGTTTTCCCCGAAGCAATTCCGAATCTCGCCCCGCGTGCGGAATGATAACCGCCCTATTATATCAGCCACGTACCTACCTAAAGTAATTATGTTAAGCTGTCACGTGATTATCAAACCTCTCCAGTTACCAAGGACTTACCCCGATTTCACTTAATAGTAATAATAGTGGATATTACTTGACAATTTGAAGCGGAAACTATAATGTTACGTTCACCACTAACGCGCGCAACAGCGCTTGTGAAATCGCTTCAAACGAGTTAGGCCACCAGGATCCCCTAGCCCGATCCCCTTGGGCAGGGTTTCCCTACCAGTGAGGCGCGCCCCACTTAGGGGGGGCGTAGAGTGAACCAACGGGGGGCGCAGCGAGTGGCTCCATAATTAAACTGTATAAAGAATATTTATTAAAACTGTTCATATAAACTCGTGCGAAGCAGACGGTGCCACCTATGCGAAGTCAGCGACACGTTGCAACCATCTTTTGAATAAAACTAAACACGCCAATATTTTCATAGTTTGCTTAATTTTCTTGACTCCCCATTTCGGCCTCTAGGGGGGCGTAGTATTTTAGCATAATGTTGGGTGAGCCGCATAGGTTAAAAGGTTGGGAACCCCTGCCCTAGGGGATCCACGTGAACTCGTAAGTTCATCAGTGGGGCTAGCACGCAGGAGAATCGAAAATCGAATCGAAATCCGAATCGAGGAGTTTGTATGGCAATTTTATTAGTTCTGCTACTCACCGCCGTGGCGCTAATAAAATTGCCATACTCCTGGATTCGATTTCGATTCGATTTTCGATTCTCCTGCGTGCTAGCCCCACTGAATCCCCAAAGCAACGTTAGGCTGCATTCACAGTATTCACAGATTGTCAATATAAATAAATTGTGCATGTGAACACATCATTACGTACTTAAAATTTACAGGGGACCCTGATGAACTAACGAGTTCACGTGGATCCCCTAGGGGATCGGGCTGGGGGATCCTGGTGGACCAACACCTTCAAACACCTATGCATGGTTTGGCAGAGACAGCGAGGGTAGGACAGGTCAATGTTGATGTATCGTAAAGTAGCTACCGAAAGCTACGTTTGGGGTCTAGACAAAGTAACAAATCAAAAATGATAAGGAAGTTGGAAAAGAACATAATGTATGAGAATGATTCCACATTACGAAACATTGTCATACATTGCCGTTCGATACATCACGAAACAGACATGAATGATCCTCCGTCTCCAGACCCAGTGGGGGGTTATTGTCTAAGAAAAAGTCTATCTCGATCGCTTACAATTTGACAGTCGCAGTCTATCCATCACTCCTTTATAAAAGGAAGTCGGCGCAGAGTCTTGTGTTCACGGCGCAATGGCTGTCAAATTTAAGGCGATCGCGATAGATTTTTTTGTAGCACAATAACCCACCTGTTTGTATAGAATATTTTGTGGTCGTACGTACGCCACTTTGCCCTATAAGTTAATGAATGCAAACTTTTGAGAATTTTGTCAAATGGCATTTGCTATGTCATTTTATTCTAAATAATTCTAAATAAGTACATTTTGAGAGTATGTCATTATGCGTTTAGGACATTTATTGCTTTTAGGACATTTTGCGTTGAGTCCATTTTTTTAAGTTAATGAATTTATTTTATCTAAATAATGTAATGCCTTTTAATGTGACGTCTTTATAGGGCTTTCCAGCTTTCAGACGACTATTAGTGCTCTTCATAGAAATCCCTACTAATATTATAAATGTATGATATATATCTAGATAAATAAACCCAAAAACGGCAATAGCATACATACTCGTATAATCCGAATTTAGAAATAAAATAAACTTATATGTAAATTAACACATCATTCAAGTCAATTTAACGCCATTCATTCCCTGCAAAGCAAGAAGGGTGGTTGACAATTTACCTACGTATTAAACTGTTAATCCGACTTGAGTTAAATATTTGATTACGGAGGGCGATTCATTAATGATTTCGTTACAACCGAACGATGTTTACTTGACGCTTCTGCGGTAACTCTAAATAGATCTCTCAAACAAACTAACAGTCAGTTGCACTAAGTTTTGATAAATTTAATGCTACATTAATGCTGATGCTGTCACGGTCTTTCACACATTGACAGTGCAATACGACATCATTTTTTTTATACAACAAAGTTGGCAAACAAGTATACTGCCCACCTGATGGCAAGTGGTAACAGTCACCTACAATACATGTGGCTCCTGTGAGATTCGCAGCAAAACTGCAACCCCCACAAGCACCGCAGTGTACGTTGCCAACTTGTGACTTAAGATGTAAAGTCACGTACCCAGTAATTTCAATGCCATATCTTACCCTTCAAACCGGAACACAACAATGCAAGCACTGCTGCTCTGCGGCAGAAATAGGTAAGACGGAGGTACCCAAGCAGACGACGACGACGACGACACTGAGTCTCTCTCCAGTAAAATCAAAATCAAAATATTCTTTATTACTACTTCATAGAAAGCTCTTGATTGATCCAAATTTTTTACCTACCACATTTTAAAGAGGCATTAAATAATCAGAGTTTCTGCAACTGTCTGTAAATCAAACTGTGACCTGGCCAAAGTCTTTCTTTTGAGGTTTCAATATAATAAACCGTTTATGATGTATTTGCTGACACTTTTTTTTTTTTTTTTTTTTCTCTAATTTAACACTCCACAGACTCGTGGTCCGTGCTCTTTTCATGGAATCTTCTCATTGTGATCTATTTTATTATAATTATTATATTAAGACTTACGACTACTTTTTACTCCTAATCTAAGGTGAGTTGCGCAACTCAATCAATTTAAAAATTTAAATATATATCTTAATAATATCTATTTATACTTATATATACTTAATTATACTCAAATATATATCTTAATAATATTATACGATATGTTAATAATTTATGTATGGACTATTTCATAAGATTTGGACAGTTAGTATACTCGTATTTGGCATAATATATGTTACGTCTGTTTTTTTTTTTGTTGCTGACACTTGCGATAGAGACCATAGGCGTATATAGAGAGGGGGCCGGGGGGGCCTTGCCCATCCCAGAATGGTCTAGTGCCTACCCCAGGATGTTAGGCTACTTCAATATTCTATGATGGACGCCAACCAGTGATAACTTCAAACAAAAATTGAGGGCCAGGCCCACCCCAGAAAAAAACTCTAGATACGCCAATGACAGAGACACTGCACCAGAGGGAGACAGTACAAGAGTAGTCTGCGTCTACCTCTAACTTACCTATTTCTATCGCCAAGCAGCGGTACTTGCATCTGTGTTCCGGTTTGAAGGGTTAGACTGGCAGTGAAATTACTAGGTACTGTGCTAACGAGCTCTGTTGTGTATAGAAGCAGTAGAGTTCAGCATACTTACTCGCCACACTGCCCACAGTATATTAAGTATTTTATACAGTCTATGCTTCTCGGCTTTCGAACCCATCTGGCTAGTTACCATCGCCATATCTAAGTGTGTCGCCATAATCATTGTCACAGCTCATATATATCCACACCGAGGGGCTCGTGCCTACCCTATGTCAGGGGGCTTAAGTCACAGTCAACCACGCTGACCCAATAATCTAAAAAAAACATTGCTGTGTTCCGACAATTAGAGGTAAGATAGCCATTTTTTTGGATAGTGAGGAGTCCAGGTGAAGCTCGCTTCCATCTTCGGCCATTTCATGTTTACCATCAGGCAAGATGAAGGCCACGAGTTTTCCTATTGTATAAAGAAGTCTTATTAGACCACATATTTAAAGAATTTATTTATGAAATTTCATTTCATCTGTCCTTTATCAAAGTCTTACACCCTCAAAACTACACATTTTAATGAGATCAGCCTTAGTACAAACAACTTTATTGAATACAATCAGACCCTGAACTTCATAAAATTTGGTGCATTATAAAATAGAATGTAAGCAAAGGGTTATTATCCCATGATGTTAAAAAGTGACCTAAAATAAATAAATAAAAACAGATTCGAAAACGACACATTGAAATTGGTACTGTGCGAAGGCTCGCCAACGCTGATCATCGTCCATTCGATACTGTTCGATTCGAATAGCACGGATAGTCCAATCTCATCTAACGGCCGCAAAGGACATAATGGGTATCGGAGAACGCCTGGAGTCACCGCAGCCAGAATCGATTACAACGATTTACTCGCTTCCGCGCACATATCGGACTCCGGTTATTCGGTTGGCACGGACATCTCCTTTATGAGTTCACTTTCGCACATGTCTTGTGTACATTTTCGCGTCGCTTTGCTACAGTTCTATACATATCCTATATTGTTCACTAGTACGTTCCCATTTGGAATATGCAGATCAGATTTGGAATCCAAGGTATAAAACATATATTTCGCGAATCGAAACGTCCAAAAGAAATTTATTAGATACCTATGTTTTCGTATCATAGATCAGTATGATTCCAAATACTATCTTGATTTATGTAAAAAACACCATCTTCTTCCTCTAGCTAGAGCTACGTCGCGAAATATCTGATAATGTGTTTCTACTTAAAATTACCTCTGGAACCATTGACTGTCCAGAGCTTTTGTCACATATCTCCCTAAAAGTTCCTGTCAAATCTCTCCGATTTCAGCCTCCTCTTTTCCTTCCCAATACTAATTCAAATTACAGGCAGAATTCATATCTTTGGCGTGTGGCTAGTGATTTCAATGCGGTGTCCAATAATCTTAACCTTGATTTATTTGCAACGAAATGTGCAGCTGCGAAACGTCTAATGAACCAAAGCTTATGTTGTTTCTAGGTTTACGATTGTAATCTTCTCTGTGCGTTTATTATTTCAGTGCCAAACTAGGTATATTAATTGTTTCTATATGTGAGGACCTGTAAATAGCTTTATGTTATATATTATAAGTTAACTACTCTGTATTTCTGCTGTTGGTCTTCCTAACAGATAAAATAAAATAATTAAATAGATCATTTTTCTTTAAATTATGCTAATTTTTCATTTTACCTACTGTATAGTTTATATAAGTTGAAAATAATAAGATCGATGATACCCAAAGTGATCTAAATCCACCCCCCAGGGTTCGAAAGGTCTACAAGGTTGAATGAGCAGAAAAAATGGGGATCTGCGAGATGTAGACCTCATTTAAGCAAGTCGCGACTTCAAAATAAAGACTTTGTGACTTTGACTTTCAATGAATGGAATCACTAACATAAAAAGATGATTTGTTAATTTGTTTTTACCTCAAAACATAACAAACAGACCGACACCGATTAGTACTAAATTGTATCGTTGTGAATTTTATAAACAAACTTCTTTTTACAATTTTATGTATGTCATATATATTTTTAGTGAATTAAATAGCAACTCACCGAAGTAACTCGAAAGAATACAAGGGTCAAAATACGTGCCTATTGTATTTAAAAAACAAACTTCAACACCTAAATGTCAAGGATGCTTCCATCGTCAGCTCGGCCTACGACAATCATACGTGAATAGCTACGGAAAAACATGAAACACGTTAGACGTGCCTATAAAATTTAAGGGTTTTCCTCGATTTTTCTGGGATGCCATCCTCAGATCCTAACTTGAGTGATAATAGGACCAATTGAGACACCCTGTCAAATAAAAAATAATTTTCCAAATCGGTTAATAAATGACGGAGTTCTGAGGTAACAAACATAAAAAACATACAGTCGAATTAATCCTCCTTCTATTTGTTTTATTAACTCGATTAAAAACAGGGCGTCTAACCAAAATTGAAAAACATGGCAGTGGTCTAGACAATAAAGTTTGGGGATCCATGGTATCCTGAGTAACTATATATAATAACTAGCTGTGCCCGCAGCTTTGCTTGCATGCAATTCAGCTTGGTCGTAATGTGATGTTGTATAGCGGGGGTGCTCAAACGGTCGATCGCGAGCCATCATCGAGAATGCTTTTTGAGTCGATCTCGAGGAAAAAAATGCCGATATAGATAGATGTATTCATAGTTTTTGTTTTAGTTGATTCTCAATTAGGCCAGAATAGCCCCCTCATCACTTTTTTCTATCGTAGTAACCACCTGCTAGCGGCGAAAGGCTGCTTTATCAGAGGAACGTGCGGTACTTGTCAAAGAAAAGCCGTGACGCGCGACGTTTTTGATCCCGCCGATTTTTCTTTCGGGGTGGCGTGTTTGGCGGTCCACTTATAAACCATGCCGAAAGTCTGACTTAGTTTGTATAAGTGGAGCTTTTCATTGATTTTCTAGAGCAGATCCTACACCTACCCTAACTAAAAAAATACATATTGAGGGGAAACTTATGTCGATCCTACTAAGTAATTCTACGTGGATTATGGCCATGAAATTCTGCAACGTCCCTACACCTGCGCTACGATAGAACCTATCTACGTGGCGACACTCCATTATACATACATACTTGCACCCTCACATAGTCGATCGATTGGAGTCTAACAATATTGAATAGTTGATCGCCTGTAATTCAACTTTGAGCACCCCTGTATAGCTTTCGTCGATAAATAGGCTCCAACGGTAAAATAATTTATCAATTCGAACCAGTAGTTCAACGAAACAAACAAACCGTTCAGGTTTATATTATTAGGAAGGAAGTATAGTACTTATAGGTTTGAACAATAGAGAGACCACAATTACTTATGCCAACATAATCCGCGCGTCTATCAGCTTTTTTTCCTTTAATCAATGTCGTCCTTTATTTAATCATGTCGTATTATGTGTCCGACCGTTATTCCCCGATAATCTGAGACATATTATTATGGCCGCCCTTTTTCGTCGATTGTTAGCGAAAGAAATAATTTCCTTTATCCGCGGCGTTACCTAGGCAATTTGATCAGACATTGGTGTCATTCTTGAGACGTGACGTCACGTGTCCTAAATAGTTAACCAGTGCTGGATACAATATTAATATTGATGTGCAGCCGGCTTAAAAAGTAGATAAGTATTTTTAGCAGATTTAGTACCATGTCACACCATTTATTCCTTTTATTTAGTATGGTTACACCTATGATGCATTGTTAATAGTTGGTGTGACATGGTACTAAAGTGTTTATCTACTTTTGAAGCCGGCTGTACAGTGTGTAACAAAAACCCTGCGAACCCTTTTAGGAACATTTTCAGAATCGAGATACGATGGTTTTTAATTTTTATGTATGTATTTTTTAAACTCTTCAATAAAAAATCAAAATAAATATTTGATGATTAATACTTTAAAAGTAATATTAAATCAGTTTTAAAAACAATGTAATAGTGCAAATTATTTAGTCACTTCTTTTTTGGTAAGCCAATAAGTAAACATATACATACACTCCTATAAGGGTTCACATGTTTTTGTTACACATAGCACATCTCTCTAGTTGCTGAAAACAAAAATGAAAAAAATGTGGAATTTGAAGTCAAAGTGGAATGATCCGATATATTGACAGCTGCCTTTCGATAAATGAGTCGACAATTGGTCACCTATGTTTGAACTCGAACACCTTGATCTGTTAAAAATCCTGTTTTCAGCAAAAAAAATCCGGTATTTTTAAATAAAACAAACGAAGGCAGACGTAGATTTTATTTTTTGAAATTTAATTCTTGCCTACTCGCAATCTACTTTAAAAAAAAATCTTACGACTTTCTTTCGTCCACTGTGAAGTATAAGTGAATTCATATTGTTTGTTTCTGTCATTTGATCAACAAAATTGTTTTAAAAATCCAATCTCGAATTAATACCGTTCTAATGTCGTTGAATCGGGTCTAGACCGAATTTATCCACTCAGATGCTAGTAGATGGTGATTGGGGATAATTACCTAATTCGATTGAATCCCTTTCGATTCGACAGTGATCGTTAAAGAGGTAAGATTAATCAATGGTATTGTAAAGTATTGAGATGGTACTATCCAATCTAAACTCAAAGTAAAAAAAAATTGAAAATAGAATTTTCATTACTCATACTCTGAAAGTAGGTCTGAAGTTGCCTGAGTAGCCGGTTGAAAGTAATACTTTTCAGCCCTAGGGAGAATCACTTTCAACTGACAGCTGCTGTCAATATTAAAAAAGAAACTAGTTCTTTTTTCACGTTTTTATTGAATAATGTTCCGGCTTTCTGTATACAGCCACTCAATTACAGCGCGGTATAAAATTGAAATAACATAATGTTAAGTATTTAAAGAATATATTTTTAAATGACTTTATTATAATTTATTTTTAACTATTTCTTTAAAATAACATAGATTTTGGCAAAATATTTACCATTTTTTAAATTATGAAAATGCAAAATAATGGCCGAATAGCTGGCCGGCCACAAAAAAAAAAACAAAATAAGCGGGAAAGCGGCAATGCGATCTTCATTTGTTTTTTACATTTGTAGAGTTTTGTTAATACTTACGTATAGCAAAGATTTGTATTAACTGTTAATTATATTTGTATAACATTGTGTTAATAATTAACACAATGAGTTCATCTGATTCAGGTATGGAGTTAACGCCTGATTTTATAGGAGAAAGCAGGCTAAAAGCAGAAGTTGTTGATTTATGTAAAATAAAATTTACAAGTTTTTTCTTTAGCTAATCCATTGTTTTATTTTTACTTTCCTTGTATTCGTAATGAAAAGCACAGTGTTTACCTCGGGTTAAAGACTTATTTAGTCCCTCGAACTATTGGTGCCCTCGCTACGCTCGGGCGCCAAACACCGTCTCGGGACTAAATAAGTTACTTTCACCCCTAGGGTAACAATGTACTATTAAAGTCGAACTGGATATCTTACTACAAAATTGATATACTCATCAATAATTTTGGTGTTAAAATGGGAGTCATCAAATCAATAGTCGCTAACTTAATCGTATAGAAGTATACTAATATTATTATTAACTAATTAGAAAAGATTTGATTGTTTGTTTGTCTGTATTGAACTAGCTTTTGCCCGCGACTTCGCTTGCGTCAAATTCGGGGTAAGGCAACCACCTTCCAGCATGAGCACCTTGAACTGTACTTATTATAGATGCAGAACTATTCCTGATAAGGATAACTACTCCTCTCGTCTCGCCGCGCCGCCCGCACTCGCCTAGGTACCCGATTGACGACGATCGAGATGGCATACCTAAAATGAAAAAATATATAGAAACCTTATATGGGTGATGATATTTCACGTCTGCAACGTTAGATTTTAAAATTGTTGCTGTTTTCGTAATCAGCGACTCGATAAACCACAAAAAGAATACCCATGTTGATTTTCAGACTTTCTCATCCCATTTCCCTTTTTTAGGGGTTGTATTCTGTAAAAACTTAAAACACGTGTTTACTCATTTATTGATAGCAGTACACCTGTGAAATTTCGAATAAAATGTCTGATTTTGTTTTTTCATACAAATGTTGGACCTCCGTTTCAAATCCTTAGAGGGTGGTTTTTGAAAAATCCATTCTTAGTGCTCATAGCCCTTAGACCTCATAAGAAACCTACTTGTTAAATTTTGCATCTTTAGACCCGAAGGTTTGGGCTGTACGTTGATATGTGAGTCAGTTTCTTCTTTTCCATATTAAGAAGAAGATAGAAAACGATGATGGTAGTTCACGACCGCCAGTTTGGATTTAGAAAAAAAGTCCAACTAATCTTGTTCCCCCATACAAAATTTGGAGCCCTTTTTCAACCCTTTAGAGGGTGAATTTTAAAAAATCCTTTCTTAGTGCACCCCTTTACCTCATAAGGAACCTACGTGCCAAATTTGGAATCTCTAGGCCCAGTGGTTTGGGCTGTGCGTTGATATTATCAATTTTCACACTTTGACACCCCATATCCCCCTTTTAGGGGTTGAAGGTTACGTGCCAAATTTGGAATCTCTAGGCCCAGTGGTTTGGGCTGTACGTTGACATTATCCATTTTCACACTTTGACACACTATATCCCCCTTTTAGGGGTTGAAATTTGGAAAATCCTGAAACAGTGTTAACTTATTTATCGATTGGAGTACTCATGTGAAGTTTCGATTAAAATAGAGCAAGTAATCTGGTTTCCCCATACAAACTTTGGAGCCCTTTTTCAACCCTTTAGAGGGTGAATTTTAAAAAATCTTTTCTTAGTGCACCCCTTCACCTTATAAGGAAGCTACGTGCCAAATTTGGAATCTCTAGGCCCAGTGGTTTGGGCTGTGCGTTGATATTATCAATTTTCACACTTTGACACACCATATCCCCTTTTAGGGGTTGAAATTTGGAAAATCCTGAAACAGGTATTAATTTATTTATCGATTGGAGTACTCATGTGAAGTTTCGATTAAAATAGAGCAAGTAATCTGGTTTCCCCATACAAACTTTGGAGCCCTTTTTCAACCCTTTAGAGGGTGAATTTTAAAAAATCTTTTCTTAGTGCACCCCTTCACCTTATAAGAAACCTACGTGCCAAACTTGGAATCTCTAGGCCCAGTGGTTTGGGCTGTGTGTTGATATTATCAATTTTCACACTTTGACACCCCATATCCCCCTTTTAGTGGTTGAAGATTACGTGCCAAATTTGGAATCTCTAGGCCCAGTGGTTTGGGCTGTACGTTGACATTATCAATTTTCACACTTTGACACACTATATCCCCATTTAGGGGTTGAAATTTGGAAAATCCTGAAACAGGTGTTAACTTATTTATCGATTGGAGTACTCATGTGAAGTTTCGATTAAAATAGAGCAAGTAATCTGGTTTCCCCATACAAACTTTGGAGCCCTTTTTCAACCCTTTAGAGGGTGAATTCTAAAAAATCCTTTCTTAGTGCACCCCTTCACCTCATAAGGAACCGACGTGCCAGATTTGGAATCTCCAGGCCCAGTGGTTTGGGCTGTGCGTTGATATGTCAGTCAGTCAGTCAATTTCTTCTTTTATATATATATATATATAGATAAGCTTCGAAACTTCTTAACCGATTTTGATGAAAGTTGGTATAGGGATAGTTCGAAACCAGGAAAAGGACATAATTTTCCAAAGGGAAAATCTGACGGGAATACTTTTCCTACGGGAAAAATTAGTTATAATGCAAACAAAGTTGCATACGGTCAGCTAGTTTCATATAAAGACAAAATACCTACAAAAATGTCTAAATGTTTACAACAACACAATAATATTTCGTAATGCGTTAAATAAACTTAACTTAAAAATAACCATCAATTCTGATTATATTTATTTAAATTGGCCCGATTATGCTCATCTCAACTTAAAAGATGCGCTTGTAAATGCAGAACTTGCTGGTATTGGAAGAAGAAATAAAATAATAATCATTAAAACATTATGCAATTCTGACTGCATTCTCTTCGACTCAATTTGACATAGATATTAGAAAATATACCCTAAGTATCGCCTACTATATTTTGGAACTTTTTTTAGAATTGACTAACAAATATAGTAGGATACTATATTATACCACGTGTCTCATACATAACTACCCATCAAAATTGTAATATTTATTTTACCGAAAAGAAAGTGTCAACCTAAATACTCGTAACTTGTCATATCAATCAAATAAATTCAATTTTAGAACAATTTTAGGTTGGCACTTTTGATAGTTTAAATAAAATTAAATATTATATTTTGTATGGGGAGATATCAGACACGTTGTATAGTAGGGTTGGCAACCCTAGTTCCACATAACCGCAGGGCCCCCTCCCGCTGCAGTAGATCTAAATTCTTTTTGGCTGGGTAAAAAAAGGACTTAATGAATAGACTGTAATGATGATACATTGATTAGTATATTATGCAACTAGTGAATAAAGGACGGATTTAAAGCGAAGGTCATAGATGAATCACGAGCAAGTGAAGGATTCTAACGACTGAACCACGACCGTAGGGAGTGATTCATGATGATTGAATCTCGAGCGTAGCGAGTGATTCAAGTGTTGGAATCCTGAGCGACGCGAGTCATTCATGACCCTCGGTATAAATCAGTTTTATTCAAGAGTTGCATACTATAGGTACTTTATACCATGATTACGAGAAAAATAAAGATTTAAGCGAAAATAGATGTTAACGAATGGAGTAAAGCCTATGGCCTCGCAATTAACCCGGGTAAATCTCAAGCACTACTGATCGGTAGTAGATACTACCGCAACGAAATCAATATCGCAGAGTTACCCTCTATTACTATTGATAATACTCCGATTCCATACTCCGAATCAGTAAAAAACTTGGGAGTTATATTCGACTCAAATCTATGCTGGATTTTGCATGTCAATGAAGTGAGCAAGAAGATATTCTTCGCAATGCATAATTTGAAATGCCTCCAAACTTTCTTGCCATTAAAAACTAAAATCACTTTGGTCCAAACTCTCATTCTGCCCATTTTGGACTATGCCGATGTCTGTTACTTAGATGCCACAGAGGAGCTACTAAACAAGCTTGAGCGTTTGCAAAATCTTTGTATCCGTTTCATTTTCGGTTTGAAGAAATTCGACCATATCTCCGAGTTTCGAAACGATCTCAAGTGGCTACCCATCCGTTTCCGTAGGAATACTCGAATACTTTGTTTCCTCTTTAATGTCCTTTTCAATCCCATGTATCCATCATACCTTCGAGAGCGCTTTTCCTTCGCTAACTCGTCTAAAGCTCTCTGTAGATCCCACCTTAAATCTCTTCTTAGTGTTCCTTCCTGTAATTCCACTTTCTTTTCCTATTCATTTACGGCCCATGCAGTTAGACTTTGGAATTCGCTTCCACCTAACATACGGGATTGCCAAACTATTTGCTCGTTCAAGCGGCGCCTAAGGGAGTTCTATCTATCCAGGTCCTAACATTAATGGCTAGAATTATAGATATTTGTGTTGCTGGTTTATATATATTTTTTACGTTTATTTATTATCTTTCTGACTATTATTAATATACTATGTTTATTATTATATATATTTTTGTTCTTCTGTTATACACGCATACCATTTTTATAATACAATTTCTCCTCTCGCGGGTCTGCTGGAAGAAATGTCATTTTTGAAATAAGCAGTACCTTTGTACATCTTTTCTTCTGTGTTGTTTATATATATGTTAATTTCTGCGTGCATAAATTGTTAAATAAATAAATAAATAAATAGATATTTAATATCGAGTATTTTTATCTCGTAAATCGAGTAAATATATCGGTGTGTTCTAAATTCGAATAAAATAAACTTTTTAGAGGGGGAATGGTATAAATGTACAAAATATGTAACTGTATGAGCACAAAATGTCAGAGCACTTCCGTTCTCATTTCACAATACCCCCTAGTGGTCCCCTGTTGCGAGCGCATGCAAACCTTTCTATGAAGTGTCAAGCGTCATTTTAGCCCACACAATGCTGTGAGAGCCGTGCTATACATTAATGGAACTAATGCCAGAGTCAATTAAGCGCATTGCATGAATGTGGAAACTGAGAGTGACATTGTAACGCTGAAGGCGATTGAAATGGATGCGTGCTTTGAATATTCCTATCTATACTTACTAATATTATAAAGCTGAAGAGTTTGTTTGTTTGGTTGAACGCGCTTATCTCAGGAACTACTGATTCGAATTGAAAAATTATTTGTGTGTTGGATAGTCCATTTATCAAGGAAGGCTTTAGGCTACCTATATAACATTACGCTACGAATGAAGAAACGAATAGGAGCTGAGCATCAATGAAAAATGTTGTAAAAACGGGAAAAAATAAATCGCCAAGTGCGAATTGGGCTCGCGCACCAAGGGTTCCGTACACACTTCTTTAACTTCCTAACTATGCATATATTTCCGGTTTTCATATTTTTTTCTTAATATGTGCTTAAGACTTCTTAAGAGTTTATTTCGACACTCTCACGAGAATCAAATACCCTATTAATACTGATTCCGGATAAAACCTAATACAAACTACTCAGCCAGATTTTCTGTAGAGTTTATCACGCGTTGTTAGCTGCGTACATCATATAGATTGGTCTCGCGGCAATCGTCAAAGGGAGTGAAGGGCTGTAGCACAATATGGCTCAACAATAGGCTGGCGAGGGCTGTCGTGCATTCAACGCAAGGGCTTCTTCATTCAATGAGTAGAACCTACATACGCTATATTATAGAAGGGCATAAGTGTAACCTCATTTCTATTCTGTTATGCTCTTCTTAGTTTTGCATACCTACTATAACGCGTAACGTATTACCTTTGTTAATGTTTATTGGCTATATCCAAAGCTAAGAAAAATAATAAATTAATTAAATAAAATAATGTTTAAAAAACAAGCTTTAATTTTAATGCTCTAAATAAATGAGGAAAATACTCGTCAATACCAAACTCGAGGGAGTTGTGTCGTTTTATTGCATCAGATCAGTTCCATGTCATCATAATAAATAAATAAATGCATGCAAAATTTCAACTCAATCGGAAACCGAGAAATGGGTCAAATTTAACTTGCAAGATTTCATTACGGACAGGTAAAGTAAATAATAATAAATAAAATTTTGTAATAAAAGCTTGTACAATAGTACCTGTGCAATGTTGAGTTGGTCAAGATTTCGACAAATTATTTCTTATGAATAGTGCATGTTGCCTTCACTCAAAAGGTTATTCGATGTGTTTATTTTAATTCGCATTTTGATTATTATATTACGAGTATTTGGATTATATAAGTCAAATCATGTTTGACGAACGAAATTATTACAATGTCCAGACAGTCATGCTAGGCGTGAATAATGAATGAATAAATACTTATGGCTTTATTCATAAAAATATTTAAGCAATGTTTAAGTTAAATAATGTTGCTGTCACTTTCAATCTCATTACAAAAGAAAGGACATCACAAGAGACAGCAACATTACTTAACTTAAACATTGCTTAAATATTTTTATGAATAAGGTTATTAATCGGTAATAAAAAACGCTTAAAATGAAACCAAATACTAATAAAAGGCTGCCTTACTGCCTATACATATATGCGAAGGAAGAAATCCGTGGAGAAAACTGTACGCATGGTACAGTTCACAGAATTCGTCAATTTTCTTTAATTTTCGAAATTAAAAATCTATCGAGACCTTGAAGATTAGTTGAAAACAAAAGCAGATATTTAGAATTAATAAATTTTGATTTTATTGAAATTTGAAAATTATAAAATTATAAAGAGCAACTTTTCTAATAATTTCACTTTCTATAAATGGCGTGGACTTTGTGCTTTTTATTGGAAATCAATCGGGTATTTCTTTTTTAATTTTTGATTTTTATGAAGTTGGTTCGTATTTTTCTGTATATTTTATTGTACATGGACCCGATATCGTCGCGGGCAGACCATGGGAACAAGCTTATCTAATATATCGTGTTACAGTATTTGTTATCAAACTCCTCTGAAACGGCTTGCAAGATTTTTTATGGGTAGATCTGAATCCGAGAATAGGTGTAAGGCTATTTTTTTCTATATTTTATGATTTGTTATCAAAAATACTTATTCTACCACCAAACCCATTTCTAAAAGCGATATTAGTATTTTTGCTTACTATATACTTATACTGCATAATACAACCTATCATAAGTTGTCCTTTCAATTTAGTTCAATGACACTAAAATCCGCTAAAACCAATTATCCCCCTCGCAGTCGTTTCCACTATGCAATCGCGAAATTGGTGCTTCTAAAAGCCTGTTCGCAAAATTTCAACCAAATTGGATGCGTGCACACCTTTATAATCCTTGCTATATCCAGCTGTTCTTTTTATGCTTTTATACGACAACAAAACAGCTTTTGTAACTACGGGATCCCATCCGCCCCGAATTAGGCGGGACAGTCCCGTTTTTAGAAATCAATGTCCCGCTGTACCTACCCCGTTATCCGTAACTATCCCGCTTTAAAAATATTGATAGTTTTTTGTCGATTAATAGCAGTATTTATTATTGCAAATGAAATGGTTTGTAATTATTTGCAAGTTCCGTAAGCTTCAAACAGATGGCGGTGTGAGTTTATTTATCGACACAACACAACACCTTGTTTACCTAGCTTGGGTATATATAACCATCCAGTAGATGATGTTTTGTTTCAATTTCTTTAAGTTACATACAGTCTATTCCTTTAGGATGTTTAGTATAACAATAAGCTGATATTTATTTTTCTATGGACACAGACAGTCACAATAATTAACAACGAGTACCTACTAAATTCACAATACATAAACCAATGAGTGTCCACAGACAGCTTATACCTACATTTGGTTCTATAAGCAAACAATGGAGGGACAAAACAAAGCACATACTTTAACCACTGAGCCACGACAACGCATTGTCGGGTCAGCTAGTAAATGGTTAAAGCAATGATACATTTACACGTCACGACGACGGGTTCCTTCCGCCTAGGGCAGGGTCATTGTTTTGCACATTACACGACTATCTTTTCGTCGGGCAAGCGTTTCGTCTTTCCGGTGTTTTGGGCACGTCAAGACGTGATAGGTCCCTCTTCGTCACCTCTCCGTGCTACAACTAATACGTCACGTTGTTTTTCTGTAAGTTATATGCTGGGTTTGGACCGTACCGATGTCGTGTCGTGTGAATAGTCGCAAGTAGTCGAATGACGCATTTCATCAAATCACAAGTCAGAAACTCAACTCGACAGATATTAGTAAAGAGCTTATATAGTGAAACAGTGTAAGATTTTGAACTTTTCATTTGCCTTTTATCAAACTACTAGCTTTCCGCTCGAAGCTTTCGGTTTCCCCTGGGAATTCAACATTTTCCCGTAAGAAAAAAAAATATAACCTCAGTTACTCAATGTTCTAGAAAACATTCTATTAGTGAAAGTCGGATCAGTAGTACCGGAGATTACCCTGAATATCCAAACTCACAAACAATACCTCTTTATAATATTTATATAGATGTGCAGAATTACGTGATGGCACGAGCAACTGTTACTCAAGCCACAGACCCTATAGCCAAATTAACCCGCCAATAACTCCAAAGAGATCCCGGACGTCAGACTGTATACGAGATTGTGTGGCTCTTAAAATTGTTCCCAAACAAGCTTGCCGAGCTTCTGAATGTGGCCTTAGTCCGGGAACCTATTCACGGGCTATTCAACTTCATCGCACTCGAGAGCAAAACGGGTAAAGCATGTCGCACGCGTTTTGGCCGACAGCGCCCTTTGAGGAATTACAGACCCATTGCCCTCCTCCTCGAAAAAAAAAACTTAGCTACATACCAATTAACACGAACACGCGCACACACACACACACACGTACGCGCATACACACACACACACATACATCTCACAACTGTTTAGGCGAGGACTGACGATAACAAGGTACCGGTACCTGTTTGTTATGTAAACGCAGTTTTTTGTTTAATTTTTAATGTGTTTAGTCTACCCTATAATGAAATAATATTAAGGTAACATAGTATAAATCTATAACTGGCCCATGAATGGCTCATTTTTTCAATTTGTAATTTTTTGTATATTGCGCTGTTGACTTAAGGAAATAAATAAAAAAACATATTCTACTATGGCAGGTTATACGGGGTCCCCCGAAAAGTTTGCAACGATATCTATGTCACTGATCATCGTCGTTTCCACAGACTAGTACGTAATTAAGTTATCGATTCATATGCATTTCATAACAGGGTCCCGTCGACGACTGAAAATGGTTTTTGCGTGAGGTTCCTGTGACATGCGTAAAAAGAGAGGCAATCGCACATGACATTATGACCAAAATTAGAAACATTTCCGTTTTTTAACATTTTGACAATACCTTGACAGCTGTCAGATGTCGCAACATAATATGGGAACTGAATTTGGATAAGCCGTTCGAAAGTAGTGCGATAAGGCCCCAGAACCTACCCATCCCGAATGCCAACTTTAATCGCCAATAAAAATAAGAGTCATGACTGTAATCAATCCTGCTTCCTTTCAGCTTATCATGGCTTTCTCTGAGGTACGAATAGTCCTCTGCAGGCTTATACAAAATCATCACTATACATTTGCTGCGTCAAATCGAAAAAAACTTGCGTAATTTCCATAAACTGCTGTTCGTTATGTGTTTTTGACTAGCCTCTGATCTACCTAGGTGTGTCAAAACTACACCATTCCAGCTGAAACGTCATCTCGCGTAAAGGGAAAATTTAATTAACTATAAAGTGGCTTAACAAATTAGAACGCGTTGTCAGGGCTGTTTATTCAACGATACGAGGCAAGGGTGAATGAACTGGGGTGGCTTATGTGTCGAGATTCGGCGGCTTTCAAATTCAGCAGCCAATATGGCGCAGTACCTACTACGAGTAGGTTAGAATGTGGTAACCTCGAAAACAGCCGTTTGCGACTTTCTCGTCAAACCCATTTTTCTGTATTCCTACTGAACTTATGCTCCGAGGTGTGAGAAATCTTAAAGGCGCGCACCCACAGAGGCGGGAAGCGGGATGGTAGCGGAGCGGAATTTTTTGTAATGTTCGTGTTGCTATGGACCACGTCACATAAATATCGCTCGCGGAAGCGGCGCGGCGTATGTAAAAGTCGTCCCGCTCCCGCCGCCCGCCTCTATGGGCGCTAACCTTTAATGAGGAATGCCTAAAATATTAAGAAAGATACATGTACAATACACCACCAACCATTGGTTTTATCCACTCATCCAAATGCGCACGCGACGTATGTAATTTCAAAGGAGAACCTAAAAACCAGGGCGCTAGTTCGCGACAAGGCGTCTCGTGGAAATTTAGAATTTGAGTACACAAGTACAAAACAGCTACGCGAGTGATATCGATATTGATAAACTCGGTAGATGCGGACGCATACAGCACTAATACGACGAAGGTGCTGTGTGGATGTGCTGGACGTCTCCTGTCCACGCCTCTCATATTCCGATTTCCATATTACTTGTTGCGAACTATAGTGTTATCGTGCAATAGTTTATTACAACACACAATCTAACGAAAAGTTAGTAAAACGTGAGATCTAACCGAAAAAATTTTATCGAATCCACTTGTCTATTATTCATCCGAATAGCTTTCTTTTTAATATTTGCACCACACTTTATATAAATATTTCGTATTCCTGCAAAGAAATGCCACACGAGTCATACGTGTGGCTGGGAATTCCAATATAAAATTTATCTCAGTGCGTCAATGTAATAAAACCGGCCCTCAGGCGAGCGCCCTAGCGCTGAAATACCGGATACGAAGACCTTGAGTCGAGAATACGCCGTCTTAGGTAATGCGCAAATCCAACAACTTCTTGTAGCTGTTACGACACATCACAAGAAACCGTAGTTGCTATATCCAACAATCGGACACAGTAATCAGTTTTTTTTTTTTTTATGGATGGCCCGGCAGATGACCTCCTCCCGCCTGATGTTAAGCGGTGATAGAGGCCCAAATGAGTTGACAGATAAGAGTAGGGACGACATCCACTCTCCTACCTGCCCGCCCCTTGCCGGCCCAAAAGATGCTTTTTCACGCCTCTTTTGAAGGAACCCATGTTGTAGGATGGAGGAAACACGTGCGCAGGTAGAGAATTCCAAGTGTGGGATGAACGACAGAAGAAGGAATCTTGGAATTTCTTGGTACGGTGTGAAAAGGAGGACACAGTGTACGGATGACTCCGAAGGCCCTTACGCGTGTTTCTGTTAAGGAATGGAGAGGGAGGGATAAGGCTAAAGAGCTCCTCAGAGCATTCCCCATGGAACATTCGGTAAAAGGCGCTAAGAGAGGCGATGTCACGACGAAGTTGTAGAGGCTCGAGGGTGTTAGTTGCCTCTACATCGCCAATTATGCGAATAGCGCGACGCTGCAATCTGTCCAGAGCATCGAGGAGGTACTGAGCGGAGCCGTCCCAAAGGTGCGAGCAATATTCCACGCAAGACCTAACCTGAGTTTTATACAACAAGCATAGTTGGTCCGGCGCAAAATACCTACGCACCTTGTTCAGGACACCGAGTTTCCGTGAGGCAGTAGTTATGACGGATTCGATGTAGTCTCTGGGGTTCAGATCGCAGCGAATGATCATTCCGAGCAAGGTGATGTTGCTCTGTGTGTGAAGGGTTGTGCCCTGGAGAGAAGGAAGGGGGAGGAAAGGTGACCTTTTCGCCGAGAACGCGCCAGTTACATGTTACAGCCCGTTCACACATGATCTCCGTATTTACAGTAGCCTTTTTAACGCATACGCCAAAAAATTATGCTCTGTTCACACATAGGCACCGTATTATGTTCAACGTATCCTTCGTTACTGCATGCTACTCGTATGTTCACGAAGCAAATAGACAATGCGTGCGCGTACAAACTAGTCTAACCACACCTTTCCCCCATGCCCCCCCAGTATGTATCCGGTAATGTTGTACGGCTAAGTAATATTTTTAATGTTCCGTCATCCAGTATTTGAAGACAAAACGGAATGTCATAATTTATCGGACCGATATTTTTTACTGTATACAGAATACTGTCATGTATGAAGTCGCCCATACAACTCCGTAGACCATCAATAAAAAAAAACCTATCCGATAAAACGGATCAGTAAAACGGAGACTTTGTGTGAACGGGCTGTTACCGATACTGCACAACACGGGAAGCCGTAGCTATTGTGGTATACGGTAGAAACAGGCGGAGACAATTCACCAGTTGCCTGTTACCGACAAAGCAGACCAAAGAAACCGTAGTTGCTGTGTCCGATAACGCCAATCGGATACAGTCACCCTTTGCCTATTACCGACACGGCACACCACAAGATAACTTTGTTGCTTTTTAGATAACAGCAGCAGGACACAAACGCTTTTGCCTAGCTGTTAACTATAGCATATCACATGAAATGAAACCACAGTTGCTGAATTGCTGTGTCCGATAACGGCAACACAGTACAGTCACAGGAACCCAGTAGTGTTTTAATGGATGACTTATCGATTCTAGTTACCTACACGTAGTCCCTCAAGTATAAGTTGTTATAATCTTTTCCATGTTTTTTCATGATTCAAACCTATTGTTGGCCCATTCCTTCTCGTCGGCCAAGCGTCAGAACGTATTATGGATTAAAGTGATGATGACGACAATGATACGAAAATGAAATATTCACTGTTTGTCTAAAATCCCACGCAAGAGATAAAAGTATCTACGTTTGCGGACCGCCTTTATAACTTTATATTTCCACTGCTCTCGCTATACGCTTTGGTGAGCTCAGAGCTCGGTCCTGTCAACATTTCAAATTTAATATCATACCGTTCAAAGAGAATGAACGTTTTTAAATCGATTTCTCTATGAAGAAAATAAGGATTTTCAATACTTACTCCCTTAGGGGATTTCTTACATTGAATAGCATATAAATGTTATTTCGTCGAAATGTTTGTTGATTTATTTTAAGTGTCGTTGTGATAGTAATGTAGAAAAAGTAAAAATGAAATAAGCTTAAAAACCCCCTTGTTACTCGTACATAACCAGCGATGTACAAAGAAAAAATATTCTTCGTACAAAACCGGGTAGTGTACTAAGAAACTTTTGTTCTTTGTACATTACCAATTGCATTGCCAGTTATGTACAAGAATGTAAATATTCTTCCTGCATTTCTCGGTTTTGTTAAAAAAAATCGTTGTTCCTTGTGCATAACCAAGGAGGTTCTACAAATTATTTCGAGTAATATTGAATTTAAAAAGTGAAGTCCTCGATTAAAATAGTTGACTTTACTAAAGGTGGAACGTTTTACAACACGAGCTATTTCTAAAGCTACAATTGTACAAGCTCACAAATAGCAACGATGATGGTTACTATATAGCTAAGGAGCCCATAGTAAAATCTTAGTAATGGTTTGTGATTTCACAGCAACACTGGAGTAACACCACGAGGCGCAACTAGTGCTATAAGTAGAAAGGAAATAAACGCTTTAGGGCGCGGTTCCACTAGAGATGTGCAAGGTAGCTAATACGGTTATATGAAGCTAAAGTACATAACTATTTTACCCAGAGTCCACCGCATGAAAACCCAGGTACAGAATGAAACAAAGTGCATTGATTAATATTGTAATACTGACAAGGACATTGATAAGTATTTTACACTAATATTGTGCCAACAACAATTATTGTGAATCAAAAATGAGGTTACGGCCAAATATTATTTGGCGTCAGAATATGATTGAATTTACACATGAAAACGAACATTTTACATATGGAGTCAAAAATGTATGTTTCGGCCAAATTTGTAAAAAGCTATCGTTGTTGCGTCGGTAGCGCTGTGTACTCGGCACTGGCCTTCTAATCGGAAGGTCGGAGGTTCGATCCTGCCATGTACCAATGTGTTTTAGTTTTTTGAATTTCGGACAAATTTACATGTCCGGAGCTCTTATGGTGAAGGAAAACATCGTGAGGAAACCTGCATACATCTGCGAAGAAATTCAAAGGTGTATGTGAAGTCGACCAATCCGCACTGGGCCAGCGTGGTTGACTTAAACACCCTAACTTAGGGTAGGCTCGAGCTCCTACATATATGAGCTATGGTGATGATTATTGGCACCAACAGTCTCTGGCCCCTATTTCTCTCCTACCTTCCTGACAACACTTCTCTCTCCTCACCTACGTACGGTCACTTTCACTTCTCACTTTCTTCAACAAGTGACCTATGCTCCACTTTTCCATTTGACATCCCGGGAGAGGGTGCGAGAATGTATCAAATGGCTTTCGAGCTCCATCTCCTTCCATCCGCGAACATCACAATCCATCAAAGTTGCGAAACAAAAAAAATAGCTTATTTATCCTGCAATCGCTTGGAGCTTAGTGACCACTCGCGTAGATTATGGAGTTCTGTCTATAAATTCATGGTAATATTTGAGTTCGAGGTCCAGGGGACTTGGATCACTTCTCCCTTATCCCTCCGACGCAGCACTCAGCACGAACACAGCATTTTCAATATCCCTGGATAAGTTGGAAAATCGCGCAGCTCAGCGAATGTGCTTTGTGACTATGCTATCCTTATAACTACATTGTTCGGGTAAATAGTAGTATTTTCCTTAAATTGTATTTTGACAAATGACTCCGCAGCTCTATCTATGCATTGTTTGTAGCCATTTCATCTTATATATAAAAATCTCTTGTCACAGTGTTTGTTTTCGAACTCCTCCGAAATGGCTTGACCGATTTTTGAGACACTTTTTGTGTCTTTGCTAGGTATGAGAATAGGTCGTTATAGGCTATTTTTATACGCGTAGGTGATAAGGGTTTTTTTGACAATTATTGTAGCGAAACGTTGATCGCGGGCATAGCTAATCTATCTATATAAGTATATAAATATAAAAGGAGAAGTTCCCATCTATATAGACGCACGCACAACCGTAACCGCTAATGGTAGAAACGTGAAATTTGGACAGTTGTTTTAATTCAAAATGCGGACGCACACTAAGAAGGGATTTGAAAAAAATTTAACCCTAAAGGGATGAAATAGGGGTTGCATGTATGTATGATTTTTTAAAATTAGCAACGATTTTGATAAAACCTCAGATTTATACTTTTAAAAACATTTCATTGAACACGTGTTTCATGGTTTATTGGAATTCACCCCCTTAGGGTGCAAAATAGGGGTTGAAAGTTTCTACGGAAAATATTTAAAATCTACTCCAATTTCTATGAAATTTATTATCCGGGCTTAAATAGGCTACAAAATTATTTTTCCTACGGCAAAATATAAATTCCCACGGGAATACAATATTAACGCGGGCGAAGCCGCGAGCGAAAACCTAGTAGTGGGTAAGAAATCGGGCATATTATATAGGTATATATATCTGTCTCGCAGACAATTGAAAAATATTGCATACGTGTGTATGTTTTCTTTTTTTACGTAATCAACAACTTGCGACGATTCAATGATGTGAAATGTCGCATGACGTCATACGTCAGTAAATTTTCTACTAACGTGTGACGTAACGAACCCCCCTCCATAATTTTAATTCGCTTTAGCTAAGCGGACCTAAAAAGGCCGCATCGCAGAATCATAATACGAATCATATTATGAATTGAGTGCAACTCATCATAAGCAAATTCTATTTGACAGCTTTGTATGAATATTCGTAAAATGATCCCCTTGAATTTTGACACTTTAGCAATGCCTAATTAAGAATATTCATACAAAGCTCTCAAATAGAATAATTGCTTGTGATGAATTTTACTCCATTCATAATATGAATCATAAATTATTATGATTCGTATTATGACTGCGATGCGGCCTTTTTAGGTCCGCAGTAGTTTTTTTGGTACGAGTGTTTCGGAATATTAATTAAACCTGCATTAACACACAGTTTTCGTGGTTGAAAATATAAGAATAAGCAAGTTTAAGACCTCCAACGAAATGATTTGCCTACGGAAGCCGGTCCAATTAGGGGGCCATGATAAATGACTATTTGTCTCCTTCTGACAAGTGCTCGTTAATCTATTAATTCTAACTGTCGAAGATTAAGCCACTTGACTATCGTGACTATCGATGATGAAGTGGCCTCATTTTGTCAGATGCCCGAATGAAAATTTTCCCGGCGGTGCGGTGTCGTTTTTACGGGCGTTTTGTAACTTGTTTAATACTAAGGTCAAGTGGGCACTTTTAGTCAAATTTAGATTTGAATTGAAAGTTTCCAGAATAACATCAAAGAAACAGTAGTCTTTTTATTTATCCCATTTGTCATCCTCAAGTTTTAGAGGTGTTTATTACAGAGATTTGTTCCCTGCGATCAACTCTATCGTTCAGAATCATAAAAATACAGGATGTTAATTTTTTACATTTGACTGGGGTATACCGACTCTTTCTGTGTTCTGTGCGATTACCGGTTCATTCGTGCGGCTATTCAGAAATATTTTAATGCAATTCTAATTGTTTTTAAAATCAAAATTAAGTCTTTTCAGTAATATTTTATATCTAGTTACGGTATTTAATGCACTTTCCCTCCAGGTGGCATCGCGGTGGGACATCTTATAAAAAAAGAAGGTTAGAAGTTGGAAGATAAAAACCCACTAAAAAGTCGAAAATAATATAAGATAGATAGATAGATAAAACGTTTATTAGGTACAAAACACACAAACACATTAACAAGATTAAGATACAATCAATATCAAGAAGGGTGGACTGAAAACAAGAATTAAGAAACATAAAAAAAAAACAAAACATGTATGTAAATAAAATGCGCCTGTGTGTTGCAGTACCCAAAGGGCCAAGGCTCAGTGTAGATTTTTTGCCCTAAAAAGAGCAAAATCACTGATTTTCAGCCATTACCCTGGTTGATGGAGAGGCTATAGGGCATAGAGATGAGAAGCAACTGCAAGCCAATAACATATCCTAAACATTGAACATGTTTGTTCCAAACCATTATCTAATTTTGTGGTACCTACTAGTAGGATTAGTTTAATATAGATATGATGCAAAAATTTCGGTAGTGTAATATCAAAAAAGTGCAAGACCAAAATACAACAAAAACTCAAACTCAAGGGGTAAAATATAAATAAAATAGGAATAAAGTGTAATAGTCAATTATAACCTAGCTTTTGAAATTTTAATAAATGTGTTTTAACTTTTTCCTTAAAATTGTTCTTAGAAACTAGGCCCCTTATGGGTGGTGGTAAGTCGTTCCAACACTTTGTAGCCTGGAAACGAAAACTACCCCTAAATGCCGCTGTTCGGTGCACATGTCCGGCTAATACAATTCGTGCAGTTCTATCTCCAAATCTCTCTCTAATGGATACAAAATTGAGCTTATTGAACAGGTATTCAGGTGTTCTATATTTAATAAGGTCAAATGTCAGACAAAGTAAATGCAGACGTGCACGCAACTCCATTCGTAACATGGAAGCAGCATTCAAATAGGGTGAAACGTGAGTCCGAGAAGGTATGTAAAAACAATACCTGCAACATGCATTCTGAACACGTTGAAGAAGTCTTTTTGTTCTTAATAAAAGACGAGGTCCGAACACTACATCACCATAGCTCAGTCTAGAAAGAACCAGGGATTCACAAAGAGTAATACGGGCTTTCTCACTAAGATAATTCCTTAATTGGTAAAGGATTTTTAACCGATACATTCAGTTTCTAGCTAAATTCGTAACATGAGACTCAAAACGTAGTTGTGCGTCAAATATAATTCCCAGATTCCTGGCTTCAGTGACTCTCTCGATATGTTGGTCTTTTATCATAACAGCCGGATTATGAAGCAGTATTCTTTGAACCTGTGACTTGGTACCGAGTATCATACACTTTGATTTGACAGGGTTAAGTAAAAGCCCGTTTTCAATGGACCATTCGGCAATTCTAGACAGATCATCATTTATCTTTGTTACTGCAGCATTGATTTCATCCGGTGTATCTGATATATACAGCTGAACATCATCAGCATAAAGATGGTACTTACTATTCTTTATCACCTTCACAAGATCTGCACTAAAAATGATGTATAGGAGAGGTCCCAAAATAGAGCCTTGAGGCACACCACGCGTCACCAATCCAGGCTCAGATGTTATGTGTGAGCCATCAGCCTTACTCAGTTTCACCGACTGACTGCGACCATTAAGGTAACTATAAAAGAACCGAATACCCTTCTCATCGACACCATAGTATTTAAGCTTGGAAAGTAAAAGACGAATGTTAATACTATCAAAAGCATGAGAAAAATCAAGTAAGGCAAGGATTGTTCCATGGCCAATATCCTGTTCAGCAAGAAAGTTGTCAACCACGTCTAAGTTTCACCGACTGACTGCGACCATTAAGGTAACTATAAAAGAACCGAATACCCTTCTCATCGACACCATAGTATTTAAGCTTGGAAAGTAAAAGACGAATGTTAATACTATCAAAAGCATGAGAAAAATCAAGTAAGGCAAGGATTGTTCCATGGCCAATATCCTGTTCAGCAAGAAAGTTGTCAACCACGTCTAAGAGTGCCGTTGCGGTACCTCGCTTCCTACGAAATCCAGACTGAAAGGCTGGGAGGATATTATTGTCTTCCAAGTACTTAATAAGCTTTAAGTATATTGCTCTTTCAAGGATTTTCGATAAAAAGGGTAGAATACTGATAGGGCGTAGATTGTTTAACGCAGATGGACTTTCCACTTTCGGAAGTGGCTTAACCAGAGCATGCTTCCATTGCTTAGGAAACAAACCTGTGCTCAAGGATTTGTTAATAATAGATGTGATGGCCGTTAAAGTCCGCGGGAGAGTTAAAAGTATCATGTCTCTACTCAAACCGTCACTACCGATTGCATTGGACTTAACAGACAGTATCAATCGTGCAACATCACTTTCAGAAACGGTACTAAGAGAGAATTTCTTGGAACTTGCTCTATTAGCATCAAAATATTTTACACGGGATTCAGAGATGGGACTTGAAGGTAGGTTCAGGAAATATTTATTAATTTCATTAGGATCACTAAAGCTATCAGGTAGGACACTATTTATATTGTGACTAGGAACGAATTTATCCTTTAAATTTCTCCAAAAAGCTTTACTATTGTTGACTACATTATTCGCGAACTGATCAAAATATGCTCGCTTTTCGGCATTTAAACTGGTTTCCACCATCTTCTTCAACTCCTTCCAGTTGCGCATATCGGTATCTGACTTAGTGTTTCGATACTTTTTGAAAGCCTCATTACGTGCATCCATCATTATCCTTATCGGATCAGTTACCCATGGCAGTGATTTATTATATTTAATTCTTATGGTCTTAAAAGGGGCATGAAGATCGAAAAGCCAAGTGATCATTGTTTGAAACCGATCAACCATCTCATCCACCGTGTTCAAGGTGGCAATTGATTCCCAATCCAACGAGCATAGGTCAGCATTAAATATATCCGATTCTATTTGCTTAAGCGGTCTATATCGGATTAAGCGGCTTGGTAAACGTTTTTTTTTTCACATTAAGGGTCACAGTGATCATTGCATGCCCCAACGAACCTGTTATATTTGACACGGTTACCTCATGGACGGAGGAATTTGTACACACTAAATCAATTAATGTCTCTGTATCCAACGTAAAATGCGTAGGCTCAGTTACAATTTGCGCCAAATCCATGTAACTAAGGAACTGGGAGAATTTTCTATAGTTAGTACTGGACTTTGCAAGCATATTGATGTTAAAATCTCCTAAAAGAACAATAAAATCGAGGTGATTGTACTGCGCAACGGACTCAGTTAGTGAATCTATAAATTTTTCAACATCCATCCACGGCGGTCTATATGCAGTACCGATGGCAAAACGAGAACCATTTATCTTTGTAGTAAGCCACATTTGTTCAATGTCTGTTGAGGGATACTTTTCATATTTAACATTCACTCCGCGCCTGATGTAAAAAGCTACACCACCACCTCGCCCTCCACGCATATGCAGTGGTCGCGGCGTGTTACGCAGACGATAACCAGGCACCGAGGGAGCACGTGCCTCTTGGCCGGCGGGCAACCATGTTTCATTGATAGCCACTATATCTGCGTCCAAATTATTCATCGCCAAAATAAAATTATCGTGACCAGTACACAGTGAACCAATTTTAAACTTGTTTTTATTTGCAAGCATTATGAGAAAAAAAGTTGGGAATCAATAACATTGGACAGTAAGAACAAGCATAGGCATATACAACTACAATATACTCGTAAGTAAAGCAGGTCATGCTAAATACGTAAGACACACACATAAACGCACCATAATTAAAACTCAGGTGTCTACTGGTTAACAACAAAGAACATCTATCAATTATGTCAAACAATTGTAGGACGAGACTAAAATGTTTTTTTTAGATATTAAAAGTTGTATTTCTAATTCGACTATTTGATAGTGGGAAATTTTTGCTGTCAATTGGGGGAAAAATTGAAAATTAATTATAATTACAAAATATGATGACAAATTTATTATGTTTTTTGAAGTAAACGAATCATATATATTATTGTTGTGGTATTGATAATCATTTGCTTGCAGTATACTTCCCAAGAGCCCAGTAGCTAACAAAGCAATACCTAGTAATGCTAATTCCCAGCATTCAAAGCAATAATTCCCTACGGCGACAAACAAAAAGCAACACACATGCGTTTTAGAGAAAAGCTTGAAAGACGGCGTAGTAATAAAATGAAAATTAACTATAATAACTTTATAAAAAATAATAATATCATTAGTATCAGAAAAGGTAAGCACAATAATTCGTTTTAACCCTTCTAAATACATTAAAAAATCACGAGAATCAAAAAACTCCTTAATACAATTTATATAAAACAGAAAAAAGACATTAACAGAGAATAAAACAGGTAATATAACACCACATATCAGTATAGCATTATGATAAGCTTAATGCAGAATAAAACTATAACTTATTTTCCAAGTGAGTTCATTCATTGACTGAACCACCAACGGCTCCAATTCCAAAAACCCTTCCGAAATCGGCGTGCGTACGTAGACGGTGACGAGGTACATCCTGTCCAACCTGACGGCGCGCGTAAATCCTGCCATCCCTCGTCCAGACAAACCTCCAGTTCAATTGTTTCCCCATCTCACGGGCCTGACGAAAAAGAAGTCGATTGGCACGTGTCAAACGCTCATTTACGTAGAAACGGCATGGTGGACCAGGCAGATCTAGTCCCTCCGTTGTGGCTCCACGACGCACACGCGCTGCGTGGAGAAGTTCGTCACGTATCGCTCGTCTCACCAACCGCACGACAATAGGCCTCGGTCGATCCTTACTTACACCACTGTCATCGAGCTCAGGGACACGGCCAACACGAGCAGCGCTGACGACGTCTTGCAATTCCAGCTGAACACCAAGCTTGTGAGCAACCGTTATCACCACATGCTGCAGCCCCTCCCCCTTACGCTCCGGTATACATGTGATCTCAATATCATTAGTAAGAAGCTCCTGATCACGGTCGTTCAGTTCAGCTTTTAGCGCCTCAATAGTGCCCAGCAGTGAGTCCGCTTGGGTGTTATCGACTTTATTTTCGTGTTATTCTAAGGTTTCCATGCGGGTTTCAAGTTGGGCTACCCGATTTTCACAAAAGGTCATACGAGATATCAACCCAGACAAAGAGTCATTTAGGGCACGTATCTGGCTACGAGTGGTTTCCATTTCTTCACGGCATAGTCGCAATTCTGCGGCAAGGGAACAAGCATCTCCGTCGCCGGACCCCGACCAGGAGGTAGCTTATTAGATGGACTCGGGGCAGAAGTTCCCCGCTTGCGCGTTACTTTGTCGTCACCGCACCGAACCGGAGTATTGCTGTTGTCACCCTTGGGCTGTTTACTCTTGCAAGCCTCACATCTCCATTTTAGCCTTTGATCACTCGCGGTTTTAAGGAACTGCTGTTCCGATATTCCAGCACACAAAAGATCATAATGTTCCGCACAAAAGCAACAGCGCAAGAACTGTTTGTTATTAATTATTTGTAAGCAACCGGAGCAAGTAAGTTTACGGGTGGCCATGTTGCAACAAAAAAATAATAATAATAATAAAAACGAAAAAATGTCAAAAAATAATTAATATGAAAAAAAAAGTCAAAAGAAAAAGTTAATACAAAAAGTATGCACAACGCGGATTTGAACCATGAACCGCTGATGATCGCTGCTTAGTGTTCGTAATCTGAGTCCTCATAGGACAGTGTCCGCTGTTTGTTGTTGTGATGATTTGACGAAATTAAGTGCCAGTATGATCTTACAGGCAGGCCCGGTTAACCAAGTCCATTGAATAGGTAACTTGTTATCCTTATACCCTCTCACCACCGAAACAACAACACAGATTTGGTCAACTTCCACATTAAGTACACTAAAATCTTCTTAGCCAGTCCACACTCAATGGTGATTTATACACTCAACAATGAACAGACTTCTCAACAACACTTTGTGATACGTTATTATGGCCAATGTACACTTTTGCCGTTGTAACAAAAAATAATTCATAGAGCGATAAATTGTACGTGACGACGATATGGCTGCCCTCTACCCTCTCTGATGTGACGATGTGTGTATAAGAATACACACATCGTCACATTTTAAATCTAAGTCAGTTTTAGTTATCCCATCATCAGATCCTGTGACCACCTCAGGAGTGCACCTACTCTAACTGTTCAATCCACTCACTTCTACCTTCGGCCTAATCGTCACTTACCATCAGGTGAGATGAATCCCATGAGCTTTCCTGTCGTATGCAAAAAAAACTCTTTCGAAACAAGTAGAATTTTAAAAATGGCAAAGTAATCACGTAAGATACACACAAGAAAACATACGCGTCGAATTGAGAGCCTCCATTTTTGAAGTCCATAACGATATCACAGAATAGTAATAGGTACAGAAGTTGCACGTCATTTTAGATAACTAAACTTTGAGCATCCAAGCTGAATCACACCTTAACGCCACGTGTTAGCGTATGTTATTAGTAATTCTGAAGCCTCGTGTCGCTACGAGCTCGAGCGATAGGGCTGTTGCTGATGGTAAATAATTAAGCGCTTGCAAGAAAGCGCGCGAAACGTTGCTCTTACTACACTGCATATACAGTAAACCCAAGAGCGTGGCAGCCTTGCTGCTTTTGTACTCTGAGCAGGCCTCCGTCACTACGCACTTAGGTACAAGATAAGTGCCTACCGTTCCGCTCACTGCTCTCTGGACTCCTGGAGAGTGCAAAAGGAGCAGGGCTGCCACGCTCTTGGGATTACATGCATACTGACAGTGCATAGCAACGTACGCTAACGCGTGATGGCGTGATTTAGCTTGAATGCTCAGTGTTTTGGTATTTAAAATGGTGGCTTTTTTTTTCAAAATCAAAGGAATACAACTTCTGTATCTAGTACTATTATCTATTCTGTGCTCTGAGTGTGCGCGGAACGGTAGGTATTTATCTTGTACTAAACACGTAGTGACGGAGGCCTTACAGTTTATTTATAGTATATATTGTTAAACTGTGACGGAGGCCTAACAATATAAAATGCACGAAACTAGAAGAATAACGGGGCAACCCAAGTATCAGACTCAACATACAAAAGAAATCTTTGCTAAAATCGCCCTTAACCTTGCGGTTTGCTAGGTACCTATATCTAGCAGACGCTGTCAGTATTAGGTATTCATAGACAGTGCGATACAAATGACAAATTGGATTTCGGAGTGAGACTGTACGCGAAATAAGTTGTAAGAATTTTATTTGCATATTCCGATAAGTGCCGAAATCATATTCTGTGTTTATTAGATTGTTCCATTAGATAGCGTCGGGTCTAGACTTTGCACCTACATGACTAGTAAATCTAATCTCTAATGTGATAAATGATCTCTTTTTAGAGTTGCGTACCTCTAAAGAAAAAAAATTGAACTTTATAAGATCATTCGCGTGTCTGCCTGTCCATTCGTCTGTCACAGCCAATTTGCTCTGAAACTACTTGATCGATTGAGTTGAAATCTTGAACACGATGTAAGTCGGTGACCAAAAGACGTCGTGTAACCTTAATAAATGAATTTTGAACATGGGCACCTTTATGCGTTAAATAGTTTTTTTTTTAAGTTTTGCAACATTGTGTGATAATATATCAATCGAAAGGGCTTAAGGTGAAAATCCCAAATATGTATATAATTTTTATGATTTTAAATTAAATATTTTTTAATAAGTGTAAATTGACCAATCCCCTTGTGTCCAAGACTATTAACATAAATATAATTTTTGAAAAAAAAAACAAAGTTATTTCCTTATCTTAAATTACAGGTAGAACATCCAAGAATACAATGGTATTTAAAGTAACAATAAACCAACATACGGAGCCCTCTCCAGTCGCATTTGTCCAGTCCTCTTTCATGGAGGTTGAATATTGCATTGCAAATTATTGATTATTATCATTGCGTAGCTTCAAGTTCAACAAATCAATCAAAAATCATTGAAAATGTAAAAAATAGCAAAATTTTCGTTTGTGATCTCTCTATAGAGAGTTTTTACTATTGATACATTTTGAATGATTTTTGATTGATTAATTGAACTTTTTATTGCATGTGAACCATAGATACATGTTTAAGAGGACATAACATATATAGAAACATAATAACAATATGCGACCTTAATGTTAAGAAAGCAATTTCTACAAACCTTGAACATAAGGAGTGTTCTTGAAATAAGTACGAGACGGAATAGTACGCCGAAAGTAAATATTAAGTTATATATGATTCAAATGGTAGGAATTGTTTCAGTAGTTTCTATAAAGAGTAAAAATGTTTTATTTTCATATGACAGAGAAGCTTTTGACCTTCATTTCACTTAATGGTAAGTGACGATAAGGCCGAAGGAAGTCAGCTTCACCTAGACTCCTCAACAGCTGAGTAACTGGCAATATTACCTCTAATTGTCGAAACACAAAAAGCTTTTAATATTGTTATTATGGCGATAAACTTAGGTAAGACGGTGGTAGCTACCCAGGACCTCCCGATCAACACCCGATGGTCTCAACCAATAGACAACGGAGGCGGTCAGATTTATCGAAGGTGGTGAGTGAGTTTCAGGGTGGAAAATGCATGTCAAAGATACTAACATAAGGAGCCGGGAATCGTATAAATATTGTTTATTAAATAGAAATTCTAATATGTGTTATGTATATGAGAATATCTGTAGCACTCAGAAAATATTAAGATTTGAATTAAGGCAGTTAAAATAAGTCACCACAAATCGAAATGGATCCTTGAAATGTCCTATAAATCTGGACAGTAAGTCGAGCCTTCCTGTGAGCGTCGATGATAGACACGAACCATTAGAAATCGCAAATGCATTAAGGTATCATTTTAGGGTTGAATCTTCTTAGTTCTCGGAATTTTTGCATTGTTGCGGTTCCATACTGAGTCCGTTACCGTTTCGAAGGTAATCTAAAAATAAAACCGTTTAATGACTAGACGAAAATCTACAGGTCATTATGGCCTCAGTTTTAAACAGCTCGAATATGCAGAAATTCATGTGCCGTGTCTTGCTTGGCTGACTGACATTTCTATCTGCCTTAAGACTTGATGTCAGTGTTAATCAAACACAATTTTTGCCTCATGATTGTGGCTTAAGACGAGGTTTTTACTCGTGCACGGCGAGTGCTTTATTGCAAGGTAATGTCGTTGATAATTGCAAAGCCCTAATGTCGCTTATAACGCGTTGAGACCGAACTAAAACGTTACATTTTGAACGTTTTAATCGTTTTTCGAAAAACTGGGGTACAAAATAAAAAAAGTATTTTTGCATTTTCTCGACAATAAAAATAAAAAAACCTTTTTAAAAACAAGCTTTTATTTAAATGCGCTAAAAAGAAAAAATAAACTTTTACACTAAAACTTTTACTTATAACGTCATTTCACATTTGACACAATTTATATGACATAAAAGCTTGTCGCGAGATTTACTTGTGTGTAGTAAGTAAAAATTACTTAAGAGAGTACTTTTAAGAACCTACTCGTATTTACTTAGTTTGAAAATTGTAATGTCTAAAATTATTCACATCAAATTATTTAATTTACTTGTTTATCTACAAAAGTAAATCTCGCGACAAACTTTTATATCATATAAATTGTGTCAAATGTGAAATGACGTTATAAGTAAAAGTTTTAGTGTAAATGTTTATTTTTTCTTTTTAGCACATTTAAATAAAAGCTTGTTTTTAAAAAGGTTTTTTACATGTTATTTATTTTTTACTTTTTAGATATCACTGGACACGTTTCTCAGCCTGTTCATCTCATTCAACGCATCATTGTTGCAAGCCGGAACGTCTATACAGAATTTCAGCTCAATCGGTTAAAGATATCCACTTCCAAATTGATTTTTTTAAGCTTTAGAAGTACGCCATATTGGATTAATAGTGACATCACTTCATTTTTCAAGTTATTCTTAACAAGACCTTTTATTTGATACCCATATTGTAAATAGGAGTGTATTTAAAATAATTGGTCCGCCATCTTGGATTTAGAATGACGTCACACAGTTAACCATGCATTTTAATCCAAACTGTGTGTGTATACAAAATTTCAGCTCAATCGGTTAAAGATATCTACTTCAAAATTGATTTTCAAGCTTTAGAAGTCCGCCATATTAGATTAATAGTGACGTCACATTATTTTTCGAGTTACTCTTAGCAAGACCTTTTATTGCATTAAATATAATTGGTCCGCCATCTTGGGTATGCCGCCTTCTTGGATTTAGAATGATGTCACACAGTCAACCATGCATTGTCATCCAAACTGAACGTGTATACAAAATTTCAGCTCAATCGGTTCAAGATATGTGCTTCAAAATTGAGTTGCAAGATTTCACCCGAACATACATACTTATATACTTACATATTTACATACTTACATTGCAAGTTAAATAAATGCTTGTAAAAATGCACGTCTATTGGTAAAACTTTTGTCATTTATTATTTTCTTCAAAATATTAAACAGAGTGGTCTTTGGTTTTTTTTCTATCGAGTGAAATGTTATTATTAATCATGTTTCTGTCTTTAAGAATGTTTAGATAGTCGGTTCAACAATATCATATATGAATTTTAGAACTGTATGTTTTATATTTGTGGAGGTACAGTACTTAAATCGAAATTGTTTGAAAACGGAAAAGTAGCGCCTTTAGTTACCTCCATTACTACAATGTTGTATTACAATACTGCCGTGTTACAACAGCTTAGAACTAAAACATTGCTTAAACGGTGCATACCACTATTTCGCATAACACGCGAATGTTCTTACACGATAGGTTTTGTGGTACAGTCGGCAACAACTCGGGCTTTACATTGGCATTACGAAAGTCATCGCTATCGCGAGTAACATAAGAGCTGTTTCAGGTCAACGTTCAGTCTGGTATGTTACTGTGTGTACAGTAAGCGCCGCGTGAAGCTATGCTGTTTAACCTTTGGACCACTTTTTGTCACTCGTATTAGGGTTGCCAGATCTAAAAAGCCAAATTTTGGGACAAAAGCATGTAAACATCGGGATTATTACTTTCAAGATAGGACAACAATAAAAATAAGCTTGACACAGGTTTAGAAAGCGGAGTTTCGGAGCAGAGACATGTAAAATCGGGATTGTCACTTTCTAACTTGAAAATTTGAAAAAACTAGATTTTACCAAAAAAAGTTGGAAGAAGATAATTCAATCATAGTATTCAGTCACAGCTTTAATAGGGAAATTTTAAATTTTTTTCAAAATTTGCCAACAAACGGGGCATTTTGCGTCCCGATCATGGTTAAAGCGGAACGTGTATATACCTCTCAAAGTAAGGACGTCCCGCGTAAATCAGAACACCTGGCAACCCTACTCGTAATAGGGGCGGTTTTCGTAGTACAAATGTAAAGCTTGGCGTGGCGTCTACTGTACAAAAAACTTTTAAATAGTGTTTAGCAGCACGACATGTTTCTCGACTGGTATATACTAATATTGAATTGCCTGAATGTACTGTATAGCATTTACTATAACGATAAGAATAAATTTTCCAATCACCACGGTGTTACCATGTATATAAAATTAAATATCCCGACTGAGTGACTGGATTATCATTGCCGAGCTATTAAAGCTAGACATATTAAATTTCACATGAATTTTTGAGCATCGTCGGTAGCGCTGTGGTCCCGACACTGGCCTTCTAATCGGAAGGCCCGGGTTCGATCCTGCCATGTACCAATGTATTTTTCAATTTTTGAATTTCATGTGTAGATTTGTAGACGATCTTACGGTAAAGGGAAACATCGTCAGGCAAGAAGTTCAAAGGTATGTGTGAAATCGACCAGCGTGGTTAACTTAAGGTTACTTAGGAAAGGCTCGAGCCCTCAGTTGGGACGTAAATGAGCTGTGGTGTCATGTCATATGAAATTTAATAAACAGGTTTCTTTTATAACGCAAGCATCCACTAAAAAAGGGTTTTTGGAAATTTGTTTTTTATTTAAAAATCTGGAACTACTGCCTAGTGTTCTATGAGTATTTTTGGAACAAAATTCCTTATGGGACGTTGTGGAGACAGGGGCTAGCCAGCAAAAACTGTACGTTACAAAAAGCGTTACAGCGCATTAATTAATTTATCAAATAACACGAAACCTACGCATCGGAGATTGAAACACGACACACTGTATTTTTTGTAGGTCCATGTGTATCTAATATATGTACATTAGATACATTTTTTAACTACAGAAATAAGCATTTTTTATTATACTCTATACCACATTGCTTTCCGTGTATAACCATCATATATTTTCTACCGTAACAAATACCAAGTTCGCCATACTAACCATTCATATGTAGGTACACCAAACTTTTAATTTATTTTATGTCTCAACATTGGAAAATGGAAAATTAAAAATCACATCAACCTCTAGCCATATTTTGTGGCACATCTCAGATTTTCCGCGCGCTGCCTAATTTAAAATTAATTTCAGTGGATTACACATGACTGTACCTACATCGACAAAGCCGCCGCCGGCGTACCTATTCCTTTGCTATTTGATCCACAATAGCTTCTTATTCGGCTCTCCGAATTTCTGCCAGAGCCAGTCAAAGGAAGTATTCCATTAGGCAATCCTCATGCAGTGACGTGTGCCGCGCTGATGAAAATTGATGAAATCGATCACAAACACTGGATAGGGCGACGGCGACGTCGGCGTGTGTTGACACAAATGCGATTTCTTAGCTGGAAAATTTTTAACTTGCTTTAGCGGGACTTGATAAGTTGATACACAGACAGTGTCGTAACTATACCATCCAGCGTTGCCATTTACACAGCAATTGCCGTGTTACACGGCAATTTGGGTCTATTCAGCAACAAAACACGGTACACGGCAGTATATTCATTGGCGTGTTCTAAAAGAGGGCAATCCAATAGTTACAATTTTTTTCCGATTGACTTACATCACTAGAGTACACTAGACGTCATGACCACAGAACACAGAAAGAGGTTAGAAGGGCTATGTGGGCGGGGCACGCGTAGCCACAACTATGACTAAATGCTCATACTTGTGGCCCCGCACCGCGAACGCGTTGTTTAATCACTGACGGACAACAACAGTGAGTGTATCGTGAAGCGCGGCGCTATAAATATAAAAAAATGTCTTCTTGTGCTATAATTACTTGTAAAACAAGAAGTCAGGTGTCAATTGTAGCTAAAGAAGGAATTTCTTTTCATCGGTAATTATTAAATTGATCATAATGACCATATTCCTTACATCATAATGGCAAAATCCACCAAAAGTGATCATAACGATAAGTTACATAATATTTTTCTAAAAAATATACATTACCGGCAATTTACGCACGCGATTTTTGCCATATTACTTAGAGCGCGTAATGTAGTACACTGCTTTCGGTAGTGACGCATTTGGCTTAATGAGCATTAACGCAGTAGTCGCAGTACAAGGGATAGTGCCGTGCTAATCAAAAAACGCACGCATTACATTTTATCGATAAATGTATATTTTTAAATATTTGTATAAAGTAAGAATAACATATTATTTGTCACTTAAAATGTCATAATAATAATTATTACTTATCGATAATACAGAATGTTTGGCGAAGCTAACACCTACCCTTTCTAACATCCTATTCATATAAGTACGGCGATGTAATCAAAGATTAAAATTGTAAAATTAATTTCAATTTTCACGATAAAATTAGTACGATTAGTAAAAAAATTATAGGCAAATTCTAAACTAATTTTACAACTTAGAATTTTTAATATCACCATAATATTTATATGACTATTTTAGCATAGGTAGGTGGCCAGCTTGTTATATCATGAATACTAGACACGCCGTTAGGACGCCGCGCTGCCGCCCGTGGTAAAGTGGTCAGTAACGGAGCTTTATATCAAGCAGTCCAGGTTCAAATCCTGGCGGGAACAAATGTTTGTGTTAGTCTTGTTCTTATTCCTATGTTAGTTTGTGTGATAAGCACGAACATTTCTTCACGAGTCTGTTGGTGGTTTTTGTATTGATTTATTTATTTTAAATATATTTTACTATCAATTATACCCTTTTAATAATGGAAGCACGGGATTTTGGGCGAAAAAAAACTATCTTTGTAAATAAGGCCAGGATAAACGCGAGATTTATTTTGTTTATGCAAAAATTGAATAATGACCAAAGATAATTGCAAATGTCACTGACGCGACGTGAAACGACGTTGACGTTGACACTTGACATTGATATTGTGAAATTAATTGACAAAGTTGTTGTAATTATGATTTTAGTTGTGCAATTTGTGTTAAAACTACAGTGAAACCAAAGTGTTTTTGCAAAATTTGTGTTTTATGAAATTTTAAGAAAAAACGGTGTTACAACATATTATATGGTTTTTGCACCCATAAACGCAACAATAAGTCGGCATCGCGGCGCGCGGGAAGGAGTCACGTGCGTGCGGGATGCGGTGCGCGCCTTGACTGGCGATTCCGTTCAACGGAAATCAAACGGTAGGTAAATAACGTGGCCTTGAGCGCTCGAAGGCCGGGAGTTTCGCTTCTATACTCGTATTATTAGTTATTCTTATGGTTTTACAGAAGCGAGAAATAACATTAACGATAATGATTTAACAAAACGGATGAGACAGGTAAAGCTATGTTTATGAATATTATATAAAATATGTAGCGTAAAGTTCAAAGAAAATACATTACATATAAGGTACTTGATTTATTCTAGGACATTTTGGATTCAATAACATCAACCTCTTTGATAATAAAAGACAGTCCCAAAAAAAAACTTACAGGTAAAAATAACGACAACATAAAAATTAATTTAAAATGTAATAGTCAATTAATAAATCCGTAATTATTTTCAGTTCAATATACCGTCAAGTAATAGCTCAAATGCATCAACACCCAGGAAAAAAAAATACTTGTTTCTAAAGAGACTGCTATAAAACGACGAAGAAAAAAAATACAAGCACAAAAAAATCGACGTTTGAAAAAAAAAAGTATACAAAATGGAAGATATTATTAACGATTTACAGAAAAAGTTTTTATTAAGACATGAAGATTTGAGTACTTTAAAAAACACAAATTTACAGGTAAATATTTACTTTACAAATATTTACTTCTCCATCCAACCAAAATATCTTAACAACTAAACTACCGCACGTCCGTTTGTCAGATTATCCATTCTAGTTTATGCTTTCGGACCGGTGCATTATAGTATTATAATTTTTCTTTTATTTTACGTCTAACCTACAACATTTTTGAGCTAAAAAGCTATAATTTTGTTTCATAGAAACAAAATATTACTTGAATATTATTAATTATAAACGTATAATGAAAGTAATAATTATTTTTTGGTTTTCTAAATATATCAAATGGTTAAATTGCTGGCAATATTTAATATCGATAACTATTCATCGATGTCAATCACTAAAATAATGTTATTTGTACACGCGGCCACAGATTAGTTAATAGTTACTACGTAACAGATACATCACTCCCATAGAAACGCTCGAATCGCTGTAATAATAATAGCCAAAACCGACAAACAAAAGTCGCTGCAAGAAGAAAAGGTATCTATGAACGCGCGCCGAGAGTCGAGATTCCCGCGTACACCGCGTGATTGCGTCATCGAGCGAAAACATAAGGGTTGTACAAAGAACATAAACAAAATGGTATACGTAGGATTAATGAAATAAATTGATTGCGAGGAAAGCCCCTGACTCAAATGTGCTTTAATTTTATAAAATGATAATAACAATAGTACTTTATTTTCAAGAAAATGGTAAAATAAATAATTGGTGTTAAATTATATACATTATTCCTCATAATCTACTTCTAAATTGGCAGTGCGCAAATATTAAAAATTTTAAAATACTTAGTACATGTCAAAAAATAAGAGAATAGAATATTATTTTATCGTCATTAATACATTTAAAAATTATAAAAAAATTCAAATTATTAAAAAATTACCAATCCCGCTCGAGGCGAAATTTTTTCTTCATTGATTTTATTCAGTTGTGAAATTACAAATGATTAATAAAATTACGAATTATGAAAAATACATGATCCATGTTTTTTTCTCGTGTTTGAACTCACTGAAAATATCCTGAATCGTATGAATAATTGTGATAAATAGGCAATCTGTAAAAAACAGGAGTAAGATGGATTTTTTTTGTAAAGAATCAAATAAAGTACTTGCGGCCGGTTCATCGAGACTTTATTGTTTTTTATACTTAAGGCGACTAGAGACCTGAAATGGTGGTTTTTGGAGGCGAACTACTCTTAAACTAGCCGGTAAAAAATTCTACAAAAAATATATTTTACGCTTTGATATGTGCCCTATAAACTGTACATTTGAAAAGTATGAAGTATATTAAATAGTATGCAAAAAAAAATTTTGAAATGAGTCTGTTTTCAAATTTAATTTCCGAACTACTCCTAAACTACAAATGGTATGTTTATGGTTGTTGATAGACCTAAATGTAAATTAATTACTCTTGAAACTGTACATTTTTTATTTAAAAATAATTATTAGTTTTTACAAAAATATTTTTTTATCACTTGCACAGCAAACCGTCATGAACGGGCGACGAGAATCAGTGTAGCGCTGACATTCAAGGAGGAAGGCTGCGCGCTGCGTTGCCGCCATCCACTTGTTACGCGAAATCGTAAAATCGATTGCTAGGGTGCTTACACTTCTCACATGTGATGATAGTGAATACGATACGCGCTTCTTTAGTGCAAGACGTGTAATTTACTTCTTGTGTGCGAAATGACGCTTTTTGTGATTATAAGAACAATTTAGTCTAAGGCAGTCTAGAAGTATGCGAATTAGAGATCCTGAATATAATAGAATAAGCTATAAAAAACAATAGTTACTTTACATCTGATTTCACAATTTGGCAACGTACACTGTGGTTCTTGTGGGGGTTGCAGTTTTGCTGCGAATCTCCCGCATACAATAGTCTACCTATACAATTTCAAATTTTCAATGACGCCATATCTTTACATGACTACGTTAACATAGGTAGGTTTCGGATTGATAGGGCATTGACCAAACACGGTGTATAATATAGTTCAAGCTCACGATTTTGTCATAAAACTAATGATGTTTGTCTGTCTGTCTCTTTGTATGTCAATGAACACCTTGCTAAATATACATTTGACTGCCCCCTTGGCTAAGCTGGGTTCGATTCATCAAAATGACCATTTTATTATTCAAACTGACTGACTGAACAACTTGAATGAAGTTACTTTTTTCATAACTATACCTGTAACACATCAATAATGTGCTATTTTTACTCAGGATTGTATACATATAAATAAAAAAAAACAAGATAACCTTGTATCTACATAGGTCACACTAACTTTCCGAAATTGGTCACTAACATAAACAATACTAGCTGTGCCCGCGAACTACGTTTCGCCATATATTTTTTTCTCGTTTTTACAAATTGTTTTATTGATGCTCAGCTCCTATTAGTCATAGCGCGATGCTGTTGATGCCTTCCTCGATAAAAGGGCTATCCAACACAAAAATAATTTTTCAATTTGAATCAGTAGTTCTTGAGATTAGCGCGTTCAACTAAACAAACAAACTCTTCAGTTTTATAATATTAGTAAGTATAGATTTAAAAAGTTATTACTACATTTGAAAATTGAACGCTTTAGCTGAAGAATACAATTTGCTTCATTTGACTGTCAATTTGGCGTCATTTTAAAAATTGCGTGATTGCAATAAAATGGATTATCTCGGGAAATTGGCATGATTTTTTACGATTTTATGTGTAATTTGACAGCTCAGCAGAGCCTCGCTCGGCTTCAATCTGCTTTAGGTGAAGAAGTAACATGCAAGATGACTTTTTATAGCTGTTAGCAGAATTCAAACGCGTTCGGACTGGACTGGACTTCAAACTGGACACGTGACTACTGTTGCTTTAGAAAATTGTCGTACCGTGACTGGTACACGACCATTTGTTTACCGGAAATTATTTATAAGCTCCGTGAAAATAACGCTCAACGCCGTATCATCTTGCACCAAGACAATGCAAGTTCCCACACGGCCAGACAGACAAATGAGTTTTTGAAGGCGAAAAACGTACAACTTATGATGAGTCATCCTGCATACGGTCTTGGGGGCCAATCGCGCTATAGTTCTAACGGACCACTGAAGTTCAACTCCAATCCAGTTCTAATTACAATTCAACTTTGGACAAAATTGGTAACGCGCTAATTTCTACATGAGAGTTGAACCGCAAGCGAAGCTGGATCTAATTTGGAGCTCTAGAAATAACAGAGAGAAAGAGAACAGAAAAACACTCAACATTGATAAAAGCCAAACTTCAATCCAAAAAAGGAGCGCCGCATGAACTTTGTATTTTGACAGCAGTTTCGTACCAATATCAATCGGGTTGCGTTTCAATCTCCTGTCAAACAAAACATTACCGCGATACGAACGATTATAAAAGTTGTAGTTTAGTCGTAGTTAAATTCCAATTCAACTACATTTATTTATCGCTATTAGTCTCCTGACCTGGCACCATGTGACTTTTTTCTGTTCCCAAAAATCAAGAACCAATTACGCGATCAACGATTTTCATCACCAGAAGATGCTGTATTTAAAAAAAAAACATGTTTGACCATTAGTAATATTTTTTATTACTGATTCCGGAAACTTTTAGTGCGCCCCACGTATTATTGCATTGCATATTCCCAAAAAATGTAACACCGACGTACACCCTACTATTGATATTTAGATGCGAGGTAACGGCGGGTGGCGCGGCGCGAACACTAGGCCACGCCCGTACGCTCAAGACCATTGGCGGCTATAGGGGCCTTAAGTACAACTAAGTAGGCAATCAAGCAGGCTGCCTAAATTTTTTTATACAAACAACAAGGAAGCTCTTGGTTTTCATCTCAGCCGATGTTAAGTGACGATGTTTCTGAGGACTGAAGATTGTTACTATGGCAGCGAATTACTGTCTTATTAGTTCGAATTAGTTCGAATTTCGACTATGAAAAAAAATACAAACAATTTTTGTCTTTTAACAACTTACAATAGCTTCACAGTAATGTACCGCCGTATGTTATCGCTTTTTGTATGAAAATTTACAGCTTCACAATCCTCTTAAATTAAAATTATTGTGTGGTTTTATAAACCACAATGCAAGTAGAACTTTTTTCGAATCAACATTTAACCGAAAATTTTCGAAAAATTATTCGATTTAGGTATAAAAATCCAGATTTTAGTTCTAAAAAGAAATTTATAAATAGAAAATTATTGATAAAAAAAGAAAATAAAAATCAAATTAATATAATAAACAAAAAAGCAATAAAATAAATAAAAAGAAACCAATAAAAAACAAATTTATGTTAAAAGTAACAAGATTCGATAATAATAATAAGTCTCGCGTGCGGCGCGGCGGGTGGCGGCGCAGCGGCCCTCTGCCGGTCGGAGCGCCGGCGCGCTACTTAGCGGTAGGTATTTATAACGCTGCATTGCGCGAGTGACGGGGGCCTGACGCGGCTCTTGACGTCAGTGAATTTCTGTGAATGAGGAGCCCAGTGAGCGTTGTGATTGGTTCAGCCCGATTTCGCGCGACTTTGCATGGGCGGTGCAAGGAAAAGAAGTGGGAGCAAAACTGGCGACAGCGGTTCCCGTACAAACGGTGCATGATTGCCTTTCTAACCTCTTTCTGTGTTCTGTGGTCATGACTCTATGAGCGGGGAAACCCCAACGTGCATTCGACATAGATTCGCTCACACTTCATTGTTTATGGTATTTATTTCATTTTTTGAAAAGTACATTATAAAGATATACTGCTGTGTATTACTTTATTTAGTGCGGTGCGGTGAGTAGTATAGTATTAACATGGATAGTGAGGAAGAAGGGCCGTGTACTGTAAAAAATGTAAAGAAACGGACGAAAAAAATGTACAAGGCAATTTAGTAGTTTTTAGTCCAAAACACGGCAATCCAGATCCCAAAACACGGCAACTTAAATTTTCGAAATGGTAGCCCTGATACCATCCGAGGCCCGTGGCAAATTCTTTGTATTTCCCAGTAAAATTGATCGACGTCTTTTTATTTCGAATGTATTGAAATCTTAATGATAGAATTTGAATATGGTCTTTAATTGTGTCCCACTTTAATTGATTTGAAGTACAGACAAAAAATATAATTTTTAAGTACTTACGTACAAAAATTTGTTAAAAATGCTAGGTTATTTCGCGGCCTCTTGGACCGGGGCCCTCTCAGGTCGCGGGCCCGTGTCGTTTTACCAGTCCTGTCGCCTTATAATTACGCCACTATGCACAGATTATAAATTAAATAAAACCACGCGTCGAAGATAATCTATGCTTAGCGATAGTCGATTTATAACGCACGATCATTAGCCAAAGGTCTCCCGCTGGACATGGTCGCCATGTTGCGCTGCGAGCAATCCATTTTATTTAGTAGCATTGACATATTAAAATAAGAAATGTGGATAGAATTTTATTGATGCTATAACTTTATTGGTGATACATTTTTATATTTAAAAAAGTTAATATTATAGAATATAATATTTAGTATGCTAGAGCAATTACATATTGTAACTATCACAATAACACGATTAAAGCAGAGAATAATATTACAGTGTAGACCAAGATATTGATCTCGACAGAGCAACTTTTATAATCTTTGCGGTTTTTAAAGATTTTTGAAATGAGTTGTGTGTCTAATGGAAAAGCTTTTGCTAATGCATATTCCCTATTTAATGGTAGGCACGAGATGTCATAAGAGTGCAAAGTCGCAAATAAAAAATTTGTAGTAAAGATGATTAGCGAGTGATTTGAAAATCGAACTTTTGAATATGGACTGGGAATATGAATTCAAACTTTGTGGGCAAAAACCTTTTCGTATAAAAAAAAGAATCTAAATACTCAAAATGATTACATGATTAAATCGTCACGTCGCAATGTTCGAATATCAAATTTTTGTAATTTTCGTAGCGTCATTTTGTATTCGATGTTGAATTGTTTCATAACAGTAATAGGATATATCTCCTCGTTGAGGTTGTAACGAAACCAAACCTAGCTCAATGGTTGAAGTCTCTCCATTGATCTTATTTCCATGGTTTCGTCGGGTCAATTATTTGATCAAAGAAGTATTGTTGTAGAAATATGGCAATTAAAAATAATATTTTAAACTGGGAAGGATTTAATTTTGACAGGAATGTCACAGGCATTTATTGAAGGGGGAACATTACGGAATTTCGTGCAAGCCGGTTGGTCTTCGTCGCGCTCTTTGATTTTTCATATTTAATTTGAATTAATTTGTGTTTGCAAAATTTGTGAATTTTAAGATATTAGTGTTTCGAGTTAGAATATCGAATTGTGAAGACCTAAAAACATCGACATGGTTCGATGGACCACGGTCGGGTCACCTGACGGAGATTACGACAGACTGTGGTTTTAACTCCCTTCGGGGAGGGCGTTGTTTGGAACATATCAGCGCAGTCACTCTTTACCGACATAGTGACTCAAGTTCCCTGGTTTCTTTGGGAAGTGTTTAGCGGCGGGGGGACTGTCGAAGTGGACCCATGCCTTAATTGCACCCGTTTAGCTACGCATGGACTAAAGAAGCTGGTCCTCTATTTATATATGTATATTTACACCACGTATATAGGGTTCGTGAGCACACGGCGATCCCAATCCACCTGCCCGTGCTCGCGCATACACGAGTATAGGGAAATAGGCACACAGAGGCCCTTCTCACCTCGCTTTCTTATTCTTTTAATGTTAGGTGTCTTACATTGCACTTCGTAAGACAACGCAACACACCACACGTTTAAATAACTAAAATGGGGTTAGTTTGTTCTTATTGAACTACACAAATAGAAGCTTATAGATTCGGTTAGACACGATACATCAGGTAGGGACCCTTAAACTAAAATCATTATCTTCATCAATGAAATTAACTATTAATTTTACTGAATCTAATCAGGTTACTCCGAAGGAAGCCTGCTACGCTATTTATTCAGGTCCCTCCATATGAAACCTGCACCGATTATTCAGGTCACTCCGAAAGGAAGCCTGCTACGCTATTTATTCAGGTCCCTCTATAAGAAACCTGCACCGCTATTCAGATCCCTCTGTAAGAGGTCTGCACCGTTATTCAGGTCCCTCTATATGAAACCTGCACCGATTATTCAGGTTACTCCGAAGGAAGCCTGCTACGCTATTTATTCAGGTCCCTCTATAAGAAACCTGCACCGATTATTCAGGTCACTCCGAAAGGAAGCCTGCAACGCTACATTCAGGTCCCTCTTTAAGAAACCTGCATGGATTATTCAGGTCACTCCGAAGGAAACCTGCAACGATTATATTTATTCCTAGTTTCTCGAAGAGATTCTAGTGGCTTATTCCAATATCTGAGAATATTGAGTGGATTTTGGATCATATTTTCCATTGGGCTCGACTATGAAGTCCGCTCTAATAAGAGCTTTGTGTTTGATGCACTATTTGTCTCTTGAGTGAATTATTTTGGCACTGTGAAGTGGTTGTGCTTACATATAAAAAACTGAAGAGATGTGGAGGGATAATATTATATTGGGAACATTATCTGCAACGGCAACATGTCAGAAGGTTAGGCACGTTAGTCGACTATTACTAAAAAATATTTGCTTCAGTGTCAGAAGGTTAGGCACTGGAGTTGTTCCCTTCGACGACATCTCCGACACATCTTCTTTATCTACGAATTGACGAATTATTCACACTATGGATCGGTGCCGAAATCTTGAACTCTTCACTAAAGTGATATGTGCTATTTGAAGTGATTACTCTGTGTTGTGCAAAATGGAATTTGTGATAAAGATCTATGTAAGTTTCATCATCATTATTTCAACGTAAAGCTAATTTTGCTAAGACATTAAATGTCTTAGAGATTAATCTCAAATGTATTGAGAATATGAACTGGTAGAGTTTCTTTCGCTCCCTCCTTCTCTACAAAACTAAAGTTCTGAAAGGATGTAATTCTCAAGCGTAGAGAATTTTAGTAGTTTATAAAGTATGTTGGTAGGGCGAAGTAAGGTTCATTTGGAATCTTATGGAGCCCGAGGGTTAAGGGGCTACCTTCCTGAAGGTATCAAAATTCCAATGTTAGCTTCAGAAAGTAAAGACAGCGGCGGTAACATACTTAAAAATCAAAACATTTGTTTTCTCATTACTGAGATCGTAAAATTCACTCAAAAGAACAGATTGTTATTTCGTTACTATGGTAGCGAGTCTAATAAGCGTTTGATCATGTTTGATAGAATAAATAAGGTATAGGGATAGTTTCGGCAATAGGATTTCTTTATCTATCCACTTGGAAAAGATCTTGGGTTACATCAACGGATGCAACGTAGATCCTAATAAAACCACTAGTCGATCATTGGGCAAACTTCATACAAATCAAAGCAATTCTGTGCGTTTCTTTTAAAAGGCATAAATTGTTAGTAAAACTACTAATAAGGCTGTGTAAAGGGGTTTTCTATTTAGGGTTCCGTTTGACGTTAGGTTGGATCGTTACAAGGTGAGGTGAAATGTTGTGTGTTGCGCTCAGCTGCAATGTTATTGCCTTTGAATCCCTCGTTACGCTCAGGATTCTACTTTTAAATCACTCGCTTCGCATTCTCGGGTTTCAAATTCAACGCTCGCCACAAAAATCAACTTTGCAGCCATGCATTACAAATAACTATTATTCGGTTGTTCCCAGTCCGCACTGGCACTGGGTTTGTTGCTACTGGTGACAAACGATAATGCTCAGCCGCCAAAAGGTTTTAACGGTTTAGGTCACCGGGTATTCGTCGGAAGGTCCGGAGGTCGATTCCCGATGGGGGCAGAAGCTTTGCTTGGTTTGGTTGGTGGTAGAGCTTCTGAGCTCGCCTGGCTAGCTACCACCGTCTTACCTAAGTTTGTCAACACAACAATTGATAGCATTGTTGTGTTGCGACAATTAGAGGTAAGATAGCCAGTTCCTCAGTTGTTGAGGAGTCCGGATGAAGCTCGCTTCCATCTTTGGCCTTATCGTTACTTACCATCAGGTGCGATGAAGGCAAAGAGCTTCCCCGTCGTATGTTAAAAAAATGTCAAATTACATTATTCCGAACAACATAAGGCCAATCTCCAATGTCTGAAGTAGCGCTGAGTATACAAATAATTATGGCGAATGCATCCCTACTATTGTTTGTCTGTTACGCTTTCATCCCTTAATCGCTGAATCAATTTTAGTAAAAATTGGTTTAGAGATAGCTCAAGTCTTGAGAAAGAACAAAGGCAACACATTATTGTGGTTTTCCGTTACACCCTATCTACAGTGTACGCAGAGTGCCAATAAATTAATATGTAATACACACAGCATTATCGTCCTCATTTCGTTATAGCTATGACTCATTGAGTTCGTTTTACGTACACTTAAAATTAATGAAAAGTCAAATCAACCACTCTTTGTGGAAGTTTGTCAAAGCTACACATTTCCGCAGAAAAGTTCTGTTTAAGCCTTTCACTGGAATTGCAAGTGAAATGTTTGCGTTCATTAAACTAACATTTTCAGTTTAGGTTGTAAATTCTTGACAGTAAAAACAACTTGTGCCAGGGCAGAAAAAAGTTTTTTGATATAAATAGACTGATTAATACTTATTACTTACTGACTCGGTGAACTTCATATCACCTTGTTAATAGATGACAGATTACAATCGCGAAGGGTGCCGTCATTTACCATACAAAATAGAATCGTTTTCCCCCCGAAGGGTAGAAAACGAATATTTAGGTTTCAGCCGTAGCTCGACCCACTGTGAGATTAACCCTTTGAATTTTACCTGTTTGCAGTGTGCATCTACCCTATATACAATTATTCACCTAACATTTTCAATGAGGGTATGTAAGTAAGTGCGGGTGCCATCGCCGACTAGCTTTTCTCTTCAGTACTTTTCTCACACGCCGGCTAGAACAGCAAATTTAGTGGGTCGAGCTACGGCTGAAACCTAAATATTCGTTTTCTACCCTTCGGGGGGAAAACGATTCTATTTAGGTGTTCGAGCCTTCGCTCGACCCACTGTGAGATGTGTTTACAATCTGTCGGCGATGGCTAGACGTACTGTGAAATTGTACAAATCGTTTTTCAATGAAAAACAAAGTGACTTTACGAAGTAAATTATTTTAAGGAACAATATGACTACTATTTAATTCAAGATATGCTTGTTTGCTTATATGTACAATTAAGGATTTAGGTATAACAATTAAATCGGAATAAATGATTAAGTTTAGCTAAATGGAGCTTGAGGATTGCCAATAGTCCACTCATTTTTGCCCATGTATGTACACTTTGAGGTGTACATGTGTACCAAACTGTAGAGAAAAATTCGAGAATTCCGAAAATTCCTTTTTTATTAAGATAAAACTAGGTAATAAATAAATAAAAGTGTTAATTACTCGATACGAATTTGAGTTGATTGAGTATTCAATTGCGTTTAGTTTCGACGTCTGCAAAACTTGTAGTAAAATATTTTATTTTTAGTTTATTTTTTCTTATGTACTGATGTATCGTGCACTTAAATAAAAAACATAACTTAATGGGATTACAACCATCAAAGTAAAAAAAATAAATAAAAAGAAATTGTAACTTACAATTCATCTGTCTCTACGCAAGTAACAAAACGCTACAAAATGTCAAAATACGATCTATAATGACCAAATGTTAGTGTCACAAACTCTTTGAATGGACGATTCAAAAGGGACTTCAAGTTAGTAAGAAACGACTTTAGTAACAAACAATGCCGCTACCTATCTAACGATGGACTTTGGGACTGCAGGGGCTATAATAAATGCTTTCCATATTCCCATCAAAGACCGCCCAACTAAAAAAGACGAAGAGCATCTTTTATGAATGTTGAAGCATCATATTATTGTATTGTGTGCGATACACTCTTCAATGTTTTAGTCTTCGACGGATTATTCGGTTAAGGACAGATTCTTGATACGACAGATTCACTCATCAGATGCTTCCGATTCGAGTTCCATTTCAACCAGAAAATAAAGTAAGATTTTGGTACCTTATCTGAGAGTTCTTACAACTCTCAGGTAGGGTAGTACCACGGTCTATTATGGTATCGTCCGTTTCCATCGTATAAAGTGCATATCAACATTTTCATTCAAACTAGTTTACGTAAACTCGGACGTGTACTCTGTACTCACTCAATATAATCATAGTATCTGCAGTATTAATATAACACTTAACAATGGCAATAAAAATTTCATCATTTCATTTACTGATAAGTTGGAATTGATTAACAGGTTTTTGAGTATCAAAGATTAATTGTTACAGATAAAATGACGTATTTTCTTTCAAACAAAAAAGATTAGTGTATGTATCTCGCGGTACATCGATTAGGCAGATTGAGGCGACGTCCTTTCAAAATAATGTCTGAGAGAAAAAAAAATTGTATAGGTCAACAATTTTTCCTTATAATTAAGACATCTAGATCAAGGTTGCTGTTTATTCAGTTTTCAGAGAAAGGTAACTGCAGCTCTATAGCTGCCGGGTGAAGGGATGATTCCCGCTCTTTTGAATAAAGACTGAAATTAACCTGCAATGACGCTTCGCGAGTGTGGTTTAACTTTCTCCCTGGTAGATACGAATAAATTTGTTATGCTTCTACGTCTTGATTTGCTTACTGGTATATATATGTTTATTCATCCAAAATACTAAAATTAGCCTTTCGTCCCTAATAATATTAAGCATCCAACCAGATTGCCAAAATTTTGATGAATCAGACTTGGAACCAAATTTCGGCCATAGTATAATAATAATTATCACTCGATACGAATGTCTTGAGATGTATGACAAAAAGAGTCAACTCGTGAATACGTCTACCTGAAGTACCTGAACACAGGAGGATAAATGTAGCCACATAGCGTGACACTTAGTATATGTTGTTTCTATTGATATCAAAGGAGTAATTATTTAATTTGTGTAAAAAAAAAATTACAACTAAGACGTTCACTTCTTTCGGGGTCAGCAAAAGTGGCCACTACTGATTTATGAATTATGAACTGCTATGTTTTTGTAATAATATGTGTATGATTATGAAGCAAAAAAATATATAGCGCAATATCATTTGACTTGGGATTATCAGCTATTGGCAGTTGTTACTCTGGGCGCCCCATTCCACCGCTCCGAAGTAGGAATATAAGTGACGCCATGACGATTCGAAGAGATTCCGCTTCTCACTTGACTATGACTGCACTGCATGGGGTGTAGTTGAGAGGACAAAAAGTAGTCAAGTCATTTGATAGATTGTATCGTTGTAACAAAATGGGTCTATCTTTACGGGACTTCTTACAGTCCGTGACTACTTACAAGAAATTCTGAAAAGTTTTGACAACCTTCAATTGATTTACATTTTAACATTTTATTTATTTCTGATGTCATATCCTTCGTGATAGAGCAAGACAATTAACTGCATGTATCCAAACTATTATAAATCTTTTTAATTTTATGAGGGTACGAGTATATGTGCACGCCAATTCACACTGGGCCAGCGTTGTTGACTAAGGCCTACTAATCACCCTAACATAGGGTAGGCTCGAGCCCCTCGGTGGGGACGTATATTAGTTGTGATGATTATGACATGTGAAAAGTAACTTATATTCAGATAATATGGATAATTGAGCTTTCCACACCTCAATATAATTTTCAATTTAGCCCGCCTTGAAATCTGAATATGCTCATGTCAAACTTCCCTGTTTTTAATTTTCCTGGCCCTGATATCGAGCAAATGTTTGCTGGCCTTCGTAAAACTCGTTCTGATCCCAATCGTTTAACTTTTTCCACCCTTGGTCTACCCTTTAATGCATATTGGTAGTAGGCGGTAGTGATGGCTAAATCCTCCTTGTTCTTTCAATAAATCTGTCTGTAAAAGTTCAGAGAAAAGGTAAGTTGTTGAATTACAAAAATTGTTGTTATGCGGCTTAAAAATGTTACATCTATGTTTTTTAAAATTTTTGCTCTCTTCTCGCAACGGGTATTGAAAAACTATATCTGAAGTTTTACGAAACATGGAACCAGCTGCCAGAAAGCGCTTACTAATATGGGTCTTACGTTTAAGGATGTATCTTTATAAACATCTATAAAGTGTCTCCCCTGCGGAAGTAGGCCATCATGAGTAATTATAACACCTAAGCATTAGACTACTTTTAGTCAAGAGTTGAACCTTTTGCCATGCAGGTGTAGCCGTTGCGAGGCTACTATTGATTTTTATGGAGGTGAATACATGGTTGCTTTCTAGATATTTTTGTACTTCAAAATAACAAAATGTTTTGTCATTTTTCAGCCCCTAAACGTTGAACTTGGATTTCATGCTTAGCAAGTGATTCCTTTGTGTCTCCAAATAAAAAAGAAGTGTTCCTCTCGGTTTGAGGTACCAGGTTCATTATATCTGTATCTGGTTAACACCCTGTATCATTCATTCTAATAGAAGCCGTTGGTGGTGCCCCAAGTAGACTCCACCACGTCGGCGTTTCACCGACTTGTATTGCTGAATTTTATTCTCCGAATACCAGCTCTTGGAAAATTGGTATTACTTACCTTGGTTCCAATTGTCTCCGTCCGTCTCCTCCGTAGCCGGTGGACTTCCTGAGCTAGCTCGAAGGAAGTCGCGGCTCCTGAAGTTCTGCAGTGGATCCACCGGTGGAGACCGGAGCACTACAAAGGCCTATTAGGCCACCACGACTCACACACGCGATTAGAACACAAAGCGGGCACTCTTTTGCACAACACAAAGCGGGCTTTCGCACCCCGATATTAGGTGCGCCGCGCAAATCACTATAATGCTTAATTATTGTGTATTATATTTTATGGATGCCCGGACATCATCCTAACCTAATTCAATGTCATGACATTTCGACTCGACTCAACTGACATATCACATGCGGCCGGCCGCCAAAAAAGCTGTCACTGCACAGACTAGAATGCAGTGCCGCCACTCGCTCTTCCTCGAGCGTGAACATCCCCCCGCTCCGGACAGTCCCGGACTGTCCGCCAAATCAGTCTAAGGGGAGGCGAGAAAGAGTAGCGACCGCGCGCTTCATAACAGAATCCCCAACTAGGACCTCGGCAAACCTGGGCACACCATCAGACCCTAGAGTAAGTTGGACAATGCGTCCGCGACGCCAACGTAAGGGTGGCAGGTTTGGGTCCTTCACTAACACGAGGTCTCCAACCCTCGGTGGGTTTGTCTTATCTGACCACTTAACGCGCTGTTGCAAAATGTGTAAATATTCAAGGTGCCAGCGGCGCCAGAAACTCTGGGTAAGCTGCTGGAGCAACTCAAACCGCGAAAGGCGTCCGGGATTGAGATCTCTATAAGGATACTCGGGCAGGGCGTTAAGTGGTCTGCCTATCAAGAAATGGCCCGGCGTGAGGGCCTGCAAATCGTTCGCGTCGGTAGACAACGGACATAACGGACGCGAGTTGAGAACCGCCTCAATCTTATGAAACACCGTCGCGAGTTCCTCAAACGTGAGAATAGTCTCCCCAATAACGCGGCGAAGGTGAGTCTTGGCGGCCTTTACAACAGATTCAAAAATCCCTCCCCAGTGAGGGCAAGACGGCGGGGAGTATCGCCATGTTACCCCCCTACGGGAGAGTGTGGATCCGATCTCAATATTATTTTTATCTAAAAATTCACAAACTTCTCTTATATGTCTATCAGTGCCCTTGAAGTTCGTCCCACAATCGGACCGAATTAGAGAAGGCAGTCCCCGGCGGGAGACAAATCTGCCTAACGCTGCTAAGAAAGCGTCCATGGTGAGCGCACTCACCACCTCCAAATGAACGGCTTTAGTGGCCAAACAAACAAACACACACAAGTAAGCCTTTTCAGTCTTAGCATTACGGAGTCGCGACGTTTTTATAGTGAACGGTCCCGCGAAATCAGTTCCAACTCCTAAGAAGGTCATCGATTCATTCACACGATCAGCAGGCAAATCACCCATTTGGGGCTGCATCGTCTCGGGGCGTAAACGATAGCAGGGCAGACATCGAAAGATAACAGATCGGATTATTCTTCGCGCTGACAAAATCCAAAACTCCCGTTGGAGGAGCGCGGTCAATGCATTACATCCGGCATGAGCATTCTTCACATGGCGATCAATGATCAACAATCGCACCAATGGTCCGTCCTTGGGGAGCAACAGGGGATGACGTGATCTATAAGGCAAGTTAGCGTGCCTCAATCGGCCTCCTACACGCAACAATCCTTTATCATCCAGAAAGGGAGTCAAACGCACCAAGGGTCCCTTCAATTTGGACGTCCCGGTACGGAAAATCTTAAGTTCCGGTTCAAACGCTCTAGACTGGGTCATACGCACCCAATGCAGAAGAGCATCTTGGCGCTCCTGCGGTGAGAGGACCGGACACAAATCTTTGTCCTGAGGCCGGCGACAATTTCGTATAAATCTTCTTATCCAAGCGGTCACGCCGAGCAACTTGTCCAGAGAACTGTAGCGGTCTAATAAAAATTCCCGCTCTGGAGCCGCCATAGTCTCGACAGCGTGAACACGCAAGCCCGGATTTGGTACCTTCACCACAGCTGGTGTGGAAGGCCAAGACGGTTGTAACAACCAGTCGGGACCCCACCACAGAGTGTGGTCAATAAGCTGAGGGGCTTCGCTGCCACGTGATGCACAGTCAGCAGGGTTTATTTCACCTGGCACGTGGCGCCAAATCAACGTGGCCTTCGAGGCCTGTATTTGGGATACCCGATTGGCCACAAATACTTCCAGGGAGTGGACGGAGTTCTTAATCCAACACAGGACAACCTGACTGTCGGACCAAGCAAAGAGCGACTCAAAGTCCACACTACGTCCCAGGGTGTCAACAACGTGGTTCATCAACCGAACCAGAAGAGTAGCTCCAGACAATTCTAACTTCGGAATTGTTAATCGAGTCCGAAGTGGAGCAACCTTACTCTTAGCAATTAGCAAGTGGAGCTTAACAGCTCCTCTATCATCAACCGTCCGGATATATACGACGGCTGCGTATCCACTCTCAGACGCGTCACAAAAGCCATGAAGGCTGGCCGTAAACCGTCCCTTAGGCAGTATATGTCTAGGGATACTAACACGGTTAATGTCGGGGAGAGACAACATGAAGGACTCCCAATCTCGCAGCAAACGGCCCGAGAGGGGCTCATCCCACGACACTTCGGCTGACCAAAGTTCCTGTAGGAAGCACTTCATCCAAAACACTACGGGACTAATCCAGCCATTTGGGTCAAAGGTACGAGCTACTGTAGACAAAACCAACCGTTTCGTCCAGACCTTGGGGCTTGGCAGCTCCAATCGATAGGTGAACGTGTCCTGGACAGGTCTGTATTGCACTCCCAAAACAGACAGTAAATCTGGAGTGTTGGCATTCTCAAAAATATGAGGCTCCTGCTGGTGGTCGTCTGGCAAGTCACACAAAAGCTGAGGTGAGTTGGACATCCACTTCCTCAGTTCATAACCACCAGCCCCGAGAAGAGCAATTAGTTCATCTCGCAAAATCAAGGCTTCCTCGACACTAGAGGAGCCCGTACAAATATCATCAACAAATGCATCCTCCTTGAGAACCAAGGATGCGCGAGGGTATCGTAATCGTTCACGTTCAGCGAGTTCCACAAGTGAGCGAATTGCCACAAAGGGGCTCGAACGCAAACCGTATGTATTGGTGTTCAGCTCGTAGACCAGCATGGGATCCCTGGGATCCTCCCTCCATAATATGAGCTGATATCGTCTATCGTCCGGGTGAATCACAGTCTGCCGAAACATCATCCGGATATCGGTCACAAAGACGACGGCATGGCGACGGAAGTTGGTCAATACATCACCCACCTCGTGGTGCAACTTCGGTCCAGCATGCAGACATTGATTCAGCGAAACTCCGGTAGACGTAGGAGCTGACCCATCAAAAACAACGCGTATCTTCCCGGTGGAAGGTTTCAAAACCGCGTGGTGAGGAAGAAAATTATGTTCCTCGTTTCGCCAGTCCAGTCGCGAGACCGACATGTGCCCCAGTTGCTCATATTCTCGCATGAAGTCGACATACTTCTGTTTGAGGTCGGAGTTCCTACTCATACGACGCTCCATGGACAGCAGCCGCTTCTCGGCCAACGGCCGGGAGCTGCCAAGTGAGGGGCGAACTGACAAAAAGGGCAAACGAGTGATCAGCCGTCCCGAGTGAAGGCGACCTGTATTGTTCTGATAGAACAACTCACACTCCTCGTCCAAGGGGTTCACTCGCTTCACGGTAGGTGGCTCTTCCACCTCCCAAAACCGTTGAAGGACATCCGATAAGGTGGAGCTAACAGTTATGTAACTGTCCACCGATGGAGATGGTGGGTTATGCCTAACTGGTCCCATCACTACAAACCCAAGCGATGTAGATAAGGCTACCAGCCCACCCGTCTGTAACTCTCTCCTCTTCCCACAATACACGCGGCCTAGAACATCGGCACCGAGCAATAAGTGAATCGGACCGGTTCGGTGGAAGGAAGGGTCAGCCAAGGTCAATCCTGATGTCGCATCAACGACAGCGCGCGAAACGTGCTGTTGCGGAAGCTGACCAACAACCTTCTCATAAACAATCGCGGTAGCGCCAATTTTGGGCGCTGAAGAGAAGTGGGGGGAGAAGGAGAACAAAACCTGACCGATCGGATCCGGGATCCGCAGGTCTCCGATTCCTCGTACCGATTCAAGGTATGGAGATGTGTTCAAACTCAACTGCCGGACCAGCCAGCTGGAGGCAATGCAACCCTGAGCTCCCGTATCCAAAAGGGCGCGAACTAAAACAAAGGTGCCCCTCGGGCCCCACACCTGTACGCAGGCTGTTGGTAACAGCACCTGCTCCTGTGGGGGGGTTGCAGCCGACAGTTGGTTTAGTGAAAATCCTCCCGCATTCCCCGCAACGGGGGGGAAGGGGGGTCCGAAGAAAAATGCGTGCGCGGCGGAGGAATAGGGCGCTCAAGGCGCTCGAGCGGGTCCCAATCCGGCACGTACACACCCCGACCAAAGCTGCATCGGGGGGCCGGGCGGTGCCCATGATGGGCGAAAGTTGGGGGAGCCCGCGATAAACGAGGTCTCTCCATCAGAGGGGGAGAGAAGCGTATCGGCTCCCGGCGTGGCTCCCTAATTACCGCGGCCCAATCCCGCGGTGGCGCCTCATAAGCGGCGCGTCGATCCCCCCCGCCCGTAGGGGGGGTGGGGCGCCCAATCCTCTCACTGGAGGGGGGGCGCCTGTCCAATCTCCGCGGAGGGGTGGCACGCCCCTCCGATCTCCTCGGAGAGGTGGGTGACCTAGGAGGGCCCCCGCCCGTGTGCGAGTCCCTCTCTCTCACCACCTCACGAGTGTCTCTATTGTTGAAGCACAAAAGGGGGTGATGGGCCCCTCCACAACAGTGGCAATCTCGTGGGTGGGGGCAAGCCGATGCCATATGGGCCCCCAGGCAGCGGTAGCACCAATTCCGCTGCTTGGCCATATTCCTACGCCCCTCGGTGCGTAGGCCAACAAATTTGGGACAGGCCGGCAAACGATGGCCATCCCGCTTGCAACACTTGCAAGGCATCGGCCTCTCCCTGTGTGGAGAGTTCTGCCGCACTGCAGTATACTGCTTGTACGGGCGGCGCTCTCTCCGTGGCGCTGCCCGGGTCGCCTCATAGCGACCTGTACTCGGTCCCGGTATAGGAGCCAGATCCAAGTGGTCGGTCATCCGACACTCATCCTCCAAAAATCTGAGGAGATCCGAGAAGGGGGGGAGGTACGAGGCACTATTGCCCCCGTACCTTTGTTCGAAGCGTCCCTTCATCTCCATGGGAAGCTTATCGAGGATGAGGGGGAGCAAAATAAAGGACCACTGGTCCACCGGTAGATCAAGTCGTTTGAGCGCGTTAATAGCGCTCAGCAGCGGGTTCAAAATCTCCTTCCTCAATGAGGAGACCCGCGATACTCGTGGCAGCCCTAAAATGGCAGCCACATGTGTGTCCGCTAGCAAGCGAACATTCTGATACCGGGCGGTCAACAACGCCCTTGCAATATCATAACTGTCATCATTGACAGGTAGATGCTGGACAAGTACACCAGCCTCTCCACGTAAGGCAGAGAGCAAATAGGCCAATTTCTGGCTAGGGAACAGGTCGTCCCTCGAGTGAACCAGGCTATCAAAGAGGTTAATGAACCCCATCCAAGAAGCCAGGTTCCCATCAAAGGTTGGGATGTCTAAAGTGGGCAGTCTGCCCAGCAAGCCGGCCGGGGTAGGCTTGACCTCCCCGGGCGTGCACGACTCACCCCTCCGGGCGGATAGGATTGCCTGAGCCTTGTTTATAATCACATCCGCCTGTTCAAAACACTGATCATAATCGGCATTAAATTGGTCGACTGCCCGCAACTCAGCGGCACCCTCGGCTGGGTGGTCGAGCAAATATTGTTGATGAAGAACGAAAAGCTGCTCCAATTCCTTCAAGCGAGCAGGTACTCCCTCATGCCGAATTAACAAAGCCTGTTCTCGGTCTGGTCGGTCTACCAAAGCGACGGCACTAGCAAACCATCTCAAAATCTTTTGTGCACCCGCGCGGGCACCACTAAGCGGGCTGACTGGCGGGACCATTTTGCACCAAAATTAATAAACACTATAATAATACACGGACAAACAGACCGACAACCGCAGACAATAAAACAGATCGGGAGGAACTTCAAAGGCAGAACAAAATATATAAACAAACCAAAATCAAGTGTAAATGCTAGAACTTAACTAGAACAACAAAGGCATTTAACAATAGAATTTTTCAAACAAATTAAATTCAACTATTAAGTCAATAACTTAACAAACATAATATTCAAAGGCAAACAAAACAAAATCAAATGTAAATGCCAAAACTTAACACAGCAAAATAGTGTATTACAACAACAGCAAAGTCATTTAGCAGAAAAATCTTTTAAACAAATTAAATTCAAGTATAAGTTTACAACTTAACAACAAAATATTCAAGGGCAAAACAAAGATATGAAAAAACAAACCAAAATCAAATATAGGTAAATGCTAGAACTTAACTAGAACAACAAAAGACATTTAACCCCAATTTTTCATATACAATGACAATTAGTTAAGGAGATCGGTCCACAAATGAGCTGGTAGTCGGTTTAAAATCAGCAATCAAAACCAATTAATATGTATTGCCCGTTTGGACAACCAACAAGATTACAATATTAATTGTACAATACTAATCAACCACTCAAATCTAAAAACCACGCTCTGCTACCAAGAAATGGTGGTGCCCCAAGTAGACTCCACCACGTCGGCGTTTCACCGACTTGTATTGCTGAATTTTATTCTCCGAATACCAGCTCTTGGAAAATTGGTATTACTTACCTTGGTTCCAATTGTCTCCGTCCGTCTCCTCCGTAGCCGGTGGACTTCCTAAGCTAGCTCGAAGGAAGTCGCGGCTCCTGAAGTTCTGCAGTGGATCCACCGGTGGAGACCGGAGCACTACAAAGGCCTATTAGGCCACCACGACTCACACACGCGATTAGAACACAAAGCGGGCACTCTTTTGCACAACACAAAGCGGGCTTTCGCACCCCGATATTAGGTGCGCCGCGCAAATCACTATAATGCTTAATTATTGTGTATTATATTTTATGGATGCCCGGACATCATCCTAACCTAATTCAATGTCATGACATTTCGACTCGACTCAACTGACATATCACATGCGGCCGGCCGCCAAAAAAGCTGTCACTGCACAGACTAGAATGCAGTGCCGCCACTCGCTCTTCCTCGAGCGTGAACAGCCGTTATATCTGCTATGATCGAAGGTTGATAGCGAAATGGAGTTTGCCTTCTCAATTTTAACCTCGAGGATACGTGATTCTTCACTTTGGGAAATTAGCTCAGATTTTATCAAGGTGTAAAATCGGTATAGCTACTATCTGTGAGGTGATCTTTTTCATTAAGGCGAATGGTGTTTAAATCAGAGCACAACAGAATACAATTTAACAGCTTTTATTTAATTGCCTTATATTTTCGTTTGCTCAATGATTATATGTATGCGCGTCATCTTCGCTAAAGCATAAGCTAATTGAACTTTACAGATTGCAAATCGGAGCTGACATTCTTCGTCGGATGAAATCTTATCACCAAAGAGGTCTTTATGACAGACGCAGTCAACCATCCATGATCTCCAATAATCCGCATTATTATCGTTTATTTTTAGATAAACTTTTCATGTGGCAGAGCTACCTAGGGATAGGCTCCCAGTTGGCTAGGTCGCAAAGGATCGTGTGCTCCGTAATTTTTAATTGCTAGCCTGCTAATGAAGTAGGCTGCGTAGCTAGTATATTATGTGTAGGGGCAGGACCGGCCCTACCATAGGGCGAACGGAGCGGCCGCTCCAGGCGCCAAGTTCCAGGGAGCGCGTCAGTGGTCAAAAGTTATCCTCGCTTTTTTAATATTTGGGCGCAAGGGGGGCACCATAATTGGAACTCGCTCCATCTTAAAACTTGCCTTGAGCGGGCACTGTGTAGGGGTCGGATCATTAGCCGACGCGCAGTTAAAAAGTGACGGCTTATGACGGCTTTACAGCCGACAGTGAGGACTAGGCAGTCGACAGTGAGGGCTGCGCAGCTGACAGTGAGGGCTGCGCAGCTGACAGTGAGGGCTGCGCAGCTGACGATGAAGGCTGCGCAGCCGACAGTGAGAGCTGCGCAGCCGACACCATGTGTAGGGGTCGGTTCACTGGCCGACGCACAATTTTAAAGTGATGGCTGTGCAGCTGACATAGCTTTGTGATAAGAGTGCTAATTCCTGCACGTGCATGTTTTACATGAAACGCATTCTAGAATGGTGAAGTTGTTCGACCATTTAAGTGTGGAGTCGCAAGTTTGCCGTCCAGAGAGTGACCATTCGTAAGAACAAAAGCTACTCGTACGTGTGATACGAGTGCTAGTTTCTAAAACATGATACGTATGCTAGGATGGCGAAGTTGATTCTCCATTCATGTGTGGAGTAGCGCATCTGCCGTCTGGAGAGCGGGCATTCGCAAGAGTAAAGCACTTTGTGATACAAGTGCTAATTCCTAAAGCATGATATACGCATGCTAGGATGATGAAGTTGTTCCTCCATTCATGTGTGGAGTAGCGAGTCTGCCGTCCGGAGAGCGGGCATTCGCAAGAGGAAAGCATTTTGTGATACAAGTGCTAGTTCCTAAAACATGATACGCATGCTAGGATGATGAAGTTGTTCCTCCATTCACATGTGGAGTAGCGATTCTGCCGTCCGGAGAGCGGGCATTCGCAAGAGGAAAGCACATTGTAATACAAGTGCTAGTTCCTAAAACATGATACGCATGCTAGGATGGTGAAGTTGTTCCTCCATTCATTTGTGGAGTAGCGAGTCTGCCGTCCGGAGAGCGGGCATTCGCAAGAACAAAGCACTTTTTTAACTTGTACACTAAATAAAGGAAGGATCTTACCTCAAAATCTTCAACAGCTATTCTTAAATAATTTTTAATAAATATATATATTTCTTATATCAGCAAATAGCGCACTAAAAAAAAACCTACTTTTTATTGAAATTAATTGTGTTACTTAATTTAAACAATATAGTTTTAACAATTTTGCACACTGCTCACGACAAAATTCAAAAACGTACTGAAGAGAAAAGCTAGTCGGCGATGGCACCCGCACTTACTTACATACCCTCATTGAAAATGTTAGGTGAATAATTGTATATAGGGTAGATGCACACTGCAAACAGGTAAAATTCAAAGGGTTAATCTCACAGTGGGTCGAGCGAAGGCTCGAACACCTAAATAACCATTTATAATTTAATACTAGCTGTGCCCGTGAACTACGTTTCGCCATAAATTCTGAAGAGGGCCATACCCTTACCACTTAGGGGTATAAAAAAAGCCTACGACCTGTTCTCAAATCTACCAAATATACACAATAAATTTCATTATAATCGGTCAAGTTGTTTCGGAGGAGTTCGATAACAAACACTGTGCTAAGAGATTATTTTTTTAGTGAGACTAACGAAAGGTGATTCATTTCATATACAGGGTGTAACGGACGGAACACCGATATAATATTTAAGAGTAATGTATCCATCAGAAGTGGAAATTCTGTAGGAAAAAAATTGGGGCTAATCAAGCTACTTTTTTAATACAAACTAAATAAATTATTTTGTGATCCTAAGTGTCGACAGCCCTACATGCTTTTAGTTTAAACTTGTTTAACTTGCTAAGTACCAATTAGGTTTCCAGTTCTAAGACAAGCATCTAGGGTACATGTAATATTATCTTACCTATATTTCCCTAAATATTTTTTCGGCGTTTAGTTAAAACAAAGATCTTTAAAACAAAGAAATGTAATGAAATACTTTTATATGAATAATTTTGCGATGAAGTAAAATATTTTTAACACATTAGTCAGTAATTCGGCGCTCAGTTACACCTGTATGAAAAGGAGATTATTCACCATATACTCATTTATCTTAAAACATAAAAATTAAATGTAAAAAAACCTTTTTAAACACAAGCTTTTATTTAAATGCGCTAAAAAGGAAAAATAAACTTTTACACTAAAACTTTTACTTATAACGTCATTTCACATTTGACACAATTAATAGGACATAAAAGCTTTTCGCGAGATTGAGATTTGAGATTGTGTCAAATGTGAAATGACGTTATAAGTAAAAGTTTTAGTGTAAAAGTTTATTTTTTCTTTTTAGCGCATTTAAATAAAAGCTTGTTTTTAAAAAGGTTTTTTTTTTACATTTCATTTATTTTTTACTTTTTAGTTATCACTGGACACGTTTCTCAGTCTGTTTATCTCATTCAACGCATCATTGTTGCAAGGTCGTTTGCCGGAACGTCTATACAGAATTTCAGCTCAATCGGTTAAAGATATCTACTTCAAAATTGATTTTTTAGCTTTAGAGTTACGCCATATTGGATTAATAGTGACGTCACATTATTTTTCGAGTTATTCTTAGCAAGACCTTTTATTTGATACCCATATTGTAGGGGTGCATTAAAAATTATTGGTCCGCCATCTTGGGTATGCCGCCATCTTGGATTTAGAAAGACGTCACACAGTCAACCATGCATTGTCATCCAAACTGAATGTGTATACAAAATTTCAGCTTAATCGGTTAAAGATATCTGCTTCAAAATTGAGTTGCAAGATTTCACCCGAACATACATACTTGCATACTTACATTGCAAGTTAAATAAAAGCTTGCAAAAATGTAATGAAATACCTTTATATTAATAATTTTGCGATGAAGTAGAATATTTTTAACATATCAGTCGGTACACATACTCGTATTTATCAGATATCGCGGATACATTTCAGAGTTTGGTTTCGACCTTTATTAATTAACGACCTAATAACAACTTTGTAAAAAGGCTGCCGGTACATCATTCATTTTTATTTGGCACTAATTGTGCTCGTGAAATTCGAAATCTCCAAATTCCCCATCGTGAGATAAAATGAAATATTTTAACACCAAGTTTATGCCGGTTTCCATTTATTTAATTAGTGTTTCGGAGGCTCGTCTCAATGTCAAAATAAGTATTCGTTTAATCAACTGTAACTTTGCTCCTTGATTACTTTTGTTGCTGTTTGTCAGATATTCTTGTCGTTATGATGGTTTTATAACGTTTTGTATTTCTTGACTTTTGTTGGCTACTGTCTTGAAAAAAGCTTATACTTACTTGTAAGTTTTAACGCTGTATTGTGGTTTGCCTATCATAGATAATTTCCTTTTGAAAGGAGATTAGGTACATATATACGGGTCACATCTTTATCGAGATAATATATCCTTTTGTAAAAAATGTAAATACCTCATAGAAGTGACACCTATTTATGCAAAGGGATGTCAGGATATTATGCGTTAATGGCGTAAGGCACTCACCTGATCAAAGCATACGGATTCCGGTCGCTGGGACATTGACAGCATTCATTTGGCGTTGAAGATGATCACCAGGATGTCATACGGCAACTTTATGTACTATTTAACTTATGACTGGATATCTCTTGGTTTTTTGGTCTTATCAGAATCTAGTGTGCCTTGGTATAGAACAGTTTTCGTCGTAAGTACACACAGCAACACGCTAGGCCTTACGTGTTGACTTGTAATAGCGGCGGCTTTCGTAAAGCAAATGTAAAGCTTGACGTGTTGCTGACTGTACATACTCGTACATAGCGAAAGCCTACAACAAAGATGGTTATTAGACTACCTACTGATATTATGCATAATGCTGTGTAGTGTATATATAACACACCATCGTCGGCCTCCTTTTGCAAGTATGTTAAGTCACAATAGACGTTTCAAAGGTGAATGTCAAAGGTCGCGCGGAAGCACGGAGCGGACGGTGTCCGGTCTAGAAAACGCACGTGCGTTCATCTTAGATCAATTAGCCTATGGAATATGGATATGGTACGCAACAAATCGCAGTATACATTTTTCTGCTACATTTTGCGGGAGGCGAGGTAAACACGCATGGCACACTACGAAAATCTAGCATTCAATTACAGGTACGCACACTATGAAAATATTACCTCACTATAAAAAAACACACACACACATCGACAAATTAACGTGTATCTACGCCACAGATAACATAATCTACGCAATCGCCCGCAAATCATGCCCGTGTATTGTGTTGAGCTAGCAACGTACCATTGTATTTTTCTATCGTAACGTCATAAAAGTTACATCAAAATTGTACTTAAATAAAACACGTTAATTTAGATTTTATACTTACTTGTGATAGGAAACGCCATAGTCTTGAAGATTTGAGTTATTGGATAGCCTTTTGCAAGAGGAAACTGCACAATTGGGATGATGACTGAATTCTAATTTTTACGTCTTGTCATTTAATATTAAAATACCGTGGAAAAACAGGCACTCCTGTGAAATCAGAATTAAAATCGGCTTATACATACATTAGATACAAGCATTTTAAGTTGTTAATTTGAAGGCGATTAGACAGAGAGATCCGACATCAACCGTGACGTCATAGTTGAGTACGGCCATATAAACTCCTTGTAAATTGCCGTTTTGCTAGAAAGAGATGGAGAAAAATCTTTAATTCCTTATATCTTGGTTGTTTTTATAGTTATTCGAAAACCGATTTTTATTTCTGTTTATTATATGAATTCTCTTCTATTAAAGCAAAAAAAAATTTTTTGTCATCTAGCCTATTAACCATTTTTTACGAGCTCTTACTTGCGATACGTAACGACACTTAATGGCAGCGGCCGCGCGTCAACTAGTTTTATATAACGTGTATGGTCATATGGTCAACGTAAATTGGCAGAGGGGTTCGCCCAGCCATGCCACCTCCCATCTGAATGCTCTAAGGCGTTCATCCGTCGTCGCATGCGCCTATAACTATTTACGGCCAGCACACACAACCGACTTTTTGTGGGCCCGATTTTTCCGACCGACTCAACGCATACGTTTATCACTTTGTCGGTGGTCGACTATTTATAGTTCACGTGCGTTGCAACATTGGACGGACTTTTCTACATTTTGTCTTTTGCTGTTTGTGTTTAATTATGTGTGCAGAAAACGTTAAATTCATTAACTTATTATTATCATAGTTTGTGTTTATAATAAATTAATAAAAACAATTCTTATACAACGGTTTTAACAATATGATCTTTAATTTACACTTGACATTAAAAGTATAATTACTTACCTATATTTAAAACACCAACATTCACAACAGCATTTATATGGAACCTTTATAACACAAGTCCATTATCGCTCGAGCAATGTAAATACGTCTCGCTCAAAATGGACGGTTCGGCGAACATGACTGTGTTGATTAGAAAAAATAGCGATCCAGTGAAATAATACGCGTCATGTAGGTATATTCGATTAAGCAAACACTTTTTTGCGCGTTGCCCTTTCGAAAATATTATTCGGTGTTTGCACTTTACTCGGGGTATCCGAGGGAATACTCTCTAACGGCACGTAATAGCCGATTAAAGTGTGACGAATGTGCATTCAATATAGCGACAAGTTCTGCTTAAACGGTAATTGAAAACCCACTTGCTTATACTCAAGATGCTTGCGTAAAGCGAATGTTTCATCAGCGGCATTGTGCACTGAACTCACTGTGGGCAGGGGGGTTTCACTCCGCATGTTTGGCCGGCGCACCGGCGGGGAGGTCTATGGCTAAAGGTTACCGCTCGACTCGCACACTGGCCGCGTCGCATGTTAAGATTTTTCTCGATAACTATAACTGCATATCGGTGAGTGGGAACCCTGCGCTCTTATCGCCAAATCGGTATCGGGTCAGCGACGCGTAACGGAATTGGAACACTCGTGCCATGCAATAAATTTCAATTGCCCGTGCAGTCAGATGAAGGTCGTAAGAGTAGGTAATTTTTCATACCTAAACTTGGCTTTTCTTCGAGAGTGATCCTTCTGTACTTTAGTACTATTATTTATTCTGTGCTATGGGCGTCCGTCTGAGAAAAGCAGCCAGTCGGTTATGTAACGTGTGAGAGCTACGTTCCGTACGTCTGCCGGATGTCCGCTGAATTCAACCGGTGCGTGTGAAGCTACACTAAGGGAGTTAACCGCAAATATACCTTTGCGAAGAATTGGCAAACTCTAAACCACCCTACGTACGCCAGTCTAGTGCCAGCGATGTAGTAAGCTAATTCCTTCTCGTCAAGGGAGAAACGTATGCCTAGCGTAATGGGAAGAGAATCATGCTTACAACGTGCGCCTGCGCAATCTACTCAATAACTTGCTGACTAGGGTGACCAGAGGCTCTACCATGATCGCTTATAGCAAGGCTAAAACAATATTGAATCAGAGACACCGCTCTTGCTGCGTGTAGCGCCATCCCGCTCTCAGCGCGGTTTTAATATTGTTTTGGGCGATCATGGTTAGGGGGCAAATGTCCCATATATTTCGAGGCATCCCGTTATTTAGCTATGAATTTGACCGTGTCCCTTAATTTAGAAAAACCAATACGGGACAGTATAATGGCCCTTTGAAGTTTGTAGGTACTTCATAATATTTTACAAAAAATAAAATCCGACTTCAAAAACACTGAAAAGTTAAAAATAATATAAGAATAGGTACAGACAATATCACACTTCTATATTGAAGTCGATGCCAAACGATGATCTCCTAGAAAGTGTTAAAATTTGGCACCGACTTCAATATGGAATTGTGATATTGTTTGTACAGTAAGCTCCAATTCAAGCTATACATTTACACTACGAAAACCGCTACTGTTACGAGCGACATAAGAACGGTCCAAAGGTCAAACAGTATAGCTTGATAGGGAGCTTACTGTACCTATTCATATATTATTTTTAACTTTTCAGTGTTTTTTAAAGTCGGTTTTTATTTTTTGTAAAAATTTTTTTTTATCTTTTTAGTGAATTTGAGCTGGTATTAAATTCAGGTCCAAGGTCAGGTCAGGTCAGGTCAGGACAGGTCAAGTCCAAAAGTTAAGGATCTCATCATTATTAGCTCGGTTCATTACTACCAGGCGCAAATACGTGAAAAGCTTCAGAAAAAACATGAAACACGTTGGACTTACCTATAAAATTGAAGGGTTTCCCCCGATTTTCATGGGATCCCATCATCAGATCCTAACTTTGGTGACCTTGAGACTATCCTAGGAGTATACTCTATCGAATACAAAAAGAATTTTGAAAATCGGTCCACCATTGACGGCGTAATCGTGTAACATACACAACACGCAACGATTTGATAACCTCCTCCTTTTTTGAAGTCGGTTAAAAATGAAGACATTTTAAAGGCCGCCAGGTTGATTCAAAAGTATATTTATAGAAAATATGCCATTTCCTTATGTTGTTTCGCGATAAAAACGATCCAATAAAAAAATCTTAAGTATGGGGATGTCTCTTATTGTTATCCAGATCGCGAATTTTGAACGCTGCATGTTGTCCCTTACAATAAGAAATATGTTTTGGTCACTCTATTGCCGACCAATGTCGAAGGTGTGTGTTATGTATAGTCGAGCAAGAAATTGATTTAGCAATTTTGAACCAATTTCGCATATAGACAAAACATGGTTAAGGTAACCTTAGTAACTGTCAGTATGTTATTGCAAAGGAAAATTGTCTGTATTGTTTTATGACGTAGAATGAATTTCAATCTTAAGGTGGTAAACAACTTTATTGGTCGACTATACCTATATGACACTTCAGGTTACTTACGGATAGAGAGTAGGGCTTGTATTCTTTCATACGGACACAGTCGTAAATAAGAGTATAACAGTTCTTCAGGATCACAGACTCGCTCGGAATACATTACGATGCGGGATCGTTTCATATGGGTACGTGCATACGTTGGCTGGTATTCAAAGCCCACATATTATGTAGGTACTGTGTTTACATACATATGTGTATCACACATTTTTCCCGCGCGAATAGGCAAACATTTCTGCGACAGCTACTGTTACGACCCAAAAATACTACTCTAGCTCCCCTACTTTCATTAATGCCTCCATTATACATGGTTAGGTTGGTTTTAAAGAATTGTGACTTTATATTTACAAGCGCTTTTAGGTATTTTTCATTTTTTATTCTACTGCTCCTCTGACTTATTCAGAGCCTTTGTTTGCGTAATCCTTTCATACCAGTTCTCGCATTAATTCCTCTCGGACTTTTATTCGCATATTTTTTGTTTCTTTCATCCTTCACTACTTTTTAATTTCAAATTATATTACACTAGCTTTACTTTCCGCAGCCTCGCCCGCGTTGTTTTTATTTTCCCGTGGGAATTTTATATTTTCCCACAAGTAATAGTACATTACTGCAGAGGCCGGGAAGTTAGGGATTGACGGCGAGTAAAGCCTTCAACAATAAGTACAAGTCCGGCAATCCCATTCCCGTCGAGGCTTCTCAATAATTGTGAGGAAATAATGAAAGACGTAATACTGGAAACAAATGAGTTAAATATGAATAAAAGAACGAATAAAGCAATTAATTAATGTTAAACGTAATGTTTGATATATTTTACGCAAATACATATATACGAGATATATTTTACGCGTATATAACATACATCAGCTTTTGTAATTGATTAACCTTAAAGAAATCCCTTGTTAACTCGTACATAAATCATTGTCATTCAATAAATGTTTCCAAAGATAATAAGGACATAGAAGCACATTAGATGATAGTTACTCGGTAATAAAAGTGTGATTAAAAAATAAAAAACTTCGGCAAACATAAATGGGACTTTAATTTTTTTTTCACTACGAGTACGTACGAAAACCTTCGTTTGATACTTTATCACTGACATTAGTCTCGTTGCTGAACTAACATCAAAAACTATTACTTATTGCCACTTGTTTTTTTTTCCTTTTCTACCAGTTTGTCTGGTAGCCGTTTGTAGCTAAACATCGAAAGTCACTATGGCCTCTAGTACCTATATTATTATCTGTGCCATGGCGGAGTTGTCGTTAAAGGTCTCACTCGAAAGTAGGTTTGCATAACAGAGCATAGCATTCATATTACGAGCGAATTACAGGCTTTCCATCTAACTTTTATAACTCAGCTTAGTAGTTTCTAAGTTCTAGTCAAAGGAGCCTCGGGCAAAATCAGGAGTTATGCAAGGACTTGTTGGTGCGAATCCTTCGAGTGTGCGTATATTTCTCATTGAATTAGACATAGAAGGTATTAAGTTGGTATTGAACCATTGTTAGGCCCAAAATTAAATCAGATCAGAGGGCCTATTACCGATCTCATGGTTTTGCAAATGATATCATATGATATCATAGTGCAAAACGAAAAATACGATTTCCGGTCAGATTTTTGATCATTTGTTCATTATTTAATGATGACATCATTGAAATTATGCCATAGTGATGATATCATTGGAAATCGGTAATACGAAATGCAGCATTTCATGATTTCTTTTTCTCAAATTTATACCATGTCATACGATGAAAGATCCATAATTGGCCTGCAGGCCCCAAGGTGGACTGACGATCTAGTGAAGGTCGCAGGAAGCCGCTGGATACGCGAGGCACAGGACCGATCGGTATGGAGATTCCTGGTGGAGGCTTAATGTCCAATAGTGGGCGTCTTTTGACTGAAATGAATGAATGAGTGAAGACCCAAAATTATGAAAGTGACAGCACTGTTTGTTATTAAGATGTGAAAAAATTAAACCAGCTTTTATATGCACGCAACAGCTCTTGGAATTCACTACTAATGGTATGTCATCACACCTGATGGTATGTGACGATAAGGTCGAAAGTGGAAGCGAGCTTCATATAGACTCCTCAACAACTGAGGAACTGGCTATCTTATCTCTAATTGTCGATTCACAAAACAATGTTCTTAATATTGTTATTATAGTGACAAACATAAAAGATGGCTTTCATTAAGTTTACAAGATTACCATTACAAAATGTATACATAAATCATTGATTTACTACCAAACCAATGACACCAAATCAACGACATAAATAAATAAATGTACACGTACGAGTATAAGATTGGAATAAATGGAAGGTTCTTTGGTAATATAACATCATTCTGCATAGGTAGTTTCCGAACAAGCGGGACTTCTAGTAAACATGGATTTTTTTATTATGTTGAATTCCCATGTAGTATCCACTCATGTAAATTTGTTCGCAATCGTGCTAAGCGCACGCGCCAATGCGCCATTTTTTATGTTAAACAAGTTGGCAACGTTTATTGCCGCTCTTGTACCATGTAGTATAGGTGACTATAACCACTAACCATTAGGTATACCGGGTGTAACGGAATACTGAAATAATATTTAAGGTTGTTGATTAACAAAAAAATGTTTTATGACTATTCTTTGTATTTTTATTATATTCCTACTTTCGATTTAATACGCATAACAGTTAAACGTAATAAATCGAAAGTAGGCATATAATAAAAATACAAAGAATAGTCATAAAACATTTTTTTGTTAATCAACAACCTTAAAAATTATTGCGGTATTCCGTTACACCCGGTATAGTCTGTTTGTTTGTGAAATTTATTGAATGACAAAACCGTTTACCGATAACGAATGAAACGGCAAATATTTTTACGTGTCTACACATGTCAACTACTCTACAAATGTCAATTTATTTTTTATTCCAAACGAGTGACTTTCAGTAATGAAGTGTTTTATGTCTTTTAAAGCGTGAAATTAAAGATTCAAATCTATAAGTTAATAAACGAAGCCAAGCTTTTGGTTTCTTTGGCATCAAGTTTCAAGTTTATTTGAGTTCCCTACAAAGGTGCCCAGGGTGAAATTCTCGGGAGTAATGCCGTCCATTAAATTTGTGTTATATCAAATATTAATCTATGTTTATTGAGCGCGGAACCTATGGCACGTACCTACGTGCTTTTGCTGTCAGTCAAGTCGAATCCTTGTTAATTTTTATTTGGCAACATTATTATGGGGACTGTTGATAGAAATTTCAAGCGCCACACGATTTTATTTTTAATTGCGTCTGACCAGTGCTCTAGATTGATAAGGGGAGTGGTGCCTAGGGCCTACCGAATTATTTTTCTGATTTTAGTACATTATCAACGATAAAATTCTACATCATCATTATCTTTCTTTTCATCTTCTAAAGCTGTTTAACTCAACATTTTTTTACCTATTTTGTGCAAAACTGCTAAAACCATAAAAATGTACATCATTCAAAAGTGACAGATTCTTTTTGAAATTCTTATAGATTCGGGACCGTGGAGAACAGTCAATTTTAGTTATATATTTCGTAAATATAGACTTAATAAATTATATCATAATTTGCCAAATTAGTCAACATGATTTTCATTGTTAGTCGTGGACATAAGGATTGCTTGTACGAATGGCCCTACACACCCCTTTGCATGTAGCACCCATCGGGCCGGCGTCGTAGCAATAACTCACGATTTCCACGAGAAACCCGGCCTATATATTTTGCTCTGTCTTAGCGCGCCCTTGATAAGACAAAGTGATGGCAACGACCGGCCCTTTATATGCGTCATAGCCTGTGTTCACACAAAGGTTATTGTCAGACGCTGATTGTGAGCGGGCGTTGGGTAGTCTTCTGTCTCCATACATTTCGAATTTTTGTTTATACCGAACCGACAAGCAAGGGGGGGATCAAGTGGGATTGATCCCCCAATGAAAAAATCTTTAGTAAGTGTAGACTGCAGTTACAAACAGTGCGCTCATTTGACTCTGTTGCTATACATACAATAAGTTACTGCAAACAAAATGCACCTTTTGTTTTATGCTTGCTTGGTACTTGCACGACGAAATCCTCTCCGAAATTGTTTTCTGGCTACCTTGCCGACAAAGTGTCGCCGCTTGCTTTCTCGTCCGTGCGATGATGGCATTCTTCTGTAAGCTTGGTACTTTGAATGATTTGCCATTTTATTATCGAACGAACGAACTAAACGAACTCAAAAAGACGAGCAAATATTAGCTGTCTTTCCTTCCATTAATTCCCGTTGGTAATCTTGAAACCACGAAAAAAATCTGCTAATTCAGCTGTTTCATACATTTAGATTCAGTGAATATTGAACATTTGAAAACAGCTAATTTTTTCGTGATTTCAAGATTGGTCCCATAGTAAAAGTTGTTCATTTTGCTTGCCTGAAGACGCACACAAAATTTGGCCCCTGTTTCAAAAGGAACCTTGTATTGGTCTCAGATTGATGCAGTAATTTGACCAACAGAAAACGATCACAGCGAGCTCACAGGCTTCTGAAAAAAGTCCGGTGTGAACGCGGCCCTAGGTTTATTGTTCCCATCCTAGTCGGGCACTTCAGTGACTGTATTAAGATAGCGAGGTTCAAATCTACTGACACCTTTCCAATGTGTCTTGCTATGTGACAGTAACAGTATCATTACGCTTGCTTCTATGTTACGTTGTATGTAATGTAATTTCTTAGTGACCGTAAGATGGGACTTTTAAGTTATTCGACGAATATTTCCTATTACTCGTAAGTACAATACGTGGTAGTAAATCGAGCCAAAACTAATTTTTCTAGGAAATGTAGGCATTATTGTAGTAAAAAGAAGACACGAGGTTTGTAATTCCTGGCTCATGTATTACTTTACCGGCCTAGGCCAGCCTTGGCCTAGGCCAAAAATGCACCCCTCGAGCATATATACAACAATTTTATTAAAATGTTGGTATAAAATCACACGAAAATATGCCTAATTTTCGTGGCGAGATAAGCCATAATCTACAGTATTAGGTATATTTTTTGCGTAAAATATGACTGGGCAGTATATTAATGAATAAAAAATCACCGGTGGAGCGCGATGGAAAAGTTTAAAAAAATGGTTTTTTGACGCTCCTTCTGGTTGGCTGGTTGGTTTTGATACGGTTTCAACCAATATGCTTGTATAATCCGGAAGAGCACAATAAGACTTCTATTTAATGTTATATTTTTAACCAAAAAAAATTACACATATTTGTGAAACGAAACGTATTTTAACAATATAACGGGCCTAAAGTTGACATGGATGTTTGTTTATCGCGGTGAACTGTGAAAATACAAAACGTATTTATCGTATAGTGCGCTTCGTTGCTACGAATATCATGCTACGGGGGCTGGAGTGATGACCGTCTGCTACGAGTTTAAGCCCCTCACCCATTGATTTACTACCAAATGCCCTCACCCACAGAGGCGAAAGCACGACTGTAGCGAAACTGCGGTAGCCGATTTACTTGCGCCGCTTCCGCGAGCAGTTTCAGTATGACGTGGTCCATAGCAACACGAACATTAGAAAAAATTCCGCTCCGCTACTGTGCCCGCTTGCCGCCTCTACGTGTGGGCGCCTTTTTACACCAATTGCAACAGAAGATAGGCGCTGTAATCGTTTATTTGTATTTTTTAAATTGACGATATAACCATATCTTAAACGCATTTAGCGTACAACGTACTTATTTCATTTTATTTATTGGAGAATGTAACACCGTTTTGTTTACAAATTTCATAAAACGATAATATTACAAAAACATATGACACTAAAGCAAACATACAGCTTTTAAACATATGACACTAAAGCGAACCATATATTACACATTTACACTTTTTATACATTAGCGTTTTAAGGTTCACTACTACTTACTTTTAATCATTGCTGCGGATCGATATTGTACAAGATACCCTGTGCAAGATTTATGGTAGCCTAAAGGCTCTATACTAAAGTAATTGTGTCTGTATATTTGTTCCATTTTCAAGCTCATACCGCCTCATAAATTAAAACTTAAAATGGTTAAATTGGGACTAAAACAACAAGTGACCTTATTAGGGCAAAACAAAGTTAGCGGGCACAACTAGTTAATGAATAAAATCTAAATTACCTACTTCAGTCGACGTAGCGTAGCCCTTAAACTTGAGTGTACATAACAATAATAAGGTTTCCGGCAGTATCAATTTCGAACATTATTAAACTTCGCTATAGCACTTATAAATGAAATCAAATATAATTTATTTCACGACATAAATTAGCAGGATATTTTAAGTAAAAAATAAACATGTGTTCGTAGCATATTTTCCGCACTACCTACTCAAAAATGACATTCTGTGTCATGCTCATGACATGAAAGCTCAACATAAAATCTCTTTGTACACCACCTGCACCTGAAGCACATATTGTGTCAAGTATTCTCAATTTTAAACTTAAAGTAAGTTATTAAAAACAAGAGGAGGTAATATTGTGTTCCCTTGGTTAATAATGACATTTAAATTTGGAGGCCAAAATGTAAAAAAAAACTTATATCAAAAATAGATTTGATATAAAAATAAGGCATAACTTCCTCGGTCCAAGTCTTAAATCTTGAGCGTAGCGAGCTAAGTAGAGACTCCTGCGTTGCGCGCGCGATTCAAATCTACACCCGCGACATAAGACACTGCTTTATCCCCTTGATTAATAATCTATTATGAATTTGTGAGCAGAAGTGTTATAATGACCTCATTTGTTATGACAAGAGAATATGGAGTATGTACAAAACATAATAATATTATTGAATAATAAACTGCGAACAAAAGAAACATTAGAAGAGTTAAAATGAAAATTATTTATACTCATATTCAGAATGCTTTTCAAACATGTTTTATGCTTTTGTTATCGCGACTCTATTAATATGCCTCTGAATCAAAAGGCACGCATTCTTTAGACGTGTCTTGAAGTCCTTGATAGCCTGTCTGGAACTCATATGTCAGATTTTTGGATTTACTGGCCACAATCAGAGATATCTGCGAGATTACGTCTACCGTGACAAAATATCAGCGATACATATCAGTTTTCTTTATAGTGTTGTGATTCAGATAAACTTCATCAGGAGCTTATGAAACTGGCTCTTAATTGAATTAAATTTTACTTTTATTATTATTATTCTATATTTCGAAAACAAGCATTGAAAAATTAACATGAGAACTCTACATAAACTAATTTTAGATTATCTGAGTGATGACGATTCGCACAGCTGACAATTTAACAGCACAGTAATGTTTAAAAATACAATTCCTAATCAAGAATAAAAGCCAAATCAAAGCTTTTTCCTCATGGGTACTGAATCCATTGTAAATTTTGGAAGAAAACGTTATCTTAAACCCAAAAATCTTTATTCAATATAGACCTTTACAGGCACTTATTGACGTCAAACAAATTACAAGACTCCAATGTACCAACAAATTAATTAAAAATGTAAGAAACTAAGATAAGCAATAAATTTAAACCTTGTATGTACATACACTCCAACCATAATTAAGATGTATACAAATACAAGTAAAATGAAAATCCTGTGTGCTAATATTGGACCTAAATGCTAAATACTAAGTTTCGTAAAAATTCGTCATAAGGCTTTTGCGTGAAATAGTAAGAAATATGCCGAATATTATTATTTATTTTATATGTTTATACGATAATATCGCTTAAAACAAAAACTGATGAAGGTCCAAAGGCCTTCTCTCTTTGGGGGTATGATGTCCATCCATGTATGCCAACTCTAACCCAATCGAGTGACGTCGGGAGGCTAGATTTATTCGATTTTCTAAATTCCAATCAGCTGACCAATCGACATAGCAAATACTTAAACATATTGTCACTTAAAATCTATCGTCTTTTTAAAAACTGAGAAAACGTTCAAACTTTAATTTTGTTGTAGAAACATTACCGTATATTAAACTGAAACTGACACTAGTTGCTGAGACGTCCTATCTTTTCTATTTTAACACTGCTACTAATGTGATATTTGCAGCATAGGGTCTATTCTTTATAGAAATTGTGAGCGAGACACAATGGCTTAAAATATTATGTTCCTATATAAATCACTCCCATTCTTACTGTTCAATTTTCCACTTACCTATCTTGTAAACGGGCTAAGATCTTGATTACTATTAAACAACCTATAGCAAATCTGGTATTAAAAGATAAAATGTTTATTAGGGACAAAACACACAAACACATTAACAAAACTAGATACAATCGGAAGAGTGGAATAAGAAACAAGAGTTAAAAAAAGAGACTAATTTTCAACCATTTTACCCTGGTTAATGGACTGCAAGTTAATGACAAATTCTAAACTTTTCCTTGAAACCTGTTTGCGCCAGTACAATTTAGTTTATTGATATGAAACACGAGTGGTTTATCGTACCCTTATCCTCGTTATGATCCAATTTTGAAATTTGCCACAACAACTCCAAGGGGCAAAATAAGAATAAAATCGTAATGAAATAAAAATAAAGTGCAATAATCAATGATAACCTAGTTTTTGTAATTTTAATATACAGGATTACTTTTTTATCACCCCGGAAAATTTAAGGGATGCTTCAGGATACATCCATTATTATAAAAAAAAATCTTAAAAAATACTGCACTGAATTAGTACAGTATTTTTTCCATTTTTTAGAAAATTAATCTTCTTCTTCTTCTTCTTATATATAAAAATGAAACGCTGTGTGTTTGTCTCGCAAAAACTACGAAAATTACGAAATGTTCTGTGTGTATTTGAATAGGTCCAAGGAAGGTTTAAACGTACAGTTGGACCCGGTAGGTGGCGCTGTAATCGGGCGGGACAACGTCCGCCGGGCCCACTAGTATAAAATAAATAGGTAAGTTATTTTTTTTTATTCATATTTAAATCATTCTACTACCGTGTTCTGAAGCGTCCTTAAAATTTTCCAGGGTGTAAAAATGGTAATTCTGTATAATGTATTTTTACATTTTCCTTAAAACTGATCTCAAAACGAGGGCCCTTATGGGATGGTGGCAAGTGGTTCCAACATAGCCATAGACATATCTATATTGAAACCACACTGAGAGCGAGATGGTGCGATATGCAGCAAGAGCGTGTCTCTGTTTTCAATGTTATTTTTACCTTGCTATAAGCGATCATGGTAAGGCCCCTGGAAACGAAAACTTTCCTCAAAGCCGCTGTTCGGTACACATGTCCGGATAAAACAATTCTTGCGGTTCTATCTCCAAATCTGTCACGGATGGATACAAAATTGCGCTTATTGTACAGATATTCAGGTGTTCGATATTCAAAAGTTTAAATGTCAGACGTGCACGCAGCTCCATCCGTAACATGGAAACAGCATTCAAATAAGGCGAAACGTAAGTCCAAGGAGGTATTCAAAAACAATACCTGCAATATGCATTTTGGATACGTTGAAGAAGTCTTTTTTCGGAATAAAAGACGAAGTCCGAACACTACATCGCCATAGCTCAGTTTCGAAAGCACCAGGGATTCACAGAGTAATACGGGCTTTCTCACTAAAATACTCGTAGTTCTGAGTGTCTTGCCTGTTCTACTCGAGAAGGCTCTCCCAATTTCCTATTTACAGGTGTAGAGTCAACTTTTTTTTCCATTTACTTGTGTTTGCATACCTCTTATTTATGATGGGAGTGTATGTACACATAAAGTTTAAAAATACATTATTTATTTTAGTTTATTTATTACATGTTTACTAAGATTTTTGGATAATTAAATTCTTATTTTTTGTTTGACGTCAAAAAGCGCCTGTAAAGTTCTATACCGAATAAAGATTTTTTAGTTTGATTTTGATAATCCTTAATCGGTAAAAAATTAACCGATACACACAGTTTCTAAATAAATTCGTAATATGAAACTCAAAACGTAGTTGTGCGTCAAACATAATTCCAAGATTCCTGGCTTCAGTGACTCCGAATATGCTGGTATCTAATATTAACAATAAATTGAATTCAACTTAATTATGAACGCAACTCTGCGCTTCTGATTGTATCAAGTTATGAAGTTCCGAGGCTCTGTTGCTGCAACACGGTATCAAACTTCCATGAACTAATAATATATCGTTATAAGTTTTGGCAACGTGTGCCGACAGAGACGAAATACACGAGTATTTGCTATGAAACGGTATATTGTTTATGTTTATTGTTATGTTCATACCTATGAGGAATACGACTGGATTTGCAAAATGAAATGAAAGTAATAGGGGTTATTAAGTATGAAATTGCCGTTTTTTTTTTGGTTTGTTTATATAACTTTTCAAATTTAAGAGCTATAAAAACAATGTCTTTTTTATTACCTTTTGACCCTAAAGTGCACGTTTTGGCTACAATTTAATTTTAGAATTAGTTTAATAAATAATAAAAAAATCTCAAAAATTACCCTCTATTTTTTCAGAATTTTATACATTATTTACGATAACTTTGTGAAAACTTATCGTAATCGTAAAACTTATCGAAAACAAAATTATGTTATTACTTAGTTTAAAGTCTATTGACCAGTGTCTAAGTTTCATAAAGTTTGCTTTATTGGTTAATAAATAACTAAGAAAAACGTTAGTATGAAATAAGCAATGTTCTTAAAATCTTCATACGAAACGGCAATTTCATACAGGGACCGGACCCGGTTACCGTTATAGCCGGTAACCTTAGGGTTTTAATGGGGTATTTTATAATGCTGGGTTTTTAAACCCTTTGCCTTACGGTAAGCTTTCAAACGGCTTACCGGTTTACACATTAATCCCTTCGATTGAATTAATTCGGGTTACCGCTAACCGATATCAAAAACCTCCAAATGGGTTACCGTTCTAAACGCTGATTATTTTGATACAAATATTTTAGACCTTAGATATATCGCGTGTAGATTGCTTTTGCACCGCATATTTGCCGAAGGTCGCAACCGAACTCTGGCGTTATTGCGCCCGCAGTGCTATTTCAATCGCTCGGTGTGCGTGAGGGAAAGGGTTACCCTAACCCGAACAGTAAGCGGTTAAGCGCATAAACACTAAAAACCTTTAAGATTGGGTAAGCGGTAAATTATTGTTGTGGGTGGTAACCCCTATTTTACGGGTTATCGTTATTGTTGGGGAAACCTGTTGAACGGCTTACCGAGCCCACTGGGTTACCATACGAATGGGTTACCCTTTCGAACGGCTTAAGCAAATGAACGGGTATTCCGGTCCCTTCATACTTGTCCAATTTATTTATTTATTGATTAGGGATAAAAAAGGTTATAATATGTTAATTATGCGCAATAAAATTAGAACTTTTAACAAATAAGCAAAAAAAATTATATGAGTGAACAAATTGGTTGTATAAACTTGATTCCTTTGCCTTAGCACAGTAAAGATATAAAAAATGAATTTTCACGGGAATTTTCCTTTGATATGACATGTGACACCAAAGTATGTAGCAGTTTTGACAGGAGAATTTTACGCCCGTCATGTTCCTTTAGTTCATTGTTTTCATCGGTTTTCCCTTATTTTTTGAATGGAGATTTCACAACATCTCGTTGGAATTTTGCAAAAACTTTCCTTAGTGCCTACATAAGCTAACGAACCCCTGCTGTACCGAATTTAATGCTTCTACACTCGCGAGCAAAAGTTTGGAATCAGTTACTTTAAATTGGTTGCGCGTTATCTTGAGTAGTTAATACTTTTTTAATAATCGTAAAAATGACATCATTTTAAAGGTTCAACTCTTTACTTTTAAACTGATACCGAATTCATTAAAAACAAGCCAGTATTTATGGAGTCATTCCGTATTAAGTGAAGGTGTATCGAAAAAGACGTGTTTCAGTTGTTTGATACGTCACGAGTTGCGACCTATTGACCCCCTATAAAAGCACCTGTTATCGGATTTTCTTTATCAGTAGACTTTCACACGTTGACCGGTACACATCTCCGCCACTTTTGACCCTTTACCTTGTAAGACAATGGAGACAACACCTACAGAAGCAGCACAAATCGTAGCCCTATTGCAAGAAGGGCTCAGCCGGCGGGTTGTCGCTCGTCGGCTCCACATAAGCCAATCCTGTGTTTCGAAAGTTTATAAGCGCTTTCGGGAGACTGGTGGCTTTATCACGAGACCAAGATCTGGACGGCGCCGGTGCACATCGGAGAGGGATGACCGTTTTATCGTGTCAACCTCTCTCCGAAATCGGCATTTGACTGGTGTCGACGTCCAACAGGAGCTCCGAGATGTTCGTGGGGTAGCAGCCAGCGAGTGGACAGTTCGTCGACGACTCAAGCAAGCGAATCTGACTCCAAAAAGGCCTGCCACAGGCCCGAAACTCACAGCAGCTCACCGACAAGCACGCCTTCAGTTTACTCGCACCCATCTTGATTGGGAGGTTGAGCAATGGAGGCAAGTCCTGTTCTCCGACGAAAGCAGGATGTGTTTGCACGGTAGCGACAGAAGAGGACGGGTCTACAGGCGGCCTGGGGAGCGATTTGCACAGTGCTGTGTCGCTGAAACAGTGGCTTATGGGGGAGGCTCTTGTATGATGTGGGCCGGCATTTCCTTCGATGATAAAACCGAGCTTGTTTTCGTGCCTGGCGGGGGACGAGGAGGCGGTCTAACTTCGGACCGGTACATTTCCGATATTCTCCTGGAACATGTCGTTCCCTATGCGGGATACATCGGTGATGACTTCCTCCTTATGCACGATAACGCTCGTTGTCACACTGCCCGTGTAACAACGGAATACCTCGAAGAAGTCGGTATTGCCACATTGGACTGGCCAGCGCTCAGCCCTGACTTGAATCCCATTGAGCACGTGTGGGATGTGGACTTGGTACTGAAGAGGAAGGTTCGTTCCAGAACTCCTGCTCCTTCATGTCTGAATGAGCTGAAATCAGCGTTGATTGAGGAGTGGGAAGGTATTCCACAAGAATCAATTCAGAAGCTGATCAGGTCTATGAAGAATCGTCTTGGAGCAGTTATTAGGGCGAGGGGAGGGAACACAAAATATTGACACTTATTTTTAAAGATAAATAAAATTTTTATTTAATAATTTTTGTTGTTTTATTCATTTATTATTTTTCCCTATTTCCTTGTTTTCCTACCTCCTTCACTTAATCCGGGATAACTCCACAATTACGGGCTCGATATGAATTAATTTTATATCGATTTAAAGTGGACAGTTGCACCTTTAACATGATGTCATTTTTATGATTATTAAAAATTTATTTAGTAAGCAAGATCACGCGGAACCAATTTCAAGTAACTGATTCGAAACTTTTGCTCGCGAGTGTAGCTCCAGTAGTTTTGGCTCTACGTTGCTCGTTGCAAGCAAGAGTAGTGATGGGTCGGGTCGCAATTTTTCAACTCGGGTAACTCAAGTTGAAATAAGTTCTAACTCAGGTTGCAACTCGGGTCGAGTTGATTCGACCGACTGACGATTCAAAGTCGAATTTATTTTTGTGTGTTTTGTAATAAAACAAAACTACATTATTTATTTTAAAAAAACGATATGATCATACCCGACCCCGGGCTATTCAACTCGACTCGCCCACTGCTACGCGTAGCAGCACCATGCGCCGTAGTAGTCCCAGTCCGTAATGAATGACCGAGTCAACTCGGTAGATGACAAAATCAACTCGGGTCAACGGGCTGGATGACGAACCCGAGTTACCCAAATTATTTAACTCGAGTCGCCTGTCGTTAACACTGAGCACTTTCTCTATACTATAATCGAAACCACCATCACATTCTTATATGTAATTACATTCTATTTAAAAAAGAAAAACGAAGCTTATTATATTATTCTCAAGATAGTATGGTTATTTAAATTACACAAAAATTCACTACTCAAAAAATATGATCGCAATAATACATAGTGTTGGTTTGAGAGCGAGTCAGACGAAGTTTATGAAGAAAATGAACATTAAATGCACATTTCATTATTTTACTTGGACGGGCACTATCTTCAACTGAAATATAAAATTTTGTCTCAAAACCTCATGTCATTGAATGCAGCTAGGGTTATCAACCTGTTTCATATTTATACATCAAATTTATTTTTACTTTTTTCATTTGAGGCTTTATTTATTTATACTGTCAACCTTTTCTATTTTATCCCAATTGTGTTATTGATACTCTTCGTGGTCACATTTAAATGATTTATTTACTTTTCAAAAGAGATCAATGCAGTTAAATATTTCATCGGGTCTGCTAAGAGCTCAGTGACCGAAATGATCAAGGCGTCAACGCGGTATGTTGGAGGCTTAAAGTAAAACATTTAACTAAATAAATGTTAAAATGTTCACCACAGATAATATAATATACTACAGTCATCACGAAATTTGTTCTCGGGAAGAGAACATACTTCAAAGCAAGACATAGTAGTGATGATTTACGTATGATTTCAAATATTTTAGGTCAAAGTCCATTATAGTAATCAAAACAAAGTAAAAGTTGAAATGCTCGAATATAAAACCAAAAAAGGAGGGAAATTTCAGCAACATTATTTAAGCGCCGAAAAACTTAAATAAAATATCTTTAGACTACAAATAAAACGCTTAACCAAACGTAAATCGGAATCGACTTTCAAAACCTGTTCAAGCCGCTGGCAGCCCTATTTCAGCGACCTTGAATGAGCCATCCCACAGGACATAGAACCCGGCCCCTGTAAATTTAACCAGAATATAAAAAAACGTAAAATTGGACGCTCAATTAACCGAAGTCGAGTTGCCTCTAGTCAATTATTATTAGACTGAATAAGATATTTTCTATTTAGGTATTTTATTTAACCTACACTGTGAGTGTAAGGTGAGTCCGGTTTGTGATCCTGCCTATGAGATAATAGCTCCCGGGTTTGAGTCTCAGGCGACCTAGACAAAGTAACGATTTAAAAAAAATATATATAAAAAAAACCTTTTCAAAAACAAGCTTTTATTTAAATGCGCTAAGAAGAAAAAATTTACTTTTACTAATAACGTCATTTCACATTTGAAAAAATTTATTTATGACACTAGCTGTGCCCGCGAACTACGTTTCGCCATCAAAATACACAGTGTTTAGTTTTTTCCTCCATTTTATTCCATAATGATTCAACTTTATTCTGCCTTTCTTGAGCATCGGCCATTTCGAAATTAGGACAATTTTCGTAGGTTCGTAATGCTCTTTTTCTAACAGTCCACAAAATTAAATACATTACATATTACTATAAACACTAAGTATTATTTTTGTTTTAGAGAAATTATTGATATTAATAAATTTTTCTTCAGTAGAAAGAACTACACAGTTGCAAGAATAATCTTTATCGTATTCATGTTTCGAATTAAAATAAACAATTGTTAATAAATTAGAACTGTATACGAATAAAGTTTAGATTTTATAATGGGTGTTGGTAACACCAACAAAATATATTTTTTGGATATGACAACTTGGCCAATTTTGACTGGTCGTACAGTAAGCTCCTTGTCAAGCTATACTGTTTGACCTTTGAACCGTTCTTATGTCGCTCGTAATACTGGCGGTTTTCGTAGAGTTAATGTATAGCATGAATGGGGGGGTTACTGTACAAATACGTTTTCCGTATTCGATATCCGATCACGGAATACAGACACGGAGTTTCGTGAACGTAGCGCAGACGTTTGTTTCTTCTCATTCGGGATTTCTACCATTCTACCTAAACGTACGTACAGAACGTGTTCCGTTTGTAATAAAAACGAACGTGTGCGGCAGTCAATGAGTATTTTGTATAGATTTGAGGCATTCGGATGCCCGCAATCAGAAAACGAATGCGAAAAAACGTATTTATGCGGTTAGCCTTAAAATGTATTGAGACTTCCGTTTTTGTAACGTGTACTATGCGATATAGTGTTGCTGGCATAGTTTGGTTAGCAAACTCGCCGTGATGACTAACATCCAACACACAAACTTGGAGTTATCGTTAGTTAGTTCACGATCGTTGCATTATCACGGTCTCGAAGAACACTAAACACAGGTAACATCTAACATCGAACATCCAATAAGCCCCGAAGCGGTTCTCAAACTTTTTTGGTGACGGAACCCTTTTGGAAAGCGAAATACTTGACGGAACCCTAAAATAAAACAATACTTTTTAAAAGTGTATTCTTTATTAATAAGCATAATAAAAGTACGACCAGAGAGGGTGTTTTATTTTTCTAAATTATTGCGGAATCCTTATAGGGGTATTGTGGAGCCCTAGGGTTCCGTGGAACATACTTAGAGCATGGCTGCTCTAGGTACCCTTCAGGGCCTACTTTCATTTAATACCCCTATTGCTGGGTTTGAAAAGCAACTGTTATCCGTCTTTTTTGAGCGGCGGCCATGTTGAATTTACGTCAATGTTGCTACGTTCATAGTGCTCTACTGATCAAGGCCTTTCATTTGATACCCATATTGCTGGGCTTAAAAACGAACTTTTATCAGTTTTTTTTGAGCAGCGGCCATATTGAATTTTGTGCTATTTTCCTAGGTTCATAGTGCTCTACTCTTCAAGGTCTTTCATTTGATACCTATATTGCTAGGTTTGGAAACGAACTTTTATCCACCTTTTTTGAGCGGTGGCCATGTCGAATTTACGTCAATATTGCTAGGTCCATAGCGCTCTACTCTTGAAGACCTTTCATTTGATACCTATATTGCTAGATTAGAAAACGAACTTTTATCCACCTTTATTGAGCAGCGGCCATGTTGAATGTATTTATGTGTTGCTAGGTTCATAGTGCTCTACTCATCAAGGCCTTTCATTTGGTACCCACATTGCTCGGTTTGAAAACGAACATTTATCCTATTTTTGAGCGGCGGCCATGTTGAATTTAGTTAGATTTTCGTAGGTACCTAAGGCTCTACTCTTCAAGGCCTTTAATTTGATACCCATATTGCTAGGTTTGGAAACTAACTTTTATCCACCTTTTTTGAGTGGCGGCCATGTTGAATTTATGTAAATGTTGCTAGGTTCATAGTGCTCTGCTCATCAAGGCCTTTTGTTTGAGACCCATATTGCTGGGTTTGGAAACGAACTATTATCCATTTTTTGAGCGGCGGCCATGTTGAATTTATAGCAATTTTCCTAAGTTCATAATGCTCTACTGTTTTAGGCTTTTCATTTGATACCCATATAGCTAGGTTTGGAAACGAACTTTTATTCTTTTTTTTTGAGCGGCGGCCATGTTGAATTTAGGTCGATTTGGCTAGGTTCCTAATGCTCTACTCTTCAAGGCCTTTCATTTGATACCCATATTGGTAGGTTTGGAAACGAACTTTTATCTATCTTTTTTGAGCGGCGGCCATGTTGAATTTATGTCAATGTTGCTAGGTTCATATTACTCTACTTAGCAAAGCCTTTTATTTGATACCCATATTGCTGGGTTTGAAAACGAACTTTTATCCATTTTTTGAGCGGCGGCCATGTTTAATTTAGGGCAATTTTCCTTAGTTCATAATGCTCTACTCTTTTAGGCCTTTCAGTTGATACCCATATTGCTAGGTTTGGAAACGAACTATTATTCTTCTTTTTAGAGCGGCGGCTATGTTGAATTTATGTCAATGTTGCTAGGTTCATAGTGCTCCACTCATCAATGCCTTTCATTTGATACCCATATTGCTGGGTTGGGAAACGAACTTTTGTCCGTTTTATTTGAGCGGCGGCCATGTTGAATTTAGGGCGATTTTCCTATGTTCATAGTGCTCTACTCATCAAGGCCTTTCATTTGATATGCATATCGCTGGGATTGGAAACGAACTTTATCGGCAGTCATGTCAAATTAAGTCAACGTGGCTAGGTTCAATGTGTTCTACTCTTTAGGTTCTTCGTTCGATATCCAATGTTCCTTGGGTGGATCCAAAAAAATGTGATCCGTCATTTTAGACATTAGGATCAAGAGTCCCGTCCCGTCCTTATACGCGTAACCCAGAACATTGCAGTCAGATATTAATTATCAATATTAATCTATTACTTTTAATAGTTTTAAATGGATGGAAGTGTTTGATTCCTTAGTCCTAATGTAAAAACATATAACACCTTTCAAAATACCTTGAAAAGAGTATCTTCATTTTTCAACATTTCAAATATTTCAAAAATTGTACCGATTTTGTGAAAATATGTCAAGAATTAAACCAATCTACAAATTTTATGGTCACTCGATAAGTATTATCATAAAAAATGCTTTATACATTGGTTGTATGGCTTGATCTTTTTGCCTTGCCACCACGGTACGACATAAGAAAAAGACAATTTGGTTGGCGAAATCCAGTTGGGCACAGCTATTAACAGAAAATATTAAATTTTATTTGTACTATGTAAAACACTTCATTCCTGCCTTTCAACTTTCGACATGCAATTACTTAAGATCAGGCTGTATGGTGTAGTTCCATTGCCTTTCCTTCGTGGAAGAAAATAACTTCTCCCGTACTATGTGACAGACTTGTCAAAATAATTTCACGTGCGCCATGTTGTTTTTCTACCTAAAGCATTGATCGAAAATTTTATATGGTATTTTTTCACTAAAAATAAAAAGTGAATTTAAATAAAAGAAATTGCGCCTAAATGTTCTTCCGGAAAATTCTAAGCATTGTGGTGTAAGCCATATCAAATTCTGTCCAGTAGTTTCGGAGATCTTTCCGGACAAACAGACAAACAAACAAACAAATAAACAAACAAACAAACAATTTTTTTTAAACTATTCTATCGTGTTCTGCTAATGATTTTAGGGCGACCTGTGTATTTTTTTTCTTAATATTTCGCAATTACAGATTTTTGTACCCCTACGATTTTATTATATATAGAGAAGAGATAAAAGCCTGTCGCCAGATTTACTTGTATGTAGTAACTTTAAAGTACTTAAAGGAGTACTTTTAAGTACCTACTCGTATTTACTTAGTTTGAAAATTGTAATGTATAAAATTATTCATATCATTAATTATTTAATTTACTTGTTTATCTATACAAAAGTAAATCTCGCGACAAGCTTTTATGTCATATAAATTGTGTCAAATGTGAAATGACGTTATAAGAAAAAGTTTTAGTGTAAAAGTTTCTTTTTTCTTGTTTTTAAAAAGGTTTATTTTTTCTTGTTTTTAAAAAGGTTTTTTTATATTATTTTTTTTACTTTTTAGTTATCACTGGACACGTTTCTTAGTCTGTTCATCTCATTCAATGCATCATTCTTGCAAGGTCGTTTGCCGGAACGTCTTTACATAATTTCAGCTCAAATTGATTTTTAAGCTGCCATATTGAACTAATAATGACGTCACATTATTTTTCGAGCTACTCTTATATTATAAGACCTTTTATTTGAAACCCATATTGTAGGGGTGCATTAAAAATTATTGGTCCGCCATCTTGGGTATGTCGCCATCTTGGATTTAGAATGACGTCACACAGGTAACCATGCATTGTCATCCAAACTGAACGTGTATACAAAATTTGAGCTCAATCGGTTAAAGATATCTGCTTCAAAATTGAGTTGCAGGATTTCACCCGAACATACTTACATTGCAAGTTATATAAAAAATGATATCGAAGTTCGAAAACGAAATGTATGGGAATGTTTCCACATCGCGAATCATTCTCATACATTGCCGTTAGATACGGAACGTATAACGTATCGAAACGAACGCGAAAGTTACCCATTTCCCAGTAGTTTTTCCGAGTAGTCTTACCAGTAGCACTATTGGGAGTATCCTTCCCAATAGACTGTTATATTTATGTAACAAGCTTTTTGTCCGCGATTCGTTCCAGTGACGATAATGTGTCGGGGAGTGGCGAAGATTATTGAAAATATTGAATTTACATACTGACGTAAATTCAATATTTTCAATAATCTTTGTATTTAATAATAGCTGTGCCCGCGACTTCGTTCGCGTGGATGTCCGAAAATAACAATATCGTGATGTTATATAGCCTAAAGCCTTCCTCGATAAATGGACTATCCAACACAAAAAAAAATCAATTCGAACCAGAGTTACTGAGATTAGCGCGCTCAAACAAACAAACAAACAAACAAACTCTTCAGCTTTATAATACTTATTAGTATAGATTGAAGCTCAGCAAATAAACTTTCAAAACATCTTTCACCACCTACCATTTTATACTTGTGTTTGTTAAAAGTAGTTTTTCATATGTTTAACAGTTTTTAATGTCAGCATTACTTAATTGGAAACCACCATCATTAATCATCTATACTAAACTCAAATGACCGACTGCTATACAATGCTTAAGTCGGGCAGTTGTATGTACACACAGTTACACAACAATAGGTAACACTTTACAGATTACCTTTGATCCTTGGCCCTTATATCTTTGCTTAAAACGACAGTTTTCGTACTGCAAGTGTAAAGGTGGTATCGACTGCACATATTTTTTCATACTGTGTAATACAGATATGAATAATTGAACAAACAACTTTGGTCCCCTACGTCAGTGGTCGTCGTATAGGTCAGTTACCTTATATGACCTACGCCTGTGTCCTTCCCTAGGGTTCAATAATTTCTTTACCAATTGACGTAAATTGGTTTGGCGAGACAAACGTAAATATACACAAGACAAATGAACTTTCGCATCTAGATTGTATTCATATGGAAAAATAAAGTCTTGCCATATTCCAAAGTAGTAGGTACGGTTGGCCAAGAGCGTGGTGTGGCCAGTTTTGACAAAACTTCGCGTGGGTATAAAGAAAATATCCTTTAGGCGCGGAATGGTAAAAAAGCAAAACGGTAAGCGATCGCAAAATATCATTTGCGAAAGTTACCTTGGTAGCTGTCAGAATGTTATTGTAAAAGATGTTGTTTAAGGCGCATAGTAACGTCAATCATAAAAAATCACTGCAGAAAAAACCGGTTCTCTTCATAAATATTGAATAAAAAAACCTGTTAAAATATGTTATTATTCAACGCATTCTTTAGATGATGGTCTTTTTAATTTTTTGATAATTTAATTAAAATTTGGTTAAAATGTAACCCAAACATGCCTCGATTTTTAAACTATAAACCTAATCGCTTCGTAAATATTAGGTTAAATCACATACTTTTGATTTCAATAAATAGAGTGAACAATATTCTAGGGGATGGTCTTTTTAGATTTTTCTTATTCGCCTTAATTAATTTTTTATTGAAATAATTCATCTTACGCGTAAAGGTTTGCTTGAATATTCCCCTCACTCTCACTCACTCACTCCTATGTAATCAGTGCGGGACGATCGATGCAAGGTCATTGGGAGCACTATGCGCCTTAATGACATGACACTGAATTTGAACCTTTAGGTGGTAACAGAGAACCTGCAAGTAAAAATTCACCAACTAGCTGGTACTATACGCACTTCGCCAACAAAGCTTTGATACTCGCGTATAATACTTGAGGGCGCAAGCCGCTGTCAGTCAACCATTCAGTTAGTTAACACGAAATTGGCTATGATTCGTGTTTCGTGTCGTAATTAAAACTTAGACACATTAACGAGCGGACTCCTTGGGAAGTTAAGGAATCGAAATGAATTGGGAATTAATCAAAGTGAAAATATTCATTAATCTCGTTAGTTGCCATTAATTGAGCATTTGAATAGCTTGCTAGCGACAAGACTCTAATAATCTAATAAATATGTTCATTATTTACAATTCTTTAATAAATAATAGCTTATTGTAGATTTATGTTACGACTAGTTGTGCCCGATTTATGTTACGACTAGTTCGCGTGGATGTCGAAAAATAACACAACATGTCGTATATTTTTTCCCGTTTTTGCAACATTTTTCATTGATTCTCAGCTCCTATTAGTCGTAGCGTGATATTAATAAAATAGCCTTCCTCGATAAATGGCCTATCCAACACAAAAAAAATCAGTTTGAATCAGTAGTTCTTGAGATTAGCGCGTTCAACCAAACAAACAAACAAACAAACAATCAAATAAACTCTTCAGCTTTATAATATTAGTATGTAAGTATAAATAGGGGTTTATATCAGAATAGCTAAAAAATAGATTCTGAGCCCCCCTGGCTAGCTACCACCGTCTTACCTAAGCTTGTCCCCATAATAACGATGTTAATAACATTGTTGTGTTACGACAGCTAGAGGTAAGGCAGCCAGTTTCTCAGCTGTCGAGGAGTCCAGGTGAAGCTCGCTTCCACCTTCGGCCTTATCGTCACTTACCAACAGGTGAGATGAAGGCCAAGGGCTTCCCTGTTTGTGAGTGAAAGGAAATATTTTGGAACGGAGAGGCAATAGCACTAATTATAACGTTTCAACCAAATCAGAAACGTTTCCGGTCCCATACATTTTGACAACACCTTGACAGCAGTCAGATGTCAAAACATATGGGGACGGTAACGTTTTGGTTTTGGTTCAAACGTTGGTAAATAGTGCGATTGCCCCTCTGGTCATCATAGTGGAGGTGACACAAGTATTAAAAGATCTTATGGATCGAATAAAACGCCTCTATATTACAGGGCCATAATAAAAAATAGCACTTTAGTTAAACAGGTTACTTTTAAAAATTGCATCAATATTTATTCTGATAAACTTAAATGGAGATAGTTTTGTTTTTTTAACCGACTTCAAAAAAGAGGAGGTTCTCAATTCGACGCCTATGCTTTTTTTTGTTTGCGTGTGTGTGTTACGCGATAACTCCGCCAATTGTGGGCCGATATACAAATTTTTCTTATATTCTAAAGTCGGTTTGTATTTTTTGTAAAATATTTTTTACATTTTTATTCGCTACACTGCGTTTAAAAATGAAGGCATTCCGTTATAACATTATTAAATTAAAGAAATACAAATACGAGTACACCACCTATAGTAATAGTTTTTTTTCCTCATAAGCTAAAGTACAGCAGCAATATTGTCTATTACTATATTAATAAAACATTAATATACAACTACACTACTACGACTTCTTTTATTCTATTCTACCAGCGTACAAATAAAGAGTGCATTTTAAAACTGAAAAATGTCTAGAATTATTACGCTCGGATGGTAATATTTTTCTTAGTCTCAGCGTATAGAAAAGCGGGATTTCCCCGCTGACTCGAGACCGCCTCATGCAATGTGTGGCTGCTACAAAGTCGCAAAATAAACGTCATTTGCATTTCAATACTTCGGACGTACTGAAATTACGCCAGGAATACGGAATAAATCATAACCCCTTTCACTCGACTGCAGTCGAGTCAAAGGGGCTATGAATTATTCCGGGCTATGATTATTTGTGACAATCTGTAATTGCATTAAAGCGAGGTTTCTCAGGAAATCTATTCTTGCACAGTGACTGCTTTATTGCAAGAAAATATATTTGATAATTGCATAGCTTCTGATGTCGTTTACGCGCTGTGATCGATCAAAAACATTACTACTTACACGTTTTTATCGATTTTTGGAAAACTGGAGTACAAGAAAAAGTATTTTTTGCAATTTTCTAGATAATTAGAATACACATCTATTGGTGAAAATTTTATGTTATGTCTTATTGTTTTTTTCATGATTCACAGCTGTTTTAAAATTTGAACAAAGTGAACTTTGGATTATTTTTCTATCGAGTGAAATATTATTAATCATGTTTCTATCTTTATGAATGTTTAGATAATATTCAACAATATCATATACTCATAGGTATGAATTTGGTTTGCATTCTGGAACTGAATCGTCTCCCCAAAAGACACATAAACAAATCGCTGAAATTGCACACCACACTAATAATTCTAAAACTCGTACATAGTTTGCCGATAAAATGTTGATTATCTAATTACCTATTCTAAAACTAATAATAGTAATGGTAGTGTCCTACATGAATAGATGGTAGGTGTTACCGTGCGTTTACACTGAGAAACATAAAACATGTACTTTATGTTTTACAACTTTTTGTATGATACAAATCTCAAAACTTGTTGTGTATGCTTTTGCGTTCGCACTGCCGAAAATCGTGATGGATTCAGAACAAATCCTAAGATTTGTTGCAGATTGCGTTAGGATCGCCTCAAAACTGCGGTTACCCTGCGGTTTTTGTATAGGCGCATAACACATTGCACCGGACACGGCTCCGGTGTGCGGTGATGCGGTTTTTTTTTTTGTAAAGAATCTCAATTTGTATACAAAAACCGCAGGGTATAAACACACTCACACCGCATGCCCGTGCGGTTGTGCGGCGCGCCCGACGGCACCGCACTCCCGGACGGTGATGCGGTGCGGTCCGTCCGCGGGGTATGCCACACAGGTGCCGCAGTATCGTACGGATTTTTGCGTAGAAAGGACGTGCGTACGTGTAATAGATCTCGACATAATAATGCGGTGATGCGGTGATGCACCGCAGCTCCGGACGGTGATACGGAGCAAACCGTACGGTGGCACGGTTCCGTGCCGCCGCAGCCGCATGCGGTTTTCGTCCCTCCGTACACCGCAGCGGGATGCGGCGGCAATGTGTTAAACACCATACAAATTAAGATTCTTCAGTCAAAATTAAAAACCGCAGCACCGCACACCGGAGCGGTGTCCGGTGCAATGTGTTATGCGCCTAAGTTGATCAAATGTTCTACGAAATTACGAGTACGTTCCACTTTTTGCTGTAAACTGCTGTGTGCACATATTTGGGCTTGCTGTCTAGAACTAGATACAGAACTGAATATAATGTGTAATGTTATGAACGTACGCTGTTCTGTGCACCTTATAAAAAAACTAACACTCATGTTCTGGCAACACAGCCAGTAGTTGTTGAACTCACCATCAGGTGTCATCATGATCAAGAGATTACCTGGCAAAATAGAAAAGGTAAAAATGCAGAAATTCAGCTCCCGTCTCTATCTCCAGTTTCACAGAAAAGGAGTACAATGCTTTATAGTTTATTTTCATCAGATTATACGGCATAAATAGTAAATAAAAGAAGTTTCAACTTATTTTCTTTCAATACTGTTTTAGCTTTATACTTTTACGTTTTAAAATGATCATTTCTCTTTTAGTTCTAAAAGGACTCTGTATGAATCTCTCATAACTGTATCCAGCACTTTTAAAGCTCGACCACTTAGGGACAATGTAATTCCTACATGGCCAGCATTTTTCATATCAACAGTTATTATTTTAAAAGGGAAACATTGTAAGTTGGAGTTAAGTTTTATAGTGTGAGACGTTCGAGTCCCCCGGGCGGGCGGCGCGGCGTAACCCACTCGAAGCTGGACGTAGGGCATTTTTGTATATTCAGTGTTTGTCTTCACAGCTTTGAAGGTCGGTGCTTTTGTTTATTCTTCTGCATTCTTTTACATGTTATTTCTTACTAGCGACCCGCCCTGGCTTCGCACGGGGGCAAATGTGCAATGCTGATACTAAATATATACGCGTGCTATCGCTGCTAATCATAAAGTGCTATAGGGCGAAGCGCGGCTTTCGACGCGCTATTTATAAGCTCGCGCATTTTAAATCTGTAATATCTTCGAAAATATTCATTGAAATTACATGCTATAAAGGGCCATATTAACCTTTATTACTTATTTAGATAAGGATTAATGCTGTATTGCTTAACATCGCTTCGTAAATAAGCGTATATAATCGTAAATAAAAGTAAAGGATAAAAAATTATTATTGTGGATTATTCCAAAGAGATAGACATATACCATCGCGGACTTTTTTGTAGACCTTTTTAAGGTGTACAATACTGTAGTACATTATTTTGATCTATCTCGTAGGGTTCAGCCAGCATTTGCAATGTAAGCGCAAAAAATGTGTTTATTTACGACATCACATTAGAAACCTCTAAAATTATCAGTGTTTCTCTACTATATTATGCATGTATTATACATATAAACCTTTCTTTTGAAATACTTTATCTATTTAAAAAACCGCATCAAAATCCGTTACGTAGTTTTAAAGATCTAAGCATACATAGGGACAGACAGACAGCGGAAAGCGACTTTGTTTTATACTATGTGAATTGACACAATCAACTTATTAAAATATGGTTACTCTTCACCTACTTGATATACGAAATGAGTTGCGCAGCTCATACTATTCGTAGCTAAATTACAAACAGCGTGTTAATGAAATTGCACACAAACTAGAGTTTGAATCGAGAGTAGAATCGATTCAACTAATAAAAAATATGAGTCAGATTTTATCAATTCAAAAAAAACTTATTTAAACACAAGCTTTTAATACTCTCAATACGAATAAAACAAGCCCAAACTCGATGGGGTTGTGTCGTTTTATTGCTGAGTTCCTATAGCCACCTATCAGCTTCAACATGAGATCAGCTCCGTGTTATCATAATATTGCATTGTCACGCGATATACATATTCGTGCAAAATTTCAGCTCGTCGGAAATGGGTCTTATTTAACTTGCATGATTTCATTACAGATACCGGGACAGGTGAAAGTAAATAAAAGCTTGTGAAAACAAAAATGTCAGCCACGCCGTTTTTTGTTTTTTCGCTTTTTACTATCGTCTTTATTTTTCATCGGCGGCGGCGCGCGTGCGTGCGGCACGACGGCGGAGTTTTAAATTTGCAAGATATACAATGAAAAAAGGAAATATTTTCGTAAATAAACCGCGAAAATTTATTTTCATAATTTATATACCTAATTCTTTTATAATTAAAAAATGTTGCGGTTTTTGAGATTCTGCGATATTTTATTTACACGCTGTATGTAAAATATGATAACAATAACATTATATATTTTATGTGTTCGCTGCGACGCTGGGGGTCAGTTCTTTAATCCGATTATTCGCAGCTAGGTCGCTGCGCGATTTCGGTGTCTGATTACTGTTTTCTTTAACATTAACTTTGTGATTTTATGTATGCTTGAGTTTCCACATTGGCGCCAAATTGGACCGGTATCGCGCACATTTTGAGTGAACCAAATCAGTGCTTCTTCTCTTCTTCTTCTTCGTCGTACGGGCATTTTCCGCAACTCGACGACTGTGCGCCTGTTTTGCGTCGGAGGGTTGAAAGCTGGATCACTCCAGCCATCCTAGCTCCTCCAGGAAGTTTCCCAGCTCTCGAAGGTTGCCCAGGACGTCCTGGAGGATACCCGGGCTGCCCAGGTACTTTGCCCGGTAAGTTACCACCTCAAATCAGTGCTATTTAATTTTCTCAAGATACGGATCCAGTTTGTCGCTAGTGTTGCTAAATAAGCGTATGAAAAATCACAATCCCAATGTCGATCGGTCGAAATTGGTTCGAGAGTAAGCCTACGTCGAAAGTAAGTCTGTTAGCATACTTGGAAGGGCATTAAAGATTAGAATTTGGCAGCGACGTCCTCCTTCAGCCCCCGAGTAGGGTAGTCTAATATTTGTCAACATCAAATGTAACCTCAGAAACGTAAGTATGATATTTCACGCTAGAAACTTGCCTCGACTACAAAGCTATACTTGATTCATTTTAGTTGTGTATGTGAGATTATTTCTTATAGAATTTTATTGTGAATGAGATATTCTTTAATGTTTATATGTTTTATAATAAAAAAGTGCTACAATTTATTAACAACTACAATTAGCTTACTTCCTTTTTATCTCTTCGGATCGATTTAATTTTCATCAAACGTGGACTTTGATGATAGTGCTATAAGTAATTAAAATGAAAGGGAACTACTAGGGCGACCACTAATTGCGTGCTTAAAAGCTTTTATGTAGATTACTTCTTGTGTTAAATACATCTTTCTACATAGTACAATGAGGCATGGCTTATTTGTCGACCAAATTTTATTAAAACAGTTTTGTATTAATGCTACAGTGCTAAAATATAATAGTAATTAGTAGTGCATACTTATAATGGTCATAAAACGTATTTTAGTATCATATCTAGGAATGCACAACAGTACTTTGGTTACTTTTCGGCATTTATTCCCCAGTCGTTTTTACAGCTCTTACTACCTACACTTTCATACTAATACTAGCTGTGCCCGCGAACTACGTTTCGCCATCAAAATGACACAGTGTTTAGTTTTCCTCCATTTTATTCCATAATAATTTTTATTCTGCTTTATGCATATTTCCTTTATTCTGCTTTTCTTGAGCAGCGGCCATGTTGAATTTATGTCAATGTTGCTTGGTTCATAGTGCTTTATTCATCAAGACCTTTGATTTGATACCCATATTGCTAGGTTTGGAAACGAACTTTTATCCGTTTTTTTGAGCGGCGGCCATGTTGAATTTATGTCAGTGTTGCTAGGTTCATAGTGCTCTACTCATCAAGGCCTTTCATTTGATACCCATATTGCTGGGTTTGAAAACAAACTTTTATCCATTTTTTTGAGCGGTGGCCATGTTTAATTTAGGGTAATTTTCCTAAGTTCATAATGCTCTACTCTTTGAGGCCTTTCAGTTGATACCCATATTGCTAGGTTTGGAAACGAATTTTTATCCACCTTTTTGAGCAGCGGCTATGTTGAATTTATGTCAATGTTGCTAGGTTCATAGTGCTCTACTCATCAAGGCCTTTCATTTGATACCCATATTGCTGGGTTTGAAAACGACTTTTTATCCTTTTTTTTGAGCGGCGGCCATGTTGTATTTAGGTCAATTTTCCTAGGTACCTAATGCTCTACTCTTCAATGCCTTTCATTTGATACCCATATTGCTGGGTTTGAAAACAAACTTTTATCCATTTTTTTGAGCGGTGGCCATGTTTAATTTAGGGTAATTTTCCTAAGTTCATAATGCTCTACTCTTTGAGACCTTCAGTTGATACCCATATTGCTAGGTTTGGAAACGAATTTTTATCCACCTTTTTTGAGCAACAGCTATGTTGAATTTATGTCAATGTTGCTAGGTACATAGTATTCTACTCATCAACTTTAAATGATCAAAGCTCATCAAGGCGTTTCATATTTTGATATCCATATTGCTGGGTTTGGAAACGAACTTTATCGGCAGTCATGATGAATTAAGTCAACGTGGCTAGGTTCAATGTGTTCTACTATTTAGGTCCTTCGTTCGATATTCATGTTCCTTGGGTGGATCCAAAAAAATATGATCCGTCATTTTACACATTAGGATCAAGAGTCCCGTCGCGTCCCTCTACGCGTAACTGAGAATCATTGCAGTCAGATATTTTTTTTTATCAATATTCATCTATTACTTTTAATAGTTTTAAATGGATGAAAGAGTTTGATTCCTTAGTTATAATGTAAAAACATATAACACCTTTCAAACCCCTTTACCCTTGAAAAGGACATCTTCACTTTTCAACATTTCAAATATTTCAAAAATTGTATACCTATTTTGTGAAAATTAGTCAAGAATTAAACCAACCTACAAATTTTATTGTGACGTGATATTGTCATAAAAAATGCTCTATACATTGGTTGTATGGCTTGATCCTTTTGCCTTACCACCACGGTACGACATAAGAAAAAGACAATTTAAACTTCTAAACTTCTTAGTTGGCGAAATCCAGATGGGCACAGCCATTAACAGAAAATATTAAATTTTTCTTTGCACTATGTGACAGACTTGTCAAAATAATTTCACGTGCACCATGTTGATTTTCTACATAAGCATTGTTCGAAAATTTTATATGGTATTTTTCAAACTATTTATTTAAAATGAACTATTTCATCCTCATTGCACCCCATCCAGGGATGATGGTATGTGGTGTTGAAATCGATGTTATTTTCGTAATCTACGACCCAAAAAACCCTGAAAACGGCATCAATATAGATTTTGACATTTTATCAGTTTATCACCCCATTTCACCCCGTTTGGGGATGAATTTCAATAAAATACGAAACACGTCTTCCATTAATTCTGTTAAAGAAAGTTTATGCCAAATTTGAAGTAGGTTCGAGAACGGAATCACGATGTCCCATACAAACTCTTCCCCCCATTTTCACCCCCTTAGGGGTAGAATTTCGGAAAAGCCGTTCTTAACGGACGCCTACATCATACAAAGAACACACCCTCCAACTTTCAAGTCTCTACGATCAGCGGTTTAGGCTGTGCGTTAATCCGTCAGTCAGTCAGTCATTCAGGACAAAGCATTTTATAGGTATAGATTACGCCGGCTCCACACGTTAGTCCAACGTCACCCCAACGTTGGAGCAAATGCCATTTTCTAGATCCACACCTTGGACGAGTGGCGTTGGGGCCAACGTGTGGAGTCAGCGTTATAAATGCGAAAGGGGGTTTGTTTGTTACGCTTTCACGTCTTAACCACTAAACTAATTTTAATGACATTTGATATAGGGACAGCTTAAGCCCTTGGGAATTATATAAGGCACTTTATATCCCGAATTTTAATGAATTCCCTGGGAACATAGACGAAGACGCGGGTAGCAGCTAGTTAATAATCCCATGGTTTATTTATACATCTTTTATGCTCAAAGGGACAAAATTAAATTCTTGGCTGTGCAGTGAGTTCAAGTATACTATTGATAAATATTTATTTTTATTAAAATTCAAACAAGCAACAAATATTAAAACTATAAATACAATTTTGTTTTCGCTTATGGAATTTAAAAACCTAAACATACATTAAAAATATTTTACTCTTTACATAATTAGTACTATAATCGTACACTTGATCTAAATAATTTATTGATAATGCCAATAATTATTATAGTGGTTATTCTGAATTAATACAGTCATAAAAGTAAGGAATATTCAAATCCAAATGAACTCTGCAGCTTAGAATCTAGACATTATTCCCTTGCAATATTAACCAAGGAAACCGCAATTTTCTGTACTTTAATAACATGCAAATATAAAGTGGTATTATGTTTATGCAAAAAAGTTGTATAAAACAGCAAGATTACCTTTTTTCTCGCGGCAACTAATCTATGGAACGGAATATTGTCTTGGCGTCAGAACTTTAACATTTATGACGCTGATAAGCCGGGCATCAACTTGGTAATCCGGGGATTTTTTTCTTTAGAAATAGTTTTGCTGAGCTTCGGTTTCATAAACATGAATTGAATTTAGCTGCGAAGAATATTGCGACGTATGAATAAGTGTGCAATAGCCTGTTTAAGTTTTTTAAAAGTACGCTGATGATATTATGGAGAGGAAAGTTTTGTTTGTAACCGTTTCTTCGGTGCTAGAAATGATTGTTAAAGTTTTATTACTAAAACAGCGTAAATTTTACTATCCATTTTTTAACCGTTCCTATGTTTCGTTGTTCTTACTCCAAAACCTCTTTCCTTCTTGCGTTTGGTTTTGCAAATAACGCAAAAATAGCTGCCATATTTGGATAGCAATTTGGCAAACAGGAAGTCTATTATTTTTTCGACAAAGCAAAATACTTGTTTGATCATAGATTATACTGGTGTATACATATATTCTGTATACGTCTCTGATATATCTTATGTAATAGGTATATATAAAATTAGGTATTCGTATAATTCTATCTTATGTATATACATGTTTATATATCTTAATATACAAAACTCTTGTCTCACAAAATTAAAAATATTTTATTCAACTTGGATTTTGCAATCTCTTTTGAAAGTCAAGGAAGCTACGCCAATAGTTCACAAGTGTTTGTAACCAAACTCCTCCGAAACAGCTTGATTGATTTTATGAAAGTCTGAGAACAAGAGTGGCTTTACCAAAAACTTTTGAGTGTTGAGCTTTATTAAAGCGAACCGTAGTTCGCGGGCACAGCTAGTATATTATATTATTTTAGCTACTTTATAGTTAGAATAAACAGTTTACGCGCTTGTGTATTTCCCATAAAACTATATTTCCGTCATACTCACAGGTTGGCAGAAAGAAAACCTTTTTGTACAAATAACTGTTGACATTTTTAAAGAAATTCAACTAGTCGAACTAATTGGCCAATAATATTCCAATTTTTTCAACTTCACTGCAATCATTCCGAATAGATACAAAGTTGAAATAACGGTTTTTTTTTTCAATAAGTTCAACAAAAAAAGAAACAAAATTAACTCTGGACCTGGACGTGGGGTCACTGTGAAGTGAGGTGCAGTCACGACAAACCTCTTTTTTGTGACTGCACTTCACTCGTTTTTTTAGATATTAATATGTCTAAATTCTAAAGTCTCAATCGTAATAAATAGGTTAAAATAAAACTAAACCTATACAAACTTAAGAACTTTTTACTAAATTTTACTTAGTATAACGAGTTAAGGAACTTTAAGTAATATTTTCAGCCTTTAGCAAAAAAACATCAATTATGTAAAACAATAATAAAAAAAATAAAAACCGACTTCAAAATCACTGAAAAGTTAAAAATAATATAAGAACATCACACTTCTATATTGAAGTCGGTGCCAAACGATGATCTCGTAGGAAGTCCTAAAATTTGTCTTCAAATTTAATACCAGCTGGTATTCAATTCAGATCCAAGGTCAGGTCAGGTCAGGTCAAGTTCAAAAGTTAAGGATCCTTTCGCCATCAGCTCAGTTCATGACTTCCAGACGCAAGTACGTGAATAGCTTCAGAAAAACATGAAATACGTTTGATGTAGGTACTTTTAAAATTAATTAGCTTATAAAAGGGGTTCCCTCGATTTTAATAGGATCCCATCATTGGATCCTGACTTTGTAGCACCCCAGGAGTAGGTATACTTTATCCACACAAAAAGAACATTCGCATCAAATTGAGTCCTCCTTTTTGAAGTCGGTTAAAAATAAATAACATCAAATAAAAAAAGAAAAACAATTTAAATAAAAAAGTTAGCTCGTAGGTAAAAAAATACACTAATTAAACACATCGTAATACAATTGTTTTGTCAATATTTTTTATTTATTTATTTATTTATTTACAAAAACCAACAGCTTGTTACAGTCTAAGATACTTAAATGTGACTATCAATTAGTAAAGCCAATTACAGGTTTTTGGGTTCATATCTTTAAGTAAATACGAGTTTACGAGTTACACGTTTTAACAAAACATAAGTTATATAACAGAAAGTGCAAGACATTAATTTTAGTGTGCAAACATTAATAATTAGGTTACTAAAGTGGAAGAAGTTCGGTGAGACTATTTAGACATCCAATTATGAATAGTTTCACATATGTGTCTCTTAAACACCGATTTAGACAGTGCAAAAATATCCTCGCTACCAAATTTTACGTTGAATGTGTTACATAAGCGTGTGAGAGTTTCATTGCGAGCGTAGTTGGTGGTGCATCGTGGGACATGTAACAGCGGTGTGTGGCGGGTACGGCGAACAGGCGTGCTATACGCTACACCAGCTAGAAGTTCTGGGCAATCAATATTATCACGAATTATGTCAAATAAAAAACACATGTCTGCAATTGTTCTTCTCTCCTCAAGGCTAAAAAAATTGTGCTTGCGACAAGCTTCAAGATAGGTTGCGAATGAACATTTGTTTCTATAATTCAGATGTCTAATGAATATTTTTTGTATGCGTTCCAAACATTCAATGTAAACTTTATATTGTGGTGACCAGATCGGACTGGCATATTCAAGAATACTGCGGACGTATGCGTAGTAAACAGTTTTTAAAACATTTAAATCATGAAAAGGTTTACAGGAGCGCAAAACAAAACCAAGATTTCTATACGCCTTTTTGGTTATCGATTCTATATGTACATCAAGCAACATTTTTTCATCTAGCATTACACCTAAATCGCGAATAACTGGAACTCTTGTAATTGGGATGCTGTTTAAGTTGTATGTATATTTTAGACTATTTTTCTTTCGCGTAAATGTAATACACTGACATTTAAGAGCGTTAATAGTTATTTTATTAATTTTGCAGTACTCCTCTAATGCATCTAAATCTTTTTGCAAGGCATTACAGTCCTGTTCAGTTTTAATTACTTTAAATATTTTTTTGTCATCTGCATACATAAGGAAGTTACCTGATGTGAAACATGAATGGATATCATATAAATAAGCATTATAAAAAAGTGGTCCCAAATTTTGCTATCGCTTTCATGGAATTGAAGAAATTTTTCTTTGGATATCAAGTAGATACTCTGCAATATTATCCTCATTCATCGAAGACCATGAAATATGCAGTAAGCTCATCTGCAATTGAAGAGTCTTCTAAGCACAAAACTTTCCGTCCAAGCACATTATCAGATGATGTGCTTGCTGATGTATAGGGTGTATACGTATGTGTATATTAATACCTTTGTGTATCTGAGCGGCTTAAGATTAATGAAATTTGTAATTTAAAATATTTTGAATGTACTTCTGGGTTCATTTACATTACATTCACAATGCTACTTGAGATATATATTATCACAAAACATGTAAGATAAACTTAAAAGCTCTATCAAATGGCTTTCTTTATACGGGTATAAACCCATGAACATAATTCCGTTTTTCTTCATTAAGCCATCTTGTCTGATTAACATTGCCGTTCAATCGAACAGCTACAAAAACTGCATAAAACAATAGTGGCCAGGGGGAGACTCGAATAGAACTAGAGAACTTATCTAGTAGGTATCTCTATCTTACCCATATGTGCCGTTAAGCAGCGGTGCTTGCATTGATGTGTACCAGTTTGAAGGGCAGTACAGGCAGTGAGATTACTGGGTAATATAACTTGACCTCCTGTGTCACAAGATGTCAATTTTAATGAATTCCTTTGGAATGCAAACGAAGTCGCGGGCAGCAACTAGTATTTGATATTAACATGGCAAATTAATAAATATATCCAACATATACATATGGTATATGTATGGGTATCACGCGACTAGCATTTATATTCGCTTCAAGTGATTGACATACTGTATGCATTGCAAGCCTAAAGACCCAAGATGGCACCTGTCCCATGGGGCTGCGTAGACCTAAATGCTTGTCTAACTTGACCGTGTGCGGCGAAATAGGCCTCCCGAATCTCGAAAAGGTATTCCAAGTGTGTGCAGAATTCCGTAAGGATGTTCAGCTCGTTGCTCGAGACCTTCTGGACTAGCTGCTAGTGTGAACGGAGTCCTACGGTATACCCTATAACAGGCAGTTTCTTAAATTCCTCCTCTTGGAATCTCTTTAGATCATCCCACCTAAAATGGTATGTCGGGTAGAAACGAAGGAAATGGCGATGATGGTTGTGCTGGAACTAAACCCCGTGTGAGGGACAACGCTAAATTTTAGTCGATTGACCGTGTTCATTAGGTTGGCATACTGCTTTCTAATAGCTGCGGAGAGTCTGACATAACCACATGCTCTCCCAGGCGTGTGGAATGCGTCAAGAGAACGCGTTTTCTTGCGAAATAAAATAGGCCTAACACTAAACTCGACACATGCAAAAGGAATCATCTTTTTAAAAAGATCTATATTTATTATTTCATTATTTTATTGAATTTATTTACGTACCCTTCTGTTGTTGCTGAAAAAAAAACATTTTCAGGGACATTTTAATGAATCCAATTTACGTTTGTTACAGAGCGATACGCGGGACAAAGAACACTCAGCACATAATTCTCATAGCAGTCGTGAAAAAAAGGTGAGTGCTATCATCACGTATACCCTCCTGTTAATCTTTTCAAATGCCCTTTTGTCGGTTTCGTTGATATACCACCGAAAACAAATGGTGATTGAGTCAAAATGATATCACTTCAATTTTTGCTTATTGCTGATTAACTAGTAAATACCAGTATACTTATTTCTTTGTACTTATTAAGAAATTTCGTTAGCTTTATATCCGATTCGGTCGCTGGTGAAACTTGTTTTAAAAAACCTTTTTTTTAACAACCGGGATGCTCCTAACTTTATATTACAATAAAAAGCTAAAGATGAAGCGGGCACCACACTTGAATCCTCATTATCAGAGGAAATGGCTACCTTGTCTGTTAACGTCGTTACTCAACAACGCTGTGAACAGACTATCTTAAGTCAAACTACTTTTGAATTTTACTTCGTCGTCATCAACAGAAATACACAAATCTAATTAATCAACAAAAAAATAATCACAATTTATGACGTTCGAAATACACATAGAAGGGAGAAAAATAGTTGACATTACATTTTTATACGTAGCTCAAGGACCTCGATATAAATACGTCTATAATAAAATATTAGATTCTCGACACCAAACAGCTATCTCATTCTGTCAAAAGTAACACTTCGATGTAGAAAATGATTTCGCAATCGCTGGGATTTACGCGTGCCTTCGGAAATTGGGATGTAAGCAAAGATTCAGAAGGTCAATTTTTTGACACATTTTCTCCATCTTCGTTCACATCTTCAACATCAGAATAATAATATCTTACGAACATGATTTTTAATTTCATAATAATATATTTTAGGGAACGGTAACGATTTCGTTTTGGTTAAAACGTTCGTAAGTACTTAGGTAGTGCGATTGTCCGTCTGTTCGGAAACTAGGATACCTGCTAAAACTCAGCAAGTCAATTTTTGTCACTTCTCTTAACATCTTCAGCATTATAATAATGATATCTTATATACCTACATGATTTTTGATTTCATGAAAATAACTTAGAAATACCTGTTGAAGACGAGATGGTCTATTACAGGGCTGTCCAAACCGCGGCCCGAGGCTAGTATTTATATTGCGCGGCCCGCGACATGTTTCTAGTCTACCACAAGTACCCCAATTTCCTATTGGTATTTTTTACTAAAATTACATTTCATTTAATTTCTATGGTATCTCAAATAAATTAATTATTTTTAAGCTATTGCATAGCTTTTATCGCGGGCTTTGAGCGCGGCGACCGAATCAAGAAATTCCGTTCGAAAAAAACCTAACACCTCCCACTCCGACCGGCAGGCCTATTCGCTAACTACGGTTGGTAACTAGAACTGTCATTTTTGAAAGACTTTTTATATCCATTACTAGTTAAGTAATCTTATAATAATAATAATAATAACTTTATTTATTTATCTCCTACAATCTTACAGTAGCATCTTAAACTAAAATAATAAATCTCTATACAATACACTGAAGACTGGTGACTAAACTAGGCAGTTGCCTGTATCTCAGTACACCAGTACTCTCCCCTCCGCAAGTTGGTCGTTAGTTATTAATTGAGTACAATTATAATAATACAACAATGGATTTAGTAAATTAGTAGAAAAAAAAGAACTATGTAATAATATCTTAAATCTACGTAACTATTATGTCTTACGGCAGCGTTCATGATACCATAATGGATGATAAGTTCCTTTCAAAAATGGCAGTACTAGTTAGCAACCGAAGATAGAGAACAGGCCTGCGATACAGAGCGGTGCGGCGTTGAAAGCCGTGCATCGTCTAACGTCGTTTCAGTTCGGCAGACTTCGGCACGGTGTTTTGACGCGGTATTTTCCAGATATTTAGAGGATATCAAGTCTCAAACTTATGTTTCTTATTTCATACCATAAACCTATAGTTTCAATGATAAAAATTCCTGAATAACCTACATGTATTGTAAGATAATAAAAATATTTTAAACAATATTACCTTCTCATTTATTCAATAAAAGAAAAAAAATTGTTTTCTTATCGGTCACCACGCTCAAAAAGTGTAACTTGAATTAATATCAAAGAAAAAACTTGAATTAATAAAAAAATACTGCATAAATAAAATAAATAAATAATTATAATTGCATAAGTTGATAAAAATGCTATGCAATAGCTTTACCGCGGCAGTTCCGAGTGCCACTTTAATTTTTTTTCTATACTAATATTATAAAGAGGAAAGATTTGATTGTTTGTTTGTTTGTATTGAATAGACTTTGAAACTACTGAACCGATTTTGATTAAAGTTGGTATAGGGATAGTTCAAGACCAGGGGAAGGACATGGGGTAATTTTTCTACGGGAAAAATCTGACGGAAAAAGTTTTCCTACGGGAAAAGTTAGTTATAATGCAAATAAAGTTGCATACGGTCAGCTAGTATTTAATATAGTAGTAGTGGTGTAGTTTATTACTTAATTGACAAAGTCTTCGGAATTTATTTCTTTTTACGACTGGTTTGAAATACTCATATGCAGTGCACTAAGTCATTGCATTATAAAAGTTTTCTGTCACTCACTATTACTCGGGAAATTCTCGAATTGTGTTTTTTCGGTAGCCGATTGTCATCCTCTTTCATCTGTAGTTGTATGCGCGAGCTATCATCCGGAGTAGTTTAAATACGTAATTACTGTTTTGTGTAGCACACATAGTTTTAAACCAAAATAACAAACATTATGTCTGCAAAGAAGCAAGTGATGAAAATCGCGCACATTTAATGAGAATATTTAAAAAAGAAAACGTCACGCCACACTATGATGATCCTGTGTCGTGAGCATTAGACTGGTTTATCTGCAACAATAATAACAAATGTGCAAAAATGATAATTAACAATGTATGATTTGTATGCAAGCTTAGTCTGTGAATAAAGAGTACAATGTTAAACAACATTAAGTAATGTCCTCAAAAAGGAGAGATTTGCATTATAAGTTGGCCAAAATGGTATGGCGCCTTACGGGGAGGAGAACTGCCCTGGTTTATCACAATAACTTAAATTTATGGCATTGTATTCCGATAGCCAGAAAGTTAGTCTATGTATGAATAACTATGTCATTCAGGCATCATGACCTGGTCTCGCTCTCGCTTGCATTTCCCGAGAAGTGAGATCAAAATAAAACACTCAGAAAAAGAAATTAAAAAGCCAGATACATTCAACCCAGCTGTCATCCTTTGTATAATCAAAGCTGTGATCCTGCCATGTACCAATGTGTTTTTCGTTTCACGAATTTCATAAATGTAAATTTATCTGACGCTCCTACGGTGAAGGAAAACATCGTGAGGAAACCTGCATACACCTGCGACGTAATTCAAAGGTGTATGTGAAGTCAATCAATCCGCACTGGGCCAGCGTGGCCTAATCGCCCTACCATAACTAGTAAGGGTAGGCTCGCGCCCCTCGGTGGGGATGTATATGAGCTGTGATGATGCATCCAAATATCGTGATAAATGTTGAACGTGTAGCATTCGCCTAAGAGTATTTTTGTAACAGCGTATTAAAAATATACTCTTAGGCAATGCTACATATAATACCGTATAAAGACCAGAATTACAAAAAAATAACTTCGCATATAATCGTTATTTATTTTTTTCACAAATCGTCAATTATCAATCCTTATTTGAGTTGTTAGGCCGCCTGACAAAAACTCCTAAGAAGATTCTTTATAAAAAAAACTTCTCTCGTGTAGACAGTTACTGAGTTTTTCGGCAAACAATATTTTGCCTTAAAGATTACAGCTTTAACATACTCGCCGTGTCGTTTGTGTGAAGTTAAGGACTCACTTAAAACTTCGCCTTGCTTTTATTGAAAACTCATAACGGTTGCTCCTTTTCCACAACTTTTCTCCGAGGACGCATTTCACAAAAGACTCTTTCTTTGACTTCATAAAATCTAGCTAAGGAAATATTAACATGAGTTTAATATATGATACGTTATATAAAAAAAAACTTTTCGCACATTTTATTACAAATACTATTTAAGTTAATAGTTAAACATCTAGGTGTTTTAATTACCATTTAATTAACATCTAGGTGTATCAATAAAACAATGATTGAAACGTAGTGCTACCCGTATCTCACGAGACCCCTAGACGGTTACCTATTAAAAGTCAACATTATCCAATACATTTTTATCACAATCAAAAACAACTGATTCGTAATTTAGTTGGCAGGTGATTAAAGAATCACATTTCACGATCACGCAAACAATGAGAATGTGTCATAATAATTATTATTAATTTGCTAGACTGTGAAATTCGTCATTAATTAAAAGTTCGTGGTGTATCGCCCGTAAAACCGTAGTACATGCACGTAGCGTGCAAAGTAGCGCACCGTAGCAAACTTTCGCTACGAGCGAGCTACGGAGCGTAACGAACCCAACTTGTTGTAGCGTGCTTTAAAACATTATCCATAAAGGTATTTAAAGCGAACTTTTTATTGTATTAAAATGTTATTTGCAGTATGCAGTTGTTTGTCATTACAGGGTACAGTCGGGAACAGATATATCGAAGTACACCATATGTTCGAATAATAATAAATAAAAAATCTAATAAAGCAAACGAAAGATATTTACATAGCGGCAATAATCAAATTGAACGTGAAATTGATCCTATGCGTCAAAATTATTCAGCAAAATTATACAAACAATCAAAGAAAATACTCTATTAACCAATGCAGGAAATTCAAAAGGGAAAATTGGACACTTTTATTGCTTGGATTATTATAGTGTTGTATAGTTATTTTTGATTCTGACTGACATAAATTATATTTCCGGGCGCGTGAGTAAACACGCGTACAGGCCCACTCTCCTCTAAAGGGCAGGGAGAACAGCGGGGGTTTTTGGGACTCTGCCGAGAGAGCGCCACACGCGCTCGCCGTCGCCAACGGCGGGTACGGTGCGGTCACGCATTTCCCCCCGAGAAAGAAAAAAGGACATAAGTTATATTTAAAAAATGAGTCACAACTAACTTTTGAGTTAACATTGATAAATGGAAGCAGCTTTTTAGACATTTCCAAAAAATTCACAATTTGTATAAAAAACTTTTAATGGTTGGATTTTATTTATTTTTCTTGTGGTTTTCTTCACTATAATATGGAACACCGTAACATTACCTTAAACGTATTTTAATCATATCTAATAAAGTTAAAAAAAGTTAGATTGAGAACTGCCAACCATCATGAAACAATTTTCCATTAAAAGCAGCACGGTTACTTCTGAAGCTCAAACAAACTTGTAATGAAAACTCAATAACCTAGTGGAAAGTAATATAAGCTGCTGTAGTGTTCCCCCCAAGGCACGCTCCAGTCTGTTTCGTTCTTAAATACAATTGAATTGTGAAACTCCTTCCATTCGACTTTATCGTGTGAGTTTTATTATTTAAAGAATTCTCCATTGCAATACTCATGTCTTATGGCCAATTGCACTAACCCTGTCTTAGCTAAGACAATCCTAAAAAGAATGCTGTCACTTCTTATCTTTAATGAAAGGAATGTGACAGCATACCATTTAGGATCGTCCTAAGCTAAGAAAAGGTTAGTGCTATTGGCACTGAGTCTTTTCCCAATTTTGCGTCTCGGTGGAATATAATACCTATACATGCATTATACAGGGTTACTTCGCCCCGGAATATTTATGGGACGCTGCAGAACGCGTCCAATATTTCGTAAAAAATAAATAAATATTTCATAAATAAATACTGCACTAAACTAGTGCAGTATTTATTGGATATTTCAGAAAATTTATATAAAATTAAGAAGGGGGCTTATTTTTTTCTTAATTTTTAAATTATAGAATGATACCGTGTCCCGAAGCGTCCCTTAAATTTTCCAAAGTGATAAGAAAGTATACCGGGTGTAACGAACGCCGAAATAATATTCAAGGGGTTAGATTTCAGATAGAACGTAGGTGCTTAGCTTAGATCTGGAAACCTAATTCTTTCGAGTTAATTAATAAATAATCGACCATAAGCCTAAAACGAAAATTTTCAAGTGACAACCATGGTCCAGCTGACTATGGAATTAACACAAAAAAAATATAAATACTAAATGAAGAAACAAGGTACGCTGATGTACATACAATATACATATATATATTATACATATGGCTATCGACACTTAGGATCAAAAAATAATATATTTAGCTTGTATGGAAAAATAGTATATTATGCAGCGAATAAAGGACGGATAAAGCGAGGGCCACAGATGAATCACGGGCAAGTGAAGGATTCTAACGACTGAATCACGACCGTAGGGAGTGATTCATGATAATTGAATCACGAGTGTAGTAGATTCAAGTGTTAAAATCCTGAGCGACGCGAGTCATTCATGGCCCTCAGTATAAATCCGTTTTATTGTGGTTTTATTCAAGAGTTGCATACTATACTTTGCACCATGACTGCGAGAAAAAGAAACATTAATTTAAACGAAAATAGACATTCAATATCGAGTATTTTTTGTACAAGTAGGCTGTACAGCATTGAGGTGGAGGTCGAATATATCGGTGTGTTCTAAATTCAAACACCAAAATAGTAAATAAAAGTGCTTTTTATTCACTGTTTTTAGTGAATAAAATAAGCGTTTAGGGCGGGGAATGGTATATAAGAATATAATACATCATTCAAGGTTATACGAGTTATTTTTAAATGCAGTTGTGCCGTGATACATTTTTTGCTATCAGCTGTTTAGGTCATTCACACGTGACGTGACTCCACTCGGCCGCCCCGCGCAGTGCCGTAGACTGTCCGTCCATGCTCTGCGTTTGTAATGAGAATATCTCGCCTAAAAATGATTAAAAAAAATAAAAATGGACTGAAATTGGTTCATTCGCATATTTGTAACATCCGTCCCATCTTAAACCTCTTATTGATTTTAACCATTATAGACAAGCTTGGCATTGTCTTAAATATTAACCTAATTTCAGCCATCACATAATACCACGAAATAATGTTATTTTCAGTGAATAGCTGTAAAATTAGGGCGGTGAAATATTTGAATATTTTTGAGAACCAAAGCATTTAACTATTTTTCGGACCTCTAATATTCTAGGAAGTTATGCAATGAACGAATTTTACTCGTTTTGAATTTTCGTTATCTAAAATATTTTGAATTATTTTTACTAAAAAACTCAAACGAATCCCCCTACTACCCTGGCTGGTATGCTTGAATTCCGCTCTTTTTATTTATCGATTCACGATAATATTTCTTATTTGATTTAGTCTTGTTCAAACGGAAAGCTGTTTGCATAAAACTAAATTCTATTTTATTGTATTGTTCTTTGCTGTTAGAATCACAATGTCGGTCCTCACTCAGAAAATGTTATACCTTCTTTGTACTTATACTAACAAATGGACCTAACATTTGCCAATTATCAAATTGACAATGGCAGAGCTACTCCCTGGGGCTTTACAATGATCGCTTATAGCAAGGTTAAAACTATATTGAAACAGAGACACCGCTCTTGCTGCGTATAGCGCCATCTCGCTCTCAGCCCGGTTTTAATATTGTTTTGAGTGATCATGGTTAGGGGGCAGGTCCTCGTTTTGACGGCAACGACTCGTCTCCAAACTAACCCGGCACTTAATGTGCCAACGCCAATGCGTATTTAACTGGCTCTGTACTACTAGAAATATAAATCAAATCTGAAATCGATACTTTCGTCTAATCAGCACGAACTAAAAGTCTTGTTAATATTCAATGGCGTGTTTATGAGGCGTTCTTATTGGTTCACGCAAAGTTGAGTTTTGGTTCGGATTTCGCTTTTCACGGAATAGACTCTATGGTTTAACTTCTTAACTTAGCATGCAGTGTCGATACTCATGTCGATGTAGTATCAAGCGCGTTCAGAGTGTTAGCACGTCTCGTATGAATAAACTCGTAGATCCGGCCGCCCTTTGATTACACACGGCGAACAAAGACGCCCAGGGGCTCGTACCGCCAATATTGACACGTCATATCACATGCACAGTGTGTATTCCAATACTGCGTTATATCGAAAACCGTGCCCGCATACGACTTTTTTTTGGGTATGTAATAATCGGAACGACTCCAGGTCCGTATTCCAATATGTACTTTTGTATATCGAGGAGCTTGCACGCAGACGACCGACTATTCCAAACTCAGTAATCGGAACGACCCTTTCCTGTTTTAACATCTCGTTCGACTCGATATGGTTTTGTCTTTTTTCATATGTGGCATATTTGTATTAGTATCCTTTGTTTTCTAATCTTGTGTTTGTATGCTTTGTAATACTTTATTACTGGAGTATTGTACATACAAATTTTAATTATAAATAACGCTGAGATTATGGCCGGCCTAAAAATATAGGGATCAAACAAACTCATCCCAAACATACGATTGATGATAGTCGATTGATGATAGTCGATTGAATTTAAACTTTTAAATTAAGTAATTGCTGTCACGCATGTTGTTTACGTGATCCCATGGAGCTCATTTATAAATTGGTGGTCACTGATCGCAGATCTCAAATATTGATATCATTCAGCCATTATAGAAATATAGAAAAATACTTAGGTATAAAAACGAACAGTATATTTTGTATTTTTTGATTGTTCGTTACTTTTGTCATTCAACCAATCAAAATCTAGTGCAACTAATCAAAGTCTTTCTAATTAATTGATCTAATAGTGCAACCGTTAAAAATCCAAACCCTAAAATTTTGTTTGGAAGTAAAAAATTATGAAAGTGGATCCAGTAAAATAACAATGCTTTTTCAGTGTTATTATTACATAGTGTTGGTTTACTAACGTTACTATTATTTCAAATCGATTTAAAAATGAAAATAGGAACAAAATGTTTTTAAGCGAAACGGTTTAATTGAAAAGAAAGATAATGATGATCTATATAATGTACTGAAAAGCTAAAAATAATTACATAGATCCTAGGCATCAGTCATTACACCTCTCTCCTCATTAATCCAGGGCCTTATTCTGCTAGCGTTAACACATTTGTGGCGTGCCAATAACGCTTCAATAGCATCGCTTTTTGAGACAGTTATTGTTGGTTAATCGATTACTAACTAAAACATTTGTCACTATTGACTTATCAGGACATTGTAGTGAAAATTAATTGCACCAGAAAATGCGTATAAAAGCGACATAAGCAGTTTTATTGAAACGCTATCACGATGCGCCAATACGTTAAGATTTGCGGAATTTAGCCTCAGGGCACTGATCAGATGCAATAATAAAATCGAGGGGGCGTGTAATTTTTATCGACAGTCGATCGTTAATATCGTTACACATACTATTTACATATTAACACGCGATTCTGTAAACAAGAAAATTCCTCTCCACTTCAGGTTTAGGGGAGGTACCCTAATAAATAATTATTTTTAAAATTTTATATTACCACTCTGTTGGGGTGGATTACATTTAAATTTGGCACAAAATTCGAGCTTTCTTACTCTTTTAGTTTTAAAGCTAATAGGCCACGGAAAGACGGACAGACAAACATAGCGAAACTATAAGGGTTTCTTTTTGTTGTTTACTAAGGAACCCCAATAATTGTATTGTCATCAAAATTAAACGTGTGTACAAAATTTCAGATCAATAGATCAACGGGAAGGGGGTGAGACCCAACAACAGCAAATAGGGCAAGCTAAATAAAACCATTTAAAAACACGTTTTTTGTTATATTTCCCTTAATGCACTTGCACCAGTTTGTAGTCGTGAATAAATTATAACATGAACACAGAAAATATACATTATTAAATGAAATGATAGCTTGAAATTAAACTTCGCCTTATTAAGAAAGGTCGAGTCTGCATAGTGTAACGAACCATAAATTTAATTGGTCCTTTGTTGCTTCTCACAATACCTACTAATCACTGATACAGGTATCGCAATCCTAAAACCAAGCCAATACTTTGTTTATGAGGATTTTAAAGTTTCTTAGCTAATTCTTAGGTAATTTATTTAGTAATTCAGTTATCTACACTTATACACGATTATTATTAAGAGGAAAGATTTGTATGTAACCAATAAACTTAAAAACTACTGGACTGATTTCAAAATTCTTTCACCATTAGAATGCTACATTATCCCTTAATAACATAGGCTACAAAATTATTTTTACTACGGGCAAAGCCGCAAGCGGAAAGTCAGTTATTTTGTATGTTTATTTTTTATTCTGTTCAGCAATAATAGATATAAATCTAACAGCTGTACTGCCGCACTTACTATAATAAATGCGAACGTGAGTTTGTTTGTTACGCTTTCACGCCTAAACCACTCTAATTTTAATGATATTTGGTAAAGGGATAGCTTAAATCCTTGAAAATAACATAGGCTACTATTAATCCCGAATTTTAATGTGTTCCCTAGGGACGCAGACAGGACGCGTCGGTAGTGGTAGTCGCAGTGTGGACCCTACCACGCGCGCCCATAAGGGCAGGGAGAACACCGGGGGGTTTAGTGGGTAGGCCCGGCTCTCTGCCGGGAGAGCCCCACACACGCTTGTCGTCTAGCCAACGGCGAGTACGGTGCGGTCACGCATTCCCCTCGAAAAAAAAAAAAAAAAAAAAAAAAAAAGGGACGCAGACAGGCGCGGATCCAGCTCTCAAAAAAGGTTGTGGTCATAGCCATCCGAGACTCAGCCAAGTGCGAGTCGGAGTATGACCTCGCTCAGGATCGTACAGTGTATCTCTACAAAGATATTTCCAAAATATAATGACACTCTGACCAAGATTCATTGTTTTCTAAGGCATTGGATATAATATCATCAGCCTATTGATCTCAATAGACTATGAAAGTGTGACGTCACAAGTCTATTAGGGTTGTGGGCATGCCCATCGTGCCCACAACGGTGGATCCGCGCTTGGACGCAGACGAAGTTGTAGGCAGCAAATAGTACCTATTAGTATAATGTGTAAAGAAACTGTCAAATGCTTTTTTATTACATTTCAAATTTGGAACGGTCAATCATCCATCGTATATTGTAGTATTTTTTTAAATCTTCCACTTCGGGAAAGCAAAAGTAAAAAAAACTTATAAGAATAGATCTACTAGCGTGTAAAAATTGTATTTAGCTATAAAATATAACATTTTAAGTAATTTAAACTGCCATTAGCATTATGTTATATAAAAGTTTACCAGTCTGTGAATATCTTTCTAGCAAATAAAAAAAGTAATTAATGGAAATAAAACGAGCGATGAGGTTGGATAAGATTGTATGTTTGTTAAATACAAAAGAAAACATTGTCAGCGATTAAAGTTATTACGTTACATAATATTATTGTAAAATATTCAAATCTTGCGAAATATCTTACGCGAAATTAAAAAAAAATATGTTCGCGATATTTTTTGAACTTCTTGAATCAACATTAAGAAATTAAAGATGTAATTCAAAAGGTTATCAGTTATAAAAGTTCATTTTATCAATGTTTGTATTGTAAATCAATTAAAGGACAATCCCCTATCGTCACATATCAGAAAAGGGTTTTATGCATTTAAACAAGGTGTATAGTCAATGCTCTATCAAGCTGAAACCTATCCATGTTAACATAGTTACATGAAATATATGGCGTCATTGAAAATTCGAAATTGTAATAGTAGATTTTACAAAAAGTGCACAAAACGAACCATTTTTATCCGAGACTTAGGCGAGAGCTAATAGTAATGTCGAGGATAAAATGGTTTTGTGGACGAGTTATAAACTCTGCTTTTCACTTCGATTGCGAGGAAATAAAACAGTAGTATAACATAACATTTCTTTAATTAAAATTCAAAGTAAAATTAGTACAGTTTCGAATACTGAAGGAAATTGTTTTATGTCTTAAAAAACACATAAGGCAAATAAATTAAAGTAAATATACTAAAATAACAAATTCTATCTATGAACTTCTTATTGTGTTTGGCTGTATGACGACTCGTTTTATTTGCCTTAATATAGATACATTTATGTATGAGTAGATACGTTAATGCACTTGTGCATAAAATTCGATTTTGTGCAGCCTATATCCTGCACAAATAAGCACTTTCAGAGCATGAGAAGTGAAAAATTCATTTTCTAATTCCCCACACATTTTATTTTTCTCAGACCCAACAGTTTGTATGGAGGATTTCCAAATTAATTTTACAATTTCGACCTTCAATGACGCCATAACTTTTATATGGTGAATAATACTAGCTGTCCCCGCGAACTAAACACTGTAGTTCCCTTATTTTATGGATGGCGATTTCTCAGCTTCCTGTGGGGATTTTAAAAATTCTTCCTGAGTGGGTGCTTACATAAGTCAACGATCGCCTAGACCGAATTTTACCCAGCTCCAGTAGTTTGGTAGCTCCACGTTGATACCTCAGTCAGTCAGACACACAAGCCTTTTATAAATACAGAAGACAATCAATCATCATCATCATCATAGCAACTCATATACGTCCCCACCGAGGGGCTCGAGTCTACCCTAAGTTAGGGTGTTTAGGCCTTAGTCAACCACACTAGCCCAGTGCGGATTGGTCGACTTTACATACACCTTACCGATTGGAAGGCCAGTGCCGAGTCCATAGCGCCACCGACGCTCCCCGACAATCAATAATAACAAGCAAATCGGTAGATAATTCTTTGCTGTTAATGTTTGTAAGGACATGTTAATTGGAAACTCGAAAAGTATTACATTACAGGAAGTGTAAAGAAAATGCCCATAAATAATGTAATAATGAAAATTACAACCCCAAATCGTTTGCGGCACAAAGAAACAGAGTTCAAACATGGCTGTCTAAAAGCGGAAGTATTTCTAATTAAAAATTTATTCATGCCATCGCTAACAAGCAACTTGATATAATATGAGATTATGTTTTTGGTTTATAATTGGATTAACCCGGCAGACATAGAAAGCTCATTAGCTCGAGGCCTCAGTGCTTTTGAAAGGTGGATGAAGCTATTCGTGATTATATTTGTGTTTTAATATGAATCCACGTTTTGACAGGACTTAGTAATAGGTCTAGTTTTTTTCGAGCGGAATAGCACACGATGTTTCCTATGAAACATCGTGTGACTCTGCGAACGTGACATTCTGCGCCAAGAGGAATCACGCGACTGCATTGTACCCGCCGTTGGCTAGACGACGAACGAGTGTAGGACTCTACTGGCAGAATGCCGGGCCTACCCATTAAACCTACTGCTCACACACCATACCCCCAGGGTTTGATGGGACTTAACCATACCACCATAGAGATGTGACCTAATAGATGAATATTAAACCCCCCTGTACTCTCCCAGCCCTTATGGGCTCCCGTCGTAAAGTCCACAATGCGATACCACACCCACTCGCCCGGGCTAGCATGACCATAGTGGTCGAGCACCAGGACAATCCCCCAGACGGAGACGCCTTTCAGCGGCGTGCACGAGGCCAACCGTGCACGCAGGCATCCTCGGCAGGATCACTAGTCGGGCATTGCAGTTAGTCACATCTAATCTTCTAATAGAAGTTGAGCTCAAACTATTGCTTTGAGGTCAACTTTCAATTGACGACTCTGTGACAATACAGGGAGAAAAAAATAGCCCTTGCTGGCTTTCTTGCTGGTTCTTTCCAGTACAAAGGTCTCCCGCTCGACCCGTAGACTTGTGAACCATTGGCGTAGCTTCTTTGACGTGCAAAAGTTATTATAATCCAATTTGAATAAAGTATACTGTCACCTTAATCAGTCATCACCTGTCACCTCTTTGTTTACATCCGAGACGTGTAAATATTATTGAAGAAATGAATCGCATGGAAATAAGGATAACAGCATTTATTAGTATCCTTGGTTCCTTTGCGCCAGGAGCGAATAGGTTTGTTCGAATATATTTTTTTTTTGTTTTGATATTATTTTTTTACCAGTATGTGTTTAGAAATAATGTGTTTTATTTCTTAAAAAAATGTTTAGGTTTTTTTTATATTATTGAAAGTTTATTATGGAACTTCATTAGTTTTTATGCTATAAACATAGAAATGTGTATTTATGCTAATTGTTTGAAATGAGGAAACACGTCGTGTGTAAGCGTTTTTAGAAATTACACCATAGGTATAAAAGGGTGAAGTCGGAATTGAAATAATGTTTTTTTATCACATTAAGCTACTACCTAACTTGCTTGAACGAGACTATTTTAAAAACTACTGCTTCTGGTAGTAGGTTGTTTGTTTTATTTTACTTCGAGAAAATATAGAATTTCCCCGGGAGAACGACAAAAACGCGAGTGAATCTACAGACAGAAAGGTAGTCATATTATAAAGTTATACATTAAAAGTTTGCAAGCAACCTTCGATATTGCTATTTTCACCAAGCAAATGGAAAAGTGAATCCCTTGCTTACACGATTTATTGGTTCGCCAACAAACTGAGATGGAGTGTTATAAACTTTTCATTTGTTTTAAATCAGCCGGCTATTTCGGGGTCGTCCGGGGTTTGGCTATATAAAGTTTCTTAACCTTCAAGTATGGACGTCATTTTTTCATAACACTATCCTGGACGTGTAGTCTCCCCCCAAGCTCCATTAACTAGTGTTTTTTTAAACAAAATTATTTTAAATAGCTTGAATACTATATTTAATTTCAAGTATGGTTTAGTTATAGTAAAAATACGTAAATATATAAGCCACTTTTTTATAATAATTCTAGAAACATTCAAAATTTTAATATAATGGCACATTTTGGGTAATTTTAAGTACAACTACGTTTTCAGCCGTAAAATCAACTAGAAATTATAAAAAATAAATATTTTCCATACTCCCTTTTATTTTTTTACTATTCCAACATAAATAAGTCAAAGTTTACAAGAAAATCTAAAAAGAGAACAAAGTTGCTTACAAATATTTTTATAACACAACTATGGACGTGTAGCCTGACAGGCTCCAAAAGATTTTTAGATAAGTATTACTCACGTATTTTTCATTGAATGACGTAATTTCCTCCTTCGCTGATCGTTTTGATACTAAAACTGAAGCTACTGAGATACTCAAGTGTGGGGAGCGGGGGGAAGTACACAAAACTTAGAAACTAACATTCACCCGGAGCCTGTGAGGCTACACGTCCATACTTAAAGGTTAAAACGTCGAGTTACAATTACAAGACAACCATTACTGTTATTTTTATAACTGAAAGGTATTATTCCTTTCCGAGAGGAAAATAGACGAGAACGACCTTGCGCACTAAAGTTGCTGAATTTCCGACCTCTGATTAGAATTATTGTTCCTTTGAAGACTCGTTACTAGTTTCGCAATTTATTCCTTTGTTTATTTATCAAATAGACTGTGTTATGTAATAGTTAGTTTTAGTCGGTGGCACTGTGGACTCGGCACTTGCCTTCCAGTCGGGAGGTCGGGGTTCGAGACCGCCATGCACCAATGTGTTTTTCGTTTTTGAATTTCATATGTACATTTATCTGACGCTCCTACGGTGAAGTCGACCAATCCGCACGGTGGTAGCTAGCCGGGCAGGCTAAGAAGCCCTCCCACCAACCAAACCGAGCAGAAAAACTTCCGTCCCATGGGAAAATGAGCCCCGGAACTATAGATTAGAACCACACAGTCTCAAACAAGGTTAAAACCAAACAAAATCCTGAGAATGCCACGTATTTGCAAGTTGGTGTGATACTAATTAGTGATATTCCTTTGTTGCATACTATTGAGGGAGGGCGGGCGGTGCACCATTGGCCTGCGTAGTTAGTACCAACTACCGACATTTTTGTCGGAAGTTTTGCTATATACGAGTACCTACTCCTTACCAATTAGTAATGGACTTCCGAAAAATAACGCCTGACACCATTTAACTGACATATTGGTTATCTTATTTATTTAGTTGCCATCATATACATATAATTTAAAGTGTTACAATGTTACTTAGAACTCAAATCTGAGACATGGCAAAGAAATGATCAAAATAAATAGTTTCGTTTCATTTTAATGAAAAATAAGTTGTTTTGAGTAGTATATAGAAGTTACGACAAAGCTACTTCATCGATTAGTTGCGAATCAATTTGTCTACCAACTTACATGTCGATTACTTTGATCGATTCGCCACGTTATTTAGCGATGTCGTAGGTATGTCAATCCCATACATTTTGTTCTTATCGAACTTCGATATCGTTTTTGAATTGTCACTGTCTAGAGCTTCTGGTGAGATTAAGACAAGAGCTTCAGGTACTGTCGTAAACAAAAAATAACATCTCCAAGCTGACTTACCTGTTGGGAATTGATGAGAAACCATGGAAAAAGTGGAAGGGGAGAAATGAAGGCACGATCGTGTGACTAATATTATTTTGCGCCTTTGTTCAACGCAAACTTGGCGAGTTAGCAGACACCACAAATTGCCCGTTGCAAAGTTACGACGGAGTCCTCTGGGAAGATAATTATTGTCCCGCTTGTCCTCAGTCGATTTTGATATCTACACCTATTGTGCTTACGTTGAAATTCGCTTAAAAATTCATTTGGATCGTTTCGGGAATGACCCCAGATAGAATTTCAGCGTGTGAATAAAATATAGCCGAAGAATTATCAACACGGCGCGGTTGGTCGCATGGCTTTTTATGTTTTCTAAAGGGCTACACGAGTCCCACAAACGCCCATTGACTGTCATCTAGCCATCGGCAGATTACAAGTATTTTTCAAAGTGAAACTTTTTTACATCGCCTCAAATTTATTCGCCCATCTGTTGCATGTAGCATTCCACAAAAACATGAGATCTTTAATTTCACTACTTCATATAGGTCAGGATTGATCTATGCGTTAGAATTTCGATTTTAAATCTGTGTGGCAGTGTAGAGTGTAGAGCGGTATTTTTTTCATAAATTTGTTTTTTATTATTTTAGGTTTCTTTATTGCATTTTGTTTTTTTTTTAATAATTTGTTTTTATTAAAAAAAATTTAATTTATAGGATTTTTTTCTGAAGAAAATGAATTAAGTTACGATTAAAAACGCTATTTTACTACCCTAAATCGAATAATTTTCCGAAAATTTTCAGTTCAATGACTACATCCGAAAAAGTTTCAGTTTGCATCGTGGTTTCATAAAACCACACAATAATTTTTTAAGTTAAACGGTTTCATTGAAAAGAGAGATAATGTACTAAGCTAAAAAATTATTAAGTACTAGCTGTGCCCGCGAACTACGTTTCGCCATCAAAATACTTAACACAGTGTTAGTTTTTTCCTCCATTTTATTCCATAATGATTCAACTTTATTCTGCCTTTCTTGAGCATCGGCCATTTCGAAATTAGGACAATTTTCGTAGGTTCGTAATGCTCTTTTTCTAACAGTCAACAAAATTAAATACATTACATATAACTATAAACACTAAGTATTATTATTGTTTTAGAGACATTATTGATATTAATAGATTCTTCTTCAGTAGAAAGAACTACACAGTTGCAAGAATAATCTTTATCGTATTCATATTTCGAATTAAAATAAACAATTGTTAATAAATTAGAACTGTATACGACTAAAGTTTAGATTTTATAATGGGTGTTGGTAACACCAACAAAATATATTTTTTGGATATGACAGCTTGGCCAATTTTAACTGGTCGTACAGTAAGCTCCTTGTCAAGCTATACTGTTTGACCTTTGAACCGTTCTTATGTCGCTCGTAATACTGGCGGTGTTCGTAGAGTTAATGTATAGCATGAATGGGGGGGTTACTGTACAAATACGTTTTCCGTATTCGATATCCGATCACGGAATACAGACACGGAGTTTCGTGAACGTAGCGCAGACGTTCGTTTCTTCTCATTCGGGATTTCTACCATTCTACCTAAACGTACGTACAGAACGTGTTCCGTTCGTAAAATAAAAACGAACATGTGCGGCAGTCAATGAGTATTTTGTATAGATTTGATGCATTCGGATGCCCGCATTCAGAAAACGAATGCGAAAAAATGTATTTATCCTAGCCTTAAAATGTATTGAGACTTCCGTTTTTGTAACGTGTACTGTGCGATATAGTGTTGCTGGCATAGTTCGGTTAGCAAACTCGCCGTGATGACTAACATCCAACACACAAACTTGGAGTTATCGTTAGTTAGTTCACGATCGTTGCATTATCACGGTCTCGAAGGACACTAAACACAGGTAACATCTAACATCGAACATCCAATAGGCCCCGAAGCGGTTCTCAAACTTTTTTGGTGACGTAACCCTTTTGGAAAGCGAAATACTTGACGGAACCCTAAAATAAAACAATAGTTTTTAAAAGTGTATTCTTTATTAATAAGCATAATGAAAGTACGACCAGAGAGGGTGTTTTGATTTTTCTAAATTATTGCGGAACCCCTTATAGGGGTAGTGTGGAGCCCTAGGGTTCCGCGGAACACATTTAGAGCATGGCTGCTCTAGGTACCCTTCAGGGCCTACTTTCATTTAATAATTGCTGGGTTTGAAAAGCAACTGTTATCCGTCTTTTTTGAGCGGCGGCCATATTGAATTTACGTCAATGTTGCTACGTTCATAGTGCTCTACTGATCAAGGCCTTTCATATGATACCCATATTGCTGGGCTTAGAAACGAACTTTTATCAGTTTTTTTTGAGCAGCGGCCATATTGAATTTTGTGCTATTTTCCTAGGTTCATAGTGCTCTACTCTTCAAGGCCTTTCATTTGATTCCTATATTGCTAGGTTTGGAAACGAACTTTTATCCACCTTTATTGAGCGGCGGCCATGTTGAATTTATTTGTGTTGCTAGGTTCATAGTGCTCTACTCATCAAGGCCTTTCATTTGGTACCCACATTGCTCGGTTTGAAAACGAACATTTATCCTTTTTTTTAACGGCGGCCATGTTGAATTTAGGTAGATTTTCGTAGGTACCTAATGCTCTACTCTTCAAGGCCTTTCATTTGATACCCATATTGCTAGATTTGGAAACTAACCTTTATCCACCTTTTTTGAGTGGCGGCCATGTTGAATTTATGTAAATGTTGCTAGGTTCATAGTTCTCTACTCATCAAGGCCTTTCAAATTCAAATTCAATATCCTTTATTCAATTGGGATTTTACAATCACTTTTGAACGTCTTTCATTTGAGACCCATATTGCTGGGTTTGGAAACGAACTATTGTCCATTTTTTGAGCGGCGGCCATGTTGAATTTATAGCAATTTTCCTAAGTTCATAATGCTTTACTCTTTTAGGCTTTTCATTTGATACCCATATTGCTAGGTTTGGAAACGAACTTTTATCCTTTTTTTTGAGCGGCGGCCATGTTGAATTTAGTTCGATTTTGCTAGGTTCCTAATGCTCTACTCTTCAATGCCTTTCATTTGATACTCATATTGCTAGGTTTGGAAACGAACTTTTATCTATGTTTTTTGAGCGGCGGCCATGTTGAATTTATGTCAATGTTGCTAGGTTCATAGTGCTCTACTTATCAAAGCCTTTTATTTGATACCCATATTGCTGGATTTGAAAATGAACTTTTATCCATTTTTTGAGCGGCGGCCATGTTTAATTTAGGGCAATTTTCCTTAGTTCATAATGCTCTACTCTTTTAGGCCTTTCAGTTGATACCCATATTGCTAGGTTTGGAAACGAACTATTATTCTTTTTTTTAGAGCGGCGGCTATGTTGAATTTATGTCAATGTTGCTAGGTTCATAGTGCTCTACTCATCAGGGCCTTTCATTTGATACCCATATTGCTGGGTTTGAAAACAAACTTTTATCCTTCTTTTTTGAGCGGCGGCCATTTGGAATTTAGGTCGATTTTCCTAGGTACCTAATCTTCTACTCTTCATGGCCTTTCATTTGATACCCATATTGCTGGGTTTGGAAACGAACTGTTATCCGTTTTATTTGAGCGGCGGCCATGTTGAATTTAGGGCGATTTTCCTATGTTCATAGTGCTCTACTCATCAAGGCCTTTCATTTGATATGCATATCGCTGGGTTTGGAAACGAACTTTATCGGCAGTCATGTCAAATTAAGTCAACGTGGCTAGGTTCAATGTGTTCTACTCTTTAGGTTCTTCGTTCGATATCCATGTTCCTTGGGTGGATCCAAAAAAATGTGATCCGTCATTTTAGACATTAGGATCAAGAGTCCCGCCCCGTTCTACGCGTAACCCAGAACATTGCAGTCAGATATTTTTTTAAATTATCAATATTAATCTATTACTTTTAATAATTTTAAATGGATGAATGACTTTGATTCCTTAGTCCTAATGTAAAAACATATAACACCTTTCAAAATACCTTGAAAAGAGTATCTTCATTTTTCAACATTTCAAATAGGTATTTCAAAAATTGTACCGATTTTGTGAAAATTAGTCAAGATTTAAACAAATCTACAAATTTTATGGTCACTCGATAAGTATTATCATAAAAAATGCTTTATACATTGGTTGTATGGCTTGATCTTTTTGCCTTACCACCACGGTACGACATAAGAAAAAGACAATTTGGTTGGCGAAATCCAGTTGGGCACAGCCATTAACAGAAAATATTAAATTTTATTTGTACTATGTGAAACACTTCATTCCTGCCTTAATTTTCGAAATCCAATTACTTAAGATCAAGCTGTATGGCGTAGTTCCATCGCCTTTCCTTCGTGGAAGAAAATACCTTCTCTCTGTACTATGTGACAGACTTGTCAAAATAATTTCACGTGCGCCATGTTGTTTTTCTACCTAAAGCCAATTCGAAAATTTTATATGGTATTTTTTCACTAAAAATAAAAAGTGAATTTAAACAAACGAAATTATGCCTAAATGTTCTTCCGGAAAATTCTAAGCATTGTGGTGTAAGCCATATCAAATTCTGTCCAGTAGTTTCGGAGATCTTTCCGGACAAACAGACAAACAAACAAACAAACAAACAAACCAACAAACAAACAAACAAACAATTTTTTTAAAAACTATTCTATCGTGTTCTCCTAATGATTTTAAGGCGACCTGTGTATTTTTTTCTTAATATTTCGCAATTACAGATTTTTGTACCCCTACGATTTTATTATATATAGAGATTGATCAGACGCAAGAATAAAATCGAGAGTTAGGGCACGTGAAATCTCAATGCAGGGTCAACTGCTCATATATCATTATAAAGCTGAACGCACTTATGTCCGCGCCGCATTTTATGATAACGCAAATTATATGAAACCTCGCACATTTGGCCGCACCGTACGCGCCGAATTTCAAAAATGCGGCAAGAGTCCGGGTATTGAAAAACAGCTTCTGATGACGTCATATAATGCGGCGCGTACGGCGCGTGCGGATATCTGCGTTCAGCTTAAATGCTATTTACATATGTATTTACTCACGATACGCTATGCGCCACGATTTTATTTTTTTGCTTCTGATTAATGCGTAATTATTTTATTAGCTTTTTAGTATGTTCATTCTTTCTTTTTACGAAAACCGTTTAACATAAAAAAAACATGTTTAGTTTTTATTTCATTACTTAATATTTTTAGCGTATTATATTCTACTTGTCAAGCCCTTTCAGATAATCACACATAATACTCATATTGAGGGGGTTGAAAAAAAATAGTAATCCGCCATATTGTGGTGGCGGCCATCGTGGATTTACAATGTTACTGGACATACATAACTGGTATCGTCTTTAATGTTAAAGGTGTGTACCGAATTTCAGATCAATCGGTCAACAGGAAGGGGGTAAATTTTTGATTAAGTACTAAATTTGCCCTAACAACAATAAAAACATCAACATCAACAACAACTAACTGAGCAAGCTATACAAAACCGTTAAGAAAGGACACTTATGTCTGATAGTATGGGACATTTCATATAAGAACACAAAATTATTCCCTTTACTTATTCTTTTCCTATTAAAATAAATAAGTATTCTAATACACTTTATTGTCACAAACTATGCCATGATTGAGGCACGGTAAATATTTTAACTCTATTCTTGAAATATTTAATTAAATAACTATCAACACTATCTTTAGTATTTCACTGTATAAAGCTGGGATGATGAGACATTGTCTACGGATAATGTAATTAAACATTCCAGTTCGCCAGCCTTCTAGCCGAGGTACAAATGGCATTCAAATAATCTATAGACAAAGATTATTACTGGAGGACCTATTTGCAAATGCTAAAATTAGAGTACTTTGCTCCAAGGCGTGAGAGAGGCTTAAGAGATATTGAAAAGGCCAACGATTTATTTCTAAAGAACAGTTTTGGCACAGGCACTAGTGTCGAACAAGTTTTCTTTGGATGCTCACTGCTGAACTAGAATATTCCTTACAGTTACAGGCTGGAAGGCATAACACTTTTTTTTTGTTTTCTAAACAGAAATTATCTACACAATTACAAATTTCCGCTTTACCAACCGGTACCGGTGCGGCCGAAACCACGCGACGTAGCTTCTAAAATAATTCACTAACCTTTCTACTAGCCTTTCTTTGTCCATCCATTCTACCTTGATTTAAAACGTCGCTGGACTTTCCGGTGTGTATTTAATTTTCATTGCGCTTGAGAAGGATTTTTTGACAGGAAACACACTACCTACAGAGTATATCAGATACCAAAGACATCCTTTGAATTTTCTTTGCTTAGAATTTCACTCGCTGTTTCCAATCGATAATTCGATAATGCCTATATTGCGGGACTGCGGGCCAATTATCCAGGTAATTCCAGAAATGAAAGCTATTATTATAGCTTTCATCTTTATAACTAAAAAACAATACGTGTTTGTTCTCAATAGCACAGATAATAAGATAACACTAACAATCTATGGATTATTTTACTATTGATTAGATTGGGACAAAACCTTAGCAGAATTTTTTGAAGGCGTCCGCGTGAAAAGCTATCCCAAAAATCTATTTAAGTGATTATCACTACAAATACCACACCAACATGCTAATACTTAGACTCGACGCGTTCCGCCACTCCACGTGGTATCTTTAGGATGTTTTCGCTGTCGCTGCCATATAAAAATATCATGTACCCTATTTATATTTGTAAGCGTATACATACCAAATAGATTTTTGTGTCACAGATTTAAAAGTGTGATATGTTGGAAATATGTCTTGTTTAAATAATATGTATATTATTATTGTGAGTGGATGGGTATTAAGCGGCAAGTGGGAGAACTGAATGAATGCAGTGTCCAGAAAAAATTTCGTTTATAGGATGCTGAAAACAAAATGTTACAATGTATTCCTTTTTTGTGAATTAATTAAAAAAAAAATGATTGTGTGATGTAAAGTTTAGTTGTTGGAGTGCAGCGATGGCACCATCCCAATCATTGATCCCAAAGATACCACGTGGAGTGGCCAAAGGCGTTGAATCTACATGTTTGCATGTTGGTGTGGTACTAATAGTAATATTTCGTTGTCGCATGCGATTGAGGGAGGGCGGGCGGTGCAACATTGACCTGCGTAGTTTGTACCAATTACTGACTTTTTTGTCGGAATCTATCTACTATTAATTTATATCGAATAAGGATATCTTTATAAAGAAAAAGGTTTATATAATTTACTTTGTAACGAAACCAGCTTCAAATTAAACAACAGATGCTGCTTCTTCAGCATCATCCACTAAAAGAGATAAACATAGACAATACAAAACCAATACTATCAAAAATATTTTAAAATATTTATTCATTCATTCACTTTAGCCCATATGCGTTCCATTGCCCTACTACATCACGCCAAGAGGTTGGGGTTGGTTTTATTACGAGCTTTCCTCTTTTTATTGAGATGTTATTATGTCAAATTCCCTAAGTTGGTTCTCAAGACATCCTCGGAAAGACAGGGAGCAGCAACACGTGTATTCTAAACCCGTCACCACACTGACATTGGATTTAAAAACATTACTAGTTTTTTTATAAAATATTCACACAAATGACAGAGGTGTCGATAACAACCACAGAACAGAAAACAATCTACATCAAATAAAATAGCAATACATAAAAATACAAATAAAGTACTACTTAAACGTGTAATGTTATATCGAGATGAGGAGAATCAAATGAAAATGATATCTGCCATATTACGAGTGGCGGCCATTTTAAAATAAATTTAAATATTATAATTAAACAGAACTACATGAGCATACAAAATAAATCTAAATAGTCTACATTGCAAGATTCGCAAGATAATAAAAAAGACTTGTTGAAGTAGTTTTCAGTACTTCAGGTTCCACGCGAGCACCACGCTACGGCGCGGCGTGCAGAAAAACGCAACCACGCGAGTGAATACAGCGACGCAAATCTACATCACCATGTTATGTAGCTTACTCCGCATCCACGCGCGTGGCTGCAGATTTCGATGGCCCCGCGTGCAGGCCTCATTTCATATCAGAAGAAAAACAAAAGAAGAATGAAAAAGTAAATTAATTTATTGATACCATAAAAGTTGCAACACTTCGTCAATATTACGCAGTATGCTACGAAGCATGGTGTGCTGTGCCCTTTATCTGCATGTAGTCGTGGGATCTGCATGACTACGCGTGGATACGTTTTCAGTGTGTAGTCATCGTCGTCGTCATCACAGCTTAATACCTGCATCCTCACCGAGGGGCTCGAGCCTACTCTAAGTTAGGGTGTTTAGGCCTGAGTCAACCGCGCTGGCCCAGTGCGGATTGGTCGACTTCACATACACCTTTGAATTTCTTCGCAGGTGTATACAGGTTGCCTCACGAGATTTTCCTTCACCGTAGGAGCGTCGAACAGATGTACACTCGAGTACACAATGATCGATACGGTCAAAGTTTGAAAAATTTGTATACATTAATTGTCAGCCTTTATTGACTTGACATTATGGTAGAGTTGATAGAGTATACCAATTTTTTCGTAACTGTGACCGTATCGATCTTTTTGTACTCGAGTGTACATATGAAATTCGAAAAACGAAAAACACATTGTTACTTTGCAGGATCGAACCCCTGACCTCCCAATCAGAAGGCCAGTACCGAGTTCACAGCGCCACCTACGCCCATTACTGTGTTGACCTACACGTGATTACAATACAGATCGAGGTACAAGCAGCGTTACATAACGCACTCGCGCACTACGCTGCGTGGTGCGGGGCAATGTGCGAGTAGCATTGATTTACTACCAAACGTAGATAACGCATTGAACGTTCGAAAAGTGGGCCGGTGAAGAACTGCCCAATCGGGCCTCGTGCAGTTCTTTTCCATGCGTTGGAGCGACAACGCGATAAGCAATTTTGAGCATTATGTTTGAGAGTATAAAGTTGATATTTTCTTGTAGCAATTACTAAAACGTCAAATTTAATGTGGCTAGGTATGAAATGATGGAACTGCACACGGTACGGTTGTACTTCAAAGAGTTGCCGTAATAATAAAGAATAAGATTGAATTCGATAAATACGGTACTTTCTTTATGGTAATTTTAATTCGGGTGTGCATATTCAACTACCTATTTAACAGCGTACAAATGTATAGTCGATTAGGTGACAGATTTCAAGCGCGTTTTTGTATGAAGTGCTCTATCTACGTTTGGTAGTAAATCAATGGCGAGTAGCCTTAAAACGTATTGCTCTCTGTTTTCAAACATGTGAAATTAATTACTTAGTTCCATTGATAGTAACTGAAACGTTCCAGTGGGAATATCGGTGCTTAATTGCGGTCATTGTTCGCTAGTCCATCGAGTCACAGGTCAGAGAACACTCACAATATAATCTTGCTATTGTTTTTTATTTACTACAATAGCATAGTGCTCTTGACCTTTATCGCAGCTACCTTACCTAATTAAATGATAAGTGACGATAACACCGAATATAGAAGCGAGCATCACCCAGCCCCCGTAACATGAACACAGAAAAACAGTATGATAAAACGACAACTCGATATGAAACTGTCAAAGTATATTGCATATAATGGCCACATTGAAATATTATTGACATTAGTATACCGGGTGTAATAACAGGGGAGCCCAAGAGGGGACAGCTTTTATGTCACTCTCGTATAGTGTGTAAGTACCATGATGATAGCTAGCCACGGGTGACCGCGACGACCGTAGTTCAGGGGGCATAGACAAGTGGCAATCGATTCATAGCGAAACGATATTTAAATTTGTCATCGTCTCTGAGATAACAAAACAAATGTCTTCCAACATAACAGGAGCGCTGTGTCGAATTGCTATATTATTATTTCGCTAAGAAAACAAAATATTGGTTGGAAAACAAAATATTACTATACTCAAAACAAAATAAGGGCTGCCGATTTTTAGTATTCGAACAGAGGGTCGAATAAGTGATTTGAAAAATGAGTTGTTTTGAGTAGTATTGAAAATAACAAAAAAACAATTCGCCACTTCATCGATTCGTTGAGAATCAATACACTGTCTACCAATTTACATAATATATAAGTTTTAACTTTGATCGATTTGCCACTTGATTTAGCGATAGCCAATCGTATATATTTTATTATTTTCTAAATTCATATCATTTTTGAATTGTTACTTTGTCGACGCTCCCGGGCGCAGGATCAACTGCCTAACATGAGTTCCTGAGCATGTAGGAAAATTCTTTACTCACCCTTTACAGACCGAGTGTACACGCCCCTGTACCACCGAACTCTTCCTATACTGGGTGGAAAAAAAAGACCGTGTTTGGAGGAAAAGTATCTGTAATATTGATGATGGCAAATTTTAATAAAAGGAAACATTCCTTTATTTTCAAAAATATTTAAAACTGCATTTAAAGATTTTTGTAAATCACCTGCTTGAGCCGAGAATTGAACCGGTGAAATGTGACAAAAAAAACATTCTGTATTTTATGGTACCAACCGAAAGAGTCATTCATAAGGATCAATATTAAAGGTACTTTTCCTCCAACCACGGTCTTTTTTCCACCCGGTATACCGGGTATAAGTGACGGTGCCCCCCTTCCCCCAACAGTGAGTTCAGACCAATGTTAATATTTGTTTACCGATGTTAATTTTTCCCGGAAAAGCTTTTAAAGCGAAAAAAAAGGTTTCATTTTTAATTTTTATTCATGTTACGCAATGTATGGCGCGCTGGCATCATTTTTGTTCCACTCACACCGGTGCGTTGACGTTCGATGACCCTAACAGCTGATTCCGCACGCAGTATGATGTAATAGTACATTGTTACCCTAGGGGTGAAAGTAACTTATTTAGTCCCGAGACGGAATTTGGCGCCCGAACGTAGAGAGGGCGCCAATAGTTCGAGGGAAACCCGAGGTAAACACTGTGCTTTTCATTACGAATACAAGGAAAGTAAAAATAAAAACATGAATCAGCTAAAGAACAAAAGTGTGATTTTTTAAAATAAATCAACAACTTCTGCTTTTGCCTCTTCTCTTATGTATGAAATCACTGCTATACGGAATAATAAACAAAATTCTAAACTCGAAAAAACAAATGAAGATCGGATTGCCGCTTACCCCCTTATTTTGTTTTTTTTTTCTGTAGCCGGCCATTATTACCACTACTTATTGCCACTATACAGCCATTATTTTTAATTTTCATCAAAGAAAAAATTGTAAATATTTTGTCCAAATCTAAGTTATTTTAAAGAAATAGTTAAAGTAAATTATGATAAAGTCATTTAAAAAATATATTCTTTTAATACTTAACATTATGTTATTTCAATTTTACACCGCACTGTAATTGAGTGGCTGTATAGAACTTCGGAACATGGAAATAGAACTAGTTTCTTTTTAAAATTTGACAGCAGCTGTCAGTTGAAAGTGATTCTCCCTAGGGCTGAAAAGTATTACTTTCAACCCGCTTCACAAGCAACTTCAGACCTACTTTCAGAGTATGAGTAATGAAAATGTTATTTACATTGCGATTTACATTACATTACGATTTACATTGCGAAGTAAATTTTTTGTGTATATTTATTGTTTTTTTGACAGAATATGATTTGTTAACATTAACTTGGTTAATTATTACACCACAAATTTTTGGAAAATTATAAAAAAAACGGAATATTTATGAATTTCCGGGAGAAATTTTTAGTGGTTTTCAAATTAGGATCATGGTCTGAACTCACTGTTAAAAGAAAAGTGACACCGTCACTTTCACCCTGTATAGACATCAAACCTACGACTGTACAGTAAATGACCTTATTAAATGTTCTTCTATACATAAAAGTTATTAAAGCGAAATGATTTCGCGTAGGAAACATCCTTTAAATATCGGATGCTGTCAGAGCGCCGACAAAGATGTCTGACGGCAAGATATTTTTAAAGGCACCTAAATTATCCGATTTATTGAAAGGAAACTGTGAGTGAAGTTTTAGACTCGTTACTTTTCACGTCGAACCTGATTTAAGATGTATTTTAGATATTATATTTGGTCGTTACGGGTTGCCTCAGATAGGTCTTTGGAAACTTTGAACTTTATCGAGTCGCTATAGAGACGCAGGGAGTTGTGAATGTCACTTTTGTTGTAAGGCTGAAATACGTTAGAGGTGGGCAGAGGACCTTTACGGGTTACATAATAAACATTTTAATGCGAGATAGGAGGTTAGCGTCCTCCATTAAATACCCGTAGTAAATCCATACAACGCGTTATTCAACCAGTAGATATTGGTGGTAATAGTGCTGACGATTTATACGCTTTCATTATGAGGGTTGGGATTTATTGGCGATATACTTACTGGATTTACCTTTTAACGCTTCAGCACAGCAATATTTTTTGAGCAAACAACCTTATAAAATGAGCATATTCAATCTCCACAAGATCCACAACCTATGTTGCCAACTTGTGACTTGAGATGTATAGTCACCGTTCGCCAATCCGTAAGGATTCAGTCCTTCCTTCAGTCATGAATATAACAATTAATGCAAACACCGCAGACAAAGGTTATACTGGCTGGCTCGACTTGCTAATATTTCTCGGGGATACGTGTATTTGTCCTGTAGCTTTAATAAATGATCAATTATAGATAGTGGTTGAATCGTATTTATATATTCGACTGTATCTATTTTCTTTTTTTTATTTTGGTATGTTCACCAATTACTCCGCCATTTGTGGACCGATTTTCAAAATTCTTTAGGAGTCGAAAGAATATACTCCTGAGGTGGTCCCATTGTCACTATGTTATGATCAGATGATGGAATCCCGGGCAAATCGAGGGGAACCCTTAAATTTCATAGGCACGGCCAACGTGTTTCATGTCTTTTCTTAAGATATTCAGGTATTTGCATGTGGTAGTTATCACGTTATGTTACTGAGGTGACGATGGAAGGTTTCTGGTGAGTAGGAGTTCGGGCATAATTCTTTCAAAACTGTTTAGAGAGAAAGACGTTTTATTATAAGTTAGTCTGGTATTTGCCTTGGCTTAAATTCTAATACGCATATACTTAGTATACTTACTTAACTAAAAAGATAGAAAAAATTTTTTTACAAAAAAAATTAAACCGACTTCAAAAACAGCAAAAAGTCATAAATAAGAATACATACCTACAACATCAGAGCTTTAAATTAAAGTCGGTGCCAAGCAATGATCACCTTGAAAGTCTTAAAAAATATAAGAACAATTTATTTATGACTTTTTGGTGTTTTTGAAGTCAGTTTTATTTTTTATTTTTTCATTTGTAAATACATAATCCTAGAACGGTAAGTTATTTGCTTATCCTATGAGAAGACTTCTGAAAAGGTCTTCAACAGTTTCGGCCTGTTTAATTTTAGGTTTGTAAGTCGCAAAGCAGATTTGTCGAAAATTTAGTATTGAAAGGCGTTTCTGACTCAACAAGGAATGACAATTTGTTTAGTAACTAAAATTTTTCTAAAATATATGTTTCATCATTATTAATTAAATTAACATCACTTATATAAAAAGTTAACGTAATCGGCGACCTTACAATTTTTTACTCTCACCTCAAATACTTTACAACTCCGAACATCCCTAGAGCAAATTATAGGCCATCAAAGCTCTAGGGTGAAATTGGCGCCCAACGTGGGGCGCTAAATGCTTGCGCTAAACTCATTACATTATTTTATATATTTTTTTATTTATTTATATATTAACTTAAAACCACACCCTAAGTCATCTATTTCTTTCGAACTTACCTATTAGGCATTTACTACACCTTTTTTTAGGCGGGGAATCTATTATGATACCAAAGGGTTATGGTGACCAGATTACTCACTTGAGTATGCCGTAGTACTCTGAACGACATTGGCGTTGGAGGCACTTTGAAGAAGCAGTGTCGCCCCACCTTCCAGCACTAGGGGAAGCGGCCTGATGCGTTGCTAATGCTGAGCACCTCCTGGTACCATTTCTCCAGTTGGCCAAATGTCAAGCATAGAGCCCTAGCTGACACCCCGTCTGGTCTTGGCAATTTGCCTTTAGCTTAAGCATTAGCTGCAACCCAGCATTTTTGACGTGTCAAATCAAATTGCATATCAAAGGGTGACAATCTCCATTCGGACGCAAATCACCAATGGATCATTATATACACTAATACGCCGTGATCTAGTTCAATACATGTCCATGAAAATTTTACCTCTGTCTAGAACCACTGCAAATTTAGTTTCTTCGTAGATAGTGTTCACTGCTGTTAATTACATCGTGCACTTAAGAGTCAACCTTGGTCTCCAGCCAATCAAGCTGCGCGGTTATTGGCTCGTTGCAAGCAGATTCAAGTTCGTCGTACGGCTAACAAGCAAGCCTAACTTAATTTGATGCGCCCACAATACTAGTATACAAGCAATTTCTATTTACCGATATAATCGAACTTAAAGCTGTTAGCTAGATGACTGAAGAGTCGTCTGCGGGGATGAAAAACTGTATTGTAAAGAAACAGTTTGGTGTATATGTTACAGTCAAAGTGATTAAATAGATATTATACATAATAAATACCAGTTATTATATATAATAGCTAAATTGTCTAGACAACGTGATAAAGTAATCACTTTATCCGGACGTCGAAAAGCGAAAGTTCACTAACGCATTCATTGACTAATCCTATCTTAAAAGCTTCTAGACATGTGAAGATCAAATTTGGCGCGAAGGTGAATAATGGATGAGAGCCATTAACTGAGAAAGGATATAAGAAAACTAATATTAAATTAGGAGTTAAATGTTACTAAAACTTTCTAGGGAATTATCGCACATCGTAGAAAATTGGACAGACGAAATCGTGTAAGCTATTCTCAATTAATATTCGACGCACTTTATTGCTTTATGCGTCCTTAACATCAAAAACAAAATACAACATTGAAATTAGAATATATTTTTTGAGCTTGTACGAGTATATGCATAAATCCCAATAATAAGCAAGATGCCTGTAAATACAAATACATGGAAATCTTTTCGAAAATTGAGAGAGCCTTCAATGACGAACAAGCAAGAAATAGTTGGAGCTCCACACCAAAAAGTGTCATTTCAAAAATAAAGAAAAAATGTAACCCACAGAAGTTGAATTACAAAATAGTTCATTTTTATTACAGCTTATAAAAATGAACTCTAAGTGCCATTCTTAATTTTGGAATAAAATCAAAATTTATTGATTACAAGCTCTAAGGTTTTGACATCGATTTTGTAAATGTTTCATTTTGGTGCAACTAACGTGAATTGGGATGATGACTGAATTCTATTTTTCACATCTCGACATAAAATATTAAAATAGCGTAGAAAAAGATGCAATCGTGTGAAATTAGAATTAAAATCGGTTTAGAAATACATAAGATACAAGCATTTTTAGCTGTTAATTTTGAAGCGATTAGACAGAGAGATCCGACATCAACCGTGACGTCATCGTTGAGTACGGCCATATAAACTCCATGTAAAATGCCGTTTTGCTAGAAAGAGATGGAGAAAAATCTTTAATACCTTATATCTTGGTTGTTTTTATAGTTATTCGAAAACCGATTTTTTCTTTCTGTTTAATATTAGAAAGAGCTTCTATTAAAGCAAAAAAAATTGTTTAGTCATCTAGCCAATTATAACGTTTTGGTTTGAAAGCATGGAAAAATGTTACTTTTTGGTGACAACCAAATCCAGTGAATGTATCTTTTTAAAATGAGTTCTTATAATGATCAACACTTTTAAAGTTTATTTTTTACTAGCTGTGCCAGCGAACTACGTTTCGCCGTATATTTTTTACCCGTTTTTGCAACATTTGTCATTGATGCTCAGCTCCTATTAGTAGTAGCGTGATGTTATATAGCCTAAAGCCTTCCTCGATAAATGGACTATCCAACACAAAAAGAATTTTTCAATTTGAATCAGTAGTTCCTGAGATTAGCGCGTTCAAGCAAACAAACAAACAAACAAACTCTTCAGCTTTATAATATTAGTATAGATTATAAAAATGTACCTCGAACAAAGAAAATCAACAATCTGTGTTAATCAATGAAATTACTTCAATTATTTTTTTTTCTCTTCAGTAATTTTGTCTCCAATAAATCAGCAACTGTTTTCCTCTTTATAAGTATAATTTATAGTTTCATTGCCCTCGAACCTGAGATTCTCATTTGTTTTTATAAGATAATGACGATAGTTATGTCATCGTTTAAAGTAAAAACTTACCTGAGCATTTGTGAAAATGCCGTGAGCTTCAAAAGTTTGCGTTTTTATTCAACCGGAAAATATAACTTTTTGATGCAATAAGTATATATGTTATGAATATATGTTAAGAAATCACCGATGTGGTGAAAATGTAACCTTTTGTCGCAACTTGAGATAGATGGAAATCGGTCAAATGAAATGTTACGTTATAATGCAAAACTTTGTTTTCTCATGCTCATTACTTGATATTTTATGATATTTATGACGTTTTGATTAAATTTTGATGTTTCAGAGATTGTTATCATTAGCGACCGATCCCCATTCTCAGGTTCATTTTTCACTGTAAGAGGAAATATTACTTTTTTGTGTGGAGCTCCACATTTTGAAATAATCTATTCGAATTTTAATTGATTTTCATATTTCTACACAGAATATGAACTAATGTGTGAACCGAAATATACCCGAAACTCATTAATAGTTATAGCAGCATTTCAAATTATCTTGTGATAATCAGATGGTTTTATGAGCTCCCCTTGATAAAGACAATCTAATTCTCGTTAGTACCTGTACTACTTAGACACTGACACTCGTTTTAATACAAGCAATTAAGTCATTATAGTAGTACCACGTTGCACCGATGTAAGTACCTGCGCAGAAGTCTCATTTTCTGATTCTGAGTGAGATAGAATGAAATTCTGATTTTGGTGACTTGAAATCTTAACGTACGCAATAAAGTCTATATTTTAACGGTGTCGGCACTCGTATTCAATCGTATTTAGAAAAGCAATCTCTGCATTGCTTGATTCTAGAACGGTCTGCGGTTAAAATTCTAAGCTAAGTAAAAGTCACCGTTTCCTTTGCTTAAGCGTTAAGAACTCTTCATAAACGTCACTTGTCGATTTTGCAATCGCCGTGGTAATTGTACGTTATTTTTTGTATTCTTATTTAGTTTGCTTACTATTTCAAAATGGATAGTATTAAAGCTACTTTTGCTATTATAGACGATAAAGAACAAGTATCAAGCATCGATCATTGCTTATGCTAATGCTTTGCTAAGTAACATATGCATTACTTAATAAGATTTTGTACTGAAGAATTCTATCCTCAAGTAATGACTTAATTAACAAATCACTTCGCAATAAGTAAATTACTCCTTTATAAATACGAGTGTTAAGCTTTTCTGCAACATTCATAGTAAAATCAACAATAAAACATTGTTAACGATTTCAAGCCCCATGGCTTGAAATCGTTAACAAAGATTTTATTGTTATGAATGTTGCTATAAATGTTAACAATCATCACCTTCGCACCATTGTCTATGAAAAAGCAGATTGTTCCCGTCCAACAAGGTTTGAAATCAAACGAATTCTCAATAATAGCAATAATATTCATTGTTAACGTCATTTTACTGTAAGCGATACTTCAACCTCGCCTGTTAGTGCACTTTGAGGTCGAAGGCAACATTATTATCTTTCTTTCTATTCCCTTTGTTTGGACCTTTCTAGAAAATCCTGATCTCGAAATAAAAAGGTTGGTTACCTCGGTATCTCGAGATCATTTTTTATAAATAAAAACTCTTTTTGATTTGTTGTAACGAGCTGAGGCTGTTATTAACTGGCTAACATTGTAAAAAAATGTTTTTTTATATACATCTAATAAACTAATATTGTAAAGCTGAAGAGTTTGTTTGTTTGTTTTGATGAACGCGTAGTATATTATAAAAGCAAGAGTAAAAAGAAAAATTTGGTGAAAATTTAAATAATTGTGTAATTTCATTCCTATTTTCATCACAGACCACCTTCGTTTTCGTGGGTTTTCAAGACCGTGGTTTTGGTTTTTTTCTGATCAGGACATTTTCACTAACATCTAGCTAGGCAGTTGGGAATGATTCCCCATTAGTGGAATTAGGCTCGCCTATACGTGGAACTAAAATAATGTATTAAAAAATTTAACATAATTTTAATTAAAAAAATATTGTTCCAGAACACACATGGGTTAATCTTCATCCCTAAATTCCCTACGGATTAGTTTTATGCGGAAAAATAGCGGGGCTAAGATAGCCTGTAATATAAGTAGGTAAATAGGATTTTTTGCATTGTTGTTGAATGATCAATATAACACGAAGAACAGGTGCAAGCTACACATCACAATTGAACCAATATTTTATTGTTCAAACAGCCCATGCAGCCCATAGCGCTCGCTATAACTGCGCTTATAGAAAATTGCTACCCAGAGCCATATTTTCTGGCACCTAAACGTTTTCACGCACTTTTTAAAGAATATCATAATACCTGAACAGATGCTTGTTGCCATGGTTTTTTGATATTCTATAATAAATATATAATTATTGCACAGAATTTTACATGTGTGGATATCCCTTTGGGATGAAGTTAATATAATTAAAAAAATAAAACAACCTTAACATGTCCTGTAGAATAATTTATATGTACTTTATATTTATTTGTATACATTATATTCTAAGTAGAGTTCAATCATGCTCTATCTTTTTCAATAATTAAATTTATCAAACCATTCAAAGAGTTGGGGGCTAGTTGTTTTAGGTTTTTAATATTCGATTTTATTTCATGTTTAGTTAAAAATCTCAACCTAAGCTGAGATTTTAAGTGCTAAGCACGAGTATTTTATTACTAGGTTTCATGCACTCTTTCTCACATTCAACGATTAGAGCGGGACAAACGAACCGAGGTCGTTAGCATCGCGCGTAGACAATTGAATAAACACGATACACACATATTCGACTAGCATTCCGCTCGCGGCTTCGCCCGCGTTATTATTATTTTCCCGTGGGAAATTTATATTTTCCCGTAGGAAAATAATTTTGTAGCCTATTATACGGAAGACTGTTATTTATATTTAGGAGTTCGGATAATAAAATTCATAGAAATTGGAGCAGATTTTCAATATTTTCCATAGAAACTTTCAACCCCTATTTTGCACCCGAATATAAGGGGATGAATTTCAATAAACCATGAAACACGTGTACAATGAAATGTTTTAAGAGCATGAATCTCAAGTTTCATCAAAATCTTTGCTAATTAAAAAAAATCCATACAAACTTCCAACCCCTATTTCATCCCTTTAGGGTTATCATTTTTTAAAATCCGTTCTTAGTGTGCGTCTGCATTTTAAAATAAAACAACTGTCCAAATTTCACGTTTCTACCATTAGCGGTTACGGCTGTGCGTGTGTCTATAGATAAGAACTTCTCCTTTTTATATAAATAGATGATGACAACAGACCCTATAAACTGGAGTCACGAAACTATATGTAACGTGTCTGACAACCTTAACATCTTAAAACGTCATTGCTGTGTTCCCATAAGAGCGAACGCACACGACCGACTATCGGTGACCGATTTTTTGACGGTGGAAAATGAAACAAATGGAGTTCTACGTTGCAACGCATACGAACTACAAAAAGTCGACCACCGACAAAGTAATAAACGTATGAGTCGGTCGGAAAAATCGGACCGATTTATCGAGCCTACAAAAAGTCGGTAGTGTGCGCTCGCCGTAATGGGGATCACGAAAGACAAACGATTACTATAATATTAGAGACAGAAACTTCCAACACATTCTGTACTTACTAATCTATACAAGTACAACAGTAGGTATACAAGTACAGTGAGAATATTGACTTACATGCTGTCAATTTGAGCGCCCTCCGTAAGTTTATGCAGGGCGCAGTAGTGTAGTGTAGCGCAGTAGGCCACATTTTTTTACTTTCTGTAATGTTTAATCACTAATTAATCAACATTATTTGTAATTTTAAGGTAGCAGTAGTGTAATAATGTAGGGTAGCATCTCTTTCTTTTTAGTATTAAGATCAATTACTATTTGTGCATGCTATGTTTACCTATAAACAGATTTACACTTAACCAATACCATGTATCAATCGTATGTATCATTGAAACAGTGTAACAATTGTTGGTAGACTAATAAATTAAGAAAAACAGCCTCCGAAAGATTGCCGATTAAAAAGTAGAGTAATTTTGAAAGTTAATGTAACGTTAACGTTAGGAGCCTAATTTAGTTAAGGGCCGACCCTTCAAATTAACGAATATTGAATTACAAAGCAACTCTACGGATGCCTGCCGGCCCTCGTGTCACTAAAATGTTTGTTGGTAGCATAAAAAATAAACAGGCTATAACGTTATATCTGTCCAATGAGAGTACTTTTCTATTTTAATTACTTTTACGAGATTGGTTGTTTGTGATATTCTAAGCTTAAACTTTTCGTGTGTGTCGGATTAAGACACTAACGTAAGGCTTGTTTCGAGTAGCAGGCAAAAGCAATGCTGAAGTAGATATGACAAACTGCCGACAAACTGACAACAGTTGCGCAGAGTCTAAATAATACACTTTTGCATTATTTAGACTCTGCGAAAGACTCTTTTTGCGTTTGTGCAGTGAACATTACCCCACCAAGCCGCACTGGGCAGCATCGTGGAAGTATTCCCATGTCTTGCGCGAGTAATACCGTATATAAATTTGTTAGTAGCTGCTGTCGACGAAATATATAAATTTCAAATATCTCAGGAGCGGCTCAATAACTATAGGCATAAAACTTACTGTCGTAAAATCATATTCCATAATTTCAATTGAAATAATCATCACGACTACTCAAGTCACGATGCATAAAATTCATAAACTGCAAAACACAGAACAACTCGACGCATAATTTTCATATCATGATTAATGTTTAGAATACTAATCACAAGGAATAATACATGTACGCCGATTTTCTCAAAGTAAAATACGTAAAGTGACGGAAATTAATATACCTAAATTTAACTCCAAATTGTAATCTACGAGTAGGGCGAACAAGACTACGTGTTGTCGGTTTTTCAGCAATTCGTTTTTGTCACTGAAACCTGTCTATAAAATTAAATGGGTAAAAATGCCAAAAGATTTTATGATCTCATTAATTATGGCACATAAAATTATAGTACGGCCTTTTAGAACATATCATTCAAAAGACATCAGGGAGTTCATTAATTATTAATATTACCTATGCGTTTGGATAACTAAAAAAATAAATGATGACACGTTAATTTATGCAATTCGATCGTTATGCCTAGTGAGTTATTCTAAGCTTTATGTCAAACAACATGCGAAAGGAAGGTCCCCCCAAAAAACACAAACTTCAAATTAGCAAACAAATTTCTATTTATTTCTCAGTTTCACAAATTTTTCAGTTCCCGTATGTTTGAAATTTTAATCAAATCATAGAATAACATAACTGAGAAGCTTGTGAGGATTAAATCCCTTAAACCATGTCAGAAACAATTCGTGTGCCTCCTCCATATCCACCCATCCGTTTTTGCATGATTATTAAGCATACGCTAAGCTCATTTATAATACTAGTGGGATTATGTGGGTTTTGTCATCTTGAGTCTTTAGCTCGGATACCTCTATCTTACCTATTTCTACCGACAAGCAGCGATGCATGCATCGCTGGCAGCTCAGAACAATATGCTTTAGTTATTCTTCAAAGGCTGGCAGTGAAATTACTAGATCAAATTCAAATTCAATATCTTTCATTCAAATAGGATTGTGACAATCACTTTTGCACGTCAAAGCAGCTACGCCATTGGTTCACAAGTCTACGGCGGGAGACTTCATACTGGAAAGAACGAGCAAGGGCTATTTATTTTCTCTCTGTATTATTGCAGAGTCGTCAATTGGAAGCTGACCTCAAAGCAAAGTTTGAGCTCAACTTTCTATTACAAGTTGTGTCCGTTCACATTATATAAGATAAAGACTTTTTTAACATATCAATCAAAAGAAAGTATAGAGTTGACCTCATGTCCAATGTTTGTTGGTTTTATTATCCAAATAATAAATAATATAATACCAATCTCTTTAAGAGAATCCATCTGATCTGATACTAACATTAACAATTACAGCATTATTAATGATTAGGAATTTAAGAAAATTCTGTTGAGTTAGAATTAATCGGATTTGCCAATAATTCGGCGAATTCATAAAAAATCTATTGGAAAATCAGTCATCAAAGCAAAAAAATATAAGAACAACTTTGTATACAATTATCAGATTACTTATATTGAAGTCATTTATGTAACCTTTGAACAAACAACAACAGCTCTTTGAATAAATTTATTCCACGAATCATATACCTGTCCCTAACAAAGTCTTTGAATTCCTTAATATTCATTAAAACATCTTTCATTTGTAAGCACATAATTAGAAACACCTATACTTACTATACTATATACTTACTTTACTTACTTATATTTTTTTTTTATAATAAACTCAGTTTCCACAGCATAAATCTGTTCAAATATTTGAAAAAAGAAATAATTCCTGTACACAAGCCAATTACGGAAACTTAATTTGTTCGCTAGAAATATATACAAACATGAGAGTATATAACAATTTCAAAAGGTATAGATTTTTTGGTCTGGTAAAAACAGAGAGAAAAAAAATACAAATTAATGTGCCATTTTCGCGTGTGTGTGTATATGTGTAAGAATGAGTTAGTGGTTTGAGTGTTAGTTAGACCAATGTTCGGGTTACGCCTAAACAGAACAACTTAGCTACGTATACACAGGAGTTTACAATCCACAATAGATAAGGAAATTAGCTGAAGAGCTTGTTTGGTTGGTTAAACGCGCTAAGCTCAAGAACTAATGGTTCAAATTGACATTTTTTTAAGTGTCGAATACCCCATTTATCGAGGAAGACTATAAAATAACATCACGCTGCGACTAAGCTGAAATTCACGCAAGCAAAGCTGCGGTCACAGCTAATAACTTGAAACTGAAATATTCGTACAGTCAAAGAATTTAAATGTTCGACAGGTTGACGATTATTTTTATTTAGCCGTCTAAAGAGATAAGTTATATGTTTAAAACATAATAGTTTCAATCACGGTAACTAGAATGCATGAAACGGTAAATTTTGACCTGTCACAGGAACCTTATCTTGAATAGACACAATACACGAAGTGGCAGTGACACGAACTCCCGATATTTTGACAGTTTATTGTGTTTTGTTTTTTATAAGTAATACGTCAAAATCAAGCAATCTTTAACCTGAATAAAATCAAAGAAAAAAATTGTCTCTGGCGGGATTGGATTTAACTTCCTAAATTGTCCATTTCCAAAATCGTCCCCTTCCTAATTCGTCCTCCTACAACTTCCTTTTTCTTTTTTTTTTTTTTTTTTTTTTCCGTATTCTTTTGTCCTCTTTATATTCCGTATTCTTCCACTTCCAATTTTGTCAATTCCTAAGCTGTCCTCTTCCTATTCAGTCAATTCTTAAGTTGTCTACTTCCAATTCGGACCATTTCTAATGCTTAATCTTTTCGTACAAAAGGCGGACTTAATACCATAAAGCATTCTCTACCAGTCAACCTTTGGGCAACGCAGATAGATTCTAGGCGGTGCCAGCACACTACCCGATATGACTTCAGATAATCATATTTGTAATCGGGATTTTAAAAAACGGCTGTAACGATTTGGCCCAAACTTCGTATTGACATAATTTGTTGGATTTTAAGTTTATGCAAATATTAAAGATTCGGTATCGAATGCTCTGAAAAAAGGAAAATAGACTTTACATCTTTACATTAATACATGACATCATTTTTCATGAAATACAAGCTATGCCCACGAACTACGTTTCTCCGGTAAAAGTACTAATATCACTATTAAAAATGGAGGTTGGTGGTAAAAGGGTGAAAGGGTTATTGATGCAAAATCAAAAAAAAAATACTTCGATCAAAAAAAAATCTGGAGACGGCCACCCTAATCACCTAGGGGTATAAAAAATAGCCAACCACCTATTCTTAGACCTAGTAAATATACAGGACATTTTCATGAAAATTGGTCGAGCAGTTTCGAAGGAGTTCGCTATAACAAACACTGTGACACGTGATTTTTATATAAGTATCAGATAAAAGCTTGTTTCGCGATTTTCCTGGATAGATAAGCAATAATACAATACCTATTTAACTTGATCTCGACATTGGTCATTGATTATTATTCAAAGAAAAAATGTAGGACATACTTCGTGAGTATAGCCGTCTAGATAATATTTTTATATAGTTAATGTTTTTTTATCACGGTGGACCAAATTTTTTTCATTGTGTATAGTATTTATCTGTTTAGTTAAATATAAATTAATAACTATGTTCAATTACAGTATTTTACAAATAGCTAGATATATCGTTTATTCAGACATGAAAACACAAGCCCTTTCATTTAATTGCTGGGGTTCGTACAAAATATTATGTAATCTGTCATTTCGTTGCAGTGACCATCTTGAATTTACAACGATACTAATTTTATGCATAATTGCATTGCCATCAGAACGGTATATTCCAAACTACAAGCTCAATCGGACTGGCAAGTGGGTCAAATTTAACTTGCACGATTTGACCCGAACATACGTACATACATTGCGAATTAAAAAATAAGAGCTTGTAAAAACCACGTAAACCTATTCAGCACGACGCAAAAAAACATAAAAGTCAACACAATATGCGCCGTAGACTATCTCTTTAATGAAGACATCCCTTTTACTGGCCATAAAGGGCCGACCCTTGCTAAAAGGTTGTTCACTTCTGCCGATATAGGGACTCGGTATAACAGGAACTGGACCCACTTCTGATTTCTATATGGAATCGCACTTAACATTGACTGGAGGTTTATTTATATACTCTAGTTGCAAAAATGTCACTTTTTAAATAATGTATTAGAAATGAGCCGCTTGCAATGGGACTAATAAGTCTCATAGCTTGAGGTCACTCAAATGGCAATGGGAGGGCTGTTATGTGTGCGGTCGGAGTATATGTCTTTTCACCGCAATCGCATCAGAAATGATGAGATCCGTAGAAGAACTAGAATCGCCGACATAGCCCAAGGAATTGCAAACCTTGTGGCAGTGGGCAGGACACATCGCTCGCTGGACTGGTTGGGGAGCAATGGTCCTCGAGTGGTGGCCGCGTACCGGGAGACGCAACGTTAGTAAAGAGCCCTGTAAACGAGCAAACATGTTTGACAAACTTGCTTGACAAACTTCACGTTTTCATCAAACACGACGTCATTCCAGATACTTTTCAAACACATCAAACACGTATTTCGTTGTCAAACGCGTCAAACACAGCCCTACACGAACAATCAAGTTTGTCAAACACGTAAATTTGACAAACATGTTTGATCGTTTACAGGGGCCTTAAGCCCCCACAAGGACCAAAGATCTGGTGAGAGTCACGGGAAGCCGGATGTGGGAGGCGCAGAACCGATTGGTTTAGAAATTCATGAGGTAGGCCTACGAGATGTCAAACAGTGAGCATCTAAAATAAAAATTGTACAAGAGACGATACTCAGGGAAGACGTGACGAATGATAATGCTCAATATGCAGTGTTTGTAAATGTAACTCCTTAGCCATCTAAATGTGACATTTACCCTTCAGCTATATTGATAACTGATTGTTGATAACTGGTTACTTAAAAGGAAATTTTTTACTGTTTCCCTTAGGAGTTACAAACACCTTATTGTAAGCAGGTTGGTTTGTTGTCACTGTTTTAAGGCGCTACTTTCGCGGTTTCGAACAATTTCGATTTACTGTACCGCCACAAATATAAAACATACAGTTCTAAAATTCATGTATGATATTGTTGAACATTTTATCTAAACATTCTTAAAGACAGAAACATGATTAAAATATTTTACTCGATAGAAAAAATTTAAAGATCACTCTATTCATAATTTAAAAGCAGCTGTGAATCAGAGAATTTCTCGCCTTAAGTCAAACGTCACCAATGACATCATAATAAAAATTGAAAGTCGCAGTCTAACTATAGCTTTACTTTGCAGTGGCCTTTCTCGTCACTAGAATTCCAAAAGACGACCGCACGTAAACGCCGTATTTCGCTTTTTACGAACTTTAAAACGACCAATAAAGTGAAAAAAGCCACAGAGGTGCCTACTCTCAAAGCGCAACCCTTATTCTACAATGCGCATAGCAATAAAATCATGAAAAGATGTGAATTTTCTTGAAAGCTCGCTTTCGGAAGGGGCCCAAAATTAGTGCCAAGTTTTTTTTATCTACCAACACCACACATTCACATTTGCAATTAAAGTGTACATTCCAATTTAACTTTACGAATTATGGGTTTGAAACGCATGGATAATAACTGTGGCCTTATAAGTACACGAAGTTTAACCAATGTAATCAAAATATTAATCCAATTCCAAACACTGAAAAAGGTGTATTCGGTGTCGATAGCAGCCAGTTGAACTCTTTTTAGTTGTGACCTGACAGGATGTCGAAAGTTTACTACGCGGGGCCGAATAGACCTTGTGCCTTTGTACCTACGCTGACATGTTCCCAGAGAGTTAATTAATTTGTATGTCAACCTTTTGGCGCTACACGAAATCAGTTCAGTCGTGTTTAGTTGGAGTGATTTATTTTTTCACTATTGGGAGGTCCATTTTGGCTACATTTAATTATGTAGGTATTAGGTAGGTACATTGCTCATGCTTTAAATAAAATAGACGTAACAGCGTCCACGTACATGAAGACACACAGATAATCTAGTTTAAATAAAAATAGCATAGGTTTTAATATCTAAAGAAAATAACTCTAATTTATCAACACCCATAGAGACCCTCTCTTAATAAGAAAGGCTTTGGACCCGACCCAAGCCAGCCTCAATAGGTATCGGTACGTCTGTGGACTCAGCACTTGCCTTCTAATCGAGAGGTCCGGGGTTCGAGACCGCCATGTACCAATATGTTTTTCGTTTTTCATATAAACATTTGTCTGACACTCATTGTGAGGCAACCTGCATACATCTGCGAAGCAATTCAATCATCATCATCATCATCATCATTTCAGCCAAGAGACGCCCACTGCTGGACATAGGCCTCCCCCAGGGATCTCCAAACCGATCGGTCCTGCGCCTCCCGCATCCAGCGGCTTCCCGCGACCTTCACCAGATCGTCTGTCTACCTTGTGGGGGGCCTACCAACGCTGCGTCTCCCGGTACGCGGCCGCCACTCGAGGACCTTTCCGCCCCAACGGCCGTCAGTCCTGCGAGCTATGTGTCCTGCCCACTGCCACTTAAGGTTTGCAATTCTTTGGGCTATGTCGGCGACTCTAGTTCTTCTACGGATCTCTTCATTTCTGATGCGATCGCGTAGAGAAACCCCGAGCATAGCCCTCTCCATTGCCCTTTGAGTGACATTGAGCCTTCTGATGAGACTCATTGTAAACGGCCACGTCTCAGTTCCGTACGTCATCACTGGCAACACGCACGAATTGAAGACTTTCGTCTTAAGACACTGCGGTAGATTGGCCGAGAATATGCTGCGTAGCTTCCCGAACGCTGCCCAGCCGAGTTGGATTCGTCGATTTACCTCTTTCTGGAAGTTGGACTTACCGAGCTGGACTATTTGTCCCAGGTAAACATATTCGTCAACAACTTCCAGTGTAGAGCCGCCAACCTTCACAGGAGTGGGTACTACATGGGAATTCACCATAATTTTGGTCTTGTCCATGTTCATTTTAAGACCCACTTGTTGGGAAACTCTACAGAGGTCTTCGAGCATTGTGCCTAGATCTTCCACGGTCTCAGCCATGACCACGATATCATCGGCAAAACGAAGGTGAGTCATGTACTCGCCGTTTATGTTGATGCCGAGTCCTCTCCAGTCCAAAAGCTTAAATACATCCTCCAGCGCAGCTGTGAACAGCTTCGGCGATATAACGTCACCTTGTCTCACACCTCGCTGAAGTCGTATTGGTTTCGAGTTCTGGTCCTGAAGGCGGACTGACATAGTGGCGTTTCCGTACAATGACTTCAACACTTGGATGTACCGGTAGTCTATTTGGCACCTCTGGAGTGACCTAAGCACGGCCCAGGTCTCGACAGAATCGAAGGCTTTCTCATAGTCCACAAACGCCAAGCATAGTGGCAGATTATACTCCTCGGTCTTCTGTATAACCTGCCGCAGCGTATGAATGTGGTCTATGGTACTATAGCCTTTACGGAATCCGGCTTGTTCGGGAGGCTGGAAGTCGTCAAACCTGCGCGCGAGACGATTCGTGATGACTCTCGAGAACAGCTTGTATACATGACTCAGGAGTGTGATGGGTCTGTAGTTCTTCAACTGGGCCCTGTCGCCCTTTTTGAAGAAAAGTGCCACCACACCCCCGTGCCATGCTTTAGGCGTAATGCCCTCGAGTATGATGGAGTTAAATAGCCTCTGCAGCACTTTCCGGACTGGTATTCCGCCCGCTTTCAAAAGCTCAGCTGTAACTCCATCATCACCCGGTGCCTTGTTGTTTTTTAGCTGTTTGAGAGCCACACTAATCTCGTACAGGCTGACGTCCGGGATGTCTTCGGTGTAATGCCGGATCAATTTGGCTCTAGGGTCTGTAGCCTGAATGACAGGTGCCTGCGATGTTGTGTAAAGCTGTCCATAAAAGCGTTCAATCTCAGCCATAAGTTCAGGTCGAGACGTGACGACTCTGCCATCCTCTGTCTTCAGCTTCGTCAGCAGACTCTGACCGAGTGACAGATCTCTTGCGAACACTTTGGAGCCCTTGTTCCGCTCGATGGCTTCCTTAATACGTTCTGTATTAAATCGGCGTATGTCGAAGCAATTCAATGGTGTATGTGAAGTCGACCAATCCGCACTGGGCCAGCGTGGTTGACTAAAGCCTAATCACCCTAACATAGAGTAGGCCAGAAGGAAACAGGGACTACGTTTGAATGTAAAAACGGTTCTTACGATTTCCTCGATGAGCAATAGCACGATAAGCGCACTGCGCCTTCGACTCCTCAAGCGCGTCAATATGCGCTCATCATATGAATGAGGCTACCGCGAGTGATTTTTCGCTAGGGGTGCTGCGTACTGCGTGAGGTCTTAACGTGAATTTGTGTTTTGTGGTCATATGTGATTGTTGGCGATTGTCGTGGGTTAATTTAATAGTGATTTATTATACGACGACGTAAACTTGTGATAATTTTGTATTTGCAAAGTATTTAAACTAATCAATCTAATTTTGGCAGTTGGACTTTATTCGCCAGTGGCGCCAATTGGTAGCCCCCATTGCACGTGTGGCATAAAGCGCGCCCATGCGTGTGTATAAAACGCTAGTCTGTAACCAGTCTTCGCTACAAATTAAACATTTTCAGGTTCCTGGAGCACCCTGCTCCTGCGTTTGATTGTTTGTTGCATTTCAAATATGATCTGAGTAGGTCTTTCAAAATGAGTCTATTGAATTTCTAAGTTGTTTACGTCTCCCAGATATCAAGACTACTAATTCTTTGATTTCGAGCAAAAAGCGGTTTAAGTGAATGCTGATTAAATACACTAAAATAGACCCCAAGATTTCTGTCGATATTGGGTAAGGCCAATGTTAACAAGTTATACAACCCACATAATTATATCAATCAACCCACTGATTTTATTACATAAGGTGTTCCTTAAAGCTTAAAAAAATATTTAAAGAGGCTGATTGACTAACAAACTCAACAACAACTTTTACTATGGGACCAAAAAAATCATCTCCTCCGTATATTTGTTTTTGTTTTGTAAAGCTGATTTTTTTTTCTCGCGAATGAAAGTTGTTTAGACAGTCTCTTTTTTAATATCGACACACCTTCTGGAACACCTTATAATAATCTTACTTAATCTTACTAATTCAGTACGAAAATAAAAATGCTTAACATGGCTTTTAAAAATTGTTGAAATGTTAGACGTATGCTTTTTTAAAAAATACCAAAACTTGTCATTGTCGCCAGTGCCTACAATCAAGCTTTAACTTTCCGTCACTCACTTCGTTGTCTCCTTCCGCGATAAAACTCCGTCGGCTTTGTAGCAAGCAACACCACAACCAAACTTTATAAATAAACACTGATTGATGGATCACCGCTAGCCGACACGGAATTAGGGCCTTCGGTGCGTTAAGCGGGCGATGCCCGACGCGATGTCCGCGCCGTGCGCCCGCCTGCTCCGTCGCGGGCGTCCGCGACGGACTCCCGTCTATCACAGCGCCATCACCAGTATAATTTCGATCGCGTAGTGGTACAGTCGATAAATATGGATTATATATTATATTACTTAGCCAAAAGACGATGACGTGAAAAGGCGTCAGCCAATCAGCCCATATGTCACGTGCCCCGTCGCCCGCGACGTGGGCCCCGCTGCCCGCGTCGCGTGCGACGGCTATCCGCCTCACGCAGCGCTCGCTGCTCTATGAAATATGAAATGACATGAAACAAGCACGCGGAGCGGACACACGCGCCGTGCGCCCGCTTAACGCAGCGAAAGCCCTTAAGTGTAAAGGCATCTGCAAAGTTTTATTTCCGCTCGCAAATTCAGAGAGTTCCTAAGAGGAAGTGTCTTTTTAGGAATATGAATTTGAAAGATATGAAGGTGAAAATTTTGCAGATTTATTATTTTTATGTTCATCAATTGTAAGTTTTTTTATATACAGCCATAACCTCAAATAAAGAATTTTATATTAAACTAGCTGTGCCCGCGAACTGCCTACGTTTTGCCATAATAATTGTCAAAAAAATTTGGAGAAGTTCACCCTTATCACCTAGCGGTATAAAAATAGCCTACGACCTATTCTCTTATTTTTATATATTAGATTTATTTTTTTACAATAAATACAAACAACAAATGTTATTGATGTTTAAGATTTTTTGTTGTTAAATGAATTAACAACAAAAAATCTTAAACCTACGGTTCCACTAACTTCGGAGCACGCCCCAGCTACCGTGGTTAGGGCTACAGGGAGTGGAATCTCCGTAAAATCTATATCTATACTAATATTATAAAGAGGAAAGATTTGATTGTTTGTTTGTTTGTATTGAATAGACTTCGAAACTACTGAACCGATTTTAATGATAGTTGGTATAGTGATAGTTCGAGACCAGGGGAAGAACATAGGGTAATTTTCCTACGGTAAAAAAATTCCACGGGAAAACAAAAATAACGCGGGCGAAATCACGAGCGGAAAGCTAGTTAAATATAATTTAATTCGATGTGCAGCGCTGATTGTCGTCCTAATGGGTATTTCACTGTTCCATCACTCGCAGCTGTTTAGTATTTTCATGAAAGGTACACTTTGAAAAAAATAGTATAATAAAACTCTTGTCAGTTTAGTAATGGCCTACACTATGCCAATTGGGATGATGACTGAATTCTAATTTTTACGTCTTGTAATTAAATATTAAAATACCGTGGAAAAAGATGCAGTCCTGTGAAATCAGAATTAAAATCAGCTAAGAAATACATTAGATACAAGCATTTTAAGTTGTTAATTTGAAGGCGATTAGACAGAGAGATCCGACATCAACCGCGACGTCATTGTTGAGTACGGCCATATAAACTCCTCGTCAATTGTCGTTTTGCTAGAAAGAGATAGAGAAAAATCTTTAATACCTTATATCTTGGCTGTTTTTATAGTTATTCGAAAACCGATTTTTTCTTTCTGTTTCTTATATGAATGAGCTTCTATTAAAGCAAAAAAATTTTTTTTGTCATCTAGCCTATTCTGTGATATTTTCTGTGCACGCTCTCTGTTCGGGATCCTCCGAGGTGTTAAATAAAAGTGGACTGTAGCTTTAACTGGTTTATAAATCACGTCTATAAATTACATAGTAATTCCCGATAAAATTAAACGACGCGATCTACGCACGGCGGCGTCCCATGGCGAGTGAGTGGTCGAGCGCTCGGTGATGCTGGCCCGCTGGTAACCGGTTCGAGTCCTGCGCCCGCGCGCGGCTTCCATCATGCGCGGCGCCCCGCGCGTCTCCTCCCGTGCGTATGATGGGTAGATTCCCAACAGTCTCTATTTAAAAATTCTATATTCGCATTCTCCTCCGCAAAGCTCGAGTAGGTACAATAATAATATGCGTAATCGCAATCGCTATTGTAAAATATCCACTATATTGATTCAAAGTTCGAACAAAGCGAGTAGGCCTCAGAATGTCTGAGCTATAGAAAATGGAAACGTGACGCACTCACATCCGGCCTTGGAGTTCAGGGATGTCCACTTTGTTGTTCTGCCTGAGTTCGGTTGTGGGTTGCTCGTACTGCACTGCCCTTGACGTGAAAGACGCCAGATAACATTGTCCCGGAGGAGCAACGCCCCATTAGCGGCCTGAATAGAGATTTTATCCGCGGGAAACGAGGGAATCCATTGGGAATTGCGTCATGTGAAACTATGGAACGACGTTAGGACGAGGGCTCATTTAAAATTAAACTATACTCAATATATGATATGGTTGCTCGGGCTCAGGTTATTAATATGTTATAGCTGTGCCTCCGAACTACTTTTCGCCAATAATAATTGTCAAAAAAACCTAGGCATATAAAAAATTGTTTACGACCTATTCTCAGACCTACCGAATATACACAAAAAAAATAAAAATTGTTCAAGACGTTACGGTGGAGTTTGATTACAAAAACTGTGACACGAGATTTTTAAATATTAAGAAGATAATTATTAACGAGAGAATTATGCATTATTGGCAAATTGTTAAACTTAGGCATTCTTGACTTCATTGATCTGACCTAGCATTCTGTTTTCTTTATTTTGAGATATCAGGCCGATGCGGTTGTCAAATTGTACAATCTACATTGCCATTGTTTTTACCTCCACAACGAAATAAAAATTACACTCGCATCGTTTCACCAACGTTGACGTTGACCAAATGACGTTTTGACACAGTTGTCAATTTGAACCTGAAGGGCTGACACAGCATATTAGTTTATTCCATTTACAATCTGGCCTTCGAATAGCATTATTAAAAACGCATTTAGAGCGAGATAGCGCTATACTTACGCCTCAATAGCGGTTTCTTTGTTTTAATATTGCTCTGCCTGCTCCAACTGATCATAATACCTCTGGGTACGAAATTTTTAATATGTAGACTCGATTTTCTGGCTGCCCACCTGATGGTAAGTGGCTACAGTCTATTACCCAATACATGTGGTTCCTCTGAGATTTGCAAACTCACAGCCCCTACAGGGGCCCCGACGAATCTACGTTGCCAACTTGTGACTCTGGTACAGAGTCTCCCTCTGGTAAGCTGGTCTTCGCTATGTGGCAGTGTACGCAGCGTCGTGTGTAGAATCGAAATGAATTCCGGAGCAGAGGCCCAATTCCCCTAATAAGTTACAGCCGAATCGAAACTAACCAGTTGCGACCGACCAATTGGAGCGCATACATGGACTTTCAATTGTTCGATGACGTGATATATGGCGTTTTGATTGGTCGAATGTAACGTCTTAGCTTCGGTTCAGCGGTGGCTCTTTAGCAGAATCGGCCTTCACGGGCCTAGACAAAGTAACAATTTAAATACGATAACGAAGTTCTAAAAGAACAAAGAGTATGGCATATACCCAAAGTTACGGTTGGCCAACCCGTGCTTGCTGCAGTTTCTGTATTGTTTGCCTTCCCAACATCTCCTGCTAGGATTAAGGTTACTTAAGATGACCCCTTAGCCACTCTTCGCGTATTGGACTTCGACGCAGGGGAGTACCTAGCGTGTCTACTGTACAGTCTGTACACCAAAAGCTGGGGATTTGTGACCGGTTCCGTACTCCGACCCGTACTAAATAAAGTGTGCTTATGGACAGTAAATCGTCTCACTTAATCCCCTTAACGCCACACTGACTGAGTCGCGCCACATTACAATTCATTATCATACATGATACATTGCCGTTCGATTCAGAACACTATATGTATATTGATAGTATCAATTTGAAACAAAACGTATAACATAAACGAAACGAACACGAAAGGCCTGACATCTTTTCTTGGCGTGGAAAAAAACCGCCTCCGTGGTCTAGTGGTTGAGTGAGACCACTGAGGATCGGGAGGTCCGGGGTTCAGTTGCCCATGGTGGCAGAAATTTTACAATTCATTATCATACATGATACATTGCCGTTCGATTCAGAACACTATATGTATATTGATAGTATCAATTTGAAACAAAACGTATAACATAAACGAAACGAACACGAAAGGCCTGACATCTTTTCTTGGCGTGGAAAAAAACCGCCTCCGTGGTCTAGTGGTTGAGTGAGACCACTGAGGATCGGGAGGTCCGGGGTTCAGTTGCCCATGGTGGCAGAAATTTTTCTTCTCGGTTTGGTTGGTGGTAGGGCGGGTTCCTAGCCCGCCTGGCTAGCTACCACCTAAGTTTGTCGCCATGGTAACAATGTTTATAGCATTTTTGTGTTCCGACAATTAGAGGTAAGATAGTCAGTTCCTCATTTGTTGAGGGCGAAGCTCGCTTCCACCTTCGGCCTCATCGTCACTTGACCATTAGGTGAAATGAAGGCGAACAGATTCCCTGTAGTATGTAAAAAAATAAGAGCCCCAACATAGTATGAGTGGATATGAGAATCCGCTTATGTAATATGTTGAAAATGAACCTAAGCGTTTATTTATTGGCGTGTTTTGTTACAGTGCGTACCTAAAGGATGATTTCGCCGTGCTGCCGTACCTGGAAGCGGGCTACAACAGGGTATGTATACTATCCCTTTGTTTACTGGAAATTCAATTTGAGAACCCAATTAGCCGCCATTTTATTTTCCACGCCACTCGCGCACCGGCGAATTCAGCGTGCGTTATTTTCCAAATTGATTTAAATCCTTTCATCAGTAAGTCTTGTCGAGTGCGGCAATTTTCACAAAGCTTGTGCAGTGCTCTTAACTTTAATTTCACAATGTACCAAAGCCTTTGAAACGGAGATAATAAATATGGATTCGTGGAAATCAACAGACTAAATCATTTTGTCTTTTTTTAACCGACTTCAAAAAAGGAGGAGGTTCTCAATTCGATGCGTATGTTTTTTTTTTTGTGTGTGTATGTTACGCGATTACTCCGCCAATTGTGGACCGATTTTCAAAAAGTCAGGATCTGATGATGGGATCCCATGAAAATCAAGAGAAACGCTAATTAGGGTTCATTAGGCAACATTAGGGTTTCTTTCACTAAAAAGAAGAAAGCGTTCATTAGGGTTTCTTTCACTAAAAAGATTTCAGTCACTAAAAAGTTAAAAATAAAAAATATTTTACAAAAATAAAAACCGACTTCAAAAACAAGTTAAAAATAATATCAAATAATCAGTCTAGAGAGCTTATAAGTATATTTAAAAATTATAACATGAATTCATTCATCAATATACCAACAAGGGCTTCATCGTGTATTGATCTTTTTTTCAGCAACATTAAATTAGCTCAAGGTAGGATTCACCATTTGGCCTTATCAGATCATGATACCGCTCAGAGTTTAACAATCACAGTTAAAAGACTACCACAAATAGCATCATGGTTTGAATTAAAAAATGACTACAGTACCGATAACATTCGGAAATTTCGTGATTGCTTGAATTCGTTAACATTCTCTGATGTGTATGCAAGCGATGATGTAGACATAGCATTTGATAATTTTCATAATACGATGAGGTTATTTTATGATCTCTGTTTTCCAACAATAAGAATAAGAAAGAAATTGTATGCAGGGAACACACAATGGTTGACCAAAGGCTTAAAATGTTCATTGGTAAATAAGCGACGAATTTATTTAACATATAGACTCCAAGGTACAAATAAAACAATAAATAAGAGAAAATATAAAGTCTATAAAACTATTTTAAGAAAATGTATACACAAATCAAAACAATTACAATCAATTAAATATATTAATCGACAGAAAAATAAATGTAAGGCGGCTTGGGAGCTAATTAAGAATAATGTGAACGAAAATGTAAGCCAAAAGAAGGACATTGAAATAATACTAAAAGATAATATTAAATATGATAATCCATTAGACATAGCTGAATTATTTAATAAGTTTTTTATAAATCTGACAAATGCTGACAAAAATAATTCAACAAATGAAATTGACAAAATGAAATCAATAAAATTCACACCTGATACCATATTTTTACAACCAACGGATGAAAATGAAATATACAAAATCATTATGAATCTTAACAACACAAAGTCAGTAGGCTATGATAAAATAAGAACGGACATATTAAAGGAATGTAGTCACTGTTTATGTGCTCCTCTATCTCATATAATAAATTTGTCATTTACAAATGGCATATTTCCAAAAAGCTTAAAATTATCTATAATTAAACCTATATATAAGAAAGACGACCCTCAAGATATGAATAACTATCGTCCTATAACACTCATACCGGTCATTGCGAAAGTATTCGAAATGGCAATGTATAAGCGCCTTGTAAGCTTTTTTGATAAAAATGATATACTGGTTAGGGAACAATTTGGGTTCAGGAAGAACAGTTCAACAACATTAGCGAGTTTCCATCTAGTAAAAATTATAACTGAAAGTATAAATAATAGAATACCACTGACAGCACTATTCTTGGATATGAGTAAAGCTTTTGACTTGGTGAATCATAACATACTGCTTTATAAATTATATAGGTACGGCGTTAGAGGAAACGCATATAAATGGATTGAGAGTTATCTAAAAAATAGAAAGCAATGTACACAAATTACAAAAATTATAAATGGAAATAAAATTGTTAATGAATCACAATACGAATTTAATGGATGCGGTGTTCCGCAGGGAAGCATACTAGGCCCGTTCTTATTTCTTATAGATATAAATGATTTACCAGACTGTTTAAAACATGATTGCATATTATATGCTGATGATACAACAATAATCGTAAAAGAAGCAAATAGCTCAAATTTTGAAAATGACATTAGTAATGAGCTAACAAAAGTAACAAACTGGCTTAAAAATAATAATCTGAAAATGAATACGAATAAAACAAAAATTGTACAATTTCAATCATATAATAATAATAGAACTCCACTTAATATTATATGTAATGGTGATAAAATTGAAGAAGCTATACAGGCCAAATTTTTGGGTATAATGTTTGATAGGCATTTAAACTGGAAAGACCATATTCTTGCCATTTGTACTAGGCTGGATAAATTTGTTTATGCCCTAAGAAGGTTGCGACAAGTTGTATCTAAAGAGGCATCTCTAAAAGCATATCATGGCTACGTTTCATCTGTTCTTTCATATGGCCTGTTAATTTGGGGCAATTCTGTATTCGTAGACAAGGCGTTCAAAATTCAAAAGAAATGTGTTCGAGCTGTCTGTGGAGCGTGGCCCTTAGATAGTTGTAAGCCATTATTTAGTTCTTTAAGACTCTTACCATTGCCGTGCATGTACATTAAAGAGGTGTGTCTTTTTGTTAAAACAAATCCACATTATTTCCAACTAAACAAAGATGTTACTGGAAGACCTACAAGATATCCTTATAAGCTATATACACCCCAATGTAATCTAAATATGTATAAGAATAATGCATATTACATGGCAATCAAGATATATAATAAATTACCAAACAATTTGAAGGACCTACCGCTGACTATATTTAGAAAAAAAATTAACCAACTTTTGGCAGACAAGCTATACTATAGTATTAGTGAATATTTAAATGATTATTTTTAGAATTTAGATCACTACTCAGTATTTTATAATTGACATAATCTATTTGTTTCGAGTTATTTAATTACTTATGATTATTGACATTTAAATTATTTATGATTATTGACATTTAAATTAATTACGATTATTGACATTCACAAGTACCTATATTTTTATTTTATGACACAATATTTAATTAAAATCTGACAAAATGAGAATAATGACATTACTTAGCTGTTTTGATGTATTTCTATAAATGATAAATTATGTGAAAATGTCATTAAAGATTAAATAACAATTTATATTTGCATGCTTTTGAAATAAGCGGAATATGTGACACTTTATACACTTGAAGATCATATTGTAACACCATGTTCTAGCAAATAAATGATATTCTATTCTATTCTAGAATAGGTACAGACAACATCACACTTCTACATTGAAGTCGGTGACAAATTTTAAGACGTTCTAGGAGATCATCGTTTGGCACCGACTTAAATATGGAAGTGTGATGTTGTCTGTACCTATTCTAATATTATTTTAACTTTTTGTGTTTTTGAAGTCGGTTTTTATTTTTTGTCGAATATTTTTTTATTTATTTATTTATTTATTTATTGCTCACATGTACGTGTAAAGATGTAAGTTACATTAAACAGTATCAGTACATGCACCCAGCAAGGGCACTGCAACATTATTAGCAGATCGCGAACGGAGTTACAAATTATAATTATTACTTTGCCATTAATTGTATCAACTCTTATTTGTTATTTATTATATTATTATTAATTACTGTTTTTACAACTAAATTAAATTAAATTAAAATTGGTCAATCGTTCTAACATATCATGCAACATTCAATAGTGAAATATAAATAAAACAACGCAATTATCAATCCATTACTACAAATTACTAGTCAATTACAATAAGGTATGTCAATATTTAATTATATGATTAATTTAATTAGATTTAAATACTTTAATCTTTGTCAATTGTTTGCGGTCATATTATCAGGCGTATTAATTGTCACTTTGTGGTAATTATGTCATTTGGTCATATTTATTTACACTTTTTGTCACTTAAGTACTCCTTAACCGTGTAATAGCATTTTAGAACTAGGTGCTGTTTTAGTTTACTACAAAAAGTTGTATAATTATTCTCATTTCTTATTGCTTGTGGTAACATGTTATAAATACGAACGATTCTATAGAATGGGCTTTGTTTGAAAATTTGGAGCTTTGGGGTGGTGCTTAATTTTAGCAAGGTTTTACGTCTGGGATTACTGTCAAATGTAAAGAGATCGGGATGCTTCCTCACGAATTTACCCACTTCCATGATGTATATGCAGGCTAGGGATAGTATTTTTTGTTTAATGAAGTGAGGTTTACAACTCTTACGTTTACTTATATTAACAAGAATACGAATACATTTTTTTTGCATGACAAACAGTTGGTGAGCATCAGTACTCTCGCCCCATAACAATATACCGTACCGCAGTCTTGAGTGCGCATATGCGTAGTAGGCGGACTTTGCAGCCTCTAAATGTGTGTTGGCTTTTAAAATTGCGAGAGCATATAAGAAACTCGAGAGGCTCGTTGTCAACTTTTCAATGTGACATTTCCACGACAGATGAGTATCCATAGTCATCCCTAACAAAGTAAAGTTGTTCACTTCCTCTATGTCTATATTACTTGTTAAGGTAGACAGCTGTAAAGGCTTCTTTTGGTACGGCCTGAATTGGATAGCTTTAGTTTTACAACTATTTATTTGGAGGTTTTGCTTTGCGAGCCAAGTTTTAATATGTTGAAAAGTTTGTACTATTTGTAAGTTGTCGACTGCATTATTGGGGCACTTAAAGAGTAAAGAAATGTCATCCGCAAACATTACACACGGAAAGCTAGTCAATGTAGGCAAATTGTTGATGTATATGATGAATAGAATGCATCCCAATACGCTACCTTGAGGTATGGACCAATTTATAGTCTTGCACAAAGAATGAATTTGTTCTATGGTACTAGTCTCGTTGTTTTGGTATGTTATCTGGACATATTGTTGCCTGTCCTTTAGATAGGACTGAAGCCATTTATGAGGTTTTCCTCTGACACCTATGTCATGTAATTTCGATAAGAGGATGTCGTGCGATACCCTATCGTACGCCTTCGTCATATCCAACAAGATTCCCACGGCATACTGTTTATCGTTAATGTAGTTATAGACCTCCTGAATGTAAGTTATGACAGCAAGATCAGTCGAGCGTTTTTTTCTAAAACCAAATTGATATTTACTTAAGAGGTTAAATTTATCTAAAAAGTTATACAGACGATTTGTCATAGCCTTTTCGAACACTTTCGAAATGGCGGGTAAGATAGCTATAGGTCTATAACTTCCGGGATTCTGTTCACTACTCCCTTTTTTCAAAATTGGTTTTACTACAGCCTTTTTTAGTCTGTCGGGGAAGCATTCTTCATTAAAGGATTGATTAATTAACATGGTCAATGGGGCAGTCAATTCGTTTATGCATAATTTAATTAGTGCGTTGGGTATGCCGTCTTCACCGCAGCTGAATTTGTTAGGTAGTTTTTTAATGATCGCGTACACTTCGCGTTCACTTACATTTGCAAGGTACATTGAACGCAGCGATGTAGTGTTCGCGTGCATCTGCCTCGTGCTACTGTGGCCGTCTGCGTCTGCGCTTACGCAGGTAGCGGCCGCCACTACTGGCGGCGTAGGCTTACCGATTAACGCAAAGTGCTCGTTAAACATGTTAGCTACAGACTCGGGTGATTCTACTAATGTGTTGTCATCGGCTTTTAATTTGAAGTTTTTAAATATTTTTCTTTTAGATTTCTTTGTTTGGTTGATTATATTCCACATGCTTTTAGTCTTATTTTTTGCATTGGTTATTGTCCTAATATAATAATTTCTTTTCGATTGTTTGACACATGTTTTAAGAATTTTTTCGTACGCTTTATAATGTTTTCTCAGTATGTCATTGTTGCTTTGATTAACTAATATTTTTAATAATCTTTTATGACGGCACGATTTTTTTAATCCGACTGTAAACCATTTATTTATTTTTTTTTGTTTCAGTTTAATCCGTTTAGTTGGTATATTCTGATTTATAATTTTTGTCAAGAAGCTTTCAAAATTGTTATAATTTTCGTTTATGTTTTTATTTTGCGAAATCAAGTTATTCCAGTTTATATCTAAAAGAGCTTTCTTTACCAACATCATATTTTTGTGTGTAAATATTTGTTTATTGAAAAATTTTGCTCCTTGTTTCCCAATTTCTATGTCAGGTATAAGTCTATATAGTAGCCCTTTATGGTCAGATATTCCGTAGTCCGTCACGTTAGTTACATATGTCATTTTATTATTTGTAAATATTAAATCGATACACGATGATGAATTATTAATTTCCCTTGTAGGTTCGTCAATTATTTGTTTTAGGTTTAGTTCTAGCATGCTATTACACAGTGTCCGGTAGTTTGTGGAGTTACTAAGCATATCAATATTATAGTCCCCGCCTATTATTATTTGTTTTTTTGATGATACAAGTTTAATTTTTAAAAGTAAATTAGTAAGAAAATTATAGAAAACCTCAATTTCGCGATCCGCTCTGTAGACATTAATTATAATCAAATTTAATTGTATTATTTCTATAGCACAACATTCAACTACATATTCCACTGACAAATCTGCGAAGCATGTTAATTCCTTAAATTGTATATCGTCCCGAACAAGAATCACCACACCACCGCCCCGACGAGTTGCTCGACAGTACGACGCTGCGAACTTATACCCGTCTATATGTATCAGCTGCAATTGCTCCAGTGTAAGCCACGTTTCTGTGAGGCATGCTACGTCGAATGTGTTGTCGTTCAATAAGCAATCAAGTACATGTAGTTTGTTCTTTATACTTTGAACGTTTTGAAATAATATATTAAAGCTTCTCACGAAAAAATGATGTGGATTTGTTTGGCGATATAACCGATTGATCTGTAGGCTTAGTTTCATTAGTTTCATTAGTGCGAAGCGATCTCGGGGTATGGTGTTTTCTGGTCGGTGTTTGTAGTGATAGTGAGATTGGCGTATTTTCTGTGTACATCTTCCCATTTATGTATAGAATATTATTGCGTATTGTAGCGTGGTGGCCGTCCCGTCTTGCTTCTCTAAGTTTTTCATTTAGTTTTTTTAATTGCTGTGCAGTGTTTTTATCCAAATATTTGGCAACTACTAGGCCTGAGTTTTTAAAATAGTGAGCATTGTTTGTTATATATTTGGTCATACGTTTACTAAGTAGTTCTATAACAATAGGACGACGCCTGCCATATTTTCCTAGTCGCTGTACGCTTTCTATGTACCCTCTCAGGTCCACATTAAAATTTGTGTAGAATATGTCGAGTATTTTATCATGCAGGTATAATTCTGTTTCATCATTGTATTGTTCAAGACCATACAATACTAGTTTTTTATCCATGTCAATCTCAAAATTTTGTCCTTGTGGTGTACTGCTGTTGTGTTGCTGAATGTGTATTTCCTTCTTGAGTTGTTCATTTTCAGTTTCAATTTTCTCTATTCTTTTATCTATTTTGTTGATTTGCTCTTTAATAGTTTCTTGTTCGTGTGTCATTGTGTTTATGCGTTGGGTCATTTCAGCCTTTAAATTGTGAACTTCCGATTGTATTGTAGTTTTTATTTGTGAAATTAAGGACTGATAGTTTTTTTCTAATTTAGTGTCCAGTAATTTACTTATTTGTTCTAGTGTTATATTATACTGTATGCTGTCTGTGGGTTTAGCTAAGTGGTGTTGAGCTAAGTGCGTCATCTGAGTACTCCTGGGTCCTATGTCGTGCTGTGTGTCTCCTGTTATGCTGTAGTCGTGGAGTAGCTGGTCATCTAAGGACATGTCTGTAGCGTCGGTGGGGATGTTGGTGTCACTGGTGATATGCTGTTTTTGTTTAGACCCATAACGACTTGATACTGGTGTGTTATCATTTCTAAGTCGGCGAGTGACATTGTTACAGTCAGGGCACACCCATGACCGTTCCAGTTCTGCTTTATGATTCATATAGTAGCTTTCGGATATATTTAGACATGCATAATGAAAGTATCCGTGACATTTGGTACATCTTAAAATATTACTACTGTATAAATTGCCATTGTTGCACGCAGCACATTTAATATGCTTGTTGGTGATGTTGACTTTGGCATCAATATTCATTATGATAATTTCAATTCGCTTTAGCTTCTAACTGGATATAAATGTGTAGCAAAGAAATTTAGTTAGAGGTACTCACAGATCAGTAGGATGGATCGCAAATCACCAATAAATAATGGTATGATATTGATGGCTGGTAAGTAGGTATGACCGTTACCAAAGCGCAATCGAATTCAAAGCACGATACATTAGTATTTTTTAATTCACTCTGTCAAGTATGGGACAACTTTCCTCATGAGTCCTCTATAAGTTATTTAAATTCGTTATAATACATACATTTACACTCACTTAGATACCTTCGCAGCAACTTCTATTCAAATTGAAATGATTTTTAAACTTTGTAATGAGTGATTGTTGTTCATTAACTAATGGGTATAGGTAATTGATCTATTTTTAAGTTTTACACTACTATCACTATTATTATTTACTGCCCCGCTCTATTTAGTTCATACTATATACACATCATCATCATCATCATCACAGTCCCCACCGAGGGGCTCGAGCCCACCCTATGTTAGGGTGATTAGGCCTTAGTCAACCATGCTGGCCCAGTGAGGATTGGTGGACTTCCCATACACCATTAAGTTTCTTCGTAGATGTATGCAGGTTGCCTCACGATGTATCTACACATCTATCTATATCACTATATACACACTCCTTTTAAAATATAATCCCACAGACTAATAGCTGTAAGACATCTTTCTTAGAAACAAATCAACCTTTGCTCACTTCTGCTTTATTTAATTGTGATGAACATTGCCGATAGCTCATTATAGAGACAGCAGATCGCACATATCAGCAGTACGCGTCGTACGCACTGCATGCTATGACGTCAACAGCATGCATTTTCCAAGACCCGGACACCTACTGCATTTTTGAAACTCGGCGCGTACGGTGCGGCCAAATGTGCGAGGTTGCATTTAATTTCATACAACAAATTCCATAAATGCGGCGCGGACGTTGAGCTTGACAGGATACAGATTCATGTAATATTGACTAGGAAGAGTGAGAGTCATATTGAAGAATTATAGATTTGAATGTGTATGGAAATACGAGTAAGAATGAAAGACCCAAGAAAATATGAAAAATTGCGTAAGGTAAGATATACCTACATGGGATGACTGTAAGATGATGTATGATAAAGATAAATGGAAGAAAGAACGCTGACCCCACATAAGAAATATACCGGGTGTAACTGAACACCCCAATAACATTTAAGGGGCATATAAGTTAGATACTAAATGGACCTTCGGTGCTTGTCTGAGACCTAGAACCCCAATACTTTCAGAGTTATTTGATTTCAAACTGAAAGCAAAAACTTTCAAGCGACAACCATAATCAGGTCTTAACACAAAAAAAAATTAAACACAAAATGACACGTGACAGACGTGAGCGTAGTATTCCTCGTACGCTTACGTAGGGCTTTCGGCACTTAATACCAAAAAATAATTTATTTAGTTTGTATGGGGAAAAAAAGTAGGTTTGTTAGCCCTAATATTTTTCCTACAGAATCTCTACTTCTGATGGATACATACCCTTAAATATTATTGGGGTGTTCAGTTACACCCTGTATAAACAAGGTGAAGATAACAATGACACTTAGGCCCCTTACAAACTGTGACATTTCAATATTTGTATAGCGACTCCAAAAGACTCGGTGTGTAAGCAAGAGGCCTCACACAGGTGAAACCACTATGGAATAGGACCTGATGTAACGGATAAATAGTTAAAACTAATTGATTGATAGCTCGTTACAGTGATCGTCAGTTACCGTATTGTTAAAATTATGAAATCATCAAAATCCATCAAAAAAGATTATAGGCATAAGAAGCTAACAATCACAACATGAATCCCATTGATCGATTCAACGTTTTATTTAACCTGATATCCAACAATAAATCCTTTCTGACGCACAATAGGAGTTTATTAGCGGTAGCGATTCTAACATTTTCCTTATAATTGTTGGGTCCAATGCACTCCAATTATTGTGAGTGATTGTGTTTTGTTTAATCATAGACCCCAGCATTGTCTGCGGAAAGCAATTTTCTTTTTCTTTTGTGACCGTGTGCCGATTGTATTTATCTAATAATTACAATTGTATTCCTACCTAATAGCACAAATAAAATAGTATATAAGTTTCCATTGACAACTTCAGAGATGACACTGCACTATGGCCATGAACCACTGCTTAACATAATGTTAAAATGAAAGTAGTCTTTCAACTTTAACTTGAAAGAAAGCTCTTTTAAATCGCTCAAAATTTTTTACGTACCACCCATTCATGAGGTCTAATATCTGATTACAAGAATATGCGCAAGAAACTTATCAGATTTACGACTATCAGGAGAACTTATAGTTGTCAGTTATAATATATTTTTTAAACGTGACTTTGCATTTTCTTTAAAAATGCTAAATAAATTATTAGTAGAAAGATGAATAAATCAATAAAGAAAAATTGAAACGACAGCTTACATTGATGCATGCATTCAAAGCAACGTTCAAATTTCAAATTCAAATTCAAAAATCTTTATTCAACATAGGCCTTTACAGGCACTTATTGACGTCAAAACAAAGCAAAACATTCTAATTTAAAGAAAACATATTTTACCTTGTATGTGCATACATTCTGAAAATACTCAAGATGTCTGCAAATACAAGTAGGAATGAAAAAAAAAAGTTGAATCTACACCTGTTCGGAAATTGGAAGAGCCTTCTCGAGAAGAACAGGCAAGAAACTCGAAAGGTCAAAATTTTTTTTATGTCCTCTTTTAAATCGCCATTTACAATCTTGGTTTTGTTACATAGTCATTACAAGTTTAAAAAATACAATCTGTATGCTTATATATACTTAAAATGTTAAAAAAAACGTATACAATAATTTGTTATTACTAAAGATATGGTAAGTTGGTCTAATTCAAAATCGTTTATTTGCATTATAACGAATAATAACTTCACATTAAATCCAAGCATTGGCATCATTTAAATAATCCTTGACTTTATAATATCCTTTACTCATTAAAGTCTTTTTTACATGCGCTTTAAACTTATGAAAGGGCAAGTCAGTTACACTTTGTGGAACTTTGTTGAAAAAAAGTTATACATTTCCCCATAAATGAGCCTCTAGTTTTTTGGAGCCTGTACGTTGGAACGGCAGGTTTATTTTTATTTCTTGTGTTTAACTGGTGAACTTGGAAATTGGTTTCAAATGTATTATAATTTTTATAGACATAAATCAAATTTTCATAAATGTATTGTCCTGCTAAAGTCAATATATTAATTTCTCTAAATAAATCTCTTAGAGAATCCCTTGTTCGTAAATTATAAATAGCGCGAACTGCTCTTTTTTGAAGTACGAAAATACTTTCTATACTAGCAGCCGATCCCCACAGTAGAAGTCCATACGACATGACACGTTATGACATGTTAGTAAGTTGTCTTATTTTTTTACTGCATATGCCGCTGAACTAAGTCTGTTTGCCAAGGACTCGATATGTGGGTCCCATTGCAAACGTGAATCTAGTGTAATGCCCAAAAATTTGGTATAGTCAATGAATTCAATAATTTGATTATTCATTTCCACAATAGTATCCGTTTTTTTTTTATTGCTGTAGGTAGCAGACGAGCAGACGGCCCACCTGATGGTAAGCAGTATCCGCCGCCCATAGACTTCGCCAATATCAGGGACATAGCTAAGTCGCTGCCAACTTTGAATATAGTGCTCTCTTTAAACCTCTCTTGAAAAGGGACATGTCGTAGCGTTCGGGAAACACAGCAGTGGGAAGTTCGTTCCAGAGGCGACATGTTCGTAGTAAAAATGAGCGCTGAAAGCGAACTGTACTAGACGGCATTGCTTCCAGGTAATATGGATGAACCCCACTGCGGTGTCGAGTGGTACGATGATAGAAAGGTGACGTTGGTACCAATTCGAACAGTTCCTCGGAGCACTCACCGTTGAAGAGACGGTAGAACACACAGAGAGAGCTAAAGTCCCTCCGTGAGCTCAGTGACTCTAACGAGTCCGTTAGATTGGCATCCCCGATGATTCGAGTAGCTCGCCTTTGCAGAGAGTCAAATGGATCCAGCTGGTATTTAGGAGCCCCTGCCCACAGATGCGAGCAGTACTCCACGTGCGGACGAACTTGGGCCTTATAAAGTACAAGGCGTTGATAGGGCGTGAAGTACCGCTTCGCTCTACTAAGCACACCGAGCCTCTTGCTGGCTAGTTTGACCTTGCTATCCAGATGGCTCCCAAATTGGACTTTACTCGTGATCTCGACACCGAGGATACCAATGCTTTCAGATATTTTAAGGGATACTCCTTGGAACTGGGGCGCTAATGAAAAATTGTCTTTTTTGGCAGTAAATGCGCAAACCTGCGTCTTTGTGGGGTTGAACTGCAGTAAATTCATATGCCCCCATTCTGAAGCCCGCCCCAAAGAGTCTTCAACCCTAGACACAAGCTGTGACCGTCTCTCCGACACGGAGTTCCGGGAGACATTCTGATGGTTGGTGTATCTCGCATCACCCGTACTGTCATCCGCATAGCAATGAATGTTCTCTATCGACAACAAATCATTAATATTCAGAATAAACAGCGTTGGGGAGAGAACCGAACCTTGTGGAACTCCAGCATTGATTGTTTTAGTCTCGGAACACGAACCATCAACAACGACTTTGATGCTCCGACCATCCAAAAAGCTGGCGATCGTTTTCCTTACATTTGGCAATGAGAATTTTATACATTTAGTTTTATTTGAATTTAATGATAAGTTATTAATTGTGAACCAATGCAATACTTTAGAGAGAGTACTATATACAACGTCAGTATTTTCATTTCCTCTGTCAACCTTAAATATTAAAGAAGTATCATCTGCAAATAGTACTGTATCGCACAGATTGTTAGTGAAGTGTGGGAGGTCATTTATGTAAATTAAGAAAAGCAAAGGTCCCAATATCGATCCCTGAGGCACACCCATAGTTATAGATGCACCAACAGACTCAGTTTTGTTAATAACAACTTTCTGGATCCTACTGGACAGATAAGACTCCATAAGGCTAATTGCTTCTTTGGAGACACCATAATGTTTGAGTTTATTTAAAAGAGTCTGGTGACTAACGCAGTCAAAAGCCTTCGACAGGTCACAAAATATACCAATCACATCTTGCTTACGCTCCCAAGCGGCAAAAATGTGTTTGAGAAGTGCAACTCCAGCATCTGTCGTGCAACGACCTTTGGTAAAACCAAACTGGTTTATATGAACATGTGAAATGATCTATTAACTGCTGTGATACAATTTTTTCGAATATTTTACTAAGTGCTGGTAGAATCGAAATTGGTCTGTAATTGGAAGGATCATTTTTATTTCCAGATTTAAATAATGGTATTAACTTGCTATTTTTCATGAGGTCGGGGAAGACACCTTCATCAATACATTTATTGAATATCAACGCGAGTTGCGGGGCAAGTTCCATTATAACCGATTTGATTATGTGGGTCGAAATACCCCAAAGGTCTTCAGTTTTTTTGGTACTAATCATACGAAATGTTTTGAGCACAGTATCAGCGTCAATGTGACAAAATTTGAAAACCTTGTTGCACTTCTCTACACTGTGCCTTAAGAGAGCTACAGCTTCATCTGGACACGAGTTGAGGCTACTTGTAGTTTCTATGGGTATGCGAGAGAAGAAGTCCTCAAATGCATTGGCAACTGCATTGTCTGATTTGATTGTTTCATTATTGACTTCTAATGAGAAAGAATTTACAGTACATTTAGGTTTACCTGTTTCCTGATTAATGATATTCCAGGTGGTTTTTACTTTATTTTTAGATAAACTGATTTTGTTACTTATGTACATAGCTTTTGCGGACATGCAGACTTTCTTAAATGTTTGAGAATAATTCCTAACATAATTTATGAAAGCGGGGTCACTAGAGGTTACTTTTAAAGCGTATAGGTCAAACAGTTTCCTTCGACTTTTGTATATACCTGGCGTAGCCCAGTCACTGAATTTCTTATTCCCGTTTTTGACTTTAATGACCTTTTCCTTGAATATATGATTACATTCATTTTCAACTACATGAAATAAATTATTATAAAGTTTATTGGCGTTTGTCCCCTCGATCGACAAATTCGCAGTTTGATTAATAAGATGTTTTTAAAATTTCTCTATACCGTGTTTGGTTATAAGTCTACAGGTAATCTCACGTATAGTACAATATTTATATTAAAATCACCGCATACAATGATTTTTTTTTTGTTTTCCTAGATACTATTCTTAATACATCTTCCATACCCGATTCAAACTCTGAGTAATTCCCAGAGGGGGTCTGTATTCCCAGAGGGGGGTCTGAACACGAGTCGAGCTCTCGCAAGGTGTGGACGTATCGCAAATTGTCTCTAAAACTTCTTATCAGTTTCACGTGATATTGGCCTTTACACGTATAGTGATTAGCTTCATAGTAGTGTGCTCGCGCCTGCTAGCCGAGGTAAGCCCCTCCTCACCTCGCTTGAACGGGACAGACCAAGCGCCATCACCATCGCCATTGCAGTCGCACTTGCAGCGATACCTACGGAGTACGGACGAGCTCAACGCACAGCGTAGGCACGAGTGAATCACCGCCGAACGTAAGCGACAACTACCTACTTGTACACCAACTACTGCGCTTGATTGATTTTGTAAACACGATGGTAAATAACTGCGCTGCGTGCAATAAGCCGATAAGATCCCCAACTATAAAATGCACCAAATGCGATCATCACTTCCATCCTATATGTGTTAATTTGCCCAAATTAACAGATGAAATAAAAAATAGCTGGGTTTGTTCGACATGTCAATGCAGAGAACCGAAGAAAGATAATACAAACACTCCAATACGGGCCCCTGCAACTGACGATCATTCCGACCGCGAGAACGTGACGCTTCGCGTGGGCGGCCGTAAACCAGCTGCACCCTCTCAGACTCGAAGTACACCCGCGAGTCAGTCGGATTCCGAAATCTTATGCGCTCTTACCTCTGAAATAAAACTTCTCCGAGGAGACGTATGTGAATTAAAAGATCAAAACGCTAACTGATCATCTAAATCAATGCAACGACCGCTTAAATGAGTGCGAGGCTAAGATTAAATCGCGTGAGGCGGACATAATTTCCCTCAAAAGTTCTGTGTCTAACTTGCGTGAGCAACTGGAGAATAAAGCACAAGCATTACTCAGAAATGAGGTCGAGATAGCCGGTGTAAATGAATTCCCAAACGAAAACCTTCAGCATGTTATCAAGAACATTGCCTATAAAATCGGATACGCACTCGACGAACAGGACATAGACTTCACAAGCAGAGTGGGCTCACGACAACAGCCTTCCAACGAAAACGCCGATCGCTCACCGCGTTCAATCACGGTGCGTTTTACACGCCGCCTTAAGCGCGATGAGTTCCTGAAAGCCGCAAAGTCTAGACGTCCTATATACTCCTCTGATATTGAAATCAACGGCACTAACAGGGAATTATATTTGAACGAGCGCCTTACAAAAAACAATAGGCAGTTGTTTCGCAGCGCCAAACTGCGAGCAAAAGAACAAGGTTTTAAATTTTGCTGGGTCAAGAACGGTTTCATACTCGTCCGAAAAGAAGAAGGGAATCCTTCGATCTCGATTCGGACAAATGAGGATTTGGACCGCCATCTGGGTCTCCCAAGCCCGAAATAACTTTTCACCCTTGTTTTATAATATTAGTTGCAACTATAAGTTGTCCTTAACTGTAATAATTATGTCAAATTTTGCAGTACCTTGTATAATATTAATAACATGCTTAGTAAGCAGGCCTTCACCCATACTAAACACAAATACACACCCCTACAAGACAAAAAACGTATTTATACATTCAAAAATAAACAATCACTCTACACAAAACATACACCTTCACAACATAATTAAAACACATAGCTCACGTACACATCACAAAATACACACTCACACGTATCATTCTGGGCACAGCATCACACACGCAAACACACGGAGTCAACTTTCATCAAGCACACTTCTGCCCCCTAAACACGTACAATTAGTGACAATACCTTCATTATTTTCATCATTCTCTTTTCTCCATTACTTAAATGGCTTTACTTAATGTAATTGATGACATAGACGAAATACTTACTATAGATTGTCACGCTGTGAGTAAATTGGAAGACTGCAGAAACCAATTATGCATACCTGAATATAACCTAAAAATACTTACCTTTAATATAAGAAGTTACCAGCGAAACTTCGATGACTTTACCGCAGCTCTCGAACGCCTGAGCGTGGATACCGACGTAATCGTCCTAACTGAATGCTGGTTAAGCGAAGGAACCATATTAGAAACATTACCTGGCTACTCCGCTTGTCGAACACACTCACAAAAAAACAAAAATGGTGGTATAATCATTTACACTAAAACCGATCTACCAATCTCCTTATGGGAGTCTGATGTGGCCGACGCCGATAGCCTTCTAGTGATCATTAACAATAACGTAGCTTTACTCGGCGTATATCGGTCCCCGTCATTCGTAAATCTTGATAATTTTATTGCTTCTCTTGATAATACTTTGACGAAATTATCAAAATATCCCACAGTAATTGTCTGCGGAGACTTAAACATTGACATTTGTAACAACTTTAGTAATAGACATACTGAATATTTAAATCTCATGTCATCTCACGGCTTCTTACCAGCAATCTCAAAACCGACAAGAGAATCAGCCTGCCTCGATCATATTTTTATAAAATCAGTATCCAAAAGCACAGGAGTAGTGTGTAAATGCTCAATCACAGATCATGACATAGCATTGGCCGCCACCTCGATAAAAAACAGATACACTAAACCAGCGAATAATCGCTGGAGACTCAAAATAGACGAAGACGCTATTGCTGATGAATTAAAGACCGTAACTTGGTCCGAGATCATTGACAATCGCTGTATTAATTCTGCTGTCACTGCACTTTCGGAAACCCTCTCCAGTCTGATAATGAAACATTCTCGGAAGATCCGAATAAGCCGCAGTCAATTTAACATAAAGCCTTGGATGACGCCCGGTCTCTTGAGGTCTCTTGAGGTGCACAGGGATAAGCTGCAGTTAGAGTCAAAAAACAACCCTCATGACGAGATGCGTCGTTTGATATATACTAGATACAGGAACTTTTACAATAGCCTGTTGCGAAAAATTAAGAGCGAGTTTTACAGTCAACGCATACGCGAAAATCAAAAAGACCCCAAACAGCTGTGGAAAACACTTAAAACTATATATGAACCGAACTCTCAAGTAAAAAACTCAAATAAATTACTTACTAACACAAATAATACCACTGAATATTTAAACAAATGCAACAACTACTTCTCTACTTTGGGTAAAAACCTTTCTGACATCATCCTTACAAGACTTTCTGAAACGCAAGACTCCCTTGCAAAAAAATATTGTCCTTGCAAAACCTTATCTAGCTCATTCTTTATAGCTCCCACCGACGAATTTGAAATCAACAAATACATAGTTGAACTTAAAAATGACAGCTCTCCAGGACCAGACCAAATCAACCCTCGATTAATTAAGAAAATAAAACATTACATATTAAAACCTTTAACCTACCTTATAAACTTAAGCCTTGAGATGGGGATCTTTCCAGAACCCTGGAAAGTGGCTGCAGTAAGCCCAATTCACAAAAGTGGCTCAACGGACTTAGTCGAAAACTACAGGCCTATTGCACTTTTGAATATATTCTCCAAAATTCTTGAGAAGGTCGTCAATTCTCGCTTAGTTAACTTCTTTGAGAAAAACAAAGTCATCTCTGATATGCAGTTTGGCTTCCGAAGAGGCAAATCGACGGAGGATGCCGCAACATTGTTAACAGACAATATAGCTTCATCTATTGAAATGGGCGATAATGTGCTTGGGGTCTTCATAGATTTAGCCAAAGCGTTTGACACTGTGTCGGTTCCCTTACTCCTAAAAAAACTCGAAGCCGCCGGCGTTAGAGGTGTTCCACCCCAATGGTTTGTGAGTTATTTGTCAGGGCGTAAGCAGTTCGTAAAAGTAAACAATCAGACTAGCGAGACTCTTCCCATCAACTTTGGAGTGCCGCAGGGAAGTATACTTGGTCCGACCCTGTTCACCCTATCCATTAACGACATACTGAATACACCCCTTGACAATGGGCAAATAATATCTTATGCAGATGACACAGCTATTCTATTCCATGCTAAAACGTGGAAACGCGTATTCAAGCTCGCGGAGAATGGATTGAAGACCATGGCTGACGCTCTTGATAGGAACTTGCTGACTCTGAATATTCTTAAGACAAAAGCTATCACCTTCCATAAAACCCGAGCATCCAGACCTCCCAATGATATCGCTCTTAAAATTAATTCTTGCAACCCTTATTACTGGGCCTTCAGTAACTGCAACTGCCCATTCATCGATCGCACTGAGTCTTTGAAATATTTAGGTATCACTATAGACCAAAACTTGTCTTTCAAAATGCATATCCATTCACTATCTAACCGGGTCAGAAAAATCATTTTCATAATAAAGAAGCTACGCGACTGCACATCCCCTGACACTCTTCGTACAATTTTTCAAGCTATCTGTCAATCTGTTCTACAGTATGGGATCTCTGTTTGGGGTGGTGCTGGGAAGAGCACATTGATTGAGACTGAAAGAGCTCAACGAGCTGTAATCAAAGTAATGCTGAGGAAGCCTTTTCGGTATCGAACAGAAACATTGTATAAGGAAACACAAATACTAAGAGTAAGACAACTTTATATCCTAAAATCTATATTGTGTATGCACAAAAAATTAAAAAGAACGCCTGAATACCATTCTCTGGTGAATAAGCGAATCTTCTCAATCCCTTGTCCCAGGGCCACATCCCTTTTGGCCAAGCGCTGCCCATCCTTTTTTTTTTTCTCGGGGAGAAATGCGTAACCGCACCGTACCTGCCGTGGGCTAGACGGCGGGCGTGTGTGGGGCTCTCCTGGCAGAATACCAGGCCTACCCACTAAAACCCCCCGGTGTTCTCCCTGCCCTTATGGGCGCGCTAGGTAAGGTCCACACTGCGACTCCACTACCCACGCGCCCGGGCAAGCCCGACCAACTGGTCGGGCTATCGCCAAGGGGGGATTGCCCGAGAACACCAGGGCAATCCCCAGACGGAGGGCCTTACGGCGGCGTGCACGGGGCCAACCGTGCACGCAGGCCTCCACGGCAGGAAGCGCTGCCCATCCTACCTGCAACCATATATTTATAATATAGCGTGCAAAGAATGTGACATTAAAGATCTATCAACATTCCTGTGCAAAAAAGTTGTTATAAAATGGTTGCTCTCCCTATCATACGATGATATCGAAAATGTCATGCCTGGTAAAAAATAATAATAAATGGTATATTATTCACATTTTACATATAAATACATATTTAGAACCACGCCCAGTACCTCTCGCTTTCCCTCACACACACACACACACACACACACACGCACGCTCTCACATACACACACATACACGCACACACATATTCATCTTAGTCTGCTACTGAGTTTACTACTTTTCTTTTAATGTACAATACCTTGTAATAAATTAGTAGGTAATTGTTTTACTTCCACACATTGCTGTGTATTGCTTGTATAGGAAACTCATAATTCTGGTCCCCTAGAAACAAGCTCAAGCTTAATTTGGGGGCCATCGTATTGATACTCTCTGTATTCGACGTGATCAGTTACTTATATAGGTAAATTATAGTCTAAGCAAATTATCAATAATATGCCCAATATTGTAACAGTACAAATAAACATTATTATTATTACCATTTATTCAAAAATATCCTTAAATTTAAGTTTTTTACAATATATATATATAAAACAAAATACTATAAAAAACTTAAACCTAGTATGCCGCCAACAACGAGGCAAGGCCCAAGCTGCCGGTGGTTAGGGCTGCAGAGAGAGGAATCTCCGGACAATACGTGCCGTATCGAGAATAACTGCTTTCTGTATCCGACCCTTGATCCGATGTCGGTCGAGACTCTTCGCTATCAAGCCATTCGCCGAAACAACTATCGGAACAATGATCGTCGAATCAACATTCCACATGGCGGTTACCTCGTGAGCTAAGTCAAGGTACTTGCTGACTTTGTCCTTCTCAGCTTTCACGAGATTCTCATCATGAGGGATAGTGATATCGACGAACACTGCTCGGCGTTGGGACCGGTCGATCACCACGATATCAGGCTTATTGCAAACAATAGTCCTGTCCGTGATGATAGAGCGGTCCCAATAGAGCAACGCACGACCATGGCTAGTGTTGTTTGAGATTGACTGCCGTAACCGAATATCGGTGAGGAGGACATTATTATTATTATATTATGAAGTGTTCCTAATTTAAGAAGTCATCACGGCTCATATACGTCCCCACCGACCTATACTAAGTTAAAGTGTTATGGCCTGGGATATAAATAGTATGAAATAAAAATAAATTAAAATAACCTTCGGCACAAAAACCTTCAAAAAGAACAAAAAATATTTCTGTTTCAACCTTCGTCACGTCTGATGACTACAATTAATTATCTGTATTCGGTCGGAAATAATTACTAGACAATAATATTAGGTCCTTACATATGAAATTGGCGTTTTGTATGGGAGGAACATAGTCGATTTTTTTAATATAATATATTTATTCAATCAAAGTATGTACCATTGCTATCTATGCACTTTTGCCATCTCATAGGTAGAGCGTCAGTGGCGCTGTGGACTCGGCACTTGCCTTCCAATCGGGAGGTCGGGGTTCGAGACCCACCATGTACCAATGTGTTTTTCGTTTCGAATTTCATATGTACATTTGTCTGACGTTCCTACGGTGAAGGAAAAAATTGTGAGGCAACCTGCATACATCTGCGAAGAAATTCAATGGTGTATGTGAAGTCGACCAATCCGCACTGGGCCAGCGTGTTTGACTAAGGCCTAATCACCCTAACATAGGGTAGGCTCGAACCCCTCAGTGGGGACGTGTATGAGCTGTGATGATGAGGTAGTTCATCGATCCCTTTACTAAAAAAAACAATCGGACGGGAATCAATAAATTCTTTGAAGGCGGTTTGGACTGCCCCATCGGAGTTGAATTTTTTCCCTTTCAAGAAGTTATCCAAATTTCGAAAAAAATGGTAATGTGTTAGAGCAAGGTCCGGAGAGTACGGTGGATGTCTTAGACATTCCAATTGAAGCTCCTCTAATTTGGTAGCCGTCTGTTGTGCAGTGTGTGGTCTAGCGTTATCATGAAGCAGCAGTGGCTTATAGCGATTGACCAGCCTCGGTTGTTTAGCAGCTAGCTTTTCCATCATGGTTTGCAGTTGCTGACAATAGACATCTGCCGTAATCGTCTGGCTAGATTTAAGAAAGCTGTAGTGAACGACACCAGCACTAGTCCACCAAACGCTCACAAGTAACTTTTTTGGAGTCAATTTTCGCCTGGGGCATGGTTTGGCTGGTTCGACAGGGTTCAGCCATTGCGATGAGCGCTTCCGATTATCGTACAGGACCCACTTCTCATCACAAGTAATGATTCGATTTAAAATCCCTTCATTATTGTGCCGGTTGGGTAATGCAACACAGCAGTCAACGCGCGTTTGTTGATTTGCTTCACTCAATTCGTGAGGTACCCACCTTTCAAGCTTTTTCACCTTCACAATTTGCTTCAAGTGGATTAAAATAGTTTTATCACTAATACCGCAGCCTGCAGCTAACTCGGACGTGATTTGCGACGGATCCGCTTCCACAATAGCCTTCAATTCTTCATTATCAACTTTGGTCTCCGGCCGTCCACGGGGCTTGTTCTGCAGATCGTTTCCAGAACGAAAACGTTGGAACCAAAAACGCACTGTGTTTTCTTTTGCGGCACCGTCGCCATACACGTCATTAATCCTTCGAGCCGTTTCTGCAGCACTGGTGCTACGGTGGAACTCGTACTCGTAAATAACGCTATATTTCAAGTTTTCCATTTTGTAAACTGAGTGACGCAAAGAAAAAAAATAATTGAGGAAAAAACAAGTGAATTATAATTTTCGAAACACAAATACATGAGTAAATAGCTGTATAAATTTGAATTTGGAATTCCTAACCATAGAGGAGATATTTGAGATCAAAGTGAGTACGGCAAAACGCCAATTTCATATGTAAGGACCTAATATATCAAATTAAGGGCCAACCAACACGTTTATTTTTTTTTTCTTTTTGGGAATTTTGTACCGGGTGTTATTTTAATGTATCATTTGGAAAAGTAAGTAGAGCAATGGGAAACTTTTTGCCACATTAAAAATGCCGCGAGACGAAAATATTAATACGTTAAGGTTACTCGTCCATTATTAGCGGTGGGCGATTATGAATGATTCGTATAATCGAATTACTTTGAAATACTAATGTTAATAATCGATTATGAAATTAGTTACTAATATATTTTCATAATCGAATGATATTACTAATCTGTACTACTAATCCTCTGTTGTTGGTCACAAAGTAAAGAAGTCGATTCTTTACACTGTGACCGAGCGCAAGATACTAGGATCGCTCTCTCCAGAGGTGTATCGACATCGGGTTGCCGTTAGTGAACGGGGGGGACGATCCGCTCCTGAGGAAGTGGAGCGGATTCGTACCCAGGCGCAGAGGGAGGCTCTGCGTCGATGGGGTGAGGCACTCGCCTCCCCAGCTGCCGGCCACCGGACGATCGACGCGATTCGTCCAGTGTTGGAGGAGTGGGTTGGGCGCCGGCAGGGCAGCCTCACGTTCCGCATGGTGCAGGTACTGACCGGGCATGGCTGCTTCGGTCATTACCTGCATCGAGTCGCGCGTCGGGAGGAAACGCCGCGGTGTCACCACTGCGACGCTCCCGACGACACTGCCGAGCACACCCTATTGATGTGCCCGGCCTGGCGACTCCAGCGCAGCGAGCTTAACGCTGCGCTGGGAGGCGGAGACCTCTCGCTGCCGAGCATGGTCGTGGCCATGCTCCGCGGCGAAGCGGAATGGGGGGCTGTCGCCTCCTTCTGCGAGGACGTAATCTCGCAGAAGGAGGCCGCGGAGAGGGAGCGGGAGGCAGATCCTCAAGCCGCTCCCATCCGCCGCAGACGGATAGGCAGGCGAAGGCGGGCATTCGCACAAGCGATGCCCATCTAATGACCCTGCCGTAGAGGCCTGCGTGCACGGTTGGCCCCGTGCACGCCGCCGTAAGGCCCTCCGTCTGGGGATTGCCCTGGTGTTCTAGGGCAATCCCCCCTTGGCGATAGCCCGACCGGTGGGTCGGGCTTGCCCGGGCGCGTGGGTAGTGGAGTCGCAGTGTGGACCTTACCTAGCGCGCCCATAAGGGCAGGGAGAACACCGGGGGGTTTTAGTGGGTAGGCCTGGCACCCTGCCGGGAGAGCCCCACACACGCTCGCTGTCTAGCCAACGGCGGGTACGGTGCGGTTACGCATTTCCCCCCGAGAAAAAAAAAAAAAAAAAAAAAAAAAGGATCGCTCTCTCGCTTTACTCATAATATACCAAGTTTTTGTGTAGAAAGAATAGACGTCTGTTTTATTTGGTAGTTTGTGACGTGCCGTTTCTTCGTGAAATCCTAAATGATTTAATGTAACAGTAAGTTTACATATTTTAGTTATTTTTTTTATTGATACGCTATTAACTCAAATAAACAAGTCATTGGTGTCGATTGAGACACACAACTTAATTAAACTAAACTAATTTGACAAGTCTAAAAATAAAGCTGTCACTTTTAATCCTTTAGAGAAAAAGAAAGATGGCGATATTTTTAATCCTGTCAAATTATTTTAGTTAAATTAAGTTGTGTGTCTGAATTGATACCAGTGTCAACCTCAACCAAATGTTATGTGTTAACCGGTAAATGTTAACCAAATGTTAATAGTTATAAATTATTATTTATAACTAAGATAATTAGAGTTATTAACCTAAATTAGATTTATTGCCTTTAAAAGGCTGAAACTGTGTCCAAAAGAATTTTAATAATTTGTGTAGTATTACATTGTATAAATATTGCAAAAGTTCAATATTTTCTTATAATAAAGATAATTTATAGTTACTTATTTATTTATATACCTAAGCCCAACACCGATTATAAAAACAATTTTCTTGAAGTATTCATTAATACTGATACGAGTATATTCACTTTATTGCAGTAACATTATTATTTATTACGACATAAAAAAAATTAGATACATCATTATTCATAACGTGCGTAAGCTTAGAGCATTTAAATAAGGGCGAGCGAGAGGGTTCACTGTGATGTCTCACCTCTCCACGCTCGTCTACCTGTGGGTACTTGCACGCCGATCATCGTATCGTATCTCGCTCTGTGTTCGACTCGCCACGACCAATACTACTAATTAGTAATTACTAATCTGTTATAATCGAAATATCTCGAGATATATTCATAATCGAATGATTTCGTTTGTATATCTCATAATCGCCCACCGCTATCCATTATTTATTTAAATGTTGAACTGCCATAAAAGGAACAAATACATAAAATTGATGTACTTATTTGTTCCTTTTCATAGTCATTTTACGTAAGTGATAATTTTTGCGCGCGAAATGGCTTTGCTTTACCACTTTATCGAGGAATAGGTACTCCATTTATCGAGGAAGGCTTTAGGCTATATAACATCACGATATTGTTTTTTTTTCTTTAATTTATTTCACATTAAAAATTACATAAATATAGGTCGCGGGCACATCTAGTACTCTATAAAATGTTAAAATTAATGAGTACATAACACACAGTACTTAAACACTAACGAAAATTCACTGCTTGCCAACCAATTTTAAAATAAACATCAAATATCTGTATACAAAAACCTATTTACAACCAAAGCTTTCGTTTCAACAGGTCATGGTGGAGACGGTGGGCGCTACCGCGTGGTGCGCGGAGATGCTGCAGGCGCGGGCGGCGGCGACGACCGCGCGCGCGCACATCGCCGCGGTGGCGGTGCTGGCCGCCGCCACCGACCGCTGCCGCGACCTCGTCGCCGTCACCGACGACCAGCAGAGGATACTGGTTGGTAAAGCGGGCTACTCACACGCCAGCCGCGGCGGCAATGTAGGGTGTAAACGTGGGGATGACCGTTAATTGGCTGTTGTTAATTGTTATGTGTATAGGCAAGGCAAGATCCCTGCCGCCCTGCACGTTGCCGCGTGTTTAGTGCGATCGGGGCAGTTTTTCAATTAGTGCTTGGGTAACTGTCTGATCTTTCGATTTTTCGATAATATTGGAACCATTCTCAATGCGTGTGTTTACTTCAACCCGAACACTGACTAGCTGACACTGACTTGTGTGTTGAGACAAGGCAATATTGCCGCAACCGCCTTGCGTCCTAGATCGCCCGCGGCAGGTATGTCAGTAGCCGCTTTAACTGTTATGGAATTGTGACAGGTAATGGTAGAGGCAGTGGGTTTCGACTGCGCACGCGCACTTCATCACATTGGCGGTGCTAACTGCCGCCGCCGACCGCTACCGCGTCCACGTGGCCATCACCGACGAGTAGCAGCGTCAGCTTATAAATTGTTCCAATATGCATTTGATTGTGCAGATTTGAGTCTCACAATACAGAGGGCGATCCATAGATATCTGCGATCTATGGTGTGTGTGGAGTTCTCTTATACCGTCCACACTGGTCGTTGATCAGATGACTGGAACGCAGCCTGTTATGCAGAAACTCTCAAAGAGAATCAGATTACATTAATCGGAGAATACATTAGCTACCTAATAGGTCAATAGCTCATTTCACTCCTTAGTGGTTTGCATACAAAATGTTTCCATATATATAGTAGGTACATAGAGTTGTTATCGCTATGTGTGGGTATTCGCAGAAAATTGAAAAAAAAATTCTACTAATAGTTATCAGCAGATAAAATAGAATGAAAAAAATATTTCATTTGGGTCTGAAACAGTCGTTGAACTAATGATTTTGTTATTTTTGCATCAGCAGATAAAATAGAATGGAAAAATATTTCATTTGGGTCTGAAACAGTCGTTGAACTAATGATTTTGTTATTTTTGCATCAGCAGATAAAATAGAATTGAAAAAATATTTCATTTGGGTCTGACACAGTCGTTGAACGAATGATTCTCTTCTTGTCCCAGATGACCAATAAATCATGGTGCCGCGTGCTCGGCTGGCGCGTGGAAGACGGTCCCCGGCCGCTAACGGACGCGGTGGCAGGAGAGGCGTTGAGGCTGGCGGCGAGCGGCGCGCGGGACTGGGAGGCGCCCGTCACGCTGCGGCGGCGAGCGCCACCCGACCCTATCCTGCTGCCGTGTAGGGGCGCCACCGTCGCCGTGACCAGGTACCTCCCTCGCCGTGAACAGGTACCTCCATCGCCGTGAACAGGTACCTCCCTCGCCGTGACCAAGCTCCTCCCTCGCTGTGACCAAATACCAGCTATACTTACCTCCTTCGCCGTCTTGCTGTCGTGACCAAGTACCTATCCCGTGCCCGTCCTGCTGCGTACATGGGCGCTAGTGCTAGTGACCAAGTACCTTCCCGACCCGATCTAGCTACCGCGGAGAGGGCCAAGGTCCAAGACACGGTCCTCACTTTACACACAAATACGCTTTCAATTTGACAGCTAGTAATGCGTCCAACATCATATTCATTTCAGCCACATCACACCTAGTGCTGGGCCTAAGCTTCCCTGAGAAGGAATCCTAGTTAGAAAGTATTACTTTGTTTTAGCTAGTTGTCGGTGTGGTAACGGATTTAAAACCAATCTTGAATACGCGAAAAAAGTCAACTGTTCAGTTCATCTAGTTTCAGTGTACATTGTAACACATTGGAACAGCAAAAAGTTCGCGAAAAGTTGTTCAATTTGCTTGTCTGGACCAAGATACAAAATTTGTTTCGTAACTAAACTTACCTTGTATAGGTTGAAATGATGATGATGAACATCATTTAAAAACTATTCGTGCTCAATAGGATACGGGATTATACTGAGTGTAAGGGACGGTGTCCCATTTTTTTAAAAAGTGAGTTCAGACCAAGATCCTTAATTAAAAATCACTGCAATGTTTTCCCGGAAAATTCATAAATTTTACGATTTTTTAATTATATTTTTTTATTTTTCCGGTGTAATATAACGGTGTAACTAAGTTAACGTTTAAAGAAATCATATTCTCAAAAAAAAACAATAATTACACAAAAAATAAACTTCGCAATGTAAATCGTATTACATTTCCATCATACTGCGCGCGGAATCAGCTGTTTGGGTCATCGAACGTCAGCGCACCGGTGTGAGCGGAACAAAAATAATGCCAGCGCGTCATAAATTGCGTAACATAAATAAAATTTAAAAATTAAAACTTTTCCGGGAAAATAAACATCGGTAAACAAATAATAACATTGTGAGACCAATGACTCAACTCGCTGTTGAAAGAAATGGGACACCGTCCCGTACACCCGATATAGCATGGTGTTGGTTCCAGAGGGCCTATTACCGATCTAATGGTTTTGCAAATGATATCATATGATATCATAGTGCAAAACGAAAAATACGATTTCCGGTCAGATTTTTGATCATCTGTTCATTATTTAATGATGACATCATTGTAATTATGCCATAGTGATGATATCATTGGAGATCGGTAATACAAAATGCAGCATTTCATGACTTCTTTTTCACAAAGTTATACCATGTCATACGATGAAAGATCCATAATTGGCCTGCAGGAGCGCGTCGCACGTGGTGCTGGTGTGCGAGGCGAGCACCGTGCCGGACGGCGAGCGCGCGCGCGGCTCGCTGCACTCCATCCGGCGCGGCTCGCTGGACGTGCGCTCCGTGGCCTCCGACGGGCTGCGGCGCACCTCGCTCGCCAAGCTACAGGGGCTGCCCCTCGAGGCGCCCATCACCAAGGTATTTTACCCATGAGCACCGCCGGGAACACTGTCATTAGTGTTGCCCAAAATGGGTCTTGGTCTTGCAGTCTTGCGAGACTCTTGCTGCAAAACCGAGACCAACACCAAACTCGCTGGACGTGCGCTCCGTGGCCTCCGACGGGCTGCGGCGCACCTCGCTCGCCAAGCTTCAGGGGCTGCCCCTCGAGGCGCCCATCACCAAGGCACGACCACCGCCGGGAACGCTGTCATCGTCATCACGTCAGTCAATGCCGCACAGCAGCAGTGCTTGCATTGCTGTGTTCCGATTTGAAGGGCAGATATGGCAGTGAAATTACTGGGTACCGTGACCTTACATCTGATGTCACAAGTTAGCAACGTACACTGCTCTTGTGGGGGTTGCAGTTTTGCTGCGAATCTCACAAGAGCCACGTGTATTATAGGTGACTATTACCACTAACCATCAGGTGGGCAGTTTGCTTGTTTGCCAACATAGTTGCAATATAAAAAGAGTTAACCCGTTCTGTGTTGCAGTTAACCCTTCTTTGCATACCTCGTTAACAGGCGGCGTGAAGGGTAATGTCGAACGTAGACACCAATGCTACCACTGCTTTCTTTTTGATTATAAGCAAATAAAAGCCCCGGTAAGACGATCTCGCTCAATTCCAGGTGATAGCTCTCCTAGCCGCCGCGCAAGAGGGGGCGCCCCCCAACACGGTGGCGTACATAGAGCGCGCGGTCGACATGCTCCGCACCTCGGAGCTGTACTCTCCACAAATGAGGGACGAACCCAAGCTGCGAGTCGAGGACCCCATCGCCACCGACCTCATTGGGGCGTTGCTGTCGGTAAGTTACGTAGCATATCTTTAGCATAAGCTTTTCCTGTTGTCGTATATTGCTTCTTATTATGCACTTCAGGTTAATCTCATTCCACCTATATTATATCAAAATTTGTACCTATATAAATTTCAAATATATTTTCCTATTGTAACCTTGGGCGAGAGCGAGACATCTCATGAGAAAATATTGCAATATTACTTGAAACCTAAATTTATTATTATTATTACCTACTAGAATGTGGTCGGGAATTCCAGCTATGAGGCTGACAAACGCAGGAATGAACGAATAATTTCAGAAACTTCGTCATCCTCATCCTAAAGGCCTACAAGACGCTTTTACTCGTAAACCGCCTAAATGATTTTCTGGAATTTTAGGATATTTGATGCTAGATCGTTATCCCTTTGTCTCAGGGGTGGAGGGTGCTGTCAGTGCCTTTGTACTGGCGGATTAGCCTTCGTAAGTGGACCGTTGGGTTGCACGCGTTCATAGTCTATGGTAACCACCAAGATCAAGTGGTATTTCTCGAATACCGCCGTTCTTGCATTGATATGTTCCGATTTGAAGGGTAAGACAAATGTCACAAATTGGCAATGTACCCACATAAACGTGTCTTGCACTTAGTCCCTCTGGTTAAACCTTGAAATAATATTAATTGTTATTTATTAGTTAATGTTCAATATTTTAAACTGTATTTTAAAAGCTATTATGTCTACAAATTATTTTGCTCTTGGTTTCCTTATCTTTAAAGTCAAATAATGTATTTAACATAATCTTCCACAATTATTTTATGTGCCTATATGTGCTATGTATAAATATACAGGTGTACAGGACACGAGTACTTTCATGATGATGACTATTTTATAATCAAAACAATTTACATATAAAAAACAGTGTGCAATATTTTCATCCATCGTATCTATACCAATATATTCTATCAGTGTCTAAGCTGTCGTTGAAATAAAACGAAACCAATAATGTATAAGTTCAGTCAGGCGTTAAATAATAATAATAATAATAATACCTTTATTATCCTTTTTAATCTAAATTAAAAACTTGCATAAATTTTAATTGTTGCTAGTTGTTCTATTCTTGTCTTGTAAACCCATTATCTGTAAAAAATGCATGTTTTAAAGATTTTTTTGCTTTGACTGTGGTTAAGTGAACCAGGGAGATCTGAACATATCATAATGACAAAATGAAAAAACTATTTAAATTAAATGACTAATTTTCATAAGAAAGCATAATCGACCATAAAATAATTCCATCATTTAGAATATAATATTATCTGTGCGAAAATACTTTGGTATCTTCCTCGCACCTATTCGATATTTACTGAGGAACTGCAAGTACATATTCAGTAATAAGTATGTGACAATACAAAGACATTATAAGAGATAGACCGACAATACGCGCGGCCTCTAAGAAACCCCCTTCAACCACAGCAGCGGTCAGGCGGCCGCTACTCATACTGTATTTGTACTGCATTCGACTGTCGAGCGCGCGTCAAGTTATAAAAATACTTAAACATGCCCAAATAACTTCGTTTTGTAATGTAAAAAACGAACAGTAATAAAAACTAAATCACATTGTAATTATTTATTACCGATGAGTCTTAATTATGCTTATTTATTTAGCTATTATCATATCAAAATTGGTTGAAGGGGACTTCATACATTTCGTTTGCATTGTTGGTCTACTCTTATAATGTCTTTGTGACAATACATTACAGATGGCATAGTGCCTTTAGACAAATAATTCTTTTGCTCATTGCATGTTACTTTTTGCACTTAATCAAGTCGATTCTTAGTATATCTTAGGATATTCAGATGGTCCCTAAAGTGGAAATCTATTAATTAATGTATTATTGTATTATTTTTCTATCACAGCTCAAAGTGAGAAAATCTCATTGTTATATGGTGAGAAAGTATTTAGTTGTATATTATTTTGTATCTAAGTATGTGTACTCACATAACACGTTTATTTGTCCACGTTCCGGCTCGGCCTATGGGCAGCGGGAGCAAGGGAATGCGAACCTTATTTTTATGGTAGGAAGTTTGAGAACGCAACACTGTCTAGTGTCTGTCTTGCGAACTTCTATTACGTCCGGCCGTCCTGCAATTAGGGTACTTGTACACGATGCAATCAGCTATTGCATTTCATGATGGGTACCTACTCAGGTTAAAATCATTCAAAAGTGGTCAGAGTTATTTCCACAAGCATTACATTAAAATAAATAGAGCTGCAAAGTACAATATATGAACACGATAATCACAGAACTCGCAGAAGAAATGACTTTCTGCATCGTTTGATGTAAACTGACGTATACTTAAGTCAAACGATGCAGAAAGATTAATTCACTCAGAATTTATCATGTCACTATTAGTAGCGTTTAAACTGTGTAACGTGAGCCCCGCCCCTTGCCGCGTTTAATAGCTAATGGATATTAAGAAAACACCTGACGTTATATCACTGACTATTATTATTTTGACAAGAGGCTCCTACCAGATACCGACGTGAACCACCAAAGCCTCTGTCCAGTTACTTGCACCGTGTACAAGCACCCTTAGGTGGCCGGATGCGATTTATTTCATTCCAATAACACCTAGCGCTATGAACGTTCGGTATTTTGCAAGCTTCTCACGTACTGACGTCAAATTAGGATGCTTATTTAAAAATCATTAAGCCTAAAGATGCGAATTTCGCTTCGAAATGACTTTATGAAAAATATTAAAATGAGTTCTTATTCTTAAAAAGGATGTAGGTACCATAAAATGTAGCATATTTTTATGTCTTCTATATTTTATTAATTTATGAATCAAATTTCTCTACAACCTAACAAACAAAAATCAATAAAGTATTCAATATCCCACTGTAAACTAAGTACTTGCTTATCTGTTAACAACTCTTTTTCTCTTATTTTGTTAATTTTAAGTGGTTTTGAGTGGTTTTGTTTAAAATTGGTCCGAACTCTCCTACTTAAGCAGGATCAGCTTGTAATTTTTTTTTTTGGTAATTTAATATACCTACATATTATATTAAGAGATATTTGCAAAATATTTAGCGTTCAAATCTTGACTACATAGAATAGAAATCAGCTTCTAGGTTTTGTGTTCCTACTTAACATATTTATAGTCCTAAATATTATAGAGCTTTTGAAATTAGCGTTTCAGAAAACACTTACGAGTATGGTGCAGAAGTTGAAAATATTAATAAATCTTTAATCGAAATCAAATCTTATGTAAGACTCGATAAAAATATATATCTATTATGTTGTATTAAAATGATAAATACCCATGACTTGGATTAAATACAGATAGGAAAGCAATAAGCTGAATTAACACGACACACTTTACACCACGATTAAATTTTATTTATTTATTTAATCTTTATCATACATAATTAAAAAAATACAAAAGGCAAGCTTTATGGCTGAGCCATTCTTTACCAATCAACCAGAAATATGGGAAAATTGTTGACGCTGTCAATTTAAAGTTTACAAAAGCAAAGTTACCTAAAGAAGTTAATGGTGAAGACTTTAACTGCCCTTAAGTAGGTAGGTATGCAATTGATTTGAAACGCAAAAGAAACAAAAGCGTGTTAGGCATAATTTTATAAAGATTTCGATTCACGATTTATTTTTAAATCTATTTACATTCGAGCGAAAATTCACAATAGTCGTATCGTTTCGATCAGTGTCACCAAAGAGCATAGTTTTCAAAAAAAGAAAAGTTAAACTGGATCGTGATGAATGAATGTCCCAAAAACTAAAGACATCACTTCCAAATTAATTTTTTTTACTCCTCTTACAACAACTGCTGCCCTTATGGGCGCGCGTGATAGGGTCCACACTGCGACTACCACTATCGACTCGCCCGGGCTACCACTATCGACTCGCCCGGGCTAGCCCGACCTAACTGGTCGGGCTATCGCCAAGGGGGGATTTCCCGAGAACACCAGAGCAATCCCCAGACGGAGGGCCTTACGATGACGTGCACGGGGCCAGCCGTGCACGCAGGCCTCCACGGCAGGGTCATTAGACGGGCATCGATTGTGCGAATGCCCGCCTTCGCCTGCCTGTCCGTCTGCGGCGCATGGGAGCGGCTTGAGGATCATTCTCCCGCTCCCTCTCCGCGGACTCCTTCTGCAAGATGACATGATTAAAACGGCCTAAGTAGTGTAATACCTAGCTAGATCTCATGCAATAAGTAGAAAGTGTTATTAAAATTTGAAGGCATTATATACAGGACTACTTTTTTACCACCCCGGAAAATTTAAGGGACGCATTAGGACACGGTAGTAAAATGCAAAATATTAAATTTAAGCATTAATGAAAAAATAACTCGCCTATTTAATTTTGTATTAATTTTCTTAAATATCCAAAAAATTTAGCACTATTCAGTATTTTTTAAATAAAATAATGGATTCGTCCTGAAGCGTCCCTTAACTTGTCCGAGGTGATAAAAAAATTACCCTGTGTATACGGCCACATTTTCTTCAATAACACATTGTCAATAGAGGTTGTTAGATTGCCTAAAGAAACAACACAATTATTATTGTTATTTTGTTACATTCAATTGGTGACACTGTTCGGGGTGTAACAAACAGAATTATATTATCCATAGACACACTCACATTGTCTTAATAATTTAATAATACTAACACAGTTGTTAATTCTCTAATACTTTATTTCATTAATCTATCTGTGTATCTTGTGATGCTTAGTTTTAAATAACAAGTTTTATTATATAACTGAAATCTACTAACTTTTAACGTTTTAACGATTCGTAGCCATTGATTTACTATAGTATATCAATGTTCGTAGCATTTAAATGTTAGTATAACGACCTGTAGACAATTTTATTTCAGCATGTATACTATTTAGAAATTTATAAAAATGATAGTAGTTATTTTAAATGTTAATCTTATTTTTGAGTCTGTGCCATTTTATAAAATACCCGGAAGTCTATATTATTGTGTACAGATTAAACTAAATACCTTGCCAAACTTAAATGTTCCATCATTTAGTTGTACCGTAAAAAGTATGTTAAAATTCGGCCATTCATTTTATTATATTATTTTATATCCTTCTTTTTTGTATTTCCAGCAAGGACCAACAAACGTTTTGTCGTCACGTCGAAGCAGCAACGATTCAACAGTCGTCAGATCGCAAACGAATAGAACGAATATAAAAAATAAGGTATGTTCTATTTTAAATATAAGGGGCGCCATGTAATTATGATAACATTTAATTAAAGTTATGTTCAAACCACCAAACTAATGACTATGGGATCAACAAGTCTGATTTCGTGAAAAACATCAGCTGCTCTATTACTGTTGTGCTTCCCCAGATTTTAGTCCCTAAAGCCATCACCACCTACGGTTCAGTTCACCGTGCCTATGACGGCCATGACCTGGATGATGTCCTTTGGTGGCATGGCTCTATAATCTTTCGGTTTTGGATAACCAATTCTCCCGCAGGCTAGAATATTGCAATGGCACAGCAAATGCTTCAACCTTTCCTCTTTATCGTTACAGACCCTACAAATTTTGAAACTGGCAAGTCCCATCCCGGTTAACTTGATTCTAGGAAAACGTCCGGTGATAGCACCCAGCATTAGGCAAGTCTGAGATCTGCTGGAGCTCAATGTAAATTTGCGCCAATTAACCATGCCCATGAAAAGCTTGGCATGCTTCATTCCATTTTGCTTGACCTCTTTTCTCCTGGTGCCTCCTATGAATTTGAGCTCCTAGGTCTGAACTAACTGTTTTTGAAGTGATTCCGACAAACGGTTTCGGATCAACCTATGTACCTAAGGTTGCTCAGACCGTAATTTTATATACAGTGTGTAAAAAGACGTATATCGAAGCCCGCGTCTACGCATTCAAACCATTAAATAAAGCAATATACGAAAAATCAATGATGTGAAACGAAATTAATTTTTACGATTAAAAAAACAACGACAATAAATACTACGCAATGTGACGCGTGCCCGCGCGTCTTGCGCGTCCGGATATCGCGTAGTGAGTCAGTGTGAGTGCGTGTAAAGCAAAACGAGTTTCCCGAGCAAGAGATTCCTTTTCAGTCATTAATTTTGTTAAGAAAATACTGATTTTTCGTAGATGTTTCTTTGGACAAAAATTATCTAAATACATTTCGAACAGTTTTGTATAAAAATCTCGAAAAAAAATTGTATTTAACCTTGAATATCTCGGCAACTATTAGTTTCACAACCATGGTCTACAAGACAAAAACTATTGTGATGACGGGAGCAATACGTGGGTTTCGGTTTCGGTACCGGTCTTTTTACATCCTGTATAAGTGAACACTCTACGATAATTAAAATGTGCAAATCTGTGTGTATATGTACAAAGAATATGTGTTCCAAATGAAATTAAACAATGACTGCCGGTTGCTTAGGCGTCGGGTCAACTGCGCGAGCTCCTCGACACGGCGCTGAATTGGGACTTCGAGATCTTCCGGCTGGAGGACCTGACGCGTGGCAGGCCGCTGGCCCACCTGGGGCTGGCGCTGATGGGCGGCCGCTTCGACGTGTGCGCCGCGCTGGAGTGCGACGAGCGCACGCTGCTGCACTGGCTCACCGTGCTCGAGACCAACTACCACGCGGTCAACACATACCACAACTCCACGCACGCCGCCGATGTACTGCAGGTAGGTCTGGGACGACTTATTATCCACTTGCTCTCTACTCGAGACCAACTACCACGCGGTCAACACATACCACAACTCCACGCACGCCGCCGACGTATTACAGGTCGGACTGCGACGACTTATTATCCACTTGCTCTCTGCTCGAGACCAACTACCACGCGGTCAACACATACCACAACTCCACGCACGCCGCCGACGTATTACAGGTCGGACTGCGACGACTTATTATCCACTTGCTCTCTGCTCGAGACCAACTCACGCGGTCAACACATACCACAACTCCACGCACGCCGCTGACGTATTGCAGGTAGGCCTGCGACGACTCATTATCCACTAGCTCTCTGCCCGCAGCTGGCTCTCTACTCGAGACCAACTACCACGCGGTCAACACCTACCACAACACCACACACGCCGCCGACGTATTGCAGGTAGGTCTGCGACGACTTATTATCCACTAGCTCTCTGCCCGCAGCAGTGAGTACTCTACCGGGTGTAACTGAATAGCCTCCGTAGTCTAGACCACCCAGTATTGATCTCGAGATCCGGGGTTTAATTCCTCATGGGAGAAGAAGATTTGCTGCTTGGTTTAGTTGGTGATTTTGAGCTTGACTGGCTACAGGTAAGATAGTCTCGCAGCTGCTGGAGAGTCCAAATGAAGCTCGCTTCCATCTTCGGCCTTATCGTCCCTTGATTACCATCAGGGGAGATGAGGGCAGCTTCCCTGTTGTGTGTCAATTAGGGATCCCATCCATCCCGATTTAGGCGGGATAGCCCCGATTTTAGAAATCATGTCCCGCTATCCGCCGGTACCCAAAACGTCCCGCTTTAAAAATATTGGTTTTACCTACCTATAAAACTTTTCGCCTGCTAAACTATACGCTGTGGTAATGTTTTTTTAAGTGTCCCGCTTACGCATTTCAGAATTTTGGGATACCTAGTGTAAATAAGTACCAAAACCTAGTCTTCTAATGAGTTTTCCTTTATGTATATTCTAAATGAAGCGTGACGTATTCCAGGCCGTCGCGTACTTCCTGGAGAAGGAGCGGCTGAAAACATTGCTGGAGCCATTAGAAGCTGCCGCGGCCCTCATCGCGGCCGCGGCTCACGACGTGGACCACCCCGGCACGTCGTCCGCGTTCCTCTGCAACTCGCGGCACGCTCTCGCCGTCCTCTACAACGACGTCAGCGTGCTCGAGTCCCACCACGCCGCGCTCACCTTCAAACTCACTCTCAGTAAGTTACCCACTCGCTGTCAGCTCTCTCGTTCACCGACTCTCTCACTCTCAGTACGTCCATATCCCTGGTCACTGTGGTTCAGACTTCCTCTACACTCACTCTTCTCTCACCACACCGCATCACATAGGCCGCGTTCCTTTACAACTTGCGGCACGTGCTCGCCGTCCTCTGCAACGACGTTAGTGTGCTTGAGTCCCACCACGCCACGCTCACCTTCAAATTCACTCTCAGTAAGCTACCCACTCACTCTTAGCACTCTCGTTTACCTTCCAACTCACTCTCAGTACGTCATCATCGATAGTCACTGTCATTCAGATTCCTCTACACTCACTCTCAAAAAATCATCTCTAGTATTTGATATAAAGAGTTTGATACCTCTACTCACGAACCCTAAAAAGAGAAAAAAAATACGTGATCCATAATTCCAGACGACGACAGAGTGAACATATTCAAGAATCTCGACCGCGACACGTACAAGACGGTGCGGCACAACGTGATCGACATGATCCTGGCCACGGAGATGACCAAGCACTACGAGCACCTCGCCAAATTCGTCAACGTGTTCTACGCCAAGTCCAGCGGCAGCAAGGAGGACGGCATGGAGGCTGACGTGAGTTTAACAAGTGTATAGGTTGGAATTTTCTAATGCGGACTAATATGTGGGCTAAGTTTACGCAAAGGGCATACAGCGACCTGCGTGTCCAGTATAATAATGCATTCAGGGTGCTTATGAGATTGCCGTGGCGTTGTAACGCATCGGGCATGTTTGCGGAGGCGCAGATCGACGGGTTCGCCGCAATAATGCGGAAACGTTGTGCTTTTGTTTTTTGGTATTTGAACCGGTTCAATTGGCTAGATGACTTAAAAAATTTTTTTGCTTTAATCGAAGCTCATTCATATAATAAACGGAAAGAAAAAATCGGTTTTTGAATAACTATAAAAACAACCAAGATATATGGTATTAAAGATTTTTCTCCATCTCTTTCTAGCAAAACGGCATTTTACATGGAGTTTATATGGCCGTGCTCAACGATGACGTCACGGTTGATGTCGGATCTCTCTGTCTAATCGCTTTAAAATTAACAGCTTAAAATGCTTGTATCTTATGTATTTCTAAGCCGATTTTAATTCTAATTTCACATGATTGCATCTTTTTCTACGCTTTTTTAATATTTTATGTCGAGATGTGAAAATTAGAATTCAGTCATCATCCCAATTCCTGGGTGTGGGACGCGTATTTTAAAAAAGCTTTGAATGCAGTTTTATTTCTTTTTAAAAATATAAGAATGTTTCCTTTGAGTGAATTTGCTATCTCCATTATTTAGAGCACTTTTGCTCTAGGTTGCATTTAAAAAATTCCAGCCTGTATGTGTATAATCTATGTCCATAAATGTGGCCTGAATGCGGAAGCACCGCAACTTTTTTCAATCCACAACAGAGAATATCGTATTCGTCTCACATGATGGTAAGTGGCGATTAAACTGAAGATGGAACCGATCTTTATCATGATTCCTCAACAATTGAAGCACTGGCTACCTTACCCTCTTATTTTTACACTCTTATTTTCGGAACACAACAATGTTATTAACATGTGTAATAACACAATTATGGCGACAAACTTGGGTAAGACGGCGGTAACTAGCCAGGCGGGCACTGAAGCCCTACCACCAACCAAACCGAGCAGAAAAACCTATGTTTCCCTGGGGAGTCAAACACCGGGTAATCTCAACCACTAGACCACGGAGGCGGGTAGAAACTTTACAATATACAGCGAAGCAACCTCGTGTTTCTGTGCACAGAGATCGCCATAGCAGTCACCTACTGGCTGAAACTGAAACTGACGATTGGCTGGTATATTTCAGGAGCCGCTATCATTGGACACGACCGCGCTGTCGTTACCGGAGAACGTGATCCTTGTGAAGAGGATGATGATCAAATGCGCCGACGTCTCGAACGCTTCCCGCCCTCAAAAGTTCGCCTTCGAGTGGGCTAGAAGGTACCGCCCCCATAGACAAACGCGACGCGCTTATTTTTCCGCAGTCGTTCTGCAGAAAAAATGTATGGGAATGACATTATCATGTGACAACCTCACGCTATTTTTCCGCAAGCTAATGTCATCTCCATGCAATTTTTCTGCGGAACGACTGCGGAGAAATAGGCGTGTGGCTTTTGTCGAAGGGCTCTGAAACGTTTCTTTTACTGTGTAAACTCTCTAACTTGACCTAAGTCGCCATTTTTAATAACATCTTTTTTATACATATTATAATAATTTCGTGTCACGATGTTGGTCCGGGATAAACTTCGAAACTACTGAACCGATTTTGATCAAAATTAGCTTACTGCGAGCGTGAGTTAGGTCCAATTTCACCAATATTGAAACGGTATTTTTTAAACTACCTATTGGTTAATGTAGATAATGCAATAACTAGCTCATTGTTTGTACCTACTTATTTTATAATTTATTTTAAAATTCTAAGTAACGAAATAAAACTCCGTAATTAGAATTAAGTATAAATTTTACTTAAGACAATAACTGTTTTAGTATAAGCTGTGGAATTCTGTAAATAAACAAAATTAAATAAATAAAATTGTGAAATAGGCCCTATGTGTCAAAAAACGGTTGTCAGTTAAGTATAACGCCTGTATGTTGGTGAAATTCAACCTAAATTTGACCTGATTGGACACAACACTTGGTTATTTAGGTTTGGTTGGGTACCCTTCCAGTAGATGGCGTTGATTTTTGATTTCTTTAAGTTACAGCTCGTCTATTTCAAGCTTCATGTTTACGACATAATATTAGGTTGGGGAAAAAGTCTTTTCGCATTATAGTATGTATAAACTTGTAATAAAATCTCTTTGGCTATACTATTTGTATCTGGCTGGTTTTGGTATCATTGAAAGTTTAAATTTTAAAGAACATAATTCCAAATTCAAATTAGGAAAATGTGTGATTTTCATTTGTTTTTCGTACCGCCAAGATGAGTGAATCTAATAAAGAAATTCGATACATTTTAAAATTTTACTACAAAAAAGGTAAAAATGCAACGCAAGCCGCGAAAAAAATTTGCGATGTTTATGGACCTAGTGCAGTGTCTGTGAGAGTAGCACAAATTTGGTTTAAGCGTTTTCAATCCGGAAATTTTGATGTCAAAGATGCACGTCGCTCTGGTCGCCCTATTACAGATAAAATGGATGCCATTTTTGAAAAAGTGGAGCAAGATCGGCATGTCAGTAGTTACGACGTAGCTGAAGAACTGGGAATTGACCACAAAACAGTTTTGGCGCATTTGAAAAAAACTGGGTACACAAAAAAGCTCGACATTTGGGTACCTCACGAGCTCACTGAAAGAAACCTAATGAACCGTGTACTCATTTGTGATTCTTTATTACGACGTAATGAAACCGAACCATTTTTGAAGAAGCTGATAACTGGTGATGAAAAGTGGATCGCGTACGACAAGAACGTGCGAAAAAGGTCGTGGTCAAAGGCCGGTCAGGCTTCACAGACTGTGGCGAAACCCGGGTTAACTCGCAACAAGGTGATGCTGTGTGTGTGGTGGGATTGGAAGGGCATTATTCATTATGAGCTGTTACCACCAGGCAGGACCATCGATTCTGAACTCTACTGCGAACAACTGATGAGATTAAAGCAAGAAGTTGAGAGAAAGCGGCCGGAATTAATCAACAGAAGGGGTGTGGTTTTTCATCATGATAACGCTAGACCTCACACATCTTTAGCCACTCAGCAAAAATTAAGAGAGTTTGGCTGGGAGGTGTTAATGCATCCGCCGTATAGTCCTGACCTTGCACCTTCAGATTTCCACCTGTTTCGGTCTCTTCAGAATTCTTAAGGCAGTGTCAGGTTAACATCACGAGAGGACTGCCAAAACCACTTGTCGCGGTATTTTGACCAGAAGTCCCAAAATTTCTATAGCAATGGGATCATGTCCCTACCTACAAGATGGCAAAAAGTTATCGAACAAAATGGTACCTACATACTTTAGTTAAATGTAAATAAACTATATTAAAAAATGTTTTGAATTTTCTTAAAAAATGCGAAGAAACTTTTTCCCCAACCTATTATGTATCATGTTATAGCATATCTAATCTGTGGTTATAGTTCTATACAATATTTTGTTGTGTATCGTTTTATATGAAAATGTTTTTATCCTTATTAGTGAATATTAATTTGCCTACCTACATTAGAAAGTTTAATATAACGTTGATCCAACTTGGGTACAACTACTAAGCCAATGCATGCAACGCGTGGCCGGTTCAACTAGTCATTTTATATATTTTTTCACTATGGTACCAATATGATAAGCCTGCCGCTATTCATATCGGTTTCAAACTGTCATGAAAACAAGGGGGACTTTGTCATTCCCTTCATTAGTCTTCTTTCTTAACAATTACAATAAATTTTGGTAATCAATGTGTTTGTACATCATAATTACACCATTTTCACAAAACAGTGATGAATCAGACCCAATTCTTGCAATAAAAAACTAGCTGTAGCTCGCAAATCGTCATCATCATCATCACAGCTCATATATGTCCCCACCGAAGGGTTCGAGCCTACCCTATGTTAGGGTGATTAGACCTTAGTCAACCACGCTGGCCCAGTGCGGATTGGTTGGCAAATCGTCAAAGTCCCTAGAATACTATATAACATTTGTTCATTTCTTTTAATTTTTTAATAGAATTGCGGAGGAGTACTTCCTGCAGACTGATGAGGAGAAGGCCAAGGACCTGCCGGTGGTGATGCCGATGTTCGACCGCGCCACCTGCTCCATCCCGCGCTCGCAGATCGGCTTCATCGACTTCATCATCATCGACATGATGGAGGCCTGGGCTGGTGAGTTATCTTTGCTTCTACTTTGTCATACCCAGGTAGCAGACTGACGTCAATGTCTAATAATAGACGTCATTTTTAAGTCAATTTAGGTTAAATAATAGTACGTCATATTTAGACGTCTAAATAACGTCAACATTACGTTGATTCTAGGATAGCCATTTATACGTCATTATTAGACGTCGTACAGACTACCATTGTAGTATCACTACTTGACCACTATCCATTGGTCGTGGATATAAAATAAAACAAGCACGACGAACGTTTATATTTTCATAAAAAATGTATCATGTTATAAATTAAAGTTTATTTTACACTTTTAGGGCATTAAAATATAAGATTGTGTATAAATTACATAATACTATTAGTTCGTACGTGACAACAGAGATGGCGCTGATGCAAGTTAGAGCGCGATGGCGTTGTGTGCAACTTTGAGTTTTGGCTCGAAGGATCTTAACTCGAGTGCGCTTTTCATTCTCGCCCCACTCGCCGCTATACTATTAATTTATTTAATATATTTTCATTTTGTGTATTATAAATGACCGCCATCTGCCATGGTTATTTATATTATTTTTCCTGATGTACTGTATTTTACAAGTCACGCCCGTTCATTTATGTCACGTCATTGCTTGGCTTTGTAAGGAAGTCCTGAGATGACGTTCCATAGGCTGTGACAAATTAAGGTACTTTTCAGGACCCCCCGACGTAATTTTATGACGTCCGTTGTGTCCTTGACTGACTGTATTGAGACGTCATTATAACGTAGATTTGCTACCTGGGATAGGGTTCATCATTGCATTACCATATGGTCAAACATTTTAAAAGCTAGAATTGATAGATAATGAAATATTATCTTTTTCATTTTAATTACTTTATGTGATCCTTAATACTTATAAGATTATCGATAAAATTATACTCAGACATTTTTTTTACATATTATAATCCACTTGGACTTCGGGTTATTCAAATTAGTTTTGAACCCGTCATCGTCGACAGTTTATGTCGTCGACGGTTTATGTCGTCAACGGCAGTTAGTCTACTGTAATTTTGAATCTTCATTAACGAATAATGATTGAACAGTCGACGTGACTATATATTCATTCAGTCTTACTTACGCAAAGTGACGCAAAGATTTTGATACAGTTACCTTGTGTTGCAGCATTCATCGATATGCCGGAACTAGTGAACCACGCGCGCAGCAACCACATACGCTGGCGCGAACTCGACGAAGCTGGCGTCACCACTATCGCCGAAGTTATGCGAGCACAACGGCTCAACGCTCACCACACCCCGCATCCCAACGAGCAGTGATGGCAGCAGCGTCACAATACCGAGCGAGTCAATGACGCAGGCGTCACTGTCGCAGAAGATATGTGAGCACAATGGCCCAACGCCCGCCACACGTCACATTCTAATGAACGCAATGGCTGCGATGGCATGACACCGAACAAGCAGTGATGGCTGCTGCGTTATATCTTGCGAGCTCAATGATGCAAGCGTTACTGTCGCAGAAGTTATGCGGGCACAGCGGCTCAACGCTCACCACACCCCGTATCCCAACGAGCAGTGATGGCTGCGGCGTCACAAAACCGTGCGAGCCCAATGACACAAGCGTCACTGTCGCTGAAGTTATGCGAGCACACCCCGCATCCCAACGAGCAGTGATATGGCAGCGGCGTCACAATACCGAGCGAGTCAATGACGCAGGCTTCACAGAAGTTATGTGAGCACAATGGCCCAACGCCCGCCACACGTCACATTCTAATGAACGTGATGGCTGCGGTGGCATGACACCGAACGAGCTAATAACACAAGCGTCACTGTCGCAAAGTTATGCGAGCTCAGCGGCCCAGCATTCGTCATAAATGGCATCCTAACAAGCAGTGATGCCTGCGGCGTAATATCGTGCGAGCTCAATGATGCAGGCGTCACTGTCGCTGAAGTTATGCGAGCTCAGCGGGCCCAACATTTTCCATAAACCGCATCCTATCAAGCAGTGACGGCTGCGGCGTAATATGGAGCGAGCGCAATGACGCAGGCGCCACTATCACAGAAGTTATGTGAGCGCAATGGCCCAACGCTCACCGCACGTCGCATTCTATCGAGCAATGATGGCTTCGGCGTCATAATACCAAGCGAGCCCAATGACAGAAGCGTCACTGTCGCTGAAGTTTTGCAAGCACAGCGGCTTAACGCTCACCACACGACGCATTCTAATCGGCAGTGATAGCTACGGTGTCATAACACCGAGCGAGCTCACTGGCGCAGACGTCACTATCGCGGACGTTATATGAGCACAATAGCCTAACGTTCACCACTCTCCGCATTCTAACGAGCAATGATAGCTGCGGTGTCATAATACCGAGCGAGCTCAATGACGCATCGTCACTATCGCAGAACCGCAGAAGTAATGCGAGCGCAACGGCCCAACATTATCCATAATCCGCATTCTATTAAGCAATGATAGCCGCCGCGTCATAACACAACGGATACCGAATGTTTTCAGCAAAATCATTACTATTATACTTTGATTCATAAGTATGTATCTCGTTGTTTCAATGTTGATTTTTTAATTTCATCCGCCATTACTTTTTTCTGGCGATGAGTGGTTTAGTTTTAAAGACGTTATGATGACATGTTATAAAATGTAGGTATATGGCAGTCCTTTTTAATATGTAAATGCAAGAGGTGTTAAATCAACCAGAGGATTTTTTAAATAATATGTACCTATAATATTCTCTTTGTATATTGTAGAATTATTAGTATAATAATATTAACGAGAAAAGAATCCAAATGAGACATTTCAATTAAGCAGGTTGTTTAAAAATTTTGTCTATGACGGATAACAATTCGCTAACCCGTGGAAATCGGTTGATTACGACTTGAAATACTTTTACTATTAATTATATTCCAGTTTATTATGTATCATAAAAATTACTTTAAATTTGTATTATAAAATTTTCTTATGCATTTTTGTAGTATAAATAAATCAATTAGTATTTCTGAACTCATTTAAGACGCATCTTTAAAAAAGCCTAAATTGCATTAAAATTAAATTAACTATTATGGCATTCTGAATAGAGTTCAGAGTAACAAATTTTACAAAAACTATAAGTAGGTGTTGATTTTAACACAATAAAGTTGTGGCGACCCCCTATCTTAGTTATATAAGTATAAAAGTCTATTATGTGTTTCACGATGTACTCGTTATAATTACTATATTAATTACTTAAGTAAAAATTTAATTGTAAGAATATATCAATTTGAACCTGTCCCAACATTATAATGTTTGCATTATTAAGGACTAAACGGTTCTTCGAGGGGTGTTTAAAAAATGGTCCCAGGTGTTAATTCCCTAACAAGTTTAGTGTTGATTGTTGTTGATAAGAGCAGGAGTGATTTCGTGGAGGTTTGGATTTCTTGCTGTAATATAGTGCCTGTCTCTATCAAATGAAGGAACATTGCTTCACTGTGACGACACAAGTAGTTGAGCCATTGTTGGTTTCAGTGTCCAAGAGGACGTCTTGTCGACAAGAGGTGCGTTCCGAATGGCGATGATGTCGATGTCATAGCGCTAAAGCCTAACCTGACGTCATCGATGACTTCATTACATTTGCCATCTTGCGTTTACGACGGCCATGCCTCGGATCGTAATCTACGACTGTCAGGTGTCAATGTCGGCGATTGAAAACAACAATGGATATAGTTACATTAATTGTGAGGGATGAGGAAAATAATATAGTAGTGGAATGATTTTTCTGTTTACCTAAGTGCCCATTAAAAATGGTAACATGCAAAATTTAAGTGCAATTGCTGAAAATTAAATGTCAAGCTAATTTGACTTCAACACCCAAGGAAACGTTAGCGTCGTAAGCGCGTTAACTGTGGTTCCGCATTACCGCATGACCGCATTGTGAGCGCTCACACCGCTCTCACCGCTATAAGCTCATTCGGAACGCACCTAAAATAAACGGGTCATCAGGATATGGTAGGTAAATGATAAAGCGATTTGACATGGGAGTCAAGGATTTCCAAGTTGCATTTGGATATCAACGTGAAAGTCTGAATCGGATCATGGGCATGGACGATGCCAAACGGATGTGTCCGGAAATACGCTTATTTTATACTTATTATATCCGTGTTAGTGTAGATATCATTGAAATTGTAGTTGTTGGTATCTACTTTTTTAAGTAGTGTTATATAAACATACTATATTAATCATATAGGTATTATTGGATGAGTCGCGGTTCTGAGATTTTATCTGATCAATTAATCGTAGCATTTTATTGGTGTAATCCTCGCAACTTCGTACTGTTACAGTTGCCATAAACACGGGTAAGTTTTTAGTTGTTCGCTTAGGTACTTTTCTACATATTCTTTTAACATAGTTTTCCGTGATGAATGTGCCATATAAACGATTGGCAAGTAGGTACCTAATATAGATGAGATTTTGATATTTATTCTCATTGCATCCCATGACATCAATATTTTGTATTCAAATGAAATGCATATGAGATGAATAAAAATAGTACATATATCGCTGTGCAATGTATCTGTGTACATAAAACAGACATAGTTGAAACTTTTTGCATAGCCCACATTGAAAAGTAAGTCAGTCCCTGACTGAAGCATAGAGAATTTTGTAAGTTTTAATCTGTGACTTTTAATGTCTTTTAGAAAATATTTATTTATACGTAGTATAGTATTATTTTCAATAGTATTCAATATTTGTCAAGAATAATAATACTGCCTATTTGTCATTGATATTTCTAAGATAAAACCAAAGTAATAACTTTAGAGTTATTGAGAAACAAAAAGATTTCTAAAGAATTTATATATGAACTGACTTCTTAAAACTTTGTAGTTAAAATATATATAACATTCTACTTGTGATTATTTTATGGGTATATCTTAAAGTTCACAATGAGATAACATAAAAAGTGCGCAAATAAAATTGATGTTTTTCGCGCCTGGTTGTTATAAGTTTCATTGTATGAAAGTTCTTCGATATTATTATTATTATGAACATTTGTAATTGGTCCATTTATAAACTTGAGCTTTCGAAAAAATCCTATTTTTTATACTTGACTTTACGTAGTTCACCGAATCTCTCGGCCTCCTTGTCATATCAAAATTCTATGGTGTTTTGACGATATGTTCAACTGTATGATCAATTTTTCAAATTCATTCCTAATCAAAAGTGGTTTACACATTTTATACTTCATTATTATGAATATTTATTATTAATGTTTATAAATCACCTGATTATCTAAGATTATTGTATTGTATTGAATAGGGACTTACGTATTTGTATAACATTACTTAATTCGTCTTTATGACGCTGGTACCTTTAAGGATTTTTGTGTAAGTAGATAGTTAATAATATTAATCATAAAATGTAAGATTACGCTTTCTCGTGCTCAATGTCAATGTAAAACGGTCTAAAGTAATCTATACATGTAACGCAAATCTTTTCACTTATTAATTAGCTAATAATAAATGCTATGTTCGTGTTGAAAGTTTTTGGTACTTCTAAATTGTAGGTTAACAGTGTTCAATCTCATAATATATTCTACAATGATTATATGAAAACTACCAAAACGTAATTTTACGGCAACTAACAATGTATCTTCCTAGTTAAGTTGTTAAGGTCTTATACTTCTTCAGTTACCGCCACCAATTGGTTTTGATTTCTATCGATATCGTATCGATGTAAAAAAATATTAATTTTAATCAATCACAGTATAACTTAATTATCGATAGTAATTTTATATAGGTTTTATTTAACTTGTCCTGTTTGTTGTTATTGGGTTAAATTTTGTAATTAAAATTTTCCCCCCTTTTCTTTGACGGATTGATCTGAAATTGGTACACACCTTAATTCTGATGACAATTCAATTAAATATGTTCAGTACACAGTATTATTAATCCAAGATGGTCGCCACTACACAAAATTTTACACAAAAGAATTACACCCCCCGTATAGGTATCAAAATGAAATAAAGTAATGAAAAAAAAACTAAAAAATATAATGTGGACCAGTCCTACGGTCCTACAGTAAACTAAGAGCCTAACTTTAGTATTGTAACAGACTATCCCAACCTTTAAAAAAATGCTCGGGATGTCGATCTCCGCTTTGTTGAAGCAGCTATTTTTGGCATACACCCTTTAACAACGACATCCATATATTTTTAATTAATATTTTATTATGTAATAAATAACGCATTTGGCGGTGGCACTAGTTGAAGTAGTGTAGATCTTAATTTGATAGTTAGCTCAATTGATTTAGATGTTAATACTATTAATCAGTGTTGTTTTTTTTTAAATATATCTTTCTCGAAATTCGTAATATGTGTACGTACATGGTATATGAGAAGAGCAGTATTCTCGACATTGTATTGATCACTACCGTAGAATGTGTTTAATTTATTTGTGAGATGTTATCGTTAAGGCGACGGGGGCTGGTCCCCAATGTGCTATGAATTGAAAATGCATTGTTGTGAATTTATATGATGTGTTTAAGAAATATATACATATATCTATATATCTTCCCGGCGAAGATCTATCATTATGGGTCGCTTCAGAGGTCTATTTCGTTATTTTGCACGAACATTCTTGTGTGTTGTGAAGCGGTTGATTCGCGCTAAACTTCAAGTATTGTAGTTTAAGAAACAACCAATTATTGCTTAAGGTTCATTCACGACGCCTTACTTTTTTAATTGTATAATTATCTTTTTGATTATGGAAATTTTATCGATTTTTAAAATGAAACATCTATGTGGACGGTTGTAACTGTGGGGAGAAAACGGTATAGATACCACCAATACTATTATAACGAGCCGTGGAATCTTAAGCACTAATTCAACAGGATAATAACACGTTTTGAATGATTGTCTATGTTCTATTTGAATGAAATTGTTAAGTGTTGTAAATAAATAAAAATAAAAATAAGATTGTATCATTATTTATAAATCAAAACTACGATTCCTCGTAAAACGTTTTATTATAAACAATAATCAAAAAAAATATTTCACATAATATTAACTTACAATTCCAACATTGAGTTACTATAAATGCAATTTATATACCATTTCGTTTATAATAAATACACTGTTACATTCTGGAAATCTATAATTATTTCGAGACCTGTACCATATTACAAAAGGGAGCGTGTAAATTAATTTATACACACAATTCAACAGTTGGAATGAACATGACATAAGAATCCTAAGAAAAAAATAACAACATTAAATAATGACAAGTCCATAATATGACAAAAAATAAGTACTATAACTTATTACAGGTATAGGTGTGTGTAATTGAAAATAAACGATTGTAATGTCTATAGTTTAAAATTTAATAAAAAGATAATTTCAAATATATAACCACATAAATTAACTCTTTGGATACAACAAAAGGTATGTCTTGAATCTGGATCATAAATCACTGTCTTTAAGCCAAATTAGACCAAAATAAGTTAAATCCCGATTAAAATTACTTTTAACATATTAAATGATTGTAGGATTACCCCCTTTGCTTGAATACACTCAAAATTTGCATTAAATTTATTTCATCAATTATAAATAGAAAGATAATGTTCAAACCAACAAGTGGTAATTTTGTTTAGCACTTAGAAGTGTAAAAAGTGTTCGCACGATGAAACGCTATATCATCTAACGAAAATAGGTTGCATCTAAAAAAGGCAAGGCTATTCTACACGACCGAACGTACCCCACAATTATAAAATCTTAACATTCAACAGTTATAACGATAGGTACCTCAAAAAATATGTTAAGTATAATAAGCGGACGAATCACCTATTTGTATATCAGTGGAAGTTCGTAGTTTCGCTCAGGTACTGCTTATTTTAACCATTTAATATCCTAATATAAATATTTTGCGCTAGATAAACTTACCAGTAATTTGAACCAAGGCTTGAAATAGAAAAAAAACCAAACATATTCAGGTTAGGCTAATGCGCAACCCTACATAGTCCTACTATAATAAAATGTAATGTCTTTGCTCGTCAACGAAAAATGAAAAAACGGATAAAAGATGCACCCAAACAATTACACAGTTATAGTGCATTTTCAACTAACAAAGCCGTTAAACCCGTTTTAATTGTAGGCTAACTAACAATGTAAATATAGCGACTTAAAAGCCTTGATTTAAACACTACGACGGTGAAATACGAAAATATAACTTATATCAGTATACCAAAACTGTCAATTTTCTTCAAGCGAGCCTCATGTCTACGCTAGCTTAGAAAGGCGTTTAAAATCAAACTAATTATAATAGAAAAAAAAGTAATCTTTTGGGTAACCTGCCGCAGACACACACATCAAACGACGAAAAATATTAAAAAATGTTATACCTATTTGAAAATGTATAGTCTGTGCCACAGAACACAGAAAGAGGTTAGAAAGGCAATCATGCACCGTTTGTACGGGAACCGCTGTCGCCAGTTTTGCTCCCACTTCTTTTCCTTGCACCGCCCATGGCTACGTTCCAAAACATCACCCGGAGTGAGTAGGTGGTGGGGGGAGAGTGGCCGGTTAGGGTGGTCGGAGTGTTGGTTGTTTTAGAACGGCAAGAGTGTTGTCTGCTTTGTTTACATAACCAAATATACAAAAATAATAAAATATATAATTCATCGGCGCGTCCGTTCGCTTTAATGCATGGATTACATTCCTCTGTTTCATCTACGAAAATGCTAAAACCAACAGAATATGAATTCTGTTAAATCGCGGCCTAACCTAGCTTCAGCGGAAATGAAGGCCAATAGTACAATCGTGTCACTTACGATACCTATAGTCTTTGGAATTTAAAATTAACTTATTGTCGACGTTACGAAGCGCATCCTCGCTCTCCGAGATGCACAAATTGTGTGTGAATATGAAATCTTTGTAATCGCAATCACACACAACTTTAAAATCCACACAATTTCCCGCCAAATCCAATCGAGTGAAATTACACCTTGCTATATTGTGCGGGTGAGATTCTACTCGATCGAGTGCACTCCGTAGCGTTTTAGGACACGCCACTCCAACACTCTCGAGTGCACCCTAAATGTTTTAGGACATACTTCGGGTGACCGAGTGCACTCGGGTGATGTTTTAGAACGTAGCCCATGCAAAGTCGCGCGAAATCGGGCTGAACCAATCACAACGCTCACTGGGCTCCTCATTCACAAAAATTCACTGACGTCAAGAGCCGCGTGTACAAATAACATTATTTTAGTGATTGACATCAATGAATAGTTATCGATATTAAATATTGCCAGCTATTTAACCATTTGAAATATTTAGAAAACCAAAAAATAATTATTACTTTCATTATACGTTTATAATTAATAATATTCAAGTAATATATTGTTTCTATGAAACAAAATTATAGCTTTTTAGCTCAAAAATGTTGTAGGTTAGACGTAAAATAAAAGAAAAACTATAATACTATAAAGCACCGGTCCCAAAGCATAAACTAGAATGGATAATCTGACAAACGGACGTGCGGTAGTTTAGTTGTTAGGATATTTTGGTTGGATGGAGAAGTAAATATTTGTAAAGTAAATATTTACCTGTAAATTTGTGTTTTTTAAAGTACTCAAATCTTCATGTCTTAATGAAAACTTTTTCTGTAAATCGTTAATAATATCTTCCATTTTGTATACTTTTTTTTTCAAACGTCGATTTTGTGTTTGTATTTTTTTAATTATTTTTTTTTGTCGTTTTATAACAGTCTCTTTAGAAACAAGTATTTTTTTTTAATTTTTCCTGGGTGTTGATACATTTGAGCTATTACTTGACAGTACATTGAACTGAAAATAATTACGGATTTATTAATTGACTATTACATTTTAAATTAATTTTTATGTTGTCGTTATTTTTACCTGTAAGATTTTTTTGGGACTGTCTTTTATTATCAAAGAGGTTGATGTTATTGAATCCAAAATGTCCTAGAATAAATCAATTACCTTATATTTAATGTATTTTATTAAAACTTTGCGCTACATATTTTACGTAATATTCATAAACCTGTCTCATCCGTTTTGTTAAATCATTATCGTTTATGTTATTTCTCGCTTCTGTAAGACTACGTTTTTGTGATTTACCATTGTTTAATTTCTCTTTGATTAACGACGAAGTAGAACTTCGCGCATCATTTATCTTAAACATAAAAGAGTTGGCTTACTGATATAGCAATCATTATTTGATATTATTAAAAAATTATAATACATACTGCAGAATACAAATACACGACTTTTTCATGTGGTATTACACTGCTTTTTAAATACTTGTTCCCAGATTTTTTTATATCAAAATCATTTTCACTAAAATGTTTTGAGCAAATGGTGCTTGACTTAGTAGGAATCCATTCTTCTCTACCTGTTGCGTCAATCCACTTTTTACGTATATCCGGATCTTTAGGAAAACTAAAATAATATGTCCAAAAACAGTTATTAAAAGGGTATAATTGATAGTAAAATATATTTAAAATAAATAAATCAATACAAAAACCACCAACAGACTCGTGAACAAATGTTCGTGCTTATCACACAAACTAACGTAGGAATAAGAACAAGACTAACACAAACATTTGTTCCCGCCAGGATTTGAACCTGGACTGCTTGATGTAAAGCTCCGTTACTGACGACTTTACCACGGCGGCGCGGCGTCCTAACGGCGTGTCTAGTATTCATGATATAACAAGCTGGCCACCTACCTATGCTAAAATAGTCATATAAATATTATGGTGATATTAAAAATTCTAAGTTGTAAAATTAGTTTAGAATTTGTCCATAATTTTTTTACTAATCGAACTAATTGTATCGTGAAAATTGAAATTTATTTTACAATTTTAATCTTTGATTACATCGCCGTACTTATATGAATAGGATGTTAGAAAGGGTAGGTGTTAGCTTCGCCAAACATTATGTATTATCGAAAAGTAATAATTATTATTATGGCATTTTAAGTGACAAATAATATGTTATTTTTACTTTATACAAATATTTTAAAATATACATTTATCGATAAAATGTAATGCGTGCGTTTTTTGATTAGCACGGCACTATCCCTTGTACTGCGACTACTGCGTTAATGCTCATTAAGCCAAATGCGTCACTACCGAAAGCAGTGTACTAGATTACGCGTTCTAAGTAATATGGCAAAAATCGCGTGCGTACATTGCCGGTAATGTATATTTTTTAGAAAAATATTATGTAACTTATCGTTATGATCAGTTTTGGTGGATTTTGACATTATGATGTATGGAATATGGTCATTATGATCAATTTACTACTTACCGATGAAAAGAAATTCCTTCTTAGCTACACTTGACACCTGACTTCTTGTTTTACAAGTAATTATAGCACAAGAAGGCATTTTTTTATATTTATAGCGCCGCGCTTCACGATACACTCACTGTTGTTGTCCGTCAGTGATTAAACAACGCGTCGCGTTGCGGGGCCACAAGTATGAGCATTTAGTCATAGTTGTGGCTACCGTGCCCCGCCCACATAGCCCTTCTAACCTCTTTCTGTGTTCTGTGGTCTGTGCCGCCGTTCTATGCGTTTGCGTCAGCGTATTTTAAATTCATATCAGTATTGCTACTTATACTAAGCCATATTACCTGCTAACCATGATCGGAATAGCCGTTTCCTTGCGGCTATACTTGTAAGCCTAGTGCCTCATGATCCTAATCTGCAATAGTAATCACAATAATGGCAACTCGATGTTCCCATATGAGGTAGCAAATGAAAAATGTCTCTGTCGTTCTATTTTAACTATAGATTTAATGCAGCTACAGCATTATAAAATATGTTCTTAGCAGACTATGGGAAGATGAGTTAGCATTAAATTCATTTGATATCTACAAAATGTACGTGTTCGCTTTGTTCAGATTATTTTCTCTAACATTTACTACAGAATAGTAAATCGAATACAGTGTTTATAATATCGATTCATAGTTTCACCGCACTCAGTCACATGTGAAACCATAAACTAAAAGGCACCACAAATACCACTTACGATACAAGAGTTTATATTCAGTTTCATAGAGAAACATGCCAGTTTTAAAGGTTGTCTATGATTTCAAAAATTAGTAATAACCATCGAGTTAATTATTAATCCGTCACAATCGTTAGAATTGAAGTTCGATTCTCACCTTGCAAAGGCAAGAATCGTGTAACAATTTAATAAATCACAATAGCTATTTATATTTTATTCAATTCATACCATATTATATATGTGGAGGGCAACACTAGACGTTTTTATTAGATTTTAAAAATTCTTTCCGATAAATTTATTTCGTTGGACAACACCTTAAAACTGTAATGTTTACAAGTTAAACATTTTATGATACAAAGGTACACCGATTTCGTATATGTATGAACACTGGTCAACATTTTTAACGATGTATTTTACACAATACAGTCTATCTATACATTATACAATATATTTGTTAAATATCTATACATTTTCTGTACACATCAGAAAATTTAACGAATTGAAAAATACCATAGAAGTCCCCACACTGTTCACAAAACAGTTCAAGCAATAACAATAATGACACAAACTGCATTTTGAAATATATTTCTAATATCTATATTTCACCGGCCACTCGCACTCTCGGCACTCAGTCGTATGATGTCATGAAACACCACATAATTTTCAATAATATATTCCTGTTTTATCATTTGTTACAACTTACTACAAAAACAGTTTTAAATTAATAAAAATTGTTGAAAATATAAAATAAAAAGCTACTCTTCCCTTGAAATTTTTATGCAGGCAACACCTATCATTAATCATTATAGAAGGAATATGAAAATGGCAGCAACATTAATTTTACCGTAAAAATCTAAGTTAATTACAAATTAAAGAAACTCAAAACTATCCTCGTAATAAAAACACACAAATATTATTGATAGATTTGACAACAGAAAGAGATAGCCTTTATTAACTTTGTCAATTTCATATTTGAAAGAGCGAGATAGACATGAATGGCTTACGACGTGCACTAAAAATATGCGCGATAAATTATAGTGGACCAAACTTATGACACATTAATGTTAAAATTTCATATAAATAACGTGTCGAGTGCTATACTAGTGCCACTACAAACAGATAACTCGATGAATTACCAAACTATAAAGTATGATAGTGTGACAAAGTAATATTCCTTCTTAATGGCTTTGGCAGATTGAAATATCTCCTGATACATTACGATGCGATAGATAAATTCTTTGTCCTGCATCTCGCGCACGTTACATCTTCTGTTCTGTGTTTATGCAATCTTAGAAAGTTTAGCAACAACCAGTCGTTGAGAAATCGCTTGCTTAAGCAATATCAATCAATCTGCAGCAAGCCTGACATGAAATAAAACGAATATTTAAGTCTCCATAACAGAACACAGACAATAAACCCAAAACTTGAATATTCTCTTAAAAACATGTTCCATCCAACAGAATAATAACCTTTCTAATAGCCAACCATAGCCAATACTGTATACGTTGTTCCCCCAAACGCTTCGTCAATAAAGGTCTGTGGTCTGCAGGCAATTTGAGTCCGAGAGCTGCACGAGTGGCTGTCGGCGTTTCGTCCGGCCGTTATAATGCTACATGGCCAGCGGTTTCCCGCGACACTGCTCCTGCACGTAGTTCGTGAAACGCTTCAAGAACTTGGGATACTCACGCTTGTACACAGCGCGAAGTACGCCCGCCGGCGCCCAACCGCCAGGATTCACTGGAAATGTATCATATAGTTTAATATCATATTATAATAGTTTTAACCGCCTTGAGACCACTGGATATTGATCAGGAGGTCTGGTGTTAGATTCCCATGGGGCCAGAAGTTTTTCTGCTTGGTTTGGTCGGTGGTAGGGCTTTTGAGCTCGCCTGAATAGCTACCACCGTCTTACCGCACCCCGGACACTCCATACAACGTTCGCAAATCAATTACCTATTACTACTACTTAAGCAAATGACGTTTGTACACGCGCAAATGTGTGCGTGGAATCTAGTAGGGCTGAGTGCGTCTTGGCGATAGCCCGACCATCTTGGTCGGGCTTGCCCAGGCGCGCTGGTAGTGGTAGTCGCAGTGTGGACCTTACCATGCGCGCCCATAAGGGCAGGGGGAACACCGGGGGGTTTTAGTGGGTCGGCCTGGCACTCTGCCGGGAGAGCCCCACACACGCCCGCCGTCTAACCAACGGCGGGTACGGTGCGGTTGCGCATTTCCCCCCGGAAAAAAAAAGGGCTGAGTGCGTCATTATCAACAGAAATGACAGCGACCGCCTTCTCTTTAACCTGCATAGCGCTATCTCTGTTATCGACCAGCGCTCGCGTCTACTCGGTGAACGTGAAACGTTATCATGCCCGGGCGATCGCGCGCGCCCTTGTTTAAGTGTCAGTGATGTCTACAACAAAGTGCGGGGTGGGGTGAGGTGAGGTATTTGAAATGAGTGCGGGAAGGTGAGTGGCCGTTCTGTACGGAGTACTATTATATCTTCTGTGGTATTACTATATATATACTTAAGTATATTATACCTAAGTTTGCCGCCAGAATAACAATGTTAATAGCATACTTGTGTTCCGACATTAAGAGGTAAGATAGCCAGTTCCACAGCTGTTGAGGAGGCCAGGTGAAGCTCGCTTCCACCTTCGGCCTTATCGTCACTTACCAACAGATGAGATGAAGGCCAAAAGCTTCCATGTTGTATGTAAAAAAAGTTACAATAACGGTATTTACAGCCTAAACATATACAACGTGTTTGCTCGGAATCGAGAGGAGACTCGTTAAGTTTCCACAGATAAAAAAAATATGAATCAGATTTTATTAAACATTCTTTTTTTTTCAATTACGCCGCTTTTTAATTAACCTAACTTTTGTTATCAGAGTTGAATGAATATAGACTTGCGCGCACGTACTATGCAGGCGAAATCTTCCCTGTTTGCGCGTAAAGAAAAAAGTGGTAGCGGGGAAAGGAGCGTGCGATGGCTCGCCGCCAATATTAGTATTTGTAGGAACAAAGGGTACGTTCGAGAACGAGTCATTGTGACTGGCCGCACAAATACGTTTTCCGCATTTGATTTCCGAACGTGGAATACAGACACGGAATTCCGTGAACCTTCTTTTCCGAGGGGAATGCGTGCGTGCGTGCGTGCGTGCGAGCGTACTCGCCGTTAGCTAGATGACGAGAATTCTGTGAACCTAACGCAGACCCTCATTTTTCTCACCCGGTAAGCCTCGTTTCGTAACATTTGTAACAACCCTCGCCTTTTAAGATCCCTAATTATCTAACTATTGCATAAAATACTATGGTATTATTCTTTCATAATTTATAATAAAAAAACAAGTTGCGGTGTCTGAGGTTTGGGTTTTGAAACGGGGTAAAAAGTGATTACGCGAATAATTCTGACCTAGCGTCGCGGAACGAGTTATCTGTGGATTTTCTAACCTCTCTCCCATATTATGTCTCATCGCTATCTCTCGGTAGAGAGTATATGTTCTATGATCACTCGCTGTCGCTATCATCTTTCTGGATTTGGAGTTAATTGCAATGTGCAAACATGCTACAATAGTTCTTTTGTATTTTCCACAATTTACCGCGTCAAGTCAATGTCAACTGTCACTACTGTCAGTTACAGCCATGACAGAAATAATTACCACCCCTGAATTTTATAGGATAAACAAATCGCTGTTTCCAGGATACAATTGATTCGGCAAAATCGTTCCAAAACACCTCGATAAACATCTTCGGGTGTGTTTCGGAACTGGGATTGAGTCAATTTAGCAATTTACCGAGTGAAACTTATCCGTTTTGGAACGCAACCTAAGTTGCCAAACAAAGCATACTGCCCACCTTATGGTAAGTGGTAACAGCAAATCTGCATCCCCCACAAGAACCACAGTGTACGTTGCCTACTTATAACACAAAATGTAATGTCACGGTATCCAGTGCTTTGCAGCAGAAATAGTGACGACGGAGGTACCCACGCAGACGACCCTGGTACAGAGTCTCCCTCCGATAGATATTTGCAACTTGGAAAAATTATCCAGAAATAGAACTGTTGCCTCAGGCCATGACAACGGCGAGTCAAGTTGCTTGTTAACGGCGACTCAAGGTAGCCTTCCAGCTTCAACGAAAAAAAACAAATACACGTGATATCCCACTAACCCCAAACCCCTTCCCCCTTTCGAGCCTCACGCGAATTAATGCACGACCCCTAGATCACGCACGCATGCACACACACCCGCACGCACGGCACGAACGCAGGCACAGATAATAGGGAATACTTTAGATTAACTTATAAGGTATATATTTTGTTACTTTATTATACATATTTTTTGTATTCGAACCGGCTATCTCATTCCCAAATCATGTAAATCTACTGACTTGAGACAAAAGCTACTCACCCGTGCTGCAGTACGCTATACTGGTGGTGACGTTGTCGCGAGAGGGCGTCTGCCCTCGGGGATACTCGCTGCGACACGCCAGGCAGACGGTCACGAACAGACGGATGCACGCACCCGTATTGGCCTGATTGCAAATGTATATTTTTGTCAGTGGTTTTTGTGAATTATCGCGATAGAATTACCTGTTTAAATTGCTTGACATTTCAGACGGGTTACACCGACCGTGGTCACAGGCACGCCGGACAGTTCACACTTATTGTGTCCCTATTTAGTGTAGTGTAGTGTGTGACGGTAGCAGAAGAAACATCGTGCGGGTGGATGAATTTGAATCTACCTCACATATGGAGTGAAAACATCGTAGTTTTCCAGCCCGCCTGTAACCACAGTCGGTGTAAACCGGCTGAAACGTCGGGCAATTGAAAAAGGTAATTCTATCGCGTTAATTCCCGTTACTTTTATTCATGTTAATCATGCAACGCGAAAGTTTAAAGTGATTGATGGTTTTTGTTTTTCACAACATGTGTCTGTGTCTAAAATTCCTTTGTTGCCCGTGGTCCACCTGCGTAGTTCACCTGGGTGTACCATAGGAAAAAAATATTTCCCGTAGTACACCTGGGTGTACCATAGGTAAAAAATATTTCCCGTAGTACACCTGGGTGTACCATGGGTAAAATATATTTCCCGTAGTACACCTGGGTGTACCATGGTTAAAATATATTTCCCGTAATACACTCAGGTGAACCATAGGAAATGATTTTCCCTGTAGATCCAAAAGCCGCACCAATATCTTGAGACTTTTAAATGTATTGCTCAAAAATATGAATTTAAAATCAAAAAGGCGAAAAATAGATATTGAAAATGGCGATTACATCATTTTGCGCTTTTGACCTTATGCTCCTAAACGATAAAATATATTCAGATGCAACATTAGGAGTCGCTTTAGAAAAACTCTAATATTTCACAAACTTTGAATTGTTTGTCTTTTTAGTTGTCAAAACATGTTTCATAGTCAATGCTGCTTCCAATATCAGCCTTTAGCTCCGGAAAGCCCTATGCCAAAAAGCAGCCACGGACTTCTACTTCCGGATAAACATCAAGAATTGCATGTATCCCCAAATATACTTACCAAATATACTTATCCCCAAATATAATTGCATGTATACTTCAAAGTCAAAATGATACTTTTTTGTTTTTTTAGTTTTCAATCTTTAAATGGAAATTAGTTGGGAGACTTTTCTTTCTGCGTTATGCCTTTGTTATTAAAGAAATAAAATGATACCCATATTAGTCTTTCATTTCCTACGATGTAATCATGAGGACGTTCCGGTGAACAACGAGAAATATTTTTTTCCTATGGTACACCCAGGTGAACTACGCAGGTGGAGAAAAATAAAGTGATATCCATATTAATCTTTCATTTACTGCGATGTAATCATATGGACGTGCCGGTGAACAACGGGAAATATTTTTTTCCTATGGTACACCCAGGTGAACTACGTAGGTGGACCACGGGCAACAAAGGCTAAAATTGTGTGAGCACGTTTAGCTTATTGTGAGTTACACAGTACATAGGGTTGTTTTGGAACCCCGCCAAATTTTTTCTAGTCATTTCATAGCGGTAATAATAATATGGTTTAATTTATAAAATATAAACCATGTTGTTTTTTAACATTTTTGTTTAAACTTTTCCGTACGTAAACTAAAATGATGGTCATTTGTTTGTTTATTGGGCACAGCACCCAGTGCAAGGTCGCTGCGTCCTCAGTGTTAGGTATTCGTACATGGTAGAGATTCTTCGCCGATTTTGGGCCGCGCAGGGCGATGATGAGTTTCATTAGCTTTTGGTGTTAACTTTTCGTGCTGGTTCATGTATTTCATTTGAACATTTTCACCAAGTTAATATGAAATACCCAAACTATTAGAAGGGTTCTCTGATACCATTTTTTGACAGCTTTGACATTTCAAATCTTTTTTTTGAATCAAAAAGATTTAAAAAATAAATTAACTAATAAATAAAATACTCCAGTAATTTTAAATTACTGGACTTATTAGGTAAGACCTTAAAATTTAGAGCAAGAAAAAGCAGTTCCTACCGTTTCATTTGTCACAATTAGCGTGGCTAAAAATGTTAACATTTCTCAAAAGAAACGCAAAACGAAGCTAGCATCAGATGTTAGCACCAGCAAAGTGGTGATTCTTATCTGGAACACACCTACAGTAAGTCGCCGACACTTTTTTGTCGTCAACACTTCTGCGAGATTGTGTATCTGTGTAGTTCTTTTATATTACACAGTGAGTGTATCTAAATCAAAGACATTATACTAGTACGAGATTGTAAAAAAATTCTTGATCAACAAAATTCATGGTTACCCTACAGAATATGATTCTTGTTTTTACTTACGCGTGGAAGGAAAAAGGGCTACCGGGATAAGATACATTTTTGCACCCTGTCACACAATAAGAATTCACCATTTTTCGTGAAAAAATTTACACAATCGCAAATCGAAGCACGAGAATAAACCAAACAACCAAGCAAACTACGTGAGCAAACCGCCATCTTACATTGAGTAATACCAGAATTAAATATTTAAGCACTACTCTTACTCATTATTAATAAGTTAGTTTTAAAATACAATGAATTAATTATTAATCATTGGAACAGTAGAAATATTTGAATAAGTTCCGAAGTTTATTAATCATTCGTTTCGGTAATACATAAAAAAGAAGAAAAAAATTCTACCATCATCACCAAACCGAATGATAAGTTGAGCTGGCAAGACGTCAGACAAGGACACACTACCAGCGGGAGCCCTCTCGGCGCGGACCGCTTTTGGCTAGCTTATAAGGCAATAGCTACCTTATGTATATAACGATAGATCTCATTTTAACTAAACAGAAAATTTTGGTGCAGTCTAGGTACTAGTAGAATTTCAATGATCTGCAGGCCAATCATGGATCTTTCATCATATGACATGGTAATAATTTGAGAAAAAGAAGTCATGAAATGCTGCATTTCGTATTACCGATCTCCAATGATGTCATCACTATGGCATAATTTCAATGATGTCATCATTAAATAATGAACTAATGATCAAAAATCTGACCGGAAATCGTATTTTTCGTTTTGCACTATGATATCATATGATATCATTTGCAAAACCATGAGATCGGTAATAGGCCCTCTGAATGAAGTCCACTGACCGGGTAGTCGCCGTTGACGGTGGAGTGGTTCGTGACCGCGTAAGTGTCGCCATCGGCGGCCCTCACATGCGACCAGAACAGCGCGTCCCTCTGCGAAGCCGGCCAGATCCGCTTGAACGTCTGATGGAACACCATAGCGTCTGACGATATCTCCTCCACTATCGTCATCGTCTCCAGCGTCGCTGCAAGTTACAACAATGTTGCTTCACACATTTTCATTCAGTGGTTGGAAGTGGGTTACGTCACTCATGGGCGATTGTGTCTTTCGAACTTCAAATTGGACATAAACACAAAATATAATAAGGTCAGGGACGAGAGTATAAGAATATAAATCAACGAACGAAAAAAAAACTAATAAAATAATATACAGTGTGTAACAAAAACCCTGTGAACCCTTTTAGGAGCATTTCCAGAATCGATATACGATGGGTTTTTAAGTGGATGATTTTTTTTATTTTTCCATAAACAATAGTAGATTTTACAACAAGTGCACAAAACGAACCACTTTTATCCGAGACTTTTAGCATATATGTCATATATGATTTAGCTTTAGCATTATATGAATTTTAGATAGTAATGTCGAGGATAAAATGGTTTTGTGGACGAGTTATAAACTGCTTTTCACTTTGATTGCGAGGAAATAAAACAGTAGTATAACATAACATTTTTTTAATTAAAATTCAAAGTAAAATTAGTACAGTTTTGAATACTGAAGGAAATTGTTTTATGTCTTAAAAAACACATAAGGCAAATAATTTAAAGTAAATATAATAAAATAACAAATTCTATCTATGAACTTCTTATTGTGTTTGGCTGTATGGCTCATTTTCTTTGCCTTAATATAGATACGATTTATGTATGAGTAGATTTTGTGCACTTGTGCACAAAATTCGATTTTGTGCAGCCTATATTATCTTGCACAAATAAGCACTTTCAGAGCATGAGAAGTGAAAAAATATTTAATGATTGTACCCCTCTTTGTGCTCCGGTGGCGACCCCTCATCTATGCCTATTATTGATTACTTGTAAATACTGATGTTTAAAACATTTCACAAATGCATCAATTTTATAACCACTGGAACGTCCGTGGGGACTATAGTCCCCAAAATCTCGATCTTCTCGCCCGACCTGGGTACTATGGTACCCAGTTCCCTTTGCGTAAAACCGCGCGGTGTGATAAAAAAATCGCGAAAAATAAAATATTTTCTCTATGGCTTTATTCCTTTGTCAATAGTCTCTTTCATAAGTTGACAGGTCATGTCCAATTTATTTTTAGTCTTAGATTGAAATAAATTTGTCATAGTCTGCGGTTTAACTTACTTGGCCGTATCCATACGTTTCTTACTCCATGACCGATGAGATTTATTGCGTACTTACTTAGTCTGTATTAGTATTTTCGTAGAGTGTTCTATATCAAAATAAACTAGAAGAATTGGGCTACATTATTATGTATGGTTTATGATAGTTTATAGTGTTATATTGCCACACTAAACGTTTTTTTCAAAAAGTGAGTATTTTTGAAATTTTAAGCACTTTAGTTACTATTCTCGTCATTATTCATTCAATTATGAATCCTTATCTAATTAACTATTATAAGTTCATTCCTTATTAAATTAGCTTTCCATACGTATTTTTTATTTAATTTTAGACACAATAATTTATTTTTTGCATTTTTTTTAAATTTGAGGTCGCGCGTGCGCATCTCGCGTATATAATTACGTAATTAATCGTTTTTATTATTTTTTTCTTTTTTCATTAATAATATTACCCAAAACTATTATATATCAAAATAATCTTCAAGAATAGGGCTATAATAATATATATGGTTATTTAAAGTTTTATAAAATAGTTTTGGTGCAAAAATTTTTTAAAAAAAATCGGGTCTTCCGCGACCTTCCGAACATTTTCGCGCTTCATTCATTTAATTATTAATCCTTATCTAATTAACTGTTATAAGTTCCTTCTATATTAAATTACCTTTCCATACGTATTTTTTGTTCTCTTGTAGACAGTATATGTCACTCTCCGCAATTTTTTGAACACTCCGTACGCGCCGGGGTGAGTCATTCCGCAATGGCGGCACGTTTGATATTTGAGATATACTACTTTTTGCTTTTGAAACCCACCACGCTTCGCGTGGCGAGCGTTCCAGTGGATAAACAATCTAACAGTGGACATTATTTAATTAAAAATTGTTTTTTTTATTGTAACTTCTTTAAGGGTTCATAGGATTTTTGTTACACACTGCATGATAGGACGCAATTTATTGTCTAAAGCTGAACGCACATATGTCCGCGCCGCATTTTTGGAATTCGTTGTATGAAATTATATGAAACTTCGCTCATTTAACCCGCACCGTAGCGCCGAATTTCAAAAATGCGGGAGGTTTCCGGATATTGAAAATCGCGTGCTGATGACGTCATATAGTGCAGCGCGTACGGCGCGTGCTGATTTGTGCGTTCAGCTTAAGCTGAATTGCACAAGACGTTTACCTCCGCTCAGTCAAATTGACATATTATGTCAATCCTTCGACTATGGATATTTTTGTGAAAGGAGATTCGCATATTGATTAGCATTAGCTTTATTATCAGACAAACAACATGGTCGAGTTTTTTGAATTGCTTTTAAATAACGACGACATTACAGTACATCAACATAAATAATCGGCATCGGAAAACATCGGAAACAATCGTCTCACTTATCAAACACAATTGACAGAAAGTAGTTTGGCTCTAAAATTCATTTACAATCATAAGAGCAGCTCTATATCATTAAGCTGCCTAGATGTGTTAGAAGTTAGCCGACGCCCATTATTGATCTTGAAGTACTGTCATCATCACAGCTCATATACGTTCCCCACCGAGGGGCTCGAGCCTACCCTATGTTAGGGTGATTAGGCCTTAGTCAACCACGCTGGCCCAATGCGGATTGGTCGACTTCACATACACCATTGAATTTCTTCGCAGATGTATGCAGGTTGCCTCTCGATGTTTTCCTTCACCGCAAGAGCGTCAGACAAATGTACATATGAAATTCGAAAGCGAAAAACACATTGATACACGGCGGTCTCGAACCCGGACCTCCCGATAGGAAGGCAAGTGCCGAGTCCACAGCGCCACCGAAGTACTGTACAAGTTTTAAATTGCTGCTTAGTCAAATAGATCTTTCATGGCCTGTGACGTTATTGTATAAGTTGGCTATAATAATAATACAGACAAAAATCTGTTATGCAAGAAAGAGATGCAATATAATTTTCAACATCTACTATAATAATTTTTATATAACTTCACAACACAAATTTATTAATGCTTTTAATCTTCAAATGACTTGAGCTCTATGTTTGTCAAAATACAAATGGAATATACTGACCCGCATTTACAGCCGTTGTATCTGTAATATATAAAAATCTCGTGTCACAGTGTTTGTTATAGAACTCCTCCGAAACGGCTTGACCGATTTTTAGGCGGTCTGAGAATAGTTCGTAGGCTATTTTTTACACTCACTTTGTGACAAGGGTGGCCAATTCCAGATTTTTTTTACAATTATTATGGCGAAACGTAGTTCGCGATCACAGCTAGTTTTATAATATAAAAAAAAATAAGTTGTAGCGTCTGAGGTTTTAGACTATTTAACACGTTGTAAAAAAAAAAAATAAAAAAATAAAAAAAAAAATTAATCTAATATGACAAAGTCGGCACTCACTCTCCCACTCGTATCTGTAGCGCGGGTTGAAGAAGTAGTGGCACATCTCGCGGGCGGAGACGCCGCGCACTTTGTGCATCGCCTTGAGCGGGTCCGTCACCATGCCGTCTACCTCCATCTCTCTGAAACGAAAACATTTCCAATATTAAAGAGTATCAGTTTTCGATTATTGTTTCGAAAGGGGCTTCTGTGTTCATAAAAGGCTTTGGTGACTAACTGGAGTATCAACGGAGAACCCACACTAGTGGAGCTAGAAGCGTGAAGTTCGGTACAGATTGCGGCAAATTCTAGTCCACTCTGAACACAGCGCGATTCGCGTTGCACTGTTGTAATATAGGTATAATTAAATTAAATTATACTGTCTGTCTACTTAGAGTCAGATTTTTAATTCGACGGAATTCTGACAGATGTCATCCATAGACAAATCAGATATCAATAACCTTTTGTGCTTAGATTTTTTTAAATATTTAATAACAACAACAACAACAAAAAATATGAAACAAAATTAGATCAAGTAATGACATTGTAAATAGTGTTTGTTTTGTGCACTCAATGCACACTAGCTAGAACGTAAATTTTTAAGTGCTAAATGGAAAAACAGAGTAAAACAACATATTTCTCAAATAAAAATATTTATTAATCATCATCACTTATATCATCATTGTCGCCATCATCGTCAACTCGGATTATAAAAGTATCACACACACTATCTAGCAGATCATAAAGAGGGCACATTTTATCCTCTTCTTTAATAATATGGTTTATGCATTCTTGCGATTTTTCAGCTGTGATATTATATGCCCTCTAATTTGTTTCACTTTGCGCAACTCGGACCGCGGTGCATGACGCGGTGTTAATAGTTCTTTAATTTTAAAATTTGACATCTTTTTATATTGGCTCTTAGAAAAAGCAAAAATTTTACAAACGAAGAGGTTCTTCTAAAAAAGGTTGGCAGCCTATGGATTATTGAACAGGGATCCAAGTAATAGAAAAATAGTTTCCTTGACAATTATTGTAACGTCAATAATGTGATATTAAATAATGTAATTACCATTTTAAAATTATCAGTAATTTTTTAAGTTTTTAGTTTTTCTAATTGAAACCTTAAATTCAAGTAAGGTTTATTTTTTATTTTGCTAAAATGCTCTCCCTTTTTAGTGAGAATTTTTCAATGTTAGCAACACTTCTGAAATGTCAGAATTCCGTCGAATTAAAAATCAGACTGTAGGTGATAAGTTAAAGATGAATGTGTGACATTCACTAAATAAGTTATAACACGATAAGAATAAACTTTGCCGTGAAACAACTTCAGAGCGGACTCGAAGTTAGGCGCGCAATCTACACGAGTTTCTTGGCTGATGTATGCGCCCGGTTTACTATCACGATCTCGTGGGGACGGAGGCGAATTTCCTGAGGCTACGGGACTTTGTGCTTACATGCAAACCGTGCGTTTGGCCGCCCCAGAAAGGCCAGGACACAGGGACAAAGGAGACGGAACTAAAAAAAATTGCGGGGAGTTAGCATTGCGCACGGTTGAGTATAGTCCCAGGTTTTCCAGGTCCCAGGCGCCATTCGGCCCGCATAACCAGGATTGGTTGAATAGGGCCATGGGTGGAAGGTGTTTTGAAATGAACACTCTTGGCATTCATCTCAGCTGATGGTAAAGGACGATAAAGTCGAAGAGAAAAGTTAAATGGATTAAAACGGGGATTAACATATAGGCTACTTATTATCCCGGAAATGTAATTAGTTCCTGCGGCAAGTAAATTTACAGTTTTTCCTTTGATCTTTTAAGGCGAAACATAGTTCGCAGGCACAGCTAGTAATATCATATATTCGAATGCTTTTGACATATATGGAATATGAGACACTTTTCAGACTTTAAGACCACATTGTAGCAAATTAGCATATAAATGATATTCCACTCTATTCTAATTATAATGCGTTGAAATTAGTCTTACCTCCTGTACATTCTCATGTCGCCCTCCTCTGCGAACAGTTGCCAGCCTATTTCGCCGCCGACGCCTTCGAACGCGGCCTGTATCTGCTCCGTTGATATCCGGTCGATCTGAAACATTCATTCATTCAGCTGTCGGCATAAATTCTATTCGAACGTCCCAATTTTTATCGATAATACAAAATAGAAGCAGCCCCACTACCATTAACGCTTAAAACATTATTAGAACCGCCGTGAACGAAACGGCGCTATACGCTACAGAAGCAGTGTCTCTGATTCAATATTGTTTTAGCCTTATGCTGTAAACGATCAGGTACTAGGATATGTATAAGGACCTAGAGGTCCGCCTCATACCTAATTCTATTTTTGTCTACCCTCAATTCTAGTTTAGCTGCGGCACACTGCATCTGGGATCTGAGAACTACAAGATTGAATACTAGAATTTCTTTTAAGTTCTATGGTTTTAATGTTAGCCGCCAATTTTGAACTTTTGAATATTCAAACTGATTGTAATTTAGAATGATAAGACAACCGGGAGAATTAATATTAATGTAATTGTTAAGTCACAGCGTTGCTTTGAATTTGTCAGGTCACGTGCGAAAAAGAATCTCATTAAGAAGAATATCCGTGCAATAATTTTCTATACGTTCTGAAGTAGCGGCTTCAGTGCTCTGAAAAGCCTGTATCGACGTTCCATGATGAAGCAATCTTCGGATTGTCGAACTTATTTCATTTAAGCATATTTCTACAGTAAGCTCCCATTCAAGCTTTACATTTACACTACGAATACCACCACTATTAATTTACCAGAGATATAAAAACGGTTCAAAGGTCAAACAGTATAGCTTTACAAAAAGCTAGCTGTACATACCAGTCTACATTCCAAATCTAGAAAAGGACTTCCAAAATCCGCCTTTACTGAATATAACATCTTTGCTGAGAGACAACAAATTCTCGAACATCCTAATGTAATATATTATCGAAAGATAGAAACGCTATAGGCATCTTGAGGGGCCTAAACAATTGAAAAACGACAACGAAGGTAGAAAAGAACAAAATGTATGTATGACAATATTCCGCGTTACGAATAATTATCATATATTGCCATTCGATACGTTCTAATAAAACGAACGCGAATGAGACTTCGGTTACAGGCACAGGGACAATTCAGAAGGTCTTGCATGAGACGCTTGATGTGAGAAAATAGTTATTTTGCTTTTATTAAAATGTGTTAGCTAAATATACGCGAGTAAATCCGAAAGCTGTAGTTTTATTTAAATGTGTAGTACTCGCGCGAATAAAAGACATTATTAGCTATTTTGCTGTTTAATCCCACTTTTGCTTTCCGACAATCATTATGCGACCCGCGTCAGATGATGTTACCTCTTCAGCGGTTCAACCGAGGAGAGTCCAACCACGTCGTCACATCGTCAGTGATGAATGACGAATCTTAGATCTATACCTTCAATCCTGATACTAAGCAACAACTGACTATCTGGGTCTTCCAAGGCGAGCCAAAGCCGATTAAAGTTGTTCGCTCTCGAAGCACTTCGAAGATGGTGGCTAGGCTACGATAATGGTGAAAACCGGTCATGCTTGCCGCGAAGAGTTACTTTCGCATTTATAATATTAGTAAGGATCAGTATGGATACTCGGGTCTATGGTCTCTTTCAAAGAAAAAAACAAGGGAAAATCGCAAAAATGTACGTATTTAATATGCGATTTCGAACGATTGCTCGTTGAAATCGCGTGGCATGACAGTTCACCGCGACGTACCGCTTTATTTGTGTTTTGGTGGCAAGGGCAAGCTATGAGGGGCTGGCCTAATAATGTACAACGATTATAATACAACTTTTTGTTGTCTAAGTGCATAGCCTCTTCTTTTACAACAATGTTGGCAAACAAGAAGCTTGCCCATCTGATAATGAGCAGTATCTCCCACACCCAACCTTGCGAATTTGATTATTTCGATTCGATCTAACCGTAAAAAGCTTATTATGTAACTACCTAATTCATAGATGACTCAACCTTCCCTTCTATTGAGCGAAGTTTTGGATTGTTTAGCTTCAAAGGTCACGTTGTTGATCCACGTGAGGCGGGATGCTTAGCACTTTTTCAGGAAACATTGTAATTTCGACAAGACACTTTTTTTTTATTGTTAATAGGTTTGCGCTTGACCCAGAATCACCTGATGGTAAGCGAGACTGGGTCTATGATAGAGCGTGCTTACATAGTAAATGCCCATTAACCCTTTTCTTTAAAAAGACCCAGGTTATAATGGTCTGGGAACACCGATGAAGGTAAAGAGTTCCATTCCTTGGCGACAAGAATAAGGAAAGAATTGCCGAATCGTTTAGTTCGGCAAAATGGAATGTCCACAGTGTAGGGATGAATCCCCGATGTGCGTCTTAGATCTCTAAAAAGGAACGGAGCAGGAGGTATAAGACTATGTAGCTCTTGAGCGCACTCTCCAAAATGTATCTTATTGTAATGTATCTTAGTTAGGGGCTTCGCTATTTGTATCGGTGAATTGTGTACGTGGCATAATGCAAAATGCAGTCAGGTTTGGCGGGAATGCAACGACTCGCAACATCTAGAATAATACAGCCCCTCGTTACACAAAGATATAGAATTTAATTCGATTAAGAAAGTAGCGCACGCGCACATTATGTCACTTATACTGTTTTTTTGTCTGTTTCTTCGGTAAGTAAAAGTTTCCGGCCTGACCAAGAGATGGCGCCACTAGGTCTACTTTTGGAGCGGCGTCCTCACAGAACAGAAATTTCTGTTCTGTGGGCGTCCTACAGTACTATTCCTGCCGAGCTTGTATGTACAGTTTCAGCCCAATCGCTACGTTAGTTTGCGATTGAGAGTAATGAAATGGAAAATTTGGAAAAACGTGTTGTCATCAAATACTTCTATTTGAAAGGCTTTACACCAAAACAAATAAAAGAATAGACGGATTCAACACTGGGAGACTCCTCCTCATCATATTCAACTATTAAGCAGTGAGTTTCTGAATTCCTGGTTCTAAATGAAACATAACGTTCATTTGCGATAATTTATTTTGTAGCTGTAACCATTTTTTACCCAAAACTGTTTTTTCTTTCTTCTCCTCGCAGGTGTTTAAATTGTAGAAGCAAGGGCTAATGCAAATGCTACTTTTTAGGGTTCCGTAACCAAAAAGTAAAAACGGGACCCTTTTAGTAAGACTCCGCTGTCCGTCTGTCTGTCCGTTCGTCCGCTTGTCTGTCACTGGCTGTATCTCATGAACCTAACTGTCTAAGTTGAAATTTTCATAGATGATGTATTTCTGTCGTCGCAAATATTTAAGGGGGGCTCCCATACAATTGTGATTTTTTTGCCGTTTTTGCTCGATATTAATAACGGCAACAGGTAGACGCTTGAAATATTCACCGAATATTTAGTTGTATATTCACTTTAAAAATAATAAAATTGCCATATAACATTGTAGCGGACCTTCATAGTCGATAGTCGCTACAGCATAATATAGGTTGAAAGTGATTGGCGTTTAACAGCTCTTGATATTGTCCTATTATTAATGTTTTGTTGAGTTGTAAAATAATAACATTATTCTATTTTAGCGATCTGTTTTAATTATTTGACACATTTAAACTACAACATCTTGATTTTTTTGCCGTTTTTTGTATAGGTAATTGTACGAAACCCTTCGTGCGCGAGTCCGACTCGCACTTTGCCGGCTTTTGAAATCTAGATAGCGTTGGTGGCATTATTATACGATTCGGAACGTAGGCGTGTACACGTTGTGATGTGGCGTTAAGGTGTTTGTTCGCAAAATGAAATTGCAAGCGAAGTTGCATAGGTGAGTAGTAGAGCACGTGCAACTGCGATTGCAACATGTTGCAGCAACAGATCGCAAGTTAGATTGCATAGTGATCATCTATAACAAACCTCCGGCCAAAGCGGGTGCACGGTGAGCCTGTTGTCAATGGCGGGCGGCGGCAGCTCCACCTGGTCGCGCGTGTGCACGCTCGGCGGCGCCACCCTCGCGCAGCGCTCCTCCTCCATCTTGTCGAAGCCAGTCTCCACCGCATCGTAGAACTCGTCGTCGGGCAGCGTCGAGTGCGGTCCCTCCTGGAACGAACAGGCGCCAAAGTTTTTTTTTTATTGTATTATGCAATGCATTTACGTGCAGCACCACAAGCCAGGGGGCAGAGCGTTCGCGGCCGTTTTCCACTTAACCAATAGTGAACATGCAATACTTTTATTTTTGTGTTTATTATAAAGAATCCCATGTAGAATAGATCACAAGTATGTAAAAAATTTAAATAATAAAATTTATTGCAATGAAATGCAGTTTGAAACTAACAGTTTCAAATTTCGCGCTAAAATGGACATACGACCTATGAACTAAAGTTTCCATTAGCTTCGAATTAGTTATTTTAAATGGACTAGCCATCAACATCTTATAGTCAGAACAATGTTATTACTGCTCTGAAAAAAAGATGTAGATTCATGTTTTGTACCAATGTGTCCATCAACTTCAAAGAAGTTCACAAATAAATTGTTTTTAACTGAGCCTTCTGATCCAGAGTTGAAAAAATGACTGTAACACGATAACCATATTTTCGTACTTTATGCTCTAAAAATGAAACACGAAAGCTTAATCATGGTTTAATATTTAACCTACCGTAGTAGTTTAGTTCCTTTCATGTCTACACTCGAAAACTCGGCACTTTCAACAAAAAGTTACTACCATGTCGACACTAACTCTTGGTAGGTTTTTGAAGTCTATTTTTATAAAACCAACTACCATTTTTTTACAGAAAATGTAAATAATTTTAGTTAAAATAATGTTTACCTTTACATCTAACGGAAAATAAAACACGAGTGACGTCACTCCTCGATGATTGGTAGATTAAGATGCGTTCCGTTTCGCGTATATTTATTTCGGAACTATTCATGAAAAATAGTACTAACTAAAATAAAAACGTTGCCATTATTCTTGTTTTACGTTTTTATAACATTTTAATTACAAATTGTTCATAAATATTACATTTGCATCTTCTCTATTGGCGTTGCTAGTGCTCAGTGGTACCAAAGAGCATCCCTACTCTCCCCCTCGGGTATTACTCATACTATTTTTCAGTGCACGTATTTACAGTTTAAATTCAAATAGTTCACAAGAACAAAATAATGGAAATAGCATAAGTTAATTTTTAATAGAAGGTTCGGCTATCCAGCTGTTAAGACAATATTCGAAGTGACGACAGAAAGAAGTTGGCACCTTCAATCGAATAATTAAAATTGTGTACCGCATAGCTTCCAAGGTACAGGCAGCAACACGTCAAACATTATTACATTACATTTGCATTACGAAAGCCATCGCTATTACGAGCACGATAAGAGCAGCTGTCATCGTGTAAGATCGTGTGTTGATGTGTGTACTTACTACAAACAATAGACGCACATTTAATGAGTGCTCATGTTCTGCGCTCTTACAAAAATCACATAACTCATCGAATTTGAGCAGTTGTCATCGTGTAAGATCGTGTGTTGATGTGTGTACTTACTACAAACAATAGACGCACATTTAATGAGGGCTCATGTTCTGCGCTCTTACAAAAATCACATAACTCATCGAATTTAGACAACTTTTGGCGAGGCTATCTTAATATATAGAATTCGTGTCACAGTGTAACCAAACTCCTACGAAACGGCTGACCAATTTTTATTAATTTTCCAACCAATTTTTTTACATATTCGGTAGATTTGAGAATACTCTTTCTTTTTAAATTATTATGGCGGAACGTAGTTCGCGGGCACAGCTAGTTTAGCTATAAGTATAGGTAAGTATTATCACAGATAACTTAATCGCGCAGGGCTTTAATTATATTTTTAACTAGCTGTGCCAGCGAACTACGTTTCGCCGTATATTTTTTACCCGTTTTTGCAACATTTGTCATTGATGCTCAGCTCCTATTAGTCGTAGCGTGATGTTATATAGCCTAAAGCCTTCCTCGATAAATGGACTATCCAACACAAAAAGAATTTTTCAATTTGAATCAGTAGTTCCTGAGATTAGCGCGTTCAAGCAAACAAACAAACAAACTCTTCAGCTTTATAATATTAGTAAGTATAGATATAGTGGTAAGATGATGCGACTTTTTGTACAGTTCAAAAGTCATAAGTGCCTACCTTCGTTTCAGTTTACAAGTCGGTACAATAACTATATAAGCGACCCCGCGTGATCGAGGATTCGAGGACACGCGGTGGAATGCGCCAAGGTCGAGGTGAAACAAGTTGTTAGATCAAATTTTTGAGACACTTTATAGTAAAAGACATGTTACTTTAAGCCTTACGTAACTTGGCTAGCTTAGGCTGCTTTAACACCCTATTGGATAAGTGAGTTTTTTTACAAACAACAGCTGTATAAATTCTTGACCTTCAACTCATCTGATGGTAAGTGACGATAAGGCCGAAGATGAAAGCAAACTCTTCAACAGCTGAGGAACTGGCTTTCTTACACGCTCCGGTGTTGGACATTACATTTATCATGCTCTGTGAGAAAAGAGGTCAGCGTACCGACCAGCCAGGTCAGCGTACCGACCAGCCAGGTCAGCGTACCAACCGAATTGAGAACCTTTTTTAAGTCGGTTAAAAATTACGAGCAATCGGCATAGCGTGGACATATTTCCCGAAATACATGTCGATGTCGCATTGTTTCAAACATATACTTACCTACCAAAAAAATGAAATGGTCATAATATATTGTTCAAGGTGTTTTGAAGATATGTGAATAGTTCTCATTTTTTACAAAAGATCATAAATCGGAGATTCGAGTGAACAAATAACGGCGGAATGCATTTCGCGAGTTTCATTTTCTATCTTTTCGCAAACTTGGCACGGCTCGTTAATACTACACGCATGAAAGCGCCCAAATGAGAAAATGGACGTACCTTCCTACGTGTTATTTAATCGTTCATTTCTCACTCAACATTATCTACGTGCTGTCAACTTGTGTACTTGCATCCGGTAAAGCAATCCCTCTAAAAGTATATCTTTATAATTTGTCGTATTAAAGAATACCTACTATAACTATTGCCCGCGACCTACTCCGCGAATATCTTCCTCTGCAGATTCCGTTCAATTTCAGTTACCTACATCGCGAGTCCGGTTATATCACACATTTCCTTTTTTTTACGAGATGGAACGCTGTTCCGCATCCTAATACCTGCCGATGGCTAGTCAACAGACGTATATGGCAGTTCCCGTGCTGAGTGGGGGACATACCCACTAAACCAACCTCGACGCCCATTATAGTCCGTAGTCAAGGTGATCCGGCATCTGGGTAACCCCAATTCTCCGGATCATCTCATGTTGGTATCTATGGCAATGAAGTGGCGGATTCTTTTGCAAAGACAGCACATCTTGATGGTGTAGTATGTGTCGAAAGTTGCACTTAAACTGCAACGATACGTTACTGACTGCAACATAGTGACGCATATTGGTTGACCCAAATTAGGATTAATATAATTATAGTCATTTTTAGTTAAGACCTCTCTCTGTTACCGGCCACTATGGAGTTAACAATATAATAATTTATAACTCAAAATGGTTATTATTTAACATCCCGAACGCAACATATTTCAATGGAGTTCCAGTTGAGACTGTTCCCCATTATGCTGATTATTAAGGAGCAATTAAGATGAGAGTTTATGCCGAATGGAATTCATACCTTCAAGAAAAATCCACTACAAAAGGCATACGGTATCATACACTTACGGCAAGTTCAGTGAACGAGACCTTTCATTAATTTTTATCACATTCGATCTTATCACATTCCACTCAATGGCTTCCTTCATAATGCGAAAAGTAGACAATTCTAATTGCTCTGTGTGTGATCGCTATGAAGATCTTTATCATATATTGGTGGAATGTACTAGGAACGAACCCTTACGTGAGGAACTCATGCTTGAAACTAATTGTCCTTAGAAAAACCTTTTCTTATTTTTCCATAACATTTTTGTTTCTGAATTTAGAGCCCCCTTTTGCTATAGAACCCTTAGTTTTATAATATATTCTTTGTACCTCAGGCAGTCTGATATAGACAGTTTAAATAATGTAAATACCTAATTTCTAAATTAAGTTATTAGATTTGTAAGCCGACATAGCCTTGAAGGCTGTATGGCTATATCAGAAAATAAATAAATAAATAACCCCGGGACAGCCCAGACTACGGGCCGGACCTTAGCGCCTGTGGGAGTATTACCCTAAACATAGGAGTAATACAAAGACGGTCGAATATCACGCATTCCCTAGGGAACTCATTGGAACTCAGGATAAAAAATAGCCCACCTCTATACCAAGTCATTAAATGGTTCAGAGGTTTAGTCGTCGCAAACGTGAAACAGACAGAGTTACCTACTTTCGCATTTATAATTTTAGTAAGGTTGCTAAAAATTTGAACAATCGGCAGCGTGCTGATCTTGGCAATACGGTACCAATGAAAGATCACCAAAGATGGAAATTTATGTACCTATACTAAGGATGAGGCGACAACATCCTGAAGATGCCACGTGGAGTGGCGAAACGCGTCGAATCTAAGTATTTGCATGTTGGTGTGATACTAATTATTGATATTCTCTTGTCGCATGCGATTGAGGGAGGGCGGGCTGTGCACCGTCGGCCTGCGTAGTTAGTTCCAATTACCGACATTTTTGTTGGAAGTTTTGCTATATACCTACTCCATAACAATTAGAAATGGACTTCAGGAAAATAACGCCTGCCGCCATTAATTATATACTCGTAGGTACTACTACCTAGCTAGATACCTACACGTTTTTCAACAAAAGTCAAAATCATTAAACTTTTAGAGAATGTACAAACCACTAACTCCAACCGGCAAGAAAACGTTTCCTTTGCCTCGTTTAAAGTTGATTGCAATATCTTAACATGGTTACATTGTCGCGAGTAGGGTTGCCAGGCGTCTGAATAAAGCCGGACATAGTTAGGCTTTTAAGATGCGTGTCCGGCTAAGTTAGACGGTGTCCGGCCAGTCCGGCTTCTGTTAGGCTTTTACATTCAATCCCCGTGATCATGGTGGTTCCTGTCCGCGCCGCGTGCTGTGGCCACAATTAAATTAAGGAAACCAAGCGAAAATTCTATGCCTTTGATTCATCAAAAACACTGTTTGTACTAAGTAATAAATTAACATTATTACGACGAAAAAACTTATAACTACGAGCGTCCGGCCTTTTTACACAAATATCCAGCTAAACTGGCTGGTGTGTCCGGCCATCTGGTGTTTTGTTTGGACCTGGCAACCCTAGTCGCGAGGTTACCTTAACAGGTGACTAGTAGCTGCTTACAAGTTCGAGCCGATTAAGAGAACACTTGTTCATTCAATGCGACGATAACCTACATACGGCAAAGGACATGTGAAGAAATTCGAATGGCGGGCGGCGGTGTCTCGCGTCGGATCGTCGTAGTAGTAAGCCTGCTAATGATTCGCGGAAACCCTTCGGCGTTTTCGTTACGACATTGACGTTCAAGGTTATTGTACAGTCGCCCTAAAAGAGTGGTTGACAACCCTAAGGTTCAAATTCAGTTATGTGTCATAAAACAACAGAGTCGACATTCCTTTGCAATAACATACTGACCTGCCCACTAGGTAACCTTAACTATATTTTGTTTAAAAATGCGAAGTTTTGTCAAATCTTTGTTTACCGGAAGGAGACTCTGTACCAGGGTCGCCCGCTTGGGTACCACCGTCTTACCTATTTCTGCCGCAAAGCAGCAGTGCGCGAATTGTTATGTTCCGGTTTTAAGGGTAAGATATGGCAGTGAAATTACTGGGTATAATACCGTGCCTTTACATCTTATGTCCATCTCTACGTCTTACGAGTTCTTGTGGGAGTGGCAGTTGAAGGTTTATTATAAGGATATCGATTCGATATTTTTTTAGACTACCCACCTGATGGTAAGTGGCTAGAGTCGCAGAGTGTTGTGCCTACAAAGATCTGCATATCTTCAGCCCCTACAAAAGACGCCAATGTACGTCGTCAACTTGTGACGATGTCAAATTACAACACCCATTATTTTTTTTTATACAACTAAGTTGGCAAACAAGCAAACTGCCCACGGCCCACCTGCTGGTAAGTGGTAACAGTCGCCTATAATACCTGTGGTTTTTGTGAGATTGTCTCAGTAAATCTGCAACCCCCACAAGAACCACAGTATACGTTGACAACTTGTAACATAAGTTATAAAGTCACGGTACCCAGTAATTTCACTGACTGTCCTTCCCTTCCCTTCAAACCGGAAAACAGCAATGCAAGCGCCGCTGCTTAACGGCAGAAATAGGTAAGATAAGTGTTTTTTGCAGGTGCAAATGGTACATGTTTTTGAATAACACACAGAAAACGCACCAACGCGCGGTGAAACAGCCCCCTCATCATTACATGATCGCTAAAAACAATATTGAAGCCAGTGAAAACGAGATAGCACTAAAAATAAATCATTATAATTATATCATCCTTACTTTAAAACACATATCTTCTTACTTCGAGCAGACATCATTTTGACTACATTCGAGTAGTGTTGCCCAAATTCAGTCTTGGTCTTGCAGTCTTGGTCTTGTTCTTGCGTTTTTGCAAGACCAAGACCAAGAACAAGACCGCGTATTTTTAGCAAGACCAAGACCAAGACTGACCGTGCAAGACTTGAGCAAGAACAAGACATAGCCTGCAAGACTCTTGCGTCTTGCAGCTAGGACTTAGCGCTATTTCACTGAGTAGTTAGGTGTAACAGTTCGGTGTATAGGTAGGTACGCTTAGGAATTCTATGAGACGCAAAAAACTGTATCAAAGAATATGAAAAACTGGACCTATGCGCATTACGACTAATACCATAAACATAGCGAATAAAAAAATATCTATTAAAATCAAACTGAGTGCATGCATAGTTATGTTTTAACCATCGGCACTTTGATAATGCGGCATCAAAGGTTTTGTACTTACTTCTCAAAGAAATTTGCCGCTTTTCGGAAGTACATGGTTATGATACACGCGCCGGCGGCTTCTTTTGAAATCTAAAACAATCGTTGCCGCCACGCCGAAATCATAACATTTGACACTATTTGCGTACTATAAATAAAGGAATTATTTTAATTCCAGTCATTTCCAATTGAGCTGTGCTTCGAGTCTAACTTAATAATTGTTTTTACTAATTCTCGTTGTTTTCTAAAAACGTATCACGTGTACAATTTAATATGAGTGACGAAGATTCAAATTATTCTAGTCCGAGTAACGAGAGTTTGAGTCACAGATCTAAAAGACCCAAAAGCAAATTTGAGGAGTTTTTCGAAATAATTCATGCATCCCAAACTGCCTTCTGTAAATTGTGCCAACATAAAAAGATTGAAATAAAAATGAAGAACAGAAACACTTCAGGCTTAAGGAAACATCTAATATCTTTCCACAAAAAGGAATCAGAAATATTTCTTCCTGTTAAACCAAAATTAAGTGGAGATATCACAAGCTTTTTAGTAACCGCTGGAAGAAGTGGACAGGTAAGAATATTTTTTTAACAGTTAAAAGAATTTTAACTCCGCGTAGCTATTCATGCGATACTTTCAAAAACGCCATTAACTTACGTAAGTATTTTTGAGTTAGTGGTGTTTTCATCTAGGGGTGCGACATATTAAGTATGTAATTATCGTCTTAAATATTTTTTATAAACACCCATATTTTCATTTAATCGGCCAGTAACAACTAAGTACTTTATTTTGGTAAATTACAGTACAGTGCAACCTTAATATAACAAATATCAATTTAACGATTTTCTCGATTTAACAACAACAAACCTCCTCCTCTTATACGCTCAAACCTAGTATGTTTTAAATAATAACACAAGATTTATTGTTTTGCTTCAGTCGGAAAACAGCAGTGACAACATCACGACAGCTACAGTTGATTGGGTGGTGAAAAAATATCTTCCCTTCTCATTTTTCGATGACGAAGCTACACAAGTATATTTTCGACGTATTTGCCCTAATATGGTGTTTCCTAAAAGGTCTACACTTAGAAGGAAAGTCAAAGAGCGATTTGAAGAGCTCCAATTGAATCTCAAGGAACGACTTCAACAATTATCATCTAAAATGTCTTTTACCATTGATGGGTGGACGTCAATTGCTGGTAGGAGTTACTACGGGGTTACTATTCATTATATAGACAACGCATGGAAGTATCAATCTGTAGTTCTTGATTTTATACCATCACGCGGTCGACATACTGGGGAAGATATTGCAACGATTTTCCATGAATGTTTATTGGAATATGGCATAATTGATAAATTACAAGGTATCACGGTCGACAACGCAACTGCAAATACCAAATTTATGTATGAACTGGGCAAACAGCTGCCGCCACACTTTGATTCAGACAATCAACATTTCCGGTGCTTTGCTCACATTTTAAACCTTGGTGTACAAGATTTATTAAAGACCTTAGCATTACACTGTGAGTCTGACACTAACGCGCAAGATCAGCAGTACGAAGACTATGCAGACGAAACTGAGGATGAGGAAGATGAAGAATCTGCACCAAATATTGCTGACTCGCGTACATCTGTAACAAAGTTACGCAGTATTTCCAGTAAAATAAAAAGAAGTGAGATAGTGAAGAAGAAGTTTCAGTCTGCTTGTGAAGCAGCTGGCGTGCCATCAAATCTAAATGCCATTCTTGACTGTCCAACGAGATGGAATTCCACACATGATATGATTGGATTTGGTTTAAAAGTGAGAGCGGGCATTGACATATTGTGCAGTTCTGTCACCGAATTAAATGATTTTCAAATCACAGCTAATGAATGGCAGGTACTCGAAAAATTACATAAATTTCTAATAAACTTTAAACTTTTAAGTACAAAACTTGGTGGAGACAAATATGTTACATTACCGCTAGTCATTGTATCATTCAATCTCTTGCTAGATAAAATTGAATCCATGGTAAAACAGTTAGATGAGAAACCTAATCGATCTGAAGTGGATGAAAGGCTCATTCTAGCTTTCCAAGCAGCTCGAGACAAAATGCTTAAACATTACAAGAAGAGCAACTGGATTTATTGTACTTCTTTAATTTTAGACCCAAGGCTCAGACTTTTGACCTGACAATGTGGGGGAAGCAACTTAAAACAGAAAGTCTGCGCAAGTTCAATGAACTTTATGAAGAATATAAAAGTCTACACTCACTGAACAAATCTCTGGAATTACCAGAAAAAGAAAATAAAGTATGTGATGAAGATGAAGACGTAATAGACTTTGATAAACTCTATGAATGTCCCTCGACGTCATCTGGATCTTGTCTTCAAGGCTTAGTGATAGACGAGTTGGAGGAGTACCTGAGAAAACCAAGAACTGCCAGCTCGGAAGACATTTTAGATTGGTGGAGGACGCATGAGACAGAGTATCCAATTTTATCGAAAATGGCCCGTGATTTTCTCTCAATACCTGCAACTTCAGTACCTGCTGAGAGGTTATTTTCAAAAGCATCATTAGTAATTAGAAAACATAGAAATAGGTTAAGTGATGAGTCAGCCAGATGGTGATTTTGTATTAATTCTTGGTCAAAAGAATTGATATAAAGTATCATAACCTAATGATAAAGCTGTTGATTTGTGTTGTATTTTATTTTTTATTCAAATAAATGATAAATCGTAAAACTCTTTTATTAAATTTCTTATAAGTTGAGGGTTCAATCTCTTTGTAGACAGATAAGTATTGTTCTTTAAAATACAGTCAAGTTATTGTAATTAATTTGTTTTTTTACATGTTTTAGCAAATGTAAGCTTATAAATCATAAATGTTTATTAAGAAACAGTTACTTCCATGGAAAACGACATATAGGTCAGTTGATTTTTCGAATTTCTTATCAAATCTTCAGTTATTTATTAATCTGCTTGATCTTTACTATGGCTATGTTAATTCAAGCTCACAATGTTCCAATTCTAATACGTTTTTCTAAGATTTAAAGTAAACTTTAATAAATAGTAATAGACTAATAGGTAATTGCAAGACTTGCAAGACTCTTGCTGCAAGACCAAGACCAAGACCAAGACTGGGAGCGCAAGACCAAGACCAAGACCAAGACCAGGTGTATTGGCGCAAGACCAAGACCAAGACTGGCTAAGTCTCGTCTTGTTCTTGCATTTGGGCAACACTACATTCGAGAGATAGAAACAGTCTAAAATAAAAAAAGTTGATACTCATATGTATTTTAAACACATCACATAGAATTACTTTGGAAGTATTGACCTTAGATAACATTAATTTCCATATCGCAACACATAATTTCAATTCACAAAACAATATGGCTTGCAGTATCATAATTGTAATCGATTTATTAAAATCGCTCTACAACTATCGAGTCATTGTTTAGTATGGATTAGAATACATTAATTTATTTACAGAGATGTTACGTTAATGTTACCATCGACCTAATAAATATGGGAACCCTACGGTATGTCGCCGCTAAGTAACTTGTGCACGTATCTATTCAATGACTTTATAGCTACATGAATTCACTTACCATGGATTTCTTTGTACGAGTATGTTTATCAAAAGATGTTTTGTATAAAAGTGAACGCACATCCATACTATCCATACTAATATTATAAATGGGAAAGTGTGTGTGTGTGTGTTTGTTTGTCCGTCTTTCACGGCAAAACGGAGCGACGGATTGAAGTGATTTTTTAACTGGAGATAGTTGAATGGATGGAGAGTGACATAGGCTACTTTTTGTCTCAGGTCTCGCGCCCACTCATAACCAGAAACTCATAACTAGAATAAAATGTGGCGACTCATAACTGACTTGAGGACCCACTCATAACCATGGTTATGAAATATATTTTAAACTTATAAAATATTTAATTTAGAGGAGTAACTCATAACCGAACATAAAAAAAGCAAATACCTAAGCTGTGAACTACTTTGAAGTACATTTGAGACCAATAGTGCTTGCTTACTATTATATACTTGCATACTCATTTTAAAGGAGGTACTCTTTTATTATTTCATACTAAAAGGAAATATTTAGTTACAGTACAAACGGCAACACAGTCTTAACTGTCATTTCAAGACGCAATACACAAAAAATCCAGTGCTTACCCGTGGTACTACTCACTGTCCGGTAGTACTACGGCTGATTAAGTTTGCCTGTAGTACTACTTTTTATCTTTGACAACAAAAAATACCCGTAGTACTATGCTAACAGTAGTACCAATGGCAGTACCACGGGTAAGCACTAAACAAATCTTAGTGCGAGGAAGGCATAAATAGTTTCTCTCCGTGACATCTTCAACAAAAATAACAATATTGAGAAGTGATTGAGAATTAGTTTGTCGTGATAGCTACATCTCATCTACTCTTTCAAGCGCCGCATAAGAGAATACTATCTATCCAAGTCCTCTAAAATTATGATATATAAAAATTTTATAATATTCATATTATTTGTGTTATAGGTATTTCTACATATTTTTTATTTAGTATGTTATATATTATGGTTTTATTTTTATATATTTTTTTACTATTTGATAGCCTTCTAAGCTGCTATACACGCAAATTCTAATATATTAAAACTTCTCCTTTTGCAGGTCTGCTGGAATAAATTTCATTTATAAAATAAGCAGATCCTTTTTAACGGACTTCAACAAAATAGATACAGTCGAAGATAGAACCTCTTCCTTTTTCAGAGTCGGTTAAAAAAGGAGGTTCTCAGTTTGACCTGTATCTTTTTATGTATGTTTTCCGCGATAATCTCGCGTTTGGCTGAATTCGATTTTGATGCCGTTTTCAGAAAAGTATTTGTTACATTTAGGATAAGGTTTTGGTATTTTAAATTAACTAAAAAGATTGAAAATAATTTTTTACAAAAAATAAAACCGACTTCAAAAACACCAAAATATCATATAAAATATCTATAGGAATACAAACAACATCACAGTTTTATATTAAAGTCGGTGCCAAGCAATAATCAATCTATCTATCGGAAAATCTTAAAAAATATAAGTACTAGTTAAAATTTGGCACCAACTTCAATATAAAACTGTGATGTTGTTTGTATTCTTATAGATATTTTATATGACTTTTTGGTGTTTTTGAAGTCGGTTTTATTTTTTGTAAAAAAATTACATTTTGTCTTCTGTGTTGTTTGTGCAGTCTAATTTTCATGCGGGAGAGAGATTACACACCGCAATAGCAACCCTCACCTTGCCGACCTGCAAGATACCTCTTTATACTTCTTTTATACCAAGCTTTTTACTTTGATTTAAAATATTATTCACCCTTTTTTGTTAACGTTGTTAATAATTATTAAAGCGACTGTACATAATTGTGTGGTTGTGTTGGTTATGAGTTTCGTCTTCTCACATCAGCAGTTATGAGTGGGACCTTTACGTATTGGTTATGAGATTTTTGGTTATGAGTGGGCGCGAGACCTTTCTAACCCCCCACTTCCCTAAAATGGGGGGTGGAAGTTTGTATGGAGCATTCCGCAATTTTCAAGGTAGAAAGCTAAAAATTGGTATGCGAACTATTTGTGACTAACAAAAAAATCGTGCATCATTTTTTTTTAATCTGCCCCCAATCCCTTAAAAGAGGGGGTGAAATTTTATATGGGACTTTTTGCAGTTTTCAAGGTAGGAAGCTAAAAATCGGTACACAGACTCTTTGTTACCAACGAAAAATACCTGCCTTATTTATTTTTTTGATATCTTCGGTGTTACCCCGAATTTAAAGCGAGCGAAGCCGCGGGCAAAAGCTAGTAAAGAATATTTATTAAAACTGTTCATATAAATTCGCGCGACGCGGACGGTGCCGCCTATGCGAAGTCAGCGACAAGTTGCAACCATCTTTTGAATAAAACTAAATACGCCAATATTTTCATCGTTTGCTTAATTTTCTTGACTCCCCATTTCAGCCCCTAGGGGAGCGTAATATTATAGCATAATAGCATATATTCGGTGAGGCGCATAGGGTAAAAGGTTTGGAACCCCTGAACTAGAGTAACAAGAAGTAACAGCATACTATTATACCTATATTTGTCAAGACATGGTAGTGAAATTGGCCGTTAAGTGTCTTAGAGAAATCTTAAGACTTTCTGTTTTTGAAAAATTCTCACACTACTACTTGAGCTGCTATTTGTTCTTTTTTTTTTTTTAAACGTCGCCCCACACTAGGATTTTCTCCTGTGTCGTGGGTGCAGCTACAAACATAGAATATCACATGCACATACGCCCAGACCGGAACAAATTTCTGTAGGCCATACAAAATATCTGTCCCGTGCGGGAATCGAACCCGCGACCCGTTGCACAGTAGGCGATCACTCGACCTCTGCGCTAACCGTGTCGTTAAATTAAACTAAAATTTTATGCCGCTACAATAAAAATATTGACCATTTCAATATCATACACATGACGCTCGAACGATATTCATATCCATACCGTTTGACATTTACAACTTGGTGTTTTACTGGGACAAGGTACAAGAACAAACAAAAAGCTCTACGTTAAATTCAAACGCGCGCCAAAGATTGCTATCCAGGTCGCCGTTCAAATGTCCCGACCCGACCTTCCGACGCACCCCATTATGGCGTGGACCGTCATCGCCAGTGACGTCAGCGCACGCCCCTAGGCAACGAGCAATTTGCCCGTCTGATAGCCTATACAATAGGGGATGTACACATTTCACAAGCAGAACAGGGCCGGTGAGCACACTAATTAGGGTTAGTACATTGGAGGTACAAGACAAGGTTGTTCAGTGGAAATCTATACTAATATTATAAAGCTGATTATTTGTTTGTTTGTTTGGTTGAACGCGCTAATCTCAAGAACTACTGAGTCAAATTGAAAAATTCTTTTTGTGTTGGATAATCTATTTATCGAGGATGGCTATAGGCTACTTAACATCACGCTACGACTAATAGGAGCTGAGCATCAATGAAAAATGTTGCAAAAACGGGAAAAAATGTATGGCGAAACGTAGTTCGCGGGCACAGCTAGTATATATTATGTACTTCCGGTACGCTAGTATAACGGAATACCAAAATAATATTTAAGGTTGTTGATTAACAAAAAAAATGTTTTATGTCTATTCTTTGTATTTTTTTATTAAATGCCTACTTTCCATTTAATATATGTAGTATGTTTAATATGTGTAGTATGTAATAGTACTCCAAAGACTAATTAGAGATACTATAAGCGCGTTTCACTTAAGCGCGGATTTGCAGCATTTTCAACTTTTTTAGCATCATTGCGTTTCATTTAAACAATGTCTTGATTTTTGGGTTAGATTGCCTTTGTGAAGAATGACGCGGTTAAAAATTAACATTTTTGACCACGCTATTTTTTTCCAATAAACGCAAAACATGGTTAACATTTGATGTTAGCGTGAAAATGGTGACGCTTAAATGGAAAACCGGGTATGTCGTGCTCCACAGACGTATAAAGGGATGTTGTGCGTCTGTATCGTACTCTAACGAGTTCTCAAGTCTTAGAGGTGCCCATTTTTTATTTTTGTTTTGTTTTTTTTTTTTTTTTTATTGGCAAAAATTATGATTCTCTTTTTCTTTCTTCTTTTTGTGGTGTGATGTTCCGTACGTCGCGGCCATGGGGGTGATATGTACTATATTAAATATGCATATCACTTACATGGCCACAACAGAGGTTCTGCCTGAAAACCAGCGCTATTGCGGCTCCGTCGTCAATAGCATTAGCTGAGGCATGGACCTTTTTGGCCTCGAACAGCCGTCATTTTATTATTTTGTAATCAAGTAATGTTTTTGTGTGTTATATGTAATTCTATATGTATTTATTGTGGCCAAATAAAATATTTCTTTCTTTCTTTCTTTCTAATATACTTAACTGTTAAGCGTATTAAATCGAAAGTAGGCATATAATAAAAATACAAGGAATAGTCATAAAACATTTTTTTTTGTTTATCAACAACCTTAAATATTATTTCGGTATTCTGTTACACCCGGTATACTATGTTGTTATTAAAAAATGGTTCGTATATAGTTTTTTAAGATAGTTTAATTTCAGTATCCGAATTTTATTTCTATTGCGTTTACGCCCTGGAGATGCTTTTTTTAATCATTAAAAATTAATTCGAACACGAATGCAATGAAATGAAACCATGTACGAAAATATTTTTCACTCATCCCAATCACTCGAATTCAGTGTTGTCATTAAAAACAAATTCTATACTTTATTTCATTTTATGCAGAAAAAAGCAATAACTCACTAATTTAAAAAACCGGCGATGAATCGCACGTAAAACGGAAAGTATATACTCTGCGTATAGTCTACTAGTAGAAATCAAAAACGAGTGGGTGGGACCATGAATATTAAAAAAAGTGAACTTGGAGACTCGTATTCGAATTTTACGATTACGAATGCGAATTCGAATTCTATGGTTTCTAAAATGCGTCTCCCGAATATTCAATTTATTCGGACATAAAAAAACGTCTTAAATAAAGGCGTGAAATCGTGGCCAGTGGCCTATGGAATGAGGACTGTGCCTACGACGATAACTTAATCTAAGCCACATCTACCGAACAAAATGTAAGTGCAGATGTTATGAGTATGCACGCATGTAACTCAAAAATCTTTGTTACGCGAGTTTATTCACTGTAATATAATTTTACATATTCTAAAACGAAATAAGTGCCTACACATTTAAAACCATTTAACCAAATAGTAAAAACATCATTCGAAAACATCAAGCCACCGTCAGTGATGAAACCGATAATAGCCCCCTTTTGTTCTGGATTCGGTTGATATTCATATTAGAGCCGGCGTGACGTCACACCGGCGTTACAGTGTAACCGCCCGCCGCCGCCGTCCAATGAGTTTTACGATTTTTACGTCTGCACACAAACACAACAATGGACGGCGTTCATCGGCTTTGAATATTAAATATTCATCTCCGTTTTACGTACGAACCACAACATAATTGGAAACCGCATTGATGTAAACAACTAAAGAAAATCTTGTAGTTATACAAGATGGAACTGTACGATGTGTATGTCCATGGATGTATTAGTTTTTTTAATGCTTGAAAATTAAGTACCCATCGGAGAGCCTCGTCAAAGTCACAGCCTGGTTGTTGACCTTTTTTTTTTTTTTTTTTCTCAGCGGGAAATGCGTAACCGCACCGTACCCGCCGTTGGCTAGACGGCGAGCGTGTGTGGGGCTCTCCCGGCGGAGTGCCAGGCCTACCCACTAAAACCCCCCGGTGTTCTCCCTGCCCTTATGAGCGCGCTAGGTAAGGTCCACACTGCGACTCCACTACCCACGCGCCCGGGCAAGCCCGACCACCTGGTCGGGCTATCGCCAAGGGGGGATTGCCCGAGAACACCAGGGCAATCCCCAGACGGAGGGCCTTACGGCGGCGTGCACAGGGCCAACCGTGCACGTAGGCCTCCACGGCAGGGTCATTAGACGGGCATCGCTTGTGCGAATGCCCGCCTTCTCCTGCCTATCCGTCTGCGACGGATGGGAGCGGCTTGAGGATCTGCCTCCCGCTCCCTCTCCGCGGCCTCCTTCTGCGATATTACGTCCTCGCAGAAGGAGGCGACAGCCCCTCATTCCGCCTCGCCGCGGAGCATGGCCACGACCATGCTCGGCAGCGAGAGGTTTCCGCCTCCCAGCGCAGCGTTGAGTTCGCTGCGCTGGCGTCGCCAAGCCGGGCACACCAATAGTGTGTGCTCGGCAGTGTCATCGGGAGCGTCGCAGTGATGACACTGCGGCGTTTCCTCCCGATGGGCGATTCGGTGCAGGTAGTGACCGAAGCAGCCATGCCCGGTAAGTACCTGCACCATGCGGAATGTTAGGCTGCCCTGCCGGCGCCCAACCTACTCCTCCAACACCGGACGAATTGCCTCAATCGTCCGGTGGCCGGCAGCTGGGGAGGCGAGTGCCTCACCCCACTGGCGCAGAGCCTCCCTCTGCGCCAGGGTACGAACCTGCTCCACCTCCTGTGGAGCAGACCGTCCCCCCCGCTCTCGTACAGCAACCCGATGCCGATACACCTCCGAATGGACGCGTGCATCGACATCCCATGGCGTTTGGCCCGCAAGAACGCAGGCCGCGCCGTGGCTGACCGTGCGATAGGCTCGCACGGCCCGGGCTGCTATGACCCTCTGCGGACGTCGCAGTAGGGCCACCGTACGGGGGGAGAGGCACTCCGCCCATACCGGGGCTCCGTATAGTGCCATCGACCTTATCACCCCGTGATACAGTCGACGGCACGCCGATCCTGGTCCTCCCACGTTGGGAAGGACCCGCCCGAGTGCGGCTGCGGCGGCGCACAGCCGTGGAGCGAGGAGCTTAAAATGCTCCTCGAAACTCCATCGGGGGTCCAGAACCAAGCCGAGGTACTTGAGATGCGCCTCGACCGGTATACGTACCCCCTCCACTCGGACACGGAGCCCCAGTGGGATCCTGCGACGGGGGGCGTGGAATAACATGGCCCTCGTTTTGTCGAGGGCCACGTCCAGGCCCAGGAGGCGGATGCGTCGGACGACCAGTGAGGTGCCGACCGACGCAAGGTGGGCCGCCTCCTCCCCCGTTTTCGCTCTCGCCGCGACAAGCGTGTCGTCGGCGAAGCAGACGACCTTCGTTCGTGGCAGAAGGTCGCCTCGCAGGACCCAGTTGTACCCCAGGTTCCATAACAGAGGACCTAGTATGGAACCCTGGGGTACACCCGCCGCCATTGTCCACGTGTGGACGCGCCCATCCGGCCCCTCGTAGAGGATGGATCTGCCTTGCAGGTAATCCTCCACGAGGGCGCGGAGGTACGGAGGCACCCGGTGGAAGCGGAGTGCCTCCTTTATGCACTCGTGGGGCAGGCTGTTGAAAGCGTTGCGGATGTCAAGAGACACCGCAACAACAGTCTCCCCACGAGCTGTGGCCTCTTCAGTCCACCTCTTGAGGAGGGCCACCGCGTCCACCGTGGACCGACCGGTGCGGAAGCCGAACTGGTTGTCAGCCAAGTCCGGCCCCTGGTCCTCTAGGTGCTCGACGATGCGGGAAGCCAGGATTTTCTCTAGGAACTTCCCGGCCTCGTCGAGTAGCACCACCGGCCGATACCCAGCCGGGGAATCCGCGGGGCGGCTGTCCTTCCTTAACAGGCAGAGCCTGCCCGCCTTCCAACGACTGGGGAAGCGGCCCAAGGTGATGCTTAAATTTAGCACCGCCCGGAACCGCTCCTCAAGGTGTCCCAGGGCGAGGGCCAAAACCCTACTTGGGACACCGTCCGGTCCCGGCGCCTTTTTTTTGCGCCGGAACCGTTCCCTCACCATGTCGAATTCCACGTTCGACACGGGAGGGATAACGGCAACCACTTCCACCGGAGGAGCGTCCGGGGGGACCATTCTGGGGGGCTGGAACGGACCGGGATCGGGAAACAGAGTCCCCAGCACCCGATCCAGCAGCCCTCTGTCCATAGCGGAGGTAGGGGAAGCGGAAGATTTAAACTTTCCCCTCACCATCCGGTACGGACGCCCCCACGGATCATCGTCCAGGAGCCGTATAAATTGCTCCCTAGACTCCTCCTTGGCCCTGCAGATTTCGTTCCGCAGGGCCTTCTTGGCTGCCGCATACACCCGACGAAGTTGAGCTTCCTCGTCGAGTGTAGTTCTGGCGCGCCTACGACAACGCACGTAGGCGCGCCTGGCCCTCATACTGGTGGTACGCAGGTCCGCAATCTCCTGCGTCCACCAGTACACCTGCCCCCTTTCGGGGCAGGCCTGCGCCCTCGGCATGGCGGCTTGGCAGACGACCTTCATGTCGTCTGCGAAGAGCTCTGCCATGCCGTCGACATCCCCGGCGAGATGAGGCGGCACTGCTGCCCACGCCCGCACCATCGCCGCCTCCTCCGCCACATCCGGGCGGAGCTTGGTGAGCGCCCATCGCGGGAAGGCACTCACCACGGGGCCCCTACGGATCGGGGTTCCTGGGGATGCCGTGGAGACCTCATATCGGACATATAGGTGGTCCGATAGGGTCTCCACTTCTTCCTCAACTCGCCAGTCATTAATTCGACTGGCGAGTGAGGGGGATGCAAAGGACACGTCCACCACGGACGTGCCCTGCACCCGGACGCAGGTAGGGATGGAGCCCCTATTCAAAATCTGGAGCCCCAGGGACAGAACCCAGGACTCCAAATCTCCACCCCTCGCGCTAGTGCGGGAGGACCCCCACGCGGTAGACCACGCATTGAAGTCCCCGCAACTAGCACCGGTACCGGGGCCGTCCTACGTACGACGCCCTCTAGCGCAGCCAGGAAGATTGTGAAGTCCGCCCGGCTGCGATTGGGGGAGAAATATGTTGATACAACCAACATTCCCCCCCACATGGCGGCAACGTAGCCAGTGCCCCTCTCTCTTAAAATGAGAGAGGGGGCTGTGCCACGCGCCGCCCGCATTATGGCGGCGGAATTATCCGCCGCCACCAACCAATTTGACGACTGCAGCGGAGCGTAGTACGGCTCCGACACAATCGCCAAATCCACACCCCACTCCGCCGCGGTCTGACAAAGGAGGTCCTGTACCGCGGCGCAGTGGTTCAAATTAGCCTGAAGAAGCTTTATGGGACTACTAGACATTGGTGGTCTCCATGGGCTCCTCCTGGGCCATCGCTGTGGCCGGTGCTGCCTGTGGTGTCGGGCTCCTTGGGACCACGGTCAATTTCACTGGGGCCAAACGGCCCCTTATCGGCGGGGGACTGCAGTTCATGCCCCCCATGCGGTGATTCGCTGGTCGTTTGGCGTCCGCACAGACGGCGCAATTCAGCTCCGCCGTGCAGTCAACCGCCTTATGACCCTCCGACCCGCAGCGGAAACACAGCCCGCTGCGGTCCTTAGCGGAGGGGCACCGCTGCATGGGGTGGCCCATGCTCATACAGCGGAAGCACCGCATGGGTTTCTGCTCAAGAAGTTGAATGGAGGCAGAACTCCATCCGACTTCGATGCGCCCGGCCTCAGCCAGGCGCTTAGCTGCCTCCACGGGCACGGAAGCGAAGGCCGCCCCGACGCCACGAACCCCCGTGTGCACACGGCCCACCTTTATATGGTTCGCCGGGCATGCACCGGCCTGCGCCAGGATCTGCCCCAGCTCCTCAGCGGTCACCGAGTCATCTAAACCAATGACCCGGATATCTGCCGTTTTCACGGGACGCGTCACTTTAGCCGCGTCCCCTAAGGCTTCTCCCAGCTTTTCCGCCAGCGAATCAGCCTGAGACGGGGATGTCTCCTTTGGGAGCTCGATTATTCGTGCTCCGGTTATCCCCGTCCGGAATTTGGCGGGCCCTATACCTAGGGCGCTGAGGCTAACGGAGGCCTTGGCCTTAGCTATAGCCTCACCATAGGTGAGGCCTTTCTCTACTGCCTCTGGCTTGAGAGCCAGCACCACCGCCAAACATCGCGGTGCCTTAGGCATCTTTAGCGAAGGCTTGGAGGCCTCAGCGGAAGCACCTGCCTTCTTGGGCGTCGCCCCATCGACTGTCGGCTTCTTCCGACCTCGCCGCACAACCGTCGACCAACCGTCATCGACCGGTGTCGCCACCGGAGCCTGGTTGTTGACCTATTTGGTTGTATAAAAATGTCATTCCTGTACTGTGCCGTTCTATCAGTTTTATGGGCAACGAAATAGCGAAAGCGTATGATGTGACTTTGGCTGAAGGCTCAGGGGCCCTATTTTTTAATCATTCGTCTCAACATCAGAAATTCTGTTTTTTGATCGTGAAATCGACAGTCGATTTATTAGATAGAGGTATTAGATAGGTATTAGAGAGACGTATGCGATTTCAACTAGGGATGTTCATTTAAAATGCATTGCGATGTATCAATCGGAAAGGTTGCATCGATGTTTTTCAATATATAGGATAAAAAAATTGATGGTTTCGATGTACCAACATAAATTAATTGATTTGGAATTGGGAAAATAAAAAGAGCACACAACGCGACGAGAAGTAAACCAAAAAAAATGGATATTGTTGATGTTTGTACCATGTGTTGCAAGATTAAAAAATTCTACGCTTGCGCTGTGACAGTTGGCAAGACGGTAAAAATGATTAAGAGACGACTTGAATAAACAGAACTGCAAAAATTATATTTTAACAAATTTACTATGTGCTTATTCCTCTTCCGGCTACATTCGTAACTAAAGTTTCGTAAACTCAAAAATCTTTATTAAATATAGACCTTTACAGGCACTTATTGACGTCAAACAAAACATAAAAATCTAATCAAACAAGAATCTAATTAACTAATTATTTAATCCTTGTATGTACATACACCCAAACTATTATTAAGATGTATGCAAATACAAGTAAAATAAAAAAAAAAAAAGGTGACTCTACACCTGTTCGGAAATTGGGAGCGCCTTCTCGAAAAGAACAGGCAAGAAACTCGAAACAATTGAGGAAATGGTTTTTTTCGGTGCATTGTATAAATACGAGTACATCGATATATTTTTATTTATTACTTGGTAGATATACAAGTTTATTTTTTAGTTATGACAAAAATTTTGTGTGCTTGTTCAGTCAGACAAGCAAACTGAACATTTTTTTTGCGATTTCAAAGTCGGTGCCATAGTGAAAGTTGTTCAGTTTGCTTGTCTGAACAAGCATACAAAATTTTTGTCATAACTAAAAAATAAGCTTGTATATTTTTTTATTAGTTAATAAATATTGTTGTGTTCGATGTATCGTATTATCTAGCAACACTAGTTCAAACGGGCAATCCAAAAATAAGGCACCTGTTCTGTTACCAGTCATCACACCACCTGGCCCATCAATATAACTATTAACCAGGCTAAAGTAAAAATGGTGAGGCGTAAACAGAGGGAATGTTTGAATTCGCCGCGACCCACGCTTTTATTTTGGTCTGGTCTCGAGACTCTACAGGACGACAGATTTAGATCAGTCAGTTTGGGCAAGTCTGTAACTATAAGACATACAAAGATCTGTTCTTATGAAGCATGTCATCGATTTTAGTGACAAGAAAAACTGCATACAGAAATTAAGAAAAACTTGTACTCAGTTCGGGAATCAAACCCGGTGGTAATGAAAATTAAAACTTATATTGTTTCTATTGGGATGTCGATTGTGTTGGTCATAAGCAGTAAAAGTGTAACTCTATAATTATAGATAGAATGTTTACGTGACATGAAGAAAGCTTAAACCACTAACTCAGTCCACGCAGCTTGCGCACATCATCACAGCCTATATGTATACCACTACTGGGCACAGGCCATCTTACATGGAAGAAACTCATCGAGGAGTGTGGGCCGTAACACCACTACGCTAAACCAATGCGGATTGGTAGGTAGAAGCGGTTGCGATAGCAATCGTGACCAACGTCTTAACGTGTCTTCTGAAGCACGGAGGATCGCGAACACAAAGTTTTGGTCACCCATCCAGGGTCCAACCATGGTGAAGGTTGCTTCGTTTTCAATATCGAAACCAAAGCGTTCGGATCACTACGCCACCGAGCTCCTTAGCCTTCCACCGAGCATGCGCACACACATTTTTTTGTTGGAAAATTATGGTCATAAACGATATTTTATATGCGTTCATTCCACATATATGCCAGATTTGGAAAATACAGGTCAGTTGTGAACTGACCTGTATATTCCAACTGTATTGTATCATATTTGACAAAGGAGTTTCCGTTTGCGATAGCTGTGGGTTAGTTAGACGGGTAATTCAATATTTCCCTTCTTACAACTTACTACTGCAGTAAATATCTTACAATATGCAACTGCAGCAGAAAGAAAGGAAATTTTATTACCTGTACCACTACTGGTAGTAGGATTGGTAGTAATACGGGCAACAAAGGGATTCTTCGTAGGATGAGGAGCAGCAAGTTTCAGATTAAATTCATTGATTGCAAGATATTTGTATCCTAAAATTCTGTCCAATAAACCTCATTCCATAACTGTGGTCATCCGAAACAAAATTTGAGCTTAATAATGATGACGTACGTATACAAACGAGCAATATGTATGTACTGTCGTAGAACGAATTGTAAATATGTGAAGCCAGTGGAAGCAAAAGAAATATCTTGGATAACAATAAGAACTTCACATTTAGTAAAGTGATGATGATGTACCTATATTCGATCCATACGAAAAGGTTAAAAGTGAAAGAACACACCTAATAGCAGGAAGAAGCTCGCAACGCAGACACGGAAGGGAGAGCTGCCAGTTAGGCAAGACATAGCTAATGAACAAGTTGTTGAAGACGCCCATTAGCGGAAACTGATTAGCGAAGACTTCCCACACTCATTTAAACTGTCAATACTTTAATGCTCATTGTATCGCGTGGTTTGTTTATTACAGAGCTATATGTGCATATAGCTCTGTAATATGCACATATAGCTGTTGGTGTTGGTTGGTGGCTATAGATGTTGGTCCCATACAAAAAGTTGTTGCATCTGAGCACTAGAATCAGCCCCTGGGAGGTTGTTGGTTCATTCAAAATAACCCTGTATACATAGTACAACAAAACAAATTACATATTCATGGCTTTGTACTGTACTTTAATGTTTTGGTTTTTAACCGTCTTCAAAAAACATAAAAACCGACTTCAAAAACACTAAAAAGTTCAAAATAATATAAGAATAGGTACAGGCAACATCACACTTTTATATTGAAGTCGGTGCCAAACGATGTTCCCCTAGAAAGTCTTAAAATTTGCCTGAGTGGTGAGCTGGTATATCTAGGGTTTCCCTCGCTTTTCATGGGATCCCATCATCAGATCCTGACTTTGGTATCCTCTATTGAATACAAAAAGAATCATCAAAATCGGTTCATAAACGACGAAGTTATCCGCGAACAAACATAAAAAAAAACAAGCATATATACGGTCGAATTGAGTAACCTCCTTTTTTCGAAGTCGGTTAAAAAGGAGGAGGTTCTGTGTTAGACTATATCAATCTTTGTATGTACGTTCACCGATAGCCCCGTTCATTTGTGGGAGGATCATACAAATTGTTTTTGTAATAGAAAGAGCCTTAAATAGGCTACATAATTATGTTCCCACGGGAAAACAATAATAACGCGGGCGAAGCCGTGAGCGGAAAGCTAGTAATATATAAAATTACCTACATTTTAATATTGAAATCGGTGCCAAGCGGTGTTCAAAAATGTAGGAACTAACTAATATAGTTAGTTTAAGTTTGGCACCGACTTCATTATAAAAAGGTGATGTTGTATTGACGATTTCAATATTTTGTAAATTACAAGTACAACAAATTGTGTCCAACAGGCCTTGAACTTGATAGGACTTAGTGTTATTGTAATCGGAACAATAACTAGATCAGAGTTAGAATATAGACACACACATTATTGAAGCAACACTTACTATCTTTAACATTATTAAATTCTTAAGATACATCTAATAATGTTGGAGTAACTTGATATACAATACGCCATCAAACGCTCGACAGACGACGAATGACTCAAATATCAGACTCGAAGACATATGAAGTAAACAACATTGCATTTGATGATATACTTACTTCAAATTATTCTCTTCATGAGCGGTAAGAGTGGTAACAAAATGTGCAAAGACCAATTTACGTAAGCTTTACAATATTACAAAATATACTGCAATCATATAAAATTGTTTTGCATGCATGAAATTAAATCATACATAATTTTAACGACCGAAATGTGGTAACGTTATACAAAAATATGTTATAACTATTAATCTCATTTCTGAATAGCAACCGACTTTGCAAGATATTAATTGCAGCCTATCTCAGTGTGCAGGTAAAAAGAAGATTTAAAACTTATAAATCTCTTCACAGCTGCGGACAATTTCGGGTGCTAACTTCAGAAGAAGGAAATTTAACTTCAATTACATAGTCCAAGTTAACAAAAATGCTCATAAAATAAAAACTACTGGGTCAAACCAAATAAAATTTTTATGGGACATCGAAAAAAAAGTTTCACGTAAATCGGATCAGAAATCTCGGCGTAATCGGTGTACATAAAAATGACGTACATAAAAAAAATACGCGTCGAATTGAAACCTCCTCCTTTTTGAAGTCGGTTAAATATTATAATCGCCTTAAATAAACTACTGATCCATTAACTGACAAAATATGAATATTTGTACATTTTTTATTTGCATCATATCATTTTCAACACAACATCGGAACTCTTTTGTTTATCTTTTTTTTTAACCCATGCGGAAGTGGAGGCGGAGAATCCTCATGGATACCTGAACGGCCGGCCGAACAGTAGGCTTACTGTTGAACCAATTGGGATAATGACTAAATTCTAATTTTTACGTCTCGTCATTAAATATTAAAATACCGTGGAAAAAGATGCAGTCCTGTGAAATTAGAATTAAAATCTGCTTAGAAATACATTAGATACACGCATTATAAGTTGTTACGAGTAATTTAAAGGCGATTAGACAGAGAGATCCGACATCAACCGTGACGCCATTGTTGAGTGCGGCCATATAAACTCCTTGTAAATTGCCGTTTTGCTAGAAAGAGATGGAGAAAAATCTTTAATACCTTATATCTTGGTTGTTTTTATAGTTATTCGAAAACCGATTTTTACTTTCTGTTTATTATATGAATGAGCTTCTATTAAAGCAAAAAAAAAATATTTTTTCTCATCTAGCCTATTGCGATCGATCGACATTGAGATTGTGATTTTTCGTACGCTTTTTAGCAACACTAGCGACACATTGGATCCGTATCTTGAAAAAATAAATAGCACTGAGTTTGGTTCACTCAATATCTGCGCAATACGGGTCCAATTTGGCGCCAATGTGGAAACTCAAGCGTACAAAAATCATAATCTCAATGTCGATCGATTGGAATTGGTTCAAGGAATTGGACCTCAGAGGTCCAATTCTGCTAATAAGTTACAGCCGAATCGAAACTGAAACGTTGCGATCGACCAATTAGAACGCCACATTATCACGTCATCGAACAGTTGAATGGCAATATACGCGCTCCGATTGGTCGATCGCAATTAATTTCGATTCGGCTGTAACTCATTAGCAGAATTGGGCCTCTCTGATCGGACTCTTATTATTGCTTTAACTACTCTCTTCTCCATAGATGTGGAGGAATTAATCTACTAGATCACGCTAGCAAAACGGGTTGGCTTGAAGTTTTTTTTTTCGAGATTTCTATCTCTTCGCAGAGGCCGTGGCGGTGGGGGGTTATTGCCGTAGTTCCTTAGTCGCCACTCACCACAAAATATTAATTTTGAGTGTGTATTCTGAATGAGTCATCTCAAGGACTTCGATATCACTAGTAAGCATACTATATTATGTCAGAAAAATGAAATAGTACACGTTTTGAAGTTCACAATAGCCACAGAGTTATTGATTAATTACAAATGTACTCATCCCACGCTTAAATGTGATGGTCAAGCTATAATTAAAATTTTAATAATTTAGGCGTTGTATTATGTAGATATCTATACACACCTACGTATTTCCTTTACCTGCCATATGTATATTCTCGCATCACGATGTTTGTCCGGAATAAACTCCGAAACTTAAGCTTACTCCGAAACTTACTGTATGTACCTAATTTGGTCTAACTTAAAAGGTTTTATCTCAATTATTGTCCTCAATATTTGTATTGCGTAGGTGCTGAATTGTTTGTAATGTATTTGTTAGTTCAAAAATGTCAAACAGATGGCGGTATGAATTAACGACGACACCTCCACAGCACTTGGTTATAAAGGTTGGTTAACCTTCCAGTAGAGGGCGATGGATTTCGATTTCTTTAAGCGTTCTTTATGAAAACGGAAGGAAGGAAGAAAGGAAAACATAAGGAAGATTAGTATAACATCGATCCAACGTACTATAACTACTAAGCCAGTGCAACATGTGGCCGGGTAACCTCGTAGGACTAGATAGCTATACAGGATGGCCCATTTAGATCGGTCAGTATGGGCAAGTCTGTAACTATAAGACATACAAAAATCTGTTCTTAGATACCATGACATCGATTTTAGTGACAAGAAAAACTGCATACATAGATTTTTTAAAAAACTTGTACTCAGTTCGAGAATCGAACAAGGTCGTATTGAAAAATAAGTTACATTATTTCTATTTGGATATCGATTGTGTAGGTCATAAGCAGTAAGTGTTATTATGAAACATCATTATCTAAAATGAAATTTTGTACAGACGGACAGCGACGGGAACCTGTAAGGGTTCCGTTTTATCCTTCTGACGTACAGAACCATAAAAAGAAATAATTCATTATAGTAAATCCAGAAAAATAAATTCAAACTTTAATAACACCTAGACCAAGCGGGATAAATGATCGAGTGCCGGTCGCTTATGGTAAACACGCTGCCAGCTTTCGACACGACATGCCTAGATCAGTACGCGGATACGTGCGTCCAGTTATTACGATGATTATAAAATCTTGCCAGTCTCGTTACTCAAACATTATGCAAGCGCGGTTTTAACAAAAAAAATGCCGGGCACGCGAAAGTTGCCAATTATTTAGCTATAGACAAATAAATACACGATTGAGATGAACTGAATAATCGATTATCACAATCACATCACATATCAGTATGTAACGTGGTGTATTACGGCAAACGCACACGACCGACTTTTTATAGGCCTGGTAATCGTCTCGATTTTTTCCGCCGACTTCTTTAAGACCGTCTCAACGCGCACGTCTGTCTTTTGCCGATGACAATCGAGAGAAGTTCACGTCATGGAGTCTATGACAGGTGTTAGGTAAATCCATCGCCGAACACGTCCTATCTTAAAGGAAGTGCATTGCAGCCAAGTGTCCGTCGGTGAGTGTGCGTTAACGTGCACACAGCAACACGCTAGACTTCACACATTGACCTTGAGACCGCCCTTATGTCGCTCGTAATAGCGGCGGCTTTCGTAATGCAAGTGTAAGGCTTGACGTGTTGCTTACTGTACATATACATTAACAAATGTTCCATTTTTAGATAGATAGAACAGCCCCCCCAGGGCTAGACAAATGCCACACGCTAACTTTTCCGCAGTCGTTCCGCAGAAAAAATGTATGGAAATGACATTAGCTTGCGACAACCTCACGCTATTTTTTCCGCAGCTAATGTCGTCTTCATACATTTTTTCTGCGGAACGACCGCAGAAAAGTTAGCATGTGGCATTTGTCTAGAGGGGCAGGTTGCTGTTGCAGCGTAGAGCTCTGTGTTTCATTTTCCACCGTCAAAAAAAGTGGTCACCGATAGTCGGTATGTTCACATAAAAAAGAAGCGCGATGAGTTAGACATGTTGTTGAGAGAGCTTAACTAACTAAGGCAGGAACTCACATGGGTGTCTGGAAAATAAGCTCCTCATATACAAAACAGTTTTAATACCTGTTTGGTCGTATGGTGTCGAATTAGGGGCTCGGCGAAGCACAGCAATGTGGAAATATTACAAAGATTTCAAAATAAAGCCCTTAGAAATCTATCAGATGCTCCTTGGTTCCTTAAAACCAATAAATTGCATGAACACCTTCAAGTCAGGACAGTAAAAGTGGAAATTAGCTATAAAACAACAAAATATAAAGATCGTATAGCAACACACTACACCAAAAGGCTTAAGCGCCATTACATATGGGATTTTGCCAATTAAATTTTAATGGCATTATGTAATATGTGGAGAACAAACCTCACCCGATAAATTAAGTTCACAAAACCTATCTGCTAAAGGCTTGTTTGACCGATTGTATGATTTTATTCTTTAAAAAAAACCGATACTTAGTCGGTTGTGTGCGTTCGCGTTTGAGCTGGCACGACAAACAGTCGTCAACCGCCCCCGTGATCTAGTGATAGAAACTAGCTGGCTGGCTCTGATCTGGAGGTCCGGGTTCGATTCCCCGCGAAGTGTTTCTGCCTTGTTTTGTGGTTGTGCTTCTGAACCTGGCTAGCGACCACCGTCTTACTTGAGCTTGTCGCCACAATAATATTGCTATGTTGCGACAATTAGCTGTAAGATAGCTCATTCCTCAATTATTAAGAAATCTATGGCTCGTATTAACAAACGCGTCTCAAAGTTGAGAGCGATCTTGAGCTGCAGTTTTGTCGTTTAATGTGTGGAACATCTGTCAAAAACAGTATCTCGAGATCGATCTCATACTTGAGATGCGTTTATTAAATACGAGCCTAAGTGAAGCATGTTCCCTTTTCGAACTTATCGTCACTAACCACCAGGCGAGATGAAGGCCAAGAGCTTCACTGTCACGTAAAAAACAGTGTAATAATAGAATTATCTATATAATAAAAGGAGATATTCCCATCTATAGAACCGCTAATGGTAGAAACGTGAAATTTGGACAGTTGTTTTAATTCAAAATGTGGACGCACACTAAGAAGGGATTTAAATAAAATTAACCCTAAAGGGATGAAATAGGGGTTGCAAGTTTGTATGGAAAAATTTTTAAATTAGCAACTATTTTGATAAAACTTGAGATTCATGTTCTTAAAAATATTTCATTGAATACGTGTTTCGTGGTTTATTGGAATTCACTCCCTCAGGGTGCAAAATAGGGGTTGAAAGTTTCTATGGAAAATATTTAAAATCTGCTCCAATTTCTATGAAATTTATTATCCGGGCTTAAATAGGCTACAAAATTATTTTTCCTACGGGAAAATATAAAATTCCCACGGGAAAACAATAATTACGCGGGCGAAAACGCGAGCGGAAAGCTAGTAGTCAATAAGAAACCATTTATTAACCGAAAATCGAGCTTTTCGTTGGACAATATTTTTGGTTAGAATTTCCACATAATTATGTTTTTAATTTTGGAGTGATAGTAATATTATCTTATTAAACCTATGCTTCGTATTCTCGACAAGTTGATTCGTCGATCATTATTTCCCGTTAATTCGACACGTTACTAAATTACATTCGACACGTTACTAAATTACACCTAACCAAAGGATCATTTATTAAAAAATAAATCAATACAATAAAAAATTCAACTATGGCGGGCACGATTTAAGCCCCGTATGACCACTTAGTAGGCCACCACCGGGGACTTCTCCAGCCCGAGCAAAACCACAAATACGAAAACTTGTGCTAGGTAGGCTAGATAGCAAGTTGCCTGGCAACTGAGCAAACACTCGGCTTGCCGTGGATAGGTTATTCAAAAGCAATCAACGGAAATAAGTTGCAAATCGCCGAGTCACTGTCAACCATAACTAATTTCATGCAACTAGACTTCCGTACGCAGGAAGTGTGTAAAGAAGGCGTATGCGCCAGATCCTGACAAAAGCATGGTGCTTCAGGGCGCTTATCGATAGCTTCACCCTAGAGATGTGACACATACGCTAGAAGATTTTCACGTCACATACGCATTTCGATTTGCACCGTATTGAAAATCGTTAAATAATCTTCTAGATAGGAGATCTGTTAGTTTTTCAGGATCCTTCATAGACTTCGTATAAGTACTGAGCCAGCTCTTAGCAAATAGTTGAACGGATAGGAGCGGTCCCCTTTAATGGGTACTGGCTGCACTAATTCTATTAATTAGTACTGAATACTCGTATGAGTATCTTTGATTCTACTAAATAAATCTAAACCTTCAAATGATACAAATGCAAAACTCCGAACTATTTATCTCATTATGCCTTTTTTTATTGCTACTAAGTTGGCAAACAAGCAAACTGCCCACCTGATGGTAAGTGGTAAAGGTCACCCATAATACATATGGCTCCTGTGAAATTCGCAGTAAAACTGCAACCCCCACAAGAACCACAGTGTACGTTGCCAACTTGTGACGTCAGATGTAAAGTCACGGTACCCAGTAATTTCAGTGCCATATCTGACCCTTCCAACCGGAACACAGCAATGCAAGCATTGCTGGTTTGCGGCAGAAATAGGTAAGACGGAGATACCCATGCACCCGACCCTGGTACAGAGTCTCCCTCCGGTAAGAGCGGTTACATCGGCATGTGCGGTTACATCGGTGCACAGACGTTACTCGTAATGAAATTCAATAATGTACCTATTTACCTACATAATACAATAGCTAGACTAAACCTTGGGAATTTTAATAATACGAATATAAAACTAAAAGCAAACAAGAAAGAGGACGAAAGTTTATATGTAGAACCAAAGCTACTATGGACAATCGGCATTTCTAATAATTAATAAGTACAAAATCGTAAGTAAATGCTTGTGATTCATATAACTACTCTAGCCATTCAATTATTAAGCAATCTGCGCCTCTAGCATCAATCAGAAAATCATTGGACATGACAGACAATTATATCTCTGAGCTATATAATTTAACCGCAATTTCATTAACATGCGCTCAGTAACAAAGCAATATTTTGCTGAAGAGAATCATATGGAAAATTGACGTACAAACAAGTTCGCGTTCGTTGTCTTCAGTTCGCAAACAAGATAACGATAATAGCTTCGGTGGCATCTGTTGTAAAATGTGTTGTATTTACTTTCAGTAATTATACTGCTATGACGCTCACGAACAAGGTCTGGGAGTTCTTCCAAAGATCCCTTTGGAAAATAATGTTTATCGACGTATTGAATGGATTACTCTCTATTAGGAAACTGTATATTCTCAATACTGTGCTTAGGAAACACAGAACTCTACCATATGATGCCAATGTCCTAAGTCGAAGGAGAAATTATACTGTGGCTCTTGCTCCTGCAACAAAGTCCAAATACGTACGTAGACATTTTTGTAGTAAATCAGCCGCAATTTATAATCTAGTCAATAAAATTTTGAATATATATCCACTAAATTACTACTATTGCAAAAAGAAAGTTATGGAGTGGTTAAAGACTAAGACTTATAGTGATATTGAATCCATAATAGATAAATAAATACTTAAAGCTAGTACTGACATTCACGCACACACCCGCACACACACACAACTGACACATACGCGCGCACACACACACACATCACACACACACACACACATACCACACATTCACACACAGAGAGAGTGAAAGACATGTCCATGTATTTAATATTTTAGTTTCATAGTATTATTGAATCTGTTTATCTTGTTGAATTGTTCTGTCTACATAATAAGATATTGTAATAAGAGCGGATCTCCCGACCACAGGCATTTTGCCTAAACGGAAGGTCCAGTGTAATAGTTTATAATATAAGGCTACCAATAAATAATTTGAATTTGAATTGAGTGTCTAAGATAACAGCATTTAATTTTTCCGTCAAAATAACTAGAAGCATTTAATAAATTGATAGAGGAATTTTAAATAGATAATATGTTTTTGCTATAAATGAATTGTAGGTACGACATCGTAACCATAGTGGATGTTTAACACAACATAATACAGTCGTGTTTTGAATTTTGATCACGCTGCCTCAGAAACAGCTTAGTTTAGGTGAAGCAATATAGTTTAGCACAATGGAATCTTGAACGGTCGTAAAATATACCACAGTGCTAGTCTTACTACCAGTATAAACATCGAACATTGTTATATTTAATACAGGAAATTGTTTTATTTCCTTTAAGCATATACTAGAAGATTTGAAATTACCTACCTACAGCATTGCTATTGTTCTCGGCATTTATGGACCGTATAACCACAGTCCAGCTGTTTTGTGTATAGTTTTTTAATATACCGGGTGGAAAAAAAGACCGTGGTTGGAGGAAAAGTACCTTTAATATTGTTGATCGCAAATTTTACTGAAAGGAAACATTCCTTTTTTTTACAAAATAAATAAAACTGCATTTAATGATTTTTGAAAAATCACCTGCTTGAGCCAAGAATCGAACCAGTGAAATGTCACAAAAAAAATATTCTATATTTTATGGCACCAACCGAAAGAGTCAGTCATAAGGATCAATTTCTTTTAAACAACAATGTATCTTAAATTAAAGGAAGACCAAGAAAAATATTTTTTTTTTATTGTAACGGTTACCCAGGACTATCTAAACGAAATAGTTCACTTAACTTATGAATTACTCAAAATGAGACCCATTTTCACGTATGCACAGACGTATTCTTCGACTGAATTCGCTACGTGTCACCTTTTATATCGAGTTGATTGAATATTTAAAATACCTTTTAGCGAATAATCGAAATCGAACGAATTGTGACTTCCAACCGGAACACAGTGACACCACAATGGATAAAAGGACACAGCGGATCACTGGGCAATGACGCGGCCGACGAGCTGGCTAGGAGGGGATCCGACATAACGGCTTTCGGACCCGAGCCCATCGTACCAATTCCCTTCAGCCAGATTCGTGGATGGCTGCAAGAGCTCACCCGCACACAATCACAAGACCACTGGTTCTCGACTCCAGGGTGCAGACAGTCAAAGGAAGCCATGCCAATCCTAAATAACTAACTGACCAAACGCATATTGCGTCTGGACAGGAACAGTCTGCGGCTGGTGAAGGGAACCATCACTGGACGCTGCTCACTAAACAAACACTTCCACACCATAGGCATAACAGATAGCCCCCTATGCAGAGCATGCTTAGGGGCCGAGGAAACGGTGTCACATGTGCTCCTTGAGTGCACAGGTGTCACCGAAATACGAAAAAACACCCTTGGATCTCCCAATTCTGTTACAGAATCTCTGGACAGACTCGGAGATCTCATACGCTTCTGGAGGGAGGTGAGCTGGCTGGAGTGACGGCCGCCCTCACGTACAATGGTCCACCTTAAGGATTAAGTGCGGAAACCGACCCCGATAATATAGAACATAGAATACCTAGCTCAACTTTCTGTATTGGGCTTAACAATAAAAAAATATTTTTCTTGGTCTTTCTTTAATTTAAGATACTATGTTGTTTAAAAGAAATTGATCCTTATGAATGACTCTTTCGGTTGGTACCATAAAATACAGAATGTTTTTTTGTCACATTTCACCGGATCGATTCCCGGCTCAAGCAGGTGATTTTTTAAAAATCTGTAAATGCAGTTTTAATTATTTTTGAAAATAAAGGAATATTTCCTTCTAGCAAAATTTGGCATCATCATTATTAAGGGTACCTTTCTTCCAACCACGGTCTTTCTTTTCCACCCTGTATACCGAAAAATACAGCAGAATTAGGCATTATTGTCATGACAATGCGATTCAAATTAAAATGTTTAAATTGTTAAACATTCGTATAGGCGGGCGGGACACATTTTTTGGATTTTGTATTTCCGTTTTGTAGATCCGCCATGAATACCTCGGTAGATCAATGTATGAAGAACATGTCAAAAGCTGAATTGATTTTTTAAAACATTTGTCTGTTCGTAATGTGGCGACTTTCGAGTCTAGGTTCATTAGTGTGTATTTAGGTGGGTTAAAATCGTCCACAAGCTATCTAGCTAGCAGGGACCTGTCAAAATTATCATAATCCGAATAATGGTCTTTGGATAGCTCTCCCAATAACCAATTGCCACAATTTTAAAAGAAAGAAAGAACGGCGGCAAATATTTAAAAAAAAGTATTTAAATATTTTAATAATAATTTGAACAATCAACTGCCGTAAATTAAGTAAACAATCTATTTTAAAGTGAAGTATAAAATACGATAGAAAAAGTAGCAGTAGACAAATCAAAACTAAAAGCAGCATCATCTTGTTTTCGTTTATTGCTATAATATTGTTTCTTCCAGCAGAGACCACAAAATCTATAAATATTGGGAGACAAGAATCTTAAACGGCTACCTATTCATACGAAATCTATTACCCCTTTTTTAGAACAATGTTTCATATACATACGGACGTACGGTAAATAAAACTAAACAATCAACACACATTTCACACATGCTACTATGGAAAATAAAAATATACTATTTAATTTTTATTACATATAGAATATTTCGCATGAAATGCAGATAAAAGTCTACATACAAAAATAGTAATCAAAAAATATTTATAAAAATAGTTATAAAATAGTATCAATTTGTTAAGTATAATTATTTGACTATCATTTCATTAATAATAATACATATTTACAATGTTCACACCTTTAAAATCCTTCCAAAAGATGTCTGGATGAGATCGCTTCTGCGAAAGAACTCGACAAAACTGCCGGTTGTAAATTTACTTTTAAATACGCAACATCAACATCTAATTTACACTGAGCGATACTGAGATATAAATAAAATATCACATACAAAATCTGCAACACCTGAATCAACATGCATCATTAAACGCACATACCTGACGCAAACTCTTCTTGAAAATTTTAAACTTCATTTTGCACAACTAACTCCAACACAATACAAACACAGGCTAAATAAAACGCATAAACGAAGCGCTCTCGCAAAACATCACAAACACCCAACAATCCCGTAGCCAAGGCCAGAAACTAAAGAAAAAAACTTTAAAAAGGCGCGAAAAAAATAAGGGCTGCGTTCAGTGACGCGACCGCGCCGCGCCTCGTCAGCGCTGCTTATGAGTAAACTGCTGATCGAACGTAGAAAATACACAACAATTCGCTCCTATTACACACATTTATTTCAATTTCGGCTCTATTTTCAGCGGGCTACGGTCGCCACACACGCCGATCGCCCGGTGTTGTGATGTCATTCGTTTCACTGGCAGAATGACGGTTTGTTTCTGTGAAACGGGTGCATGATTATAAAGATATGTGTATTTTATGACTTATTTATGACTGACTGTACGATACGAAAACACTATTTTCAAGGAATAAGTTGATATGGTGTATTTACTTACTCACTATAAAAGATAATATTCCATATAAATAACAGAAAAGCAATATCAATTTCTCAAAAAAGAACACTCAAATAATAACTTTTTTAATGTTGTATCTTGAAACTGCGACATCTCATAACAATTATATCTATTTTTATAGAGAATATTACATCAACGATATTTTTTTCTTGTCAAGCGTACAATGAATAATTTAATATCATTTCTGCAACAATTACTTTAAGCAGTAGTATTTCAGTGATGTCAGATCCGATTGGTATATTTTTAGATTTGCACATTAAAAATTTACGACAGAAGGTGGCATTTTTACACACAAATATGAATTATAGAAAAAAGGAAATAAAGTCTCTAGAGCACTGAAATTCGGGCTGTTCCCAATAGTCTTACCAGTAATGCTGCTGGGAGTTTCCTTAAGTGCTTTGTCCCATACTGCTACTTACTATATAAATTTACATTTGCATGGCAGTGTTAGGTATGTATACATACATCTAACTCACTTCACAATAAAAATTGCTTCACAATATTTCACTGCGGACCCACCATACCATACCTCTGGCCATACCCCTATGGGTAGGGATTGTCAATAATCTCCTTGAATTATATTAATGAAAGCCACAGAATTTAATGTAAGTACTCAAAATTACATTACGCTATAAAAATTCTTAGAGACATTCCTATTCCAACTCGACGCTATTTATTTTTAGGTTACTATTGTATTATTTTTTTAAAGTAAACTAACTCGCGAAATCCAAGTTTTTCTAAGTGACCTGAAACGTTTGGGCACCCTTTTAATTTTTCTGTTCATATAGATATCACATATCCTTTCCTATTTGTAAATATTTCAATAAACAAAGCCTAGCGAGAGATTTTTTCACATGACCTTGGTGCAACTCACATGTTTGTAGGGTTGAAGGGAAATAATCATTTCATATTCCTTTTGTATTATTCTAAATTTACTTGCCAATGATTGAAGTATTTTTTTTTCTTCTTTTCTTCCGAATAACAAAATAAAGATTTATTAAGTATGTCCTAAAAGATGCCTTACTGTGTTTCAAATGCCGCACGTAGTAGTCACCTTCGAAATCGCTTTGTTTTACACAGATTGACCTGATTTAATTGAACTGGCATTTAAATGGACAGCGCAATATAGATCTTGAAGCAGATTAATGCGATGATGACATATTACAATTATGAGTGCTATTAGTAATGGACATTTCAGATTGTATTGTATCAATTTTCATACACGAATATACGTGTATTTAGTGCACGCAACATAACTCAACAGCTTTTATAGCATCATCATCATAATCAGGCAAATAATTATGATTTACGCCCTCGGCTGGGCATATGTTTTCCCGAGAATGGATTTTATATAAAGAGCAATAGCCACCCCACATACATACATTGAAAGACCTGACATTAAATTGGCATGTCTTAGTCTTATTTGAAAATTTGTTAGCTTTTCAGTCCGTTTAAGAATCTGAAATGAGTTTTTCAAAAAAGGGCCAGGAGCAAATCTAAATATTGCATATACATTCAAAAAAGTAATGGGAATGAATGATTCGTTAATGTTTCCAAATTCATTTTTTTTTAAATTGGCACATCTGTTTTCTATTATGGCGCGTAGTTTGAGTTGCATCTGTTATTTAGATTAAATACAGCGCTGCTTTTTAGTTAGATATATCTATACTGTGTATTGCGAGTTTCATAATGGACAAAAACATCGAACAAAGAGTTTGTCTTTAATTTTGCATCGCCAATGGAATTTCGTGTTCTGAGTCACTGAAAATGTTGCAGAAGACTTATGCTAAATCGACATTATCAATAACACGTGCTTATGAGTGGTACAAAGCGTTCAATCAAAAGCGGTCGAGATGTGATGGAAGATGGAAGGCCATCAACGTCTTCAAGTTACCACCGCAAAAGTGAAGGAAATAGTGACTGAAAATCCTCATTCAAGTTTGTGAGAGATAGCAAATTCATGTATACCTACATATTATTATACTTATTACAAATCATCACTGGAACTCAGAAATTGTTTAATAGGAATCGTACTAAAAATTACTGGTAATAGGATCAAATGGGGTAATAATTTTTCGATCACGAAACTAAAAGATTTACCAAGTAAGCAATCACTTTGAAAGCTGATAAATCATTATTTAATGTAGCAATATATATTTTAAATTGGGTAGGCTCGTGCCCCTCGGTGGAGACGTATATGTATAAGCTGTGAATGATGATGATGATATTTGAAATAATTATTATTTCTAGACTGTTCACAGAACGATTCGATGACACTTCGATTGAATTAGGTACATACTTTAAAATCGTGTAATAGTAGTTACTATTTATTGTTACTAGTTACCATTTTACTTGAGACTCTGTTTATTAAATTAATATAAAATACTTACCTCGTGATCAGGGCCTGGTTTCGACGCCAATCTCGCCTCGGTCAATTGATTCTTCAAGGCCCTGTAACAAAGAAGCTATAGGCGACAAAGAATTGTTGCATGCGATTGTCTGTGCAATTTGATTGTTATTCAGTCTGTGGTATTGTCTATGCCTATTGTTTATTGCTGTCACGCGGTTGCGAAGGGAGCGCTTCAAATTCAAAGTCAGTTAAATAAATACTATCCGCCCCAGCCGTGATATCCGTCATTCTCCCCATTGTTAAATATCTGTGGTGAAATAATTTTTTTATTGCTTGGCCAAACTCATACAGATTTGATTCACCTGGCCCCTTAGACAAAAGCGTGACATTATAGCTGCGGAAAATATGACGTGGGGTTGTCACATACATTTTTCCATGCTACGCTGTTTCCATACATTTTCCTGCAGAAAAATGAGCATTTCATTTTAACCATGGGGCAGCTCATCTACTGCACTTTTCTTTTATGGCTTAATTTAGTCCATTTAGTTCTACTTATAGAACTGAATGTCAAAAAAATCCATGGAAGTCAGTTGTTATATTAATTATTAAGGGGTGATTTCTGCGAAAAAAAATATCCTATGTCCTTTCCTGGGACTCAAATTACGGCCATACCAAATTTCATCTAAATCGATTCAGGAGTTTAGGCGTGATTGCGTAACACACAGACAGACAGAGTTACTTTCGCATTTATAATATTAATTAAATAATATAGTAAGGAAATATTTTCATAAAAAAATATAGGTACATACAGGTATTTACTTGTAAGAATACTTAGGACAGACTAGTTAGAAGGTTTGTAAAAACATAGAATGTATAGTAGATTACCATCTACCTCTCTTTATGTGAATATGACTAAAGCATTTAAGGGGGCTCAGTCAGTCCACTAGCGCCGCCATTTGTTTTTTATTAATTATGATGAATTAGAGACGTTTCTACAAAAAATAGCACAGTCACGAACTCAATATAGATATTTTAGATTTTTGGGAGCTATTCAGGCATAGATTAAAAGTATAGGAATAACATAATCAGAATTATTGCTAATAGTGGCCACTTTAAGCAATAATTATAATTTCGACTATTCTATACGTTTAATGTGTACAAAATACGTAAATATAAATCTGAAGTATCTATATTGAGTTCGTAACTGTGCTATTTTTTGTAGAAATGTCTTTAATTCATCATAATTAATAAAAAACGAATGGCGGCGCTAGTGGACTGACTGTGCCCCCTTAATCACGTTGATTTTGATTTTAATGATTATTATAATGATTATATGCATAATTATGTAATTAAAAGAAATGTACATGAATAAAATAGGTCATACTTGACGTAAGGGCAACTAGGTTCCAAAATCCAAGGTCACATATATATAAAGTTGGTAGTGGTAGTCGCAGTGTGGACCCTACCACGCGCGTCCATAAGGGCAGGAAGAACACCGGGGGGTTTAGTGGGTAGGCCTGGCACTCTGCCAGGAGAGCCCCACACACGCTCGCCTTCTAGCCAACGGCGAGTATGGTGCGGTCACGCATTCCCCTCGAAAAAAAAAAAAAAAAAAAAAAAAAGTCACATATAAAAAGGTCATTTTATGTGGCGTACATAACTCACATGTAAAGCTCCTCGGCCTGTCTCGCCTGCTTCTCGCGTCTACGCAGAAGCTCCGCACAATGTTGCAGTGTCGCGATGGTAGCCCCGCATGTCGCGCGGAAGGACGCACTTGTCGCGCGCACCTCACCCGCGTGGAGGATTAAGTCGTTACCTACACAGACACCAGGCACTTAGCCATTTTTAAGGCAGTTTCATGTGGATCTGGACTAGATTCCAGACGCCAGATTGCTCGTCACATCGGAAACCAATCAACCCAGCCAGTGTCAAATAGATCATAGGTCAGTCACATACGAAGGTGCACCACTAACAGGACTCCGTCGGTACGCGTTTGTACAATCGTTGGTTGTACCAACCATAAACTGTATAACATAACATTGGAATTGAGCAGGATTCAGAACATACTATTCTGTTTTAGACCATATAACCACCTCCGTGGTCTAGTGGTTGAGACCACCGGGTGTTGATCTGGAGGTCCGGGGTTGGATTCCTACTGGAGGCAGAAACTTCAGAAATCGTGAATGGTAAAAACTTGGGATAACAATTAATGGGAGGTCACTCACACACTTAAGATTTGCAGACGATATCGTGCTATTTGCTAAAACGTCAGAACAAGACCCAAGTCAGGATGTAACACTGAAAATCAAAAGATTAAAATGGAAATGGTCTGGACATATAATGAGAGGAAAGGATAAATGGAGTAGAGGAATAACTGAGTGGTACCCATGGGATGGTCAAAGAAAGAGAGTATTTTATGACATAAATGAAATTTAAATTAACATTGTTTGAATTTAATGGATGAAATGTAAATGTTAAATGTCTGAATAAAAGGGTTATAATAAAATCATTGATGAGATAATGCTTACCACTGGACTTACCCTCGGCAAGTTTGACTGCGTCTATGGCCTCAGTGGCGTCGTCGCTTATCTGAGGGTATGTGGCCACGCACATGTCAAAGTACTTTTGCAACTGAACAGCTTGCTTTGACAGAAGCTCATTGTACGTCTCCAGCTCAGATATTTTGTCTGTCAAATGACGAGTCGTCCGACCTAAAAGCAGTTTTAATTTTATAATATTAATAAAATAACAAATTATAGGTATGTGAATAAGTAAGTCTAATATAGACATTTTAATGGTTATGGACCAATTAGAGATCAAATAATATTAACTGTTTTCATCATATTCTCAGTAGCAATATAATTAAATATTTGCAATAAATTACTTTAATATTTAATGATATTTGAGTACAATCATGTTTCATTCTTCTCTTTTTGTTCTGCAGAAGCATAATATCCAACACACTTCAAGTTACATATCATATATTACCATGTGATCCTGTGGATTGCAAGGATGTGGCAGAACCATGTCTCCGTAATCCACCTCCATTCGAGCTACTATCTGAGCTCGTACCATAACCAGATTCCACCTGCAGAAATTATTACAATTGAAAGCAGTCTAAAATAAATTAAAGAGTATGCAATCAAAAAGTGACTCAAAATCATTAGTTCACAAGCATAATAGCCGTAACAGACGATCCGATTTGGTTGGAGCCAACCGCCCGACCCCAACCAAATTGGAACGTGTGTACGGCTATCGGCCCGACATAATTATTATTAGCTTGTTGGATGCTCGACGGCCCGATCGCAAGTAGGGACACGACAAAAGACAAAAGTATCGATACTTTGTGGTTTAATTTAATTATGTGTGCTTAAAGTAATAAATTAATAATTTAGTAAACTAAAATGACTCGACTGCTGTCCTGCCAAACCACAAAGTAGAGAAAAAAATATGTTGCAAAAATGTTGTTTTACTTTTTGTTTGTGTTTTAATAGGGCAACCGTGTTTCATTATTTATTTATTTTCGCACGTTTAGTTACGAATTGTACAGTAAGCTCTTTGTCAAGCTATTTGACCTTGGGATCGTTCTTATGTCCCTTGTAATAGTGGCGGTATTCGTAGTGTCAATGTAAAGCTTGAATAGGAGCTTACTGTACATCCTGCTAGTTGATTATTTATATAATCAATAACAGACATTACCCTATTTATGAGTACCTACCTAATATAATAAACTAATTTGTGAATTTACAGATGCTTTTTTATTATTGTTTATACACACCTACTTAATTTGTTGCTGTTTTCAAGTCACTGACTGACGTTGAAGTACTCTACACTTTGAATTTGAAGTATTGATACTGGATCGGGATTTTTATGATAGGTACCGATCGATAGAGTCGGATCACAGGAAATAAATATTTCTAACAAACATTACCTCAAAAAATTAAGGACAACCATGAAATCTATCTGTACCTATTTATTTATTCTTTATAAACAAATTTTATAAACTTTATAAAATATTAACAAAAGTTGTTAATTTATTTGAGTTTCGCAAAGACAAATTATGTTTTTGTATTGGCGAAAATAGTATTTTGTATCGATATCGATATAGGTACATAATACTTTTTAGGGCATCCCTAATGTTGGATTGCCAACCGCGTCGGACCGTCTGTAGGCGCGTCGGCTCCTCATTTGGTTGGATCACGTTGGATCCAACCAAATCGGATCGTCTGTTAGCACTATAAGTAATAGTACTAAAGTACAGAAGGCTCACTCACTCTCAACAAAAGACATGTTTAGGTATAAAAATTTGCCTACTCTTATGAGCTTTATCTGCCTGCACGCGAAATTAAAACTTATATTGAAACATGAGCGTTCAAATTCCGTTAAGCCCATCACACACAATGAAGATACTATAAAATATATCTTATCTGCGACGTATCGCTAACCCTACATTTCAATGGAGCACCACACACAGTTAATATAATATATATTTTATATTACAGTATCTTAAGATACTGAGCGATATGTGAAAGATATCTTAACCTAGCAACGATATCTTAAGATATTGAAATATAATAGGTTGGGGAAAAAGTTTCTTCGCATTTTTTAAGAAAATTCAAAACATTACATTTAACTAAAGTATGTAGGTACCATTTTGTTCGATAACTTTTTGCCATCTTGTAGGTAGGGACATGATCCCATTGCTATAGAAATTTTGGGACTTCTGGTCAAAATACCGCGACAAGTGGTTTTGGCAGTCCTCTCGTGATGTTAACCTGACACTGCCTAAAGAATTCTGAAGAGACCGAAACAGGTGGAAATCTGAAGGTGCAAGGTCAGGACTATACGGCGGATGCATTAACACCTCCCAGCCAAACTCTCTTAATTTTTGCTGAGTGGCTAAAGATGTGTGAGGTCTAGCGTTATCATGATGAAAAACCACACCCCTTCTGTTGATTAATTCCGGCCGCTTTCTCTCAACTTCTTGCTTTAATCTCATCAGTTGTTCGCAGTAGAGTTCAGAATCGATGGTCCTGCCTGGTGGTAACAGCTCATAATGAATAATGCCCTTCCCATCCAATCCAATCCCATCACACACACAGCATCACCTTGTTGCGAGTTAACCCGGGTTTCGCCACAGTCTGTGAAGCCTGACCAGCCTTTGACCACGACCTTTTTCGCACGTTCTTGTCGTACGTGATCCACTTTTCATCCCCAGTTATCAGCTTCTTCAAAAATGGTTCGGTTTCATTACGTCGTAATAAAGAATCACAAATGAGTACACGGTTCATTAGGTTTCTTTCAGTGAGCTCGTGAGGTACCCAAATGTCGAGCTTTTTTGTGTACCCAGTTTTTTTCAAATACGCCAAAACTGTTTTGTGGTCAATTCCCAGTTCTTCAGCTACGTCGTAACTACTGACATGCCGATCTTGCTCCACTTTTTCAAAAATGGCATCCATTTTATCTGTAATAGGGCGACCAGAGCGACGTGCATCTTTGACATCAAAATTTCCGGATTGAAAACGCTTAAACCAAATTTGTGCTACTCTCACAGACACTGCACTAGGTCCATAAACATCGCAAATTTTTTTCGCGGCTTGCGTTGCATTTTTACCTTTTTTGTAGTAAAATTTTAAAATGTATCGAATTTCTTCATTAGATTCACTCATCTTGGCGGTACGAAAAACAAATGAAATCACACATTTTCCTAATTTGAATTTGGAATTATGTTCTTTAAAATTTAAACTTTCAATGATACCAAAACCAGCCAGATACAAATAGTATAGCCAAAGAGATTTTATTACAAGTTTATACATACTATAATGCGAAAAGACTTTTTCCCCAACCTAATATATTAATATACTCGGCGATATTTATCTTAAGATAAACTACAGTATGTTCTATCTAGCGCTGTTTTTTGTTTCTTAAGTGGTCCTCTTCCCAGATTTTACGCTTTTTACAAGCTTTTATTTAACTTGTAATGTGAGTATTATGTAAGTATATAAGTATGTATGTTCGGGTGAAATCTTGCAACTCAATTTTGAAGCAGATATATTTAACCGATTGAGCTGAAATTTTGTATACACTTTCAGCTTGGATGACAATGCATGGTTGACTGTGTGACGTTATTCTAAATTCAAGATGGCGGCATACCCATGATGGCGGACCAATTATTTTTAATGCACTCCTACAATATGGGTATCAAATGAAAGGTCTTGCTAAGAGTAACTCGAAAACTAATGTGACGTCACTAATAATACAATATGGCGGACTTCTAAAGCTTGAAAATCAATTTTGAAATTGATATCTTTAACCGATTCAGCTGATATTTTGTATACACATACAGTTTGGATGAAAATGCATGGTTAACTGTGTGACGTCATTCTAAATCCAAGATGGCGGCATACCCAAGATGGCGGACCAATTATTTTTAATGCACTCCTACAATATGGGTATCAAATAAAAGGTCTTGCTAAGAATAATTTGAAATAGGCTCAAAGTTCTTTGCTGCTGGTCAAGCATACGTGGCCTTAAGTAGTTTAAAATCATTAGAAGGTCACGTGTCCAGTGATAACTAAAAAGTAAAAAATAAATTAAATGTAAAAAACCTTTTTAAAAACAAGCTTTTACTTAAATGCGCTAAAAATGACGACAAGCTTTTATGTCATATAAATTGTGTCAAATGTAAAATAAAGTTATAAGTAAAAGTTTTAGTGTAAAAGTTTATTTTTGTATGTTTAGCGCATTTAAGTAAAAGCTTGTTTTTAAAAAGGTTTTTTACATTTAATTTTTTCTTCTCGATACATATATGATCAAATTCACTGTCCCATTCGTCATCAGACGACCTGTCAAGTACTTATACATCTAGATTCTAGCAACAGCAGTCAGATTTGTATGCGGTTCATGGCAAAAAAAACCACACTGTATAAGGAACGAAACCGGGGACTCGCAAGACTGCCTCTAATACAATGATGCAGTTGCGATATATTATCGTATCTTAGCTTTGTGTGGTCCTTTAAGATAATATATTTTTATATTAGATGCTATAATATATATTATCTTCACTGTGTGTGATGGGCTTTACGCATCGCTGACCCGATTTCGATTCGGCGACAAGAGCGCAGGGTTCCCACTCGCCTACATATTTAAGGTAATATGAGTGAGTACTGGGTCTTATAATCTTATATCATGTAGATTGTAGGTTATTCTCAAAAAATCTAAACTAATGTTATTTTAAAGTACTTCTGCGTACACTATATTTTTATTTTTGTTTTCTTCCGGCAGAAGTAGATAGCTAACTGGGGCCACCGCCCTTCCCCCTCATGACTGCCATGGCTTTGCACATTGTGCGCGCAGTACTCGATCATTATTTTGCTGTGATGTTATTTTAAAACTGCGATATCTCCTAAGATATTCATTTAAATCGAATGATGTAAAGGGCAATTTTGTTTTAAATTAAATACTTGTGATGAATAACGTATTTATTTGGATAAGGATTAATATCGTGTTTATAAAAACACCTTCGCAAATAATGCATTATTTTAGAACAAATTTGGTTAGCATAAAAAAGGTTATAGTGAGCTAACCTTAAAAGATAGACATATGCTGTCGCGGACTTTTCTTTAGAACTTTTAAAGGGGAACAATTCTGTCCTACATGATTTTTGCGAAACTTTAACCGTTTACGCAGCGCACGCAGCGGAAGCTCTCAAAAGGAAAAAAAAAACCCGATTTTGAAACATTCTTTATTGGTGCTCCGCTCCTATTGGTCTTGGCGTGATGATATATAGCCTATAGCCTTCCTCGATAAATGGGCTATCTAACACTGAAAGAATTGTTCAAATCGGACAAGTAGTTCCTGAGATTAGCGCGTTCAAGCAAATAAACAAACTCTTCAGCTTTATAATATTATAGTATAGATTAAAATAAATGAATAGAGATAACAGTGTGTAATAAAACAATGAACTTCCTTTAATAAGTAAGGAAGTAAGCCAAAACACTTGAACAAACAAATTGTGTATTTGAAGTTTTGAAAAAACAACTTGTCTACCTACTTAAAATAAATGAATAAAGATAACAGTGTGTAATAATACAACGAACTTCCTTTAATAAGTAAGGAAGTAAGCCAAAACATTTGAACAAACATATTGTGTATTTGAACAAACAACTTGTCTACCTACTGTGTGAACCAAGTTAGCTGCAGCAAAAGGTTGTGAAAGAAAAAACAAAATTTTATAAGTACATACTTTAGTAATGAAATAACTAAGCTTTTATAATTTATATGACGACAACTCGATGTTAGAAATTGAACTGACCAAGACAAAAGAAATTTATGAGGAATAGTGGGGCAATCACATTGCCGTGCTGGCTGATGCAATATAGAATATAAGTAAGTGAAGATAAGGCCGAAGGTAGAGGTGAGCTTCACCTGGACTCATCAACAGCTGAGCAACTGGCTATCTCACTTCTCGTAGTCGGAACAAAACAATGCTATTAACATTGTTATTATGGAGACAAACTTGGGTAAGACGGTGGTAGCTAGCCAGAGTAAACCCTACCACCAATCAAACTGATCAGAAAAACTTCTACCCCTATGGGAAATTGAACCCTGGGCCTCCCAATAGACAACGGAGGGGGTGTGTGGTATTAAAACACATACTAAGCTACAGATTTTTGTATTGACAAAACAAAAACATGTTTGTTGGTTCCTAAAATTGTTTGTGCCCAACTAATGTAAGAATTTTATCGCTTTATAATAACTACAAACATACACAAGTATTGCCTTTCAATATCTTTTGGCATAATTTCGATTCATTGTGCCTCCTTTTATTTAGACACCTGTAAACACAACAGAGTATCTAAAAAGTTTATGATTGCACCTTGTAATCAAGCTAAAACATGTTATTAAAATAAATAAAAGAAATCTGTTATGTATGATAACAACTAACACTGAATTCTAAATCTACAGATTACAAGATTGTTTAAAAGTCATAGTTAGTTGTAAAATCACAGAAAAGATGCTTAAGGCGAGGTTTCCCAGGAAATCTACTCGTACACGGCAACTGCTTTATTGCAAGGTAATATAGTTTATAATTGCATAGCTCCCAATGTCACTTACGCACTGTGATGGAACTAAAACATTACATTTATTAAGTTTTAAGAGGAAAAACCAAGGTCGAGAGAATTCAAAAATAGGTATTTGTAAAATGTATTGCTGTATTTTTTTATATTTTTTAAAATTTTTATTTCATTTTTTTTATTTTTTAAATAATAATGGATGTGTCCTGAAGCTTCCCTAAAATTATCCAGGGTGATAAAAAAATAACTGTGTATACCTAATCTTGTTCAATTTGTTTGCTGGACGTTTGAATACAGCAGAAAATTATGTCCATTTTTTGGGTTTTTTAAGGTTTAAATCCTCTTCTAATACTTAACTTAATAAAAAACATAGAAACATGCTTATAGTGGCCATTGACTTTATTAAAAAAAATGGAGCAACTGGTGCCATTATCCAAGAAGGAAACAAGGAACTATGTTTGTATGGAAAAACGGCCTGTATGATTTCCTCCTAATAAATTTTTGGAAACCTGGGGTACAAAATAAAAAATGTATTTTAGCAATTTTCTCGCTAGACAGTAAAAATACACATCTATTGGTACTTACTTTAAATGACTCTAAAACATCAATCCACTGTTGTTTTTCCTCTGGATTTGAAGCCCGTAGATACCAGACACAATCATTTACCGACACATCAAATCGGCAATCATCAAATTCATGTGGCTGAAAATATGCAAAATTAAAATAAAAATTTTGCAGAGTAATTTTTAAGATAATATTCATTACATTTCAATTTCTTATAACGAAATTTAGAGGAAAGACAATTTATATTATCGTTATATCAAATAGGTATACTGAATACAAGGAAAGACACGAGTCATTTATTACAAGGACAAATATTTTTTATATGTATTATTGTTGATTCTAAATAGATTCACCTTCACTTTGGCTTTTTTAAGACATAAGGCACCTCGACATCCAAGATTGCTTTCTAATTCACTCTTGTAATAAGACAAAGTCGAATCCTTCAGCACAATAAACCGATCTTGCCAACCATGTATATAATTTGTCCATTTACTTAAATACCCTCGAAGTTCTGGGTTTCCACCTTCGTCACAATCAGAGTTATCGCTTACTGTGATGTTTTCTTCGGTCATGTTTTTTATAGATTTACATTAAACTACACAAAAGAAACAAAACAAAATTATAAATAACAAAACTCGTTATTCCCAAAAAATTGTCCACAGACAGAAGAAAACAACAACAAGAAGAGCAAAGATAATGAAAAAATGTCATTGCTAAACAAGCCTTATTTGGCAAACGAATCATAAGTCCATACAGTATAATTTTTAACAAAACGTTTTTAGTTCATACCTGGAATATATTGTTTCACAAATGAGTGGTTGTGTATCTACGTCAGATAAGTATTCATTGTCGATTTCAGAAGCTTGTACAACCTCCTCCTGCAAAAAGATGTTATATCGCAGAAGAAGTTTGTGCTCAGTGATAACAATAAGGATTTCTAATGCCAGCCGTGGCAAGTATAAGACGGGCCTTTTTTGTTCTCCTTCTGTAAATCTACGCAATCTATCCAGCCCCCCTAGACAAATGCCACACGCTACCACACACTCCATACAGAAAAACTGTATAGAGATGACATTAGCTGCGGAAAAAAAGCATGAGGCTGTCGTAGGCTTATGTCATTTCCATACATTTTTTTTGTGGAGCGACTGCGGAAAAGTTAGCGTGGGGCATTTGTCTAGGGCGGCTGTTCAGGCCCCTTAGACAAGATGTCGTTCGATAATCGCTAACGCAATCCCTAAATAGACAATGTATGAGATTTGACAAAATTGCGCTCGAAAGCTAAGCGAGGGCTTATGTCAAATCGCATACCTACATTTTCCTTCTAGCGATTGCGATAGTGATTATCGAAATGCGGCTAGAACCCGCTCAAAGGCGTTGAACGCATTGCAGCAACCAAATCTTTCATCTCCCTCTTTCTTTCACATGAATTTTTATTTCTCTCTCTTTCTATCAGATGACATTTTAGATTATGGCCGCCGATATGATCCAATCACGTAAGAATATTTCAGTAATAAACGTCAAAGCGTTTTACAACCATCAAATAGGGTAGTTGACTCATATCAAAATTTATTAAAATATTGTTTATTTCTAACAGTATTTGGCATAAGGTTCCACAATATACCGATTTTAATAAATAACAATGAATGATTACTGTAAAATTTTAATTTGAAAATGCTATAAATAATCTTTTTTTATCTGACGCCGTAAACGCTTTGATATCCTGTGGTCAGGGCCGTGACGTCACTCATATAGTAAACAAAGAAATGTCAAATTTGATTCAACAACTCGTCGATTTGCACTATTCTTTCCTAAAACTGGCAAAAAATCGTCCAAATCTCCGTTATTATATGTATAAATATCGTAAATTATTTGTATTAATAGCAAAATCAACCATTGATGTTGGATTTGTGAGAGCAGATAGTAGTACAAATCTTCTGAAAATCGACAGATTGATGGTCAAGAAATTCTTTGTGTATCGCTCTAAACAATATAAGTACAGTTTCAATACTGTTATAATGAAGAACAGGTTACAAGTGTACTTGTCAAGATTGTCACGCGGCAGAAGAGAGTTGCAAACATGCATTTTTGGTGTGTTTGGTATTTTGTACAGCAGTTGAATGCTATTGGATAGAATTCTATCTCTCAAAAGTCAAATAAACACTAAAAGTATTTACTTCAAGAGAAATGTTGAAAAGAAAACATCAGGATCATGTGTCAAATACCAGTGTAGTACTGCAAGAATTTGTAAATGAACATAAAAAGAGAAAGATTGGCAGTTGTTCATTTGTCAAGCATGAAGAAAATTACTGGGAGGAAAAATATATATACATTCACAGACATAGATTGTGACATATTTCTTAAAAAATAAAAGACCTCTTCAATGAAGAAATAATAAAGTGCATAGAAAACTAAACCACAAATCATTAATACAGAAGTGCTCTTTAGTTCGAGCTTCATTATAAACAATAACAGCTTCCATGTGCTATAAAGTCAGCCAGTGCATAACACATGATGGTTCTTTTGTTGGGAAGATTTTTGGTGGGAAATCTTGCAGACACCTACGAGTATAATGAAATGTGGATAAAAGTTGAAAGATGAAGATTTGGGTTGAAATTTGCAAAATGTGACCTCATTTCCTATTAATACCCTGTAATAGTCTATTCAACAAACGGTATCCATAAAATCAAATTAATACAAAATTGTCATGCTCTTTTACTGAAGAAAATGTTAATTATCAAAGACGGAAAACTGTGAACAGTATGCTTAACTCAAGTATAGATGCAGATGTTTTGTGCTAAAGCAAAACTTATATACTTTTGTATTGCTAGCAGTATGTAATTTTGAAAACACTCAAAAGGTGACAATATTAGCTATAATAGGTATTTGTTCTAACAATCTGTATGTCAAAAAACTTATTGATCAAATAGTGCCATTTTGGAAACTATACTACATTTTTCATAATAAATCACTTTACTATTATTTTGACTTTTATTACCTGCGACCTTAATAAGGCAATATATGATCTAACTCTATTCAACCTATTTGTACTTTTGGAACATATATATTTGAGTAACAATGATAAATATGAGCAACAAACCAATAAAATATTATAAATCTTTTAAGGTGTAACGGAAAAATAAAACACATGTATTTCAAATTAAAATATTTTGATTCAACTTAAACCTTTACAAGTCATTATTGTCAAATAAACATAGAACATTTTTTTTAGTGAAGAACATAATGACTAATGTAGTCCTACAAAAATTTATTATGTCATCTTTAGATGTTAGTTATGTATAAAGTAAAGAAAAAAAATTTCTTTATATTATTTATTTAATAAGAAGGGTCTTGTAAATTAGGAAGAGCACAGGCTGACAACATAGCAATCGCATTTAATATATTTGTATATGGCTTTAAAATGAATAACTTGCATATTCTTGCGTAAGCTGTTCTGAAATTTACCAGCCATGGTAGCCAGCAGGTTTAATCAGTGAAGATATAACCTTTCAGTTTTACCAAACTGGACCTATTTACTTCTATGGTGCTTTAGTATATGAATACTTGAGTTATTTTGTTGACATAATGTTGTTCTTGTTGATGGGTCACATTTTGAAGTTGTGGCTGTGCATGCACTGCTTTGTATTATGTTGCACAACTTTTACTGCCTTATCAATCTCGTTGTCAAGAGGAGAACAGAGTAGTACACAATTGTTCTCATTACGTAACCTCTGAAAGCAACAAATTTTAATTAGGTACTCAATAAATTCAAGTAAAAGTTGTTTAGATAAATATATTCATTATGAAACTTTGATATTTTTGTTTGTATTACATACTTTTTAATTAATATTCAATTTCATCATTATTCAATTGGACATAAGTACATATTATTTTCTTTGAAACATCATCTAGTGTCAGTGTATAACTTAGATTAAATCAAAAAGGCGTGAATGGTCAAGTTTTCTCTCAGTTTTCTGGTCAAGTCCAAATTTGGTTGGTCGGCTGCAGTCAGTTTTCATTCTAACTGAAAGATAAAAATTTAATTAATGATTTTACATACAACCTAAAAACTTCTATTTTGTTTAAGTTGAAACTGAAGTACCTACACAGATTGAGTTATTCAGTTATAGTACATACATTAATGTGATTTCTGCGAAAATACATTTCAGTTTCAGAGTTACAGGATTTCTTGAAGCGAGTGTTAACCAAATATTTCGCATGTCTATATCACTGGGTACGTCTAATCCACAGCTTTCCTGGAGTCTTAATTCTATATTCCTGTTCTATTGTCCCGTTCCATATACAGTTTTACTATATTTTGTGATATTTAATAGAAAGCATTGTTTTTGTGAGGTTATTTCGCCCCCGTGCTTTGTTTACTATAAGACTGACGTCATTGCCACAGATAATCAACAGACTATCATGGCTGACCGTGTTTTCGGTCCAAAATTGAAAATCTTTATTTAAAATAGATTTTTTGCACTTTTTAGCCATCGAAAAAAATAATATTCATGTGCTATGGTCTAATACAACAATTATGAACATTTTAAGCCAAACTTTAAAAAAGGGTCAACTAGCCTATTCGATGGTTATTCGGTTGTATGTAACTCGCGCGGACACGGGCCGCTTGTTTCACCCGGTTGTCACGCTCGGAGGCATTGAACGGGGTTAGAGCGAAAAGTTGTACTTCGCGCGAAGGCTCTGAACGCGCTCCTGGAGCCCGTTCAGCACCCTTATTCATAAACCATCGAAAATGAACGTTGGATGAAATCACTTTTTTGATTGGCCAACATTACTTTTTGCTCGTATTGTATATTATAGGTTTTGTTGTAAGCTGAACGCAACCTCCTTTATTTCCGGTGTGAGCATGTGATGCTTGACACTTGTGTCTCTTTTTATCTATGATTGACCAATTCTTAAATTTCATTGGTTATTATTACTAAACCGCCAAAAACAGTGTTATTCGGCCAATCAGAAGCTGTTATTTTATTTGTTGTGTGCAATTTCCGTTCAAGATGGCTGACAAAACTATGCCTATTTTTGTTCCATCGGAAAAACCTGTAAAAGTAATAAAGTGGAAAGTAAATCAAGGTGCTTTCGTATCACAAGGTCAGATATTATTTTTATACAATGATTCGTCGGGCAACAACAATGATTTAAAAAAATATAAAGCATCTCGTGCTGGTACCATTTTGGCGATCAAGGTGAAGGAAGGAGATACTGCAGGACCTGGGTACGTGACGTCACATATAAACCCATTATAATTATTTACATTTTTTCATTTTATGTTATTAATTTAAGTTCTCCTTATTGCGTTGCAATTATTGACACATTTAAAAAATAAGACAATTGTATTGATTGTGAAAGATTATGACGTAAATGCGCGCCAAATATAAATGTAAAATTATATTTTAGGCGCGAAATCGAACATTTTATGTTTTATTTACGACAAATGTGTTTTTTTTTATTCCTTTTTAGTACTGCGGTAGCAGAGATAGAATCATGTCAACATCCCACTGTAATGAAAGAAATGTGCGCGGAATGCGGTGCCGACCTCCGAACAGATGAAGGCCCAAACCGTGATGTTGCCGTAGTTCCTATGGTTCACTCTGTTCCTGAACTAAAGGTATAAATTCTAAACATGTTTTCATTATAAACAAACTTGTTTAGTCATAACAAAACTTTATAAACACAGTCAAAATACACTTAATTAAACTTATACAGCTTTACTTATAAAAATGTTAAACATAAACCTGATTTAGTTAATAAATACAGTGTCAATGTTAGTAAAGTGATGGCTGCATCGTAATAGCTGCTATCAAGCGCGTTAAGAATAACGCCTAAATAACTGGCTACATCTTCAGGGATTGCTACAAAAGCTATGAAATGTCTACCGCCACTAACAAGGCCACATACCAATTTTATTGATAATCTAAGCTGTTGGCTACATAGGTGTGAAATGAGTAAAGGGAAATAATCAATACAATAACAATAAATAATCTACAAGTATTTACAATATACAAGATAAAAAGGTATTTGGTAGTGATAGGGTATCAAGCCAAATCCAAATATGTCAACATAGGTAGGTTTCGGCTTGATAGGCTGTATACTAAACACCTTGTATAAAGTTATATTAAGAATATATATATGTAGGAATCAATTGAAATAAGTAAAACTTTTATTAACCATCCTTTTATTTGCTCCGATAGATCATTTGGTCCTTTGTCAAGAAATCTGAAATTTTTTAATTGGATGCTGAAATTTTTTCACACTCACTTTCACTCAGTTAGTCTGATTGATTATAGATTTGAAACTGTCATTCATGTTATATCAATAAAGTGAAATAAAAAGCTATTTTGCAAATAAATGTTATGACTACAATTTATCTTTAGAATACAGTAAGTAATAGATTTTTGGCTTTCCTGTTGCAGGTTTCTGAAGAGTTGGCTAAAAAGCTGGGCCGTGAGGATGCTCAGCGATTGTTAAAAGATAAAAAATTAGTCCTCCTTGTGGACTTAGATCAGACTTTAGTCCATACAACCAATGATAATGTGCCGCCAAATATAAAGGTGATTGCTTCATATCACATTGATAATACAATGTCAGGGTTTTTAAAATGTTGTAGTTATATTATCTAAAATTGGTAAAAAAATTGGTTTATGATGATCCATAAGGTTAGAATTAAGTATCACTTCATTTAATAAGAAAGTTGATTCCCGTCAGCATAATATGCTAACTGTTAAAATGGCAACCATTGTGATATTTTGTTTATTTGCACACCCATTTCATTTCTTCTGAAAATATTACTCGGAATCTTGTTTGTTATTTAAATTTTTATTTTGACAGATTGCATCAAAAAATTAACACTGCATTGTTTTTTTATACTAAGTTGCAAACAAACAAACTCCACCTGATGGTAAGTGGTAATAGTCACCTTTAATACATGTGGCTGTTGTGAGATTCGCAGCAAAACTGCAACCCCCACAAGAACCACAGTGTACGCTGTCAACTTGTGACATCAGATGTAAAGTCACTGTACCCAGTAATTTCACTGCCATATCTTACCCTTCAAACCGTAACACACCAATGCAAGCACTGCTGCTTTGCGGCAGAAAAAGGTAAGACGGAGGTACCCAAGGAGACGACCCTGGTACAGAGTCTCCCTCCAGTTAATTAGTCAAGTATACCAGTATAAGGACAATGTATACCATAATAATCAATGCCACAGGTGCTTGGGATAATTTATCCAGCTAATTAATTTCAAACTTGGCACTGTTGCTACTTATAGCCTTAAGTCGTATAAAATACAAAGAATACATATAAACCTAACAATCAAAGTAGTGAAATACAATTTAATAGTAGGATACATGGCAGTTAATGAAATGCCTACTAACACTGCTATTAAAATGATCATTGATAATATTTCAGGGGGTACTACACTTCTTTCTCCGAGGACCTGGGAGCCCTGGCCGTTGGTGTCATACGAAGCTACGGCCAAAAACCCAGGAGTTCCTCGAATCAGCTTCTAAGAACTACGAGCTGCATGTCTGCACTTTTGGTGCTAGACAATATGCTCATGCTATAGCAGACTTATTAGATCCAGAGAAGAAGTATTTCTCTCATAGAATACTGTCAAGGGATGAATGTTTTGATCCTAGAACAAAATCTGCCAATTTGAAGTAAGTTAACTTTTCCAAAAAAAAAGGTAGAGCGATGCTTACTAATAATTTTTTTATCAACATTATCTCCAAACTGAATGGCTATATTTCAATTTGTTTTCTTATAAAAGCTTCGTAAACAATAACATGTTTTTTGTGAGAAATAATTCCATATTTATTGCATACTTTGGGGACATCGAAATTTCTTGCATGACTGAATGACCAAGAATAAACATTGGGGAGTCTGAAAAAAATGAAACATTTAACAGGAAATGTTTTAAAAATCTTTAACAGGATTTTTTTAAAAGTTTATGTTAAACATGAATTGTTTTAGAGCTCTGTTTCCTTGTGGCGACCATATGGTATGCATCATAGACGACCGAGAAGATGTATGGAGACATGCTAGTAATATGATCCACGTGAGGCCTTATTCCTTCTTCCAATCGACAGGGGATATAAATGCGCCGCCGCCTTTGCCAGGTTTGTTTTAACTATATTTTTTTGCATTTCCAGACAATAGCCATTTAGGGCAGCTGAATGCTAACTCAGTGGTATTTGTCCAGGCTCTGTGTACTGTCTCTAAGTCCTCTTCTAGTGTATATCAGTAGTGGCAAGAGTTAAATAAAAAACAACCTTTAGTTAATCTTTGACAGTACCGGAGGGAGGCTCTGTACCAGGCTTGCCTGCTTGGGTATCTCTGTCTTCTTACCTATTTCTGCAGCTAAGCAAAAGTGCTTACATTACTGTGTTCCGGTTTGAATGGTAAGATATGGCAGTGAAATTACTGGGTAATGTGACTTAACATCTTGTGTCACAGGTTGGCAACATGCACTGTGGTTCTTGTGGAGGTTGCAGATTTGCTGCAAACCTCACAAGAGCCACATGTACATACTATAGGTGACTGTTACCACTTACCATCAGGTGGGCAGTGTGCTTGTTTGCTAACTTACTGCCGTACTCAGAGACTTCTGTTTCCTCGTGGTCCTACTAATTTGTCCTACTAGTGGGACCATGAGGAAGCCTAATTCCTTGTAGGGCCACGACCACGAGGAAACAGTCATTTAAGTTTTAATTCTTCATTAAAATAAGTCTTTCTCTGTCTATTCCATAATAATAGCATAAGACAACAAGTCACTTTATGATGCACTAGTTGTGCCCGCGAACTACGTTTCACCCTAAAAGACTTCACCTCATTCTTAGTTTCGAATCTTGTCTATTTTTCCCGTTTTAGCAACATTTTTTATTGATTCTCCTCTCCTATTGGTCGTAGCGTGATATTACATAGCCTTCCTCGATAAATGGACTATCCAACACAAAAATAAATTTTCTATTCGGACCAGTCGTTTTAGACATTAGCGTGTTCAACCAAACAAACAAACTGTCAAAAAAAATCTTCAGCTTTGTTATATTAGTATAGATTAAAATTAATTGACGTCTCTGAGTGCGGCAGTTAGTTGTATAAAAAATGTGCCTGGGCTGGATTAAGATACAAGTTGCAATATAAAGCATATTTGTAACTTCACTAACAATCCACAAAATAAAATGGTCCTTCTGAAGACTTTCTTGCTGTAAGCACTTCAAGAAAGACAGATACGAGGTCTACATTTTTGCCCATTTCAATTCAATCATTGTTATACCTAGCTTATTATTATAGGTCATTCCAACTATATAAATATACCATAACTATTATTTCTCGCCGATGGCGCTGTGGACTCTGGCGTGGCACTTGCCTTCGAGGTCCGGGGTTTGAGACCACCATTGTACCAATGTGTTTTTCGTATTTCACATGTACATTTGTCTGACGCTTCTACGGTGAAGAAAAAGGACAGCACATTATTTGTGTACTGATAATTTTAGTTTATTATTACTTTATTTGTGTTCTAATATTTTTATTATGAATTTCTGTGCCCGCAAACTAAGTTTCGCCATATTTTTTGTTTCTATTCAAATTCAATTTTTTTATAAAGTTTCGCCATAATAATTGTCTAAAAAATTCTGGGAAGGGCCATGCTTATCACCTAGGGGTAGACCTACTAAATATACACCAAAAATTTCATAAAAATCGGTCATGCCATTTCGGAGAAGTTCGATAACAAACACTGACACGAGATTTTTATATATTAGAAGACTAGCTGTGCCCGCCAACTACGTTTCGTTAAATATGCACAAAAAAAATCATAAAAATTGGTCAAGCCATTTCGGATTTTGGTTCGGTTACAAACACTGTGACACAAGAATTTTATATATTAAGATTTATTGTATGCTTTACTAGTTTTAAGCCTTTTGATAATGTAGAGGTATGCTTTCACTTAAATTGCAATGAACTGCTTCAATTTCATCTAAAGAAAATCATATTTTTACAAATTTTCAGAGGAGAAATCTAAACTCAGCGGAAAAAACGGTGCTCAAGTGCAACCTTTAAATCAATTGCCTCTGCTAGATGCTGAGCCAGAAACAGAAACTGAGATAAGCAAATCAAAAAAAGAAGAAAGCAGTAGTGATCCAGTAGAGAAAGACAAGAGTAACAAAACTGAGGCTGAAATAGAATCGTGTACAGACAAAGAAAGGAGTGAGAGTCTGGATGACAGTGAAAACGCCAATAGTGATGAACCAAAGTGGGTAGAGACATCTGACGGTCAAATAGAGGTAGAAGATCCAGATGACTACTTAATATACTTGGAGGATATTCTTAAAAGGATTCACAAGTAAGCAATGGCATTTTTTGAAGAAGGTCTAGATCTTTTTTGTTCAGAAACGTGGCTTACATTAGCCTGAACAAAACACACCCAGACCTTCTTATTTTCATTTCTAAAATTATCTCTTTTGTGAAAAACTGAATGAAAATCAAGGTAGAGCTCGCCTAAACGAAATGACGCGCCCCACTACTTAATTAGTTGATTCACTTGTGCAAGTATTAATAACTACACTTCAGTGCGAGAGCTATGACTATTCCGTGAACGATGAATCTGTGCCGTCGACTCGTCGCATGATAAATCCAACAACGCTCTCTATAAATGGAGCAACCCTGAATCACTGTGAAACTAGACGTCAGCTCTGTTGCACGCGTTCAGACAATTATAACTAGTAGTAGAACTTACAACAAATCCATTTAAGTCTAGCCGACAACTGAATGACCAATTGAAAGGAAATTTTTATGTGTAGTGCGTCCACATTTTAATTTTTTTTTTTGCTGGAATGTATAAGTATGGTAGTGGCATTTTAGCTTAGACAAGATCTAACATATTTACATGTACTTACTTTCTATAACTGTATAATTACCGGAGGGAGACTCTGTACCAGCCCTGCGAGCATGGAACTCTCTATAAACAAAATTTGACAGCTATCGACATACTCAACAAAAATCGATAAATTTGACAGATATTCCTAAGGAGTGAAAAGGACAGATGCTTTTGTCGATCGATATTATATCGATCGACAAGTCCATGCTCCTAGGGCAGGGTCGTCTGCTTGAGTACCTCCGTCTTACATATTTCTGCCGCAAAGCAGCTGTGCTTGCATTGCTGTGTTCCGGTTTGAAGGGTATAAGATATGGCAGTGAATTTACTGGGTACTTTACAACTGATGTCACAAGTTGGCAACGTACACTGTGGTTGTTGTGGGTGTTGCAGTTTTACTGCGAATCTCACAAAAGCCACATGTAATATGGGTGACTGTTACCACTTACCATCATCAGGTGAGCAGTTTGCTTGTTTGCCAACTTAACTGCAATAAAAAAAAATATTTCTGTTTTATTTACTTAAGGTGAGGTTTCCCAGGAATACCACTCGTGCACTGCTTTATTGCAAGAAAGTATAGTTGATAATTAGATAAATTATATTTACTAACGTTACTTTTTACACGTCTTTAATTGCTTGTAAACGGGAAAGTATTTGTTACACAAAGTATATAAGGTACACCAGTATTTGTTAACACTGTTACTTAAGTACTATTCTGTTAACATTTATTACTAATGGTCAATTTCACTAACCTTGTCTTAGCTAAGACAATCCTAAGAAGAATGTTGTCACTTGTCTTTAATGAAAAGAATATGACGGCATGCCACTTAAAATCATCATTTTTTTGGGAAGGGCATGGATTTACGCATTCTTCGTGGTCGAGCCAAACCACGAGAATATGTGGGACTCCCCAGACCGCACACGGCCCGGGCCTACCCACAAAAAACCCCCCCGGCAGCTCCTCCGTCCGTCACAAGATAAGGGGAAGGGGACAACAGCCAGGCCTTATTCCCGCTGACCCCCTGCCTGTGACATGTCCGTTGCCGGACTCCTCCTGGCTCTGCTACTTTGTGGACCCAGAAACGGGTTTTTAATGTGGTTGTGTGTGGACCCCGGCCCGCTCAGTGCGGGTAAAGGGTTGCCCGACGGCAGATCCCAGTGGATCCACCCCTGCACGGGTGAGTCAAAGCTTGAGGAAATCCCCAACGGTCACAAAGCGCCATGGCGAGAAACTCGCCTCGACCCTGCTACCACCAAAGGTAGCCGCCGGGATCGGCTTCCAGCGAGAGCCCGCCGAGTGGCCTGCCGGGTTAAACCTGGTAATTCCCCCCCCCCCCCCCTCCTCTCCATGGGGTCCTCTCGTCAGACTATTAGCCCGCGGCAGAATCTGCCGGGTTGTCCAGAGGAGGCTGTCTGACATCGCACCCCACTTAAAATCGTCCTAAGCTAAAACAAGGTTAGGTAATTGGCCAAAAGTGGCACAAATTCTTGAGGTGAACTCTGCACGAATAATCAATATAAAATTATAATCTGTAGGCTTTGTGTTTGAATAATTGGTGTCAATAATAAATGTTCTGTTTGTTTTTCAATTAAAAGACACTTCTACGAGGAGTATGAGCAGGCAGGCAAGGAACAGATCCCAGACTTGAAGAATGTTATACCAACAGTAAAGGAGCAAGTGTTAAAAGGAGCGAAGCTCGTATTCAGCGGCCTGGTGCCCACCCACCAACGGTTAGAGACAAGCAAGGCCTTCCAGGTGGCACGATCTCTAGGGGCTACCGTGACTCAGGACTTCACACCGGACTCAACACATCTTGTCGCTGTTAAGCCTGGTGAGTTATAAGTACTTATAAGTAATGTGTCAAGAAAAAATTTAAAAATAAACACTAGTCGACCGTTTTACAAATACTTATGATTAAAACCATAACTCTTTTATCATCAGATATTATAAGTACTTATGAAAATACTTATAATATCTGATGATCTGATGATATGAGTTATGGTTTTAATTATCAGATATTTGTATATAAAAAAGGAGAAACTGTTGTATTTATTTTAAAAATTAAGGGTAATTCCTACTAGAGATGATATTGATGAGGTTTAGAATCACCGTTAACACATTCACAGCATCGACGTTATCGATAAGGCTATCACCTTTATCTTGCAGCTAAGATGACTAGGGATGGAAATAAATGCTATTTTTTATTTAACTTAATTATGAATATTTTTCACATGTGAATTTTTCAGTTGTCTTATATCCCTCTTGCTATCTATTTGCTTCTAGTATGAATAATATGATAACTATATGTGCTGTGTACTTTTTTAAACTAGGAACTTTCCCTCATTCTTGAATAGGCTTAGAACTGACAAATAAAAAATTCGTGACAACTTTAAAAGGAAATCATACAGGCAGTTCTTCCATACAAACATAGTTCCAAGTCCACTATTTTTTTCTATGGCCACTATAAGCATGTTCATATGTTTCCCTTACCTGACATGAGTTTCAAAACTGATCGAGTGATTGTCGTCGAATAAACGATAGAATGAGTTCACAATTCGACCCTAAAAAGGCGTAAATATATTTTACGAGTAGTATCCGTTATTTTGTAGGTACAGCAAAAGTGAATGCCAGTCGACGCATGGGCGAGGGCAAGAATAAACTCCACGTGGTGACCCCAGACTGGCTCTGGACGTGTGCTGAGCGTTGGGAACGCGTCGACGAGAGGCTATACCCACTACAGAGGGCCGGACAGGTATCGTAACATCATTTATTACTTACTAACTGTGCCTGCGAACTATGTTTCGCCTTAAAAGTTCAAAGAAAAAACTGTAAATCTAATCCCGCGGAAACTACTTACTTTTCCGAGATAATAAGTAGCCTATATGTTAAATCCCTGTCGTAATCCATCCACCTACAAAATTTCATCCAAATCCATTCAGTAGTTTTTGCGTGAAAGAGTTACAAACATCAATACAAACTTTCACGTTTATAATATTAAGTAAGGGTTGGAAAATGTATTAGAGGAAGTGACTCGTTAATTTGACACTGTAGTTGTGTCTAACACAATTCAAACTGAAGATGCAGTGTTGGTGGTTACATAATGTTTTGCAAATGATAAATATGTGCTTTATTATGATACATTACCTACCTATATACATTATGATTTGTAATGATCTACAACATACTATCCATACATCGTAATGTATGTTTGGACATTTGTCAATTCGTCTACAACCCATGTCACTATATCTAACACCCACTGATGGGCACGGGTCTCGAGTAGGAATTAAAAATTTATTATTATTGCTCGACTACATCAAGCTACATGAATTTGGTTTAGTTTTATTTTGAGTTTTCCATCTGTTCAAACAGATGTAATCGTGGTCAATTCAGTAAGTTGGCTATGATAATATAAGAGAACATATTGTGTATTCTTTTCAATTTCGCCTTACCAGAAGGCTTACTTTTGAATGTTATATAATAAGTTAGGAACTAACCGATATTCGGCCACGGCGGCTAATCTCAACAGAGACTGGCCATCTGCGCAGGAGATATTATATATATATTCCTTCACTCACATAGTCCAATGAGACGGTTAGACATGACCGGGGCGAGATCAGGCGCAGGACCCACTGCTTAACGTGCCTTCCGAAACACGGAGGACCTCGAGATGTTTCGTATTTTGGTTACCCATCATAGGACTGACCACAACCAACATTGCTCTACCTTACCAATCGTTGGCTGAGCGCGCGCGCAAATGCGCCACCAAGCTCCTCAACAAATCCTACTAATATTATAAATGTGAAAGTGTGGATGTTTGTTACTCAATCACGCAAAAACGGCTGAACGGATTTGGATGAAATTTGGCATGCATGTAGCCTTTGACATAGAAAAGAACATAGGTTACCTTTTATCCCGATGATTCCTTAAGTAGTTCCCGGGGGAAAATTGAAAATTGTTTAGGAGCTAAGCCGCGGGCAGACAGCTTTGAAATTTGGTATGCATGTCACCTATGCTATGGAAAAGGACATGTACTTTATATTCCTCTCTGAAATAGTTCCCGTGGGAAGATTAAAAATTGTTAAAGAGCGAAGCTTTAGTTAGACCCAATTCTGAAGTCCACGCAGACGAAGTCGCGGGCAGAAGCTAGTATTATAATAAATAAATATTTAACGAGATTATGTATGTGCAGAGCAGTTCGCGTCGCGTGCCGGCTCACTGCGGCAGTCCACCGCTTCCCGCGCCAAGGAAACGCACTGACTCCGGCCGTTTCTTGGACTTCAACCCGTTACTGTCCTTCTCTAGCGACGACATCGCTGACATGGACCGCGAGGTAACTACACAATGTGTCTGTGGATCTGCCGGCCAATTATGGATCTTTCATCGTATGACATGGTAAAAATTTGAGAAAAAGAAGTCATGAAATGTTGCATTTCGTATTACCGATCTCCAATGATACCATCACTTTGGCATAATTTCAATGATGTCATCATTAAATAATGAACAAATGATCAAAAATTTAACCGGAAATCGTTCTGCACTATAATATCATGCGATATCGTTTGCAAAACCATGAGATCGGTAATAGGCCCTCTAGTAGGCATTGTGTAGTATCTTGTTTGTAATTAGAGTCTCATTGAAACACTATTATATTCAGTTACTATTTATTCTTATGAAGCCAAACCACATCATTTACAATCACAATTATAAAATCGTAGATGACAATCAATTCCCATGTTCAAAGAGACAACTCGCATTGAGAACCCCGTAGGCCGAGCTGTCAGAAAAAATATACAACACATTGGATTTTTTTATTTTTTTTTATTTATTTATCCAAAGATATACAAAATGGTACAATTAATTTTGCCCGCCAACCTGCAAAATCAGGTTGTTGGCGAGATAGCGCTCATTTACAATATTATTGTATACCTAATGGCTATAAAATCGAAATTGTATATTACTATATAAATCTAGAAAGATAAATATTAAATATTATTATTAAATAAATAGATGCAAATTACTGTCCCAACAGTGTAGTTTTAAGTTTACATTTTAACACATTTTTGCTTACTTTTCTACTTTCTCTTAGCCAGTCTATGCTATTGAAAATTTTTGGTATTAGATATTCGTTTGTTCGTTTACCATATGTATTTGTAGCTATGTATCCAACCATTTTCTTTTCCCTAACCCCTCTTGTATTATATTTATTTGTTATAAATTTTTTAATATTATTATCGTCATTGTAGTAATTTTCTATAGCTATCAAGTAATCTACTTTTTTATTTATAGGCAATATTTTACATATTAAATACAATTTTTCATAATCATCTTTACACTTTCTTTTTGTTTTGCTATCTACCAAAAATTTCAATAACCTAGTTTGTAAGTTCTTGATGTCCTGAATATACGTTTTATAAGTACGTCCATAAATACTAAGACCATAACTAAGAAGAGAGTCTGCAAGGGCATAGTATACCTTCATCAGAGTGCGCTTGTCAAGTACACTGATTAACTCATAAAATTTACTAATTATACATCTAAGTTTTGTACATACTCCGCCAATATGAGTTTTCCAGTTAAAATCTCGATCAATATCCAATCCTAAATATCTAAATTTTTCCACAAATTCAATTTTTTCACAACTACAGTAGCGTTTACCATTGTGCAGACAGTCATATGTATGTCCTATTATAGCCATTTCATTAATATTAACCATTTTAGCTTTACGGTTATACTGCGAGTATATATGCATGCATTTTGTTTTTGCGATATTGAGGATGTGGACAGAGTCCACTTTCTCTTCTGTCCTCCCGAGTAGCGAGATCAGATAGATCACGAGGTAACTGCCCCTCAATACTACTAATAAGTTACAGCCGAACCGAATACGATCGAGTAAAGCTCGATAAAACTCGCACTCCGCAAACAAAACGCTACATTCTTACGTCATCGAACATCCGGAAGTCAGTTGGTTACAGCCGAACCGAAACCGAACCGCAGCGATCGACAAGACGGAACGCATAGACTGACTTCCGGATGTTCGATGACGTAAGAATGTAGCGTTCTGTTTGCGGAGTGCGAGTTTTATCGAGCTTTACTCGATCACACGCATCGAACGCGTAAACGCGAATTTGTATGGAATTAGAGCAGTGCCATCTAGTAGTCGCTAGATGAAGCTGTCTCATTCCAAAGCAGCTACTAGATGGCGCTGCTCTAATTCCATACAAATTCGCGTTAACGCGTTCGATGCGTACGATCGAGTAGATCTCGATAAAACTCGCACTAGGCACACTGATTGGTCAAAGCAACGGTTGGCCTTCATTTCGGCTGTGGTTTATTAGTAGAATAGGTCCTCTGAGTCGCAATTAGTTGGGTAATCATTGTAATAGTTAACTAACTCTAACTGTATCCTAGACTTCAACCCGGTAACATCGCTTTCATCCATCGTCGAGTAACGCACCAACTGACTATCAGAAAACCAAAATTACCGTAATATTTAGCACACTGCAGCTGCTTCCTCGACATTTATCTCACTTCCCTAGTAACGAGACCTCCGATATGAACCACGAGTAAATGCCGACTTCTAATCTGTTGAGTAATGCGTGTAGCAATAAACAAATTAGCGTTGCCTCCAGCGGCAACATCGCAAACAGGCACCGCGAGGTAGGAGGTGGTTCAATCAGCTATTTACTAAATCCGTTGCTACTTCGACAGCAAATTCTTTCAAATTTTTTAAATAAACTTTATATCCATTACTGTTGTTATGAATTAAATCATAACAAAACTTATTGCTAATCTAGTAATGGTTATTAGATTTCTTTCAAAAATGAGAGTTCCTAGTTAGCAATCGAAGTTGGTAAATATAGAGCAGGCAGCTGTTTTAGTTCTTCTTCAGCAACATAGAAGACCGACATTTCAGTTTGTCCGATAACTAGATCAGGAACAACTTGCAATCTTGGTCCACAAACAAAATTACTGTTAAAGGAATTATGAAGTCGTTACTTAAATCTTTTTCTTTAAGAACAGTTCTGTTTAATACTTTATTTATGTGAACAAGCTTGGATTAGAATAATCCCTCTTTTGGAAAATTCCCTCAAAAGGAAAAACAGAACCTTTATAGGTAGGATGACACTTATATACTCGAACCGCCTCCGTGGTCTAGTGGTTGAGACCACCGGGTGTTGATCAGGAGGTCCGGGGTTCGATTCCCCATGGGGACAGAAATTTTTCTGCTCTGTTTGGTTGGTGGTAGGGCTACTGAGCCCGCCTGGCTAGCTACCACCGTCTTACCTAAGTTTGTCGCCATAATAACAATGTATAGCATTGTTGTGTTCCAACAATTAGGGGTAAGATAGCCAGTTCCTCAGATGTTGAGGAGTCCAGGCGAAGCTCGCTTCCACATTTGGCCTTCTTCACTTCAGATGAGATGAAGGCCAAGAGCTTCCCTTTCGTGTGTAAAAAAAAAACTTAGATAAGTTTTTACAGAACCCGCGATGCTCGAGTCCGACTCTCGTTTGACCGGTTTTTTTTTTAATCTAGAATACCAGTCGAATAACTTTTAATGCTTATCAAAATAAGTAAGGTTTGTAGTTCAATTATCGTAATTTACAGGTAGAAGACATTTTCAATGAATCAGATGAAAGCTCGTCAGATGAAGGAAAGGCACATGGTGATGATCTTGATGATGAGGAAAACCCGCCTGAGAACCGATTGATATCAATAGAGAATGAAGATTCGTGTTCACAGGATAACAGGTTAGTTCTTGTAACATATTTACGTGAAATTAGAAGCTCTGTTTCGGAATTGAGTTGTATTGTTGAACCTTGACATAGCGCCTGTAAACATTCTTCTTGATTAAACTCTAGTACATACTAAGATAAGATGGCGCAAGTGCAGTGCGCATGTTGACTGGTCGCGAACTGTAGATATCACCCTGTCCGCTTTCTATTTATAATTTCACTGTACACCCATTCGATGTTATTAATTGTGCTATAAATTAATAACTAGCTGTGCCCCGACTTCGTCCGCGTGGAGTAGTAACTTTTGGCAAAAAAGTGAAAGTCCCGTCAAAATTGGTCCAGCTGATCCGGAGATTAGCGGGAACAAACAGACAGACAAAAAATTTTTAAGTTGTGTTTTTGTTATTGGTACCCGATATAATTACATTCATACCCATTTAGTAAAACCTTGTTATTTTGACATTACAAACCGACACTTCAATTTTATTTATTTGTATAGAACTAGCTGTGCCCGCGACTTCGTCCGCGGGATGTCGGAAAATAACAATATCGTGATAATGCTATATAGCCTAAAGCCTTCCTCGATAAATGGACTATCCAACACAAAAATATTTTTTCAATTCGAACCAGTAGTTTTTTGTAACATTAGCACTGGTATAAGCACATCTGGGACATTCGTTATGTTTTGAACAGTATTATGTATATGAATAATAATTTACTACCAGAAGCATTCAGCTGTAACTTGTAGAAGTTATAAATTACCCAATGACTTCTGTGCCACCGTCTCACTGTACCACACATTCTAATGGGTGACATGTTTTATAATTCTACAGATTGCAAGAAATGCGGGACGAATCTAGTGAATCAGATCTAGGTGAGTTTTTTTTAAAACAGTTTATTGTAATAAATTAATACATTTTAAGACGGAATTACGATACCAAAGGACTAAGTTAACTAGACCGCTCACTTAGTATGCCGTATGAGTAGGACTAAACCACCAGCAGCCTTTACGCTTGTCTCTATACTCAGCTAAACCTCCCCCCTCCCTCTGGAACCTCCACCCCCTAGGGCGAAGAGATTCCAGAGTGATCAGTATGACCAATTCACCGAACAATTTACAACAATCCTGGCAATCCGCATGTGTAGGTAAAATGATACCTATTAATTAAAAACATAATTATCGTTCATTTACATTTATATCAAATGTCAATTTACTACATTTGAAAAATCTTCAAAATGCGAATTATGGATAAACTTGGAAAAATGTAATGTTTATACCGGGTATAGGTAAGTGACGTTAACAAATCATATTCTGTAAAAAAAAAAACAATAATTACACAAAAAATAAACTTCGCAATGTAAATCGTATTACATTTTCCATCGTACTGCGCGCGGAATCAGCTGTTTGGGAAAAAAATGGCGCGCTATACATTGCGTAACATGAATAAAAATTAATACTCCTTTTTTCGCTTTAAAGGCTTTTCCACGAAAAATAAACATCGATAAATAAATAGTAACATTGTTCTGAATTCCCTGGTAAAAGAAATGGGATACCGTCACTTACACCCGGTATAATCATTAAATTATATGCTTTGTTGATATATACTTAGTTACTATAGTTAATTGGCGTGATAACATATCTCTTTTTTTTTACATACAACAGCTCTTTGTCTTCATCTCACCTGATGGTAAGTGATGATAAGGCCGAAGGTGGAAGCGAGCTTCATCTGGACTCCTCAACAACTGGGGAACTGGTTATCATACTTCTAATTATCAGAACAACAATGCCTCACATTGTTATTATCGCGTCAAACTTATATGTAAGATGGTGGTAGCTAGACCTCAAGCCCTAGACCAACCAAACCGAGCATGAAAAATTTATGTTCCCATGAGGAAACGAACCCCGGCCCTCCTAATCAACATTCGGTCTCATCTCAAACATCTCTGCCTTTTGTAGAGGCTATATGATATTTGACTGTGTCTATTCGGACCCGGGTCCCTATAGAAATCGATTGTTATTTGAACCCGGAGCATGCACAAAATCTAACCTAACCTACAAGTAAATTTTTAGTTTTGTCCCACAAGTTTTTATTTTATCGATAACCATTCACTATCGGGTCATAGCAATTCCGCGATCCTACCGCCTATCTCATAGCGATCGCTCGCTACCATTATCGTGACATTACGACACGATAACGATAGCGAGTAACCGCTATGTGCTTAGATCATTTAGCCTGGGGATATGGTACGCAACAAATCGCAGTATACATTTTTCTGACACATTTGGCGGGAGGCGAGGTAAACACGCATGGCACACTACGAATATCTAGCATTCAATTACGGATACGCACACTATGAAAATATTACCTCACTATAAAGAAACACACACATCGACAAACTAACGTGTATCTACGCAGTCGCCCGCAAATCATGCCCGTGTACTGTGTTGAGCTACCAACGTACCATTGTATGTTTCTATCGTAACGGCATAAAAATTACTTCAAAATAGTACTTAAATAAAACACGTTTATGTATTTTTTATACTTACACGTGATAGAAAACGCCATAGTTTTGAAAATTTGAGTTACTGGATAGCCTTTTGCAAGAGGAAACTGCACAATTAAAAATTTTTTACAAGCTCTTACTTGTGATACGAAACGACACCTAATGGCAGCGGCCGCTCGTCAACTAGTTTTATATAACGTGTATGGTCATAATGGTCAAACTAAATTGGCAGAGGGGTTCGCCCAGCCTTGCCATCTCCCGTCTGAATGCTCTACTAAGGCTATGTGATAGGCGGTACATTAGAACAATAGTTCTGTGGCCTACGCACACAATACATACCTACTTACCTCAGAAGACAATTTTGCCGTTTGAAATACAGATGCAAATAGCTCTGATAAGAGCTTTTGCGAATTGAAATAAGAAGTAGTTCTAAGAAGAACTGTTTAATACGTCTTTCGACGCAAGACGAAGCTCGGCATACGAGCCATTGTTCCAGCGAAGATATTCGACGTCACACTTTACTACGACGCACATCGGAGCATCACGATGATCACTACATCTTCTACAAGGCGAAGACATCTTCTTGAAGCACAACGGAGTCAACGGAGATTCAATGTTATTAGCACAGCGTGGAGGAATAGTCACCGTCGCCGTACACAGAATTAATAATAATCGCCACTCGTCGCGTCGACGCCGCTCTCTAGACGCGCGCGCGCTTCGCCGCTGTGCGGAGAGGAATGGCCGTCGTCCCGAGTGGGGGCCGTACCGTATTCAAGTGCTACCGCGCCCCGCGCGCACCTTTACCCCTCTCCCTATCGCGAGATGATTCGCGCCAAATGTCCGCAGCATCTTATTGCTCTTAAATTGTTATTGGTCAAAATTAATAATTGTTTATTGGTTGCAGTACTAAGATTTTTCATATAAATATAGGCTTGGTTTCTCAAATAAATCATTCCACCTTCGACAGTGAACACAACTTTTACTCTACAAGAACCTTCTACAAACCATCCAGGAAAGTATAGGAAAGTTCTAATGTCACAGGTGACATAAGAACTGTTGTTCTAATATCACGATAACGATAGCGAGTGATCGCTATGAGATAGGCGGTAGGGCCGTCGTTCTATACGGCCCCGGGTCCCTTTAGAAGTCGATTGCTATTCGGACTCAAGTGACGACAAATGGCGACGAGGTGGATTTTAATTGATTGTAATTGGTTTTTGTGAGCGTCGCATGAAACGTGCAGTTTCATGATCCGCCGTGTGTGGTCACAATGTCTCACCTAACCTACAGTTTCAGTTTTATCCTATAAGTTTTTTTTTTTCGATTACACTTCTATCGGGTCCGAATAGCAATCGACTTCTATAGGGACCCGGGTCCGAATAGCCACTCCGATGATATGTATTTTTTACAATTACTGCGCTATAACTTCCTTTTTGCCTTAGACGACGATCGCAAGCCCCGCAAACGGCCGCGGCCGTCGACGCCGCCGTCGGACGAGGAGCCCCCCGACGACGACGACAGCTCGTGGAGGCGCATGGGCGCCGCGCTCGAGGAGTTCCTGGCGCAGGACTGATGGCGCCACGTGCAAGAATTAAAGATTTTACTGTTGCAACTCGTTTTTTATTTCGTACTAGCTTTCCGCTCGCTTTTATCAAAATCGGTTCAGTAGTTTCAAAGCCTATTCAATACAAACAAACAATCAAATCTTTCCTCTTTATAATATGAGTATAGCTCAATCGTCATCAAAGCTTTACGAGAGGGAGAGTGTGTCAGTCATTTCCAGTGATTGGAGTAGTAGGTAGATTGATTTTTGCTACTTGCATTATAAATGTTCAAAGAAAGAATAATTTTCCCAGAAAGTCACTCCGGTATTTCGGGGTTCAATCAAAGATCGATTTATGTTGGTAGTTTTCTACAATTTGAATAATTATGGAAGGAATCGACGTAATTAAAATAGATTTTCGTTTTACTGTAAGTTAAATATAATAAATAGAATTAGAATTGCCGTGTGTGTGCCGGCCTAGAATAGCACCAACCCATCTCTTTCCGTGGGTGTCGTACGAGGCGACTAAGGTAGATATGGTCTTTAGGATACGGGCAACAACGTCTCCTTAGATCTCGGCTCTACTGCGATCGCCAACCCGCCTGCCAAGCGTGGCGATTATGTCAATCCCCCAATATGAGTCACACAAATAAATCAGCCCCCAATCCCCGGCAGCCCTGCTATGCCTGTGTGGCAGACCCCAGTCGGGCCACAAAAAAAACTGAAAAATAGATTGTTTGAGTATGTCGCTAGAGTTTGTCGGCAAGTTTCAGAGTTGGTCGCTCGCGCGTTTCAGAGATCTGTGTGGCCCGGCTGAGGATACGTTACCCCAGCCGGGCCACACAGATCTCGAAAACGAAACGACCTAGTGAAAATCTGTTTGCTGATATAGATAGGCGGCAGTTTGTCGGACAAGTTTCAGAGTTTGTCGATCCACCATTTCAGAGCTCACCTGCAGCAAAGTTGCTGCAACTGAGCTAGCTGGATCTCGAAAACAAAGCGACGTAGAGTGAAAAACTGTTTGCTGGAATAGTGAAGCGGTAGTTTGTCTGGGTTTGTCGAACAAATTCCACAGTTTGAGACATGCGCATTTCCGAGATATGTGTGGCCCGGCTGGAGAAACGTTACCCCAGCCGGGCCACCTGGATCTCGAAAACGAAACGACCTAGCAAAAATCTGCTTACTGACAAAGATAGGTGGTAGTTTGTCGATACATTCTTCAAAGATTCAGAGTTTGTCGACGCCTCGATCCAAAGAACGAAAGAATTCTTTATTTGGGTAAATCTTGGTAAATAGTCTAGGAGCCTGGAGTCCCAACTGTGCGAGGTTTCGTTATTTTTCATGTTTTATGTACTTACTTACAATAAGAAGTTTATGTAAATCCTCGATGAGTGATTGATATTTTTTAAATGTTTTATTTAAGCAACATTTGGCATCTGTAGGGTTACTCTTGAACCGAATTCGATCGATCGGCATTGAGATTGTGATTTTACGTACGCTTATTTTTACGCATTGGCTCCAAATAGACCCCGTATTGTGCGGATTTTGGGTTAACCAAACTCAGTATTATTAATTTTCTCAAAATACGGATCCAATTTGGTGCTAGTGTTGTTACTCAAGCGTATGAAAAACCACAATCCCAATGACGATCCATCGGAAATGGTTCAAGAGTAACCCTACAGGTCTCCTTGTCTATCTATATGAAGTAATGTACAGTCGCGTACAACTTTCTTTAAAAAAGTAAGTTTTATGAGGTTTTGTTTTTTATACACGGTGTTTCATAAACAATAAATAATCAATGCGTTACTTAAAACTAATTATTAAAATGTGTTTACACGTAATGTCATTCAACCCAAAATTTTCATGTATTTAGATAACGCATTGATTATTTATTGGTTATTATGAAATACCGTGTATATGCTGAAAATAATAATTTTTTGTATAAAACATCCATAAAGTTTATTACGAATTCATTGCTTTCATGTTCAAAGTTATTGTCCTTTCATGCCCTACACGGTGAAACTTTACAACGATTTGGAAAGCCTGGCTCGATTTGGATTAAATAAAAACTATTAGTATAGTATTTGCACGAGTACGCGAATGAAATACAGTAACTTTTATAGTAATATTTTGATGTGTTGGTGTGACTATCATTATTAATGGATTGGAATAGATCCAACCTACTTTCAAATAAGAATTATATTAAAGTAAAAAAATAATAATGAATTTAATATGTTGCGAAAAACAATTCCATTACCTATCCATAAGATGGTTACCCATAGGTAATCAAATTGTTTTCCGCAACATGGTGAGGTTTTTTATTTTCCTAAGTTTTTATACTTTTACCAGAGATATTTTGATTGAAGTCAATTCAATTAATTCATCTCACTTTTTTAATTCACAATAGTCAATCTCAAGAGATGTATAATCTATAGGAACACATAGATTTTTTTTCGTTACACCATATATTTAGTGTTTTTTTTTTATGGGATAGGGGGCAAACGAGCAAACGTATCACCTGATGGTAAGTGATTACCGTCGCCCAATGGACACCCGCAACCCCAGAGGAGTTACAAGTGCGTTGCCGGCCTTTAAGGTAGGAATACGCTCTTTTCTTGAAAGTTTGAAGGTCGTATCGGTCCGGAAATACCGAAGGCGACAATTCATTCCAAAGTTTGACTGTACGAGGCAGGAAACTGCGAGAAAAACGCACAGTTGTGGACTGCCAACCATCTAAGTGATGGGCATGGATTTTTTGTCGCGTGGAACGATGGCGGAAAGAGGCGGCAGGTATGAGACCGAACAATTCCTCGGAGCATTCCCCGTAATATATGCGATAGAAGATGCATAGTGAGGCGACATCTCTACGCAGCGCCAAGGTATCAATCCGATTAGAAATTTCCTGGCCGTCGACGATTCGAGTCGCTCTCCGCTGAATGCGGTCCAGTGGGAGAAGCTGGTATTGGGGTGCCCCTGCCCAAAGATGAGAACAGTATTCCTTAGGAGGCCGAACCTGCGCCTTGTAAAGTTGTAGGCGGTGCGCTGGACTGAAATACCTTCTCGATCTATTGAGCACACCAAGCTTCTTAGAGGCTAATTTAGCCTTACCCTCCAAGTGGCCACGGAACTGGACTTCGCTCGATATGTCGACACCAAGGATCTCAATATTGGCTGAGGCAGATAGGGGAAAGCTCTGAAAGCGAGGAGATACGACAAATGGCATTTTCTTGGCGGTGAACGCGCAAACCTGTGTCTGTAGGGTTAAAACGGACTAAATTAAGTCGACCCCAGTTAGAGACTTTCTCTAATGATGTATCAATTTCAGACACAAGTTTATTCCGGCACTCAATGACAGTTTTCCCGAGAAATATTCGCACGGCCGTTATAGGAGGTATCTTTCGTGCTGTCATCTGCATAACTGAATGCCGCTGATTTGCAGCATATCATTAATATGCAAAAGGAATAGTGTAGGTGATAGCACACATCCTTGGGGGACACCAGCATTTATAGAATGTTATTAAAAGAAGCCAATTTTTTCTACTAGTTTTATTTTAATGTTTACTTGCGTTGATATACGGAGTGGGTGGAAAGGACAACAACTTTTAACATGAAACAATGAATTCGTAACAAACTTAATGGATGCTTTATATAAAAATTATTATTTTCAGCATACATATACATCTAACTAACAAAACCTCATACATACTTAACATCTTACTTTGCATGCACTTATTAAAATCGATTTTTGAAGAAAGTTGTACGCGACTGTACATTACTTCATATAGATAGACAAGGAGACCAGATGCCAAATGTTGCTTAAATAATACATTTAAAAAATATCAATTACTCATCGAGGATTTACATAAATTTAAATACTAACGGTTACTGTTTCATCACTGAATTCAAGTAACTATTTTACATTAACTTCTTATTGTACGTAAGTACATAAAAAATAACGAAACCTCGCACAGTTGGGACTCCAGGCTCCTAGACTATTAACCCAAATAAAGAATTCTTTCGTTCTTTGGATTGAGGCGTCGACAAACTCTGAATCTTTGAAGAATATATCGACAAACTACCACCTATCTTTGTCAGTAAGCAGATTTTTGCTAGGTCGTTTCGTTTTCGAGATCCAGGTGGCCCGGCTGGGGTAACGTTTCTCCAGCCGGGCCATATATATCTCGGAAATGCGCATGTCTCAAACTGTGGAATTTGTTTGACAAACTCCGACAAACTACCGCTTCACTATTCCGCAAACAGTTTTTCTCTACGTCGCTTTGTCTTCGAGATCCAGCTAGCTCAGTTGCAGCAACTTTGCTGCAGGTGAGCTCTGTAATGGTGGATCGACAAACTCTGAAACTTGTCCGACAAACTCTGACAAACTGCCGCCTATCTATATCAGCAAACAGATTTTCACTAGGTCGTTTCGTTTTCGAGATCTGTGTGGCCCGGCTGGGGTAACGTATCCCCAGCCGGGCCACACAGATCTCTGAAACGCGCAGGCGACAAACTCTAGACATTATAGCGACCTACTCAAACAATCTATTTTCACACTTTTTTTTGTGGCCCGGCTGGGGTCAGCCACACGACAAGTTTGAGTTTTCATCGGGCTCGCGTTTAAGGGGGCTGTGTGACCCGACTGGGGTAACGTTACCCCAGCCGGGCCACATCTCCAAAACCAATCGACATAGCGAAAATCTGTTTGCTGATATAGATAGGCGGCAGTTTCTCGGACAAGTTTCAGAGTTTGTCGATCTCCCATTTCAGAGCTCACCTGCAGCAAAGTTGCTGCAACTAAGCTAGCTGGATCTCGAAAACAAAGCGACGTAGAGAAAAACTGTTTGCTGGAATAGTGAAGCGGTGGTTTGTCGGAGATTGTCCAACAAGTTCCACAGTTTGAGACATGTGCATTTCCGAGATATGTGTGGCCCGGCTGGAGAAACTTTACCCCAGCGGGGCCACCTGGATCTCGAAAACGAAACCACCTAGCAAAAATCTGCTTACTGACAAAGATAGGGGGTAGTTTGTCGATACATTCTTCAAAGATTCAGTTTGTCGACGCCTCAATCCAAAGAATGAGAGAATTCTTTATTTGGGTAAATAGTCTAGGAGCCTGGAGTCCCAAATATGCGAGGTTTCGTTATTTTTTATGTTCTTACTTACAATAAGAAGTTTATGGAAAATAGTTAATTGAATTCAGTGATGAAACAGAACTGTTAGTATCTGGGGGCACGGCAGTGCCCCCGCCAAGTCGAGCGCGAAGCAAACACTGCCGTACCATCCTTTACTGGAACCATTTCGCCGCATTTTCAGGCCCCTATTTGAGAACCTCTGGATAAGACCAGAACACAAAAATTTTCGTCATCCAGTAAGCTATAATCACATACCTAAAATCCAAAATTTCAAGTCTGTAGGTCATTTAGTTCCGAAGTTAAGCGAAAGCAAAGTTTCGCATTTATGACACTCACTCACTCATGATCATCAAAATAGAACTAGTACTTTCCATAAACTCAGAGAGCTGAAATTTGGTACAGAGTTAGGGTTTAATGGCCACATAAAGGGAAAACTATAAAAACTAGGATAATCGAAGATCTGGAGTACCTGGTGATCCTGATTAGAAAACACAAGAGCCCAACCAAACTATTAGAGATATCGACATAGGTACCGCCTTTACAAAAAATATTCAACTTGGTGGGCCGCTTCCAATAAAGAAAAAAAGAAAAGAAAGATTTGTAATAATAAAAAAACTACCCCTAAAAAGAAAAAAACTGTCAAATGAGAAAATCTAATAAGTCAATAAGCTCACGTTTCTACAAAAAGAAGTGAAATCCCACCAAAAACATTCTGTAAAAAACTAGCCAAGTCTCGATGGAGCTGCTTGTTTATCTCTAAAAAGTAATGAAATCTAGACAAAGTCGTGCCAAATCTAAGGTTCCTTACTGCGATTTCTTTATTATTATAGTTAATGTTGTGTGACTTGGTCGTTGAACATTCTTTATACGTTAGTGGGTACAAGTCAACGGCCAAGTCACACAACATTCACATGACATCAACCAATTTAAATTAAATTAAGTAACTGAATTTAATTATAATGCAATAATTTAATGTTTCCATTTTTATTAACTTTATATTATTATTAAAAAAATATGACATCACACACCTAATTATACCGTGCGTGTATGAGTGCATTGGCTAAATGTTAATTTGGTAATAATTTAATTTGTTGGTAATTTGCATTCATTAACATAATTTTAATTTGATTTATCTGTATTGAAGTGAGGAATTATACATTAAATGAAATAGTAAAACATAAATTGTAGATAGGGAGCCCTCACCAACATTGCTATACCTGAAAAGGGTGACTAGGTAATCAAGAACTCTAATTATAACATCTGTATCACACCTTAGTCAGCGATAAAGATTTGATTTGATTTAATAATAAAAAAATCAAATAAAAATTTATGTAAATCCTCGATGAGTGATTGATTTTTTTTGATCCCCTTTTATGGCAATTTGTTATTAAATGTATTATATAGGCAACATTTGACATCCGGTCTCCTTGTCTATCTATATGTAGTAATGTACAGTTGCGTACAACTTTCTTAAAAAAAGTAAGTTTTATGAGGTTTGGTTTGTTATTATGTATATGCTGAAAAGAATAATTTTTGTATAAAGCATCCATAAAGTTTATTACGAATTCATTGTTTCATGTTAAAAGTTGTTGGCTGGCTGGGGATACGTTGCCCGGCTGGGGTAACGTATCCCCAGCCGGGCCGGGAAAAAGTCGGTTTCCGAAAAGGCTATAGTACCATAGACCACATCCATACGCTGCGGCAGATTATACCACTTCTTCTAAGTCGTGTTCTTCACTTGGTGAAGGTCGTGTCTAGTCTGACGGGTCTGCCATCACTCTTCGTATGAGACTTTGCCAGGTAATTCTATCCGTTGCCGATCTCATGGCCTCTGCAACTGGCAAGCCGGTAAGGGATCTAATTTGGTCGGTCCAACGCGTTGGTGACCGACCGCGTGATCTTTTTCCATCAACCTTACCGACTACCATCAATTTCTCCAGGTTATCTGGGTCTCTGCGAGCAATATGTCCGAAATAGCTGAGAATTCGCTGGAAACACAGAGTAGAGAGTCTCTTGGTGATGTGTAGCTGGGAGAGAACAGAGACGTTGGTTCTCCGGGCTGTCCATGGAATACGCAGCATTCGCCGCCAACACCACATCTCAAACGCGTCAATTCTTTTTCTGTGCCCTGTCTTAATGGTCCAAGATTCCGCACCGTAGGAGAAGATGGAGAATACCAGTGTCCGAACCAGTCTCACCTTTGTTTTACAAGATATGTTGCGATCTCTCCATATCCGAGTGAGTTTTGTCATGGCTGATTTGGACATCTGTATGCGCTTCCTAATTTCTTTCTCGCTGCTCCCGTCATTGGTGATAAGCGAGCCCAAGTATTGAAATTGGTCCACAAATTCTAGGTCGTTAAGTTGGTTTGACCGCATGAGAGTACCTTGCCGGTCTATCGCCAGGATCTTGGTTTTGGCCTTGTTTATGCTAAGACCGACTCGTTCGCTTTCCATCTCCACTTTAGATAGCAGGACAGCGAGTTCTTCTTCAGAGGACGCGACCAATGTAGTGTCGTCAGCGTATCGCAGGTTGCTTATCCTTTCCCCCCCCACAGATATACCACCTTTCCATCCCTCTAGGGCTCTTCTCATAATGTACTCCCCATAAATATTGAAAAGGATTGGAGACAGTATGCATCCCTGCCTGACGCCTTTCTGTGGCTTGAACGGGTGGGACATCACATTATTTACCCTCACAACAGTATTACCCTTGAGATACAGGTTCGCTATTAGAATTATAAGATGTTGAGGCACCCCCATTTCCGATAAGATATTCCAGAGGCTTCCCCATCTCACGCAATCGAATGCTTTCGAGTAGTCAACGAAACACATGAGCATTGGTACATTGAACTCGCGGCACTTTTCTATGATCTGCCTAACGTTCACAATTTGCTCCCTGGTTCCTCGGCCTCGGACGAAACCCGCCTGCTCTACCGGAATTTGCCACTCAAGGTAGGATCGGAGTCTGTCATTAATAATGTATAGTAAAATCTTGCTGGCATGAGAAATAAGAGCTACTGTCCTGTAATTACCGCATGTCTTTGTAGAGCCTTTCTTATGTAGAGGAATCAGAACAGACTCTTGCCAGTCTTCAATCCATTTACCTGATCTCCATATCTGGTTGCAAAGAGTATGCAGTAAACTTATGCCAACCTCTCCTGTGAGCATCAGCTCCTCTGCAAAAATGTAGTCACTACCGGCCGATTTGTTGTGTTTCAGTTTTTTGAGAGAGTGCTCTACTTCTGACCTCATGATATCAGGCTCCAGAGAGATGTCCTTCATGCTGTACTCTGTGTTGAGGGGTAAACCAGATGGATCTGCGTATAGATTCTCGCAATATTTCCGCCACCTATCAGTAACTCTGTCTATCTCCGTAAGCAAAACTCCATTCTCATCTTCGACGGCCCACGTCTTAGCTTTAAACTCTCTAGTGATGCTCTTTATTTTCATAAATATGTCTTTTGTATGCAGGTTGAGCGCATGGTCTTCAATTTCAGCGCATATTTTGTTGAAATAGTTGTCTTTATCTCTTCTGCATAATCGTTGTACGTCACTAGATAGAGTTTTGTAGAGTCTACGATCAACATCATTCGAGAGGTTTTTCAGTGTATTCTTTCTCTTGTTGATAACGTCCCATGTCTCGGCCGCAAACCATAGACTTCGTGGCAAAGGCGTCAAAGTTACGCTCTCTCTTCGGAAAGACAACACTGTATCTTAAAACAATCTCCAGTTCTCGTTGACATCTCTGTTATCAACCAACCGTATCTCCGCAGCTGCTCTTTGCTGAAATTGTGATTGAAACGCCTTGTACTCTCCAGGAGCGAGTCGTCTTTGGGGATTATGTGTAGTTCGCTGACATCTCTTTAGTTTTATCACCATGTTCGCTATTAGCAGCATATGGTCGCTGCCACAATCAGCACCCGGGTAGGTCTTGGTGTTGGTAATGCAAGACTTCCACCTACTAGAGATGGTGATGTAGTCGATCTGGTTTTTTGTTTGACCCCCTGGTGATACCCATGTATACAGCCTTCGGGGATGTTGTTCGAAGCGTGTATTCATTATCGAAAGTGAGTTCGCTGCACAGAACTGTATCCACCTATCACCTCTGTCATTTCGGGTTCCCAGACCAAATCGCCCAACCACGCCCCTCAGATGACTGTCGTGTTTTGTGCATCCAACTTTGGCATTCATATCACCGATGATCATAGTAATTTCCCTTCTTGGTAATGAGTTAAGGGTGTCTTCGAGTTTGTTATAGAATGCTTCGATATCTTCATCTGTCGCGGTTGAGGTTGGTGCATAAACTTGTATGACATTCATCCGACATGGTTTGGTGTTAAGCTTTAGTGTTATTATCCGCTCACTCACCGGATCATATCCAAGTACAGCGCTATTAACCTTAGGAGAAACCGAAACAGCCACGCCCTTGTTGCTTTCCTTTTCTGGACCTGAGTAATAGATTGTGTGTCCCTTAGGTGTTCTATAGAAGCCGAACCCCCTCATGTGTGTTTCACTGAGTCCTAAAATATCCAAATTGTATACTTGTTGTTCCTTGTCCAGTATTTCCTTCTTGCCATCCTGAATCATGCCCCGAACGTTCCATGTACCCAGCCTTATCTCCTTCCTAAGTGATGGTCGATGTTTAGTAGTGTCACCAGTAGCATTAGATCCGCACTGTGCCTGATGAGTCACATCAGTGTGTCCAGTAACAGATTTCACACCATGTGACCTGGACTCAGCATGGCGCCGGGTGGTGGCCGGTTCGCATGCCATCCTCGATCTATTTGTGCCTCGTTTCATACTAGATTTCTTGGGAAAATAGTGCAGTGGTTTCCCGTTGCCTTCTGCACCAGACCTTTTAGAGGTAATTTAAGCCCCTAGGCTGCTGAGGCCTCCTCCAGATGGTTGCCCATCTGGGTGTATGGGTATCCCGCCATTGCTCGGTCGCCAGAGCCCCGTCCGTTATCTAGCAGGGAGCACCGCGATGTGGGGACGTCGCCGCTAACAAACTGAAGGATTGCCAGCGCGTGCAGGTGAGGTTGACAATAGGGTCGGATAAGCTGTTTAGTCCGTTCTCCCCTTACTCCCCATGATTATACCACAGGGTTATACAAAAGACCGAGGAGTATAATCTACCACTTTGCTTGGCGTTTGTGAACTATGAGAAAGCCTTCGATTCGATCGAGATATGGGCGGTGCTGCAGTTTCTCCAAAGATGCCAAGTGGACTACAGGTAGAGTGCGCGCACGATAACTTTGCGCGCGACAGGTGGCGTACTTAATGTTGCCCACTCACTATCACTCGCACTCAGATCACCTGACGTTATAACAACATGATTATTTCAGATTTCGGCCGCGCGCAAAGTTATCGTGCGCGCACTCTACATAGAGGTGCTAACTGCTAAGGCACATATGACATAATACTAGTACTAGGTACCTATACGAAAATGCCACTATGTCGGCCCGACTCCAGAACCAGAGCTCTAATCCCATCCAATTGCAGCAAGGTATAAGACAGGGAGACGTTATCTCTCCAAAACTCTTTACCGCTGCATTGGAGGATATCTTCAAGCTTCTGGATTGGATTGGAAAGGATACGGCATTAACATTAATGGCGAGTACCTAACACACCTTTGTTTTGCCGATGATGTAGTTCTAATGGCTGAGACCTTGGAAGACCTGAACACCATGTTTGGAGATCTCAGTAGTGCTTCCCAAAGAGTGGGTCTTAAAATGAACATAGATAAGACAAAAATCATGTCGAATGCCCATGTTGTACCTACCCACTCCAGTTAATATTATGGGAACACTACACTTGTAGTTGTAGACAGTTATGTATACCTGGGACAGATAGTCCAGTTAGGTAAGTCTAACTTCGAGAAAGAGATCTCTCGTCGAATCTAGCTCGGATGGGCAGCATTCAGGAAATTACATAAAATCTTCGTGTCTGAATTCAGTTCAAATGTTCACACACATATCTGAAACGCGCAAACGACAAACTGAAATTAGCCAGCAAACTACTGTTACTATTCCAGCGAACAGATTTTCGCTACATCGCTTTGTTTTCGAGATCCAGTGGCTCAGTTGCAACAACTGTGCTGCAGGTGAGCTCTGAAATGTATGGCTGACCCCAGCTGGGCCACAAAAAAAAATGTGAAAAATAGATTGTTTGAGTATGCCGCTATAATGTTATGTTTAGTTTGTCGGCAAGTTTCAGTTTTTCATTTCAGAGTTTCAGAGATCTGTGTGGCCTAGCTGGTCCACACGGATCTGGAAATCGGAACGACAGTGAAAATCTGGTTACTGATGATAGGCAGAAGTTTGGACAAGTTTCAGATTTTGTCTATCTACCATTTCAGAGCTCACCTGCAGCAAAGTTGATGCATTTGAGCCAGCTGGATCTCCAAAATAAAGTGACGCAGCAAAAATTTGTTTTCTCAATAGTAAAGTGGGAGTTTGTAGGCTAATTTGCGCGTTTCAGAGATATGTGTGGCCAAGCTGGGCCGACATTGCCCCAGCTGGGCCACACGTATCTCGAAAACGAAAAGACAACGACAATCTGTTTACTGATATGACCACACAAATATCTCTGAAACACGCAAACGACAATACAGTCCCATCCTGACAGTAACAAAAGAATTGCAACATTATGAAACCCTAAATGTCTGTTGCCAAAATATACAACCATCACAGATTTTAATGTCCATAGTACAAATAAAATTATTCTTGTTCCTTAGATTGGTTTTATACAACATGGGTTATTGATAAATTATTAATGGAACCCTAAGCCTATTACCACTTAAGAATTGCCAATTATTCGCACTGCCAGCAAAAGAGAATGGAGAGTATTCTTACTTTGTTTACTACATACAATAGTTTATCATCAATCAAATATGTAAAGTAGTTCAATTCAATTAGTTATGACAAGATGCCAGCAAGATGACACTTCCCTCAGTCAAAGGTAAATGAGCTTTTAGATATACAAAAAAAGTTTTATGACTATTTGTTAACAAACTAATATAACTTTATTAATTTATTTGGACTAAATTGAATAAGGGTCATTTTCATCAAATACATGATACTTCGTATATGTTGGTTTTGATGTAAAGTCTTTCTTCCCTTCTTGCCAGCCTCGTGGAGGAGCTTTGTTATAATCAAACGTCGATTCTAACTTTCCATACAATTCAGCCTCTCTTTCAATGTCTTCTCTGTATCTTTCCTTTGCGACTTTTTTGCCTGTGATTGGGTCTGTAATATCGCCAAATGGATAGACTACTTCTTTGATTTCATGGGTGATGAGTTTCGTTAGCTTTTGCGGAAGAGCCTGAATGAGAACTATATCACCTGTCTTGGTAAGTTTGTGCGGATCATGGCAGTAATAAAATTCATCTTTCTTGAAGTACTGTATAACGAAGAATAAAAATTTTAAATTCCCAATTTAAGTAAGAGAGAGAATACCTAGATATATTTGTAATTACTAACCATTAACAAGTTTTCATCTAGTTCTAACCTTTTCACTCTTATTTTGGTGGCGTTTTGCTTCACGGTAGGTACACACTGGCCTAACAGTAAAAATTTCTTAACAGCATCCACAGCATTTCGTGACATAGCTACAAGATCTTGTATTAAAGTAAGCGTTGAATCATTCAATATCGCTATTCTCGAATTAAAGTTTTCCAGTTTATTTTTTGAGGTTATCTATCACTTTTTTTTTCCAACGGTTTTACCGGCCATGGTTACAAAGGCCTTCAGCCGAAAACGCAGTGATCACAAATTACATAAAGTGCGTTCCGAATTGCGATAATATCGCGAATCCGACTAAATTAAATCGTCACAAAACATAAGGGCTATTGAATCAGTAGGTTATGTTGTGACTTTGGTCGGATTCGCGATATTATCACTTTATCGTTTTACGGAACGCAGGGATAGAGATACTACGAAAAAGTGATTATCTTCTGGGCTGCGTTCGAAAACCAGCCAAGTGCGAGTCGGACTCGGACACCGAGGGTTCCGTCCAAACCAACAAGTTTTCGGAATTTTTCCTTTATATGTGCAATAAAACATTGCTTCATGCCAAATTAGCGACAGCCCTGTGGTGTCGTCTTATAGTGTCGTTGACAATACGCCGATTTCAAGATTCTAGGTCGACTGGAAGAACTAAGGTTTTGATTCCCTTACCAATAGTTGCGATTTTGAAAAAAAGGGGGGGAGGGGGATTTGTAAAGAGAATCAATAAAAAAAGGACCCATGTGGACGAAGTCGCAGGCAAAAGCTAGTAAAGGATATAAAGATAACTAGAGATCCGCAGCGACCCCGATAATAACACTAATGAATTCGTGAAGGAATCTTTAATGAACAAAATAAAAAAAATTCAAGAATCCTTTATCGAAATTAAAACAATATTGTAATAAAAATAAATGTATGTATTGTGGGTTATACATTTACAAAGTAATGTAGTTTATTTTAACAGTAAAATAACAATTATTGGTTTGTATAGGCTCGCAACATACAGCCGAAATATCGGGATTGAGAAGGAAGCTATTTTTACAAAGAGAAGATATTAATCACTACATACTTAGTATAAAACAAAGTCGCTTTTCGCTGTCTATCTGTCCCTATGTATGCTTAGATCTATAAAACTACGCAATGGATTTTGATGCGGTTTTTTAAAAAAAGATAGAATGATTCAAGAGGAAGTTTTATATGTATAATACATGCATAATATAGTTGTAGAGAAACACTGATAATTTTAGAGGTTTCTAATGTGATGTCGTAAATAAACACATTTTTTGCTCTTACATTGCAAACGCTGGCTTATGGCTGAACCCTACGAGATAGATCAAAATAATGTACTGCCTGCAGTATTGTAGGGACAGGTGGGGTACAATGAAACGAAAATAGCATTTTTATTTTTTAGAAAAACCGTGCTTTATATTTTGATTATATTTGTTTAGAACGATCAACGCTTCATAATCTATCTATTAAGAACAAAAATAAGTCAAAAAATTTACCTTAACTTATAAAAAAATGCGTTGTTGCTCAACGCCTCTTCTGTTTCAATGAGCCCCATGTCTGGGGTACAATGAAACGGTGCCTGGGGTACATTGGAACAAGGCTAATAAAGTAAAAACAAAATGAAAATTCTATATTGTAACGGGATAAAATAAAAAGTAGACGTTGCAGAATCACACTGATTTAATTTCGATTTACAATAGGGCAGAGTTCCGTCTTAGAAACAGTAAAACAGAGAAGTGATATAAATATGAGATGGCGCGGCATTTTATAGTTTCTCCGATAGTAAGGCGCTAGCTTGGCTTGGCTCTGATTGGCTGGCTGGCACATGGCTGCACGTGCTTGGCTCTGATTGGCTGGCTTGGGCTGGCTGTCACATGGCAATACGTGCTTGGCTCTAATTGGCTGGCTTCGGCTGGCTTGCGATTGGCTGAGGCGGTGTGGCGCGTAACAGTCGGCCGTCCTGAAACAATCATTGCTCCCGCAATGGAAAAATACGTGGTTAGCTTTCAAGTAGGTCAATGAGATCTTCGGTTTCAAGCTGGTCATCAGAGCTACTGGCACTGTATGATATAGGGTACTGTGATTTTGTGATAGGGCCTCAAGAGTCCGATGCAACCAGGCTAGTAAAGGCCTTGTAGCCTCGGAACCCCTTGATACTGAGGATTCTGTATATGTCATTACCCACACCTTAGTAATGATATATGGGCCAGAGTAAATATCATCAAGCTTAGTGCTCACTCTTGTTACACTACTTGTGGGTGCTTACCGCCAAAGAACTAAATCTTCCTTTCTGTAAATTCGACTAGTTTTCCTTTTTTTTATCGACGTTACGCTTCATCTTATGGCTTTCTAATTTTAATCGCGCACTAGATCTATTATTACGTCTGATTTCAACAGATTCATTATTACTTTCATAACATCAAATCATAGGGCTATACGACTATGTTGTACTTTCATTTACAGTATTATTAACACCCCAAATAATGTCAGGTAAGCTATTGGCCCAATTATTAGAAGTCTGCCTAGGATCAATCGCACGTAACGCATTCAGTAAGATCCGGTTCCACTTAACCATTGGCTCGTGGACATGCAAAAGATGTCAAAATGTACTTAAATTGCTTGTCAGTTGATTTTTTTTTTTAATAAATGCTGTTAAAAGCTTTGCCATGATCACTGACAAGTTTATGAGGGTAACCAATAAACTAAATATTTTTTAAAGTATTCTTTTGTTTTTTACTGAATTGACCGTGGGTGGGCAATAACAAATTTAGAGAAATTATCCTACTTCCTACTAATATTATAAACGTGAAAGTGTGGATGTTTGGATATTTGGATGTTTGTTACTCAATCACTCAAAAACGGCTGAACGGATTTGGATGAAATTTGGCATGCATGTAGCCTTTGACATGGAAAAGAACGTGACATAGGCTACCTTTTATCCCGATTCCTTAAGTAGTTCCAGAGGGAAAATTAAAAATTGTTCAAAATTTAAGTCCACGCAGACGAAGTCGCGGGCAGAAGCTAGTCTGTAATAACCAACATATATTGATAACCTTTTGCTGTTCTACAAAAGGGGCATATGGTCGACATGAACCATGACCATGGGTTCTGTGGGTTTCGGAATAGGGAACAATGTACCATTTACTCCCTCTTTATTAAATCTATACATTTTTGAAAGCCTACATGACTTATCATTGTGGTGCATCTGAACTAGTCTATCTGATCAATGCAGACACTACGAGGCGATTACCATACAATGTCTTCCTATAGAGTCTATCATCTGAGAGCACATAGTTGTTGTTTATATCAGGGGCAGCAGAGCGATCTTTAAGCTGAACAATGATACGCCTTAACTTTTTCCCCACACCATATTGTACACTCATGTCAAAATCTTGTATTGACAGCCAGCACCTAACAATACGTGGGGATAATGTCACGTTTAGTAAGGGTGGCGCGAACGGCAGTACAGTCAGTTACCACTTTTACATGTATCCCTACTATAATACACTCTAAACCTACACATAGATTCTACTACGGCAAGCGTTTCAAGCTCGTAACTATGGTATATACTTTCTTCTTTACTCGTTGTCCTACTGAAATACATCACAGGCCTAAGGGAATTATCAGTGTATTTTTGTAAAAAAAATACCAGCGATAATCTCAGTTGGTAATACAGGGTCATATAAAGCCAGTATTGGCCTTGTACACAAACACAGTTTTAATTGTTGAAAACTATCGACTTGTTCAGTGCCCCATTTCCATAACTGCGTTTTTCTTTGTTAAATCTGTTAAAGGGCGAGCAATTAAATTGCAAAGCTTTTAATAAATTTACGGAAATAGCTACATAGCCCTATAAATTGACGTATTTCATGAACACTACTAGGGGTAGGAAACTGCGACACTGCTAACAATTTTGATTCACCTGGTTGAATGCCATTCGAAGATATCTCATGTCCTAAGTATGTAATTTTGTTTTATAAGAATGAACGCTTACTCACATTGCACTTTAAATTTTCCGATCTTCATTTATGAAGAACTTTTTGTAAAATATCTAAACCTGACTGAACATCAAAAGAGGGTAGCAACAAATTGTCTAAGAATGCTAACATTTCATATTTATCGGGAAAGTCATTGTGGGTTTTTGAACTACCGCCTTTTGTGATTGGAATTTCGTATTGAATCTACAACCTTATTCATTATTCGTATAACAGACGGTGCGTTATCTAAGCCAAGCGGAACACGCGTATATTCAAATACCAATATGGCGTTATAAAGGCTGTTCTGTGGTTATCTGCAGGGTTGATTTTGACCTGATGGTAACTTTGTGCCAAATTAAGACTCGTAAAGAAATTCTTAACGGCTAATTTGGAAACCTAATCATCGATATTAGGCAAGGGTCAACACAAAGTCTACTATCGCCGTTCTTTTTTTTTTACGAATTACGGGAGAAGCAAAACATAATTCAGATTCTTGAACTATACCTGCGTCGAGCAATTCAGACACTTTGGATCTAACTACTGATTGTGCGACAAGCTATAAGGTTGACGGTATATAGGCTGTTCACTTGTTAACTTTATTTTTATGTTTAATAAATCTGTACATCCTAAGTCTTGTGTTTTACTCGCAAAATAATCAGGGAAATTGATTAGTAAAGCAATCAAATAATCATAATCGGTTTTTATTCAATAGATCTGAACTGATTTCCTCTGTGTTTGATGCCCCGATTGTGCTAATATTGGCTTGGCTAGTGTGCAATAGATTATTTTGGCTACAAAGGTAGTGCAAGAAAATAATGTGGGCTAACCTGAACCTCCGAAGGCGGTGTAGTAGTGCAGCTGGTGGCTCTGCTCTGATGGTAGACCGCGAATGATGCATGAGACAACTGCGCTGTCTGACAACTTACACCGAAAACACATGGCGACTTTGTCCTGATAATATTTGGTCATCGAATCCATATTTGCGATGTCTGGGAAATGCACGTATCAACATTTGCTTCCAGTCTTCCCAAGAGTAATCGTATTCATCCAGCCGGTTGTACCATCTTCTTGCTTGACCTCCTTAATCTATCTTGCAGATGAAACGACTTCATGTTTTCGCACCATCCATATGAATTTCGCCAAGTTGATCAAATTTTGTTTTGAGCCTTGCTGTCGCAGTAGTATACTCTTCGCTATCCGGGTCGAACTCGGGGATTAGCAAGGCTGCACGGGGTTCTTTTCTTGTAGTGACGGAGGGTATTTCGTAATTTAAAGAACTCATGGCCTTTTGTACCTCTGATTTCAAAAGCTTGCGTAGGATTTTTCGAGCTGAAGGCGAGGCTGGTGGCGAAACTTTGTCTTCGTTTTCACTAATTGTCTCGGATGAATCTTCACGCGGAGATTTGCCCCATTCGTGCGGACGGACCAGGCGGCATACACGCGACGCATTAACTACGTTTTAGGTTTTTTTTTATATTTATCCCACTTCTGATATGTAACGGGATAAAATAAAAAGTAGACGTTGCAGAATCACACTGATTTAATTTCGATTTACAATAGGGCAGAGTTCCGTCTTAGAAACAGTAAAACAGAGAAGTGATATAAATATGAGATGGCGCGGCATTTTATAGTTTCTCCGATAGTAAGGCGCTAGCTTGGCTTGGCTCTGATTGGCTGGCTGGCACATGGCTGCACGTGCTTGGCTCTGATTGGCTGGCTTGGGCTGGCTGTCACATGGCAATACGTGCTTGGCTGTAATTGGCTGGCTTCGGCTGGCTTGCGATTGGCTGAGGCGGTGTGGCGCGTAACAATATTCATTTCTGCGTCTCTATCTCCTGCTGCTTTGGTTTTTTTTAACATATCGATGCAATTTTACTGGACTAGGCATTTTTAGGTCACCAGCAGTTCGTTAACTCGTACCACATCCTACAAGTTCAACAGCGCTGCTCGCACATCGTTTTACTGTGCAAGCTCTTATCTGTCTTTTTCTTACGACTGTTCACCATTATTACTTCAAAATCTGTAACATAATTCCAATATAGATTATTGGAATTTTGTTACAGATTTTATTTTATTCACGTCCCGGGCATATAATAACGGGGTACAATAAACACTGTCTCATAGTACCCCGTTCCATTGCGCCCCATACAGTATCTGAATCTTTTAAAAATATCTTTAAAATGTTGGGTTATGTTTTTCACTCCACATGTTATGTACTGCATTTAATGCGTAAATTGATTAAAAATTATGCAAGAAAATATAGCGTACCTCTTATTGATACTTTTCTTGTGAAATCGAAAATTCTTCGTAACGAAATTACAGCTTTGGAGCCCTCAAAACAATTTTTTTCGCATTGAAACTTTGTTGTCGAAGACTGGTCATATTGCACTTCGCTATCTTGTGCTGCATGAGACGCTCTTATTGATCGAAGCAAAAGTGCGTAAATTTGTTGTAAATTACAATATTATCGTCTTTGTTTTATTGTACCCCGTATTCCAATGCGCCCCACTTGTCCCTACACCTTAAAAAGGTCTACAAAAAAGTCCGCGACGGTATATGTCTTCTTAGGCGTGGGCCAGATAGAAAAGGCGCGGGCGAGGCGCACCTGTGGCGCGCCATCGGCGCACCGCTTCTATCTGTTTTGTGCCCGTCCGTTTTCATACAATTAGTATGAAAGATCATTCGACAAGCTTCCAGATGGCGCGCTACGGTTGCAACGACGGGCGCGCCGGCCGTCGCACTGCTGGCGCGCAGCCGCGTACCTCAGTCTATAGTGAGTTTTGCGCGGGACCGGAAGTTTCTTCTCCTTTGCAAATTGGCGAGTTGCACCAGGGCTAACATGTCTTAGTCGTCAGAGGAAGACATGTTGTTCGATCAAAATCAAACTCTTTAATGGCACCAACGTACTCACTCGCTGGCGCACCGTAGCGTACAAGCGCTGTTCGCGCCCACGGGCGCGCCTGCAGCGCGCTGCGAGTGCGCCACCGGGTGCGACTGATGCGCGGCTGCGCGCCAGCAGTGCGACGGCCGGCGCACTGCTGGCGCGCAGCCGCGTACCTCAGTCTATAGTGAGTTTTGCGCGGGACCGGAAGTTTCTTCTCCTTCTTCTTCTCCTTTGCAAATTGGCGAGTTGCACCAGGGCTAACATGTCTTAGTCGTCAGAGGAAGACATGTTGTTCGATCAAAATCAAACTCTTTAATGGCACCAACGTACTTACTCGCTGGCGCACCGTAGCATACAAGCGCTGTTCGCGCCCACGGGCGCGCCTGCAGCGCGCTGCGAGTGCGCCACCAGGTGCGACTGATGCGCGCCGCGCCGCTTCTGTCTGGCCTGCGCCTTAGGGATAACTCACAATAACCATTTTTTGTCCTTTACTTTTTATGAGAAATAATGGCTTATTTACGAAGCGATTTTAAGCAATACAGTATTAATCCTTGCCCAATTAAGTACAATAAATACATTGTGCATTTAATATAGATCAATATGGCCCTTTACAGCATGTAATTTAAATGAATATTTTAGAAGATATTACAGATTTAAAATGCAGGGCGCTTGCGGCGGTACCGGCCGGAGGGCCGGCGGCGGCGTGTGCCTATAGCGCGTCGAAGGCCGTGCTTCGCCCTATAGTACTTTATGATCAGCAGGACAAAAAAGATGTGAACGTTGTATATAAACACATTTTGTAGTATATTTAGTTATTGGAAATCTTTGGTTTTACATATAAGTAATTTCGAATTATTGTCCAGAACTATTCCAAACCAAACTCTCAACTGTATAAAGCTGGCCTTAATTATTTTTAAAAAGCACATTTTGTAAGTTGCATTTGCCTTGCAAAATGATATTCCAACTTAACAGATCGCGTAATCAATCGTTCCCAAAAATCACTTCAGTACTATGTGCAGTACAAACGCAGCAAAACTGACTTCCATCATTTATGAAGTTTACTAGGTATCGTTTGCACCATCGCACTGGCCATTTGAGAAATAATATTTAAGTACCTTTAACAAAAATTCGTCTCGGGCGGGGATGGAACCCGCGCGTCTGCGCGCACTATGTTGACGCCACTGGGCCACCGAGCTCAAAGTAGCGAGGAAATTTCAACAGTATTGATCTCTTTTGAACTTTTGAAATGAAATGAAATCGTTTATTTGCATTTGTTGTTTATTAAGCCAAAATAGACTTTGTTCACTGTTAATAACTACCGTGTCAACATCTAATTTAGAAATATTTAAAGATTTTTTCAAAATTGATAGAGAATAAAGCTTAAAAATATTTGTGACTTTGCATTCTTAGTACCGTGCTTCAACAGGGTATGTTGGAGGCGCGGGTTCGATCCCCATTCCCCGCCTAGGACGAAATTTTTCTTGGTGTTTTTTATTCATTTTTAGGGTTTCATACCCAAGGGGTAAAAACGGGACCCTATTACTAAAACTCCGCTGTCCGTCTGTCTGTCACCAGGTTCTATCTCATGAACCGTAATACACTCAGGGGCAAATTTAGGAGAACGATAAAAATTCACTACTAGTTTTGATAACGTTGTGTATTTCGCTACAAAAAAAACATTCGACGCGGAAACCAGTTGTACGATTGTGATAAAAAAGACCACCATTAAAAGTTGCCGTTCTTCTCCAGGTCACAAATAGGGGAATTTTGTCATTATCCGTTATGGCTTTGGTCATGAATCCTGGATAACAATCAAACAAACACATTAAAGGTCAATCACACATCGATATGATGTTGTAAAAGTAGCTTGAATCTATGTAAAAAGTGTAGTGTTCCTCTCAATTTGCCGCTGAGTGTAGCTAGACAGTTGAAATTTTCACAGATGATGTATTTCTGTTGCCGCTACAACAACAAATACTTAAAATAGTGTGCTCGAGTCCGAATCGCTCTTGGGCTGATATTTCAATTTATTTTGCACTTATAAGAAAATGCAGTGACAAATACAAAAATGTTTTTTAAGTACATATTGGTTTTGCACTAAGTTGTAAACAAAACATACTGATAGGCCCAAACTGCCATTAACACAAGAAAATTGAAAGGCTTCCACATGTCAAACATTTTATACATACCACAACCTCTATAAAAGACTCATTTTTGCAGCTTAGCTTATAAAAGTACTTGAAGTTCCTTGTAAAAGCAATAATAAACAACCCTGCACTTAGAATATATCTAAATATACATTTGTGATATCAAAATTCGATAACAATAATAAAATTTAACAAATTGCTTTAACTACAAAGTTTAAGCTGGCACTAACTTAGTTATTGGCTTCACAATAGTAACCAAAGCTGCCAAAGAGGATATCATTCCTAATATGCCAACAGTGCTCGGAGGCAGTTTTGTAAAACCCAAGGCGGTCAATGGTATAAATAGATCACAAGAGTTTTTCAATGTGTCAATAAAGATATCTTTGTGACAATCAACTAACGAATAAATATATCTGGCACTAGAAGACAAATCCATATTTCTAATAGAACCGTCTACTAAGTGTGTTGGTTTCAGCCATAATGATTTACTCATTTCTAACAAATTTAAAATTTCATAAAGATCTCTAGCTAGATTGCTTATGATTGACAGCAGCCAGAACTTGTTGGCTCTTTGATTCCATTTATCTGTGTCTGTGTTAAGAAAACCACTCTTCGTTAGCCACACTATATGATCGGAATAAAGGAACAGTGAATGTGCCAATTTACTTGTTGTTATGGTGAATCTAAGAATTGGATCTTCAATTTTACTGCAGTTCAATGTTAAATGCCAGAAGTCAACACATCGCCCCAACCTCAGAACTGGAAAAGAAATGGATTTATTAATACTTTATATAAGAACTTCACAATACAATGCAACACAAAAAGTTGGCATTTACCGATGATGCTAGATGCCAGCATTTTATGTAGCAGCACTGTTACACAAAACAAGAAATTATTTAAATGATGCAACCTTGTTTGCGTTGTACACCATTTTTATATTAAGGTACCATTGACATATATACCTAACTATACAAGCTGTCGTGAACAAAAATTGTATCACGACGCGGGGCAGCGGGGCAGCGCTGAGTGAGGCGTGGACAGTAGCGTACTCACTCACTCTTATGAGAGTAAAAGAGACAGCAAAACTAAGTTCAAGCGTTCAAAGTCAAGGCGGTCGAATGTATATCGCAGTTAGGAAACCATTTTTATTTGTTTTAATCAACATAATATATAATTACTCAGTAAAACACACCTTAAATACAAAACCAATATTCATACGTTAAGCAAAATTAGCGACAATCTTCACGGCACCTCGGCTACCTATCACGATCGCCCGCGATCGACTAGCTCAACTGGTGCCGATTGGCTCCAGTTGACTGGTGAATTTCTCTGTACCTGACAGTGCATCTAGGTTATATATGTCAATGTAAGGTACACATAAAACTAATATTTCATAATTTCTTTTGGAAATTCTATAATTTCCCGTAGTAAACAGAATGCAATCTATAAAGCAAAAAGCTCATGAGAAACAAAACAACAACTTTCAACTTACTTGAGGGTGGAATTTTTAAAAGCTAAAACAGGTTTCAACATTTCTTTTTATTAGCTTAATTAATAAAGGTTCAAGCTTCAAAAATAATGAAGTTAATTCTATACAAATTGTCAACCCTTATTTTTAACCGACTTCAAAAAAGGAGGAGGCTATCAATTTGGTTGTATTTTTTTTATGTTTGTTACCTCATAACCCCGTCATTTTTAAACCGATTTCCAAAATTCTTTTTGTATTTGATAGAGTATACTGCAAGGGTGGTCCCATGGTCACCAAAGTCAGGATCGGATGATGGGATCCCATAGAAAATCGAGGAAAACACTAATTTAATACCAGCTCACCGAAAGTGAACTGGTATTTAATTAGGGTTTCTTTCACTAAAAAGATTTCATTCACTAAAAAGTTAAAAATATTTTTTTTTTTACAAAAAATAGAACCGACTTCAAAAACACTGAAAACTTAAAAATAATTTTCTTCTATATTGAAGTCAGTGACAAATTTTAACACTTTCGAGTTTAATAATACCTAATTTAATAATTCTTAGGCACATTTTTAAAAATATTATTGTGTTCTTATTGAATTGAGCAGTTTGTGCTAGAAATAAAAAATGGTTACATACTTTTTCTAAAGGAGCTGAGTGCTTGTTCCAAGTGCTTTATTCTATCAATTGAATATTTGTTAGCATTTCTTGCTTCCAATCGATACCAAATCAAACGACTAGTGTACTGAAATAACCTGCAAATAAATGTGATAGAAGTTACATTTACAATATTTCAAATTCTTAATTAATAAAATTACATCTGAACCACTTTTTTACCTACAACAAACCAAAAAAAGATATGGGCTTTATTATTATTACAGCAACTAAACTAGAGACTGGTAAGTCACCAGTGAGACAAGACGATAATATGTAGACCAAGGTTTTAAGAGTTGGGTACCTTTTGCTGTATCAAGACTTCAAATGAGACTACCAGGACTTTACTGGAGGGAGACTCTGTACCAGGGTCGTCTGCTTAGGTACCTCCGTCTTACCTATTTCTGCCGCAAAGCAGCAATGCTTGCATTGCTGTTCTGGTTTGAAAGGTAAGATATGGCAGTGAAATTACTGGGTACTGTGACTTTACATCTTGTGTTACAAGTTGGCAACAAACACTGTGGTTCTTGTGCGGGTTGCAGTTTTGCTGCGAATCTCACAAGAGCCACATGTATTATAGGTGACTGTTACCACTTACCATCAGGTGGGCAGTTTGCTTGTTTGCCAACTTTCTGCATTAAAAAAAACAGAATGAGATGATCAGATGAAATTGTTCAGTATACTGATGAGCAGTGGATGATTGGCGCAGGATCGGTATAAGTGGCTTAAAAAAGAGGTGGCCTCTACTCAAAATTGAGTTTTATGGGCTAAATGAATAGATTAAGTGGCCAAGTTGATAACATTAAGAAATATGCCTAAAATAATATATATTTTGACTTGAATGTGGAATAGCTGTGTATAAATCTCATAATGCAAACTTATAAACCTATACAATACTCACCGCACAATTTTATCCCTTCCATTTGTTTGATTATTGACATTTATTAATAGATCCATTTTCTTGTTATTGAATTTTAACTTAGAGATAAGCTTATTTCTTACTCAACAAATTGATAACATACAGACCACCTTAGACACTGGTTGGATTCCAAAGTCTAAATGTTATTTATTGTGGTAGTTAGGTATCTGAACAACAATAACAAAAGAACACCGACCTCATTATCTTTTACATGTAGACTAAATACCATTCCTTCGGCTTAGTTTTGTAGCTATTTTTAAATATATCCGAGTAAATGACCCTTTATCACATTCCATAATTAAGTAGGTATTCATCAATTTACCATTTAAGACATAATTATGACAAATAATTAATTTACGGCCCGTTCCAGATAAGCATTTTTAGCCATAAATACCAACATTTTTAGCATCTCTGCGTTCCATTAGCCGGTGATGCTAGTTTTTCTTTTCTTGCTGGTTGTCATGCGTTTCATTTAAGCATTTTTAACACGAAATGCTAGCATCAAATACCCATGCTAATAGATGGGTCCTCTGATACCACTTTTTGACAGCTTTCAAATTTGACATTTGGAATCTTTTTTTCATGAATCAAAAAGGATTTTCAGCGGATTTAAAAAAAATTTTGAAAGATATTTGTAGTATTAGCCAATTCTGATTTATATTATAAAAAATTTTAAGTGGCTGGACTAATTAAGTGAGGTGTCAAAATTCAGCACGAAAAATCAGTACCTTGCGTTTCATTTGTAACAATTAGCGCGGCTAAAAATGTCAACATTTCTTAAAAGAAACGCAAAACGAGGCTAACATCAGATGTTAGCCTCAGAAAGTAGCAGTGCTTTATCTGGAACGCAGGGTTAATTTCACAATCCCTGCGTTCCAGATAAAGCACTGCTACTTTCTGAGGCTAACATCTGATGTTAGCCTCGTTTTGCGTTTCTTTTAAGAAATGTTGACATTTTTAACAGCGCTAATTGTTACAAATGAAACGCAAGGTACTGATTTTTCGTGCTGAATTTTGACACCTCACTTAATTAGTCCAGCCACTTAAAATTTTTTATAATATAAATCAGAATTGGCTTATACTGCAAATATCTTTCAATATTTTTTTAAATCCGCTGAAAATCCTTTTTGATTCATGAAAAAAAGATTCCAAATGTCAAATTTGAAAGCTGTCAAAAAGTGGTATCAGAGGATCCATCTATTAGCATGGGTATTTAATGCTAGCATTTCGTGTTAAAAATGCTTAAATGAAACGCATGACAACCAGCAAGAAAAACTAGCATCACCGGCTAATGGAACGCAGAGATGCTAAAAATGTTGGTATTTATGGCTAAAAATGCCTCTCTGGAACTAATAGATGAACTACCCATGGCTACGTTCCAAAACATCACCCGGAGTGAGTAGGTGGTGGGGGGAGAGTGGCCGGTTAGGGTGGTCGGAGTGTTGGTTGTTTTAGAACGGCAAGAGTGTTGTCTGCTTTGTTTACATAACCAAATGTACAAAAATTAGAAAATATATAATTCATCGGCGCGTCCGTTCGCTTTAATGTATGGATTACATTCCTCTGCTTCATCTACGAAAATGCTAAAACCAACAGAATATGAATTCTGTTAAATCGCGGCCTAACTTAACTTCAGCGGAAATGAAGGCCAATTTTACAATCGTGTCACTTACGATACCATAGTCTTTGGAATTTAAAATTAACTTATTGTCGACGTTACGAAGCGCATCCTCGCTCTCCGAGATGCACAAATTGTGTGTGAATATGAAATCTTTGTAATCACAATCACACACTACTTTAAAATCCACACAATTTCCCGCCAAATCCAATCGAGTGAAATTACACCTTGCTATATTATGCGGGTGAGATTCTACTCGATCGAGTGCACTCCGTAGCGTTTTAGGACACGCCACTCCAACACTCTCGAGTGCACTCGAAATGTTTTAGGACATACTTCGGGTGACCGAGTGCACTCGGGTGATGTTTTGGAACGTAGCCCATGCTAATAGATGGATCCTCTGATACCACTTTTTGACAGCTTTCAAATTTGACATTTGGAATCTTTTTTTCATGAATCAAAAAGGATTTTCAGCGGATTTAAAAAAAATATTGAAAGATATTTGTAGTATAAGCCAATTCTGATTTATATTATAAAAAATTTTAAGTGGCTGGACTAATTAAGTGAGGTGTCAAAATTCAGCACGAAAAATCAATACCTTGCGTTTCATTTGTAACAATTAGCGCGGTTAAAAATGTCAACATTTCTTAAAAGAAACGCAAAACGAGGCTAACATCAGATGTTAGCCTCAGAAAGTAGCAGTGCTTTATCTGGAACGCAGGGTACGTAGACGCTCCGCTAGGAGTAATTATGTTCTGTGATCAGACGGCAATCCATGGAATTATTACTCAAACAGGAATGAGCTCTTCAAAATATTGTTGTTCAAAGAACATCGGCCAAAACCCCATAGTAGCTGGACCTGATATTAAATAACCATGGGCATCATTACTTTTGTATTCGTTATAGACCTAACATTATTTGAATTAGTCCCATAGCTCAATAATTCATTAAAAACTTCAGCAGGCCTATTCGCTAACTACGGTTGGTAACTAGAACTGTCATTTTTGAAAGCCACTTTATATCCATTACGGGTTTAGTGACCTTATGTGTTACGGCAGCGTTCATGATAGCAGTAATGGATGTTAAGTTCCTTTCAAAAATGACAGTTCTAGTTAGCAACCGAAGTTACAGAATAAGGGGGCAGGAATGGGAGATATTCACTTTTCTTTTTTTTAGGTTGGCTGTGTCTATTCGGACCCGGAACCCTATAGAAGTCGATTGCTATTTGGACCCAGAGCATGAAATATGCAGTTTCATTAAAGATTCTGTGTGTGGTCACAATTTCTACCTTACCTAACCGACAGTTTTCAATTTTATCCTAGTTATTTTTCGATTAAGATTCTATCGGGTCCGAATAGTAATCAACTTCTATAGTCTAAGGATAGGGACCCGGGATCTGAATAGCCACTCCGTTTTAGGTTAGGTAGGAGTAGGAGCAATATATTTTTTAATCCTTGAGTAAACCACAAATTATATTACTGTTACAGATAGGAATCAACCCCTCTAGCGGCCGTTTCGTAGTGAAATGACAGCTCCGTAATGATAGTGCTGCAAAACTATCGACTGCTTATTATAGACATACTGAAAATTATCGATATAAATTTACAGCCCTAATCTACTTTTTTAATTCTGATAATATTTTAGGTTATTAAAAATCAAAACAACGAAATGCGATTATCTTTTTATTGAATTTAACATACAATATGACAAAAACGTACACAATGGAACTTATTAGAACCCACAATTCTCCGCCATGCAACGCTGTGCTTACTCTGCGATTCTGAAAAGATAAATAAGCATTTGTATAAAGTGTGACGACTCTAAAATGAAAAACAGTGAAAAACCTAGTAAAAATAAATAACCTGCCTCTCCATCTGATCTTAGTCTCTCCACTTCTCAATATCTGTACACCTGTTGATACAAAAAAGATAATTATATAAGACATTACTTTGTTTTTGAAAATAATTTTGTTTTATTGATTATTTACAAAACTTCAGATTGAAGAATTGAACTCTGCAGACAATGGCAAATAGTTTAAAACGTTTGAATACATTTTGAAGAAGTTAACATTAAAAGCAATTAATTTTATAGTAGGTAATCTAACCAAACAAATCAATCTAGTTTTTAATTTTGATGAATATGTTAAGGTCAATAAGAAATGTTTTCCATAAATTAATGATATTCATTCATATAAATGATTTTAATTAGAGTTTGAAAAAGCATTTAAAAGGAATGGCATACCCATTCCTTTTGTAATGCTTTTAAAATTATGTTTATCAAACTTTCACATTCTCTTAAATAATTGTGTCAGAGTTAAATGTTCCAAATTGGTTCACTAAACTCAAATAAAACTAGATTTATTAAATTCTCATGGCCAAATGTAAGGAAAGTGGATACAATCGAATCGTTGAACTCATCAATTGTAGTTACAAAATTTTTGGGTATTACACTTGATGCACGTTTGTGGGATCAACATAGTCCTTCGCGAACAGACCTAGTTCTGTTGTATATGTAGTAAAACAATTCAAGCATGTTACTATGTTGATACGGCAAGATAAATTTACTTAGTTATTTTCAGTGTCATGTAATTGGCTATTACTGCTGGGTTTCGGCTGCTAGTATAGAAAGTATTTTTGGACTTCAGTTGGTGCTATTTATAATTCACAAGCAAAGGTTTCTCTAAGAAATATTTTTAACTAAATTAATATATTGATTTAAGCTGAACAGTCTAATTATGAAAATTTGATTTGTCTATAAAAATTATAAAACCTTTGGTACCAATTTTCGATTTCATAATCTAAACACAAGAAATAGAAAGCCACTGTGAACAAGTGTGTATTGATCTGCTCATCACGTTCTAGTCATTTTCTGATATAACCATAAAAAGTAGGTGTTATAATAGCAACGTAACATCCCATTTTTTTTTTCGTCGTGACTATTGTGATTTTCAAAGCTTATTTACTCGCAAACTATAAGACTTGAGAGAAAATTGACATGAATAAAAAGTGTTAATTTTAAAGCTATTCTATATGATACAACCATAAAAATTAGGTGTCCTAATATCAAGGCAACATCCCAAAATATCCCATCCAGTTAAATATAATTATTTATAATTCTGATAAAATATTTGTTTAATTAAGTATTTATTTGAGTCATGAATCGGAACTTATACTTTACACAAACATTTTATTTTTAAACTTTAGAATTATAATTTTATTTAATTAGGCTGATATTCTTGTTTTTATTTAATGTGGAATTAATTATTACATTTTTGATAAAAATAACCTAAGGAGATAAATTATTTTTTTCATCACGGAAATTAGTATGCATGAAACGGAAAAAATCGATTTGTCAAGGGAACTTTCTTATCTTGAATGTACTATATTTAATTTTATCACTGATTAGCCTTTCAGAAACAAGGGGTTAATAAGCAAACATATTTATGTCAAAAACAAATTAATCACCTTTTGACAGCCCACTTTCTGTTATTCATGTCCTGTTCATTGCTTGTGCAGTGGCTTATGTTCTTAGCATATTAATAAAATTGATAAAATGAAATTCAGGTCCATGGTGAGTAACCAAAGCTTCTAACATATCGAGCTTCTCTATGCTTCCGAAGTCACCTTGCGCCCAGACATGTGCACCATCAGAAGATCAATTTTAGCAGAGCTTTGCTACTCTTTTTGAGAAGAAGTGTTTTTCATTTTCATTCAATCTAAAAAAAAATTACATGTAATTTTGAACAACAACATAGTGTAGGTTATTTAATGGAAAACATAATATTAAATTAATTTTAAACTATTGTTTATTTAATGAAAAAAATATTACACAACTTTGCTCACCTATCATTATTGGATTTTTAAGTATTCCTGAATTTATTTCACTTGGAGGAAGTTATTTATTGCATACTCAACTCAAGATATTCATCTTCAAGTATTTGTGTTTCAAAATAACACTAGTTTTTCTGTGTTCATAAGTTGTTTTTATCGATTTCAAAATTGATGTGCATCCAGAAATGTAACCTCTGTTGAAGCCGATGGTCTGTAAAATATTTTAGTGGATTCATAACAATATAAAGTTCGCTCGTTTTTTAGTATGGGAAAGTTCAACTTCATACATTTTGGTAAATAACTATTAGGCCAAAGATGAAAGCGTTCTTCACCTGGATTTGCCTACAAGAGAGTTGCTGGATGTCTGATTATCAGAGTAACAAGTTGTACTCTGCACAAGTTGTACTGTCACCATGGTGATCTGATAAACTTAAGTAAGATTATGGTAGCTAACCAGGTGGGCTCAGCTATATTAGCATGAAATAGTATGAAACAATGAAAGGTCAAAAAGTTATTAAGTTTAGAAAATCACAAGCAAACAAACCGATAAAACTGCCGAATCCCTTCGTACACACAGGTACTGTTATTGAATCAAGAACAGTGAGTGTCAAAAATCTTAAAAAACATGCTTAAAACACATAAAATCTGAAGATAAATTAGAGATTTAAACAAACCAACAATGTAATAATGAAAAATGAAATGCAAATGTGTGCGTTCTACTTCTATGATGAAATGACACGACACGACACACACACATGCACCCAAAAGCAAAATGGCGTCAAAAAAAATGGCGGAGACTGTCTCAGAGCCGCTCCACTAACGACCCGCTAGTTATAGGGGTGATTCCAACGCCTGGAGTAAACTTAGAACTATGTTATGTTAAAATAATAAGAAACGTTTCGTGAACATATAATATTTAATAGGATTTCATTAATATACGAGTATGTAACAATAAGGATGTTTAGAAATAAAACACTTTGATTCTCTAAAGATTTATTCAATGTAGTCTCTTATATTTATAACAACACTGTTTAAAAAACCTGCTGGTACCGCTATTGTATTATCTTGGTGCCTGGCCTGCCCAAGATATCTTAGACCACAGTCATAGTCATAACACGGGCACAGCATACAATTGTTTTCCAGTCTACCAAACAACTACAACAATATTCTGTGATAGGTTCCTTTCCAGACACAATATTTTCTATCAATACTTATATAAGATGGTCGTAAGAAGCAGATGATATCAGAGTTCGTGAAACAAAATAGGGGTCAAAACAGCACAAAGGAGAATCAAAAATTACACAGTACTTAAATAGAAAAGCAAACGCAAAGATTGACTGTAATGGCCGGTACACACATTGTGTAGTGTTTAGTGCGAGTGGCTTGTTTAGTGTTAAGTGTTTAGTAAAAAACACGTTCGGACAGCTTCTGTTTAGTGTTAAGTGTTTAGCGAATAGGTTCGCGTTCTATTTTTTCTGCGAGTCGCCCCTCCCGCTCTCCCGCCTTCACCGCTCACTTAACACTAAACACTCACTAAACACGTCTGGACAGATCTGTTTAGTGTTTAGTCCATATAATGAACAAATAAACTAAACACCGTTTACTAAACAGTGTTGGGACAGCACCTACTAATCACTTAACACTAAACAGTCTACTAAACACTAAGCACTTAACTAAACAAAGTGTATACCGGCCATAATGTAAAGTGTAAATTAAATCAATGAAAATGAAAGACATAATATGTCATTCGATTTCAACAGTGACGATCCTTTACACGCAAATCACCAAAAAAGAACCAATACTTTGAATTATGCATCGTTTGCTTAGTATTATACGTTTCAGCAAGTTAAAATACTATTCTCAAAAAATAAACACATTTTTAATGTTGGTAAGTGTTATTTTTGGAAAAAATATCTTTTTTTCAATTAAGCGCGAAGATGTAATGTTTATACGAGAATGTGAAACGGACTTAGAGCATTCATACGGGAGACGGCAAGGCTGGGCGAACCCTCTGCCAATTTACGCTGACCATATGACCATACACGTTATATAAAACTAGTTGACGCGCGGCCGCTGCCATTTGGTGTCGTTTTCGTGTCGCACTAAGAGCTCCAAAAAAATGGTTAATTGTGCAGTTTCCTCTTGCAAAAGGTGATCCAGCTACTCAAATCTTCGAGATTATGGCGTTTCCTATCACATTTAAGTATAAAATATACATTACCGTGTTTCATTTGTTTACAATTTTGAAGTATTTTTTTTGCCGTTACGATAGAAAAATACAATGGTACGATGGTAGCTCAACACAATACACGGGCATTATATTATCTGTGACACGGGCATTATTGCTTAGTGCTGGGACAACGTGAGTGAATGATGCTGATTAATATTTTTATTTATCATTCATTCACTCCGGAGTTTGTTTAACCAGATATAAGATTAAAATAGAAATTTACGTGTAATATAATAGAACAAAAAAATATCAAGAAAATATTATATTATTACCTATTATATTGCTAAACTTTGCTTTGTAGTTTAAAAAATCTTTTCTAGAACTTAAAGTTCTAGAAAAGATTTTAAAAAAAGATTCTAGAAAAGATTTGAAAAGAACTACTAACTTAAAAGGTAGGATAGGTTTTATCTCAATTATTGTCCTCAATATTTGTATTGCGTAGGTGCTGAATTGTTTGTAATGTATTTGTTAGTTCAAAAATGTCAAACATGAATGAAATGGCGGTATGAATTAACGACGACACCTCCACAGCACTTGGTTATAAAGGTTGGTTAACCTTCCAGTAGAGGGCGATAGATTTCGATTTCTTTAAGCGTTCTTTATGAAAACAGAAGGAAGGAAGAAAGGAAAACATAAGGAAGATTAGTATAACATCGATCCAACGTACTATAACTACTAAGCCAGTGCTACATGTGGCCAGGTAACCTCGTAGGACTAGATAGCTATACAGGATGGCCCATTTAGATCGGTCAGTATGGGCAAGTCTGTAACTATAAGACATACAAAGATCTGTTCTTAGAAACCATGTCATCGATTTTAGTGACAAGAAAAACTGCATACATAGATTTAAAAAAACTTGTACTCAGTTCGAGAATCGAACACGGTCGTATTGAAAAATAAGTTACATTATTTCTATTTGGATATCGATTGTGTAGGTCATAAGCAGTAAGTGTTATTATGAAACATCATTATCTAAAATGAAATCTTGAACAGACGTACAGACGGACAGCGAAGAGAACCTGTAAGGGTTCCGTTTTATCCTTCTGACGTACAGAACCATAAAGAGTAATCATTCATTATAGCAAATCCAGAAAAATAAATTCAAACTTTAATAACACCTAGACCAAGCGGGATAAATGATCGAGTGCCGGTCGCTTATGGTAAACACGCTGCCAGCTTTCGACACGACATGCCTAGATCAGTACGCGGATACGTGCGTCCAGTTATTACGATGATTATAAAATCTTGCCAGTCTCGTTATCAAACATTATGCAAGCGCGGTTTTAACAAAAAAAATGCCGGGCACGCGAAAGTTCCCAATTATTTAGCTATAGACAAATAAATACACGATTGAGATGAAATGAATAATCGATTATCACAATCACATCACATATCAGTATGTAACGTGGTGTATTACGGCAAACGCACACGACCGACTTTTTATAGGCCTGGTAATCGGCTCGATTTTTTCCGCCGACTTCTTTAAGACCGTCTCAACGCGCACGTCTGTCTTTTGCCGATGACAATCGAGAGAAGTTCACGTCATGGAGTCTATGACAGGTGTTAGCTAAATCCATCGCCGAACACGTCCTATCTTAAAGGAAGTGCATTGCAGCCAACTGTCCGTCGGTGAGTGTGCGTTAACGTGCACACAGCAATACGCTAGACTTTACAAATTGACCTTGAGACCGCCCTTATGTCGCTCGTAATAGCGGCGGCTTTCGTAATGCAAGTGTAAGGCTTGACGTGTTGCTTACTGTATATATACATTAACAAATGTTCCATTTTTAGATAGATAGAACAGCCCCCCTAGGGCTAGACAAATGCCACACGCTAACTTTTCCGCAGTCGTTCCGCAGAAAAAATGTATGGAAATGACATTAGCTTGCGACAACCTCACGCTATTTTTTCCGCAGCAAAACATATATCTGGTCTCGTGGCAACCATTAGGTAGGCCAGAGCACCTACAGCTTGTCGGTACGGGAACTTACTATCTTCAGGTTCATTTTTTTCTTCCAATTCTTGCCGAGTAATTTTGGCAGCAGGAGTTGGTGCCGACTTACAGTTTGCCATACCATACTTTTGCAGAATCTTTTTAGTATAAGCTCTTTGATCCATTGTTATTACACCATCATCTCTTTTAGTAATTTCCATGCCTAGAAAGTAGGATGCTGGTTTAGTTGTAATTTTAAATCGTTTTTTGAGCTGTTCAATAAACATTTTTCCAACAATTTCATTTTTAGAGGCTACAAGTCCATCATCTACGTATAAAGCAATCAAGACATGATTTTTTATGTAAAGGCAAGGATCATGAATGCTTCTTTTGAAACCAGTTTCTATTAGAAAATCAGAAATGCATGTATTCCAGCATAATGGCGCTTGTTTCAGTCCATAAAGACTTCTTTTTAGTTTGCACACTTTCTGAGTTCCATCTTTGTACCCATCAGGCTGTGCCATATATATTTCTTCTTTGACTGATCCATTCAAGAATGCAGTTGATACGTGAAACTGTTGTAGTGCTAAATTTTCTTGAGCAGTCAGTCCTAATATGGCTCGTACAGTACTTAGGCGTACCACAGGACTAAAAGTTTTCTCATAGTCTGTACCTGGTTTTTGAGTGAAGCCTTTTACAACTAATCTTGCTTTAAACCTTTCAATAGACCCATCTGGGTTTGTTTTAACCTTATAAACCCACTTGCATTGCAATGGTTTTTTACCTTCTGGCAGATCAGTGAGTTCCCAAGTTTGGTTTTCATTTAATGAAGTTAACTCACTGTGCATGGCTTCTAGCCATTTGGATTTATCTTTGCTAGCCATAGCCTCCTTGTATGACTGGGGCTCCATAGGTTTTTCTGATTCTACGGCAGTCAGGACATAGTCTTCAAACTTCTTTGGAGGTTGAATCTGTGTTCTGTCTTTAAGATTCATCCTTAATAATCTAGTCTCGTGTGATTGGTCATTTTCATTTACAGATTCATTGACCTCATTTCTACTGTCACTTAATTCGTTTATTTCACTCTGAATGTTGATAGTTTGGTCGAGAGCATCATTTTCATATCCTTGTTGAGGTTCGACATCCGCATTTTCATCATAATCATCTCTTTCTATGTCTTCTGATGACATTTCATACCGAAACTCATTATTTTTATTTATTGTACCAGCCGAATCACTATTATTATTATCATCATCATCATTGCTATTTTCATGATGTATGTAGTCAACCATATCATTTTGTATCACATGTTTATCATGCATATTTTCATTATTTTTATTTTCATTTGAGTTAGTCTCTATTTCCAAACCTGAAGTGTCTTTTGTTGACCCATCATATAGCATCTTCTTTACAACTTTTATATCTTTTGCGCTAATGACACGTTTCACATTTGGAACATATATTCTAAATGCTTTTCTTATCTCTGAATAGCCAGCAAACATACCAATCATAGCCTTTGAAGAAAATTTGTGACTTAATTTATCTTTTTTGAGAACAAATGACTTTGCTCCAAAGACATATAGATGATTAACACAAGGTTTTCTACCGACCCATTTTTCGAATGGTGTCGCACCTACAAGGCTTTGGTTAATACTTCTATTACATAGGTAGTTTGCAGTAAAGACGACTTCAGGCCAGAGAAACATTGGCGCTTTAGATTCTAATATCATGCATCTCGCTTTCTCTATTAAGGTTCTGTTCTTTCTTTCAGCAATCCCGTTTTGATTGGGAGTGTATGGAACCGTAAGACGACGTGTTATGCCATTTTCTTTCAGAAATAAGTTAAATTTTTCATTACAGTACTCTGTACCATTGTCGCTTTGTAGGCATTTTATTTTTGTTTCAGTATAGTTCTCTACTTCTTGTTTATATTCTTTGAATTTCTCAAGAACTTCGTTTTTGTTTTTTATAAAATATACTTTACAATAGCGGCTATAGTCATCAATGAAAGTGACTATGTATTTCTTTCCTTCTAAAGATGATGTTCGAATCGGTCCGCAAACGTCACTGTGGACGATCTCAAGGCGTTTTGCAGTACGAGAAGCTGTTTTAATATTTGTTTTCGCAGGAGTTATGCTTAATTTGGATTGGATGCAGATTTCACAATCTCCGAGAGAAGATCTTGTATCAAAATCTAATCCAATGAGACTTTCATTTTTCTTTGCATATTTCATATCCTTTTCGTTCATATCACCTAGTTTTCTGTGCCAATCTATGATGTCTTCATTATTTAGGTTTTTGACATCATTATTTTTATTCGGTTTCTGGCGGTTAACTGTTTGGTCCTCTTCATCTTTAAATTCGGTATCTTTTATGACGTTTGCTTCGGATTCTCGTCGATTTATTTCATTTTTGATTGTCTTAAAGTAATAGAGACCATCTGGTCCTCTTTCAGCTTGTGCTTCGACTCCTCTAATTGTGTCTTTAATGACATACCTTCTCCTCCATACAAAGGCGCGTTCAGCGCCTCTGGGTGTAATTGTCCGGTTGTTTTTTAACTCGCTCAAAGGCGTTGAACGGATTGCAGCAACCAAATCTTTTATCTCCCTCTTTCACATGATTTTTTTATTACTCTCTCTTTCTAGTAGATGACATTATAAAATATGGCCGCCAATATCATCCAATCACGTAAGAGTATTCCAGTCATAAACATCAGAGCGTTTTACAACCATCAAATTCGATGGTTGTTCGGTTGTAACTCGCGCCGACACTCAAAGGTCTTGAACGGGCCGGTTGTTTCACCTGGTTGTCACGCTCGAAGGCATTGAAAAGTTGTACTTCGCGCGAAGGCTCTGAACGCGCCTCAAATAGCGATAGTAAAGCCTTTGTTTTTGTAAATAGAACTGTTTGTCCAGCATCAGTCATTTGTCCGACGGATAATAAATTTGCGCACAGTTTGGGTACATAAAGGGCATTGGAGAGTCCGATTGTCCCTTGTTTTATTTCTATTTCTGCAGGTCCCATTCCTTCTATTTTAGTTGTCTGATCATTAGATGCTAGTCTTAGGGTTCTTGAGACTTTGTTTAGTTTCTTGAAAGGCTTTATTGAGTTTGTCATGTGAGTATTGCACCCGCTGTCAAGAATCCACCCTTTTTTCATATATTCATTGCTCAGATAGCAACAGAAATTGTTTTTTGGATCAAATTCAGTCTTGGTCTTCTTTTTGTTTAGGTTTTTACCTTTAGACCAGCATTTGTAAGTTCTGTGACCTTTTTTCTTGCATATTTTGCAAAATGCGTACAGCGCTTCTTCGTCTTTTTCTTCGTCGTTATCATTATTGGAGCTTGTACCTGGTTGGCTAGAATTGCGACGTCTTGCATCACTCTCTTCTATTATTTTGGTTCTCAGTTTATCTGGAGTAGGCAAACTGTCTTGTGTTTCGATAGCTATACGGAAGTTTTCGTATTCTTCGCTCAGACTGTACAGCATCATAATAACTCACAGTTTATTTCTATTCCAAGGTCTTGCAGCTTGTCAACTATATCCATGAATTTATTGAGTTGTTCACGGACATCGTTTTTGATTAGTTTTAATAGGATCAGTTCCTTAAGTAATGCTGCTTTTCTAGCTGGACCCTTACTTGCGTAGATTGAATCCAGTGTGTCCCAGACCTCTTTTGCAGTTTTACATTTCTTAACTTGTTTAAGTTCAGAAGCGGAGATCAGGAGCAGTAATTCAGCTTTTGCAATTTCGTCGCCTTCAATTTCTTCTTGTGATGATTTTTCATCTGGGGATTTCTTTACATACTTCCAAAGCTTGCTTTTTATTAGCAATGCTTTTGCGTGTATCGCCCATGTATCATAATTTTCCTTTCCTAGTGGTGGGATTTTTGTCGCCGACATATTTCTTTATAATTGAACAGGTCCAACACGGGGCAACTTGCCCTATTACCAGTTGGTTGTTTCGCTCTGCTACCATGTGAAGTTTAATAGACTTACTTTTATACTTCTTGATGCCTTCATATGATGCAAGCTCTAACTTAAATGAAATACATTTAGTTGATGTAAACGAAGAATATTTTATTAATAAATTCACAACAATATTTTTGTCACAATGTGTTTACACAATTATAAAAAACAAACATTCGTTCCATGACAGCGTCATGTCATCAATTATCATAGACAGACTTGCAGTCTTCACATTTTTCAGTACCTAAACCAAGAGTAACGTAATCTACAGGAACAGTAGGCAGACATAATCATGAGTGATCATGAGTTCTGACGAGGAAGACGTTCTCTGCGCTATAGCGATTGCAGATGCTGCAGCAGCATTAACAGAGAGAAAACATCAATTTCGAGTTAGGCCATACATAAACAAGACCACAAAATAAGACAAGTAAAAGCAAACACTCTGTGGTTATGGCATTATTCCACCCCCCTTCACCCGCGCGGGGGTAAATGTGTAGATGCTTTCCATCGGCCATGGAAAGCAAAAACATTGTGATATCAAGAACCATAGACAAGAAATGTGTAGACATGGCATGCTTTGTGTAGATGTTTTTGTGTAGTGTGTAGACAAAATCACGAGCAGGAGACACGGCTTTAAGCCGTGTCTCCTGCGCAAACCATACCTTCTCCTCCATACAAAGGCGCGTTCAGCGCCTCTGGGTGTAATTGTCCGGTTGTTTTTTAACTCGCTCAAAGGCGTTGAACGGATTGCAGCAACCAAATCTTTTATCTCCCTCTTTCACATGATTTTTTTCTTAGATAAAGGATGGAATAGATAGGACGTGGCCGTATACCCGTAAGGGACAGACATAGATGACGTCATACCTGCCTAAAGTAGATGGGTATACCAGTGTTGCTTTAAGTTTTACCCTACTTTATGTTTATAGTGGCTTTTACCTCTATAAACATAAAGTATGGTTGATTGATCTACGTATTTTTTTTGAGACATTTTAATAAGCGCCCCTCGCTCAATAATATGTCTCAAAAAATAAAAGTGGGAGGAAGTTGCGATTTTTTTTATTGAATTCTTCATTCAACCTTCGCCGCAGTCTAAAGTTATTTACACTTTTAAATAAAACTACACTTTTCGGATTTACTCGAGTATATTTCGTTTTAAAACATTTTACTATTATTTATTTAAGCTATTATGTAAACATCTTTACAAATATAAGAAAAAATATTAGGAATCATCATCATCATCCACACGCGTCCACTGCTGGACATAGGCCACTCCAAGTGCTCGCCACTGAGCACGATCCGCGGCCACTCGCTTCCAGCTTTTGCCAGCTAGGTACCTTGCGAAGATCGTCGCTCGATTAAGAATACAGCGGGCAATAATCATTGTTTTTTCTTTATCTCTGCAGTTTATTTAAAATCCAATATTTACACATTTACTAAATATTTGTGAAGATTTAGAAAATGTATAATATTAAATTTTAAATAAACATTTTCTAAAATTAGATTTCAATAGCACCGTTATTGTCATCGAATAAAGGACTTCGGCTTACAGAGATAAAATTCACTACAATACAGGTAAAAATTCACTTGGGCTGGGTAAGTTCAAGAATTGAACTACTGATACCGCACTCAATATGGTGCTAAAAGCCCAAAGTTGGTAAACTTGCTCACAATGTGGAAAAAAGATCTGGCAAAGAACGCAAGATGCCGATGTAGATAGCTGGTTATTCTTAGTTGCCCGTGTTGCCACCCCCAACCTCGCCCCCGCTGGCGGCAACTTGGAAATAGCGCAGGACAAGACCAATTTGTAGATCTCTGAGGAAGATTATGTTCTGTCAAGTACCTATATAATTAATTAGAAATTAGAAACACCTGTTCGGTGCATAGAGCTATATCTACATCCTATGTGTTCTTGTTGAATATTCAGACAAAGTAGAGATATGACTTATTTCATTTGGATTAAGCCAGATTACTAGCTATGGCACAAAATTGCTAATAAATCACAAACATTTTCTAGAGGCTGTCTACTCCTCGCCACTCATCAGCTGTTTTTGGGTGTGGTAAACACGTATTAAATTGCTTACGTACAAACTCATATGCCTTTGAACTTAAAAAGTGTAAGCACAGCGCGAATTTCCTTAAAGGTTCAGAATATTTTCTTTTGTCAACTCCTAAAAATCAAAATGTCCAACTACTAATTTTGCATCATTAACTTACACTTCAAATCACTTTACACATTTTCAAGTGTGACTACTTTTTTTTATTTGATGACCTCACTGATTGTTTCAAACCCAGCATTTGAAGCCGCATTTTTCTCTTTCGGGGCGTATTCAAATTTGAACCGAAATCCAACACCGATGCGTCCTGTAACAATATGTATACAGGTTAAAAATAAAAGCAGGTTCTAATTTTACAACATTAAAAATATTAATTAATAAATTTTTAAACTGTATCTGTACTAATGGTCAGACTTGTTATATTAATAGAAAATGACCAAAATCAAACTATTAATAATATGTTTGGCCATATCAAAATAGTAGAAAAGGATTTGGTACCTACCCTACCCATGTTAATCCAAAACTGTAAAATAAATTTCGAAATCCCCCATAAAAATAGTTGGGTTTGTGAAAAATAAATTTAGGTTTTGGCTTGATAGGGTATGTACCTTGTAGATATAATATTTATAAGTTACTGATCTGTAAAAAAAGTTAAGGAATAGCACCACTCCTAAGAAAAGTGCCTTTTTTGTTTTTCTGAATCCACTGTTGTTCAAAATGCTTAGAACACATTCGGGTATGCTTGGTTGGCTGCCAATTCAATCGACCAATAGCTTTAACCCAACTGTTTTCGAGTAGTTATCTCCGAAGGAAATCTGTTAAATACAGACAAACAAGCAAATGGAAAGTCTCACTTCAAAAGAATTAACTTTGTTATCTAAAATGCTCAAAATTTTATACTTAAATATGTCAATATTAATGTAACACAGAAACTAATATGTGAGTTCCCTTTCACGTAACAAATTACCCACGAATCAAGGAAAAATAGTCGTAGCGTAACTGGTATCATTATAACCCGGCAAAATGTTATACGCGTTGGCTGTATACGTGGCCATATTGTATGGCGACATTCCTAGCTTGTTAGGTTAACAGTAACCTTACTACTTAGTTTGAAATTTCATGTTTAATCCCATAATATGATTGAGAACCATAGTAGAATGATAAAATATTGCAATATAACTTGTATTTATAATTTAAAAAATAGTTTTGGCGCTTTTTATTGACACAATTTAGGTCTTACCTGTAAAAGGTTATATTTTCCTGTTTTCTAGCACTATCACTATTACAATCTAAAACGGAGCAGTGCACCATGATTTAAATGTTCAAATAGTTCACAATTACACTAATTAAAGTGTTAAATAATTACATAGTAAGCTATAATTCACACAACAAATTTCTTCCACGTATTTGTTTAGCACCAGACGCTGGTGATAAACAATCCCCACTACCAGTTTCACCTATATACGGTAACAAGGACAAAAAAAAATGATGCCATATTCTTCTTTCCTTTGGCAATGTGTATAAGTTTATCTCTTTTCCTCATGTTTGACGGCTTTTATAGCCCATCTATTTCATTCTATATCTATGATTTTTTTATTACTCTCTCTTTCTAGTAGATGACATTATAAAATATGGCCGCCAATATCATCCAATCACGTAAGAGTATTCCAGTCATAAACATCAGAGCGTTTTACAACCATCAAATTCGATGGTTGTTCGGTTGTAACTCGCGCCGACACTCAAAGGTCTTGAACGGGCCGGTTGTTTCACCCGGTTGTCACGCTCGAAGGCATTGAAAAGTTGTACTTATTTATTTATTTATTAATTCTTTAGTACAATTGTGTACAAGGCGGACTTAATGCCATAGGCATTTTCTGCCAGACGACCTTAGGATGATTCTGAGAGTCACGAGGTAGATGTAAAAAGAAATTTAGATAGGTAAAAAAGTATTTAGAATACACATAAACAAACTATGATAGACATAAATACAAATAAACACTATACATACAAATAAATTATAAATTTACATAAATATTATAATAAATATACATATATATATATATACACGGTTATTTTTTTATCACCCTGGAAAATTTAAGGGACGTTTCACGACATGGTATTAGAATGATTTAAATATAAATAAAAAAAATAACCCCCCTCCTTAATTTTATATTAATTTTTAAAAAAATACAAAAAATGCTGCACTAGTTGAGAGCAGCATTTTTAGAGATTTTTTATTTTTTTAAATATTTTTTTTTTATTTTTTTATTTCATTTTTTTTATTTTTTATATAATATTGGATGTGTCCTGAAGCGTCCCTAAAATTTTCCAGGGTGATAAAAAAATAACCGTGTATATATATATCTTAAATATATATCGTCGAATGAAAAGTTTAATGAATCTGTAAATTCAGCAAATGGAGAGGTAGTAGGTATTGTCGTGTAGCCAAAGGTCATTGATGGTCATCCGACAGAAAAGTACGCAGTCTCCTCTTGAATACATGCAAACTACATTCAGACAATCTTAAGTCAGGAGGAAGAGAGTTCCAGGAGATAATCGATTGCACAAAGAAAGAAGAATGGACGGCATCAGAATGATGAGAGGGACACTTCAGCAATCGATTGAAAGAAGAGCGAAGATTCCTATCGTGAGAAGTACACAAGTACTGGAAATGGGATTTTAAATATGTGGGGGACTGTGGGGAATGAAGCAGAGAAAAAAGAGTAGTAAGCGCCCTCATCTTCCTCCGTTGTCGAATAGGCATCCATTTCAGAAAATTACGATGAGCAGATATGTGGTCAAACTTACGAAGATTGAAAACGAACCGAATGCAGTAATTCAAAAGTCGGTCAAGTTTATTTAAGAGATCTGCATTCAGGTCGAGATAGCACACATCACCATAGTCGATTAATGGGAAAATTAAGGTTTGGACGAGCATTGCCTTTGTTTTAGAGGGTAGCAAATTCTTAAGCCTATAAAGTGAACGCAATATACCGGTAACCTTTCTGCAGATACTGGTTACATGAATCTGCCAAGTCAGGGTTGAATCAATATGCAAGCCGAGGTCTTTGACGTCACTGCCTATAGGAATAACATTACCATCGTAAACAATTGAACGTAAGTTAGAGATGTCAACTCTGCATATTATTCGCGAGCTTCCCACAATAAGGGCCTGACATTTTGACGGATTGACCGCTATGCCAAACTGCTCAGACCATGTTTTTATAGCTTGTAGGTCTAAATTTATATTGGCAATGGCATCATTCAAATATTCCACGTTTGCCTGAGAATAAAGTTGCAAGTCATCAGCGTAAAGATGATACGAACAGCGAAGTTTGTGGGTGACGAGATTAATAAAAATAGAAAATAAGAGAGGAGAAACAATGCCCCCTTGGGGAACGCCAGAGGCTAGTTTACACCAAGATGAAGAGGACTCATCATTTAAAACCGACTGCTGGCGTTCTCGAAGATAAGATGAAAACCAAGCCACCGCCTCGCTAGAAACCATAAGACTAGATAAAATAGTCAGAAGGATATCATGATTAACAGCATTAAAAGCATTAGAAAAATCTATTAGCACTAAGACGGTGACCTTCGTGGCTTCAATTCCCGTTCTGATATCGCCGGTCACTTTAAGGAGGGCAGATGTAGTGCTGTGTCCGGGCCTGAATCCAGATTGATACTCACTCAAGAGAGCATTATCATAGATGAATTTAGAAAACTGCTTTAGAACACAGGCTTCGAGTACTTTGGAGAGGAAAGTGAGAATGGAGATAGGTCGGAAATCATTGAGTTGAGAAGGACTAGGTGTTTTCGGAAGAGGACGAACATAAGCTTTACGCCACAAGGAAGGGAAAGAACCAGACATCAGGGAGAAATTTATTATGTGAGTTATGATAGGAAGGACATGATTCAGAATAGGAATTATCATTTGGCGGCTTATGTTGTCACAGCCTACGGCCGAGGACTTGATAGACAGAGCTATTTTTTTTATATCTTCTGTAGATACTTGGGAGAAGTGAAAAGGGGCGATATCAGGACGGGTCATGTTATTAATAAATGAAATTGATTCTGAAACAATGCGAGGGTCAAGATTGTGCGCGGAAGAAAAGTACTGATTTAAATCATTGAGATCAATATTGACAGGCAAGTCGTTACGAGAAGTTCTTCCAATACCCAAAGTACCAAGAAACTTCCAAACTAAAGCAGGGGACGAAGATGAGATATTTTTGTGGATGTGGCAGCGTTTGGCATTTCGTATCATCTGATTACACTGATTTCTCGCAGACTTGTATTGGTTCCAACTCACATCGACACGATTCCTCACAAAACGCCGATAAGCACGATCTCCGCATAGCTTTTTCAATGTCACTGGTCATCCAAGGTGCGGGCTTACGTTTCATTTTTATTCGCTTAATTGGAGCATGAGCGTCGTATATCCCTATTATGGATTCGTTGAAAAGTTTGACTTTATCATTGACATCTGATGCCTGCAGCAAAGGTTCCCAATTAATTTCCGAGACATCTTTTAGCAAGTTTTCAGAATTAATGCGAGCAAAACTGCGTCTGAAGAGGATTTTTGGTGTATCTTTGATGGGCTTGAGAATATAGGAGAGGAAAATAAGATCGTGATGAGAAAAACCTGCAGCTAAAGTTTGCCCATGAGAGGAGACAAGGGACGGATTGGAGATAAGGATGAGATCAAGCCACGAATCATCGCCACCGCTAGTGTTCCGATGTGTGGCCTGTAACGGCAAAATGTGAAGATTGGCTGCTGCAACTAGGTTCAAAAATTTGCGAGAACGTGACGTATGGGGGGGGAGAAGGTTGGTGTTAAAATCACCCATGACGATATGATGTGCATACTCAGACCCTAAAGATTCTAAAACCGTTTCTAGATCGGTGAAGTAATCAACAGTGGGGGGACAGTAAACGACACCGAGTAACGCCTTTGCATTACCCACTCCGATTTCTAAGAACAAGTATTCAGCGGAGGCAGAATAAAATGATGGGGAGCTAGCCACTATTTTATGTGAGAGATTACTACGGAGATAAATAGCAACTCCACCACCACCCTTACCAACGCGGTCATTACGTATGAGAGTGAAACCAGGAAGTGGGTAACAAGTGGACAACAAGTTAGGCTTCAGCCAAGTCTCAGACACAAGAATGGCATGTACGTTACAACGGCAAAAAGCATCAAAAAGCTCACTATAATGGCTCGGTATACTTTGGGAATTAATATGGCATACATTAAAGAGGCGCCTAGACGTACAATTAAAATTACTTTGAAGAAAATCTCCAAGAGTACCAGTGACTGAGCAGAAGCTATCATCATCAGATGAGTGCACAGATTCATTAGCAGAAAAATAACTTTCTTCGACAGACAATATACAAATATACAATAAATATTCAATAAATATAATAGCTATCAAGTACTTAAGTAAAAATTTTAAAAGGTGGATCAAAATTAAAACTTCTCAGAACCACCCGCCAGCTAACATGAGATTAAGAAAAGAATACATTAAAAACTAAAATTACAGCACAAGTAGTTCCTAAAGGCACTAAATAATAACACTTAATTGAGGCCTAACTACAACACAAAAAATCGATGATGAAAGAAAAAAATAATAATACAGATCAGAAACAACGATATGGCTGTATGTGACCAATTCCCTTTGCCTATTCAAAAAGACAGCTTTGAAATGCAGATTTGACATGTGGTCTGACATTTCATTTCGGACATTTTCGAAATGAACTACGATTATTGTTTTGTTTTGTTTGCATTTGCAACTTTGCGGGTAAATCGAAGATAGGAATTTTAAAAAAAATTGTGAGAAGTGGGACCTACCTCAATATAAACAAAACAACAACATTGGAACGCACAAAAAAATGAACCAATATCGTGACAATAATAAGAAAAAAAAACAAACTGCACAAATTATGGCTACTTAAATATGTTACAATTACAAAACTAATAGGTACTGGTACCTGCTGATTATAACTGATATCAACAATAGATTTGAATATAATACAAACCAATTTAACCTTTAGCCCTATTTGTTTACAGGAACCTTGTTGCCAGATACAGCTTCCGGATATGTAACAAGCAGACTCTTGAGCTCATCCTCAGATACGATTTTATGGCGCTTACTGTCTTTGGTTTTAACGATAATTATTCCATCTTGTGTCCAACAAGACCTTACACCAAAATGAATACGAGCCTTGCCGAAGACAGCTTGCCGGGTCTTTGTGAGAAATTCCTTCACAGAAACATTGGATCCTTTTAAGCTAGTCTTAGCACTCCAGACCGAAGTTCTGGATTCAACATTGGAGAATCGAACCAGGATAGGCCGATGCTGATCTTTTTCAGTACTTTTTGAGCCAAGCCTATGGCAAGACTTAATACTTGAATTAGTTAGTTCACTGAGTTCAAACTTTGTATGTAGGATACTTAGAATTGATTTCTGGCAATCTTCCTTCTCTGCCTCAGCAACTCCCATGAAAATCAAAGTCTTCCTGCGATGTCGGGTTTCGAGTTTGTCAAGCTGCTGATTACACTCATTTATCTGTTGCCGAAGCAAGCCAAGTATAGAGAAAACAAGCTCTCTGAAGGTCCGGAACTCCTCGGCCACCTAAGCAACCGTGTCCTTCGGCGTACCCACACCCTGAAGCTGCCTCTGTAGGTCCTGCATCTTCCGTGTGACATTCTCTTCAAGTGTTCGTTGTGCTGATGCAATGCTTGCGAGTTGTGACATTATGACCCAAAAGTGTTATTAGTGCTTTGCAATTAGTGGATTGAAGTGGTAGTGATATGCTGGCAGGCGGTGTAAATACAGTGTAATATCACATTAAATATATTGTAAATGTGAGTAGCACTTATTTATTGCAATTAATTACTTAAAAGCTTTGAAAAATACTGATAAAATTATAAAAAAAGTAATATTTAAGAATGCTGATCTCTAAAACTTCGTGCGAAGGCTCTGAACGCGCCTCAAATAGCGATAGTAAAGATAAAACTAATAGTATCGAAAGTATTACCGTGTGTCAATTTTATCGTTAGTATCGATAAAGCATTATGAACATTATAGCAGCAAAACTATTAGCGTATGATAGACGTTCAATATTTATCAAGATAGTTGGATCATGATCCAGTCTCGCGATATTTATTGATCGTGTAGACCTGACTTCAATATTTATCGCGATTCCCATTTTCCATTTAATCGTCACCATTTTTTCACGCTATCATCAAATGTTAACCATGTTTTGCTTTTCTTCTAAGAAATGTTAACATTTTTAAACACTCTATTTTTCACAAAGAGAACCTACCCTGGAAATGGAACGCATTACATTAACATACGATGCTAGCCCTGCTAGCGTCAAAATCTAATGAAACGCGATGATGCTAAAAATGTTGAAAACACTGCAAATCTGCGCTTACGTATATTTTCCGTATCTACATATCCACAGATTAGAGTGATACTGACAGTGATTGTGTACTCTGTGATACTGACGCGATCCGTATTGAACGTGGCTTAGAGTGATTGTTCTGAGGATTGTGTAACGTGTCCCCCAGCCACCACTGCGAAGACTAGGATGCCCAAGGCACCGAAGACTTTGGCGGTGCTGATCACCCTGACGTCCGAAGCGGTGGCAAAAGGCGCTACATACGGCGCCGCCATTGCAACGGCCAAGGGGAGCATTAAACTGGGGGAGATGGGTATCGTAGGGAGCGCGACGTTCTGGACCGGGGTGACGGGAGCTCGGATCCTCGAGCTCCCAAAGGGTACCTCGCCGGAGCAGGCGGACGCGCTCGCCACTCGCATAGCGGAGGTGCTCGGCGACGTCGCCAAGGTGGTGCGCCCGACTAAGACCGCGGACATCCGAGTCACCGGACTAGATGACTCGGTAACTGCGGTGGAGGTGGGCGACGCCTTGACTGCGTTGGCGGAGTGCCCTCGCTCTGCGGTCAGGGTGGGCACAGTCCACCCTGGCCTTAGGGGAATGGGAGCCGTCAATGTGTCGGCTCCCATCGAAGTGGCTCAGCGCCTAGTGGACGCTGGCAAGGTGGCGGTAGGATGGAGCAATGCTTCCATCCGCCTGTTGAAGCAGCGCCCTATGCGTTGCTTCCGCTGCATGGGGATCGGTCACTCTGTGCAGCGGTGCCCCTCTGCCAAGGACCGCAGCGCGCTCTGCTTCCGCTGCGGTCCGGAGGGGCACGCAGCCGCCACCTGCCAGGAGCAGGTGAAGTGCGCCGTGTGCGCGGACGCCGGCAAGCCTTCCACTCACCGGATGGGGGGCCTCAGTTGCAACCCCCCACCGGTGAGGGGAAGGCTGATGCCGAGGGTTGCCACAGGGGCGGCGACCGGGCGGGCAGCACTGTCCGACAGGGAGGAGATTCCCATGGACACCGCCAATGGCCAGTAGGTCCATAGGAAATCTCCTCCAAGCCAATATCCTGAACCTACCTACCCACCTACCTGAAACCTACCTGACTGCGTTGACTGGTTGCCACAGGGGCGGCGACCGGGCGGGCAGCACTGTCCGACAAGGAGGAGATTCCCATGGACACCGTCAATGGCCAGTAGGTCCATAGGAAATCTCATCCAAGCCAATATCCTGAACCTACCTACCCACCTACCTGAAACCAACCGGACTGCGTTTGAAGTGGTAGTAAGAAGGGCGACGCCCCTGCAAGTTTTGGTGGAGGGCGACTTCAACGCGAAGTCGCGCGTGTGGGGCTCGCCCGCCACGGACATAAGGGGTGGCTTAGTCGAATCTTGGGCCACGAGTTTGGGCCTCGACGTCCTCAACCGAGGGACCACCCCGACGTGTGTGCGGTGGCAGGGTTCGTCGATCGCCGACGTGACCCTGGCTACCGCACCCCTCGCCGCAAGGGTGAGGGACTGGAGAGTGTAGGCAGAGGAGGAGACCATGTCGGACCACCGATACGTCCGATATTCGGTCTCCCCCTCGCACGCCTCTACGTCTCCAGCGGGGACTGGTGCCGCCTTCCGCTGGTGGGCGGTGACGCACCTCTAGCCCAACGTGACGCTGGAGGCGGCGATGGTGCGGGAGCGGTCCGACCTCGCCTGCGACGTTAACGGCATGGCGGCGCACTTCGTGGAGGACCTTAGAGTCGTCTGCGACGCCGCCATGCCGCGGGCGATACCCGCCGCGCGCGAGCGGCAGGTGTACTGGTGGTCGCAGACCATTGCCGATCTGCGCACCACCAGCTGCAGGGCGCGGCGCACCTACCTGCGGTGCAGAAGGCGCGCCACCAGGAGGACGCCCGACGAAGAGGACACTTTACGTCGGGCGTACAGGGAGGCCCTCAAGACGGAGATCTCGAGGGTCAAAACGGAGTCGTGGAACTCTTTTATAGAGCTCCTCGACTCCGACCCCTGGGGACGGCCGTATCGACTGGTGAGGGGGAAGTACCAAAACGGTGCTCCCCCGATACACCAGTTGGACGAGGGGCTCGTGCAGAGGGTTCTAGGGTCGCTCTTCCTTCGAGCCCCCGAGGATGGTCGCCCGCAGCACCTCCCTCGAAGTGGAGGAAGCGGGCCCTGCCGTGTCGGACCTCGAGTTCGATGCGGTGAGGGAGCGGTTCCGGCGCAAAGGGAAGGGGAAGGCGCCGGGACCGGACGGGGTGCCAGCGAGGGTTCTGTGCCTGGCACTGGGGGGCTACCGCCTAACACATAGCGATCACTCGCTATCGCTGTCGTGACATTAGAACAATAGATCTAATGTCATTTGTGACATTAAAACTATTGTTCTAATGTCATGCTAACGATAGCGAGTGCTCGCTTTGAGTTAGGCGGTACGGCCGCTGGACCCCGCCGATGCCCCGTCGGGGTACTGGCCGGTGGTGCTGCTCGACGAGGCCGGGAAGTTTTTGAGAAAATTCTCGCTTCCCGGCTCATTGAGCATCTGGAGGGCCCGGGACCGGACTTGGCCGAGTGCCAGTACGGTTTCCGCACCGGCCGGTCTACCGTGGACGCGGTGGCCCACCTCAAAAGGTGGACTGAGGGGGCCACGACGGCGGGAGAGGTTGTCGTTGCGGTGTCGTTAGACATCCTCAACGCATTCAACAGCCTCCCCCACAAATGCATAGAGGAGGCACTGCGTTTCCACGGAGTGCCCCTCTACCTCCGCTCCCACGTCACCGATTACCTCCGCGGGAGGGAAATCGTGTATGAGGGGGCGGACGGTTGCGTCCACAGGTGGCCGATGGCGGCGGGAGTACATCAGGGTTCCGTGCTGGGCCCTCTGCTCTGGAACCTGGGGTACAACTGGGTTCTGCGGGGCAACCTCCTGCGGAACATGGAGGTTGTTCCGCAGGAGGTTGGAGGACGACACCCTTGTCGCAAAGAGGCGCACGTATGAGGCGGTCCACCAGGGGGGCTACCGCCTAACTCATAGCGATCACTCGCTATCGCTTCGTGACATTAGAACAATAGCTCTAATGTCATTTGTGACATTAAAACTATTGTTCTAATGTCATGATAACGATAGCGAGTGCTCGCTTTGAGTTAGGCGGTACGGCAGCTGGCGTCAATCGGCACGACGATCCGGCGCATCCACCTCCTCGGGCTGGACGTGGCTGTCGAGAAGACGACGGCCATGATGTTCAGGCCGCCCGCCGCGTCGCCGCAGACCCCAGGCGGGGCTCCGTGTCCGAGTGGAGGGGGTCCAAGTCCAGATCGAGAGCTCCATGAAGTATCTCGGTCTGGTGCTGGACCCCCGATAGGATTTCGAGGAGCACTTTAAGCTCCTCGCCCCAAGACTGTCTGCCGCCGCGGCAGCCCTCGGACGGGTCCTCCCCAACGTGGGGGGACCGGGCGCAGCGAGCCGTCGACTTTATCAGACGGTAATAAGGTCAATGGCGCTGTACGGAGCCCCGATTTGGGCGGAGCGTCTCGCCCCCCGAACGGTGGCCCTCCTGCGCAGGCCGCAGAGGGTCATTGCCACCCGGGCCGTGCGGGCCTACCGCACGGTCTCTCACGGTGTGGCGTGCTTTCTAGCGGGCTCGCCTCCGTGGGATGTCGAGGCACGCGTCCTTGCGGCCGTGCACCGACATTGGGTGGCAGCGAGGAGTCGGGGGGAGCGGCCCCTCCCGCAGGAGGTGGCGAGCACAAGGCACCTGGCGCAGAGGGAGGCTCTCCGCCAGTGGGCCGAGACGCTCGCCCACCCAGCTGCCGGCCACTGGACGATCGAGACCGTTCGTCCAGTGTTGGAGGAGTGGGTTGGGCGCCCGCGGGGCAGCCTCACCTACCCGATGGTCATATGTCGCAAGGAGGGAGCAGACGCCGCAGTGTCACCATTGCGGCGTTCCCGATGACACGGCCGGACACCCCCTCTCGGAGTGTCCGGCCTGGCGACCCCAGCGCGATGTATTAGCCCTCGCGCTGGGCCTAGGTAGGGGTGCGCCCATCGCGCTGGTCAGCGTCACACGTGAGATGACCAGCGCGGCGGCGTGGGAGGCTGTCGCCTCCTTCTGTGAGGATGTGATCTCGCAGAAGGAGGCTGCGGAGCGGGCGCGAGAGGATGACCCGCCGTACCACTCCGGCGCAGGCGGTTGGGGAGGAGGAGGCGAGCGTTCCTGGACGCGCGCCACCAACTTCCCTTGCAAGATCCCCAGATTGAAATGGCCCGGCCGGCTGACTACCGGTCGGGAGACACTTTTCACCCCTGGCTTGGCCGTCTGGGGGGTCGAATTCTAGCATACTTTCCGACCCCCTCGTAGAGGTAAGTCCTGGCGCTTGCGCCAGGCAACCCTCCAGGAGGCGCAATCGGGGAATGGCTAACGCCGATCTCGATTGTGTCCCTACGGAGGTAGAAGTATCTGGAGGGGTTTCAGCCAGGTATGGGGTTTTTACCCGAGTCCGGCATATACTTGGGGTGGCCTCGTCAGTCGGCCCCTTGTCGAATCCTTAAGAAGGATTTCCCCTCCTAAAAAAAAAGAAAAAAAAAAGAAAAGGTCTGAGATCCATAAATAAGTACTGAAATGGAATTTGATATTATATCGTGATAGATCGTGATAAATATTGAACGTCTATCATACGCCATTGAAAAGGCAATACTAACGATAGTTTTACGTCCGATACAATCGATAGTATCGATAGAATTCTGATTTTATTTAGCATTAACCAAAAATAATTGATAGTCGGGACTTAATAATAAATCTTACTTATTAAGTCACTTAGAACCATGAAGCAAATACAAAGAGATGTTATAAGCATCTAGGTCCAGCTCCTATCACCAGAGTCCTGACGTCACGCATTTTTAGTTTTAGCTACTTAACGCCAGAGGCGCTGACATCAGTCGATCTTTTTATCTGTCGGATTAGTACGTCGTACGCTCTTCTTTTATTTTAGTTTTAAATTACCTAAATACAAAATGAAATGTTGTATTCTATCGTGCAAAAGTTACACAGACGACAGAAACAAAGTGAACGAAAAAAAAATCTCTTTCCATTTGTAAGTACATTAAACAAACATTATTAATTTATTACTTGACGTATTGCTTCTAAAATGTTCGACGCCACATGGACGCTTCTGTCAATGTACAAAAGGCCCTCTAGTGGCGAGTAAAAATACTAACGAAAACGTAGGATGTATTAAGGGCGAAAACAAAACACGTGAATTAATATAAGCAGTTTTAACGATTTTTATTTTTAGATTATATTGACACAGCACCTAATAAATTATCTTTCTCCTACGAATGTATCTTTTAACATAATTATCTTTCTCCTACGAATGTATCTTTTACTGCCACCTAGTAATGTATAGCGGAACTTTTATGTTAACGTCAATAATGCTGGCATTTTAGTAATTCTACTCGCTACAAGGTGACAGTGGCATCATTTTTTTTTGTCCTTGTTACCGTATATAGGTGAAACTGGTAGTGGGGATTGTTTATCACCAGCGTCTGGTGCTAAACAAATACGTGGAAGAAATTTGTTGTGTGAATTATAGCTTACTGTGTAATTATTTAACACTTTAATTAGTGTAATTGTGAACTATTTGAACATTTAAATCATGGTGCACTGCTCCGTTTTAGATTGTAATAGTGATAGTGCTAGAAAACAGGAAAATATAACCTTTTACAGGTAAGACCTAAATTGTGTCAATAAAAAGCTCCAAAACTATTTTTTTAATTATAAATACAAGTTATATTGCAATATTTTATCATTCTACTATGGTTCTCAATCATATTATGGGATTAAACATGAAATTTCAAACTAAGTAGTAAGGTTACTGTTAACCTAACAAGCTAGCAATGTCGCCATACAATATGGCCACGTATACAGCCAACGCGTATAACATTTTGCCGGGTTATAATGATACCAGTTACGCTACGACTATTTTTCCTTGATTCGTAGGTAATTTGTTACGTGAAAGGGAACTCACATATTAGTTTCTGTGTTACATTAATATTGACATATTTAAGTATAAAATTTTGAGCATTTTAGATAACAAAGGTAATTCTTTTGAAGTGAGACTTTCCATTTGCTTGTTTGTCTGTATTTAACAGATTTCCTTCGGAGATAACTACTCGAAAACAGTTGGGTTAAAGCTACTAGTCGATTGAATTGGCAGCCAACCAAGCATACCCGAATGTGTTCTAAGCATTTTGAACAACAGTGGATTCAGAAAAACAAAAAAGGCACTTTTCTTAGGAGTGGTGCTATTCCTAAACTTTTTTTACAGGTCAGTAACTTATACATATTATATCTACAAGGTACATACCCTATCAAGCCAAAACCTAAATTTATTTTTCACAAACCCAACTATTTTTATGGGGGATTTTGAAATTTATTTTACAGTTTTGGATTAACATGGGTAGGGTAGGTACCAAATCCTTTTCTACTATTTTGATATGGCCAAACATATTATTAATGGTTTGATTTTGGTCATTTTCTATTAATATAACAAGTCTGACCATTAGTACAGATACAGTTTAAAAATTTATTAATTAATATTTTTAATGTTGTAAAATTAGAACCTGCTTTTATTTTTAACCTGTATACATATTGTTACAGGACGCATCGGTGTTGGATTTCGGTTCAAATTTGAATACGCCCCGAAAGAGAAAAATGCGGCTTCAAATGCTGGGTTTGAAACAATCAGCGAGGTCATCAAATAAAAAACTACGGCCAGTGCGTCAATCGCTTAGACGATTGGGAAAAAAAGTAGTCTAAAGTTATTTACACTTTTAAATAAAACTACACTTTTCGGATTTACTCGAGTATATTTCGTTTTAAAACATTTTACTATTATTTATTTAAGCTATTATGTAAACATCTTTACAAATATAAGAAAAAATATTAGGAATCATCATCATCATCCACACGCGTCCACTGCTGGACATAGGCCTCTCCAAGTGCTCGCCACTGAGCACGATCCGCGACCACTCGCTTCCAGCTTTTGCCAGCTAGGTACCTTGCGAAGATCGTCGCTCGATTAAGAATACAGCGGGCAATAATCATTGTTTTTTCTTTATCTCTGCAGTTTATTTAAAATCCAATATTTACACATTTACTAAATATTTGTGAAGATTTAGAAAATGTATAATATTAAATTTTAAATAAACATTTTCTAAAATTAGATTTCAATAGCACCGTTATTGTCATCGAATAAAGGACTTCAGCTTACAGAGATAAAATTCACTACAATACAGGTAAAAATTCACTTGGGCTGGGTAAGTTCAAGAATTGAACTACTGATACCGCACTCAATATGGTGCTAAAAGCCTTTGACTCGTAGAATCAGTCATTACCACCTGTATTTATTATAGATCCAACATCATCACGAGTTTGAAAGATGATGATGATGATGAATATTGATTCTTGGTATCAAAATTGAGCTTGTTTGAAAAGTTGAACTCCTCGGGTCTATAATCATGTCAATAGTTCCAATTTCTTTCATATAATTACGATAATTTTTCTTTAGTTTTTTCCAAATATTTTTTTTTTCATTATTATCAAATAAAGTCCATTCGCTTAGATAGTGTCAGTGCACTCGCACATCATTGTGGTCATTGTAATAAAATTCTAATATAAATAATACACAACTAAAGTAACAAACATTTTTTTTATAAAAAAATTGATTAGCACCATAGCATTTTTTTATAAAAAATTAATTTAGCACTTGAAAATGTGTAAAGTGATTTGAAGTGTAAGTTAATGATGCAAAATTAGTAGTTGGACATTTTAGATACTGTAGGAGGAACCAATAGAGATTTTCTGAAAAGATTTTTAGGAGTTGACAAAAGAAAGTATTCTGAACCTTTATGGAAATTCGCGCTGTGCTTACACTTTTTAAGTTCTAAGGCATATGAGTTTGTACGTAAGCAATTTAATACGTGTTTACCACACCCAAAAACAGCTGGTGAGTGGCGAGGAGTAGACAGCCTCTAGAAAATGTTTGTGATTTATTAGCAATTTTGTGCCATAGCTAGTAATCTGGCTTAATCCAAATGAAATGTCATATCTCTACTTTGTCTGAATATTCAACAAGAACACATAGGATGTAGATATAGCTCTATGCACCGAACAGGTGTTTCTAATTTCTAATTAATTATATAGGTACTTGACAGAACATAATCTTCCTCAGAGATCTACAAATTGGTCTTGTCCTGCGCTATTTCCAAGTTGCCGCCAGCGGGGGCGAGGTTGGGGGTGGCAACACGGGCAACTAAGAATAACCAGCTATCTACATCGGCATCTTGCGTTCTTTGCCAGATCTTTTTTCCACATTGTGAGCAAGCTTACCAACTTTGGGCTTTTAGCACCATATTGAGTGCGGTATCAGTAGTTCAATTCTTGAACTTACCCAGCCCAAGTGAATTTTTACCTGTATTGTAGTGAATTTTATCTCTGTAAGCTGAAGTCCTTTATTCGATGACAATAACGGTGCTATTGAAATCTAATTTTAGAAAATGTTTATTTAAAATTTTATATTATACATTTTCTAAATCTTCACAAATATTTAGTAAATGTGTAAATATTGGATTTTAAATAAACTGCAGAGATAAAGAAAAAACAATGATTATTGCCCGCTGTATTCTTAATCGAGCGACGATCTTCGCAAGGTACCTAGCTGGCAAAAGCTGGAAGCGAGTGGTCGCGGATCGTGCTCAGTGGCGAGCACTTGGAGAGGCCTATGTCCAGCAGTGGACGCGTGTGGATGATGATGATGATTCCTAATATTTTTTCTTATATTTGTAAAGATGTTTACATAATAGCTTAAATAAATAATAGTAAAATGTTTTAAAACGAAATATACTCGAGTAAATCCGAAAAGTGTAGTTTTATTTAAAAGTGTAAATAACTTTAGACTGCGGCGAAGGTTGAATGAAGAATTCAATAAAAAAAATCGCAACTTCCTCCCACTTTTATTTTTTGAGACATATTATTGAGCGAGGGGCGCTCATTAAAATGTCTCAAAAAATAAAATACATAGATCAATCAACCCTACTTTATGTTTATAGTGGTAAAAGCCACTATAAACATAAAGTAGGGTAAAACTTAAAGCAAAACTGGTATACCCATCTACTTTAGGCAGGTATGACGTCATCTATGTCTGTCCCTTACGGGTATACGGTCACGTCCTATCTATTCATTCTTTATCTAAGTATTTGCTTCATGCTTAGAACTGCTTTATCGAACTCGACTAACTTTATTTTGCGATAATATCGAAAAATTATTGATAATCGATAGTACAAAACTATCGATACCATCAATAGTTTTTGGTTATTCATGACAGCTATTTCAATATTGGTGTCAATTCTGTTGGCATTAGTTGGAATCATCATCACAGCTCATATACGTTCCCACCGAGGGGTTCGAGCCTACCCTATGTTAGGGTGATTAGGCCTTAGTCAACCACGCTGGCCCAGTGCGGATTGGTCGACTTCACATACATCATTGAAATTCTTCGCAGATGTATGCAGGTTGCCTCACGATGTTTTCCTTCACCGTAGGAGCGTCAGACAAATGTACATATGAAATTTGAAACGAAAAACACATTGGTACATGGCGGGTCTCGAACCCCGACCTCCCGATTGGAAGGCAAGTGCCGAGTCCAAAGCGCCACCGACGCTCCACAAGTTGGAATAGACTAAACTAAATTTAGTTTTAGCGCTGTCAAAACGTGTTTTTTGTTCGAAAATTTTAACTGAAAACACAATTTGACAGCACAAAAACTAAATTTAGTTTAGTTTAATTTAATCGAATTAGTGCCAACAGAATTGCCACCACTATTTGGCTATCCGATACTATTGGACGTAAAATTATCGATAGTATTTCCATTATTGTGCATTAAGTTGTGCATTATATCAATAATATTGATCATAAAGCGCTATCGATACTTTTCACTTATGGCGATGATATCGATAGCACTATCGATATCCTGAATAATGAGGTCAACCTCAGAAGAATAACTAAAGCATAGAAACCTAGCAAAAATAGCTACTAAACTTACTCACTTTGACATTAGGTGCTGCTAATAGAAGTTAGACAGAGACACGTAAATGCAAGATGTTTCGAAATTTTGTAGGTCGTCACTAATTCTCGCTTGTCAGTTCTTCTCCCAGTGATGTCGTGCTCATCACTCAGTTTCAACGTCTTAGTTCAAATGCTAAAAACATCTTCAAATAGAAAACGAACAGGAGGCATACGAAGAAAGTGCTTGCGCGAGTATGAAAATATAATAAACTCTATTTGTGCCAATACACAAACGACTGAAGCATAAAGTACGAATGTGTGTGATTATAAAACAGTTATCGAAAATATGTTGTGTGCAGACCACTTTTAACCAGAGAACAACTGAATAAGTTGACACCATGGACTTAATAATCAAAACAGCACTGAGTTCTCTGACCCGAAAAACGAGCCGAGAGGCGAGAGAGAGGCCGTTTGTTCCTTTTTTATAGGGTGTCCATCATTTCCTCGTAATGAAAAGAACAATTGAAGTATGACAATATTAGGATGAAAATCGATAAGACTAACACATAATAACTAAAATATCTATGTTTTAGATAAATAATTTATTATTTTAGTTTTTAAATATAAATACTTTGATATGCAAAATCATACTTTACTTATCTACAAATATTATTTTTGTCCAGAGACAATTGTTGAATAGATTGTTGGATTAAATTGAAATAACCAAAAATAAATTAAGAAGAACCTATCAATTATTTCTGTAACTATATTTTCAATTTTTTTTTTTTTATGGATGGCCCGGCAAATGCTGCTTAAAAATACCTACTTGCTCGTTAAGTGGATCTAATTAAAGCGGTTTTAGATACATAAAGCAGCTCATAAAACAAGCCTGCCCTCCTAGCACGACTATCAAAACACGATACGATAAAGCGAATTATCGCGGTGAACTGTCAAAATAAGATGAAAACCTATTGTATTTTTACAGTTCACCGCGATAAATTGCTTTCTGATCAGACTCCCTAGACAAGATGCCTTTCGATAATCGCTAACGCAATTGCTAAATGGACAATGCAAGTATGAGATTTGACAATTGCGCTCGAAAGCTAAGCGACAGCTTATGTCAAATCGCATACATTTTCCTTCTAGCGATTGCGTTAGCAATTATCTAAAAAAGGTCTTGTCTAGGTAGGGGGGCAGAGACAACATGCCTACTACAAATCATAACTACTTTGCAGCATTTTACCTAAACCTTATATTGATTAGGAAGTGAAATGCATACCTTGTAATATGATTATACAAAATTTTATCTTAACCATGTTGACTAGGAAGTACAATGCAGACCTTACAATATGACTATACAACATTTGACCTAAACCTTATACGAACTAGGAAGCAAAATGCCTATATTGTATTTAACAGTATCCTTACATATTATAAAACAAAGTCCCCCGCCGCGTCTGTCTGTCTATTCGCAATAAACTAAAAAACTACTGCACCGATTTTCAAGCGGTTTTTACCACTCGATAGCGTGATTCTCGAGGAAGGTTTTAGTATATAATTGGAATCGAACTTCACAAGGTAAGTTCGTTCAATTCTTAATTATACTTTGCATCCCTCCGAAGATGATTACCATAGTTTACATGCAGATGTTTAGAGCTTTATAAAAAATTTGATTTGATCCATCACTTATATATAACATTGTGTTTTTAAAACAATTACATACATACTTTAATTAATATGATAACAATAAACATGATAGTAGCCAACATGAATTACATGTATTTATGCTTATAATATAGAGTTCGCAAAAACGTCATATTCTCAATTATTATATTTTAGGAAACATTAGAAGTGTCACTCCAGTGCAGCATAACGAACCATTTGTAGTTTGACTCCTGCAGGTCTATTACCGATCTCATGGTTTTCAAATGATATCATTATAAAATCCTAGTGCAAATCGAAAAATAAGATTTTCGGTCAGATTATTGATCATTCGTTCATTATATCGTTATAACATCATTTAAATTATGCCATAGTGAACATATCATTGGAGATCGGTAGTACCAAATGAAGCATTTCATGACTTTCTTATCTCAAAATTTATACCATGTCATACAATGAAAGATCCATAATAGGCCTGCTGAAATGTGCGCATGACCAAGTTGTCGCATGCCGTGTGCTGAGTGAAGACAAATTTCTTCGGCGCGCAGAATAAATTTGTGTCCGCTCCGTTTTTCTAGATGGTAGTTTTCACGCAATATGCAAGCGTTTGGAATCCTTCCTTAATGTGTGGTTTTTAAACTGATAACAAATTTTCAGAAGACACATTTTTACAAAAATTCGAATTTTTATTAAAATTTATATAATAGGTATATACGCTTGTAAAGCTTATGCCGGACATAGGGTAGTCTAGTATTTGGTAGGTTTCCAGGTCTAGTGTTTTATTCAGTCAACTATTTTTATAAATATACATCATCATCATCATCATCATCACAGCTCATATACGTCCCCACCGAGGGGTTCGAGCCTACCCTATGTTAGGGTGATTAGGCCTTAGTCAACCACGCTGGCCCAGTGCGGATTGGTCGACTTTACATACATCATTGAATTTCTTCGCAGATGTATGCAGGTTGCCTCACGATGTTTTCCTTCACCGTAGGAGCGTCAGACAAATGTAGATATGAAATTCGAAACGAAAAACACATTGGTACATGGCGGGTCTCGAACCCCGACCCCCCGATTGGAAGGCAAGTGCCGAAACCACAGCGCCACCGATGCTCTCTATCTCTCGACGCTCGATAAATATACATTCATTGTCAATTATTATATTAAATATAGTTTGCATTCGGTCATCCGAAGCTATAGCGAATAATGGCATTTAAAAGATAAATCACGCAAGCTTATATTTTCATAGGGGTAAAAAATACTTAATTTTTTGTCAATTTTAACCAATTAAGAACAAAAATAGAGCTCCACGTAAGATTATATTTTGCTATGGGAGGTTTTAGCTTATTAGCTCCTTTTAAAAGAAACTGATAACTATATAAATAGTTGATACCAATGTATCTAACCGCAGCGATAATGCTGACCTTTCCGCAATCAAAGTACTTGACTAACTTCCCATTGAAAAAAAAATGAATTAACTGTGTCATTGTGTCACTATTTTTATTATTAGCTTGACAAAACTCCCAAAAGTCATGAAAGAAGAGTTAAGTATATTGATTCAGTGCCAATCTTACTTTTAAGCGAAGCCATAAGTTAATCTAAAGAGATATTTGAAGCACCTGACTTTATTAGAGCTTGCTGAATAATCTCGCTGTTTTTAAAGCATTAGAAGTGAATATTAAATTCGAACACGAATAATATTTAAATTATTTTCTATTGTTCCCAATTTTAAAATTTTTTTGAATCACTAGAATTCAGTGATGTCATTAAAAACAAGTTCTACATAAGATACCGTTTCACACAAAAATAAAAAAATAAAAGCCGGTACGCAATAATATGGCAATAACCATTTACGTATATAAATTACTAATTTAAAAACCAGCGATGAATCGCAATAAAACGAAACATTTTTGGAAATGGCAAAATTGACGGAATGAATATTCAAAAATTAGTATATTTGGAAATATGCATTCGAAACTTAGGATTTCGAATGCGAATTTGAATTCGATTGTTTCAAAAATGCGTCTTCCGGGAACGGCTCGCGTGGAGCGAGTGTGCTTCGAAATAAGAATAAAGCAATAATTTATTCTACTCAAATATAATGATTTGTGCAACAGTAATTTTTATAATACATTAATTAATAATTTTTATAGTATCAAAATGCTTCCAATATGTTGTGCATCTACCTTAATAGTCCCTACTACTCTTAAGTGGACTGGCAAAAATGCCTAATGGCATTAAGCCCGCATTAAAGTATTATATTTACATAATGTATTAAATAAATAAATAAATAATTTTATAGACGGGGGCCACGGCTGTCATGGCCAGTATGAGACAACAACAATGCCTTCGGTTTTGTCTAGTTTAATTTTTTGGAGTTATTTAGTAATGAGACAAAATAGAGGAAATACATAGAATGTTAACTGCGCCAATCAAAGGTGAACCCATCAATTTTACGAGTATTTTTCAGTTTTAAGAAGTTGAACAGCCTTTTCTTTTATTCGTAATTTCTTTTCCTTAGGTAAAGACAATTTCATGTTTATTGTATAAAATACAAATCCTAAAAATTTCACTATCTACTGGGTATGGTTTAACTTATGTACCAGTATATTAAGAATCCCAATAATTCTAAAAAGTTTGTTGTGGCAGTGACATTGTCGATACACAGATCGATAGTTCGAAGTGATATGATACGAGCGAAAATCATCTATCTAGCATACGGGTTTTGAAAATGCTGTGAACACGATTGTACACAAATCAAACAGGCTATCAACAGAACGTTAAGTTCAAATAAAATCGAAAGTCACTAGAATTTCGATATTTTTCCATCTTCTATATCTATTGACACTAAAAAGTAAGCATCTTAGAGTTGTAGCCATATAATCATTTTATTATTATGTTAAATACTGTACGGTAATATCCCATTTTAAGTGTTGAACATCAATGTATTTATTTTAACTTTAAGTTTTATATAAATCTGTGTCTACCATTCGGATCAAAATTGGAGAAAAATATTTGGTCGTTGCATGGACTGCAAGATGAAATAAAACCACATTGAACTAGTTCGAAAATACACTCGTCAATAATTTCAGTTTAGTTTCTTTTTGTGTACACCACTTATTTTGTGGTAAACTTTGTTGTAAGGGGTTTTTCTTAAAAGGAAATCTGTAACCTTTGGTCCAAAGACAAAGACAAAATTGTACGGTCATTAGTAATGGAAATAGGTACCTCCTTCCCACTTTGACGCTGGCTGGTACATACGTACTGGTTGGCTGGACGTACCGGTGGTGGTGCATCGAAGCCAGAGCTAGAGCTGTCCCCCTCGATGCGGACGTCGTTGTTCACATCTTGAGTTTAAAGTCACAAGACAAGCTGCCGATGTTCGACCTCTACTGGTAAGTACCTTTAGCTTCGGTCGAATATCGGTAGCTGTCGTTTTTAATTCCAAACTTGGAACTTGGAACATCTTTAATTTTAGTGAATAATAGATGAAGGACTTTCTCCACAACTGAAAAGAAAGTTGCCAATTGATTTTGTTTTGTTTAAGAATATATAAATCAATTGATACTTACACGTTCAGACATTTTTTATGAACTAGCTGTGCCCGCGAACTACGTTTCGCCATCAAAATACTTAACACAGTGTTTAGTTTTTTCCTCCATTTTATTCCATAATGATTCAACTTTATTCTGCCTTTCTTGAGCATCGGCCATTTCGAAATTAGGACAATTTTCGTAGATTCATAATGCTCTTTTTCTAACAGTCCACAAAATTAAATACATTACATATTACTATAAACACTAAGTATTATTATTGTTTTAGAGACATTATTGATATTAATAAATTCTTCTTCAGTAGAAAGAACTACACAGTTGCAAGAATAATCTTTATCGTATTCATGTTTCGAATTAAAATAAAGAATTGTTAATAAATTAGAACTGTATACGAATAAAGTTTATATTTTATAATAGGTCTTGGCACAAATTATATTACTGTTGGTCTTGGTAACACCAACAAAATATATTTTTTGGATATGACAACTTGGCCAATTTTGACTGGTCGTACAGTAAGCTCCTTGTCAAGCTATACTGTTTGACCTTTGAACCGTTCTTATGTCGCTCGTAATACTGGCGGTTTTCGTAGAGTTAATGTATAGCATGAATGGGGGGGTTACTGTACAAATACGTTTTCCGTATTCGATATCCGATCACGGAATACAGACACGGAGTTTCGTGGATGTAGCGCAGACGTTCGTTTCTTCTCATTCGGGATTTCTACCATTCTACCTAAACGTACGTACAGAACGTGTTCCGTTCGTAATTAAAACGAACGTGTGCGGCAGTCAATGAGTATTTTGTATAGATTTGATGCATTCGGATGCCCGCATTCAGAAAACGAATGCGAAAAAACGTATTTATGCGGTTAGCCTTAAAATGTATTGAGACTTCCGTTTTTGTAACGTGTACTGTGCGATATAGTGTTGCTGGCATAGTTCGGTTAGCAAACTCGCCGTGATGACTAACATCCAACACACAAACTTGGAGTTATCGTTAGTTAGTTCACGATCGTTGCATTATCACGGTCTCGAAGGACACTAAACACAGGTAACATCTAACATCGAACATCCAATAGGCCCCGAAGCGGTTCTCAAACTTTTTTGGTGACGGAACCCTTTTGGAAAGCGAAATACTTGACGGAACCCTAAAATAAAACAATAGCTTTTAAAAGTGTATTCTTTATTAATAAGCATAACGAAAGTACGACCAGAGAGGGTGTTTTGATTTTTCTAAATTATTGCGGAACCCCTTATAGGGGTAGTGTGGAGCCCTAGGGTTCCGTGGAACACACTTAAAGCATGGCTGCTCTAGGTACCCTTCAGGGCCTACTTTCATTTAATACCCCTATTGCTGGGTTTGAAAAGCAACTGTTATCCGTCTTTTTTGAGCGGCGGTCATGTTGAATTTACGTCAATGTTGCTACGTTCATAGTGCTCTACTGATCAAGGCCTTTCATATGATACCCATATTGCTGGGCTTAGAAACGAACTTTTATCAGTTTTTTTTGAGCAGCGGCCATATTGAATTTTGTGCTTTTTTCCTAGGTTCATAGTGCTCTACTCTTCAAGGCCTTTCATTTGATACCTATATTGCTAGGTTTGGAAACAAACTTTTATCCACCTTTTTTGAGTGGTGGCCATGTCGAATTTACGTCAATATTGCTAGATCCATAGTGCTCTACTCTTGAAGACCTTTCATTTGATACCTATATTGCTAGATTAGAAAACGAACTTTTATCCACCTTTATTGAGCGGCGGCCATGTTGAATTTATTTATGTGTTGCTAGATTCATAGTGCTCTACTCATCAAGGCCTTTTATTTGGTACCCACATTGCTCGGTTTGAAAACGAACATTTATCCTTTTTTGAGCGGCGGCCATGTTGAATTTAGGTAGATTTTCGTAGGTCCCTAATGCTCTACTCTTCAAGGCCTTTCATTTGATACCCATATTGCTAGGTTTGGAAACTAACTTTTATCCACCTTTTTTGAGTGGCGGCCATGTTGAATTTATGTAAATGTTGCTAGGTTCATAGTGCTCTACTCATCAGGGCCTTTCATTTGAGACCCATATTGCTAGGTTTGGAAACGAACTATTATCCATTTTTTGAGCGGCGGCCATGTTGAATTTATAGCAATTTTCCTAAGTTCATAATGCTCTACTCTTTTAGGCTTTTCATTTGATACCCATATTGCTAGGTTTGGAAACGAACTTTTATCTATCTTTTTTGAGCGGCGGTCATGTTGAATTTAGGTCGATTTTGCTAGGTTCCTAATGCTCTACTCTTCAAGGCCTTTCATTTGATACCCATATTGCAAGGTTTGGAAACGAACTTTTATCTATCTTTTTTGAGCGGCGGCCATGTTGAATTTATGTCAATGTTGCTAGGTTCATAGTGCTCTACTTATCAAAGCCTTTTTTTTGATACCCATATTGCTGGGTTTGAAAACGAACTTTTATCCATTTTTTGAGCGGCGGCCATGTTTAATTTAGGGCAGTTTTCCTTAGTTCATAATGCTCTACTCTTTTAGGCCTTTCAGTTGATATCCATATTGCTAGGTTTGGAAACGAAATATTATTCTTCTTTTTAGAGCGGCGGCTATGTTGAATTTATGTCAATGTTGCTAGGTTCATAGTGCTCTACTCATCAGGGCCTTTCATTTGATACCCATATTGCTGGGTTTGAAAACGAACTTTTATCCTTTTTTTTGAGCGGCGGCCATGTTGAATTTAGGTCGATTTTCCTAAGTACCTAATGCTCTACTCTTCAAGGCCTTTCGTTTGATACCCATATTGCTAGGCTTGGAAACTAACTTTTATCCACCTTTTTTGAGCGGCGGCCATGTTAAATTTATGTCAATGTTGCTAGGTTCATAGTGCTCTACTCTTCAAGGCCTTTCATTTGATACCCATATTGCTAGGTTTGGAAACTAACTTCTATCCACCTTTTTTGAGCGGCGGCCATGTTGAATTTATGTCAATGTTGCTAGGTTCATAGTGCTCTACTCATCAATGCCTTTCATTTGATACCCATATTGCTGGGTTTGGAAACGAACTGTTATCCGTTTTATTTGAGCGGCAGCCATGTTGAATTTAGGGCGATTTTCCTATGTTCATAGTGCTCTACTCATCAAGGCCTTTCATTTGATATATGCATATTGCTGGGTTTGGAAACGAACTTTATCGGCAGTCATGTCAAATTAAGTCAACGTGGCTAGGTTCAATGTGTTCTACTCTTTAGGTTCTTCGTTCGATATCCATGTTCCTTGGGTGGATCCAAAAAAATGTGATCCGTCATTTTAGACATTAGGATCAAGAGTCCCGTCCTGTCCCTCTACGCGTAACCCAGAACATTGCAGTGAGATATTTTTTTTAATTATCAATATTGATCTATTACTTTTAATAATTTTAAATGGATGAAAGAGTTTGATTCCTTAGTCCTAATGTAAAAACATATAACACCTTTCAAAATACCTTGAAAAGAGTATCTTAATTTTTCAACATTTCAAATATTTCAAAAATTGTACCGATTTTGTGAAAATTAGTCAAGAATTAAACCAATCTACCAATTTTATGGTCACTCGATAAGTATTATCATAAAAAATGCTTTATACATTGGTTGTATGGCTTGATCTTTTTGCCTTTCCACCACGGTACGACATAAGAAAAAGACAATTTGGTTGGCGAAATCCAGTTGGGTACAGCCATTAACAGAAAATATTAAATTTTATTTGTACTATGGGGGTAATTCTGAAGTTACCTGCACTAAAACTAAAACTAAAATTAAACATATAATTTTAAATTAGTTTTAGGTAATTCGTATTCTGAAACGCCGGACTCTCTTAATTTAAACTGTATTTGACAATTTCTTAAATTGAATACACAGATTATAATTACACCTAGTGCTGTAGAAAAACGGGATAATTTAGAAACATTAAAAACAGCTATATTCTACAAATTTTACTTTCAGAAATTATTAATTTAAGATTTGATCGTATTTGTAAACAGAAAAGAAATTTTATTATTTATTTTATTCATTTTATCACAAAAGAAGAATTATTCGACATTTATTCTGCGATTGTGATGGCTTCGCGCCTATGCCATGAAATAAAAAAAATTACGTGGTAGTCTGTAGTTGTATGAATAGGTACTTCGTGACTTCCTCTGAATTTTAACATTGCGTATTTTGTTTCATTAGTAATTTTTCTTTTCTTTTTATAATAACCGCTGTTATTTATTGACAAATAATAGCAATTGCTAGGCAACAAATCTTAGATAGGCATACTTCTATCTGCAGATAGAATATTAATTTCTGTTGTAAGAGTAAATACATACATACATAACCTACCTATCATCTAAATGTCAGTACTATTAGACTACTTGGGAACAAACAATACCGATATGTGTACCATTTTTTTTAACGTTGGGATATGCGTTACGCATACCTCGCGCTTGGGTAGGCGCGAGGTTATGTCGGACTCTCCACGGCCACTGGGGGCAGAGCGCCAGCCAGAAACCGCGGCCTACCGAATTAACCCCAACGATGCCCCCTCACAAACGCCTTGGCACGAGAACGTCCATCACCGCCGCATCCTCCCCGTCATCTGACGAAGAGGATACGTCGGGAAGGGACGCCCCGTCGCCGGACAAGGCCATGGGAACCCTTTCGGACACTTCCATGACCTCGTCAGCGTCTGCTCGCCTATGGCGAGCCCCTCTCACCTCCCTAAAATGGGAAGGCCGGCGATGCTCCTGGGCATTAGGAGTATCGACGACTGGCGGTGGCCTGTGCAATGCAGGACTCGGGCTTCCCCGGCCCGCGTCCCGCTGGTCACCGTCAGGAGGAAGAAGGCGGGCGAACTGCCGCCTCCTCCGCCCCGTTCTTCTGCGGTGGCAGGGATCTGCCGCTGGGTCATCTTCTCTGGCCCGTTCTGCCACCTCCTTCTGTGTGATTACCTCCACACAGAAGGAGTTTGCTGCATTCCAGGCCTCGACCAATATGTAAACCATCAACAGCTCTGGCATTCCATATATTTGTAGAAACCTAAATAGAAAAATGACGGAGAATGTTAATGTATTTCTTAATAATTATTTCAAAATATTTTATTACAATGTAAGTAGGTGCTCGCTCACTCTGCCTTGACAAGGCCCTTTTCTATTGCTGTTTTAGGAATTTTTTTTTGTGGAGTTAATTTGCGCAATATTAAATCAGTGACAACATTGACAGCTCTGCATGATCGAAGGCTGGCTAAAACCTTTAAATGTTCCGGTAAGGAGCCAATCTGTACTTCAGTGCAGTTTATAGCTTCTATCAATTTGCGAGCGGATTGGCGAGGAAAACGAAATATTTTTCTTTTACGTTCGGGTCTGATTTGTCCCTCAACTTCCTCAATTTTACTTTTTCTTCTCCTATTCTATAACATAAATAAGTCGATACTTTACAAATATATTTTAAAACTATGAGGCAGGTATTTATGTAATTTTTTATATAAAACAAATATTTTACCTTTCTGAAGACTCTATTAATGCCACAACAACCAATTCATCATCCATTTGGCAAGTTGCACAAAAAAAATTGCCTTCGGTAATGTTAGAAAATCGTTAAAAAGTAACAAGATAAATTTAGACGGCACCTAAAAGTTCACCTCCTAAAATTAGTTTGACATATTTAAAATTATAGGAAAAATTACATTTAGGAAGCATGTCAGAATACGAAAATAACATCTAACACTAAATTGAGTAGTTTAGTAACGTCACTCTTAATTTTAGAGTTAACTTGTGAGTTCTGAATACCAAACGGTGATTGACATTTCTATCTCTAATTTTATTTAGTTATAGTTTTAGGTGGTCGCTTCAGAATCACCCCCTATGTGAAACACTTCATTCCTGCCTTAATTTTCGAAATCCAATTACTTAAGATCAGGCTGTATGGCGTAGTTCCATTGCCTTTCCTTCGTGGAAGAAAATACCTTCTCTCTGAGCTGCGTTCAGAACCTACGCTCGAGTGCACTCCGAGTGCACTCTGACAGCAACCAACCCGTTCAGAGCCTCCGGGTAAAAAACGCTCTAACAGGCGGTTAGTACACTCTGTGCCCGTTCAGAAGCTTCGAGTGATGCAACCAAACAACCAACTCGAGCGTAGGGTAAAAAACACTCTGACAGATTTTATGTCAATGTCGATGTCAAAAATACGCTAATTATTTATTATTTTATTAAATAACACTACTTTGAACTCTTTTAAGCCTAATACTAGGGAAATATAGTGATTTCTATGTGTTGTAATTATTTTTAAGCAGAAAAATGGATATTTACTGTTAATTTCATAGTAAGGATTAGTAATATTTTGCCCTTTGCTTGATCTTGATCGGCAAGATACAAACTAAAAAAAAAGATAGCAACCGACCCGTTCTGAACCTCGGAGCGAGTGTGAAAAACACTCTCGGTTGCATTACTCTGACCCTCGGAACGCAACTCTGTACTATGTGACAGACTTGTCAAAATAATTTCACGTGCGCCATGTTGTTTTTCTACCTAAATCCAATTCGAAAATTTTATATGGTATTTTTTCACTAAAAATAAAAAGTGAATTTAAACAAACGAAATTATGCCTAAATGTTCTTCCGGAAAATTCTAAGCATTGTGGTGTAAGCCATATCAAATTCTGTCCAGTAGTTTCGGAGATCTTTCCGGACAAACAGACAAACAAACAAACAAACAAACAAACAAACAAACAATTTTTTTAAAAACTATTCTATCGTGTTCTGCTAATGATTTTAAGGCGACCTGTGTAATTTTTTTCTTAATATTTCGCAATTACAGATTTTTGTACCCCTACGATTTTATTATATATATATAGAGAATATAGAGATATAGAGATAACCACATCACGTTCCAATATTAGTGTGTCTGTATTCATTTAGAATACTTCTGTCAGTGCTTGGTGGTGCCCAAGGTAGACACCACCACGTCGGCGATTCACCGACTTCGGGGTTGCTGATTTTTGTACCCTACTACCAGCTCATAGAAAGCATTGTGGCTTACCCCGATTCCAATTGTCTCCGTATGTAGCCGGTGGACTTCCTGAGCTAGCTCGAAGGAAGTCGCGGCTCCTGAAGTTCTGCAGTGGATCCACCGGTGGAGACCGGAGCACTACAAATGCCTATTAGGCCACCACGGCTCACACACGCGATTTTGACACCTTTGCACAACACAAAGCGGGCTTTCGCACCCCGATATTAGGTGCGCCGCGCAAAATACAATTTGTTAGTTATATATTCCGGCCCGCATATAACCTCTAACCATGTCGTGACATTTCGACTCGACTCAACTGACATCTTACATGCGGCCGGCCGCCAAAAAGCTCTCACTGCACAGACCACAATGCAGTGTTGCCACTCGCTCTTCCTCGAGCGTGAACATCCCCCCGCTCCGGACAGTCCCGGACTGTCCGCCAAATCAGTCTAAGGGGAGGCGAGAAAGAGTAGCGACCGCGCGCTTCAAAACAGAATCCCCAACTAGGACCTCGGCAAACCTGGGCACACCATCAGACCCTAGAGTAAGTTGGACAATGCGTCCGCGACGCCAACGTAAGGGTGGCAGGTTTGGGTCCTTTACTAACACGAGGTCTCCAACCCTCGGTGGGTTTGTCTTATCTGACCACTTAACGCGCTGTTGCAAAATGTGTAAATATTCAAGGTGCCAGCGGCGCCAGAAGCTCTGGGTAAGCTGCTGGAGCAACTCAAACCGCGAAAGGCGTCCTGGATTGACATCTCTATAAGGATACTCGGGCAGGGCGTTAAGTGGTCTGCCTATCAAGAAATGGCCCGGCGTGAGGGCCTGCAAATCGTTCGCGTCGGTAGACAACGGACATAACGGACGCGAGTTGAGAACCGCCTCAATCTTATGAAACACCGTCGCGAGTTCCTCGAACGTGAGAATAGTCTCCCCAATAACGCGGCGAAGGTGAGTCTTGGCGGCCTTTACAACAGATTCAAAAATCCCTCCCCAGTGAGGGCAAGACGGCGGGGAGTATCGCCATGTTACCCCCCTACGGGAGAGTGTGGATCCGATCTCAATATTATTTTTATCTAAAAATTCACAAACTTCTCTTATATGTCTATCAGTGCCCTTGAAGTTCGTCCCACAATCGGACCGAATTAGAGAAGGCAGTCCCCGGCGGGAGACAAATCTGCCTAGCGCTGCTAAGAAAGCGTCCATGGTGAGCGCACTCACCACCTCCAAATGAACGGCTTTAGTGGCCAAACAAACAAACACACACAAGTAAGCCTTTTCAGTCTTAGCATTACGGAGTCGCGACGTTTTTATAGTGAATGGTCCCGCAAAATCAGTTCCAACTCCTAAGAAGGTCATCGATTCATTCACACGATCAGCAGGCAAATCACCCATTTGGGGCTGCATCGTCTCGGGGCGTAAACGATAGCAGGGCAGACATCAAAATATAACAGATCGGATTATTCTTCGCGCTGACAAAATCCAAAACTCCCGTTGGAGGAGCGCGGTCAATGCATTACATCCGGCATGAGCATTCTTCACATGGCGATCAATGATCAACAATCGCACCAATGGTCCCTCCTTGGGGAGCAACAGGGGATGACGTGATCTATAAGGCAAGTTAGCGTGCCTCAATCGGCCTCCTACACGCAACAATCCCTTATCATCCAGAAAGGGAGTCAAACGCACCAAGGGTCCCTTCAATTTGGACGTCCCGGTACGGAAAATCTTAAGTTCCGGTTCAAACGCTCTAGACTGGGTCATACGCACCCAATGCAGAAGAGCATCTTGGCGCTCCTGCGGTGAGAGGACCGGACACAAATCTTTGTCCTGAGGCCGGCGACAATTTCGAATAAATCTTCTTATCCAAGCGGTCACGCCGAGCAACTTGTCCAGAGAACTGTAGCGGTCTAATAAAAATTCCCGCTCTGGATCCGCCATAGTCTCGACAGCGTGAACACGCAAGCCCGGATTTGGTACCTTCACCACAGCTGGTGTGGAAGGCCAAGACGGTTGTAACAACCATTCGGGACCCCACCACAGAGTGTGGTCAATAAGCTGAGGGGCTTCGCTGCCACGTGACGCACAGTCAGCAGGGTTTATTTCACCTGGCACGTGGCGCCAAATCAACGTGGCCTTCGAGGCCTGTATTTGGGATACCCGATTGGCCACAAATACTTCCAGGGAGTGGACGGAGTTCTTAATCCAACACAGGACAACCTGACTGTCGGACCAAGCAAAGAGCGACTCAAAGTCCACACTACGTCCCAGGGTGTCAACAACGTGGTTCATCAAACGAACCAGAAGAATAGCTCCAGACAATTCTAACTTCGGAATCGTTAATCGAGTCCGAAGTGGAGCAACCTTACTCTTAGCAATTAGCAAGTGGAGCTTAACAGCTCCTCTATCATCGACCGTCCGGATATATACGACGGCTACGTATCCACTCTCAGACGCGTCACAAAAGCCATGAAGGCTGGCCGTAAACCGTCCCTTAGGCAGTATATGTCTAGGGATACTAACACGGTTAATGTCGGGGAGAGACGACATGAAGGACTCCCAATCTCGCAGCAAACGGCCCGAGAGGGGCTCATCCCACGACACTTCGGCTGACCAAAGTTCCTGTAGGAAGCACTTCATCCAAAACACTACGGGACTAATCCAGCCATTTGGGTCAAAGGTACGAGCTACTGTAGACAAAACCAACCGTTTCGTCCAGACCTTGGGGCTTGGCAGCTCCAATCGATAGGTGAACGTGTCCTGGACAGGTCTGTATTGCACTCCCAAAACAGATAGTAAATCTGGAGTGTTGGCATTCTCAAAAATATGAGGCTCCTGCTGGTGGTCGTCTGGCAAGTCACACAAAGGCTGAGGTGAGTTGGACATCCACTTCCTCAGTTCATAACCACCAGCCCCGAGAAGAGCAATTAGTTCATCTCGCAAAATCAAGGCGTCCTCGACACTAGAGGAGCCCGTACAAATATCATCCACAAATGCATCCTCCTTGAGAACCAAGGATGCGCGAGGGTATCGTAACCGCTCACGGTCAGCGAGTTCCACAAGTGAGCGAATTGCCACAAAGGGGCTCGAACGCAAACCGTATGTATTGGTGTTCAGCTCGTAGACCAGCATGGGATCTCTGGGATCCTCCCTCCATAATATGAGCTGATATCGTCTATCGTCCGGGTGAATCACAGTCTGCCGAAACATCATCCGGATATCGGTCACAAAGACGACGGCATGGCGACGGAAGTTGGTCAATACATCGCCCACCTCGTGGTGCAACTTCGGTCCAGCATGCAGACATTGATTCAGCGAAACTCCGGTAGACGTGGGAGCTGACCCATCAAAAACAACGCGTATCTTCCCGGTGGAAGGTTTCAAAACCGCGTGGTGAGGAAGAAAATTATGTTCCTCGTTTCGCCAGTCCAGTCGCGAGACCGACATGTGCCCCAGTTGCTCATATTCTCGCATGAAGTCGACATACTTCTGTTTGAGGTCGGAGTTCCTACTCATACGACGCTCCATGGACAGCAGCCGCTTCTCGGCCAACGGCCGGGAGCTGCCAAGTGAGGGGCGAACTGACAAAAAGGGCAAACGAGTGATCAGCCGTCCCGAGTGAAGGCGACCTGTATTGTTCTGGTAGAACAACTCACACTCCTCGTCCAAGGGGTTCACTCGCTTCACGGTAGGTGGCTCTTCCACCTCCCAAAACCGTTGAAAGACATCCGATAAGGTGGAGCTAACAGTTATGTAACTGTCCACCGATGGAGATGGTGGGTTATGCCTAACTGGTCCCATCACTACAAACCCAAGCGATGTGGATAAGGCTACCAGCCCACCCTTCTGTAACTCTCTCCTCTTCCCACAATACACGCGGCCTAGAACATCGGCACCGAGCAATAAGTGAATCGGACCGGTTCGGTGGAAGGAAGGGTCAGCCAAGGTCAATCCTGATGTCGCATCAACGACAGCGCGCGAAACGTGCTGTTGCGGAAGCTGACCAACAACCTTCTCATAAACAATCGCGGTAGCGCCAATTTTGGGCGCTGAAGAGAAGTGGGGGGAGAAGGAGAACAAAACCTGACCGATCGGATCCGGGATCCGCAGGTCTCCGATTCCTCGTACCGATTCAAGGCATGGAGATGTGTTCAAACTCAACTGCCGGACCAGCCAGCTGGAGGCAATGCAACCCTGAGCTCCCGTATCCAAAAGGGCGCGAACTAAAACAAAGGTGCCCCTCGGGCCCCACACCTGTACGGAGGCTGTTGGTAACAGCACCTGCTCCTGTGGGGGGGTTGCAGCCGACAGTTGGTTTAATGAAAATCCTCCCGCATTCCCCGCAACGGGGGGGAAGGGGGGTTCAAGGAAAAATGCGTGCGCGGCGGAGGAATAGGGCGCTCAAGGCGCTCGAGCGGGTCCCAATCCGGCACGTACACACCCCGACCAAAGCTGCATCGGGGGGCCGGGCGGTGCCCATGATGGGCAAAAGTTGGGGGAGCCCGTGACAACCGGGGTCTCTCCATCAGAGGGGGAGAGAAGCGTATCGGCTCCCGACGTGGCTCCCTAATAACCGCGGCCCAATCCCGCGGTGGCGCCTCATAAGCGGCGCGTCGATCCCCCCCGCCCGTAGGGGGGGTGGGGCGCCCAATCCTCTCACGGGAGGGGGGGCGCCTCTCCACTCTCCGCGGAGGGGTGGCACGCCCCTCCGATCTCCTCGGAGATGTGGGTGACCTACGAGGGCCCCCGCCCGTGTGCGAGTCCCTCTCTCTCACCACCTCACGAGTGTCTCTATTGTTGAAGCACAAAAGGGGGTGATGGGCCCCTCCACAACAGTCGCAATCTCGTGGGTGGGGGCAAGCCGATGCCATATGAGCCCCCAGGAAGCGGTAGCACCAATTCCGCTGCTTGGCCATATTCCTACGCCCCTCGGTGCGTAGGCCAACAAATTTGGGACAGGCCGGCAAACGATGGCCATCGCGCTTGCAACACTTACAAGGCAGCGGCCTCTCCCCTTGTGGAGAGTTCTGCCGCACGGCAGTATATTGCTTGTACGGGCGGCGCTCTCTCCGTGGCGCTGCCCGGGTCGCCTCATAGCGGCCTGTACTCGGTCCCGGTATAGGAGCCAGATCCAAGTGGTCGGTCATCCGACACTCATCCTCCAAAAATCTGAGGAGATCCGAGAAGGGGGGGAGGTACGAGGCACTATTGCCCCCATACCTTTGTTCAAAGCGCCCGTTCATCTCCATGGGAAGCTTATTGAGGATGAGGTGGAGCAATATGAAGGACCACTGGTCCACCGGTAGGTCAAGTCGTTTGAGCGCGTTAATAGCGCTTAGCAGCGGGTTCAAAATCTCCTTCCTTAATGAGGAGACCCGCGATACGCGTGGCAGCCCTAAAATGGCAGCCACATGTGTGTCCGCTAGCAAGCGAACATTCTGATACCGGGCGGTCAACAACGCCCTTGCAATATCATAACTGTCATCATTGACAGGTAGATGCTGGACAAGTACACCAGCCTCTCCACGTAAGGCAGAGAGCAAATAGGCCAATTTCTGGCTAGGGAACAGGTCGTCCCTCGAGTGGACCAGGCTATCAAAGAGGTTAATGAACCCCATCCAAGCAGCCAAGTTCCCATCAAAGGTTGGGATGTCCAAAGTGGGCAGTCTGCCCAGCAAGCCGGCCGGGGTAGGCTTGACCTCCCCGGGCGTGCACGACTCACCCCTCCGGGCGAATAGGATAGCCTGAGCCTTGTTCACATCCGCCTGTTCAAAACACTGATCATAATCGGCATTAAATTGGTCGACTGCCCGCAACTCAGCGGCACCCTCGGCTGGGTGGTCGAGCAAATATTGTTGATGAGCAACGAAAAGCTGCTCCAATTCCTTCAAGCGAGCAGGTACTCCCTCATGCCGAATTAACAAGGCCTGTTCTCGGTCTGGTCGGTCTACCAAAGCGACGGCACTAGCAAACCATCTCAAAATCTTTTGTGCACCCGCGCGGGCACCACTAAGCGGGCTGACTGGCGGGACCATTTTGCACCAAAATTAATAAACACTATAATAATACACGGACAAACAGACCGACAACCGCAGACAATAAAACAGATCGGGAGGAACTTCAAAGGCAGAACAAAATATATAAACAAACCAAAATCAAGTGTAAATGCTAGAACTTAACTAGAACATCAAAGGCATTTAACAACAGAATTCTCAAACAAATTAAATTCAAGTATTAAGTCAATAACTTAACAAACATAATATTCAAAGTCAAACAAAACAAAATCCAATGTAAATGCTAAAACTTAACACAGCAAAATAGTGTATTACAACAACAGCAAAGTCATTTAGCAGCAAAATCTTTTACACAAATTAAATTCAAGTATAAGTTTACAACTTAACAAACAAAATAGTCAAGGGCAAAACAAAGATATGAAAAAACAAACCAAAATCAAATATAGGTAAATGCTAGAACTTAACTAGAACAATAAAGACATTTAACCCTAATTTTTCATATACAATGACAATTAGTTAAGGAGATCGGTCCACAAATGAGATTGTAGTCGGTTTAAAATCAGCAATCAAAACCAATTAATATGTATTGCCCGTTTGGACAACCAACAAGATTACAATATTAATTGTACAATACTAATCAACCACTCAAATCTAAAAACCACGCTCTGCTACCAAGAGATGGTGGTGCCCAAGGTAAACACCACCACGTCGGCGATTCACCGACTTCGGGGTTGCTGATTTTTGTACCCTACTACCAGCTCATAGAAAGCATTGTGGCTTACCCCGATTCCAATTGTCTCCGTATGTAGCCGGTGGACTTCCTGAGCTAGCTCGAAGGAAGTCGCGGCTCCTGAAGTTCTGCAGTGGATCCACCGGTGGAGACCGGAGCACTACAAATGCCTATTAGGCCACCACGGCTCACACACGCGATTTTGACACCTTTGCACAACACAAAGCGGGCTTTCGCACCCCGATATTAGGTGCGCCGCGCAAAATACAATTTGTTAGTTATATATTCCGGCCCGCATATAACCTCTAACCATGTCGTGACATTTCGACTCGACTCAACTGACATCTTACATGCGGCCGGCCGCCAAAAAGCTCTCACTGCACAGACCACAATGCAGTGTTGCCACTCGCTCTTCCTCGAGCGTGAACAGTGCTCGAACACGATATACGTGGAGCTTACTTATGTAATAATCACTCAAACACGCTTTACGTGGAGTATAGGTATGTTATTTATTGCAAGGAACCACATCAGGTTCCATAAGAATCCAATATCAGTTTGTCTGTAGAATACTTCTGTCAGTGCTCGAACACGCTATACGTGGAGCTAATTTATGCAATAATCCCTCAACACGCTATACGTGGAGCTTATTTAGGCAATAATCCCTCAATACGCTATACGTGGAGTATTGTCATTTATTGCAAGAAACCACATCAGGTTCCATAATTATCTAATATCAGAATCAGATTGTCTGTTTTAATTTACAGTAGGTACTGTCAACGCTCGAACACGATATACGCGGAGTAGGTAGTACCTACTTACCTTTTAAAGCGGCAACTTTTACAACACGATTTACGCGATGTTAGGAGAAAAACAGATGCCAACACAGTTTACGTTAAGTAAACAAACCCACACGATTTACGTTTAACTTATAAGAGTTCCAGTAGGTACAGGACTTAAAACACGATTCACGTATTTTTGTCTAATAATTTATATATCATACATAATATATTTATGTTGAATAAAAAAAGCACAGTTACCAATTTTGCATTTAGCAAAATGTAAATGTTTTAGCGAACATTTTAGCGAACTGTCATTTAGAAACATTAAAAAACGTTCGTGGCGATGGCGGCGCGGCCGGCGTCGGCGCCATCCTGGCGGGCCGTGCGGCGGCGCGCGCGCCTTTACGGCGCCATCGCCACTTTAGTTTTACATAAACAAATTGTTTTTAACAGTTAAGTATAGCAGCGTAATGTACTTACTATTGATTTCCAAATTATTATCATCGAAAACACAATGTGACTAATTTCGAGATTCATTTGCACTTTCGGTTAAATTCACTGACGCCGTAATTTTTCTTGTTCACTTTTTGTTCTAACTTTATGATTTATCCATAATCCATAACTATTATGCGATCTGGAGCGCTTTTACAACCCATGACGTGTGACTCGAACCGCACGAAAAAACGTAATGGCTTACGTATTTAAATTTAATAACCTTGTTTTTAATAATATTTCCACAAATAATTGATGGTTTACCATATTTAAAGTAATTGAATAGTTGAATTTTAAAAAATAGCTATCTTTGTTTGAAGAAACGAAACTTTTTTTTCACACACACCCGCCATTGGCTAGACGGCGGGTGTGTGTGGGGCTCTCCCGGCAAAGCGCCGGGCACTACTCTTTAAAAACTAACCTACTAATTTCGATGATTTTTCTTCCAAATGGCAATATCAGAAAGGGATAAACGGCCTCCCTTCTGGCTATCCCTCTCGGCTCGTTTTTGCCTCTATCATGTTGGTGGTGAGTCATAAGCGTTATGTGATGTTGTGTATTTTTGCATACGTCATTTTTGATTGAGCTCAGTCCTGTTTTGATTATTAAGTCCATGGTTGACACATAACATCTGTTATGCAGACATACCACTTTTAACCAGAGAAAAACTGAATAAGATGACACATAAGATCTGTTATGCAGACATTAGAGGAGGAGCCGCTGTGTTATCAGATTTTATTCAGAAGGTCCCCATAATGAACAACATAACCTATTATAATGATCTGGAATTTTATACTCAAATACTCAATTATAATAACGAAATCGGTATAATATTCCTGTAAAAAGTATTACAAGGTTATTTTTGAACCCTTAAATTGCATACAACATAAAAAATATTTCACTCGTAAAAAGAAACCAATAGATGAAATATTGTTTATGTCTCAAAAACGTGGCTTATCTGGTAGCGCGTGAAAATTTTACACGAAATGTTTATATAAATACACGGTAAAGTTGCATGCGCACCTACAATTTCTTAATTTAAGCCTTATTGAAGGATAAAATTATTTACTTATGACATTAATAATTTGGCCATTTATGTTTCTGTCACTCATCGAACAAATGCGTGCATTTTGTGTTCGGATTTGTCAACTTCAATTTGATTATCTTCTTGATAAAATATACTGAAATAAGCTAAACGCTGTGTATCATCTGAATATTTGAGCTTTGTAGGACATAAACATAAAGTTCATTCATCATTCATTCATCATCTGGGTAACAGAGTTGTAATACTTGCATAAAAGAACAAAATGCTTTTATGCAGAAGATACTCAGCTTTTCGTACAATTATTCAAAACTTATTCATCTGTTACATTGGTATTACACAGCTATTAGCAGTATAATTTTGTGCCCAAATTGCTTGAATAATGTCTGAGTAAGCGCCAAATCAGCTAAATACTGTAGTCTTATTCAGAAATTAGTTTCTATGACTGCTGTTAAAAAAAACTTAGAAGGTTTGTGCTAGCTGGGATAGTCTTATGTTCACGGTGCAATGGCTGTCAAATTATAAGCGATCGTGATAGATTTTTTCTCAAACTATAACCCAAATTAAACATGATAGATATGATATGAAGCTATTGTAATGTCGCGTATTTTTGGATTTGACAGAATTCTATCTATGTCAGATAATGAATGATTATCTGTTTGTTTTGTAGTATAAAGTTTCGAACATATCGCGATCCTTCGTGAGACCTGCCCCTAGATTGTGTAACTAAAATCTATGCCGATCGCTTTCAATTTGGACAGTCAAAGTGCATCCATTACTATTTTTCATCAGACACTCAACACAGAGTCCTGTATGGACGCCGTAATCACTAGTAATTATAATAATTAAATTCGCATTTACCGTGAAGCTCATCACACACAGTGAAGATAATATATATTATAGCATCTAATATAAAAATATATTATCTTAAAGGACCACACACAGCTAAGATACGATAATATATCGCCACTGCATCATTGTATTAGAGGCAGTCTTGCGAGTCGCCGGTTTCGTTCCTTATACGTATGTTTTTTTACTTATTATGTTTTTTTTTGCCATGAACCGCATACAAATCTGACTGCTGTTGCTAGATGTATAAGTACTTGACAGGTCGTCTGATGACGAATGGGACAGTGAATTTGATCATATACCTATGTATTGTGTCGAGAAGAAAAAAGCGTAAAATCTGGGAAGAGGACCACTTAAGAACCAAAAAACAGCGCTAGATAGAACATACTGTAGTTTATCTTAAGATAAATATCGCCGAGTATATTAATATATATTTCAATATCTTAAGATATCGTTGCTAGGTTAAGATATCTTTCACATATCGCTCAGTATCTTAAGATACTGAGGCGCGTTCAGAGCCTTCGCGCGAAGTACAACTTTTCGCTCTAACCCCGTTCAATGCCTTCGAGCGTGACAACCGGGTGAAACAACTTGCCCGTTCAAGACCTTAGAGTGTTGGCGCGAGTTACAACCGAACAACCATCGAATTTGATTGTTGTAAAACGACCTGACGTTTATTACTGAAATACTTTTACGTGATTGGATGATATTGGCGGCCATATTCTATAATGTCATCTACTAGAAAGGGAGAGAAATAAAAAATCATGTGGAGATAATAGATTTGGTTGCTGCAATCCGTTCAACGCCTCTGAGCGAGTTAAAAAACAACCGGACAACTACACCCAGAGGCTCTGAACGCGCCTCTAATGTAAAATATATATTATATTAACTGTGTGCGGTGATCCATTGAAATGTAGGGTTAGCAATACGTCGCAGATAAGATATATTTTATACGGCCCGTTCCAGATAAGCATTTTTAGCCATAAATACCAACATTTTTAGCATCTCTGCGTTTCATTAGCCGGTGATGCTAGTTTTTCTTGCTGGTTGTCATGCGTTTCATTTAAGCATTTTTAACACGAAATGCTAGCATCAAATACCCATGCTACTAGATGGGTCCTCTGATACCACTTTTTGATAGCTTTCAAATTTGACATTTGGAATCTTTTTTCATGAATCAAAAAGGATTTTCAGCGGATTTAAAAAAATTATTGAAAGATATTTATAGTATTAGCCAATTCTGATTTATATTATAAAAAAATTTAAGTGGCTGGACTAATTAAGTGAGGTGTCAAAATTCAGCACGAAAAATCAGTACCTTGCGTTTCATTTGTAACAATTAGCGCGGCAAAAAATGTCAATATTTCTTAAAAGAAACGCAAAACGAGGCTAACATCAGATGTTAGCCTCAGAAAGTAGCAGTGCTTTATCTGGAACGCAGGGATAGTATCTTCATTGTGTGTGATGGGCTTAGAGCATACAAAGTTAAATGATCTAAGGTGATGGGCTTTACGATGGCGGTGGCGAACGTAGAGCCATTCGCCACCGCTTCGGGTGTTAGGGCTCACCACCTCCAAAGTCTTCAGTGCCTTAGGCACCTTTGGTTTTGCGGTGGTGGCTGGGGGTGGAAAGGGCATGCACTTGGCCACAGCCGTCACCGCTGCTGTTTTGACACGTAGGTGGAGCCCTAGCATTATTAGATTGTTATCGAAGAAAAAATCGATTATTGGAGAAAAAGCGTTTTTTCTCCAAATCGATTATTTTTTCACAACCCTATGGAATGGCATCGCCGTCGCCAAATCGCCATTTTGTTTTTGACATTTTTATTTCGCGTGAGGTGTAATTTGTTTTGGGCGTGCCGCTGAATGACTCAGAAATTATTCATGGAAAGTTGTTTTAACTGTGTGTTAGTGTAGACTTTATTGTGAAAAGCGAACATTACGCGATATATCATTGTGGTAAGACAATATTAACAATACATTGTGACTTGGAGTGGCTCGTGAACAAAGCGACATTTTGAAGTGACGTGTAATGTTGTGTGCATTTCAGATAGTGGTTCAACAAACTGAGCTTTCATGATTGGATTACCGCGTAGCGATAGAGATCGAATAACGGTGAAAATTCGTAACATGAAGCGAAGTTCGTCGAGGGATAGCATGCCACGGTCAAAACGTACACGTAGTAGTATTGGACGTTACGACGACAGCTCTGACGAACGCGTTACTCCTGATAGGATGAGGCGTCAGGTTCGATCCCGCTCGCCTCCCCGGGGTCGCTATGCTTCCCCGCATCGCGACGATTATCCGCGTTCCCGAGATGTTCGCGAAGAAGCAGCACGTCCGTATTATAAAGTCCTTTGCGTAAGTGCTTTGCATCCCAAAGCATCAGACGAAATAATAAAGGATACGTTGTATAGAGAATACAAAAAGTTTGGTGACTTCAGCATCAAGATATCACATGAGCTGGATGAGAGAGTTGCTTATGTTTGTTTTCGTAGTGTAGAAGATGCTAGAGATGCTAAACATGCTAAACCAAGGATAATTTTGTATGATAAAGTTGCTATAGTTGACCCTGTTTATGAACCTGTGAGATCTGAGTATAGAAGCCGACCAAGAAGTATCACACCTCCAGACTATGATCGTCCTTACTCCTATGCATGGTCGCCAGCACCAGACAGGCGCCGACCACCCCCAGATGATAGGGGCTATGGTATTCCTCCGTCTGTTCCACCACATCATAGAGATTTTCGTCCACCAATGCATGATTATCCAATGGCAGGACCCCATGGGCCACCAATGCATCACAGACCACCAATGCATCATCCCCCTCATCCCCATTACATGCCTCGTCCATATATGCCACGTCCTCATCATCCACCGTTTGAGAAAATGGAAAACAAAAAAGATAAATTCCCTAATTACTTGCACCATGTACAGCCTGAAGATGATCCACTAGCCACAAGGACTTTGTTTGCAGGAAATTTAGAAATCAATATATCAGATGAGGAGCTTAGGCGTATCTTTGGCCGTTATGGAATAGTAGAGGACATTGATATTAAAAGGCCACCACCTGGCACTGGCAATGCCTTTGCTTTTGTACGATACCAAACACTTGATATGGCCCATAGGGCTAAAGTTGAGCTGTCTGGCCAGTATATTGGTAAATTTCAATGTAAGATAGGATATGGTAAAGCAACTCCTACTACAAGGGTCTGGGTTGGGGGCTTAGGGCCGTGGACATCTGTTGCTCAGCTTGAAAGAGAATTTGATAGGTTTGGGGCTATAAAGAAAATTGAATATGCTAAGGGAGAAGCACATGCATATATATTGTATGATTCTATTGATGCTGCACAGGCTGCTGTTAAAGAGATGAGAGGTTTTCCTTTGGGAGGGCCAGACAGACGTCTTCGCATTGATTTTGCAGATGTTGGCAATGGTGGAACATATAGACCTAAGCCTTATGTGCCACCCGTGGGTGAAGATGGTCGTCCAGTAGAAGGATATGAGGGCTATGATGCTTCTTGGGATGATGGATATGGTTATGGGGGTCCTGGGTATAGAGGTAGGGGTGGTCATCGTGGGCGTGGACGTGGTGGATTCCGTGGTGTCTATCATGGTGCAGGAGATTATCGTGATGAAGAATGGCGAAGACCACCTGCAGAAGGTGATTACGAAGGGCGCGTGCGACATTCTGGATCTCGGGAACCTGGTGTAGACCGTTCCCGTTCACGTTCACCACGACGTCGTTCACCTGACAGTGATTCCGATGGATCACATCGCCGTAATGGTGGTATGCTTGCATCTGCAAGAACTTTGCCAGAAGTGGTTCGTAAAGCAACAAACATTTGGAATGGTGCACTCATTCTGAAAAACTCGTTGTTTCCAACTAAATTCCACCTGACTGATGGAGATTCTGAAATTATTGATTGTCTCATGAAAGATGAAGATGGGAAAAATCAATTAAGAATTACTCAGCGACTACGTTTGGATCAACCAAAGCTTGATGATGTCCAGAAACGAATTGCTACTTCCAGTTCCCATGCAATATTTTTAGGTGTTGCAGGATCTACAGCATCTATTACTAATGAAGATGCAAGTATTCAAACTAGGCCAATGAGAAATTTGGTATCATATTTAAAGCAAAAAGAAGCAGCTGGAGTGATTTCACTTTTAAACAAAGAGACTGAGGCCACTGGAGTCCTCTATTCTTTTCCTCCATGTCAATTCTCCACAGAATTATTGAAAAGGACATGCCACAACCTCACCGATGAAAGTTTAAAAGAAGATCATCTTGTCATTGTTGTGGTTAGAGGTGGCTCAGCTTAGATTTAAGCAAAGAGCAATAACAGTTTTATTTTAGATATATGCATATTGAGTTTTCATAATTAGGATAAGTTTTTTTAGTTCCATTTAGTAATTGAGAGTTATCCATTTAATTTTTTTATAGTATAATATTCCTGTATTTGTGATGTGTAGTGATGTGGTGATTGTAACCTATGTTTTGTGAAAATGGTCAATTTGTTATATCATGTGAAGTGCTGTGAAAAGTCACAGTTGTAGTGACCAGCAATAAAATAACTATTTATTGCTATAATATCAAAACTGATATTTTAGACGTTTCTACTTTTGAACTGTTTGTTGCAATAGTGTGTAATGAAATGAAAAAATGAGTTCTAGTGTATTTCCTAAAGTGTAACGTAGGTGATGTGTAGTGTAAGTGAGTGTTTAGGAAAATAGATTTATTTAAACTCATGTTGTTGTTTTTTTAATCCTAGTGTTATTTGGTGTCCAAGCAAGTGTTAAAAACAGTGACTTTGTGATTGTGCTCTCAGTACTTAGTTGCAGTTGTACCCAAAATTTCATTTGTGGTGTAAATTTGACTGAACATAGTGATGAATAGTTTATAATAGCTAGGCTTTGAAAGAAGTGTTGTGTTATAGTGGCCAGAATGGTTTGGTTTGCTACCAAAATGAGTTGTGTGTAAACAAGTGCTTATATTTGAGAGCTTGGTCAAGACCAAATGTTAAAGGATGACATTAAAGCTATGGTTTGTGTAATATCTGTAATAAAGGGGTAAATCAGGTAAGTTTCATTGCACACAAGATGCTTACACTTGTATCATAACCAGCAATCAGATTTGGTAGTGCAATTTAGGGGTTTATGACTGCAAACATTATTCAATTCAAGTATAGATATGCCTGCTTGGTAATTTCTTTATATGTTATGTAAAAACAAAACAATCTTACATGTGATCAGAAGTTAAAAACTAAATTGGGTAAACAGCAGTCGACCGAACCAGTAATAAGGTTTGTAAGTAGATTTAAAAATTGTCATATCTTGAGCGGTATACACTGGAACTGGGAAATTCCTACAGTGGGCTTCTCTAGGTTAAAACTATGATAATGACCAACATGGGTTAGCCTTCAAGCAAGGAGACCCGTGCTCAGGAGTGGGTCATATATGGCTCAATGTGATTGGTGAGCTTTGATAGGTGAGATTATTGTCTCTATACATACCTTATTTTTGTACCAAGTGTTTTTTATAGAACATGGAGTAGCAAACACTGATGTTAGGTTCACCTGATATTAAGCGGTAACTGTAGCCCATGGATGCTGGCAAACGGTCACTTGTGAGTTTTCAAACCAAAACTCAGCATCTCCAGCACCAGAGAACTAACAGCATGCTTCCTCTGAAGACCTCGCGAGCAGGGACAAAACATCAATCTTTATAGCTGCAGTGTTCTGATTGAAATCTCCAGTCAGATTGCTCATTAGAGCTCCTCTGTCTACTAAGGTCCTGATTGGGACCTACGTGGATATAGTTTAATCCCATTGTGACCCATCTCAAAATTGAACAAATGACCACTGAATTCACAGCAAAGCAATCACACTTATAAAACGTCTCTCCAGCACCTATGCCGATTGTATCAACAAGGTAAATAAATTAACAGGGACTTGAAGTTTGAAACCGGAGGAGAGCTGATATACAGGTGATGTTTACGATATACAGGTGACAGCTGATATTTACGAAGTAAAAGAGTTACGTGTGGTTATTATAGGCCAATTTAAATGATTTTCGTGACAATTATTGTAGTTTTGCAGATATTAAAGTAAGATTGTATTAGCGGTTAGTGTTGTCTCTAAAGAAATGAATCCTATTTAGCCAACGGGAAATACCTTGCTGTTTGGTTTTATTATTTAATAATGAAAAGGGGATATTAACTATTACAATTTAACAAAACAGTTGCTTTATTATAAATAAAGGTAATTTATTAACTGACTTGGTCTATTCAGATGTAAGGTTAAGTGAGAGTAAAAGAAAGGGGGTAGTATTTAAACAAGTGACTAAATTAAAATGTTAAGCGACAAAAATAATTAATTTGGGTTATTGTATTACTAAGTGAGCGACTGACTGTGAGTGACGATAAATCGACAGAACAGTAACTTATAAACATTCATTCGAGTTACTTCAAAATTCAAATACAAAATGAGAAGCTTCATAATATTTGAGCGACCTAATATTTCTTTGAGTGTCAACGTTACATCCTGCATTTTTAAAATATTGGAGTAATTATTTATTTATGGTGAGCGTCATTTTATCCTAAATGAAGTGTTTCGAATTCAAAAACCACTTTGAAAAATATTTTTTTTAAATTTTTGTTAAAAACTTTTGATAATTAAGTAATTTGGGGTGGATAGGGTTTCCGGGGGTTCAATAGAGTGAAACAAAATATGAGGAAAGGAGACCATTGCCGTCAACTATTATCAAATCGTTTTTTTCGTTACTCCGACGTTTCATTTGGTCTAAAACCTTTTTACAGAAGTTATGCTCAGCCGAATCAACATTTGTTCAGTCTTATGTTTCCGTAGGTACATTCATTACATACACCACTGTTTTATAGCTCCACGAAAAATTTGCGCATAATATTTCCGGTATTGCTGTTATTTTTAGCATGCAAGCAAGCAAACAATATGCAGTTTGATGCTTCGCTGTAGGTATGTGGTCACAATTCTAACCTTTTTTTTTTTTTAGTTTGGAAATGCGTTACGCATACCTCGCGCTTGGGAGGCGCGGGGTTATGTCGGACTCTCCGCGGCCCCTGGCAGGCGGGATGGTATGTCCACCAGAGAGTGCAGTGCCGCGGCCTACCGACTAAAACCCAACTATGCCCCTCACATGCGCCTTGGCGCGAGCGCGACAGCCGCCGCCACATCCTCCCCGTCATCAGATGAAGAGGATCCGGTGACGAGAGTCGTCCCGCTGCCGGACGAGGTCATGAGAACCCTTTCGGAAACTACCACAACCTCGTCGGCGCGCACTCGCCCAAGGCGAGTCCCTCTCACCCCCCCAGGTTGGGGGGGCCGGTGATCCCCGGGGCATCCAGGGGATCAGCGACTGGCGGCAACCGATGCAATGCAGGGCCCGGACTTCCCAAGCTTGGACCCAGCTGGTTGCCGTCAGGAGGAAGAAGGCTGCGGCGGCACGGGTCAGCAGAGGGATCTTCCTCCCTGCCCCTCTCCGCCGTCTCCTTCTGCGTCATCACGTCCACGCAGGAGTTCACAGCATCCCACGTAGTCTCTCCCTCCAGCATGGCACAGACCACGTTCTGGAGGGAGAGATCTTCGCCAATGATGGCGACCATCGCCCGGCGCTCCGAGGAGAAGGCGGGGCACACCGCCAAGGTGTGCTGCGCGGTGTCCTCGGGGGCGCCACAATGGTGGCACCCGGGGGTCGGTTCGCGCCCAATACGGTGCAAATAGCGGCCAAAGCAACCATGGCCGCTGAGAATTTGCACCAAATGGTACGACAGCGACCCCTGGTGCCTGTTCGCCCATGTCGAGAGGAACGGGTGCATGGCCTCGACGGTCCTGGACAAAGTGTCCGATCCGGAGGCCGAACCCGTTAGCTCATCGGACCACAGGCGAAACATCTCCACTATGGCCTCCTCCAAGGCGGAGGCCCTCTCTCTAGGCGCCATGCGCCGGCCGCCATCCCGAGCGTCTACGCGGACGCGGTAGGCCGCAGCAAGGACGTGGGACGCTAATTCCCAAGGCGGGGTGCCCGCTATTAGGCAGGCCGCCGTGTGGGACACCGTGCGGTATCCCCTGATTGCCCTCAGCGCCATGGCGCGCTGTGCCCTGTGCAGGCACGCGACAGCACGTGGGCTGAGGGCGTCGGCCCAAACGGGAGCCCCATACAGGGCCATACTTTTGATGACGCCTGCGTACAGACGTCGGACTGTCGGGCTTGGGCCCCCCACATTGGTGAGCAAACGCCCAAGGGCATCGGCGGCACCAAGGAGGCGAGGTTCGAGGCGGCGAAAATGCTCCTCGAACCCCCACCGCCCGTCAATGACAAGCCCAAGATATTTGATATGCCGCTTGAGCGGCACCCTCTCACCCGCGACCGCGAATTCCGCGCCCGCGGGGACAGCTCGCCGAGGCCCGTGGAAGACCAGGGCCTCCGTCTTGTGCAGCGCCACTCTGAGGCCCAGCAACTCAATCCGCCGAACTACTAAGGTGGTAGCCACCGAGGCCAGCCGCAGAAGGTCGTCGAGATCCTTACCCCGGATGGTAATGAGTGTGTCGTCTGCATAGCAAAGCAGACGCATTCGTGAGGGGAGGGCACAGTGGAGGATGTAGTTATATCCCACATTCCAAAGGAGGGGCCCTAATATGGACCCCTGTGGGACTCCGCGGGACATCTCGTGGCGGCCGGCTACCTCGCTACGTTCGGCGAAGAGAACCTCCCTGTTCTGCAGATAGCTCTGGATCACAAGGAGGAGGTACTGGGGGGCCCCATGGTAGCGCAGCCCCTCAAGTATCACCGAAAACGGTAAACTATTGAAGGCATTGGCGATGTCCAAGGACACCGCCAATACCCTCTCTCCCCTCTCTCCCCTCTCTGTGGCCTCGCTCACCATCCACCGCAATCTGGTGAGGGCGTCAATGGTCGACCGATCTGCTCGGAACCCGAACTGAGAGTCCGAGAGGTCGGGACCAGTCTCCGACAGGTGTTGGACGAGGCGGGAGGCAATGATTTTCTCAAAAACCTTCCCTACCTCGTCCAACAGCACGATGGGGCGGAAAGCAGATGGGTCATCTGGAGGACGAGCCTCCTTCCGTATTAAGCACAGTGTGCCATTTTTCCAAGGTTTCGGGAACTGTCCAATACGAAAGCAAGCATCGAACAGTTCCCGAAGCCTATCTCCGAAGTGTTTGGCACACAGCGCCAACACTTTCCCAGGGACCCCATCAGGCCCCGGGGCCGTCTTCTTCCGCCTCAGTCGGGATATGGCATTGTCAAACTCCTCGTCCGTAATGGGAGGAGGAGAAGTACCCACGACTGAGGGGAGCTCCACAGTTGGTGCGACCATGCGTGGAGGGGAGAATCCCAGGTCTATGGGAGGAAACAGGGCCTGCACCACAGACTGTAAGAGGCCTGAGTCCATGGACTCCGTGAGAGGGGTGGCGCGCGTTCGCAATTTGTTGCGCGCAGCCTTATAGGGCCGCCCCCACGGGTCCCGGTCCAAGCCCTGCAGCATCTCGTCCCTCGCCTTCTCCTTGGCGCGGGCGATAGCCAGCTGCAGGGCCTTTTTCGCCTCTCTGTACTCATTGTACAGGGAGGCCTCCGTCTCCGCGTTCCGCACGCGCCGCCTACGGTGGCGCGTGTAGGCCCTCCTCCTGGCAATACATGCCGCTCGCAGGTCCGCGATTTCCTGGGACCACCAATAAATTTGTTGGCGGTCCCTCGGAGGGTGCGCTCTGGGCTTAAAAGCCTCGCACACCTCCGTAAGGCCATCGCGTAAGCGGACGGCGGCCTCGTCCACATCTTCGTCGTCCATGGGCCGGGAGAACCAGTCCTGGACGATGGCAGCCTCCTCGGCCTTCTCCTCGTCGAGGCGAGTCAGGGCCCATCGCCGGGCTCGATCGTTGCTCGGGGGCTGAGGGGGACGTTGGGTGGGAATCTCAAATCGGATGTAGCGGTGGTCCGAGAGACTCCACCCCCGTCACAACCCTCCAATTCCTAACACTGCGTGCGAGGGCGGGGCTCGCAAACGACACGTCCACGATCGACGCGCCCCGTTGGCACACGCACGTGTGGGTGGCTCCCCGATTAAGCAACGAGAGCCCCGACGCAGCGGCCCATAACTCGACCGTTTGCCCGCGGATGTCCGTCGTTGTGTTACCCCACACGACGGACTTGGCGTTCAGGTCCCCCATAAAGAGGACTTGGCGCGGGGCGGCTCGCCTGACAGCAGCCCCTACTACCACCTCGAAATCGGCCAGAGGCCTATTGGGAGAGAAGTACACCCCGACAAGGGTGACCTTCTCCCAGTTTGCCACAACGTAGCCCGCTCCTCTCTCAACTACTGAGAGGGGGCTACTCCCGGGCGCTGAACGCCCTACTATCGCCACGGAGCTGTCCCTGTCTTCAGCCCAATTGGGCCGATCAGGGACATAGTACGGCTCCGCGACGATACCCACGTCGATGGACCACTCTGCCAGAACTTGCATGAGCAAGTCTTGAGCCCTGGCACAGTGGTTCAAGTTTCCCTGGAGGAATATGCACGGACGACCTAAGTCCATTAGGACTCCATGGCAGCTCCCTCCACGGCCTCGCTCGGAGGCGCTGCCCGCCGGTTTACGGGGGGCTTTCCTCTGACTGGGGGGGCTTTACAGTTGTTGCCCCCCAGAAGGTGACCGGCCGGTCTTTTGGCCGAGGCGCATAATATGCTGGGCTCAGCGCTGCATGTCGAGCCTCTGTGGCCGTTCTCGCCACAACGGTAGCAGTGCCCACTCCGGTCCACTTCGGAGGGGCACGTTTGGTGGGTGTGACCCGCACCCAAACACCTGAAGCAGCGCCGTTGACGAGCTTCCAACACTTTTATTTGGACCGAACTCCACCCGATGAGGAGCCGGCCCTGCACCACCACTTTGGCGGCAGCTACGGGGCACTGCACAATTGCAGCCCGCAGGTCGCCTCGTCCTTCCCGGATTTCGCTGACCACCACTTGGTCAGCGCTGCAGCCACCCTTGCTGGCAATAGCGGCTGCCACCTCGTCCTTATGGACAGAGTCGTCCAGCCCGGAGACCCTCAGGCCTACTCTTTTCACAGGCCGGACGACCTTGGCGACACCCGTTAGGGCCTCCTGGATTTTTTCAGCCAGGAGGTCTGCCTTCTCACTGGCTTGAGCGCCAGGGATCTCTATTATTCGTGCACCCGTCGCCGTATGGCGGCAGGAAACACGGTCAATTTCCAGGTCGGCAACTTGTTTTTGTTGCCGAGCCTTGGAAAGAATATCGGCATATGTGATGCCGTTCTCGGCCGCGGCCGGGTCAAGCGTGACGATGACCGCGGCCGATTTTGGCGGCACCAGCTTGGGCGCAGAATGCTTAGGCTTTGCCTTCGCTTTAGGGGTAGGCTGGGCGGCGACGGCGTGTGGACGCGCCGTCTTTGCCCTTGCAGCCTCAGCGTGGCTAGCCTTTGGCATCGCCGCCGGCTGCTTCGCTCCCGCCTTCTTCTCCCTTTGGCGCCTTCTGCGCCTCTGGCTCCTTGACTCCACCGCTTTCCATTCTTGCTCGACCGGGGGCTCTACTGCCTTGGTGGCAGGAGCCTTCGCCCGAGAGGTGGACGGAACGGGCGGTGGAGCGGACGTCCCTTTGGAGCTGGTTTGGGCTGGCTCGGCAGCCGCCCTCTTTCCTCGGGGGGGTTTGCTCACCGGGTCCGAGTGGGCGGCAGACTTGTCTGCCGCAAGAGGGGGCCTTAATCTCTGTTGGGGAGGGAGGTGTTTCTCGACCTCCCCTAGACGGGTATTAAGAATGTCCCCGAATGTCCGAAGAATATCGGCCTTGAAGGCCTCCAAGGCTGGGTCACTCCGGACGTCCGGGGCAAGGGCTTTTTTCTTGGCGCCCTGAGGAGGGCGAGCACTTTGGGCAGTCCTGGGAGTGGGAGCAGGGGGCAGGCAAGGAGACATCGTCCCCACTTCTGCCTCTGGCTCAACCACGTCCATCCGGGTGGTGTCAGTGGCCGGGGGATCGACCCGCTGGGGTTCCCTTTAGCGCTTGACCGCATCCAACTCGGCCCTGAGGTCGGCGACCATGCGCCGCATCTCTTCCATCTCCTTTTTGAAGGCCTGGTTCTCGGCCCTTAGTTTGCGAGTGTCCTCAGAAATGGACTTCCGGGACACCTCGCGAAAGGATTCCTCTATGGACGCCACCGCATTCTTCAGGGACTTTTGATACGTCCCCCCTTCAGATGCGAAGATTTCTTGGAAACCTCCAAAATTATGTCGCAGTCCGATCGGACCAGCTCCTCAATGTCGAGGGCGGTTCTATCGTTCGGATCTGCTGTCACGTCGGCGTCGAGTCGGTCCGCATGATAGCGGGAGCGAAGCTCATACGTCCTTTTTTCCGCCTCGGCAATCTCCTTGTCGAGGCGGGCCTGGAGCTCCTGTTGCTCAGGCGCGGCCAGCTCTCGCTTGGCCTGGGTGAGCCCCACGTACTCCCCGGTGGTAGGGGGGCGTCCACGCCCGCGCCCTTTGGGAGCCACTCCTTCAGTCGAACCCTCTGTTTGGACGTCCATGTCTGAGTCGGGAGGGTTCGCCGGTCCAATCTTTTTCAGTTTTTTTTCTTCCGACGCCGCGAGATGTTGTGCGCCGCGTCAGAAGTACCGTCGGTTTGGATGACCGAGTCTGCGATGGAGATTACAGACTTGGCCGATCTGGAGGATGAATCGGACGTTGATCCATCTTTACACCTCTTTCGGGACCGGGGCGCAATCGCTGTCTCGGTTTTCTTAAGCCAATTCTTTACACTATTTACATAGTTTGAGGACGACGCCGAGCCGAGGTTGCGCATAGATTTTTCGAACGGGGGATCAGCGGCAACCCCCGAACGCCCGCTCTCAACGGGTTCGCATGTAGTTTTCGCATTCGATGCAAATGCGGAAAGTTGTTTAGCCGTCCCCAGATACGCACGGCTGCCCGCAGCCACCTTACGTGGTCCTACGGGGGGGACTGAAACCCCCTGGGGTTGTTTTGTTTTGTCACAACTTTCCATTTTTTGTCATTTAGGGATGACTCCCGGGGATGGGCCGCTTGGGACTGGACGCCCTCCAGCCATTCATCCCCTCGGCACGGCCCGAACCTTAGGATTAGGGATTTTTTAGAGTGGTTTACTCCACTTGGTCCGACGCTCCGTGCGCCGGACCCCCAGCCCCGCTCAGTGCGGGGTCCGGGTTGCCCGACGGGGGCCTGTTACACAGGATTCCCCGCCGCGCGGGTATCGAACACGACACCACTAAGGCGCAGAGCGCCGACGCGCTAAAGGGCGACCCACCGCCGAAGCGGCCATGCCACTGAGAAGTGGACGCCAGAAAACTCTGGCCAAACCACGACCCGAAAACGGGTCCACCGGCGACACTCACACCCCTTCTTGACAAGAAGGGGGGAGTTCACCCAGCGGATAATTTTTTAGAGAGGTTTTCTTCCTCGCAGCCCGAAGGCCCCCGGCCCCGCTCAATGCAGGGTTGTGTGACCGTGCAATGCCCGCCCTGAGAAGGGCAGGCGGCCACACACCAGTTTCTGTCCGCGCCGGCCAAAGCCGGTACCCCCCATATCTGGGGGGTACCGGCTTTGGCCGGTACCCCGCAACCCGGGGACGCGTCCGATGGCAGACTGGAAACTGCACACGGAGACCACAATGTCTAACCTAACCTCACCTACAGTAATATCCCATAAGTTTTTCTCCTTGTGGGGAAGCATGCAAGAAATATGTAGTTTGATGTGTAATTATAATGTAGGTACCCTCTTTTCTTATAACCTCCGCAACCTAACCAGCCAAGTATTAAACTAATAATTTTCGGTAAGATGTTGTTCGGTGAAACGAAAATATGTAAAATAAATCATGTGGCTCTGGCAATAGGCTAGATGACTAAAAATTTTTTATGCTTCAATAGAAGCTCATTCATATAATAAACAGAAAGAAAAAATCGGTTTTCGAATAATTATAAAAACAACCAAGATATAAGGTATTAAAGATTTTTCTCCATCTCTTTCTAGCAAAACGGCAATTTACAAGGAGTTTATATGGCCGTACTCAACTATGACGTCACGGTTGATGTCGGATCTCTCTGTCTAATCGCCTTCAAATTAACAACTTAAAATGCTTGTATCTAATGTATTTCTTAGCCGATTTTAATTCTAATTTCACAGGACTGCATCTTTTTCCATGGTATTTTAATATTTAAAGACGAGACGTAAAAATTACAATTCAGTCATCATCCCAATTGAAAAAGTTCAAAAGAGACTTCGGTCAATAAGGTCAGGCGGGCGGGGCAAGTGCGCCAACGGGGTAAGTGCGCCACCTATAAAAATATCGAAAAATACAGATATTACACAACTAACGACATGTTACATCCATGCAACAAACTAAAACACAGTTCCACTTCACACTCACAGATGGCTCTGTTCACCTTAACTTGAAATATCCGCCATTTTAGTTTTTTTAGTGTCATTTAGACCTGTTACCAGAGATGACTTAATATTACAAATCCACATTATTCTTTAATTAAGTATTTAATAAATTGCGGCAAATTAAGGAGGTGAGTACAAAGGTTAGATGTTTTTCTTCAAATCTGTATTAGTATTTTACTCCTAATTAGTGAAATTAATGTTTTTTTATACAGTCTTAAAATCTTAACCTCAAAATAGTGGAGTGGGGTAAGTGCGCCCAAATTGTTGGTAGTATGGCGCACTTGCCCCGAGTCAGAAGTCACCAACTTTTATTCAAACAACAACCTTTTACAATCAACTTTTTATTTATTTAGGTCCGTCAATCCGTCCGTCCGCAGCTTAACTAAGAGATTCAAGTTTTAGATAACTGTTATTTGGCATAGATATACATATTAATTACGCCGACAAAGTGGTCAAGTAAAATCTTGAAAAATATTTTTTTAGGGTACATAATTGTGTTGTACGAAGCTGGACAACTGCCGTAAGGTCTACACACAGATGAGTACTTACCATAATTAGCCCTAAAATGATTACCTATGTCCTTTTTTTTAGATCGCTCGTAATTACTAAAGAAAATCTCATAATAACCCTTCTAGAGAGACTTCATGTCAGGCAGTTGACGCTGTCCGATCAGGCCTATCTGGACATGAAGCATCAAAATTATTACCTACCTATTTTTTTATTTTTTTTTATAACTAAAAGTAACAAAAAATGCTAATTTGGTTTATTATTAAAAATACTATTATTCCAGCGAAACTGTCCGCAAACATTTTTATTTATGTGAAGCAGTTTGAATTAATATAATAAGAAAACATTTAAAATTTTAAAGTTATTTAAAATGTTTAGCGCCCCTAATGACAAATCTATTGCGCACATGCCCGAAATTTATTAAGCAAGCTGTTGTTGCCTATAGGACTAGATTATTAAAAAGGAAACAATATTAATTTGTTTAGTTGGCAATGATCTATAATGTACACCAATTGTTTTTCTTGTAACTTAATTCTTTAGCGCTTTATTTCATACATGCGCACTTGCCCCATTTCCAGGGGCAAGTGCGCCTATATCCATGTTTTACAATTTTTGATAAAACATTGTAAAATTATTGATAGATTTGATTGAATCGACAATTGCTGCAGTTTCAAAATACCAAATTTTGTCAATATGCTAAATGTTCACTGAAATATTTTATTGTGGATCGAAATCATCTATGAAAAAATTATGGCGCACTTGCCCCGACATACCTTAGTAAAAAAAATGTTTAGAAAATTGGTGAAACGTAGTTCGGTAAAATGATACTTATGTCAAATGATATTTCGATGGTCTAACTCTAAAACATGGCAAACAATACATATTATAGTAAAAAAGAATTTGTTCCCTATGAGATTGGTCAAATGTAAATCGCACAAGAAAATTTCGGACAAGTAATAAGTTCTCCTGACAAACTATTTTTGGTCAAACGAATATTCGCATAGAGAACGGGAAACGCGAAATTTCGTTTGTCATAGAAATAGAGTAGACCTCCTGATCCTGAGCCGCCCCTATTGTATCGTATCAAAATAAAAATCGGTGGCGCTGTGGACTCGGCACTTGCCTTCCAATCGGGAGGTCGGGGTTCAAGACCCGCCATGTACCAATGTGTTTTTCGTTTCGAATTTCATATGTACATTTGTCTGACGCTCTTACGGTGAAGGAAAACATCGAGAGGCAACCTGCATACATCTGCGAAGAAATTCAATGATGTATGTGAAGTCGACCAATCCGCACTGGGCCAGCGTGGTTGACTAAGGCCTAATCACCCTAACATAGGGTAGGCTTGAACCCCTCGGTGGGGACGTATGTGAGCTGTAATGATGATGATGATGATGAAAATAAAAAACAAAAGGCCTCAAATAGAATATTAGTTACCAATAATCATTAATAAAGTAGCTTACAAAACGGTGCTTAAAGTAAACTTTTAAGTAGTTCGTTAAATAAAACCTCAATTAAAAAAATCGTCTCTATCTTAATATTGAAGTTGTATTCTCTGTATTTCTAGTCGCTCACTTAGTAATTTAGTCGCACCGCACGTTTAAAATTTCAATATCCAAAATCGATTTTTCATAACCCACTTTTTGTAAGCTCTTTTTGGATTTCATTAATATTCGTCGTCAGTTTAGTTAATTTTTCGCTTACTCAAATCCATACCGCTCAAGTTATTAACATAGTAGTATCTCATCATCAGTCGCTACATATTTTTTTAGTCGATCGTTTTATTATTCCCCAAAGAAAGGTATTCGAGTTCGTTCGTCCACCAGGATTAGTCCAGTCAAAATAGACATTTGACTTAGCCAAAATTCGCATAGAGCTGAAAATTGCCAGAGACGTTAAATACATCATTATAAATGAAAAATCAAAAATCCCCTTCGATCCTACTTCTGCAAAAAAATTTATTCAAGGTCAAAAGTATAAAATTAAGGTTTTTTCCATTTTTCTCGAAAACAGTAAGTATTATCGTGAAAATAGGTCGGACAAAAGTTGTAGATTATACAATTCTCTACAAAAATGGTCCAGTCATTTTTTCACTTACGACTCACCATTCATGAGATATCGCGGTTTTAATCATTAGAAAATTTATATTTTACATAATAGCACACATTTCCGCACTACCTATGAGGTAATGTACTTGGCGCATTTTTTTTAACGTGGTTTCCCCAGTAGTTTATTTTGTTTTTTATTTTCATACCAAGCTTTATTAAGAATATCGTACTGATTATCAATAAAACAGATAATTGTTAAACTTCCTTTCTTCTCAGTTATAATAATTTTATCACCATACTTTAACTTTAATCTTCTTTTAATTGTTTTATTATCTATAGTTGGATTTTTGCCGATATCTTTTAATTCTTGTAATGAAAATTGGCAATCATCATTATTTTCAATGTACTGAAATATTTCCTCCATCGCCAAGTTTACTGAATCATCTTCGGGACGACCGACTTTATATCCCGTAGTAGGCCTCAGAAAGATATTATAACAGTTATTGTGGTACTTAGCTTCAGCAGCAACTAAGTCAAATTCATACTCAATGCGGGCAATAACAGCTTTTGCTGCGTCATCAGAACGAGTCCGAGCTACCTTGAAAATGGAATCTTTAAATTCAAGTGTAGATACGTTATAAATTTTACGACGAACATTCTGCGCTTTCTTCTTGTCAGCTTCATCGCCGCAAAATAAACAATATTTTTTGAAGTTGAAATCTGGCTCACTTACTCGTGCTCTAGTATGAGGTGGACTTATCGTGGATGTACTACCTTGTTCTGTCTCACGCTGTCTTTTAGCTGCAACAATACTACTCTTTCGAGTATACATTTTACGACACTGCACGTGGACTGTCACAGATTGCTTGTCTTTTAAGTATTCAAAAAAATCATCATTTCTTTCAACACTTGCATCAATCAAAGTCTTCATTCCACGATCAACAACAACAACTTCACTTTCTTTCAAAGGTTTATCACAAATGAAACAAACTTCTGACATTTTGTTTAAATTATTTAACAGCACAAATTAAAATTGAAAATATTACCAATATGCACGTCTGCTCACTGCACAGGAATTTTCAAAACTAACAGTATATACTGAGTCATTTCATTTACTTCCTTCAAAAATAAGCAGGTATGCGACCCTCCACACTCGAACAATGACGTAGCTAGCAGATGTTACTCAAGGTTACCGACGAAGGGAATTAGGGACTGACAGTATAGTCTTATATTTTAAAATCCTCATTTAATTTATACAAGTTTTATTGTGTAAGTAACACAAACGAATAGTTTCTTATTTTCATTTATATTGAACGTCCGGTGACGTATACAAGCTGCATTTTAGTGCATATTATGTAAAATATGAATTTTCTAATGATTAAAACCGCGATATCTCACGAATGGTGAGTCGTAAAAGAAAAAGTGACTGGACCATTTTTGTAGAGAATTGTATGATCTACAACTTTTGTCCGACCTATTTTCACGATAATACTTACTGTTTTCGAGAAAAATTGAAAAAACCTTAATTTTATACTTTTGACCTTGAATAAATTTTTTTGCAGAAGTAGGATCGAAGGGGATTTTTGATTTTTCATTTATAATGATGTATTTAACGTCTCTGGCAATTTTCAGCTCTATGCGAATTTTGGCTAAGTTATGACTTATTTTTGTCTATTTTGACTGGACTAGATCCCCTAATCCGATCGCTTAGATTAGATCCACACGAACACGTTGTCAGTTATCAGAATCCCCCATATGTTGAAAGAAGGAAATGATGTTCGAAGGGGATAATTTTGACGTGCCGCTTAATACTAAGGTTTCAGTAGGGCCTTGAAGGTGTTGTAGATTTGCAAGACTTTTAGGAGCCACAAGTACATAGGCGACAGTAGCCACTTACCATCAGGTGGGTAGCCTTTTACCGAAGGGACACTGACCCAGGGTCGTGTGCTTGGGTACCTCCGTCTTACCTATTTCTGCCGCAAAGCAGCAGTGCTTTTATCGCTGTGTTCTGATTTGAAGGGTAAGATGTACAGTGAAATACTGAATACCGTGACTTTACATCTCATGTCACAAGTTGGCAAAGTAAATTGTGCTTCTTGTAGGGGTTGCAGTTTTGCTGCTAATCTCACAGGAGCCACATGTGTTATAGGTGACAGTTGCCACTTACCGTCGGATGGGCAGTTTGCTTGTTTGCCAACTTAGTTGCAATAAACAATAGCCTGCTGGTTTGCCAACTCAGTTGTATAAATAAAAAAAAAACAATACCAAAATGTCTTCAAATGCTCTTTAATGTACCGCAAAGGTATACATAACCATAGGCGTAGGTATAACTTTTCGATGGGGGTGGGGGGGTGGGGGGGGGGGTTCAGATTAAAACATCAATTTGCCTAGCTAGAGTATACTGATACCACCTGCTCCAAAAGTTCATTCTATCTAGTGTAAGTTGATTTTCAAGCCTTACCTACGCCAATGAGATGACCTTCTCATGACTATTTGTACGGGGGATTTCAAAATTGCACCACAACCAGACTAGAAAACCCTTTTTCTCGATACCTTTAAATAATTCGCATTCTATTTGTTACAGAAACGAATCCCGTATTCACACTTCAATAAATACATGCGTTTAATATTGTAATAAAAATAAAGATTTTACCCACTTATTTGATTTAATTTTAATTTAAAACTACCAATTTGACCCTCAACTTGCAAAGCCCAATAGTTACGTAGTAGGTAACTATTAAGTAATCTGTGCCAATTGCCTTGTTTGTATTCGTTTGTATTTTTTATAATAATAATTTGTCTTATTCATTCAGTCTTACATTAATGTTAATTGTTAATATTTTAAATTTTAAGTTGCCTTGATGAAATCGCCCATTGCATCTCAATATGAGAGCAGCATAAATACAGTACCTAGGTATCTATTTAAGTAAGGGTACTAAATATTACAGGTCAGGGGGTGCGTTCGGGCCTTCGAGGAATGGCTAGTCCGATCCCGAGCGTGCCTCCATTGGGGACGGAGAAGTTACTGGGAGGTTTAGCCGGGTATGGGGTGTATACCCGAATTACCCGAGTTCAACGGCATAACTAAGGGCGGCCTTGTCAGCTATTCAGTCCCTTGTAGAATCGTAGAGGTTCCCCTAAAAAATTACATTTAGGTATGTTACCTAGGTACCTGTATTATTTAGGTAGATATGTTAGCTATAAAAGCTCTCAACTTACTTTTCACCGTATGAATTGAATGTGTGTTTATGTACATACTTTTCGATCAAATTCAAATATCATGCAGCGCGGGCACCTAATGCCTCGTTTACATTCTGCACCTGTCGCTGCTCCTCGCTGCCCAAGTAGCAGTTTGACGTCTAGGTCGCTACCGATGTAAAAGACGTCAGTGAAGTCGTCCTAGGGTACTCTATAATGAGTGTCGTGTGTCACAGCCTCTCTATATAGTTTGTGCACAGCCTCACGACGTCATGTTTAGACGTTTCGACGGCGACTTCATAACGTTTTTAAGACGGACCATCTACTACTTAAATAATAGGTCCATGATCTACTACGACATCCTTACGAAGTAAAGCAATGACGTGACGTGAATGAAAGGGCGTTACTTGTAAAATATAGTACCCCAGGAAAAAATATAAATTACCGCCATCACAAAATGAAAAAATATAAAATAAATAGTAATAAATGTTTTTCAATTTAATTCCCAAAAAAAGAGGAAAATAAACTTTAATTCGTAACATGATACAATTTTTATGACAATATACCGGGTGTAACGAAATACCGAAATAATATTTAAGGTTGTTGATTAACAAAAAAATGTTTTATGACTTTTCTTTGTATTTTTATTATATGCCTTCCTTCGATTTAATACGCTTAACTGTTATTACATGGAAAGTAGGCATAATCTATCTATACCTATAAAATGCTTTGTCCTGAATGACTGACTGACTGACGGATCAACGCACAGCCTAATCCGCTGATCGTAGAGACTTGAAACTTGGAGAGTGTGTTCTTTGTATGACGTAGGCGTCCGTTAAGAAAGGATTTTCCTAAATTATATCCCTAAGGGGGTGAAAATGGGGGGAAAAGTTTGTATGGGACATCGTGATTCCGTTTTCAAATCTACTTCAAATTTTGCATAAACTTTCTTTAACAGAATTAATGGAAGACGTGCTTCGTATTTTATTGAAATTTATCCCCAAACGGGGTGAGATGGGGTGATAAACTGATAAAATGTCAAAATCGACATTGATGCCGTTTTCATGGTTTTTCGGGTCGTAGATTACGAAAATAACATCGATTTCAACACCACATACCATCATCCCTGGATGGGGTGCAGTGGGGTTGAAGTAGGTAGTTCATATTAAATAAATAGTTTTAATCATTTTATTACATTAATCAAATTCGATAAGAAAGGATATTCCGAAATTCTACCCCTAAGGGGATGAAAAAGGGGGGCAAGGTTTGTATGGGACAACTAGATTCCTTGGTCCAATCTACTTTAAATTTTGCATAAACATTCGTTAATAAAATCGATGGATAACATGTTTCGTATTTTTAGCGCAGAGGTCGAGTGACCTACTGCGCAACGGGTCGCGGGTTCGATTCCCATACGGGACAAATGTTTTGTATGGCCTACAGAAATTTGTTCCAGTCTGGGCGTATGTGCATGTGATATTCTATGTTTGTAACTGCACCCACGACACAGGAGAAAATCCTAGTGTGGGGCGACGTTTTTAAAAAAAAAGAAAAGAAAAAGAAAGAAAAGAAATGGGGTGGTAAAATGTGATATCGACATTATTGTCGTTTTCATGGTTTTTTGGGTCGTAGATTACGAAAATAACATCGATATCAAAATCCAACATCATCCCTTGATGGGGTGCAATAGAGTTGAAGAGATACGATTCTGTATTAATTAACTATCTTAATCGTATTTAAAATTGAAATTATAAGAAATTATTTTCCAATCTAATTTAAATTTTGCATAAACATTCTTTAACAGAATTTATGGAAGTCGTGTGTCGTATTTTATTAACATTCACCGGATAAAAATGCGTAGAGAGCGTAGATCTCCAACGTTTACTCAACAAAAAAGTTTGTTAAATTTCCATTAATATCAACCAACTCTGCAGACGTAAAATCATCCCTTGATGGGGTGCAATGGGGATGAAATATTTCATATTATATAAATAGTTTCAATCGAACAGAGATGTGATTCTGTATTAATTATATTAAGTACCTATTTAAAATTGAACTCATAAGAAATGATTTTCCAATCTAATTTTGCATAAACATTCTTTAACAAAATTTATGGAAGACGTGTTTTGTATTTTATTAACGGGATAAAAAATGCGTAGAAAGTTATTTTTGGAGATTATTTATTTACTTCGAAATTAATACCCCTTAATGGCTTATTTTGATACCGTAAAATGGGGTGAATAGAAAATGCGGGGTGAATAGAAAAAAACAAGGAAAGTTTTTTCAAGAACAATTACTCGTTGACGGATATAGGAAAACTACTAAATTATTATATTTTTAATATGGTAACATTTTTTTTATATGGTAGCAACGCCGATTTGAAATGAAGTATGTCAAAAGTGATTTTAATAACGTTTTTCAAAGCACCAGTTGAGCTGTGTGATTTTGAGGTCTATAAACTTTGGGTTTTTAACGAAAAATACGTTTCTTACGGTGTTGAAAACACTTTTAATCGATCTGTGGTTCCTCTGGGATAAATTTTGTGCAAAAGTAAGTACCATTTTTATAATAGTTTTTTATTATAAACGTAAATAATGAATTGTGCCAATTTTGGTTTGTATTTGAGGTTAATAGACACGGGGAAAAGGCGAATAGACACGTAGTATGGGGTCAATAGATACGGCATACGGGGCTAATAGAAACGAGAAAGGGGTCACTGGAAAAAAACAATTTAGGGTTGCCACGCATGTTTAGTTCTAGTATATTTAAATTTAACTTCCATACATTCACATCCCGAATCTAATTCGAAGCAAAGTAAGCACTTACATTGCTTAGGCGTCGAGCAAATTGTCTCAGTATGTTTCAACGTAAATAATTTTTTCTTTACCTAGAGTAATATCAGGCGAGTGAGTGTAGTGTGCCTACTTAGTGCGCCAGGGGTCGTGGATTTGATCTTCGCCCAGGACAATCCTTTATGTAATGAACATTTCTGTTTGTTCTGTCTGGGTGTTTATATTTATCTATATATAAAAAATCTCACGTCACAGGGTTTGTCCGAGATAAGCTCCAAAACAACTTAATCGATTTTCGTGTTTGGCTAATTGTCCAATTTAAAAGATAGGATTACCTTTTACCTCGATTATTGATTTTAATATTTATTATTGCGTTAAACTTTATTATGACAAAACGAAGATCGCGGGTACAGCTAGTTTATCTATATTAAAAATAACTTCGTTGGTACCGAAATCTCTAACAAAAGTGCTTAAGCTACATATCACGGAATCGGATCAATGTTTGTGATGTTGTCTAACATTTCACTATATTTAACAAGCTTTTATTTAACTTGTTAATTTGAAGTTTATGTTATAAATCATTCATGTATGTATGTACCTGTTTGTTCAAACAATGTGGTTTTGTTCCAGGTACATCATCAACATGCCAAGAATCTATAAAGAAAATTTGCCAACCCTACACAATTTTTCTATTCACCTCGTATACCGTATTTAATCACCCCGGGTTCGAGGCGAATAGAAAATGCGTATATTTTTGAAGTTTTTGCTAAAATAAGAAGGGAAACTTAGTTAAGTTTGCTTTTGACAGACTAAATAAACCTAGACTCATATGGTTATTATTATTCCCTAGCCGTAAGTAAATAAAAACATAGTTTATATCTTATCTAAAGTTCAGAATTGTGTTTATTCACCCCATTTTACGGTACATGCTTCAAAACTCAATCCGATGCTATCCAACATTTTCTTACATTTATAAGTAAATTTGTGTTTGTCTGTTTTTAAAAATGGGAGCAGAGTTGGTTAATATTAATGGAAAATTAACAAACTTTTTAATCGTGCCAATAGTGGGGGATGGCGCATACCTTTTCCGTTCACTATCATATTTGTTGTATGGCACACAAGAACATTCAATGGATATTCGTCAAGAAATTGTGCGTCATGTCGTGAACAATTGGGATGAATTTGCTATTATGTACCATGATCATCATGGCAACAATCATGGGACAAAGGAAGAGTATACATTAGATATGTTACAAACAACACTCTACTTACATATGGCGGTTTCTGCGAGTTAGTTGCAGCCGGTCAAATATACCCGTTTATATTTGAAGTATATCGAAATGGCAATCTGTATGCCAAATTTGGTACTGAAGACCAACCAATCAAAAGGTTACGTTTTTCCGAGGACCTTTCGAATTGTTACTTTGATGCCTACAGTGATGCCGATAGTGGCAATTTGGTGGCAATAACTACGAAAAACAACGCATTGGAATGACTGTATCTCCAACCTTCGCCAATTTATAATGTTGTGCAAGACTTTCAATCGCCTACTTATACAATTATTGAATCTGAATGTGAGTGTATTTTTAGTCATTTTGACAAAAATGACTGCGCTGTGGACTCGGCACTTGCCTTCCAATCGGGAGGTTAAGGTTCGTGAACGCCATGTACCAATGTGTTTTTCGTTTTCGAATTTCACATGTACCTACATTTGTCTGACGCTCCTACGGTGAAGGAAAACATTGTGAGGCAACCTGCATACCTACATCTGTGAAGAAATTCAAAGGTGTATGTGAAGTCGACCAATCCGCACTGGGCCAGCGTGGTTTACTAAGGCCTAAACACCGTAACTTTAGGAAGGCTCGAGTCCTTCGGTGGGGACGTAATCAGCTGTTATGATGGTGACAAAAATATTGTAGTTTACTTTCGTTTTTCTTTCAGAATCCTGGTGATAATAACGCCTGTATATAACAGCAGATGATGAAAAAACTTAGGAAGCAAAATAAATGTTATTGTGTAGGTATATTGTGTTAGTTAGGTACGGGAAACGTTTTAGTCTGCCAATTATAGACTTATTCTGTCAAATATAAGGTTTGTAGATTAAGACCCCAAAAAATGCAAAATTGTAGATAAGTGATCTACCGCATTGCACGTAGGGATCATTGAAATTGTTTAGGTTAATTAGATACTATCGATACCAAATAATGATTTCTTTTATCTTTTGATGTATGTGGCACAGTAATATTTTACTGCATCTGTAAAAAAATGATAAAATATATCGACTAAATAGTCTATATCGATACAAATAAATAAAATTGAAGTGTCTGTTTGTAATGTCAAAATAACAAGTTTCTACTAAATGGGTATGAATGTATAACGGGTACCAATAACAAAAACACAATTTAAAAAATGTTTGTCTGTCTGTTTGTTCCCGCTAATCTCAGGAACGGCTGGACCGATTTTGACGGGACTTTTACTAATAGATAGCTAATTATATAAGGTATAACTATAGGCTACTTTTTATCAACTTCAACGAAAGTTACTATGTATTCCACGCGGACGAAGTCGCGGGCACAGCTAGTAAAAATATAAAGAATAGTCATAAAACATTTTTTTTTGTTAATCAACAACCTTAAATATTATTTCGGTATTCCGTTACATCCGGTATAAGTTCGTTGTGCTTGTTTTGTTTTATATCCACGACTAATGGATAGTTGTCAAGTAGTGGTACTGTAATGGTAGTTTGTAGGTAGGACGTCTAATAATGACGTATAAACTGCTGTCCCCGAAATGACGTTATTTAGGCGTCTCTGACTTACGCTTATAGACCCTAAATTGGTTTAGTCGACAAATGTCAGATACTGGAAATGTCAGACGAGTATAAAACGCCAGATTCTATTATTCTATTAATGCACACTTAAACCAATTAATGATTTTGCAATTGATATGAAATCTGACATTAATAGAATCTGGCATTTATAGAATTTGGCCTTATCAGAATCTGGCGTTTCTAGAATCTGTCATTTGTAGAATCTGCCGTTTGTAGAATATGGCATTCATAGAATCTGGCGTATTATACTCGTCTGACATTTTCAGAATCTGACATTTGTCGACTAAACCCCTAAATTGACTTAAAAACGACGTCTTATTTTATTGGTCATTGACGTCAGTCTGCTACTTGGGTGGTGGCCATACTTTCCAAAATACTGCCGTAGGTAAACGCGAATTTGTATGGAATTGAGGCAGCGCCATCTAGAAGCTACTAGATGAAGAAGCTGCCTCATTCGTGTGGCCATGAAGCAAAAACTTTTGCTTGCTTCATGCGTGTGGCTGACCCCAGCTGAGCCACGAAAAATTGTGGAAAATAGATTGTTTGAGGATGCCGCTATAATAATGTTTGTCGGAAAACAGAGTTGCTTGCGCGTTTCAGAGATATGTGTTTTGGGGCTCTTAGCTTCTGGACTATTTTACCTAAATAAAAAGATATTTAATTCTCTGGATTGGGACGTCGACAAGCTCTTAGTCTTTGAATGAAGAATCGACAAACTACCACCTATACTTATATATCAGTAAACAGATTTTCGCCACGTCGTCGTTTCGTTTTCGAGATCCGGCTCAGCTAGAAAAAAAGGGTAACGTTTCTACAGCTGAGCCACACATCTTCTAAATGTGCTATATAGTGATAAACTCAACTAATGTATGTTTTTATGTTTGTGTTCGCACTACAAGTCCGATTTAAGTAATTATTTTTTTGTTGTACTTCGACAGAGCAGACAAAACAAGAGCAGTTGAGCAGTAATTTGATTTTATAACGGAGTGACTTACCGATCAAATCAGTTTAGTAAGGGCATGAGAAGTTTGGTGATACAAAATATGTCCAACTGCTCAACTGTGGAGCAATCTAATAGTTGAGCAGTGGGGAAGAAGAGGATTTCCTAGACTGTTTAGATAGGCCGCCGATTGAATATCGGTTACAGGGCTTCTTAAAGTGGGGTCCACGGACCCCTTAGCGGTCCGTAACATGTGTATCAGGGGTCCGCAGTAGTTCAATTTGTAAACATATTTAATAGGATAGTGTATTTAACATGACATACGCCTTGCCTTGTCGAAGACAATCCCACAATTTAACGTTCTCATTGAGGCCAAACAGCAGCGTCAATCTCATTAACTTAGTAGTAAGTGTAATGAAAGTACCAATCAATTAAAGTATTTATTATTAACTAGCTGTGCCAGCGAACTACGTTTCGCCGTATATTTTTTACCCATTTTTGCAACATTTGTCATTAATGCTCAGCTCCTATTAGTCGTAGCGTGATGTTATATAGCCTAAAGCCTTCCTCGATAAATGGACTATCCAACACAAAAATAAATTTTCAATTCGAATCAGTAGTTCCTGAGATTAGCGCGTTCAAGCAAACAAACAAACTCTTCAGCTTTATAATATTAGTATAGATATAAATAAGGCTTTTTTTCATTTCGAAACATATTTTTGACAGGGTCCGTGGAATTGTTTAAATTGTGTAAGTGGTCCGTGACTGCAAAAAGTTTAAGACACCCTGGGTTAGGAGGACCTGTTATTAGCAATGAACAATGATTTTGAAAGTCAACCATGTTGCATAATATTTTTATTGATTCAAATATTCAAATTATCAACTAGTGGTTACAAGCAATAAAGGGTATTCTATATACATTTTCATAAAGCTTAGGCGCGGTACATACGTAAGGACGTGAGATGGGGGCGAGGTGCCGGCAGGGCACAGGCGCCGCATGGAAAGCAAAAATGTGCAAGCGATGTCGAAAACACGTATTAAGCTTAAATACCTAGCTTTCATTGCAACACGTCCTCAATGAATTCTTCTTCATAAATGGTCTAGAGCTACTAAATCTAAGGTTTAGTAGTTCTAGACCATTTATCCAATTTGCATAGCATCAGAAGATATATATACCTAACAATCCTCTCTATCCATCGCACCCATTGACCTACAGCGCAGGTCAATGGGTGCGATGAACAGAAGATTGGCGCATCGTTGCCAGCTGTTTGAATTTTTTATTGACCTATGCTGTTGGTGGTAAATGGCATTTACAGCGCCACCAAAACTGAAAAGAAGGAGTCCCGCTTCAGGAGCGCGTTCAGAGCCTTCGCGCGAAGTACAGGAGCGCGTTTAGAGCCTTCGCGCGAAGTACATACAACTTTTCGCTCTAACTCCGTTCAATGCCTTCAATGATGGGTGAATCAACCGGCCCGTTCAAGACCTTAGCCAGATAGCATGCAAACTTGCTAAACTTGAGGCAAGTTGCATACTTGAGGTAAGGTCTTGAACTTCTTCTAGTTCCCCAACAACAAGCTTGCATCAAGTTTGTTGTTGGGAAAGTTTAAGCTTGCATGATGTTTGTTTTTTCAATAAGGCAATGCACAGTCAGCAACATACGCGTGTTGCTGTGTGTACATACAATATTGGCCCAACAAACTAGTCGCTTTTTAAAGTTTGTTGGGGCAATATTGTATGTACCTACATTGCAACATTGTATACTGCCGAAAAAAACAAAAATTACGCAAGTTTGTCAATGGGATACTAGAAAGTTTGATTCAAACTTGCAAGACAAGCCATTGCTATCTGGGTAGTGTCAGAGCGAGTTACAACCGAACAACCGTCGAATTTGGAGCGCGTTCAGAGCCCCTGAGTGTAGTTGTCCTGACCCCCTAGACAAGATGCCTTTCGATAATCGCTAACGCAATCGCTAGAAGGAAAATGTATGCGATTTGACATAAGCCCTCGTTAGCTTTCGAGCGCAATTGTCAAATCTCATACATTATCCATTTAGCGATTGCGTTTGCGATTATCGAAAGGCAACTTGTCTAGGGGTGCAGTTGTTTTTTTAACTCGCTCAGAGGCGTTGAACGCATTGCAGCAACCAAATCTTTTATCTCCCTCCTTCACATGAATTTTTATATCTCTCTCTCTTTTTATCAGATTATATTTTAGATTATGGCCCCAAATATCATCCAATCACGTAAGAGTATTTCAGTAATAAACGTCAGAGCGTTTTACAACCATCAAATTCGACGGTTGCTCGGTTGTAACTCGCTCTGAGACTCTAAGCAGGTCTTGAACGGTCCGGTTGTTTCACCCGGGCGTCACGCTCGAAGGCATTGAACGGGGTTAGAGCGAAAAGTTCTACTTCGCGCGAAGGCTCAGGAGACGCATTTTTGAAACAATAGAATTCAAATTCGCATTCGAAGTTGTAAGATTCGCATACGAATTTCCGAATTCGCTATTTTTGAACATTCATTCCGTGAATTCTCCAACGAGTAGTCCTACCCACTCGTTTTTCATTTCTACTAGTAAAATATGCGCAACGTATAAACGTTCCGTTTTACATGCGATTCATCGCTGGTTTTTTAAATTAATGAGTTATTGCGTACCGGATTTAATTTTTTCTGCGTAAAACGGTTTCTAATGTAGAATTTGTTTTTAATGACAATACTGAATTCGAGTGATTCAAAAATCTTTGAGATTGGAAACAGTAGAAAATAATTTCGCATGTGATTTGAATTCGAGATTCATTTCTAATGATTCAAAAATACGTGTCCTGAACGCGCTCCTGTATAACTACTCGTATTTTATATGAATCACCCGCCCACACTTAACTAACACCGCCGAGGCGCGCTTATGTATGTTCCGCGTTTTACAATTTATCAATACACATACTACGCAGTATTTGGAATGATTCATAATAATAATTTCAAACGTTTATTCTAGAAAGTGACGCCCTCAAATGATAAATAAAAAAAGCTGCTTCAAGCTTAAACGATATATTCTTGTTGTTTTACGAACAAATATAAGTGCAAAATAGTGTAGTATAGTACATATATTACATAAGTGTATTTTTGGGATGGGAGCGTCGGTAGCGCTGTGGTCTCGGCACTGGTCTGTGCGCCGAGTAGAATGGGAAGGCCCGCGATCGATCCTGCCATGTACCTACTGTGTTTTTCGTTTCACGAATTTCATATGTACATTTATCTGAGCTGACGCTCCTACGGTGAAGGAAAATATCGTGAGGATACCTGCATACACCTGCAAATTCAAAGGTGTATGTGAAGTCAACCAATCCGCACTAGGCCAGCGTGGTTTGACTAAGTAAGGCCTAATCGCCCTAGCATAACTAGTTAGGGTGTAGGCTTGTTGTCCCGCGGTGGGGATGTACCTATATGAGCTGTGATGATGATGTGATTTTTGGGATAGGTTTTAAAAACAGCCCCGAGGCTAAAGCCTTGTTTGGACTAGATTAGTGTTTAAGTCGAGTCTACTGAATAATTTAGTGAACAAACGTGTTGTATTTTCACACAGTCATACATTTTGTCACAGCTTACACTCCACTCATCGACTAAACAAGTCTGAACTATTTGTTTTAGTAGAGTTAATTTTTGCCGCTCAAACTTAACTCACTCACTTGTGTACTTTACTAGATCGTAATGCGAACGATTCCTGGCCAGTGAGGAGTAGGTATTTGGTAACTACGGCGTTGGGCATGACGGCGGTGACCTCTCGCTCCGTTACCAGATATATCACTCGAAAGATGCAGGCTGGTGAGAAGGAATGGGAGATGGGGAGAAGATTCGGCGAGGCTGTAATCTCGTATAGGAGGCAGCGGAGGCGAGTGGGGGGGGGGGGGGGGGGCAGGAAAACGACCCTCGCATCGCTCCTCTGACGCAGACGGTTGGGCGGTTCAAGAAAACGGGTCTATGCAGCCAGCCTTCCATGACTGCCATAGGTGTGGCCTGCGCGCTAGGGTGGCTCCTGATGTGCGTGACTATACAAGTTTATTTTGTAGTTATGACAAAAATTTTGTGTGTATGTTCAGACAAGCAAACTGAACAACTTTCGCTATAAGTTTTTATTAAGCGAGCAGTGTTCTGCTGACTCACATCGTTTTTCCTCACGAAACACCGGGCATTCGAGGGCGGCGTCCCGACTCTGATGATGCCGAGTGCCGATAGACTGTGTGACCAGCGAATAAATGGATTGCCAATTTTATTCTTTTTACTTTTCCAATTTCTACAAACTTCAATAAGCAGGCTCGTTGGGCTCCTGTTTTCGGTCTCCTATTCCCACACAAATCTTTTATTGTAATAAAATATATTATATTCACGCTATAACACGCGTACACTTTTTTCATTTAAATTAAATTTTTATCAATATTGTATATGTTAAGTAAGTACATATGTACTTAGGTACTTAAGTTTGTTGGCTAAGTCATGGTTAAGTCAAAAGTCAAAAGCCATACGCACAGAACAATATACTGGCCACAGACGTTTAACCATAGGTGCGTTCCATTTGAGCGCATCATTGCGTTTCGGTGCTTTCATTGCATGTTAACGTAATGCGTTCCACTTAAACTTAAACACATGGTTTTTGATGTAAGCGTGAATGCATTGTGTTTGTGTTGTATTTTGCTTGTTTGTTCATTAAATAGGTATGCGTGTCTGTACTATTTTGTATTTTTTTTTTCTTGTTTTATTTTGTTTTTGATGCTTCTGTTTTGTATTTCTTTTTATTAATATATGTTTTGTGCCATTTTTTATGTTACGTTTTAAATCGCTTAACCCCATTTAGGCCCGGCCAGAACACCAGCGCTGCATCAGACTAGTCTGTTGCAGCTTATGCTGAGGTCGGGGTTCTAATTGGCCGCTATGTATAAATATTTTTGTTTTTTGTCTTGTATATGTGTGCTTGTGGTCAATAAATGTTTTCTTTACTTTTCTTTTTCTTTTCTATGGGACCATATGTTCAACATTCACTGAACCTAAATATATGGAACAGCTGATTTTTTTTGCGATTTCAAAGTTGATGCCATAGTGAAAGTTGTTTAGTTTGCTTGTCTGAACAAGCACACAAAATTTTTGTCATAATTAAAAAATAACCCTGTATTTTGTGTCGTTGACATAACATTCTATGTAAGATACTTGGCAATGTTTTAAATATATTTTTTGATAAAAGTAGTACTTTTTTGAGTTGAGGACATCACTGTCGAGCATAAATGGTCTAAAATGCTGCGTTTTAATTTCTACACTACTTACACTAGGTACTAGGATACATTCGTTATTTCATAAAATTATTCACAAATTTTTTTTTTTCATAAAAAATGTTAATAATAAATTTAATTATGTATGTATATGTGACAGATCGTATTAACGTAAGCAAATTTTCAATAAATAAAGAGATATCAAAAGCCAATAAAATTTTGAGGGACTTTTTGTATACAGAGTTTAGCAAAATAATACCTACATAAATATCTTTATAGTTACCACTTTGTACAGATATACAAAGTGGTGATTCTGTAGGATAATTAAAGCAAACGATGGTATTTCTTCATAGAAATTAAAAAATTGTTGTAATGCCTTGTCGGTGTAAAATAAAAACTATGCTGATGTATTGCACGTGATCTGAGCCTGTGTCTCATGGACGTTTTAAGAGCTGATAGAAATATTTTTTATTATACAGGGTGTAAAAAGACATATACCGAAGACCGCGTCTACGCATTCAGACCATTAAATAGAGCAATATAACGAAAAATTAATGATGTGATACGAAATTATTTTTTGGGCTTAAAAAACAACGACAATAAATACTTAAGCAATGTAACGCGTGCCCGCGCCTGCCCCCGTAGCACGTCCACCAAAACACGATATGATAAAGCGATATATCGCGGTAAACTGTCAAAATACGACGAAACCCTATTGTATTTTGAAAGTTCACCGCGATAAACCGCTTTATCATATCGTGTTTTGGTGGACGTGCTAGGGGGGCTGGCTTGCGCGTCCGGATATCGCGTCGGTGTTAGTGAGTCGGTATGAGTGCGTGTAAAGCAAGACGAGTTTCCCGCGCAAGAGATTCCTTTTCAGTCATAAATTTCGCTAAGAAATACAGATTTTTTCGTAGATGTTTCTTTGGACGAAAATTATCAAAATACATTTCGAACAGTTTTGTATAAAAATCTCGAAAATAACATAATAACTTTAAGCGTGAATATCTCGGCAACTATAAGTTTTACAACCATGGTCTAGAAGACAAAAACTATAGTGATGTTGGGCGATACGTAGGTTTCGGCTTCGATACCGGTCTTTTTACACCCTGTATGTATTATCAAAATTAATAATTCAGAAAAGTATGAGGTACCCAGGAGTTCAATTCTGTGTCCACGTCCACGCTTCGTTAACATTGTTTTTTGACAGTTATAACTGTCCTTGTTATTGCCTTATCATAAGGAAATTGTTGTATTAATAAATTGTAAGTAAGGTATGAAAAGAGTATAATAATGACAAAAGTAGGTTTATTAAAACGCTATCGAGATACGATTTTTATATTGATGTTAGCAGAAAATACTCAGTAGGCCTGATTATTTAACCGTGATTGTTAAACGTCACAGTATACCGGGTGTAACGGAATACCGAAATAATGTGTAAGGTTGTTGATTACATATTATTACATAGAATAGATTACATAGAATACCGAAATAATACCTTACATATTATTTCGGTATTCCATTACACCCGGTATATACCGTGTGTAACTGAACACCCCAATAATATTTAAGGGGCATATAAGTTGAATACTAATTTTTTTTTTTTTTTTCATTTATTATCCAACGTCACAATGTGTATTATAATTTTCCACTATTTAGCAGTTACTTAAGCTAGTTTGCTTATAATGTATTTAATTGGACCTTTGGTGCTTGTCTGAGACCTGAAACCCCAATACTTTCAGAGTTATTTGATTTTAAACTGAAAGCAAAAACTTTCAAGTGACAACCATAATCACCTCTTAACACAAAAGAAATTTAAACAAAATGACACGTGACAGACGTGAGCGTAGTATTTCTCGTACGCTTACGTAGGGCTGTTGGCACTTAATACCAAAAAACAATTTATTTAGTTTGTATGACGAGAGCGTAGTATCCCTCGTACAGTAAGCTCCCATTCAAGCTTGACATTTACACTACGAAAACCGCCACTATTACGAGCGACATAAGAACGGTCTAAAGGTCAAACAGTATAGCTTGACAAGTAGCTTACGTAGCTGTCGGCACTTAATACCAAAAAATTATTTATTTAGTTTGTATGGGAAAAAAGTAGGTTTGTTAGCCCTAACATTTTTCCTATAGAATCTCTACTTCTGATGGATACATACCCTTAAATGTTATTGGGGTGTTCAGTTACACCCTGTATATATCTGTGTCTGTTTGTGGCATCATAGCTCTCAAAAAAAAAGAACCAATTTTGATGCGGAACCGAAAGAAACTTTATACACATTACTGCTATAATGAACGGCGTTATAACAACATTACTGAATGAAACTAGTAATGAATACACAGTTTTTTTCATTCATTATAATTCTAATGAGTAACTGAAGTTGGATAATCAACCCCAGGCTTCTCGTATATCAAACTTAGCTAATATATACTCCTTTAATATTATTTCACCGTTTTGTTACACTCTGTATACAAATATGATATATGTACTTAACTTTTTAAGATTGTTACCTGATAAATAATATATTACCTTTTTGTTAACCCTGCGTATAAGAATGGTGTAACTTAACTTTTTGAGTTGGTACCTGATTTTAATGTCACTATTATGTAGATACATGGGATCTCAAGTCATTACACCTGTAATAAAAAGTACCATTAAATATAAGGAACAAAATTGAACGCTAAGGTTACAAAATATTAATTTGAATAGAATAATATTACTGTGATGTGTGAATGAATGATAATTTCTGCAATGAATACATGTGTACTTAATGTCTAACGACTATTTGTTCTCTCCTATTATTATAAAAGGGTTGATATATTACTGACGATTTTAAAGAAATAACCAAGACAGCTGTGCGAGCATGGACTTGTCGAGCGACATATATCCATCGAAAAAAGCATCTGTCCTCACTCACTGTTTAAGAATATCTGTCAATTTTATCGATTTTTGTCGAGTATGTCGATCTTAGCTGTCAAATTTTGTTTAATCCCGAGTTCTATGCTTGCACCCCAGATCAGATAAATTAACAAGAATAGACACAAAAATCAAATGCAGTAATAATTCACATAAATAGAAATATGTGTTATTAGTGGTACTGCAATACTGTATTACAAACAATGGCTAATATAAAAAAAACAACTTATTTTTAAAATCTCTGCGTTTTTAATTGACAGAACTTAGGAAAGTCAGAATTTATTAGCAACTGTTATCAAGAACCCATACACTCAAAATTACTTTTCTTGTAGGACTTTAGATTTAAGCTATTATTGATTATGCAGTATTGCAGTGTCATTAACAACATGACAATAATTATTTACAATGTCATACAATTCATTAATCCCTGCCTCACCTTAATCCGAATAGAAGACACTTTCTTCTAGTGATATATACAGGATGAAATACATTAGCATTAATTTAAAATAAGATTCGACCAATGACTCAAAGTCATAGAGCATGTAGCGCTTAAAATAAGAGGCAAATCAACAGATCTAAAATGTTAATTCATGAAAACCCTAAAAATTGTATCAAATGCTTTGCAATAGCTCTCTGTAACAAAGATAAAGTAAATAAAGATCTTGTTCGCTTTGCAATAGAATATAATCCGAAATAAACATTTAGGAAACACTTATTAAAATAATTTAAAAGTATTGAATTAATACCCCGATATCAATATAAACTAAACACGTTCGAAAACGCGTCTTGTTCGTCTAGTTGATTCACAAGAGCATCACAATGCTACTGACATAGCCCAAAGAATTGCAAAACTTAAGTGGCAGACACATTGCTTGCAGGACTGACGGTTGTTAGGTTGGAAAGGTTTGTTATAATCTTGCCACAAAACACATAGAACAAAGACAGAATTTCTGAATTAATAATAAATATCCAAATAATCATCACACTTGTGTCACAGAGTTGTCTTCGGAATCACCCAACACATATGTCATCACAACATATAGGAACATCATCCTATATGTTCATGACATCATTATAGGAACTGGTAGTTAAAGAAATGCAATCACTTCATTCACAATAGGGCAGGCTTCTATGGAAATGGAATGGAAAAGAGCATAATAATAAAAATAATGATATTATAAGCAATAATATACCAAATATATACACGGTGTTTCATAATAACCAATAAATTATCAATGCGTTATCTAAAACTAATAATTAAATTGTGTTTACCGGTAATGTCATTCAACCAAAAATTGTCATCTAAATCATAGACATGATGATGATACTATGATATACATGAAAATTTTGGGTTGAATGACATTACGTGTATACACATTTTAATAATTGGTTTTAGATACATAACGCATTGATTATTTATTGGTTATTATGAAACACCGTGTATAAGTCCGCATGACATTGTTCAACTACTACCTCAACTACTGGCAGGTTAACAAACTTTGTTATTTACTACTGAAAATGTGAAACAATTTTTTTAAGAACTAATCCTACACAAAATTTGATTAATTTATAAAAAAATATTTCATTTCCGAATTAATAGAATATTTCACTCAAACATGCAACAGATTAACTTTATTGTCTTCACCAATGAAATGTTTGCTTGCTTCAAGCAATCTATGAAAGTAGATAGTCTTTCAAAGTCTTTGGAAGAGGCAGTGATTTCACTGAACCATTGTTGACATATTGTAGAATTGCATCCCTGCAGACGTTTTGAAGAGATTTCACTAGAACAAAATTGGATACATTTAGTGTGCTACTTCGAGTTAATAATTTGTAATCATTATGCATATATTTTTTTTATAATATTCTTTTGACCTACTTTTCTTATACATATACATTAAATCTGGAATCTACTTCATTATTTAAAATGCTATCAAATTATTTTACTGTTTTTGCTCATGATATATTATTACAATTAAATAAGTAAATGCTTTATTTGTATAATTCATACCTCCATACAGTTGAACAATTTTCACTTGTTTTGTTGTTCCATACACATCAACAACAGCATGTAATGGCCCTTGTTTATATGGTATGACTTTAGTACTTGGTCCTTGATCTTCTCCATTGATTATAAAATGCATCTCTGCCAGCTCATGTTCACTATCACTAGTACTTGGACATGGAACAAACATAACACCTATACGACTGCCAGCATCCATAGGCAAAATACCTTGTGGTTTCCCATTAGTGGTAAGTGTTTGTGGCCTTAACATAGATTTTGTAAAGCAGCCGCGCGGGGTGCGAACGCAACGGCTATCGCCAAGAACAGATGTCCGTGTTTCTCTGGACCCCACTAATCCAGGTCCTTGATTTGCCATTTCCAACAATACATTGTTTTGAGACTTAGAAATAGGGAATATCCAGGACATGCCAGTATTGGTGAGATCCGGAAGTGCATACTGTGGCAAACCCCTTTCACCAAGAGCTGCAGTCTGGGGATCCACCGAGGTCAAACCGAGCCGCATATGTCCACTCCATCCACGTTCTGTTTTTTCTATTTCAATTAGAAATATTTCACCAGGGAGCAGAGGCTTTTCACTGAATGTCAAGCCATGAGCAAAACTAGCTTTTCTATAGGCCACGGTGCTGTCTTCAAATAAAATAATATTAGATCCGTGATAATGGTGAAAACGCGACAGCATTGTTTCTCACGAATTTTAAATTCACTTGTGAAAAATCAAATTGATAGCTATCAAAGAAATTACTTTCTAAAGATTATTTCGATTAATGACTGAAAATACACAGACACTGACACCTTCACGATCTGCATCTTACTTGTGTGTTAATTATAAATGGCAAAGGTTTTTATTACAAAATCATTTTGCCAGCGTCAATTCAGCTTTTTATTATCAAAAAGGAACACGATTATGTAGATAGAGAACAAGTTTTCCACTGGAACGTCCGTGGGGACTATAGTCCCCAAAATCTCGATCTTCTCGATCGACCTGGGTACTATGGTACCCAGTTCCCTTTGCGTAAAACCGCGCGGTGTGATAAAAAAATCGCGAAAAATAAAATATTTTCTCTATGGCTTTATTCCTTTGTCAATAGTCTCTTTCATAAGTTGACAGGTGATGTCCAATTTATTTTTAGTCTTAGATTGAAATAAATTTGTCATAGTCTGCGGTTTAACTTACTTGGCCGTATCCATACGTTTCTTACTCCATGACCGATGAGATTTATTGCGTACCTACTTACTTAGTCTGTATTAGTATTTTCGTAGAGTGTTCTATATCAAAATAAACTAGAAGAATTGGGCTACATTATTATGTATGGTTTATGATAGTTTATAGTGTTATATTGCCACACTAAACGTTTTTTTCAAAAAGTGAGTATTTTTGAAATTTTAAGCACTTTAGTTACTATTCTCGTCATTATTCATTCAATTATGAATCCTTATCTAATTAACTATTATAAGTTCATTCCTTATTAAATTAGCTTTCCATACGTATTTTTTATTTAATTTTAGACACAATAATTTATTTTTTGCATTTTTTTTAAATTTGAGGTCGCGCGTGCGCATCTCGCGTATATAATTACGTAATTAATCGATTTTATTATTTTTTTCTTTTTTCATTAAAAATATTACCCAAAACTATTATATATCAAAATAATCTTCAAGAATAGTATAATAATATATATGGTTATTTAAAGTTTTATAAAATAGTTTTTGTGCAAAAATTTTTTTAAAAAAATCGGGTCTTCCGCGACCTTCCGAACATTTTCGCGCTTCATTCATATAATTATTAATCCTTATCTAATTAACTGTTTTAAGTTCCTTCTATATTAAATTACCTTTCCATACGTATTTTTTGTTCTCTTGTAGACAGTATATGTCACTCTCCGCAATTTTTTGAACACTCCGTACGCGCCGGGTTGAGTCATTCCGCAATGGCGGCACCTTTGATATTTGAGATATACTACTTTTTGCTTTTGAAACCCACCACGCTTCGCGTGGCGAGCGTTCCAGTGGGTAAGTATTTTTATAATGGCAAAGGTTTTTTTTAAAAAAACATTTTGCCAGCGTAACGTCAGCTGATAATATACGGTTTTGTTTTTTTTGATAGGTAGGTACGGAAAAATCTATTATGCGCACAACTGTGCGATCCAACCTGAAACAAAGGAAAAATATTGTTACATACAGCCTAATCTACAATGAAATCTATAAAAAGCTAAGATCAATCTTTAGACCTACCCTGCGTTCCGTAAACGATAAAAGTGATAATATCACGAATCCGACCAAAGTCACAACACAACAACACAACCTACTGATTCAATCAATAGCCCTTATATTTTGTGACGATTTAATTTGGTCGCATTCGCGTTATTATCGCTTTTATCGCAATTCGGAACGCACCACTAGTAATCTGTGCCCTGAGGCGCGTTCAGCGCCTCTGGGCTACGTTCCAAAACATCACCCGAGTCTTAAGCTGGACATTGACGATCAGTTTTGCGCGTCAGTTGAACTGACATCCATCCTAAATTTGATCGTGAGTGTCGAATCATCACTCCAGAGTTTTAACTGACGAGCTGCACGAAATTTCCGGGGCTACCATAAATCCAACCCGGCGCGTCGCGCCAAACTGAACGTGAGTGTGTGATCGTCATGCCAATCGCGTCAGTTCGTGCGCAGCGCCCGCGCCGCGCGGTGATTTAGCGTGCTGTGCTGCTGTGTATGGTATTTTGTTGATACAATGACGGCGTCGCTGTCCTCTAGACGTGTCATAATGACAGAATTTATTGAAAAATATAAAAATTCTGAATGTTTGTGGAAAGTATCGGACAAAAATTATAAAACAAAACAGCATCGACAAAAAGCTCTAGATGAATTGCTTCCTATTTTATTTGACGTGAGTTAATTGATTTCTTTTTTTAAGTCATTCCTTCATCCATTGCTTTTTTTTTTGCTTTTAGGTAAGTATTTGGCAACAAAGAGTAACCGCAGTAAGAATTTATGTTTCTTCAGAATCAGAATCCACTTTTTTCTCGACACAAATAGGTAGTACACGTTCTTTAAACAGCCCGGCCGGTCGAAAACTGAAGAGCCGGAGTGACGCCCGTGAATGGGCAAATCTAGTTGGCATAAAACCATTGGAGTAACGCCACAGTTTTACATCTAGACTGACGCGAAAAACTGATCGTCAATGTCCAGCTTTAGACAAATAATACTATAGACTGCGGATGAGCGTGCCGCAGTAAGGGACAGCAAAATACAAGTACATGGATGATTAGGGTTACCCTCTTTATAAAAATTACCCCGAATCGCAAGTTTTTAATACGTTCACCTAATGTCTACAAAAAAGGCAGAAAAAATTGTTAAATATCATTTTATTTATTTAGCGTGCTTATTTTATTATCTTCTTCTTATATTTAAAATCAACTTGTACCTTTTAACGCGGTACACAAACGGGCCATGAGACTCGTTAACGATCCCCTACTCACAAACGGTATTACACACCCAAGTTAAAAAAAAGGAGCTGTTAAACATTATGCCCACGGCCACTTTCTACCATGGCACAGCTCGCCATTGGCAAGAAATTAACCCTCACACCCTAGAACTAAAATGTTCTTGTACTGTATGCTTTAAAATGAATTACCTTCAGCGCACGCTCAGGATTTAGAATGAACGTCGAGATTTTTTCAAGAGACTACAGCATTGGGTTCTTAAAGAAGAGTATAAAAAGTTTTTTTTCAACTACACTCATTAATTTTTATAATATTTATAATAAGTTTTTTTTCAACTAAACTCAACGCTTAAATCAACAGAAAAGGCCACTAAGTAATACATTACTACCCTTTTTTTCGGGGGGGAAATGCTCAACCGCTCCGTACCCACCGTTGGCTAGACGGCAGGCGTGCGTGTGTCTGGCCCGGTAAAGTTCTAGGCCGACCCACTAAAACCCCCGGTGTTCTCCGTGCCATTGTGGACACGCATGGTAATTTTCACACTGCGACTACCGCTACCAGCGCGCCAATACATTACTTCCCTGGAAAACTCGAGGGTAATAATGTTGTATGAAATGTTATTAATGACCTGTTCAAAACCGGTTTTTTTTCTAATAGAACAAGAAGTCGCAATAAGATTCATACAAAAAGTAGGAATTTTTCCAAAGAGGTTTAAGTGGCTGTTGATGAAGCTAGCGACGGTTAGCTTTTACTTTTAATTCAAAAATTGTATTCAAGTGAACATTGTGCAGTGAAAGTGGTGTTATTTTGGTCCACAAACATTCATATTGACGGTAACGGTACGGTACGGTGTGGTGTACCTACATGACGGCGAGTTTTTTTTACGGATTTTCCACCTCATCAGTCGCCACCTTCAAGATAATCTTGAAAGTAGTAGACGAGGTAGAAAATCCACAAACTTTTGTTTGTCACTATGACTCACCGTCATTGTCATATCTAGTGCAGTGGGTCTACGGGGAAAGAAATTATCTGAGGAATTACCCGTGGGTCCACTGTGGGTCATAGCAGTGGGAACACGGTTAAAAGGTCTACGGGGAAAAAAATACCCGTGGACCTACCAGTGGGACATGTTGGTGGAACCACGGGTAATACGTAATGTTTGAGGAATTTAGTAAGAACAATTACATTTTTTGTCATATAAGTATAAATAAGTTTTTCTAAAGTCAACTTCAGCTTTTTATTTATTTTTAATATGTAGATATAGTTGAAAGAAAAGCAGATTACGCACCTCGTGAGCTATTAATGCCCTTGAGTTATTAGTGCCCTCACGCAAGCGTTCGTGCATCAAACATCCGCGGGCATTAATAGCTCACATAGCGCTTGGTGCAACAATCTACTATTAGTGTCGGCATCGCGCAAGCGTTCCCGGTGTTGCAAGCGTCCATAGGCTGCAGTAACCACTTACTATCAGGTGTGTGCGCCTTTTTGCCACCTTAGTGGTGTAGCAAAAAACGAAGATGTGAATTTTCAACAAGCGAGACACTTTTCTATAACCCCCACCAATATAATAAATGCGAAAGTGACTATCTGTTATCTCTTCAGGCCAAAACGGCTGAACTGATTTCGATGATTTTTGGTGTAGTCACAGATAAAACTATGAGAAAGGATATGGGCTAATTTTTATCCAACAAGAATCAATATTTTGAGAGAAATCTAATATTATGTGGGTAACACCCCGTGAGGTGTTCACTCTTACTTTCCGCGATGGGCGAAAGATTCAAAATAATTCAAAATTATTTATTGATTCGTTTCAATCAAGGATTAAATCTATTAATTACAGAACGGTAGAATTAATTCGTTAGTACCCCGCCACTAGCCACCCACCATCGAACTAGGAACTAACCTGTATCTCGAAGTGTAGAGGCGAGTGACTGGATACAAAAAGGTTCAGAATACTACAAACAGAACTCCGAAACAATTGAAAGAAACGATAATAGTAAGGAGACTTAATTCTCAAACGAGACATAGTCGGTTTTTTGAGAATTCGTGTGATAGAAATAATGAGAATTTTAAATTATAACGTTTTGAAAATAATGACATAATATTCTATTACTATAGTTGTCCTCTCAACCGCAAGGTAGTAAAAGTTAATGGTTATAATAACACATGTACATTAACGTATTTGTTAGTAGTGTCTATTGTAGATAACAATTCACAATCTTCGAATTTAACAAATAATTTCAATTGTAAGTCCACCAAAATGTTTTCCAAATTTGCGACTTTTTTTAATAATCTTCTTGATTTTTCTCTAAGGGCTCAGACAACTCATTTTTTTTTCATCCACTTCCTCTTTAGAGTTCGTGGTGTGTAGTTCGGCGACACCACCTAAAATATAAACATAATTTAAATATTACAGAGGCTGAACAAAAATTTCAAGAACATGCCATCCACCTTTAGTTATTTATAGTCAATCTAGTCCCATAATAAACTAACTTGTTGTTGCTTGTTGTACAGTTTTTAGTCAATGGATAAACTTATTCTCACTCATAAATACTTAATTCAAGGTTATATGCTATCTGTGTACCAAATTTCATTAAATTGCGTTTTGTAGCTTTGGAGTGAAATAATAACAAACAAACATTCAACCATCCATACTCACAAACTTTCATGTGTATAATACCTACTAGTATACATATGAAAACACTTCCACGGCAATTTAAGACAGATCGTTCCATAAATCTCCATGATTAGGAATCGAACCCATGACCTCTGGGCGGTATGGTCTCCACTAGACCACTGACTATACCGGGTGTAACTGAACACCCCAATAACATTTAAGGGGCATATAAGTTAGATACTAAATGGACCTTCGGTGCTTGTCTGAGACCTGGAACCCCAATACTTTCAGAGTTATTTGATTTTAAACTGAAAGCAAAAACCTTTATGTGACAACCATAATCAGCTCTTAACACAAAAGAAATTTAAACACAAAATTCCACGTGACAGACGTGAGCTTAGTATTCTTCCTACGTATACGTAGGGCTGTCGGCATTTAATACAAAAAAATAATTAATTTAGTTTTAATGACGTGAGCGTAGTATTCCTCGTCCGCTTACGTAGGGTTGTCGGCACTTAATACCAAAAAATAATTTATTTAGTTTGTATGGGAAATAACGAAGGTTTGTTAGCGCTAATATTTTTCTTACAGAATCGCTACTTCTGATGGATACATACCCTTAAATGTTATTGGGGTGTTCAGTTACACCCTGTATATATTAATATAATATGTATTATATTAAGTATACAAGTTTATTTTTTAGTTATGACAAAAATTTTGTGTGCTTGTACAGACAAGCAAACTGAATAACTTTCACTATGGGACCAACTTTGAAATCGCAAAAAAAAATCAGCTGTTCCATACAAATGTTCAACATTCACTGAACCTAAATGTATGGAACAGCACATTTCTTTTTGCGATTTCAAAGTTGGTGCCATAGTGAAAGTTGTTCAGTTTGCTTGTCTGAACAAGCACACAAAATTTTTGTCATAACTAAAAAATAAACTTGTATATACACGGTTATTTTTTTATCACCCTGGTTATTTTAAGGGTGGCTTCAGGATACGGTAGAAGAATTATTTAACCATTAATAATAAAATTTACTCACCTGTTTAATTAGATATTTATGATCTAAAATATCCAAAAAATACTGCACTGGTATGGACACTGAGTGAAGTTGTAGGCAAAACATTGAATGAACGCGAACTGGCAACAACGTCGCCGATTCAAAGTCATCACTGAGTTGATCACAATTTCACCTTCCTACTTTACGGGCTTAGGACCGGCAAAACAAAGTTTTTAAAGAAAACAAACAGTACTTAATAGGTATTACCGTTATGGTAGGTTGTTTTGGCGTAGTTAAAAAATTGGAATCAACTTTAAATACTTACCTACATAGGAAACAATTTAAATCAACTTTAGTTCTAATAACAAAAGAGTTCTAAATTTAAAGGAAGTCCTCTAACTCATACATAGTCGTGCACGTTTAAAACTATACATGACCACAACAACATATTACTTTGGTTAGTGTTTAACGTCTCGAAATGCAGTTTTCGCTTCCAAGTCTTACGTTTGTGGGTTCACTTTCTTACACCAAACACTTAATTTCACTTCACAAGTAAAAGTCTACGGTCTACCGGAGTAAGGTCTGTGTATTCGCTAGATGTGTTAACTTGAAACTAAAATTCCGAATGCGCCCGATTGCCGCGCGTCAGGCGCGGGCGCGACATCGCGATACGTTCACACGCGCCGGGGTCAAAGGCGAACTAAAGCCGGCCGGCTCGTGCCGACAAGCGACAGCAAACAACAAAACGCCGCCGCCGGCGCTCGGCGCCGGCGCCGACTGTCTCTGTCTTTCACTATTGTAGTATCTAGTGCAATAATAACTCTTATTTCAAACGAGTTGTAGATTGATCTTGCTTGAATTAATAATGCGACGTTGCCGCATTTTCCTAAGCCCGTAGTAGTAAATGCTTTATTCATTCATAATCTTACCTTATCTTGTAGTAAACAAGAACAATGTCTATAATTTAATATTATTGGCGGATAAAATTTAAAAAATATAACCACATGTTTTTTTATTGATATGAGTCGTCTAGCGTCTACCGAGCTGCCTCTAAAATGTTCCAGTATGATAAAAAAATAACCGTGTATAAACAAATAATGTAAATAAATTGTTGCCACCAGAAGACGCTGTATTAGCATGATATGACTAGGAGTGTGAACTAAGTACCTAACACACTAAAGTTTCATAATATAGAAAAATGTTTAAAACAAATTCAAAAAACACTTACGTTCAAGGATTCAGTTTCCTGTATCTCCATTGCTATTGCAGAACTGGACGAATCAAAAACCATGAATTTTTTAACCTGAAAAATTATTAAATAAATTATGTAAAGGTACTAAAATACATACAGTGGACGGTGCGTCAAACTTTACGTTTGCAATACGAGAACAAGTGGTCGGTTCAAACGTCAAAGTGTATAACTTGACGTGGTGCCGACTGTACATACATCCATATGCCTTATAATGTCGAATAATTTTGCTAGAGACGTTTAGTTGTACATTGATTGTATTTGAAATTGTAGAATATAGTGATAGGTGACTAGCTCATCAAATAAAACCAATATCATCTTTTACAATATGCTAGGGAATGCACCACCAACACAGGAAAATACTGTTCATTTATTTTCAAGAGAAGTAGTATAACATCAAATATACAGTTACTTTTTATCACCCCGGATAATTTAAGGGACGCTTCAGAACACATCCATTATTTTTTTTAATATTGCACAACACTAGTGCAGTATTTTATATATTTTAGTAAATTAACATGCAATTTTTTTATTAATGTTTAAATCATTCTACTACCATGCGCTGAAGTGTCCCTTAAATTATCCGGGGTAATAAAAAGTATATATATACACAAATGTTATGTTTCAAAATAACCAAAAAATAATCAATTCTTATCGAAAACTCATTATTAAAATGTCCCATCGCTAGCTGTTTATACGTAATGTCATTCAACTCAAAATTGACACGTAAATCATAGTCAATTTTGGGTTTAATGACATGTAAATCATTGTGTTGGGAGCACTATGCACCTAATGCTAGTAAGCATACTAAACGTGCCAAAGAAATATACATGTTCACATAGATACATTCAAAAACCATCTGGCACAGTTGAGTAAAAAATTATTCAATTTACAATTTGATTTGTATATCACAGCAGTTTTTTTTTCAAATTAAATTAAAAAATATTTTCTATTGGTGTTGCTGAAATACTTTTAATAAAAAATTCCTTAATATGTTAATTTTACCTCAATTGGAACAGCCTCGGGATGAAGGTATGTTTTATTGCCTTTTTTCATTAAAAGTTTTCTGTCAAAGTGTTGACAACACATTCTGCATCTAGCGTTTGGCTCCTAATTAATTCTCCTTGTAGCCGCAATCCATAAATTGCGTAACTGTGGGCTTTCAGGGAACCTGTAAGTTATATTTAAGATCAACCTTAATAATAATAAATATTAATATAGACAGCTCCATCTAGTCCCAAGGTAAGTTTAACACACCAATATTATTATACTCTTTCACACATACCTACCTACTTGACAATAGAAAAACATATAATAATAATAATAAATTAAATATATTCAGTGTACCTACATAAATATTCTTTTATGCTATTACAATATTTTTCGTACAAATATTTTGATTATGTTATTTTAAAAGGATTCCCTTCAATTTAATTTATGTTTTCAGGTAATAAATTATATAATAATATAGTCATGTTAACTGCATTTATTTCTACAGCGTACTATATACCCCTTATTAGGGGTAATATTTATGGAAAATGATGGCCAACCTGAGGTTTCAGGTTATGTAGACATTTTCCTATAAAATATGAAATAAACACTTATTTTATGTTAGGAACACGTCAGGGTATACTATGTGAATTGGTTAGACAAATTAGCAAGTGAAACCTCGGTATGATAACTCAAATAAAGTAAATATTATATTTCAATTACTTACAAGTGAAAAGACAATCCCTCAATTTTCGTCCTACTGTTGCTTTTGCACCATAAACACTACACCACACCATTCTTCAGTCTGGTATCGTTAATTCACGTAGTTGTGCACAAAAATAAACACTGTATTTTAGGAAAAAATAGTAAATTCCGAGAGCACAAAATCGAACGCGTCACAAACGTCAAACTTTGTTTAGATCATGATGTGCTGACCTTGAAAAAACCAGCACGCGATGAGGGACAAAAAATGCCGAAGTCTATTTCGTTTTTACGCATGTAATTCAATATTTTCGTCTCTTTTATGTGCGAGTGAATAGACAAACATCCAGCATTCTATTGTATACTCTTTCTACGACCCGAGTGCACTCGGTCACCCGAAGTATGTCCTAAAACATTTCGGGTGCACTCGAGAGTGTCGTACTTGTAGTGGCGTGTCCTAAAACGCTACGGAGTGCACTCGATCGAGTAGAATCTTACCCGCATAATATAGCAAGGTGTAATTTCACTCGATTGGATTTGGCGGCAAATTGCATGGATTTTAAAGTTGTGTGTGATTGTGATTACAAAGATTTCATATTCACACACAATTTGTGTATCTCGGAGAGCGAGGATGCGCTTCGTAACGTCGACAATAAGTTAATTTTAAATTAAAGACTATAGGTATCGTAAGTGACACGATTGTAAAATTGGCCTTCATTTCCGCTGAAGCTAGGTTCGGCCGCGATTTAACAGAATTCATATTCTGTTGGTTTTAGCATTTTCGTAGATGAAACATAGGAATGTAATCCATGCATTAAAGCAAATTGACGCGCCGATGAATTATATATTTTCTTATTTTTGTATACTTGGTTATGTAAACAAAGCAGACAACACTCTTGCCGTTTTATAACAACCAACACTCCGACCACCCTAACCGGCCACTCTCCCCCCAACACCTACTCACTCCGGGGGGCTACCGCCTAACTCATAGCGATCACTCGCTCTCGCTTACGTGACATTAGAACAATAGTTCAAATGTCACTAGTGACATTAAAACTATTGTTCTAATGTCACGATAACGATAGCGAGTGATCGCTTTGAGTTAGGCGGTACGGCCTCCGGTAATGTTTTGGAACGTAGCCTGGGTGTAGTTGTCCGGTTGTTTTTTAACTCGCTCAGAGGCGTTGAACGGATTGCAGCAACCAAATCTTTTATCTCCCTCTTTCACATGATTTTTTATTTCTCTCTCTTTCTAGTAGATGACATTATAGAATATGGCCGCCAATATCATCCAATCACGTAAGAGTATTTCAGTAATAAACGTCAGAGCGTTTTACAACCATCAAATTCGATGGTTGTTCGGTTGTAACCTCAGATTAACTAAACCAATGGATTCGCAATGTTATTATATGTCTCAAATAAATTTGCGTCCAGTTCAGTCCGCCATTACAAAGCACCGTGTTTGTTGTTGTGCTAAAATATCAGTCGGTGAGCATTATTTGTGAGTGCATTCTACAGTTATACGTTTTTTATTGATTTTTTTAATGAATTCTATAAAGAAAAACATAAAAAGTGTGGAATCTTGGATGCGGCGTCCCTAGTTTTTTTCCGCCATCTTAGAGCACCAACCCAAATGCTGGCACGCTTTTTTCGTAGGTATTTCATGTCTATTGGTTTCTATTGTCTAAGGTTGTAACTCGCGCCGACACTCTAAGGTCTTGAACGGGCGGTTGTTTCACCCGGTTGTCACGCTCGAAGGCATTGAACGGGGTTAGAGCGAAAAGTTGTACTTCGCGCGAAGGCTCTGAACGCGTCTCTGTGCTTTAGACTTTAAGCATAGGCATAGATATAGAATGGAATAGATGGCCTATAAAAGCCGTCAAACATGAGGAACAGAGATAAACTTATACACATTGCCAAAGGAAAGAAGAAGACGGCATCATTTTTTTTGTCCTTGTTACCGTATATAGGTGAAACTGGTAGTGGGGATTGTTTATCACCAGAGTCTGGTGCTAAACAAATACGTGGAAGAAATTTGTTGTGTGAAGTATAGCTCACTGTGCAATTATTAAACAGTTTAATTAGTGTATTTGTGAACTATTTGACAATTTAAATCATGGTGCACTGCTCCGCTTTAGGTTGTAATAGTGATAGTGCTAGAAAACAGGAAAATATAACCTTTCACAGGTATGACCTAAATTGTGTCAATATTAAGCGCCAAAACTATTTTTTAAATTATTAATACAAGTTATATTGCAATATTTTATCCTTCTACTATGGTTCTCAATCATATTAAGTTTCAAACTAATTATTAAGGTTACTGTTAGCCTAATAAGTTAAGAATGTCGCCATTCAATATGGTCACGTATACAGCCAACGCGTATAACATTTTGCCGGGTTATAATGATACCAGTTACGCTACGACTATTTTTCCTTGATTCGTAGGTAATTTGTTACGTGAAAGGAAACTCACATATTAGTTTCTGTGTTACATTAATATTGACATATTTAAGTATACAATTTTGAGCATTTTAGATAACAAAGGTAATTCTTTTGAAGTTAAACTTTCTATTCGCTTGTTTGTCTGCATTTAACAGATTTCCTTCGGAGATAACTACTCGAAACAGTTGGGTTAAAGCTACTGGTCGATTGAATTGGCAGTCAACCAAGCAATATGTTCTAAGCATTTTGAACAACAGTGGATTCAGAAAAACAAAAAAGGCACTTTTCTTGGTGCTATTCCTAACTTTTTCACAGGTCAGTAACTTATACATATTATATCTACAAAGTAAATACCCTATCAAGCGGAAACCTATATTTATTTTTCACAAACCCAACTATTTGTATGAGGGATTACAAAATTAATTTTACAGTTTTGGATTAATGACACCAAAATTTTTATAAAACTATTTTAACATGGGTAGGTATCTAATTCTTTTCTACTATTTTGAAATGACCAGAAATATTATTAATGGTTTGATTTTGGACATTTTCTATTTATATAACAAGTCTGACCATTAGTACAGATACAGTATACAAATTTCTTAATTATTATTTTTAATATTGTAAAATTAACATCTGCTTTTATTTTTAACCTGTATACATATTGTTTCAGGACGCATCGGTGTTGGATTTCGGTTCAAATTTGAATACGCCCCGAAAGAGAAAAATGCGGCTTCAAATGCTGCGTTTGAAACAATCAGCGAGGTCATCAAATAAAAAACTACGGGCAGTGCGTCAATCGCTTAGACGATTGGGAAAAAAGTAGCCACACTTGAAAATGTGTTAAATGATTTGGAGTGTAAGTTAATGATGCAAAATGAGCAGTTGGACATTTTAGATACTGTAGGAAGAACCAATAGAGATTTTCTGAAAATATTATTAAGTACATAAAATGCAGTGAGAAATAAAATGTCACAAATGTGTGGAATCACTGTTTGCCTCTGAACCATATAATAGTCTGCAATTGAAAAAAGACAAAGACGGATTATATTATCCGTCCAAATAGGTGACTAGTTACCACGTGCGAAGTTGCTGAAAAAACATATCGTAGAAATAAACCTTTGGAAATAAAATTACTATGCATTCCCTTTTGCACCAATGCTTAGAAAAATTGTTAAATCAATTAATTTTCTAATGAACATTTTACTGAAGAGTTTACGCATAATCACTACCCGCTTTTGATAAAATGTATTTGTAAAAAATATTTAAATACGCGAATTCATTGCTAATACGCTTTATTCGATGACAATAACGGTGTTATTGAAATATAATTTTAGAAAATGTTTATTTAAAATGTAATATTTATACATTTTCTAAATCTTCACAAATATTTAGTAAATGTATAAATATTGGATTTTAAATAAATTGCAGAGATAAAAAACAATGATATTGCCTGCTGTATTCTTAATCGAGCGACGATCTTCGCAAGGTACTTAGCTGGCAAAAGCTGGAAGCGAGTGGTCGCGGATCGTACTCAGTGGCGAGCACTTGGAGAGGCCTATGTCCAGCAGTGGACGCGTGTGGGCTGGTGATGATGATTTCTAATATTTTTTCTTATATTTGTAAAGATGTTTACATAATAGCTTAAATAATTAAGTAAAATGTTTTAAAACTAAATATATTCGAGTAAATCCGAAAAGTGTAGTTTTATTTAAAAGTGTAAATAACTTTAGACTGCGAAGGTTGAAAGAAGAATACGATAAAAAATTTTGCAACTTCCACTTTTATTTTTGAGACATATTGTTGAGCGAAGGGCGCTCATTAAAATGTCTCAAAAAAAATACGTAGATCAACCATCCCTTTTACCACTATAAACATAAAGTAGGGTAAAAATTAAAGCAACACTGGTATACCCATCTACTTTAGGCAGATATGACGTCATCTATGTCTGTCCCTTACGGGTATACGGTCACGTGCTATCTATTCCATTCTTTATCACTGGAACGTCCTGGGGACTATAGTCCCCAAAAATCGTAAGCTTCTCGATCGACTTGGGTACTATGGTACCCAGTTCCCTTTGCGTAAAACCGCGCGGTGTGATAAAAAAATCGCGAAAAATAAAATATTTTCTCTATGGCTTTATTCCTTTGTCAATAGTCTCTTTCATAAGTTGACAGGTGATGTCCAATTTATTTTTAGTCTTAGATTGAAATAAATTTGTCATAGTCTGAGGTTTAACTTACTTGTCCGTATCCATACGTTTCTTACTCCATGACCGATGAGATTTATTGCGTACTTACTTAGTGTGTATTAGTATTTTCGTAGAGTGTTCTATATCAAAATAAACTAGAAGAATTGGGCTACATTATTATGTATGGTTTATGATAGTTTATAGTGTTATATTGCCACACTAAACGTTTTTTTCAAAAAGTGAGTATTTTTGAAATTTTAAGCACTTTAGTTACTATTCTCGTCATTATTCATTCAATTATGAATCCTTATCTAATTAACTATTATAAGTTCATTCCTTATTAAATTAGCTTTCCATACGTATTTTTTATTTAATTTTAGACACAATAATTTATTTTTTGCATTTTTTTTTAATTTGAGGTCGCGCGTGCGCATCTCGCGTATATAATTACGTAATTAATCGATTTTATTATTTTTTTCTTTTTTCATTAAAAATATTACCCAAAACTAATATATATTAAAATAATCTTCAAGAATAGGGCTATAATAATATATATGGTTATATAAAGTTTTATAAAATAGTTTTTGTGAAAAATTTTTTTTTTTAAAATCGGGTCTTCCGCGACCTTCCGAATATTTTCGCGCTTCATTCATTTAATTATTAATCCTTATCTAATTAACTGTTATAAGTTCCTTCTATATTAAATTACCTTTCCATACGTATTTTTTGTTCTCTTGTAGACAGTATATGTCACTCTCCGCAATTTTTTGAACACTCCGTACGCGCCGGGGTGAGTCATTCCGCAATGGCGGCACCTTTGATATTTGAGATATACTACTTTTTGCTTTTGAAACCCACCACGCTTCGCGTGGCGAACGTTCGAGTGGCTACGACTTTAAGTCATTGGAGCTCAGAAGAATAACTAATGCAACGAGACGTGCTTGAAACGGAACAGGGCCTTAGTCTGTGCCCATGCCCAATGGTGGCCCAATGTCTTTTATCTGTCAAATTCGTTTGCGATGCTATCGCCTATCTAGATGTCCAAAAGTGAAGAATATTACAAAATTAAGAAATTACTCTGTTGTTAATAAACCCTTTTTCAACAATTGGAAAACTTTCAAGCCTGTTAAATATTTTATTCATTCAAGATTTTCTAACTTGGTCATACTCAACAGGTTAGAAAAATATTGTATAAATTGTTTTCAACTTAGCTCTAATTGTTGGAATTTTATTCTAACTTTTCTTTAAGTGTATGGTAATCGCATCGTTTATTTGGCTATTAATAATTATCGCATTACCTATATATAAATTAACAGATATGTAGCCGGCAATAAGCTTCATCGATCTGTCAACCGTTATCTTCGCAAGTCGTTTTTATGTCTAGCTAGGCACAAATTATGTGTTTAGGTTTGTCTAGGTAGTCATTTAACTACTCAATATTTTTTAAAAATGACATTAAATATTTAATAATAATGATTTGTGGTCTTATTAGTAATTATTTAAAATAGCAAGAAAACTATTAAATACTCTCATTCTTTAACAATGTTTTAAAGTATTTTCTCTTAATTTTAACCTGCATTTAAATCCACATTTCATATAATAAAACTAAACGTAATAATTTGATATACCACTTTGCTTTTGTGCAAGTCTGTTGCAAAATACTGAAATAAGCACAGCATCCCATTCACTGGCTGTATCAGTGTCATTATCAAATTAGATTTCATTCGTGGCGCAAGACTAAATGATAACATCAGCATGAGTACTTGGCTAAGAAGTTTATTTTGCACAATTTCTCACATAGTTTGTAGTTTTAATGTGTTAATATATTCTTTTAACAGTGTAAAAGCCATGGGTGCCTTGAGTCCATTGGATCCATCATCATATTCCCGTCCAGGTAATTTAATGATTGAATATTAATAAATAATAGACTGTGGTATAGTAAATTCAATTTTAAATTATGTTATGCATTACATGACTATAATTTTATTAAAAGTAATGTTTATTACAAAGTTATCGTCATATAAATAATTGTAGACCTAAAAAATGTCTTCATTGGTTGCATATGTTAAGGCCATAAATATTACACATATCAAAAAATGTCATCCCTTTATTCATTTAAATCTTAAAATTAAATGTAAAAAACCTTTTTAAAAACAAGCTTTTATTTAAATGCGCTAAAAAGAAAAAAATAGACTTTTACACTAAAACTTTTACTTATAGCGTTATTTCACATTTAACACAATTTATATGACATAAAAGATTGTCGCGAGATTTACTTATGTGTAGTAACTTAAAAATACTTTAAAGAGTACTTTTAAGTACCTACTCGTATTTACTGAGTTTGATAATTGTAATGTATAAAATTATTCACATCAAATTATTTAATTTACTTGTTTATCTACAAAAGTAAATCTCGCGACAAGCTTTTATGTCATATAAATTGTGTTAAATGTGAAATAACGTTATAAGTAAAAGTTTTAGTGTAAAAGTTTATTTTTTCTTTTTAGCGCATTTAATTAAAAGCTTGTTTTTAAAAAGGTTTTTTTATATTTAATTTATTTTTTACTTTTTAGATATCACTGAACACGTTTCTCAGTCTGTTCATCTAATTCAACGCATCATTGTTGCAAGGTCGTTTGCCGGAGTGTCTATACAGAATTTCAGCTCAATCGGTTAAAGATATCTACTTCAAAATTGATTTTTTGGCTTTAGAAGTACGCCATATTGGATTAATAGTGACACCACTTTATTTTTCAAGTTATTCTTAGCAAGGCTTTTTATTTGATACCCATATTGTAGGAGTGCATTTAAAATAATTGGTCCGCCATCTTGGGTATGCCGCCATCTTGGATTTAGAATGATTTCACACAGTTATTTATGCATTTTCATCCAAACTGTGTGTGTATACATAATTTCAGCTCAATCGGTTAAAGATATCTACTTCAAAATTGATTTTCAAGCTTTAGAAGTCCGCCATATTGGATTAATAGTGACGTCACATTATTTTTCGAGTTACTCATAGCAAGACCTTTTATTTGATACCCATATTGTGGGGGTGCATTAAAAATAAATGGTCCGCCATCTTGGGTATGCCGCCATCTTGGATTTCGAGTGACGTCACACAGTTAACCATGCATTGTCATCTAAACTAAACGTGTATACAATATTTCAGCTCAATCGGTTAAAGATATCTGCTTCAAAATTGAGTTGCAAGATTTCACCCGAACATACATACTTACATACTTACATTGCAAGTTAAATAAAAGCTTGTAAAAAGTGTAGACTTTTTTAAGGAATACCCATTCAATCCCAATTTGATGAGCAATCTTTCCATTACTTATTTAAATTTATTTATATAAAATTAATAAATGACAAAAAGCTACTTCAATATATTTATATTGATGTTAACAAGGTATATTTTGCATGTGTAAATTGTTGTTCCTGTGTGTGTCTTTTTATGTTAAGATGCCTCTTACACTTTTTGCAGGAAAATGACATTTTCTTGCGCTAAATTTATTATTACAAAAACGATTTTCATACAAATCAATACTAGAGGAAAATAGGTTTATTCTTAATGTTGCTAGTGGTAAGAACAGATTTTCTTTCACTGCTTTAGTTTTTTTTGGAATAATCGTTCTTCCTTTACCTTGTTTGGCAGAATGTCATGAAATAGACTAACTAAAACGGCTAAATCTCCAAGTAAACTCCAATAAATTTACTAGAACAAAAACACAAGATATCAGAAATATATATTTGTTGACTTGACAGTTGGAAAGACTTTTTTTGTTAAGCGTCCCATTTATTTAAAAAAAAATATTTAAGTGTTTACAAGTTTTTACAAAATATGACTGAAATATGAATTTTAATAAATATGATGACACTAACGTTCATTTTAGAATTGTTAAAACTATATTTACAATTAAAAAGCTATGTCAAAATAATTTATGTTCTTCAACCAATCGAAAGGTATAATTTTTAAAATAAAAAGATAATATTTTTTTATTACACCTTAAACGTCGGCCGTAAATGCAATAAATTGTACCTATGGTAAAAACTCGCGTCAATCAGTCGAGCGCGAGCGCTCATCGAGGTAGGACCTGTGTCAGTTTGCGCCGCACAAGGCTGTTTTACGATCGTCTACGTCGTAATCGTCGTAATTCTTGAAATATAAATAAAAAATTTGGACAAGGACCAATACTAGGAAGCGCACGAGTTGATAGTTTTCAAGCAGATAATTTTTTCGCTATCTTACAAGAAAAATATAACATCTTGAAAATCTGACTGGGATGAAATTTCGCAAAAATGCAGAGATTTGAATCGTTAGATGCCCCTTGCGTTTCCAAAAAGATCACAGACACCCAAATTTTTTTCTTAAATTGGTGAAAATCATAGTTATCCAAAAAAGGTAGACAAATTTTCCGAAAAAGTAAAAAAATACCTTATTGATTTTTTGTATTGAGCCAACAGTTAAAAAATTTCCCTCCGAAGCAAGTGGACAGATTCGCAACTGGACAGATTTTCAGGTGGACGGATTGGCAACTGGACAGGACATGTACAGCCCATGACATAACGACAACCACTTGTATGTTTATTGTTTGTCCAGTATTGATTTGATTCTATTTAGTATGGAGCCGGGACTTAGAATATTTTCGACTGTTTTCGTAAGGAATTTGAACCTTGCATAATTTGAAGAAAAATATTTGCAAAAATATTTATAGCTCGAAAACGGTGCATCGGAGCTAAAAAATAACGAAATTTTTGACCCCCCATACACCGCCACAACAAATAAGGACACATTATAAGGACTTATCAAAAAATGGCCAAGTGTGAGTTTGACATTTTTTCATACAATTTTTTTTTTTTATGGAGTTTAGTTCAGATAGCACCTTGTGTAGCAAAGGGGGTGCGATTTTTAATTGAACTCATCCATACTAAATACGTAAAATACGTAAAAAGAGCTCCATACAAAAATCTGTTGAATTTTTTTTGTTTTATTTTTTACTTTTTCGCAAAATTTGTCAACCTTTTTATATAACAATGATTTTCGCCAATTTGAGAAAAAATATTGCATGTATTTAGTCTGAATTCTATATTGCTTTGAAACTTCAATCTCCTAAATATGTTTCTTTTTCCATATTAATACCTAAGCCGAATGATTCAATCAATATTCGTACCTATTAGTATGGTACTATTCATTGTATCAAAAGTGGTAGAAATCTACAGTACTAATAGTACTAATACTCGTACTGTACGATTACGGTTCAAACCCAATAATGTACGAATAAGGACAAGACAACTGACCACTTCCACGGCGGCGGCGTCCTAACGGCGTGTTTAGTAGAGGATATAACAAGCTGGCACCTACCCATGTTAAAATAGTCATATAAATATTATGGTGATATTAAAAATTCTAAAGTGAAAAATTAGTTTAGAAATTTTCCATACATTTTTTACTAATCGAACTATTTGTATAAAGTAAATTGAATTTAATTTTATAATTTTGAATCGGATGACACTTATACAAGGTTATTTTTTAATTATCACAAAAAATTTGTGTGCTTGTTTTGTTCAGACAAGCAAACTGAACAACTTTCACTATGGGACCAACTTTGAAATCGCAAAAAAAAATCAGCTGTTACGTACATCTAGGTTCAGTGAATGTTGAACATTTGTATGGAACATCTGATTTTTTTTTGCGATTTCAAAGTTGGTCACATAGTGAAAGTTGTTCAGTTTGCTTGTCTGAACAAGCACACAAATTTTTTGTGATAATTAAAAAATAAACATGTATAAATATGTTAGAAAGAATATAGGTGATCGTTTCGCCATACAACATGTATTAGTGATAAGCAATAATGCTTACCATGGCATTTTAACTGACAAATAAATTTTATTCTTACTTTATACAAATATTATAAACAATATACACGGTTATTTTTTTATCACCCTGGAAAATTTTAGGGACGCTTCAGGACACATCCAATATTATATAAAAAATAAAAAAAATGAAATAAAAAAATAAAAAAAAATATAAAAAAAATAAAAAAATCTAAAAATGCTGCTCTCAACTAGTGCAGCATTTTTTGTATTTTTTAAAAAATTAATATAAAATTAAGGAGGGGGGTTATTTTTTTTATTTATATTTAAATCATTATAATACCATGTCGTGAAGCGTCCCTTAAATTTTCCAGGGTGATAAAAAAATAACCGTGTATAATTATCGAGAACATCCAATGCGTGCGTTTTTTGATAAGCACGACACTATTGCTTGTACTGCGTTAATGCTCATTAAACCGAATTCGTTACTACCGAAAGCAGTGTACTACATTACGCGCTCTGAGTAATATGTTAAAAATCGCGTGCATACCTACATTGCCGGTAATGTATATTTTTTAGAAAAATATTATGTGACTTATCGTTATGATCAAGTTGTGGTGGATTATGACTGAAAACAGTTATTATAAACAAATTTACTACTTACTGATGTTGGAGGTACCTAGGTTTTCTTCGATTTTCATGGGATCCCATAATCAGATCCTGACTTTGGTGACAGTGGGTCCAGCCCAAAAAAGTATACTCTATCGAATACGAACAGAATTCCGAATACACAAAAAAAAAGACAAAAAACGTAGGTACGCATCGAATTGAAAACCTCCTACTTTTTTAAAGTTGGTTTAAAAAAAAACAAATTACCTTTTATAAAGAAATATCTTCCAATGAACCTTTTTCGACACTTAAGTACTAATATTCAGTAAAAACAAACTAAAATAATAAATTCAAGTATCAATTTACGCTGGCTGACTAGTCACACTATATCGGCGCGTCTTGTTGTCTCTCGCTCGAACACAGACCTCGCAGTCGGCACCTTACATCCGCATTTACCTAAACTTGAGCAGCGAAATTTTGTGAAATGGCTCTTAATGTACACTTTTGTAATGTAAAGGTTCTTTTTTAGGTGTGGGTTTTGCTTTCATATAATATACAAAGTAACAACAACATATCATACAACAAACAAAGCCGACATTTAAATAAATTTGATGTTAACTTGACTATTTTTAGTGGTGCTACCAGAATTACTTTCTATTCTTCTGAATCACATGTAACATGACAAACTGTTCGGCCAGCCCCCTTAGACAAGATGTCTTTCGATAACCGCTAACGCAATCGCTAAATGGACAATGTATGAGATTTGACAATTGCGCTCGAAAGCTAAGCGAGGGCTTATGTCAAATCGCATACATTTTCCTTCTAGCGATTGAGTTAGCGATTATCGAAATGCGTCTTGTCTAGGGGGGCTGATCGGTTGTGATGTGACTACTTAAGAGGCCTATTACAAAAAAATGTGCAGATTGAATTGTATACCTTTCGATGGCCGCAATAAATAACATTTAAGTACTTGATAAAACTAGTTCATATTATTATCTGCAATAATAATAAACTTTTTTTTAATATGGTAATAGTAATTTTCCCGAAGTAGCGATTTAGGAGTTCTAATTTACAGACTCTGTTAAATATAAACTATCAAAATATTTATTTTATATGACACAATATCCTTCACTGCAATAATAATAAAATATATTTTCGTTATATGGCTCCTAATTAAAGAAAAACATTCTTCGTCTAAACAAATTTTCTAACAAAATTGTGTTGAAACAATTTATAAATTTATTTATTTAGTTGTCACAAAATTCACACCTCTTGGAGGAAGTAAATAGTGTACAAATTAAACTTAAAACCTACAGCCAATTAAGGATTTACATTTTATAAATTGAAACTTATCCGAATAGACAAGCATAATGGTTAAAACACTAACATTATATAACATTAAAAAAATTAAATAAAAAATAATTGATAGAATATGAAACGTTGAAAAAATATAATAATAATCATACTCGTGACTATAACAAAATTAAATTAAATTCAAAATAAATCAACATTAAAAATACAATTAAAATAAAATAAGAAATAATATAAATGTCAAACAAAAGGTCAGTAGCTAATAATTGTATGCATGTCAAATTAAAGTTACAAGTCGGATTATGTATGAAGTTCTCCATCAATTAAACATAATTTTTATGCCAAAGGTTTTTTAATGTTTGCTTAAACTGTTGTATTATTTGTATGTTTATAAATCTATACTATGATCTTTTATGCAGGATTAGATAGCTAACGCCATAAACAACAATGTTTCTTCTACGACTTTTGATAATTCTAATTGTAGCAAATTGCAATTATTCCTACGGTCAGTCAGATGATCCGAGGCCAGGGCGGCCTGTCGAGGCAACCACGGCAGAAAACGTCGAAAAACTTGAAAAAATCATATTGGAAGATGCCCGTTTAAAGAAGAAACAGCTTGCAGAAATGATTGGAGTATCAGCTTCAACCATTTTGAACATCCTACACGACCATCTTGGCATGTCAAAGGTGTGTGCAAGATGGGTGCCGAGAATGCTCACGCCACACAAGAAGCAGCGGCGAGTTGAGTGTTGTCGCGAGTTTTTAGCGCTCTGTGGTGAACGAAAGCATGAAGTTTTTAACCGAATTGTGACTGGAGATGAAACTTGGGTTCATCATTATGAGCCTGAGTCCAAACAAGACTCCATGCAGTGGCACAAAAAGGGCACACCACCTCCGAAGAAATTCAAAGTGTCTCCGTCGGCTGGAAAACTCATGGATACTGTTTTCTGGGATTCAGAAGGAATCCTCCTTATTGATTATAAAGAAAAGGGTGTCTCTATCACTGGAGAGTACTACGCTGCACTATTAGAACGTCTGCGAGATACTGTGAGAGAAAAAAGACGGGGAAAATTGACTAAAGGTGTGCTCCTTTTGCACGACAATGCACCCGTGCACAAAGCGCAAGTTGCGATGGCTGCTGTTCAAAGAGTGTGCTTCGAAATCTTGGAACATCCTCCCTATAGCCCAGATTTAGCCCCAAGTGATTATTATTTGTTCCCAAAAATGAAAAAAGAGCTTCGAGGGAAAAAAATTTCTAGCGATAAAGAAGTGAAGAGCGCAATTTCGGCCTATTTTGACGACAAAGATAAATAATTTTTTTTCGAAGGTAATAAATTAATTGATAGGTCTAATAAATGTATTAGAGTTAAGGGGGAATACATTGAGAAGGAAAAATAATTTTGTTTTATTTCTTACTTTTTACCCTCCATTCCGCGAACTTTTTGACCCACCCTCGTATGAATTCAAAATTTGAAAACACATTGGTACGTGGCGGGGTCCGAACCGCTACCTCCCGATTGGAAGGCGACAGCCTTACGCACTACGCCATCGACGAGACAGACGACAGGAGTGGGTACTACACGGGAATTCGACTTTATTTTAGTCTTGTCCATGTTCATTTTAAGAGCCATTTCACAAAATTTCGCTGCTCAAGTTTAGGTAAATGCGGACGTAAGGTGCCGACAGCGAGGTCTGTGTTCGAGCGAGAGACAACGCGACGCGCCAATATAGTGTGACTAGTCAGCCAGTGTAAATTGATACTTGAATTTATTATTTTAGTTTATGTTTTTACTGAATATTAGTAAGTGACGAAAAAGGTTTATTAGAGGATATTTCTTTATAAAAGGTAATTTGTTTATTTATTTTTCTTTTCTTTTAAACCAACTTCAAAAAAGGAGGAGGTTCTCAATTCGATGTGTACCTATGTTTTTTGTCTTTTTTTGTGTATTCGAAATTCTTTTCGTATTCGATAGAGTATATTTTTTTGGGCTGGTCCCATTGTCACCAAAGTCAGGATCTGATTATGGGTACCTCCTCTAACCCTTAAATTATATAGGTACCTCCAACATCAGTAAGTAGTAAACTTGTTTATAATAACTGTTTTCAGTCATAATCCACCAAAACTTGATCATAACGATAAGTCACATAATATTTTTCTAAAAAATATACATTACCGGCAATGTACGCACGCGATTTTTACCATATTTCACAGAGCGCGTAATGTAGTACACTGCTTTCGGTAGTAACGCATTCGGTTTAATGAGCATTAACGCAGTAAAAGCAATAGTGCCGTGCTTATCAAAAAACGCACGCATTGCATTTTATCGATAATTATATATTGTTTAATATTTGTATAAAGTAAGAATAAAATTTTATTTGTCAGTTAAAATGCCATGGTAAGCATTATTGCTTATCACTAATACATGTTGTATGGCGAAAGGATCACCTATTCTTTCTAACATATGCATATAAGTGACATCCGATTCAAAATTATAAAACTAAATTCAATTTTCTTCATACAAATAGTTCAATTAGTAAAAAAATGTATGGACAAATTCTAAACTAATTTTGCACTTTAGAATTTTTAATATCACCATAATATTTATATGACTATTTTAACAGGACGCCGCCGCCGTGGAAGTGGTCAGTCTTGTCCTTATTCGTACATTATTGGGTTTGAACCGTAATCGTACAGTACGAGTATTAGTACTATTAGTACCGTGGATTTATACCACTTTTGATACAATGAATACTACCATACTAATAGGTACGAATATTGATTGAATCGTTCGGCTTATTAATATGGGAAAAGAAACATATTTAGGAGATTGAAGTTTTAAAGCAATATAGAATTCGGACTAAATACACGCAATATTTTTTCTCAAATTGGCGAAAATAATTGTTATATAAAAAGGTTAACAAATTTTGCGAAAAAGTAAAAAAAGAAAAAAAATTCAACAGATTTTTGTATGGAACCTAAAAAAAATTTACGTATTTAGTATGGATGATTTCAATTAAAATTCGCACCCCCTTTGCTACACAAGGTGCTATCTGAACTAAACTTCATATAAAAATCAAAATTTAGTATGAAAAAAAAGTCAAACTCACACTTGGGCATTTTTTGATAAGTCCATTATGTGTGTCCTCATTAGTTGTGGGGGTGTATGGGGGGTCAAAAATATCGTTATTTTTTAGCTCCGATGCACCGTTTTCGAGCTATAAATATTTTTGTAAATATTTTACTTCAAATTATGCGAGGTTCAAATTCCTCACGAAAATAGTCGAAAATATTCTAAGATCCAATCTAAATAGAATCTAAATCCATAGTAAATAGAATCAAATCAATACTGGATAAACGATAAACGTACAAGTGGTTGTCGTTATGTCATGGACTGTACATGTCCTGTCCAGTTGCTAATCCGTCCACCTAAGAATCTGTCCATTTGCTTCGGAGGGAAATTTTTTAACTGTTGGCTCAATACAAAAATCAGTTAGGTTATTTTTTACTTTTTCGGAAAATTTGTCTACCTTTTTTTGATAACTATGATTTTCACCAATTAAAGAAAAAAAAATTGCGTGTTTGGTCTGTTATCTATATTGCTCCGAAATTTCAATCTCCTAGTTATATTTCTTTTGCTTAATAAGCAGAGTGATTCAATCAATATTCGTATCTATTAGTGCGGTACTATTCATTGTACCGTACTAATCGGTATAATGAATGTAATAATTATTTAATATTGTTTTCAACAAATTTCAAATATTAAAATTGCTGTCAATATTTAATATCGATAACTATTCATCGATATCAACCACTAAACTAATGTAATTTGCATACGTTGCATTCTTCACGGTAGTGAGTTTCTGTGTGAGTGTGCGTTGTGATTGGTTCAGTCCGATTTCGCGCGAAGATTAGTTCTCCTGATTGGCTTTCACGGGCTAATCAGGAGAACTAATCTTCGCGAAAGAAATATAACTAGGAAATTGACCTTGCACGGGCAGCGCAAGCTTATGTTTGTTGGTTTAAGAAAAACTAGAAAAAGAAGTGGGAGCAAAACTGACGACAGCGGTTCCCGTACAAACGGTGCAACACTAAGTCTTTCTGTGTTCTGTGCCCTCGAAGCCATTTCATTTGATACCCATATTGTATAGGTTGCAAAAGGAAAGTGATCCACCATTTCGGAACGGCGGCCATATTGAATTTAGAGCAATATTACTCACTGTATCGTGTTTCACTCCTAAATCCCTTTCATTTGATAACCATATTGGGTGGAGGGCAAAAGAAAAGCGATCCGCCATTTTGGAATCGGCGGCCATATTGAATTTGGAACAATGTTACTCACTCTATCGTGTTTCATCCTCGAAGCCCTTTCATTTGATACCCATATTGCATAGGTTGCAAAAGGAAAGTGATCCATCATTTTGGAACGGCGGCCTTATTGAATTTAGAGCAATATTAGTGACTGTATCGTATTACACTCCCAAATCCCTTTTATTTGATACCCATATTACGGGAGTGGCAAAAGAAAAGCGATCCGCCATTTTGGAACGGCGGCCATATTGAATTTGGAGCAATCTCACTCGCTGTATCGTGTTTCACCCTCGAAGCCCTTTCAATTGATACCCATATTGTATAGGTTGCAAAAGGAAAGTGATCCACAATTTCGGAACGGCGGCCATATTGAATTTAGAGCAATGTCACATACTGTGTCGTATTTTACTCTCAAAGCCCTTTCATTTGATACCTATATTGATTGACAAAATAAATATGATCCAACATTTTTTTTAATGGTGGCCATTTTAATTTATATAGGTGACACTACTTAAAAGTCTTAAGTAGTAGTACCTACTCAAAAACCACTTTCATATTGTATAGTAGTGTTACTAGACAAACATTTTTGCGAAATTTCATACCAGTAAGATAGCGAAAAAAAATTCTGCTTGAAATGAAAACGATCAACTCCTGCGGATCCTAGTATAGGTCCTTGTCCAAATTTTTTATATATATTTAAAGAATTACGACGATTACGTAAAACAGCCTTGTGCGGCGCAAACTGACACAGGTCCTACCTCGATGAGCGCTCGCGCTCGACTGATTGACGCGAGTTTTTGTTTTTACCATACAATTTATTGCATTTACGGCCGACATTTGAGGTGTAATAAAAAAATTATTAATTATCTTTTTATTTTAAAAATTATACCGTTCGATTGGTTGAAGAACATAGATTATTTTGACATAGCTTTTTAATTGTAAATATAGTTTTAACAATTCTAAAATGAACGTTAAAGTGTCATCATATTACGTTAAAACTTGTAAACTTCAAATATTTTTTTTTAACAAATGGGACGCTTAATAAAAAAAGCGTCTTTCCAACTGGCAACAAAAATATATTTTTGATATCTTGTGATTTTATTTTAGTTAATTTATTGGAGTTCATTTGGAGTTTTAGCCGTTTTAGTTTGTCTATTTCATGACATTCTGCCAAACAAGGTAAGGAAGGGAAGAACGATTATTCCAAAAAAATTAAAGCAGTAAAAGAAAATCTGTTCTTACAACTGGCAACAAAGGTATCGATTTGTATGAAAATCGTTTTTGAAATAGTAAATTTAGCGCAAGAAAATGTCATTTTCGTGCAAAAAGTGTAAGAGGCCTCTTAAGGCCCACTTGTTGGGAAACTCTACAGAGGTCTTCGAGCATTGTGCCTAGATCCTCCAAGGTCTCAGCCATGACTACGATATCATCAGCAAAACGAAGGTAAGTCATGTACTCGTCGTTTATGTTGATGCCGAGTCCTCTCCAGTCCAAAAGCACATTCTCCAACGCAGCTGTGAACAGTTTCGGTGATATAACGTCACCCTGTCTCACACCGCGCTGAAGTCGTACTGGTTTCGAGTTTTGGTCCTGAAGGCGGACTGACATGGTGGCGTTTTCGTACATTGACTGCAACACTTGGATAACGATAGTCTATTTGGCACCGCTGGAGTGATCTAAGTACGGCCCAGAGGGCCTATTACCGATCTCATGGTTTTGCAAATGATATCATATGATATCCCCTTCCCCCCGGACCTCGACTACGAGTAGACGTCTCTAAATATGTACCGCGTCATATTATAAAATAATTATTAAATTATACATTCAAAAATTAGTAGTAAATAATAGGAGTGCATAAGTGACGAAGAGCTCTTCACAACGCCAGTACGCAGCTTGCAGCATACAGTGAGTACCTACGAGGCCACCACATTCACTACGCCTGCACCGTTGGACGGCGACGCCCTCCTGCTTAACCCCGCCTGCAAGGACCAGCGAGCGCGTATCTGCGACTGGGCACCGCCTCTAAGCGCCGCCCGCCCGTGTGACGCATTAACGTCCATTGACCAACAGCAAAGACGTTACCCAGCTGCGCTTCGCCGTCTGTTTTCGGGCGCACTACCTACCGCCTATGATCTCCTGGTAGCGCGCAGCACTATTATTGCTTATTGTACGAGCTCCATTAACGTTCATCGACCAACAGCAAAGACGTTACCGAGCTGCGCTTGCGTATTCGGGCGCACTACCTACTGCTTATGATCTCCTGGTACCGCGCAGCACTATTATTACTTATTGTAAGAGCTCCATTAACGTTCATCGACCAACAGCTAAGACGTTACCCAGCTGCGCTTCGCCGTCCGTCCTCGGGCGCACTACCTATCGCTTATGATCTCCTGGTACCACGCAGCACTATTATTGCTTATTGTTCGAGCTCCTGTTCGCAAGTTTGCTTGTAGATTCTATATCATTGCTTGAGCACAACTAAGTTTTGATCGTTTGATATATATGTACACGATTGAATTTGCAGTATTATATGATCTGTCACAGAGGCCCAGTATATAGATATTGCACATTCACGTCCAATTACAACTGTTTTGGTTGTGCGAATAGTTTTATCTAAACGAAACCCTAGTACAATAAGGAGTGCAATACATGTTACTTTGATTGAGTACTATTTGTAAAAGCGCAATCCTTTGTTAATACTGCGCATATTGTATTACATCATCTACGCAATGACGACATAACTTCAGATTGCCTTATTCAATTACAACTAAATATGGACAAATTGCTGTCTGAGTCAAACCAGAGTATGACTACGAAGGATGACTCGCCACCGAATTTCCGTAACAAAAGAAAAAGAGACGACGTGAATACTTCTGATTTTGATGCCTTTAAGGACGAGGTGAGACAACTAATAACACATTTACTAACTCAGCATAAAAACGAATTTAAAGATATTATGCCTACACTTCAAAACATTCAACAAGTAAATTCGAACATTCAGGACTCGGTTGAATATCTTACCCAGCAAAATGAAGAATTAAAGAAGCAGATCATTTCTCTGGAGAATAAAACTAAAAAGGATGGCAAACGAATTAGCATGCTGGAAGGGAAAATTGAGGAACTGCAGAGAGCACAACGCAAAAACAGCTTTGAACTAAGAAATGTTCCTATAAAAAGCAGTGAAACAAAGGAGGACCTGCTAGAGTTGGTTAGAAACTTATCGGCAAACATTGGTTGCAATTTAATCACAGCTGACGTTAATGATATTTATCGTGTCCGAGGCAAAAAGGCAGATGCCACTAATACTTCCATTGTAGTGGAAACTAATTCCACTATAATAAAGATATAATTACTAAACATGTGTTAACAACTAAACAATTAATACATGTATGTAAAACAAACCATCCAACTGTAATTGCCCAATCATAAATAAGGTAAGCCATACTAAATATTTAGGTATCCTAATAGATCAAAGACTATCGTGGTACCCTCAAATTGAACATCTAAGTGGAAGAATAAGAAAATTCATATGGATATTTAAGACACAGACATGTAGTTCCAAATAAATCATCTGATAGTATTGCCCCAAAAAATATGCTGTTAAATAATATCTACATTGCTCTTGTACAATCAATCATGGCATATTGTATCCCTGTCTGGGGAGGTACATACCGAACGCACTTTTTGGATATAGAACGAACACAGAGAGCCCTCCTTAAAATTATGTAGTTTAAAAAGCTGCGTTACTCTACTGAAAGCATATATAGAATGTGTGATTTGCTATCGGTCAGGCAGCTATACATACTGCATTTAATTCTAAAAACTCATAACACTTTGAGATACGACCCGAATGTAACAAATAAAAGAAAAACACATAATGTAATAGCTGCCCTTAAAACTAGAACTGTTTTTGCAAGGACACAGTACAAAAGAAGATCAATTTATCTGTACAACAAATTGAACAAAGAACTACAAATATACACAAGGACACTGCATGACTGTAAATTTACTGTACTTACTTGGGTGAAACAACTCAATAATGAAACATGTGAACAATTCCTACAGCCCCCGGCTTAAGTTTCAGTTGATGTGCTTTGTGATCGGAATCTGCTATAGATCGCGATCCCAAGGCAGTTTCGCAGGGCTAACTTAAAACTAATCTTTAACACACATACTCACGCACACACAAACACGCGCACGCACTTACATACACACATACACAACACACACACACACACCATACACACACTCAAACACTCACACAGAGATAAACTTCGTAGAATATTGTTATTTATAATTGTATTTACTCACTTACCTTAACCTTGTATCACAACATGATATGGAAGAGCGGAGCCTCCTGATACAGGCATAGTCTTTGCTTAAAAGGAGACTCCGACATTATTACTACTAACTAAACTGTTTGTGAAAGTAAATAAACAATTTTGAATTTTTGAATCATAGTGCAAAACGAAAAATACGATTTCCGGTCAGATTTTTGATCATTTGTTCATTATTTAATGATGACATCATTGTAATTATGCCATAGTGATGATATCATTGGAGATCGGTAATACAAAATGCAGCATTTCATGACTTCTTTTTCACAAATTTATACCAGGTCATACGATGAAAGATCCATAATTGGCCTGCAGGTGTCGACAGAATCAAAAGCTTTCTCATAGTCCACAAACCTATTAGTCGTAGCGTGATGTTATATAGCTTATAGCCTTCCTCAATAAATGGACTATCCAACACAAAAATAATTTTTAAATTTGAATCCGTAGTTCCTTAGATTATCGCGCTAAACCAAACAAACAATCAAACTCTTCAGCTCATGATTTTATTCTTCATAATCATTTATGCAAGTTAACATCAAGCATTGGCATCATTCAAATAATAGTTGACTTTATTTTCCTTATAAAAGTTTTCCTCCAGATAGCATTAACACTTCACTAAAATAATGTCAAGTTAGGCGGGAATGCAACGAGTTGCTATATGTAGAGTATAGCACCTCGTTACAACTATATCATAAAAATGACTATTTTAGGTATCATTTCGCCTAGGTGTTTTAGTTGTCACAAAATGACTACATAGCTTATTCCTCTAGTTTCTCTTTTGTTTCATGAATGTCAATTGAAACTACGTCAATTTAATTCAGTATATAGACTAGTTGTTGATTAAAAAATGTCGCAATCCGTTGAGTTATTGCGGCAAAATCACGCAGTCAAGAATTTTATTCTTGAAAATACCCAAGTACTTAGTCGCCTTCTGGCGAAACATCAAAATTAATCTATGTATTGCTTTTTAAAATAAGTATAATAGGTTATCTTGATATAAAGAAAGCCTCTGTGTCTAAACTGCAAAACTATGCATGTTTGTTCTCTGTATAAATTATGAGTATTCCTATTCATGCATTACTTACAGAACTGGCTGTCGTGAAACACATCTCCTTATCATTGAACGTGGACTTTGAAGAAAAGGTGCTAAGTGGGCTGGCTATTATTAATTTCGATGTTTTGGAAGATGTTAACGAATTGGTACGTAAAATGTATTTGTTTTGTGGAGTAGAGTACAACAGCAGGGATTTTTTGTATGACGTACGGAACTGAGACGTGGCAGTAACAATGGGTCTCATAAGAAGGCTCAAGGTCACTCAAAGGACAATGGAGAGGGCTGCGCTTCGGGTATCTCTACACGATCGCATCAGAAATGATGAGATCCGTAGAAGAAAACTAAAGTCACTGACATAGCCCGAAGAGCTGCAAACCTTAAGTGGCAGTGGGCAGGCCACATTACTCGCAGGACTCACAGCCATTGGGGCGGGAGGGTTCTCGAGTGCCGGCCGCGTATCGGGAGACGCAGCGTTAGTAAGCCCCCCCACCCACAAGGTGGACCGACGATCTGATGAAGGTCGCGGGAAGCCGCTGAATGCAGGAAGCGCAGGACCGATCGGTTTGAAGATCCCTGGGGGAGGTCTTTGTCCAGCAGTGGGCTGTGGGCATCTCTTGGCTGAAATTATGACTGATTCATAAATGCATCTCCAGAGCACGATTTCATTTAAATTGGAGGAGCTTTTTTATTATACTCTATACTTTTTGCCATTTCCGCCTACATTATAGTATAGCTTTTCTCCGAATTTTACATAAAGGCAATTTTTAATGCATAATATCGATGCAGATAAGATATACATAAGTGCTATTCAGATAAATTTATTCGATTAAATCCACCATCAAAAATTACTACGAAAAAACTTGCAGACCAGGTTCGATTCCCGGTATGTATGTATGAAAGTTTAAAAAATTTGAATGCCATTATTATTAAATCTAAAAACGACGTGTTGTGTTTTCGCTATCTCTCATAGTTTCTGATTTCTCCCTACTGACCTATTTAGATAGATCACCCGGTAGACTGGTAAAATTATTGTTCTACGTGCAAAAGGAATAACGATTTCTATTTTTATGGACTTATAAATCATTCAGAATGCAAAATGTCTTACAAGTAGGTTTACTTGTCAATCTTTAACTTTGAGATGTTATCACACTTGACAGTGTGAAAAAAATATCTTCTTTTTATCACAAACTGTCCATTATATCAGATAGAACTATGTGTTGTGTTACAAAATAATGTCTCACACTTTACAGCATACGAGGGCGATTCAACAAATATTTAGCCTTTTTTTTTTCTCGGGGGGAAATGCGTAACCGCACCGTACCCGCCGTGGGCTAGACGGCGGGCGTGTGTGGGGCTCTCCTGGCAGAATGCCAGGCCTACCCACTAAAACCCCCCGGTGTTTTCCCTGCCCTTATGGGCGCGCTAGGTAAGGTCCACACTGCGACTCCACTACCCACGCGCCCGGGCAAGGGGGGGGGGGGCTATCGCCAAGGGGGGATTGCCCTAGAACACCAGGGCAATCCCCAGACGGAGGGCTTTACGGCGGCGTGCACGGGGCCAACCGTGCATGCAGGCCTCCACGGCATTAGACGGGCATCGCTATCAAATATTTAGCCTACAAAAGAAAAACGAAAATGTTAAGAAAGTAGAGACTTATTTTTCAACATAGTCTCCTTTCAATTCAATACACTTGGCCCAGCGATGCTCTAACTTTTTTAACCCGTCCAAAAAATACCGAGGTCTTCAAAATAGGTCTCTGTGGCGGCGATTACCTCATCATTCGACCCAAATCTTTTGCCGGCGAGTGACTTTTTCAGATTTGGGAACAAGAAGAAATCACAGGGAGTCAAATCTGGAGAATACGGTGGATGGGGCAGCAATTCGTAGCGCAATTCGACCAATTTGGCCATGACGACGGCGGATATGTGAGCCGACGCGTTGTCGTGGTGGAACAGCACTTTTTTCTTTGCCAAATGGGGCCGTTTTTTTTTCAATTCGGCGTCGAATCGGCCCAATAAGTCGGAATAGTAGAGCCCCGTGATTGTTTTACCCTTCTCGAGGTAATCGATGTAGATCACACCAAAGTGAGTCCCAAAAAACACTGGCCATCACCTTTCCGGCCGATTGAACAGTCTCCGCCTTCTTTGGAGCACGTTCGCCAAGTAAAGTCTACTGTTTCGACTGTTCCTTGGTCTCTGGTGTGTACCAGTGAACCCATGTTTCGTCGACGGTCACAAAACGACGCAAGAACTCCGCCGGATTGCGTTGAAACAGCGCCAAACATGTCGCCGATGTGGTCTCACGGTTGCGCTTGTTGTCTGGTGTGAGCAAACGCGGCACCCATCGCGCCGATAACTTTTTCATACCCAGTTCTTCGTGCAGAATATGATGCACTGTCCCTTCTGCAATGCCTACAGTCTCAGCTATCTCGCGAATCTTCAATCGCCGGTCTGCCAACACGAGATCGTGGATTTTTTTTACGTTTTCCTCCGTAGTAGCCGTTTTCGGTGCACCTGGGCGTGGCTCATCAAAAACCGACGTGCGGCCACGAGCAAACTCGTTGAACCAATTTTTGACGGTCGCCATCGAAGAAGAGTCACCGTACACAGCATTCAAGCGCTCTTTCCGTGCGTTTTCCCTTCCAAAAACAAGAATCTAATCACTGAACGATATTGTTCTTTTTCCATTTCAACGCAAACCGACCGACACGCTCGCTTCCAAAGGCTGTCAAAACAAAACAAATGAAGGGAAACGATTGAAAAGTTCTTAGGAGACTTCAAAAAGTATTTACTGCACGATAGTAAAACTCTTTTGTAACAACAGCGCCATCGGGCGGCGAGGCTAAGTAATAATAGAATGCCCCTCGTATAAACAATCATATAATTAACAATCGTATAAATAATAAATCTATAATTGAAGCTATTTTTTATACCCCTAGGACCTAAAAAGACCTTATCACCTAGGGCATAGGTGTTATGTTTTTTTTTTACAATTATTATGGCGAAAGGTAGTTCGTGGGTACAGTTAGTTTCTCTATAATAATATGAAGCAACTTATAACTGTCACTTGGCTCGACTTTATTTAATTATGTCAATTCCTTGAAATATATCACCCTTTTTTAAAATTCAAATTTCTTCACTTTTAGGTAGAGATCTGCCCCAGTTGTGACACTTATGGGTTGAAGTGATGATTATCAATTTTTACTGTGTTATTTCATGGTTTACTGCTAAACTTAATAAATGCTAAACATAATAGATTTTTTATCTAATTTAGTAATAAGTAGGTTAGGTATAAGTGTGGACGCTCTGAAATCAAATTGCAACTCAAAAATCTGTATTTAATACCTTAACGGGCACTGCCCGCACTTAACGTTTTAGTGGGTAGGCCTGGCATTCTGCCGGGAGAGCCCCACACACGCTCGCCGTCTAGCCAACGGTGTACTGGCGGGTACGGTGCGGTTACGCATTTCCCCCCGAGAAAAAAAATGGGGTCAAAAAGACAAACGGCAAAAGGTTAATCTATCGTATTTGGGCTTTAATTGGGATAAAAATTATTATTGGGAAGAACAAACTTCTGAACTTAATAAAACAAACTTCGTTCACTGATAAAATACTAGATAAACAATCGGCAGAAAAACACGTCCTATCCAAATGAGCGTCCATTGGACCTTTTCAATTTGTTGCATTCGATTACAGTGTTCTTTAATTCGTGTACGTAAGGTTGAATTTGTATTGAGGTATAAATACGAGTAGTTAAGAACATACGATCGTGTAAAGCTTAGTTACTTTTTTGTGTGAAACTGTGTATCTAGTTTTTTCACAGTGCTAAAACCTACCCGTGTTAACATAGTCATATAAAAGATATGGCGTCATTGAAAACTCGAAATTGTAAAATTAATTTTCTTAACGCCCATACATTTTTTTTTCACAGACCCAACTATTTGTATAGAGGATTTCCAAAGTAATTTTACAATTTCGAATTTTCAATGATGCCATAACTTTTATATGACTAAACATGGGAAGGTTTCGGCTATTGACTAAACACGGTCGAAGAGTATTGACTAAACACGGTCTATAAATATTTGTAGGATCTGAAAAAGTAACCAAATTGTTCCAGGTATTAGACATAAGTAATTTAAGCATAGAAACAGTGGAACTAGAAGACGGGACTCCGTTGAAGTATAATATAGGTGAGGCTGTGCCTAATTTCGGCTCTAAGTTCACCATAACCCTACCTAAGCAAGCAAACAGTGGTGAGAAGTAAGTATAAGTAATTTACATTTAAAGTTTTAAATTAGGCAAAACAATTTCTCATATGGTTTTATTTCTGATACACAGAGTACATTACACAAGTATACATATTACAAGTTTTAGTGTTATTATAATACAAATTTTTTATATTTATAGACACAGCTCGCCGACACAGCCCGCCCGCCGCCCATTGACGTATACGTAACCTAGACCCGCTGTCCGTTGTAGAGAAATTATTCACTCAACTGGTGCCAATTGGCACCAGTACGCTTAAGTGCTTATTACACTATTCAATTTGTAGAGATCCGATTTAGGAAACAGGAAGGTGTAATCGCAGTTAGAACAGATTGGATACGATTTAGGAAGCAAGGAGGGTCCCAATCGCTCTACTTCAGTGTTGCCGTTTGAAGGAAAAAAAATACACTATGTAAAAATTCCGCTAGATTTTAAGAAAATCGAATGGTGAAAATGCGCTAAATTCCACCAATAATTTTAGCAGTGAATGTAAAGGTAGAAAAAAAAGTGATTTATTTAATAACAATACTATTACATCGACCAAAGTTACTAAAATCTACCAAATATTTATTAGTATATATGTATATTCTTCTTTATATATCATTTATAGCAGTAAATATTAATTCATTATTAAATGTATAGTGTGTATAGGTTTATTATTATTTATAAATATTTTTATAATCTGTACACTTACACTATACGTGATTACACTTACACTATAGACATTCCGGAATGACAGACTAGTATTTTATTAGATGAGGTTCATTTATGTTTATAATTTTTGATGCCCACTAAAAACTAGCCACCAGAAACACCAAACCACCAAAACTAGTGGAAAATCCACTAACGTGGCAACACTGCTTCCGTTTTAGGATTCAATTTAGTCTAGTGTGATCACTCGCTTCCAACTTTCTAATTAGAGTGTCCCTAAATCGGATCTGTACAAATTGAATAGTGTAATAAGCCCATTAGTCGATCGCGGGCGATCGTGATAGGTAGCCTATAGGTATAGTGTATATTGGTTTTGTTTTTAAGGTGTGTATTACTGTGTAATTATATAATTATCTTGATTAAATCAAATAACGCTCAATCGACAGTCGCCACGTTATGGCCTTAGTTTTGCTGTCTCTTACTCTCTTACGAGCGAGCGAGTATAGAAAACGTTAACAGACAACAAGTTTTGAGGCGATCCTAACGCAATCTGCAACAAATCTTAGGATTTGTTCCGAATCCAACACGATTTTCGGCAGATCGAACGCAAAAGCATACACAACAAGTTTTGAGATGTGTATCATTCAACAAGTTGTAAAACATTTTTTTTGCTTCTCAGTGTAAACACACGGTAATGTATACGTCAATGCCGCCAGCCATTGATTTACTACCAAACGTAGATAGAGCACTTCATACAAAAACGCGCTTGAAATCTGTCACCTAATCGACTATACATTTGTACGCTGTTAAATAGGTAGTTGAATATGCACACCCGAATTAAAATTATCATAAAAAAAGTACCGTATTTATCTTGCCCGAGGTGAAATTTATCTTTTATTGTTTCGCTAAGCAATTTATTTAGCATTTTTAAAGAAAACGCTAAGTCACACACATAGAATTAACTTATTCATACTAATATCTTTTGTAAAGAAATGCCACTAAGCGACACACTCACGGCGAAGATATACACCGAGATTGTGGTGTCGTAATGAAGACAGGATCGTCCAACAACCAGTTAGCTTTAACTTTCAACGGGCATGTTTATCAAATGAAAATTGAAGAGGACGCTGGGCAACATCGTGCAGAGTGCCAATGCTGTACTTGCGTTATGGGAATTCAGACAAAATACAAAGGAGTTCGGTTAGCCTGTCCTACAACATACAATACACAACTCGACAAGTCGACACGTAGTCTGTTTGGTTACAATAATTATGTAGGTAGCTAGTTTGTGAAGCGAGCTCGAACTTCATTTGCCTTTTAGGCCTTTATTTAATAAACTTTTTTAAACCTGGTTTAGTTAAACTAAGTTTGTATTGTCTCGTTCCATCTAATGAAAGACCAATATTAGAAGAAGACGGAAACATAGCTTAAAAAAGTTTATTAATAGGGGGTTTTACTAATCAATGTGATCTAAAATTTAATCATGATTTAAACTGTGGCTGTTAATCGCTAGACGGAGGTTTTAATCGTTTTTTTTTTATACAACTAAGTTGGCAAACAAGAATACTGATGGTAAGTGGTAACCTACCATCAGGAGAACAAGAACCACACCTACGTGTGGTTCTTGTGAGATTCGCAACAAATCTGCACCCCAACAAGAAACACAGTGTTCGTTGCCAGTTTGTGACATAAGATGTTTACATCTTACTTTAAAAAGTCACGGTACCCAGTATTTCACTGCACATCGAAACCCTTCAAACCGGAACACAGCAACGCAAGCACTACTACCTTGCGGTAGTAATTGGTAAGATGGAGCTACTCAAGCAGGCGACGCTGGTACAGAGTCACCTAAAGTAGGTACCATAAAGAGTCTCCCTCCGCTGAATTTGCTATAGCACTAAGATAAGTCGATAAACCGTGAAGTTAAGAAATTAAAATCAGTACATGCTACATGTTCATCTACGTGTTTGTTTTTTGAAAAAAAAAGCAAAAGTGTAATACTCGTACTAAGACGGTGATTTATTTAAAAATACACTCGCGAGCAAAAGTTTGGAATCAGTTACTTGAAATTGGTTCCGCGTGATCTTGCTTACTAAATAAATTTTTAATAATCATAAAAATGACATCATGTTAAAGGTGCAACTGTCCACTTTAAATCGATATAAAATTAATTCATATCGAGCCCGTAATTGTGGAGTTATCCCGGATTAAGTGAAGGAGGTAGGAAAACAAGGAAATAGGGAAAAATAATGAAAGAATAAAACAACAAAAATTATGAAATAAAAATTTTATTTATCTTTAAAAATAAGAGTCAATATTTTGTGTTCCCTCCCCTCGCCCTAATAACTGCTCCAAGACGATTCTTTATAGATCTGATCAGCTTCTGAATTGATTCTTGTGGAATACCTTCCTACTCCTCAATCAACGCTGATTTCAGCTCATTCAAACATGAAGGAGCAGGAGTTCTGGAACGAACCTTCCTCTTCAGTTCATCCCACACGTGCTCAATGGGATTCAAGTTAGGGCTGAGCGCTGGCCAGTCCAATGTGGCAATACCGACTTCTTCGAGGTATTCCGTTGTTACACGGGCAGTGTGACAACGAGCGTTATCGTGCATAAGGAGGAAGTCATCACCGATGTATCCCGCATAGGGAACGACATGTTCCAGGAGAATATCGGAAATGTACCGGTCCGAAGTTAGACCGTCTCCTCGTCCCCTGCCAGGCACGAAAACAAGCTCGGTTTTACCATCGAAGGAAATACCGGCCCACATCGTACAAGAGCCGCCCCCATAAGCCACTGTTTCAGCGACACAGCACTGTGCAAATCGCTCCCCAGGCCGCCTGTAGACCCGTCCTCTTCTGTCGCTACCGTGCAAACACATCCTGCTTTCGTCGGAGAACAGGACTTGCCTCCATTGCTCAACCTCCCAATCAAGATGGGTGCGAGCAAACTGAAGGCGTGCTTGTCGGTGAGCTGCCGTGAGTTTCGGGCCTGTGGCAGGCCTTTTTGGAGTCAGATTCACTTGCTTGAGTCGTCGACGAACTGTCCACTCGCTGACTGCTACCCCACGAACATCTCGGAGCTCCTGTTGGACGTCGACACCAGTCAAATGCCGATTTCGGAGAGAGGTTGACACGATAAAACGGTCATCCCTCTCCGATGTGCACCGGCGCCGTCCAGATCTTGGTCTCGGGATAAAGCCACCAGTCTCCCGAAAGCGCTTATAAACTTTCGAAGCACAGGATTGGCTTATGTGGAGCCGACGAGCGACAACCCGCTGGCTGAGCCCTTCTTGGAATAGGGCTACGATTTGTGCTGCTTCTGTAGGTGTTGTCTCCATTGACGTACAAGGTAAAGGGTCAAAAGTGGCGGAGATGTGTACCGGTCAACGTGTGAAAGTCGACTGATAAAGAAAATCCGATAACAGGTGCTTTTATAGGGGGTCAATAGGTCGCAACTCGTGACGTATCAAACAATTGAAACACGTCTTTTTCGATACACCTTCACTTAATGCGGAATGGCTCCATAAATACTGGCTTGTTTTTAATGAATTCGGTATCAGTTTAAAAGTAAAGAGTTGAACCTTTAAAATGATGTCATTTTTACGATTATAGATAAAAAAGTATTAACTACTCACGATAACGCGCAACCAATTTCAAGTAACTGATTCCAAACTTTTGCTCGCGAGTGTAGTATAAGCGATCTTTATCAACAGGTAATCACTAAACCATTGATATTCCACCGTTAGGCTAGGGTATAATTAAGCTGAGGCTTAAACCACGAATTAATGGTCGTAATGGTTTTACTTTAACCGTGTAACAACACATGAGAAGTATTGAGCTAGCGGTGTATTATGCACACTTTATTTCCAGGCACCTTCATGTATATTTTTTATTACGAACCTCGCTTGGTTAACTTTGGGTAGGCTCGAGCCCCCTCAGTGGAGACTTATATGCGCTGTGATGATAATAATGTGATATAGTCAACAGCATCTCGGGCACATAAAAACGATGATTTTTTTCAATAAATTTTCGACTTTACATATTGTATGCTAGAGTTATGAATCGTTTAAATCCTCCTATTTAAGAAAGTAACTCACTTGTTCGCAGATTAAAATTGAGTATCAAATACAAAACGTCGCCATCGGCTTCAGCGCTGCAATGGCTCGACCCCAAACAGACATCGGGCAAGAAGCACCCTTACATGTTCAGTCAGTGCCAAGTAAGTGGTGTAACGTGTGTATGTTTTGTATAGATATACTAAAATCTGATGGCAAATGTGGAGCTGAAATTTCTTTAATAAAATTTTTTAGGGTAGCTATTTTAAAAAAAATATTTAAACCTCTATTGTTAATTAAATACATTATTAGTGATCTGATGTTTTATTATAGAAAATACCTTTGATTTTAGTACAGTAATTTAGCTGTACATTTGCCATGAGATTTTGGTACACCGACTTTCGTAAATTTGGTTTGGCTATGAGGCTTGTTACGAATCATAAAGGCTTGTCACGAAATCAATTTTGGCCTAGTCAAATTTTAAATTCCTTCTGTTTAGCCGATCCACGCCCGATCCATCGTCCCCTGCCAAGACACGCCGGCGGTTAAGTTCACTTACGACGCGGACGTCATGGCACCGGAAGAGTTCACGATCCTCATGAGCGCACTGCGAGGCGAGAACCGCAGCAACAGAACATCCTTCCGACAGCCCATACCCATTCCGTCCTACCTGCTCGCTATTGCCGTGGGCGTGTTGGAGCAGAGACCTCTAGGACCAAGGTGGGGCGATCAACTTGAATTTAACTATATATCCAGAAAATTCTGATTCACTACTAGTACAAAATAAATCATTAAAGCAAAAATATGCTCTATCTAGGAATACAATTCATTAGTTCCTTGTGGAGCTATAAAATATTGTTTGTTTGCTTTTTTTAAACTTAGTTATAAGTATATTATTAACATTCAATGCTGGGGTTATAATTAATTATACGGCTAAAACAATATTATCAGTATTATTCCCTGTTACATCCAACGCAATACGTTGATGCTTCTAAATAAAAAAAATATCTATTAACATCAATGTGTTGTTGTTTGCTACAGTTCGGAGACCACAGTACAATGTTTTCTTAATTAGAAATTGACATACGTGTCATTAATAATATATATTTTTAAATAGTTTTATGAAGCATGTCTAGTAGAATACATAGATTTTAAAAAATTTAAAGGCATCTCTATAAAGTTTAATGTTTATAGATCAAAAGTATGGTCCGAGAAGGAGGAGATCGAACGCAGCGCGTGGGAGTTTGCGGAGACCGAGAAGTATTTGCAAGCGGCCGAGCGGCTGTGCGGGCCGTACGAGTGGACCCAGTACGACCTGCTAGTGCTGCCGCCCTCGTTCCCCTACGGGGGGATGGAGAACCCCTGCCTCACCTTCGTGACGCCCACGCTTCTGGTGAGAACTAGTCTGTTGCAGGTGTTGCCTTTCTAAAATACGAGTGGATCCGGTACCACCTGCTAGTGATGCAGCCCTCATTCTGCCACGTTGGGATGTAAAATCTTGCCTCACTTTTCTAAAACAAGCAAAGGAGCAGTGGCGGCATAAAGGGGGGGGGGGGGGTTGGAGGGGGCGTTCCGCCCCTGGTTCCAAGCACCAAGGGATGACAACGACAGGCAAAGTATGCGTACAAAATCTCTATCTGTAAATACAATATACCAATAAATAACAGCCTACTCTTGCATCTAACTACTTCTACTCGTAATATCATATTTTGAAACACATCACGCACCTGAATGTTTTTTGAATATTTAGAACGAAACGTGTGTGGTGGTACTCGATTGATTAATAATTGCATAATAATAAATCGTACCTATCGTATTAACGCAACGCAGCGCTGACAGGAAGTCAATTTTGATGATATGATCGAATATTTTAGTAAAATAAAATCTCGCAAGCGTGTTTCAGGGTGGCACTCTACCCTACGACGACATTGCAAAGGAGTCCTATAATTTTAGACTTGTACAATGTGTAACAGAAATAACGCACATCCTGCCCCCCCTAGCATGACCACCGAAACACGATATGATAAAACGAGATATCGATATGAACTGTTAAAAAATTTGGATTTTTCAGCTTGAAGCTTTGAGTATGTTTTGGATATTAATATTGTTATTTTGAGTATTATTAATATATTATTGTCGATATTTCAAGGGAGCCATTGTATGCAACATATTTTGACAGGTAATATCGTTTTATCATATCGTGTTTCGGTGTTCATGCTACGGGGGCTCATAGTAGTTTGTTATAAATAAATCAATTTCAGCCATTATTATTCTTCAAAAAACAGTATTAACAGGGATATTTTAAAATTTATCCTCATTACAAATGCATAGCATGAGCAGTCTACCGCGCGAGGCGTCCAAGTAGAGTGTGACGTGTAAATGGCCTAAACAGCTGATAGCGATCACGAACGCCACGAAACTCCGTAAATTTTTAACATACTTGTGATCTATTCTACATGGGATTCTTTACAATAAACGCAAAAATAAAAATATTGCTTTTTCTCTATAGGCGCGCTTCAGATAAGAACGGATTTGCAACATTTTTAGCATTAGCGCGTTTTATTGGCTTTTCATGCTGGTTTCGTGTGTTCTATTTATTTGGCACGAAAAGTTAACATAAAATACCCAGGCTATTAGAGTTCTCTGATTCCATTTTTTGACAGCTTTGACATTGAAACTTTCACCAAAAATATTTTATTAGAGGGCTTGAAAAATAATTGAAGGAAGGTTTCAGTTGTATAAAAGGTTTTGAAAGACAATAAATTAAAAAAAATATTGGATTTCGGAGTTTCTCCCTAGTCCTAGATTCTTTGTACTTATAAAAACCTTTAATGAAAATATGTGTTTAGAAACAGCCCTGCAATCAGTTATCTCGATCAACCCAATTTTAACGCATTTCATAATCAACACTTGAATAATACCCCAGAATAATAAATATACTAGTAAGTATATACAGTAGGTAGCTACTCGCTCGGCCCCTCTTTGAAATTTAAGGCCGGCCGCATATTGTAAGACATTTCTGACAGAAAAATTCCGATGTCCGCCAACCACCACACCGCACACCTATCAGAAACTTCCTTCCGGCGAGTCTGAGTTTAGTTCGCGGCTGGCCGGCAGCATAGTTGGAATAGTCTTGGGCTTACAAAGAGAGAACAAGAAACAAAATGGACGACGATCAGTTACTTTTATTAGCGTTATTGTTCTACTTGTTAAAAAAAAAGAAAATAAAACGTCGATACTGGGTTCATCCACTTAATTGCAGAAGATTGCAAGACAGCCAATTTTATATGAAACATGCGAAAATGAGAAACCATACGGATTTTTTTTTTAAATTCTATCGAATATCGGTCAGATCGTTTGATGAACTTCTTGAAAGAACACGCGAAAAAATCATAAAAAAAGGGCACTATGTTTAGATTAGCACTTTCTTGTGAAGAAAAATTATTCATGTCCGCTATGGTCTTGCCGTATCAAAGTGCAGACGTGCTTCCGCGTCGGGCTCGACTCGACATCTGATGGGAATTTCTGATAGGTGTGCGGGGTCTAGTACAAAATGTATAGAGAGTGCGCCCTCCGAATTTCTGATCAGATGGCATCCGAGACTCATCAGAAGCGGACGTCAGACACGTCAGAATTCTGATAGTATGCGGGGTCTACGACAAACTGTATGCACCGAGTGCCTTCCGGCGGAGTTCCGGCAAGCGTCAGAATTTTTCTGTCAGAAATTTCTTACAATATGCGGCCGGCCTTATACCTACAGCCGCTCGGCATCGCTTGGTGCGTGGCCCGCCCGACCGTGCGTTCCGTTTGACTCGTGCGTATGCCCTGCGGCGAACTGCATTCGTGACTACCCTTGTAGCTATGCGATCCGAGTGCAATCCCAGATCGAGACGCGTAGGCATAGCGCGTGTTTCGACCGTTTCTATGAAGTCGCTCTACTGTATTACTATACTTATTATTTATGTACAGTCGGCCTCAAAAGTAGATGAATATTTTAGTACCATGTCACACCAACTATTAACAATGCAATATAGGTGTAATTATACTAAATAAAAGAAATAGTTGATGTGACATGGTACTAAAATATTCATCTACTTTTGAGGCCGACCGTACTATTACCGTGACACTACTAAATGTTGTTTCTTAGCCACGGTTCCGTTTGATTTGAAAAACACAATGAAAAAGCGTTTGCTGCGATTGATTTAATGGCTATGCGTATAACATGACAGGCATTCGCTAGAATGCATTGAATTAATACGCCTTGATGTTATGTTTTTAATTTGAATCTGCCTTGTAATGTAACGCTTTTTATAATTTCTCGTTGTAATTGCTGCGTTCGAAGTATTTAGTGAAGATTAGGGTTCGAGATTCTACCACCATAAAATAGGTTCTATTCTAATGATTGTTTCCTTTATCGGACATTCGTGCAATTTATGACTAAACTTGACGGGATAATCTATTTGCCTAACTAAGCAAACACTTTATAGTAAGACTCTTATGGGGCTTTCAGGGATGTATGTGTTTACTCGAATTAAATTCACCTAAATTAAATTTTTAAGAGGCCTATGACAAAATCGCGTCGCGCGGTACTAAACAAACTGGTGTCGTTTTATTTTATTCATAAAAAATATAGTGTCGATTTATAAACATACAAATAATACACCGGTTTAAGCAAACGTTTAAAAAACATTTTGGCATAAAAATTACGTTTAAACGATGGAGAACTTCGTACATAATCTGACTTGTTTCGACGCTTTTTCATTAGACAAATTGATCAGATTAAGAATTTGTTTCTTTACTTAGGAGTCATTAACGAAAAAAAATACATATACACGGTGTTTTATAATAACCAATAAATAATCAATGCGTTATCTAAAACGAATTATTAAATTGTGTTTACACGTAATGTCATTCAACCCAAAATTTTCATGTATATCATAGTATCATCATCATGTCTATGATTTACATGAAAATTTTTGGGTGGAATGACATTACGGGTAAACACAATTTAATAATTAGTTTTAGATAACGCATTGATTATTTATTGGTTATTATGAAACACCATGTATATTTTATTATTATTGAAGTGAACGATATTGTCACATAAAATAAATATTTTGATATTTAACAGAATCTGTAAATTAGAGCCCCCAAATCAGTAGGCATTTTCTTGAACTAATTCCGGTCGAACGGCATTGAGATTGTGATTTTTCGTACGCTTATTTAGCAGCACTAACGACAAATTGGGTACGTATTTCGAGAAAATTAAATAGCACCAAGTTTGGTTCACTCACAATCAGCCCAACGCGGGTCCATTTTGGCGCCAATGTGGAATATCAAACGTACAAAAAATCACAATCTCAATGTCGATCGATTGGGATTGGTTCAAGAGTAAGCCTACTGATTTGGGGGCTCTAATTTACAGATTCTGTTAAATATCAAAATATTTATTTTATGTGACACAATATCGTTCACTTCAATAATAATAAAATATACATGGTGTTTCATAATAACCAATAAAAAATCAATGCGTTATCTAAAACTAATTATTAAATTGTGTTTACCCGTAATGTCATTCCACCCAAAAATTTTCATGTAAATCATAGACATGATGATGATACTATGATATACATGAAAATTTTGGGTTGAATGACATTACGTGTAAACACATTTTAATAATTAGTTTTAGATAACGCATTGATTATTTATTGGTTATTATAAAACACCGTGTATATGTATTTTTTTTCGTTAATGGCTCCTAAGTCCGCGTGACTGTTTACCTAAACATGCTTCGGGAAAATAACTATTATGAAGTTGAGAAAAGAGTAAACTAAAAACCGCATTACTATTATTGTAGATAAGAATATGAACTAGTTTTATCAAGTAAATGTTATGTTATTTATTGCGACCAACGAAAGGTATACAATTTTAACGATTAAAAATCTTAATCTGCGCGTTATTTTTTTTTGTAACAGGCCTCTTAATTGCCTTTCGTCTATTATACGTAGTTTTTATGATAAGTTCACCTATTTAACGGTGTTTCTGGAAACTTTAATAAATATCCCTTTAATGCCTTGTTACCGGCCTAGATGATCACAAGTGCGACAGCCTAATCACGAGCATACCTACTATCCTGGAGTCGGGTAAAAATTTATTGATTTTTTTTTCGATTTAGAAATTCTTGGTAGCATCTCGGAGTCTGGAAGAAGTTAACGAATAGTGGCGTAGCCTCGCCCTAGGTACAGCCAGATTCAAAAGTAGATAATCATTTTAATACCATGTCCCACCAACTATTTAATAATGCAATATAGGTGTAACCATGCCGTACATAGGACTTCAAATAAAGTTGGCGATGTCGACGCAGTATACCTCTGTCTAACTTTTCAGGATGTGCCCGGTGATTGATATCTATAAAATAAAATAATAAAGGTCGTTTCGACCGTGATCACGTTTGCGCCGTAACAGTATCATAATATTATTATCCAGCAATTTTTAATTTTCCGTCATCCCGGGGGGCTATTGTCTAAGAAAAAATCTATCACGATCGCCTTAAAATTACTAGTAAAGTCATTGCGTTGACTGTCTGAGAAATTTTTTTTTCACAAAAATTAAAACCGACTTCAAAAACACTAAAAAGTTAAAAATAATATAACAATAGGTCATATACAACAGACAGCATCACACTTCTACATTGAAGTCGGTGCCAAACGATGATCTAGCTAGAAAGTCTTAAAATTCGCCACCGACATCAATATGGAAGTGTGATGCTGTCTGTACCTATTCTTATATTTATATTTGTTTTTACTTTTAGGCGGGCGACAGAAGCCAAGCGGACGTGATAGTGCACGAGATAATGCACAGCTGGACTGGCAACCTCGTGACCAACAGGAACTTCGAGCACTTCTGGCTCAACGAGGGCTTCACCGTGTTCCTGGAGAGGAAGGTCGGCGCCTCCCTGATCGCGGACCAGGCGGAGGCGAAGCGGAGCAGAGACTTCCACAGCTTGCTCGGCCTTCAGGAGCTAACTGAAACCGTAAGTATTCATACTTACTTACATTAACATTTTTAAATAACAAGTTGCTACTTGTTTGCTACTGCGTTTGCAACAAAACTTGATGTTATGTAGTAGGTTATTAATTATTCGAAACAGGAACGCTCTAGTACTATTCTTACCTCATGATATTAACAGACTAGCTGTGCCAGCGAACTACGTTTCGCCGTATATTTTTTACCCGTTTTTGCAACATTTGTCATTGATGCTCAGCTCCTATTAGTCGTAGCGTGATGTTATATAGCCTAAAGCCTTCCTCGATAAATGGACTATCCAACACAAAAATAATTTTTCAATTTGAATCAGTAGTTCCTGAGATTAGCGCGTTCAAGCAAACAAACAAACTCTTCAGTTTTATAATATTAGTATAGATTAGTTTGTTGACATGAGAGAGGTTCATTTGGGGCCATCCATAAATTACGATTAAATCTTGGGCCCCTACCGCCTATCTCATAGCGATCACCCGCTATCGTTTTCGTGACATTAGAACAATTCCAATGTCACAATAACGATAGCGAGTGGTCGCTATGAGAAAGGCGGTGGGGCCGCTAGTCACAGCTGCAGGCGTAGCACGGGCTGCCAAGACGGGACTTGAGTCACGCATTATCTCACAATTTCAGTGACATAATATTTATGTCTCAAAGAGTAGCACGGCGGCGCGCTTTGAGGCTGCGGTCCGATAACAGCGCTCACAGTGCTAACGATTATAATCGCCTTGTCCAAATTAAAGAGAATACTGAAAATGCTATCAGCATGCTTACGATTTCGGTCCGGAAGAACAGGTACATTCATTTTGAACCGAAAACACAATTATCGAACGTCAGACTGACAGTTCGCATAAAGTGATTTCACTCCAGAGCATTAGCGCCGTAAGTTCTATATGACGTAAACGATGACGTCATTTTGCTCTTCATGCCGGCTAACATTAGCGCGCTCACAACATTTCGGGACGCGTTTGAGCGCACTAATAGTGACTCTTATTTATTTTTGGAACGCAGCCTTAGTGTGACTGACATGATAAAATTTCTTGACGCTCCTCAAGGGATACGTGTCACTGAGTCTTATCACAAATTTCTTGGCAGCCCGTGCTACGCCTGCTGGTCACACTTGTGAGACTAATACTTCACATCATTTTACATCATACTATATTAGATTTTAAAATGTGACATCACAATACTTATGATCGCCTCCCACCCCTTGTCACACAATGTCACACTTCATCAACACCCGTCCGTTACGTTTTTTAGTTTTTTAAAATAATAATTATAATTTTAACTGCGATTAGTGTTAATAAGTGTGACGTTTTTAGGGATGACCTCTTTAAATTTTTAAATCACAAAGAAAATGGCTGAGAACCATTTCCTTTTTGTGTCACTTTTCTATCCCTAATCATCCAAACATAACACTGTCCAGAGAACCTTTTTTCTAACTTCGGCTGGTAACTAGAACTGTAATTTCTGAAGGAAACTTTATATTCATTATTATTTTAAATGATTATATGTGATACGGCGGCGTTCATAATAGCAGTAATGAATATTAAGTTTCTTACAAAAATAGGCATGCAGGTCAAGCCAAACTAAAACGTTTCTGTCCTTCTTGGAAATCAGAAATCAGAGGGTGACTCAGTATTAAAATCCCCCTGTGTTACCTGATTCTGCTTCCAAGTAGCGATGCTTGCGTCACGTTTTTCCGGTTTGAAGGGAAGGGTAAGGCGCTGTGAATTCTCGTAGGACCCCCGGTTTGCCAACAACTGCACTAGTGAATCGTTTAGTAATATAAGTGACTGTCTAAATTCTGTATTTAACAATTGGCCATTTTGACTTAGCGTATTTGGTCAAGTGAACATTTTATCACTCATGCTATGTGGCTCCATGGCATTTAGTATCTTGGTCATTTTCCTTTCAGCGTATATGGTCATGTGAACATTCTGACATTTCGCCATTTTGTCATGAGGATTTTATTCATTTTGACACTAGTGCCATTTGGTTCCTTACACATTTTGACGTTATGTCATACAGTACCCGGAGCGATTATTAGCGAAAGATGTAACTAGTTTCTATGACGTTTAATAAATAACAACCTAATAAACCTGAATAAAAAGTTCTGAACTCGAAAACGTTGTAGGTCAACGAACAATTCAATGCGACGAGTCCCCTCACGCGGTTGGTTCCCGACCTGAACGGGGTCCACCCGGACGACGCATTCTCCAGAGTGCCTTACGAGAAGGGCTCACTGTTCCTGCGTTATATCGAGGACCTGGTCGGAGGGCCCGGTGAGTGAAAGGGAATCTTGTCTCTTTGTAGGTACAGGACGAACTCGGTGCGGAGAACCCTCTCACGAAACTGGTGGTGGATCTTAAGGGCGTCCATCCAGACGATGCGTTCTCGTCGATGCCTTACGAGAAAGGCTCACTGTTCCTGCGTTATATCGAGGACCTGGTCGGAGGGCCCGGTGAGTGAAAGGGAATCTTGTCTCTTTGTAGATACAGGACGAACTCGGTGCGGAGAACCCTCTCACGAAACTGGTGGTGGATCTTAAGGGCGTCCATCCAGACGATGCGTTCTCGTCTATGCCTTATGAGAAGGGCTCACTGTTCCTACGTTATATCGAGGACCTGGTCGGAGGGCCCGGTGAGTGTAAGGGAATTCCTTCTCTTTGTAGGTACAGGACGAACTCGGTGTGGAGAACCCTCTCACGAAATTGGTGGTGGATCTTAAGGGCGTCCACTTCAATAAAAAATCTCAGCTATATTGTGTCATGTGTAACTATTCTGTTTCAGATTCAACATATTATTTTCTTTGAAATCACTGGTTAATTTAAAAAAAAAACCTTAGCGGATTATTGTTGAGAGATTATTAAGACAGTTTAAATTTTGAGGCCTTTGATTAGAGTGGACCATAATAATAAGATATTTTATTGAATGATGCAGACGTTGTCTTGGCCAAAAGTTGGGGCCTAATTCCGCTAATCTTAACGTCGTTGTCGTGTCTTGATAGCGTTTCAATAAAACCGTTTTTGTCGCTTTTATACGCATTCCATGGTGCAAATTATTCGTACTACAATTTCTTGACAAGTCAATAGTGACAAATGTATTAGTTAGTAATCGGTTAAACAACAATAACTGTCTCAAAAAGCGATGCTATTGAAGCGTTATTGACACGCCACAGATGCGTTAACGCTAGCAGAATAAGGTCCCCGGTCTAATGTATAGGCAATAGGCATCTTAGGAAGAAAGGGGTGTCTAAAGTAGTTTTTTGGGGTTACGTGTAGCAGGTTCATTGATAATATAATTTTATCTACACTCATGTTCTAATTCTAATATTAAGAACTCAACACTAATATTTTAAAGGCATAACTTAAAGCCCTTGGCCTTTTAAAAATTACATTATAATACAGGTTCGCCATACAAAACCAGTACTTTAATGTACTCGAATTCCAATAAAATACAGTTCGATTGACGAAGCCCGACCAAGGAGGTTTTGTCACAATTTTCTTTTGTGCCAGTACATTGTCTATGGCGGCGCGTGCAACAGCGCATGCGCGGTAGAATGTTGGTGTTGGCGCTATTTCTCTGAATTTTTCATTCATTATTTTGCTGTTATTGGTTAAAATCATAAATAATATAAATGTATGTAGTTTTAGATTTCTGTATTAGTTTCACAATTACACTGTTCAAAATGCAAATAATTATTAGAATAAATGAGTTTGATTTTGTTTCAATTTTGTGTCTTTTATTTAATTTAGGTAACCAGTGATTGCATGAGTGTAGATAAAGTAGTGTATGAAATTGCACATAATTAGGTCTTAAAACACTCGTGTGGTACTATTAAAATTCTCGGCAAGCCTCGAATTTTAAACACACACTAGTGTTTTAAGACCCCCTATTATGTGACTATTTCATAAACTACTATTATATACAGGGTTATTTGTAAAACACCTGCAACCTCGCAGGATTAGATAGCTAACGCCATAAACAACAACGTTTGTTCTAAGACTTTTGATAATTCGTTAGATTTTATTTTCATACAAAAATAAATATTAATTTCATGTACCTCTAAAATGTTTGCAACTCTACGCGCACTGCGCGCGAGCGTAGCGTCGTCTTCCGTCGTCGTTTATAAATGAAACATAGCCTTATCAATGTCACGATAGTGCAATAGAAACTTAAAAATTGATTTTTGTTCAATTTATTGAGTTATCTTAAAACTCGTAAAACAAACGTTGTAGTTAATGATGTTAGCTCATTGATTTTGTAGTACTTTTTCTTGCTAAATGGTAGAAATATAGGGAAATCTTAAAGTTGAAAGAAAAAAAAACAAACTTATTCCTTTAGTCCGATACAAAATGAAAAGCTTTATTCTGGTAGGTACATGGTTGTAATTCACTTATGCATAATGTTACTGAAGTTAACAAAATCCCTCAATGCAAAGCACTTAACTAAATGTTTAATTAATACAAGCCAAGGGCAGGATGGTTCAGGTTTGTTTGATCAATCTCGGCAGGTAAAAATCAGGTACAAATTGGGTACAAAACTACAAAATGAGGGGCAATAAAGTACACGAACACGAAAAAAACGGTGTTACAATTTACAACTAAACGTAGATAGAGCGCTTCATACAAAAACGCGCTTGAAATCTGCCACCTAGTCGACTATACATTTGTACTCGCTGATATATACTTGAATATGCACGCCCGAATGAAAATTACCATAAAGAAAGTACCGTATTTATCGAATTCAACCTTATTCTGCATTATTACGGCAACTATTTTAAGTACAACCGTGGGAAGTTACATCATTTCATACCTAGCCACAGATCAAACGACGTTTTAGTAATTGCTACAAGAAAATATCAACTTTATGCTCTCGAACATAATGCTTGAAATTGCGTATCGCGTTGTCGCTCCAACGCATGAATGAGATAATACATCGTGATACGACGCCCGTGCGAGCGAGACGATTGTGATGTACTGACACTGACGCGAAGCGACATGTTTATGATTAAAATAATTTGTTTTTACGTATAAATGGAATATTTGAATACATGATAAGATGTGTTATGAGTTTACTCACGCAAAATATGAAATCCCGTCTTTATTCTGCCGTTTCTGGCTATTGTTACCACAACTTTTGAATGCGCACTTCGGCATGTTTACGTGCCGACAGCTAATCACTCACTATGGAAAGGAACTGCACGAGTCGCGATTGAGCAGTTCTTCACCAGCCCACTTTTCGATCGTTCATGCATTATCTACGTTTGGTAGTAAATCAATGTGTTAGCTATCTAATCCTGCAAGGTTGCAGGTGTTTTACAATTAACCCTCTATATTTTTGCAATCAAACATGTACCTAACAGTCAAAAATATATTTCTGGTATGCTTACAATCACTCGAAAGTGAATGTTCAGGCGTTTTCAAACATATCAAAAACATAAGTTTCAAATTCTTTTTTCTAGAGGTGTTCGATGACTTCCTGCGGTCGTACTTGAACAATTTTAAGATGAAGTCCCTGGACACGGACCAGTTCAAAGCTTATCTATTGAACTACTTCAAGCAAAATGAGCAACTGAAGAGCATCGATTGGGACACGTGGCTCTACGCCAGCGGTATGCCGCCTGTAATACCTGCGTAAGTACTTAGTAATTTTATAAAACCAACGAACATTATTTCGTTTGCCCAATTGCTTTTGCCTATAATTACGCAATTCAATTACGCTTTTCTTTACATACAGGAATGCTCTTGGCCTTCATCTCACTTGATTGTAAGTGACGATAAGAATGATAAGACTGTAGGGACATCTTTGGTAATGGTATAACTGGCGATTTTTTTCATTGTACAATAAATAAAATTCATCCAACTGCTTTTTAATATTTAACTATAACTTATGGTACGCGTTACCAACTCAAACCCTTGCCAGTACTGACAATACTGACTCCGTCTGTAGTATGAAGTTATAAGGAGGAGAAGCGGAGGTACATCCCCGTGATGTCCCGTAATGCCCTAAAATATATACATATACATAAAAATACATATCTCATTGTGACTAGTCAATAGTCATACTTTCATATTATAATTACTGTGTTGGCGTTCAGAGCTCAGCAGGGCTATTACCGATCTCATGTTTTTGAAATGATATCATGATGAAATCATAGTGCATAACGAAAAATAAGATTTTCGTTTAGATTTTTGATCATTCGTTCATTAGATGATGACATCATTGAAATTATGCCATAGTGGTGATAACATTGGAGATCAGTAACACCAAATGAAGCATTTCATGGCTTCCTTATCTCAACATTTATACCATGTCTTACGATGAAAGATCCATAATAGGCCTGTTGAGTTACATTTTAGTTACCCCAGGAATTTCTGACATGTATTTAGACATTATGTAAGCTGTCATTCGATTCCGTGTTAATGACTTATTTTTATCCCGCAAGCTACGACACGTCTAAGACGAAGACCATAATGGCCCTAGTTGAGAACATATCTCGCGGAGCCATGCCCAGCGCGTCGGACGTGAAAGCGTTCAATCCGCATCAACTGATACACCTCCTCCAGGAGTTGGTCGAAAATGTACCCCTGCCTTTGGACACTCTGAGGGCTATCGGCAACGAGTACGGCCTCAAGAACAGTCGCAACGCCGAAATCGAGTATAGGTGAGTGAGGTAGAGTCTGATTCACACACCTCAGTGAAATCACAATTTTTCTTTTCACGCATTTTTGAATCATTAGAAATGAATCTTGAATTCGAACACGAATACAAATCATGTGCGAAATAATTTTATACTGTTGTCGATTTAAAGAGGAATGAATCATTCGAATTCATAGTTGTCATTGAAAACAAATTCGTTATTAGAAACCGTTTCATCCAGAAAAAACTTAGAGCATTTAGCATAATATGGAGATGGTACGCAACAAATCGTAGTATATATTTTTGCCACATTTGGCGGGAGGTGAGGTAAACGCGCATGGTACACTAAGAAAATCGAGAATTCAATTACAAATACAGATTATACTATGAAATATTACCTCACAATAAACGAACACACACACATAGAGAAATTAACGTGTATCTACGCAATCACCCGCAAAGCCAAATCATGCCCGTGAACTGTGTTTGAGCTACTAACGTACCATTGTATTTTTCTATCGTAATGGCATAAAAATTACTTTAACATTGTAGATAGATATAACAAGTTAATGTATATTTTATACTTACATGTGATAGGAAACGCCATGGTCTCGAAGATTTGAGTTACTGGATCGCTTTTTGCAAGAGAAAATTGTACAATTAACCATTTCTACGAGCTCTTCTTACTTGCGACACGAAACGCCATCAAATGGCAGCGGCCGCGCGTCCACTAGTTTTATATAACGCGTATGGTCATATGGTCAACGTACTTTGGCAGAAGGTTTCGCCCAGCCTTGCCATCTCTGTAGGCTAAATGCTCAGAGAAAAAATAATTAAGCGGTACACAATAACTCATTAATAATAAAAAAAATTACCCTAAAAACCCGTTATGAATCGCAACGTAAAATGGAACGTATATGTTGCATATATTCTACTAGTAGAAATCAGAAACGAGTGGGTAGGACCATTCGTTGTAGAATTCACAGAATGAATATTCAAAAATAGTGAATTGGGATATTTGTATTCGGATCTTGCAATTTCGAATGCGAATTTGAATTCCATTCCAATAGGGAACATGCAATATTTTTATTTTTGCGTTTATTGTAAAGAATCTCATGTAGAATACATCACAACTATGATAAAAATTAAAATAATAAACTATTGCAATAAAATGCACTCTGAAACTAACAGTTTCAAATTTCGGAAACGAGTGGGTAGGACCATTCGTTGCAGAATTCACAGAATGAATATTCAAAAATAGTGAATTGGGATATTTGTATTCGAATCTTGCAATTTCGAATGCGAATTTGAATTCCATTCCAATAGGGAAATACCAAATTTTTTATTTTTGCGTTTATTGTAAAGAATCCCGTGTAGAATACATCACAAGTATGATAAAAACTAAAATAATAAACTTTATTGAAATAAAATGTACTCTAAAACTAACAGTTTCAAATTTCGCGCTAAATTGCTTGTTTCAAATTACTTATTTTAAATGGACTATCCATCACTATAAGATATAAGATAGTCAGAAAAATGCAATTATTGCTCTGGAAAAAGACGTTTGGATTCATGTTTTATACCAATGTGTCCATCGACTTCAAAGAAGTTCCCAAATAAATTGTTTTTAACTGGACCTTCTGATCCAAAGTTGAAAAAATGATTGTAACACGATAACCTTCTTTTCGTACTTTATGATCTTAATGAAACACTAAAACTTTACTGAAATTGAATATACTTTACCTACCGCAGAAGTTTAGTTCCTTTCATTTCCGCACTCGAAAACTCGGCACTTTCAACAAAAAAGTTACTACCATGTCGACACTAACTCTCGGTAGGATTCTGGGTTCTATTTTTATACAACCAACTACCATTTTTTTACATAAAAATGTAGACAATTTTCGTAAAAATAATGTTTACCTTTACATCTGACGGGACATAAAACACGAGTGACGTCACTAGTCGCTGATTGGTAGATCAAGATGCGTTCCGTTTCGCGTATTTTTCATGAAAAATAGTACTAACTAAAATAAAAACGTTGCCATCATTCTTATTTTAGGTTTTTATAACATTTCAATTACAAATCGTATCATAAATATTACATTTGTATCTTCCCTATTATTCTTTTATACATTCTCTATGAACGTTACTCAGAGCCCTGTGTCGTCATGGACGCTGACATGTGTGGTTACAGTGGTGGTAGGTCTAGATCTTAGTTCATGCCACTAGGGACTAAGGGTGAGGGGTTGTATGATAGAAAGTAATTTGGATATTAAAACAAAAGGACATGAAGAGTAGAGTACCATGAACCTAGCAACATTGAACCAAGGATGATATAAAGAAAGGATTGTCAATGTCTAACATTTCTAAAATTAGTTATAACCACGAGCAATAGATGGAGCGAGCTGTATCAAATCCAAAATTTGTCGATATTTCTAAAAGCAACAAAGCACACACGCTCCTAGGGTGCACAGCAGTGATTACATAGATTTATGTAGTTATACAAGAGCACGATAGATGGCGCTATATTCATTTTTGACAGTTTCTGCCAGACATTCCCTCTCGTTCGAGAACAAGGTAATTTTTTTTTTTTTTTTTTTATGGATGGCCCGGCAAATGACCTCCTCCCGCCTGATGTTAAGCGGTGAAAGAGGCCCAAATGAGTTGACAGATAGAGTAGGGACGACATCCACTCTCCTACCTGCCCGCCCCTTGCCGGCCCAAAAGATGCTTTTTCACGCCTCTTTTGAAGGAACCCATGTTGTAGGATGGAGGAAACACGTGCGCAGGTAGAGAATTCCAAGTAACCAATTGATAACGTTCGAGAAGCAAAGTGGTGTAATTTTCGCCTGACAGGAGTGAATTTCTCGTGGACCCCAGAAAGCGTTAAATTTTACCTGGTATTGACAGATGATTGTTCTGTGATTAGTGGCTTTCGTTTTTATGTAGAAGTTAAAGTTTGCAAATAGTAAGTAAAGCTTTGCGCAGAACAGTTGTAAAATAAAGCAAGTTCGCGTTGCAAAACACAAAAACTCTTTTCTTTATTTTTTAACTACTAAAAAATTTAGGAGTGGCAAAAAATAAACCCTGTTTAACCGACTTCTAAAAAAACCGTATCGGGCCACGCGCAGTGTAGGGTTCCGTAGTTGCAAATGCCAACTTTGAGTTCACACTCACATCACACCTCACAACACGTTGCTATTAAATTAGTAATTATTATTATGATTAAAGCTCCAATGATTTTATATTTACTTAACATCACCTGGTTCGTAAATTTATATTCAGTACTAATTTTTCGTCTATAACTTTTTAGTTTGTACTTAATACTCAACTCTGATAGTTTTCCTTTAAACTTCGTTATACAAGTTGATTTTTTAGTTATGACAAAAATTTGGTATGCTTGTTCAGACAAGCAAACTGAAACACTTTCACTATGGGACCAACTTAAAAATCGCAAAAAAATCAGCTGTTTCATACAAATGTTCAACATTCACTGAACCTAAATGTATGAAACAGCAGATTTTTTTTTGCGATTTCGAAGTTGGTTCCATAGTGAAAGTTGTTCAGTTTGCTTGTCTGAACAAGCACACATTTTTGTCATAACTAAAAAATAACCTTGTATACATATACTACTGTTGTAATTTTTTTCACGTGTCCATATAAACGGTTATTTTTTTATCACCCTGGAAAATTTAAGGGACGCTTCACGACATGGTATTAGAATGATTTAAATTACCTATGAATAAAAAAATAACTCCCATACTTAATTTTATATTAATTTCCCAAAAAAATTCAAAGAATGCTGCACTAGTTAAGAGCATCATTTTAGAGATTTATCTAATTTTTTTTATTTTTTATATAATAATGGATGTGTCCTGAAGCGTCCCTAAAATTTTCCAGGGTGATAAAAAAATAACCGTGTATAACCGTTTAGCAGTTAGAGGGGGGGGGGGCACTTACCTTTAAGAAAAATTTGCATTTAATAATATTTCAGAAACGAATCCCTAAATCGAAAAATGGTATTCTGAACCGTACATTGTTTTTTAAAGACCTATTCAGCAATACCCCACACGATGGGTTAGTCGAGAAAAAAATGTTACTCCCACTATACTATGTATGGTAGCCACCCCAAAAAAAATTTTTTTTTCAATATTTTTTGCTACCACTTTTTTGGCATGATTAATATACATTACCCATACAAAATTACAGCTTTCTAGTACTAATAGTTTCTGAGTAAAAGAGCGGACAGACAGACAGACATGACGAATCTATAAGGGTTCCTTGTTTACTACGGAACCCTAAAAAGGAGGAGGTTTCTCAATTCGACCGTATATATGCTTTTGTTATGTTTGTTCGCGGATAACTTCGTCGTTTATGAACCGATTTTGATGATTCTTTTTGTATTCGATAGAGGATACTCCAAAGGTGGTCCCATGCTTAGGATCTGATGATTGAATCCCATAAAGATCGAGGGAAACCCTTAAAGTTTTAGGTGTGTCCAACGTGTTTTGACCGATTTTCAAAATTGCTTTTGTATTCGATAGAGTAGGTATCTCATGAAAATCGAGGGAAATCCCAAATTTCCTTTATATTATTTTAGGGTTCTTTTCACTAAAAAGATTTCATTCACTAAAAAGTTAAAAATATTTTACAAAAAAATAAAAACCGACTTCACAAACACTGAAAAGTTTAAACTAATATAAGAATAGTTACAGACAACATCACATTTCTATATTGAAGTCGGTGACAAATTTTAAGACTTTCTGGATCATCGTTTGATACCGACTTCAATATAGAAGTGTGATGTTGTCTGTACCTATTTGTAGACTTTTCAGTGTTTTTGAAGCCGGTTTTTATTTTCTGTAAAATATTTTTCTATAGTGAAGAACGCAAAATTGTTTCAATTTTTGATGTGCCTCATTTAATAAAAAATATAAGAAATAATGTTTTAACTCATAATATCATTAACAACAAAAATTAAGTCTTTTAAAGATATCATCAACTTATCAATTATCATTTAGACAAAAATAATAAAAGTAGGTCGCTTGTAAAAATAACCGATCGGCACATAAATCCGAACGCATTCCAAAAAAAGACTAGAAGCCTTGCAATTCAGCACCTAAAAGTTTAGGTACCTACCGTGCATAGAATCAAGATAGAATTAAAATGTATCGGAGCATCGGGTATAACGAAGTTAATTTCTCCGCGTGTATTTTTTCTTTTTTTTACAGCTTAAAATACACTTTTTGTTACTTCTTTTAATATTTGTGTACATGAGATATCATTTACAATTCCTATAATATACACAGAAAGAATTTAAAAAATATATATTATTGAATGTAACATTATCCATTAAATTAAGCGCCATCTAGTAAAAAAGTATTATAACAATCTAAGCACCGCACTGACCGCACCGTGCTTAATTGTATTCGCCATCTAGCGCGAAACCGTAGAAACCGTGTAATAGGATTAAACTTTTTGATAAAGATTAAAATTGTTCTGGCGGAATATTGTAGAATTATTTGTAATTTACTATTATTAAAACAACTTTTTATTAATTTTCAGGCATGATTCAGTATAAATTATCAACAAAATTTAAGTTAGCAACCTTATAGGTCAGCGCCATCTAGATATAAGGCGGGAATAGGACCTTTCTTATAGTTGTATGACATTGGCAGTCTATATTATTCTTCGTCTATGATTGAACTAAAGTCGCCGTTCAAAAATGGCGTATATAATATTTTGTTTTCAACCCCAGAAATATGAAAAGGCTTAAAAGGTAGAGCATTATGGACCTAGCAATATCAATATTACCCTTAATTCAATATGGCTTTCGTCATCTTTCCAATTTATACAGTTAGGGGCCCATTCAAATATGTGATGCGCTAAAAGGCGATCGGGAGTCTTCTTTTCTTTGCTAATTTTTCATAACACGAGGGACGGGAAAGTAATTTGGAGGGGCGAGTAAGAGCTTTGCGTACTTTTCAAAAGGCAGGGGTCGAAACTGGTCAGTAAAATCAGTAAAAGTCAGTTTTTTGAGCATAGTCAGTACATGTCAGTTTTTTGAGAAAATGGTCAGTTATTTCAGTTTTGAGATCAACACACATATTGCCCCATAAATTTTTTTGGAACCTTATTAATATTTTACTGATACAATTTTGTCTGTCTGTGTGTACCTGTGTCGTTCCTATATCCGCCTACCTTCTTCAATCTAGATTTTGCTTAAGTAATATCTCATAATATATTGTGTCAACAAAAACCAAATTTTAGTCATTTCTCATTTTCTTAGCCGGGCCCAGTGATGGTTTGAGGGCAACAAACAACTGATGCTCTATTATGATGTCTTGTGGCAACTTAATATTGTAGCATCATTATTTCGAGGAAAATAGTCAAATCCTACTATTTTTTCTCGAAATAATCACATATTAATAATAAAAAAATTGTTAATTATTTGTAAACTTTTTAACAATAAAAAGGTGGTGATGGTTGGCTATGGGGATGGTGGAGGCCAATAATTGTAAAAGTATTTTTTCAATTCCACATGAATCTTTTATTTTAAGAGGATTGTGAAGCTGTAAATTTTCATACAAAAAGCGATAACGCTTTTCTCCCTCTTTAACTAGTCCAATTTTCATAATTTTTGGAAATGTTGTAGATATAATGAAGATATAGGTTTGTACGTTTCTATTTTGAAAATATGTTGCTCAGAATATAAATTATTAGCATCTAAATATCCATATTTTAGACTTAAAAATTACCTCGAGCATTTTTATCTTTTTTGACTAAATTATACTGAATTACAAAAAAAGCAATACGTACAAATATAGATTAAGGTATACTGAATCTAATGAGATCAAAAGTGTCTAATTTCGGAAAGGTTTAGGGGGGTAAAACAGTTATCGCCCTAAACAATATTTCAATAAGAAATGTAGGCACTTGCCTCGGACTTTCAACTCTAAGCGGTTTGCAACAAACTGCATTTTTGCAAGTGCATACTCGAGCCATGAATTGGCTCTTCACAGTCCTCTTAAGTTAGTTCAGATGGTCAGTAAAAGTCAGTTTCTTTAGATTTCTGGTCAGGTAAATCAGTATTTTTGAACACTGAACCTGTTTCGACCCCTGAAAAGGAAAAGGGATTGAAGGATATTTATTACTTTGCAGCGCTGCCATCCTCATTATTTGTACTGTTTTGATAAGCTAATCAAAACCACATAGATCAATAAGGTTAGTACATACAAGTTGTCTTTTTTAGGTGGCTGAGATTGTGTATCCGAAGCAAAGACCAAGATAGGCTGGGTGACGTGTTCAACTTCGTGAATCGCCAAGGGCGTATGAAATACGTGCGACCTGTCTACAGAGATCTTTACGCCTGGGAGGACGTCCGCGACCAGGCTATAGACAATTTCCTCAAGAACGAACCCAACATGATGCACGTTTCGGCGTACACAATAAGAAAGGACTTACACCTGACAAATTAGTAAAAATTTGACAACAATAAGTACAAATTTGAGGATTATTTTTGGAATAATGTTATTAATGTAATAGACTTATACAATGACCACGAGATGTATATAGTATAATGTATTGAATGAAATTATATTATTCATTATAAATACTTTGAGTATTAAAACTTTCAAGTATATGTGTATTTTATTTTTATTTTGCGTCGTGTGGACGCATCATGCACATCTTAGAAATGCCAACAACAACGGTATGATTAGAGGTGGTTCTTTTTATGCAGTAGTTATTATTTTGTTACCGCAACGTGCTAGATAGACGTGTGCATTATTTTGGGTCGCAATCTAGAAACACGTACATACTGGTGGGTCATGAATAATTCCCCGTTTCCTTTCAAATTCCGCGACTGTACGTTGCAAACTTCTAATGACTGGTTACAGTACCCAATCCAAATAAAATCGAAATTACGTTCAATTTCTTTTCACCCAAGCTCTTCCTGTTTTACTTTTCACACCGCAATAATGCAAGTTTTGCGGTTAAACAAGCCTTACGTTAGGTAGAGCGTTCAGAGGTCACCAAAAAATCGGATATCGTCCAAAAATCGTGAATTAATCCAAGATGGCCGAAATTTCTAGACGCTTAATTATAGACGACGAATTTCTTTACTTCTACACGTGTGCTAATAATTATGTGATGCATTTATCTCATTTACTAGAGTCATTCGCACTCGTCTTTACCAAATGAATGAACAACGCTAGTGTGACCACGCAACGCGAATAGCGCGCTTAAACCCTTTGATTACCGCCACACGCCCGATAACGCATACGAAGTCCGAATATTCGCGACGATAGCCGAATATGACTGGTCCCATCTGCGTGTATCGCGTCATAGCACGAAGCTTCGGGACGATAGGCGCATGTGGAGCCACGACATAAGAAATGTTAATATTTTTAACCGCACTATTTTTCACAAAGGGAACCTAACTTAAAAATCAAGATATTGTTTATATGGAACGCATTACGTTAACATACGATGCTAGTCATATACCTATAATTTCATGATGCTAGCCTTAGCCTAGTCTAGCCTCAAAAGCTAATGAAACGCAATGATGTTAAAAATGTTGATAATGTTGCAAATCCGCGCATAAGTGGAACCCGCCTTTAGTTGGTTTTAAGGTTGGGCCAAATCAACGCGTGTAGCGGTGGCGTGCACGGTGGCGATCAGTTGTTGTGTACGAACTTGTAGCAACGTGTTCACATTGCTGCATCCTCATCAATGTGAACACGTCGCTACAAGTTCGTACTCAACAACTGATCGCCACCGTGCACGCCACCACAGATTAGAGAGAATTTATGTCTAAAGACACGCCACCGCTGCACGCGTTGGTTTGGCCCAGCCTTTATCCTGCCACACGCGGAGGGGAGTGGGAGGTGGGGCATCCTCCCCTTAAAGGGGGGAGATGCGGAAGCTCAGTTTTTGAAAAAAAAAATTAAATTCTGAAGTTAGGTCTATGAAAACTGCTTAAAACTTGTCAATCAATATAAATTATAAAATGAGACAAAACTGTGTCTGAGGTGTCCGGAATTGGTTCTGAATAGTCATAAAAAAATAACCTAACCAACTGTATTTCAAGTTCCCCAAGTCGGTTTTGGGTGGTCATAAAAAAATCCGCATCTGTGTTGAGTGGTTTGAGGTGCCTGAAGTCGGTCAGTTCTGAGGTCTCAAAAAATTAACTTAACCTAACTACCTAAATTACCTACTATATTTGAGATTTCTTTCTTACCTTAATTGTATTATTTTTTCAATAGATATGATATATTTTTTTTGGAAAACTAACATCAAAAATAAAAATTAAGATTTTTCAAAAACGAAGAATTTCCGCACAAAAAGCTTTTAGATTATGATTTGGGTCATGCCTATTGATTGAAGCCATCCATAGTGCAGCAGGCTGCAGGATACTAAAGCTAACCCTTTTAGTTTTCTTTCCCTTCCACGGCCTTACAAAGGGAGAATATTTTTAAAATAAGGCTGTTTGGCTATGCCTTTGTCAGTCTCAATTTCTTTGAGACGAAAGTAATATTTTAAAACAGAACATCAAAAACCAGTGGACTATAAAATCATTGGCGTATCTAGTTTTCTTTTGGGGTGGGCCTAGCCCTTGATTTTTGTTTGAAGTTATCACTATTTGGCGTCCATCCTAGAATTTTGAAAGGGTAGCCTAACATTCTGAGTTGGGCACGGCCCACCCGGCCCCCCCTCTATATACGCCAATGTCACACCCCGGACACTCCATACAACGTTCGCAAATCAATTACCTAGTACTACTCCATAAACAAATGACGTTCGTACACGCGCAAATGTGTGCGTGGAATCTAGTAGGGCTGAGTGCGCGGTTATCAATCGAAATGACGCGGGAAGTGCAGCGACTGCCTTCTCTTTCACCCGCATAGCGCTGTCTCTGTTATCGGCCGGTGCTCGCGTTTACTCGTCCGAGCGATCGCGCGCGCCCTTGTTTATGTGTCAGTGATGTCTACAACGAAGTGCCGGGTAGGACGAGGTATTTGAAATGAGTGCGGGGAGGTGAATGGCCGTTCTGTACGTAGTACTATTATCTATTCTGTGCCAATGTATAAAATGGAGAGAAAACCTCGAATTGAAAGAAAAATGGCTTGGTGATGTGATATTTGAGGTTTCTTTCTTACCTTATTTGTGTTATTTTTTCAATAGATATGATATATTTTTTTTTGGAAAACTAACATCAAAAATCAAAATTAAGATTTTTCAAAAACGAAGAATTTCCGCGCAAAAAGCTTTTAGATTATGATTTGGGTCATGCCTATTGATTGAAGCCATCCATAGTGCAGCAGGCTGCAGGATACGAAAGCTAACCCTTTTAGTTTTCTTTCCCTTCCACGGCCTTACACAGGGAGAATATTTTTAAAATAAGGCTGTTTGGCTATGCCTTTGTCTGTCTCAATTTCTTTGAGACGAAAGTAATATTTTAAAACAGAACATCAAAAACCAGTGGACTATAAAATCATTGGCGTATCTAGTTTTTTTTTGGGGTGGGCCTGGCCCTGATTTTTGTTTGAAGTTATCACTATTTGGCGTCCATCCTAGAATTTTGAAAGGGTAGCCTAACATTCTGAGTTGGGCACGGCCCACCCGGCCCCCCCTCTATATACGCCATGTATAAAATGGAGAGAAAACCTCGAATTGAAAGAAAAATGGCTTGGTGATGTGATATCTGTGCAGATTATTCCACACTACCATATGTCGTCTTCGTTTAGGTCACGGATTATTTGATGCCCATCTGCATAGAATGAGGCTAGTTGACTCAACAGAGTGTACTCACTGCCATCAAAATATTTAAGACGAATCACATATCTTCGAATGTCGTGCCTCTAACTTGCAGATAATTATTTTCATTGAAGACCTGCTCATGCTCAACATTTACAATTCGCCCGATAAAATACCACAAGATCTGAAAATAATTTTGCAAAACGGTATCACCTACAAAACCCTTTTTAATTACGTCAGAGGCTCAGAGCAACAATTATATTCAAAGAATTTAAAAATTAAATTAACGGGTATTTAATATTAGTGACAATGGCTGTATGGTTATGCCTTTGTCTTTCTCAGTGAGACGAAGATACACAAAAAAAAATTATAACCTCAAAACAAATCGTGTACTTAGCACGATTTGTTTGTTTACAATAGCAAAATTTAGCAAATAGTAATCATAGATGGTCTAAAATCAAATTAATATTATTGTATTTAATCACTGTATATAAAATGTCAGCTGCAAAAAGAGTACAGGTAAACTTCGATCATAACCAATTTATATTTTACTTTGTGTTCGCTTTGTTTTTATTTCCTTTCTTCCAACAATTTTCTTCATATCATTTCAGCAATGGGCCACATTCGCAAGAACTTGGCACATATATGACTGCAAATGGCAAGACCCTTACCAATCAGCTGACGTTATCAAAAAGTATTTGATGGGAATACACAAACCGATCTACCATCCCATGAATGACTGTGGTGATGTAGTCGTTTGCATTAACAGTAGAGACATAGCATTGCGAGGCAACGAATGGCGAAAAAGAGCTTACTTCCATCACACTGGGTACCCTGGAGGTGCTACTTGGACCCTGGCTTGGGAATTACATAACAAAGATCCAACAATGGTAAAGTGACATTAAAGCTCAAGACACAGAGGCGGGAGCCGCGGGAAAGCGGTCGCGATCCGGGACGGAATTTTTTGTAATGTTCGAATTTGTATGCAACTTGACACAGCAAGCGGGCGCGCACCGGCCCGATGCGATCTCCCGCGCGGGACGATCGCTACGACAAACAGGAGATCACACCGCGAGAAGGACGCGGCGGGATGCGGGACGGGCGACAGGCGCAGGCGCTCTGTTCTACGGTGGTCAGTACAAGCTGTCACACAGAGCGAAGCGATCGCGGACCGATCTCAGAGCGGGAGAACTAGTTGTAATTTTTTACAACGTTAATGTCAGTTAGTTTTAGTTTCATCATGAATCTGACAGAAAAACTAATTGAATTAGTTAGACCACACCATTGTCTATATTATACAAAAGACAGAAATTACAAAAACACATTAAAAAAGACATTCTTTGGGAAAAGATATACAATACTATTTGTGTTCCCGTCATCTACCCGCCAGCTCTATGTGACATGATCTGGATCGCAAACGCTTAACACTGGATCGCTATCGGATCGCTTTACCGCGGCTCCCGCCTCTGTGTGACGAGACTTTTACGAAAATTAACGTTTTACTACTTGATTTCACCAGGAATATGTTTTTGATGTATGCAGTAGACTTGGTAGGTGCAACCATTTGAATATCTGTTATAAAGTCCATCCAGTTCATAAAATTAACATTATCAGAACTTTAGTAAATTAAATTCTCATATCTATTGTATTGATATCTTCCACATAATTTTATTTCAATTCGACAATTCTTTTTGTCGTTTTATAAGTTGTGCCTCCAAGACGTACCTAGTGTTTTTTGTTTTAAGTACCAGTGAAAACTTTAAATACTTCTGTGAAAAATATTACGACAACACCTTCAGCATCAATTAGATACTGCTACTAGAGTTGCTCCTTTTGGTTTCATGGTATTGTTTATCTCAAATAAATTAAAAAAATTGTAAGAAAATAATGGACAGTCAGTCCATTATTACCTTTGGAGTTATGTATAATTATTAAACTTATTAATTAAGTTTATTAAATGGTAATTAATAACTGAATTCAATGATTAGAAAAGGGACCATATTCATCTTGTTCACATATGTAGTATCTTGAAACTGATATCATCTGGTTTAATTTACATTAAGTTGGCAAACAAGCAATCTGCCCACCTGATGGTAAGTGGTTTCAGCTGATTACAGTACATGTGGTATAGACTTGCAAATCTATAACCCCTACAAGGACGCCAATGTATATTGCCAACTTGTGACATAAAAGATTTCAAGTCACAGTACCCAGTAATATCACTTTCTGTGTTACTCTTTAAACCAGAACACATCAATGTAAGCACTGTTGCTTGGAGGTAGAAATAGGTGAAATAGAGGCAGAGGACTGGTGTGGAGTCTCCCTTTGACAGTCATTTGTTTATTATTTAGCAATCCGACTTTCAAAAATACTGAATGTATGCCCTTGCAGTTTCGGCTGTTTTGTTACTATTTTTGGTTTAATGACCTACCTGACATTTAAAAAATAAAAAACCCAAAAAGATCTGGATCGAAAATTTCTAGTGAACAGTAAATTAGTTCTAGTGTGTATTTAAAATGTATTTATTTTTCAGATCATCAAAAAAGCAGTTTATAGGGCCATGAAAGGTAACCTTCAAAGAAGACACACAATGGAAAGGCTCTTCATCTACCCTGGTGAAAATATTCCTGAGAATATCTTGGAGAATGTAACCAACCAAATACGTCAGCTGCGCATGGTGCCGACCAGACTTGACCACATCCCTGAGGAAGTAGTTGAGAAATATCCAAAAGTCATGGAATATCCACAGGATTATGTTCTAAAATAAACTTGCAATCTTTTATTTTGTTATGGTTAGATAAGTATTAGAGTAAATAAACTTTATAGATAAAAGAATTGTTGTTAATGACTGAATTTGAAGTAAAGTTAAGAATCTATTTTTTTAGCTGTTAAATAATTTGACTCACCGCAATCCTGCAGGCAGGTGGTGTAAGGGAATCCAAATTTTACGCTAATTCTTTTTGGGATTTATTTATTGCATCTCCTCTCCGCTTTGTTGGAAAGTGCCTAAAGAAAGACATATTCAAGGTCATAGCCAGAAAACAATTTCAGAGGGGGTTTCATCAGCTGAGTACCAAGCCAACATAAAAAGCACAGTCATAAGGCGGAGACATCATACGCCAATATATGAATGAAGAAACCGGCAATTTTAAGGGAGGAGTTTTTGTATTAGCACAGAATAGATAATATTACTACGTACAGATGTTGCTCTTGAAAAAGGCCGACGTTTTAAATAACTTTGAGCATACAAGCCTAATCCTTACACAACATCTTAACACGCATTAGCCTATGTTATTAGTAATTCTGAAGCTTCATGTCGCTACGAGCTCAAGCGAAAGGGTAGTTGCTGATGGTAAATAATCAAGCACAAGCACGAAACTTTGTGGTTGCAATAGGTACTCTTTTTTTATTGCTATTAAGTTGGCAAGCAAGCAAACTGCCCACCTGATGGTAAGTGGTAACAGTCACCCATAATACATGTGGCTTTTGTGAGATTCGCAGCAAATCTGCAACCCTCACGAGAATCACAGTGTACGGTGCCAACTTGTGACATCAGATGTAAAGTCACGGTACCCAGTAATTTCACTGCCATATCTCACCCTTCAAACCGGGACACAGCAATGCAAGCACTGCTGCTTTGCGGCAGAAATAGGTGAGACGGAGGTATCATGCAGACGACCCTGGTACAGAGTCTACCTCTACTCCTAGCAGAGCGCGGAAGCCCCGCTGCTTTTGCACTCAGTGTGCGCGGAACCGTAGGTACTTATTTTGTACCTAAGCGTGTAGTGACGGAGGCTCGGTATAAGTCAGTATATGGTCTAGTGACTAGGCAAATTTAGTCTTCAATCTGGACACCCCAATCGTGAAGTTTTTCCAATATTGTATGTACATTGCAACATTGTATACTGCCGAAAAAAAATACGCAAGTTTGTCAATGGGAAACTAGAAAGTTTAATTCAAACTTGCCAAACTTGGCATTGCTATCTGGGTACCTATACCTCTCTGCCACCTAGCTCTTACCAGCCCCGACGTAATCTTTAACCTATTGATCTCTTTTTGAACTTTGTTAAGAAATTTATTATTTTTAAACAAAATATTTTAGTATTTTTTTTAGTATTTTTAAACAAAATGCAAGTTCTATATAAAATTTATAGGAAAGTTTGTTTTATTCTTAACCATATTCAAGAAATCTGTAAAGATTTCTAAATTGGATGTTGAAACGTAGTTAGGTATTACTAGTGAATAAAGACTATTTTGGCTTAACAAAGTACAAAAAGAGATCAATAGGTTAAAGATTACGTCGGGGCTGGTAAGAGCTCGGTGGCCGAGAGGTCTAGGCGTCAACACGGTATGTTGGAGACGCGGGTTTAAACCCTGCCCAAGACGAATGTTTTTATTTATTCATTTTTCAATTAGCTGAGCCCGCGACTTCGTCCGCGAGGAATAGTAACTTTTGGCAGCAATTTGTATTTTGTAGGCATTTTTTTAAGATCTTGATAAAAAGTAGCCTATATAATTAGCTATCTATTAGTGAAAGTCCCGTCAAAATCGGTCCAGCCGTTTCGGAGTTAGCGGGAACGAACAGACAGACAGACAAAAATTGTTTAAATTGTGTTTTTGTTATTGGTACCCGATATACATTCATACCCATTTAGTAAAAACTTGTTATTTTGACATTACAAACAGACACTTAAATTTTATTTATTTGTATAGATTTTTAATCAACATATAGCATTATCAACCTAGAGAGAGCCCAAAAAATGGAGCTGAAAACATGAAATTTGCCACAGGGGTTCGCTGGCTTACGTCGCCCATGAAAGAAGGGTTTTTGAAAATTTCCACGGGAAACAGAAATATCCATAAAAAAATAAGGAAATTACAGTGTTGAGCTTTATTAAAGGGAAACTTAGTTCGCGGGCACGGCTAGTATATATATTATAATAAGGCTTTTACCTTGTTTCACAGCATGCGGCTGCGGCGGAACGAAACCGTGCCACCGTACGGTTTCCGTCCGGAGCTGCGATGCATGACGCACCGCATCACCGCATTATCTATGTCGAAAGCTATTACGCGTATGCACGTCCTTTCTACGCAAAAATCCGTACAATACTGCGGCGCAGTGTGGCATACCAGTTACCACGCGGACCGCACCGCATCACCGTCCGGGAGTGCGGTGCCATCGCGAGCGCCGCACAACCGCACGGGCATGCGGTGTGAGTGTGTTATACCCTGCGGTTTTTGTATACAAATTAAGATTCTTCAGTCAAAATTAAAAACCGCAGCGCCGCACACCGGAGCGGTGTCCGGTGCAATGTGTTATGCGCCTACAGGGTATAAGTGACGGTATCCCTTTTTTTAACAGTGAGTTCAGACCATGATCATAATTTGGAAATCACTGAAATTTGCTCCTGGAAAATTCATAAATTTTCCAATGTTTTTTATCATTTTTCTAATTTTGTGGTGAAATATAACTAAGTTAACGTTTACAAATCATATTCTGTCAAAAAACCATAATTGATACACAAAAAATTTACTTCGCAATGTAAATCGTATAACATTTCCATCATACTGCGCGCGGAATCAGCTGTTTCGGTCATCGAACGTCAACGCACCGTTGTGAGCGAAACAAAATTAAGCCGGCGCGCCATACATTGTGTAACCAGCCCCCCTAGCACGTCCATCAAAACACGATATGATAAAGCGGTTTATGGCGGTGAACTGTCAAAATACAATAGGGTTTCGTCGTATTTTGACAGTTCACCGCGATAAATCGCTTTATCATATCGTGTTTTGGTGGACGTGCTACGGGGGATGAATAAAAATTAAAAATGAAAACTTCTTTTTTATCTTTAAAAGCTTTTCCGGGAAAAATAAACATCGGTAAACAAATATTAACATTGGTCTGCGGACCTAAAAAGGCCGCATCACAGAATCATAATACGAATCATATTATGATTCATATTATGAATTGAGTGCAATTCATCATATGCAAATTCTATTTGACAGCTTTGTATTAATATTCGTAAAATGGTCCCAAATGACACTTTAGCAATGCCCGATTTGTGGACCATTTTACGAATATTCATACAAAGCTGTCAAATAGGATAATGGCTTATGATGAATTGCACTCCATTCATAATATGAATCATAATATGATTCCTATTATGATTCTGCGATGCGGCCTTTTTAGGTCCACTGAACTCACTGTTAAAAGAAAAGGGACACCGTCACTTATACCCGGTATAGTCCTCAAAAGATTCACTGAGAGAAGACTGTGCAACGGCCACATATTAGTTTGGTATGCTACAAAATCGTACCGAGACTTAAAGATATATTATATTATGGATGAAGACAAATTACCGAAAAAAAATCAATTATATTTTAACTTATTTTTTCTTTTTTTTTTGTCATTATGATAAGAGTTTTATTTATCGCAGTAAAGGGTTGTCGTATATTTTTGCCGGATACTGAACATCAGAGTCGACAAAATGTACTAGAGTAGGAGGATGTTCTACAAAAATATCAGCTGCTTTGTTAGGAGCTGCCAGCGGTGCATCGACGAATTTTACAGGCGTAGGGGCCTCATTTTCCACATTTTCTAGAGGAGCATCGACAAACTTCACTGGAGTTGGTGCTACTTCTAGAGGCGCGATCTCTCCTACAACTACTTTTTCTACAGCAGCGACCACTTCATCGACAAACTTTACAGGTGATGGCGCCACTTGTTCTGAAGCAGCTTCAGCTTCGATAGAGGCGTCGACGAACTTTACAGGCGTAGGCGAAGCTTCTCCTTCAGATGCATATGGTACAGCAGCGGCGTCAGCAAGAGGCGCATCGACAAACTTAACAGGCGAAGGCGCTACTTCTTCAAGAGGAGCAACTTCTTCAATGGGTGAATCAACGAACTTCACAGGCAATGCAATGAATTCAACGACAGTTATTGGAGCTTCAGCGATTTGGACTTGGACGACTTGAACGTCGTCGAGTTGAGCGATTTCGATTGGAGCTTCAACAAAGCGCACTGGCGTCCCAACGACTACTTCGTCCTCGGCGTGCAGCGGCAGTACCAACGGCTGCAATTTGATTGGTTCCGGTTTTGGAAGGGCGGTGGCTATTGCCACAAATGCGAGTACTAGTAACTTCTGCATTTTCCCTGCGAAAGAATATACCAATTTAATAAAATATCAACAACGAAAACAAGCAATGCACGGGAGTAATTATAGTCTATAAGCACGTGCCCAAACACAGATTTTTGTTTCTGCATCCGTATATTCCGACGGGACAGTTCACCGGCACGGACGGGTCGAGATCAGGACCCACTGTAAACGTTTCTTTCAAAGTGGCGGAGCAACTCGAGATGTTTTACAGCTTAGGTCACCCATCATAGCCTTGGCCATAATGAACGATGCTTAATTTTAACAAACGTCGTCAAGTGCACACGTCACTGCGACACTGAAAAATAGGAAACCTCTACGCAATCAATCTACTATGTCGTCTACATCTATATCATCCATCCGGGGATAAACACCTTTGTTAGGAAATAAATTAATGTCTTATCCAAAGAGTATGTATATGTACTTATAGGTGTGCTATCTATATCTGAAGCATGGAAAATCTGGTAATTATGATATCTTATATTATGTCGTCAACACAAACAATCAGGAAATTATGAATGTATAATTCTAACAGCATTCGCACACCAAGCATTTTAAGAATATTTATCAATGCAAACTTAAAAGCTTATAAATGCAAAATACAATAATTCTAACTAGGGACTTATGGTGTATTGTTTTGTGCGTAAATAAACTTTGAAAAAATCATACATATCATTGTTATATTGCAGTTGTAAAATTAACGTCTTTAAATATCAAATCTCTGCCTCAAATCGCGTTTCAGCTCGGCGCTAATAAAATAAATCATTTGTCTATGCCGATTTCGTAATTTATTATTGCAATAAAACAATAAAAAAATCATTACTTACCGACACTTCGCTGGCTTAACAACGAAGAATCCACAGATACCAGTGATATCAGTGATTATTTCCTTTGTATTTATAGTAGACTCGATTTATTATCAAATCGACATTATTGTTGATAACACTCATTTTCCTGTGTACCTACGTGGACAAATCGTACCGGTAGAAAAAAACATTTTAATTACAATATAATTTATGTTATCAGATTAGCTAGATAGCAATTTTAGCGCAGCATGGCTAAAGTGCCAACGACAAGTGGCTGGACGCAAAATAGCTGCGCAGTTGCGCCCAAAATGAGTGCTCCGTGGATCAGCAATTTTGCTCAATGTTTTAACAAGTTACTGTTTTATATAGGCGTTAAAGATACGGCGTCATTGAAAATTCGTAATTGTAAAATTAATTTTCTAATTCCTCACACATTTTTTCATCACAGACCCAACCATTTGTATGGGGGACTTCAAAATTAATTTTACAATTTTGAATGTTGAATGACGTCATAAGTTCTATCTGAACATACTCAAAAGGGTTCAAAGGGTTTTTGTTTCACACTGTATATCTAAGTTCAAGTTCATAAATGATGAAGTTCCATAGAAACTTACACCCCACCCCCTCCCCCTCTCATTTTACCCCTTTATCCCAAATTATGTACCCGTGACGCTTGTAGTATCAATACGAATCTATTACTTAATATTATAAGTGCGAAAGGTGTCTGTCTGTTGCCTCTTCACGCTTATACAGCTGAACCAATTTGGATAAAATTTGGTACAGAGATAGTTTGAGTCCCGGAAAAAAAACAGGATACTTTTTATCGCAGGAATCATCTTTTAAGGGGGTTAAAAGGGGGTGGAAGTTTGCATGGGGAATCAATAACCGTTGAACCGATTTAGATGAAATTTGGTATGGTCTATGGAGATAGTTTGAGTTGTGGGGAAGGATATACCTACCTAAGCAGATTGCATTAAAAATAAGCTTCTCAAACTACTTATTCCACGCGGGCTAGCTTCCAAAGCTAGTGTCGTATGATTTATCAAAATCGTTTGAGCCGTTGAGTAGGTAGTTACGAGGGACATGGAACGGATATACATTGACCTTTGTTAGTAGGTCAATGCGGACATACATACCGGTCAAAATACATAGCCTTCTTAAGCATGATCAGATGTTATGTTTTTCTACACACACTCTAGCTAGAGTGAACATGAGTTTCAAATTTTAACGAATATTTGGTCATACAAATCAAGATTACGATTTTTCATTACTCACGATTTTTCCTTGCTATCGCAAAAAAGATAATTCAATGCGTAGGTACCTAAGTAGTTATATATCGCATGAACATGAAGTTATTTATTTTACAAAAAAAAATGATTTAAAGCCGATCCATCCATTCCGCCTGTGCCCGTTTTTAGACAAAACATCTAAATATTAACACAAAACTGAATATTTAAAAAATTGCATGAAAATCGAGTGTTTTTTTCTTGTTATCAGTTGTTGTTTTGCAGTCGCAAAACTTTCTACAAACTTCAGAGGGTATGTATGACACTCCGTTTAGGTTCGTGAGAGCTCGGAGCTCGAGCGCCGCCGGTGACCTTGAGCGGAAGCGTTAAGGTTGATACCGAAATGGAATTTAGGACTTCTCGTAGAGTCGTTGTAGCGTGCGGTGCGCGATACAGAGTCACACTCGCTCCTCGACTCAGCCCTTGACCGAGGCGGTCTCCAGACCAGTAGGGTTACTCTTGAACCAAATCCAATCGATCGGCATTGAGATTGCGATTTTTCGTACACTTATTTAGCAACACTAGCGACAAAATGGGTCCGTATTTTGAGAAAATTAGATAGCACTGAGTTTGGTTCACTCAAAATCACCACAATACGGTTCCAATTTTGTGCCAATGTGGAAAATCAAGCATACAAAAAATCACAATCTCAATGTCGATCGATTGCAAATGGTTCAAGAGTAGGCCTACTGACCGCCTCTCCACGCCCCGCGCCGATCCAGACACCCACACATAGCCGTGAGCGATTTTACGAGCACACATGCATAAGTGTCGCTTCTTTTCGCGGTAGTATATTATATTCTTTGCCCTAGCACCTACATATTGTCAAACTTGAGCGCAAGGGCCTTGCCGATTCTTATTGCTTTATTCTTAACCAATATTCAAAAAAATTGTAAAGATTTTTATACCATTCCCCCCTCTAAGAAGCTTACTTATTTTATTCACTGAAAACAGTGAATAAAAAGCACTTTTAATCACTATTTTGGTATTTGAATTTAGAACACACCGATATATTCCACCTCCACCTCAATGCTGTACATAACCTACTTGCACAAAAATACTCCATATTAAATGTGCCCATTTTCGTTTAAATCTTTCTTTCTTTTTATCGTAGTCATTGTATAAAGTATAGTATGCAACACTTGAATAACACGGATTAATACCGAGGGCCATGAATGATTCGCGTCGCTCAGGATTCTAAAAAGCTGGTGGATATGGTGAGGGTGGCAACAGGTGAGAGTAGGATGAAGGTTCGGGTTGGAGGAGAGCTCACGGACGAGTTTACAGTGGTAACGGGCCTTAAACAGGGGGATGCGCTGTCACCTATGCTCTTCAATTTGGTTTTGGAATATATCCTGAAAAGAGTCCTAGCTCGATCTGGACTATGGATTGCAACTGAATGGGGAGCATAAGATAATAGGATACGCAGATGACTTGGCTTTACTTGGGCGAACTAGTTGTGAGGTCAAAGAGGCGGCCAAAACTCTTGAAACAGATACTCTAACGGTCGGCTTAAGAATAAACCACGAGAAGACAGAATATCTCCACATGAAGCGCTACAACAACAAACGAATTTCGCGGGATCACCTACATGTTGGAGATATTACTTATAAAAGGGTTGCAAAATTTAAATATCTTGGCTGCACCATCACAGACAACAACACCCGGGAAGAGGCAATCGCCATCCGCGTCCAAAACTCTCTGCGCTGCAGTGCTGCTCTGCATAAGGTGCTAGTGTCCAGACTTCTAAGCAGGAACACTAAAATCCGCATATACAAAACGGTCATACGGCCTATATTAATGTATGGATGCGAAGCCTGGACGCTGACCCTTAAGGAAGAAAACAAGCTCCTGGTTGTGGAGCGCAAAATTTTGAGGAGAATTTTTGGGCCACGCCAAATACCGGATGGCAGCTGGAGAGTCCTTAAGAATGCCGAACTTGAAGATCTGATGGCCTGCCCAAATGTTATAGGAGAGACAAAAGCTCACAGACTCCGCTGGCTTGGTCATTTGGAAAGAATGGATGAAGATCGTGCTGCGAAAAGGGCATACCTGGGTCGGCCGACTGGCCGTCGTCCCATCGGACGCCCTAGGTACCGCTGGAGCGACGCCGTGGAATCCGATCTCAGGGAGCTGCAAGCCAGTGATTGGCGAAACATTGTGCAAGATCGGGTGAAATGGCGTCATCTCGTATCGGAGGCCAAGATCCACTTTGGGTCGCTGAGCCAGCGGAGTAAGGATTCTAAAAATTGAATCAATCATCATGAATCACTCCGTGCGGTCGTGATTTAGTCGTTGGAATCCTTGGCTTGCTCGTGATTCATCTATGGCCCTCGCTTTAAATCCGGCTTTTATTCACTATAGTTGCATACTATACTATTAAATTGAATATTGATACGTAGTAATTAACAGTGAGTAAAGACTACTTTGGCTAACAAAGTACAAAAAAAATGAATACACGTTGGGGCTGGTAAGAGATCGGTGACTCTGTGGTTGGAGCGTCATCGCGGCATGTTGAAGACGCGGATTCGATTCCGGCCGAAGACGAAATTTTTAACTGTATTGATTTATTTATTTTTCAAAGACGAAACGACCAAAGACACTTTTAGCGTTAATAATGTTCAATCAATAACACTCATTATGTGGTACTTATTTGTCTGATGACAAAATGAGACGCGTCACAGATAATAAAATACTACAGTACGGACACTATTAAGGGTATATTCTAATTATCCTGTCTTCGCCTCCGAGATTTATTCCTTAACCATGTAGTAGCCCTGCTACGCGCTAACCCTATCGCACAAGTTTTAAAGTCAGAGAAAGAAAACCACTATATCTTCCTCTGGCTAATCACACCTGACAAGCCTCCGCAGTACCGACCTCTTTCTTGTCCGTGCGCGCGCGGCGTTCGCACGAGTGTAACAGTAATATAATTTGTGCATGAGTGTAGGTACTCTACGTAAAAAAAAAAAAGTTTAATTTTACGGTTATTTGCTTATTTGTTAAGTATGCCTAAACGAAAACACTGTGAATCCGAAGAAGATAAATGGCTAAGGAAGATGAAGAGATACGAAGAAAAACTTAATTAGGAAAAACGTAGGGGCAAGCCGGAGGCACATTTTGTACTCAGATGATGGCGAAAATGATGTGCAACCAGAAGAATACTTTTTTACATTCCCGTTGCATTCATCGGGAATCATTTTTATGTCCGTTGTATTCTTCGGATAATATTTTATTATGTTCTCGTTGTATTGAACGAGGAATCATTTTTATGTCCGTTGTATTCTTCGGATAATATTTTATTATGTTCTCGTTGTATTGAACGAGTAAGCGGGTGGACATCACCGCTCGCCTGGGCCGCCGAGTACGCGCGCGGCGCGACCACGTGCAGTAATACTCGTAATGGAAAATGTGGGTATCCTTTTTTCCCCGCTGCCTAAAAATTTCCGTTGCATTCATCGGAAATCACTTTTATGTCCGTTGTATTCGGATCATATTGTTATTATGTTCTCGTTGCATTCAACGAGTAATACTCGTAATATGTACTTAATGGAAAATATAGGGGCTGCCCTTTTTTCCCCGCTGTTTTAAAAATTTCCGTTGCATTCATCGGAATTATTTAAAATATTTTTTGTGCTGCCTAAATTCTCATTAAATATTTATTAGTATCTTTCACATACAAACCAATATGGTGATAACTGATGACTTACAAACCGATGTAGCGGCCAGGTTTCAAGTCCTATTGCAAAACGGTTTCCAAAAGTGACCAAAGACGAGCATTAAAAAAAAAAAAAAAACAATGTACTATAGTACCTATGGCGAAAGGCCGAACTCTAGTTCGGAAGTAAGTGCTATGTTGGTAGACAACAGAATCAACTCGGTAAAGCACTTTCAGCACTGGGAAGGGCACAATCGTGTCTTTTAAAGAAAAATCTTAATATTCCAGATGTAGTTACGTTGAAAGATGCAGGTAAATTATAAGCTGTTTCTCATTATATAGAAACGGATACCCGTCGATCCGTGATTATTCCCCTGATAGATAAATCATTATCATATTATACTCTTTTATTATTAATTAAAAACAGAAGAATGGACTATTTGCTATTTAGAGTATCAAGAAGACCAGTAAATTATTACAGACACCAATTTCATCTAAGAGTCATTTAAACTTGAAAGGCTCATCGTCCCGAACGCGACAGCAAAGCAGCGGCCAATCCTACCCTCATCGAGCCGGTGGGCCGAGACAGTCAAAGACGTCATACTAACAAGCGAATCGACGGCGAGCAGCCGCGTTCGCACCGCTGCCAGCTTGTCGCCTGCCAGCCCCGCCGCCGCCGCCGCTGCCGCTGGCACCGCCGAGGCACCAGCCAGTCGCGTCGCATCACAACGGTCATCGAACAATCGCGCTACCTGAACGCGCAGCCGCAAGTACATGCCAGCCGCTTAAAATATTAATTTAGTCAATGAGTGGTGAACTATCACTAGCGATAGGTTTATATTAGACAATGTGTCAAGGATTTCATTTATTGAGGAACCTTATCAAAATCCATACAGCCGTGCGCGGCGTTCTTTTTCAAAAAGTGAGTGAATAGCTATTTCTCTCGAATTAAATCATTTATTAGAAATAAAAGCTATTAGGAGATGTAACCCGACAGCAAAACAATTCGTTTATGATATCTTCGTTATTCCTAAAAGCGTGTGCTCTATATATTTTAAATCTAAAAAGATGAATTTGAAGTCGAAGTAAGTATCTCATTTCAAAATGGAAGATATCAGAACGGCTACTAGATTTATGACCGAAGACGTGATTAATATTGATATTAAGGAAGCTTAATTTTTGCTGCCGATTCACAAAAAAAAAAAAAAAAACATGTTTACGCTTTTATTTTCATGATATTTTGTACGAGTTTCTAGCACTCCCGTTTAGCCTATGTTTCGCGCGATATATTTCACAAAAATATTACAGCCAGCTCTTACTCATTTAAGATCTTATGGTCTGCTATCAGTGAGATATCTATGATATGTTGTGTTTAGCAAACTCTGCTGGAGAGTGCCTAGAGAACGCAAAAAGAACTATTTAATGTCTGACACGATTAGGGTTAGTTATTAATTTAAAAAAAAACTAGTCTAATACCAGAAAAGCTTTGTAAATTTTTAGGTTTTATTTTAAACTCTAATAAAATAACATACAATTGCCAGATTCAAGCCACAAAAATTTATTATACACATAAAACATATATTTAAATCTAACAGAATTTGAATAAGGTTCTTTGAACGTTTTCTACGGCAGCATGTCGGTTGTAGTATATGGGTAGTATATACACACAAAATCACAAAAAAGTGCTCTTCTTAGAAATACTAACAATTACGACGTTTTTATTACAATTACAGATATTTTATAATAATATGATGATCTCCATTGGTGGCAGATCAATATTCCATTGGCAGTCAATTGAATAAAAAGTCATAGGTACAATTTCGGAATTTTTACGGACGCTTCGACAGCAGGCTAGGGTGCAGCTTGAGCCAACGAAAAGACTGGTGGTTTCTGGACCAACATCGAGCGAACCAATCATATAAACTGACTGGAACTACTCGCTGTATATTGTGGGCTAATTTCATTTGCTAAAAATGTCGCTAATTGTGGTAGTCTTTTAAGTGTCGATAACACCACTACCATATTCTATATAAATAGAATGGGGAGAGTGTAATACCAACACTTAAGTCAAGTTACTAAAATGATTTGGGACTGGTGTGAGAAAAGTAGGTATATTTATTTTCGCGTCTTATATTCGTTACTCGTTAAATATAGAAGCTGACAGTGAATCGAGAAAAATAAACTTCGACACAGAGTGGCAGTTGGGTATCCGACAACTTTTGAAAATTAAAAAATTTTTTTGGTGAACCATCTATTGACTTATTTGCATCTCGTAGTAATGCAAAATGTCCCGCGTATATTTCATGGAAAAGGGATCCCTTTGCCTATGATATTGACGCGTTTAAACAGTAGATTAGTCGCAATTTTATTTTTACGCTTTAACACCGTTTGCACTAATTTTTAAAACGATAAACAAAATAGTTACTGATTAAGCCACCGGAATTATCGTTGTTCAACTATAGCCCTCTTAACCATGGTATCCCCTTTTCATATCCCTGGGTGTCACAGGGATTGTGATATTTCCTCCAAGAAAGATCTACTTACTTCCTTTCAGGATGGTACACCATCTGCGCCGTCACCTTTCCCTGCCAGCGTGTGTATTTTCCGGGAAAGCTTTCATGACGTGCCAGAAACAGCCTTAGATGTTGTTATCTTCGATATCACATAACACCGGGTCATAATATAATTCTAGTCTAAAGATATGGTGGGAATTTTGTAAAAAGAATACAACAGATTTTTTTAAATGTAAATACTACATTTTTGTTGGAATTTCTGTTAATGTGTTTTGAAATTTTGAAGTTTAGGTAGAACTATTGTTCTAATGTCACGATAGCAAGTGATCGTTATTAGTTAGGCAGTGGCCCCCTGGTATTATAGTATTAGACTATTAAACGATTTGAGAATGATACAATTAATCTTGAAAAAATGAGTAAGATGTTAGTCATGTTATTAGCTGGACCAAGGACGCATACAATTTCTCTAACAAAAATACGAAATATTAAAAAAGCATATGAAGATCGAGTAATTTTAACACTTACAAATTTAATTAAAACATAAGCAATTGGCAAAGCTCAACCGGTTTTAAACTTACTTTTTTTTTATCCCTTTAATATCCCGGTATTTGTCCAGCATCAGTGGTATTAAGATATATTGCTGTATCATCTTCAATTCGCTCAGATTCAGAACAAACCTGATCCTCACACATAAGAAACCACGTAGACCTGCTTCATCTCAACCCATTGGGCGCTGGATAAAGCAGATCATATGCGATAGTGGCATTGACATCTCAATATTCGGAGCGAGCGAGACACGCATCAACATCAAGCGGCGTCTCGTGCTGGCCTCAACGTCGATGTAATTAGAAAGACCGCAGGATGTTCGGAAAGATCAGCTGTATTTGCTGATTTTTATAACAGACCGGTATATTAGTTCTGAAACCAATTTTATTGAATCTTTGTCACAATTATAATTATTAAAATAATACTGTCGGTTGATTACTTTTTTGTTCACAATATTTTGTTGTTTTGAAATTTTTGCTAGTGGCGCAAAAAAAAAAAATATGGAAATACGTAATAATTATGTTTTACTGTAATGTTGTTTATTTTTTATTGTCGCAACATTGATTTTATACTCTCTGAACATCTACATGGTTAAGGAATAAATCTCGGAGGCGAAGACAGGATAATTAAATGATCAAACGAACTTACCTGAAGTGAAGTTCGATCTTAATTATCCTGTCTTCGCCGAAGAGATTTAAGGTCCCTCCCTCCCTGAATCTTATCCCCCTATATATCAATGTTGCTCTATTTCTCTAAAAAGAATGAGGTCGGTACTGCGGAGGCTTGTCAGGTGTGATTAGCCAGAGGAAGATATAGTGGTTTTCTTTCTCTGACTTTAAAACTTGTGCGATAGGGTTAGCGCGTAGCAGGGCTACTACATGGTTAAGGAATAAATCTCTTCGGCGAAGACAGGATAATTAAGATCGAACTTCACTTCAGGTAAGTTCGTTTGATCATTTAATTAATTGTTATGACCAAGTGGCTTAACCGAGTCAGCACATTTTTTATAAGTTTCAGATCTTCTGAAGCACGCAATTAAGGGCGCTTCCATCTCAGCAATTACGTTACCAAAGTTGCATTGTATTTTGTTATATGTTTTATGACATTTCTTATCGTACCATGTACTACATTAGTGATGTAGTACATTCTAATTGATTCATATTTTAATTCGCGCGTTCTAGAAATAATCTTGCGATTTACTGATATGGAATTCATTATCTTGCGATACAGTTGTTTTTGTTTTTGTGTCGTCTGCAATTGCATAATTATCATTATTATCTAGGAAAGTCTGCTGCATTTCTAAACTTTCTTTTTAAACATATAACACATTATTAAAGTATAAAATTAATACTAAAATAAGAATTGTATTTAAGATATAATATATAACTATAATTCTTATTTTAGTCTCTTTTAACATTGCAATCGCTTTTTTTAAACAAAACATTGTTGATGATCACTTGATGTACATGTATGTAAATCTGTTTCATACACTGCTTTAAAATGTTAATTGATGGATAGCTGTTATAGGCCCAGCTATAGCTGTTTATTGTAAGGTTATTTTTATGTACAATTTGTGAGCTGTTGTTATCCTTAATACAATAAAAAAAAGATACAACAACATATAACAGCTTAAAATACCGCGCGACAGCAACACTACTTTGGCGATGGCAAAAGTTGGGGCCCTTTTAAAGATTTTTTTCGACAAGCTCTTAGAACTGCGACTGCCAGTGATCGGAATGTTATATTCGTGTCTGGCTCCACCTGCATCGTAACGCAACGCAAGAATCGAAGAAACTTCATTATTTATCAAACACTAGCAGTGCTCGCGAACTACGTATCGCTCAACACTCAAAAATTTCTGGAGGGCCACCCTTATCACCTAGGAGTATAAAATAGCCTACGACATTCTCAGACCTATCAAATATACACAAAAAATTTATAACAATTGGTCAAGCCGTTTCGTTTCTGTTCGATAACAAACACTGACACGACCTTTTTATATATTCCATAATGTAAACAAAAACTTTAGTGCGTTAATTGGTATGTAGAAGAGGCATTAGTCGTTACATTTGTACCAAACTTTGTAGACGTAGACACTGTTTAAGGCGTTATTTTTAACGCGTTCAATAACGTGCATTACGATGCAGTCGTTAGCATAACATTAATGAATTATCTACAGTTTTTTACGAGGTGGAATGCGTTTGCGTACCGCACCGGTCGCTGGGTAGTTGAATAAACGTGTCTTTTGCAATATTTGCGATCATGGTAGGAAGGCAATTTATTCTGGTACATACAAACAGCTTTTTAGTGTGCTATTGATTGTTTACTGTGGAATTACCAATTACACTTATGGTGCTTCCTCGTCGGGAGTATTCATCTGTGATGTAATGTTACTGATTCGAGTATTACACCAGTGAAAGAGGAGAACCGAGAATTACAGTGCGCAACCTATTAATACAATCTGTAATATTTTGTTACAACTTGTAATAAACTGTCGCGCTCGCGAAAATCGAACCTGAAATGTTACATTACGGGCGAATGTATGTCAGTTAGGAAGGCACTATTGTAATGTTATACTCAAAAAAAAAAGAATCGGTAACATTACATTACAGGCTAATGCTCCGGTGTGGGAGCACCTTTACGTTTAGAATGAACCGTAGACTCTCTCCCTTAGGCTTGTTTCACACGTACCACAACCACAACCACACCACACCTACAACACGTGGTCGGGCGCATATTTTGTATTGAAAATAAATAGTTTACACGTACAACATTTTGCCGTCTTTATCGAACACGTGAATGATACCGACCGCATCGCAACCACCAGCGACACCGCGAACTAGCGGCCGGCCACATCGCAGACACAACGTTGCGTCGACGCAACGACAGTGCGCGCACGCCTGCGCTCTCCCCCCTCCCACGACGTCGTCGGACGTAACCACATCGCAACTTAAACCCTGCGTTCCAGATAAAGCACTGCTACTTTCTGAGGCTAACATCTGATGTTAGCCTCGTTTTGCGTTTCTTATAAGAAATGTTGACATTTTCAGCCGCGCTAATTGTTACAAATGAAACGCAAGGTACTGATTTTTCGTGTTGAATTTTGACACCTCACCTACTTAGTCCAGCCACTTAAAATTTTTAATAATATAAATCAGAATTGGCTCATACTATAAATATCTTTCAACAATTTTTTTAAATCCGCTGAAAATCCTTTTTGATTCATGAAAAAAGATTCCAAATGTCAAATTTGAAAGCTGTCAAAAAGTGGTATCAGAGGACCCATCTAATAACATGGGTATTTGATGCTAGCATTTCGTGTTAAAAATGCTTAAATGAAACGCATGACAACCAGCAAGAAAAACTAGCATCACCGGCTAATGAAACGCAGAGATGCTAAAAATGTTGGTATTTATGGCTATTTTTAGCCATAAATATCAACATTTTTAGCATCTCATTTTTAGTATCTGGAACGGGCCGAAACTCAAACTCAAAAATCTTTATTCAATATATACCTTTACATGCACTTATTGACGTCGAACAAACATAAAAATCTAATCTAATCTAATTAACTAATTATTTAATCTTTGTATGTACATACACCCCAACCATTATTAAGATGTATGCAAATACAAGTAAAATGAAAAAAAAGTTGACTACACCTGTTCGGAAATTGGGAGAGCCTTCTCGAGAAGAACAGGCAAGAAACTTGGAAGGTCTTGTATTTTTTTGTCTCCTCTTTTAAATTGCCAACATTACAAATATTACATTTCACAAACATTTTTTCCCTTAAAATAATTTAGAAATGCCTGTCGGAATGAGTGGAACAGTTACTCAAGTGAATGACATTTATTCAATAATAATCACAAAGTGTTAATACACATTGATCGTCAATTATCACATTGTTTGTCAATTCCAAGCAGTTTTGCCTGTCATATAATCAGACACTTTATAATATGCTTTTTTCATAAGTACGCCCTTGATTGTAACTTTGAATTTATTCTAATAGCGATTTAACTACTAGCGACAACAGTTACGCAACCACATCGACATTTTATTGGCACCACAACACATCTACAAAAAGCTGCAGCTAAACAATTCACACGTAACCATTGCTTGACATTTTGTCGCTGCGATGTGGTGTAGTTGTGATACGTGTGAATTAGCCCTTACTCATGTGGCAATCAAGAGAAATACAACCTTCATGAACACGAATAAAACACCAATTGAATTGGAACAAACATTATATTTTTACAGGTATAATAATAATCTTTCCATTACACCAAATTACTGCTAAATATATTTGGCAATATAAAAAATAAGGAATACATTTTACATTAGACTCGAGATTTTTCAATCGCCTTACCTATCATATACATATAGGGCGGGGTTAATGTGTCACAAGCACAATCAATCACAAAGGTAGGACGCAGGGAGCAGTATGTTGACTCTAATACACTAACAGTTAAGTTACAAAATCAAATGCAAAAGATATGCGCAGAAGAGATTATCTACTGTCAGAAGACTGTCAGATATCTTTTGAACTGCACGTGGTCTTGGTGATTTTTGCATAATTGCGTTTATTGCGTTTTTTCATGAGAATATATTTGGCAATCACCTGTACAAGTGAATTTATGGAATGTTATAGTATTCATAGTAAGCTAGGCCCCGGTGTCAAAGTTCGGTTACCGGGAGATGGCAGCTGTGCTGCGAATTGTGTCGACAGTTTGCAACACAGTCGGTGTGAACTAAAATTTGAACATGTAAAAAAGATGAGCACATAAGCGTTCCCAAACGAAGTTTAGGTCACGCTGAAAAGGTAAACGGCGCAACGCTCACTCGCAGTCGGCGGTAGCGATAGGCGATTGTTAGCAAAAAGAAAATCGAATGAATCGACAATTGTGCAATTGCGTATTCGATTGTCGATTCATTCGCCGTCGCCAAGCAACAATTGAATAAAAATTAACAATCGACTAAACAATTACGAGGAGGACGAAATCGGCGCGCGGGCGGGTAGCGGGGGTGATGTAATACTATCCCAGCGACAGTGTCGATTCGATTGTTTTTCTAGTAACTCTCAGTAAATTCTAAATCAAGGTTGCGTTGCGCGAACGCAACAGTATATACGTTACGCGTGAAGTTTAAAACAATGATGCCTAATAACTTTAAAGCATCAATAGTTTGAAACTTTTTTAAACACTTTAAAGAAGACGGCCGTGAAAAAACCAAGTGTAAATTATGTAACCATTGTGCCAATTACCATAAAAACACAACGAATCTTAAAATAATTTAAAAAGAAAACATTCGCTGCAGTTAGGATGCATACTTACCTATGTATTTTTTCGAGTGAATTTCGTCTCACGCGCTTTACTAAATTACCAATAGACCAAGCATTGATTAACACAGAATTGTTATATTCGAATAAATGGCTGTAAGCCGCGCGCCCGACCAGTCCGCGCCTGCGACCGACCATCGACGCAACAATCGAATAACACCGATAGTTATTCGAATGCATTTGAATAAATACAACAATCGAATAGTTCGATTATTTTTGGTAACAATCGCCCATCGCTAGTCGGCGGCCGACTGTACGTTCGGTGTGAGCGCTCTCTTAAATTTATATACGAAATAGTAAGAACTTACCATAATTGTTTAACAGAGGGGTAATCGTACTATTTACGAACATTTTCACCAAGACCAAGTCATTCCCGTGTTCATATGTTTTATCTGATAGCTGTTAAGGTGTTGCCAAAATGTATGGGAATGGAAACGTTTCTGATTTGGTTGAAACGTCGTAAAAAGTACGATTGAACTTTGATCACATATTGCTAAAACAGATATTATGTAAGTTGCACCAAGATCATGTGCAATTCAAGAATGAAAGGTCTCTAAAACCAAAGGTGATTTTCATATCTTCATAAGTGATTTTCGCATCGCTGTGCGAGTGCACATGCATGTACGAAAAAAGGTGGATTCGAAACGTCAAGTCCTCTACAATGGTCTCGATCGAATGGAATGTAATACTGCGTCCTAATAAAAAAATAATTCAGCCAATATCACATCGTGCTTGAAACACACAAAACCACTTATTTAAAATACACTTGCTAATACGCGATGCCTAAATCTCTTAAGGTTACAATAAAACAAATGACTATAAAAATATACAGTGATAACAAAATCTGAATAACATGATAATTAATTATACAATGTGTCATGAAAATTATGTGAAACGCGGGTACTTACCAAGACTAAATTTCATTACAAAGATCAATTAAAACAAACTTTATTAGGAATATAAAACATAATAACTGAAATACAAAAAGCGATTGCACAATATAATATTTAAAGTAACATCCTAATAATTTTGGAATGAAAATATAACACCTGCGTACATTTTATTACGAAGGTATAATATATACAATTTATATTCTTCTTAATTATATATTTTATGCGATGTGTGCTTAACAATATTTTGGCGATTCTAAATAAGTTGTTCGTTTTATCTGTGATGTTGGTACTACGATAGATCTGTCTAACAGACAACTTGATAGATTTGTTACAATAAAAGAACAACTCGATTCATTCTTTGAGAACTATCTAAATATTATTATTATTTATCTTAACTAGAATAAAATAAAAATTTTCAATAATCATAATAGCTGTGTCAGGGAGGCGATAGCGCCAACCTTTTGGACTTTAATTATAACGTCAACCTGCTCAAAAGAAACTGGATTTGCAAGTTACAACTTTAACATATTTGCCATTTGCATAGATATAGTTAATTTTGCATAGATATATCAATTTAGGACATTGAGTGAGAAACAACATCGGCCATAGATTTCTTAGTAGAGACGATTGACCGATTGATAAATTGAATTAATCTTAATAAATATGAACCTGTCAATCCGTCAATTCGCTTAATAAGTTGCAACGCCACGTCGTATTCCTCCAATAAGGTCGTTCCGTCTATCAATCAGTGGGCCTATTATGGATCTTTCATCGTATGATATGGTATGATTTTGAGATAAAGAAGTCATGAAATGCTTCATGTGGTATTACCGATCTCCAATGATATCATCACTATGGCATAATTTCAACGATGTCATTATGATGTAATGAACGAATGATCAAAAATCTGATGGAAAATGTTATTTTTCGTTTTGCACTAAGATGTCATAATGATATCATTTGAAAACCATGAAATCGGTAACAGGCCCGCAGATTGCCGACGGCACGTTACAATTGGACGAATGCAAGCTTATAGTTTTGTTTTGACAAGAATGACATTCGCCAAAATAGGACATATCTCTTTAATTAGTGCACAAACTAGTGATTGAGCTTATTCCCTAATTGTTTTATTAAGATCCATATCTTGGGAGTTAACAACTGTATGTTAAACTATCATAATACCAATCGATTTGAAAATTTTTTGGGGGGGGGGGGGGGGGGGCAAATGTCCAGCTATATGATCTCGGATGGTAAAATATTAATTGTCGTTGTAATTCTTGTAGAGACAGCGACACATACAGGTGTGAAGGAACACCGCAATAATATTTAGGGGTATGTATCCAACAGACACTCTTTCCCATACAAACTAAATAAATTATTTGTTTTTTCTTTATATAGGGGCAAGCGAATGACCCCATTCCACCTGGTGGTAAGTGAAAATAGAGTCCAAATGCGTAGATGGATAGTGCAGGGAGAGATTAAACGCCGCACTAGCCACCCTCACCTTGCCGACCTGCAATGGCAGCACATTGGCATGTGTGCGTGATTTCCTCTTCGAGAAATGATGGCGGTTTGTCTTACCAGCCGCTGCTAGCATAGACTTGTCGATCGACATACATATATCGATCGACAAAAGCATCTGTCCTTTTCACTCTTTAGGAATATTTTGTCAAATTTATCGATTTTTGTCGAGTATGTCGATCTTAGCTGTCAAAATTTGTTTATCGAGAGTTCCATGCTCGCAGGGCTGGTGCATCTGAGTGAGTGTAGGGTCGTGTACAAACAAATGAAAATGTAGCTTCACATTTGTTTATTTGTTTAATGCAACACCACGTCCGTATTTTTTTTGGGAGGTCCATGGGCAGTCACTTGAAAGTTTTCGCTTTCAGTTTAATAACTCTTTTGTTTTTAGTTTAATAACTGAGATAGTATTAGGTTCCCAAATCTTAGACAAGCACCTAGGATCCGTCTAATATGTAATCTATACGCCCCTTAAATATTATTTCGGCTTTCAGTTACACCCGGTATAATAACTTAGGATATGACTCGACAGATTTAATACTGGCGAGACGATATACAGGAACATTGTATACCCATTTCAAGTTCATAATATTTTAATAACAAATCAACTCTCAATGTTTGTGCACATATTAAAAATTGCTTGAAACCGAAGCTTTAATTCATCTAGAACGTTTGCGAATAAATCGACCTTCAAGGTCATTGAGCACAACAACTGTGACCTCAACAGTAGAAGGTATAATAAGCATGTGATGGAAGCCGAAAATACTTTTCGAGTAACACATCCCTAAATACTTTTATGTACATTGGTTCGTATTTACATGTGTGATTTAAAACCTCGTAGTCTTCAATTGGGGCCAATACTTACATTGATGACATAGAAATTGCTTATAGAATAAATTCTTACTATAATAGTTTTAATTTTATTCTCTTACAGTGTACGAAAATTATAGTTAACTAAAGGAATACAACGATATTTGAACAGTCACAATGGACGTATTGCAATTCTTTAGATCATGGGTTCCAAAACATTTTTGTAGTACGCCCCCTCTTGTTGAAATTAAAATCTTCTACGCCCCCCCTTCAAAGAAAATTTTGTAGGCACATGAAAGAAAAAAAAAACAAGTATTACATTGTAAACAAAACATGTTTTTTTCTATCACAAAATACAACATTATAAGTTAAAATTTCACGGTGCTGTGCCGAGGACAGTTTTTGCGCGAGAATGTAGTGAATATCGTGCAACAGAATGAGAATCTTCTGTATAGAGATCTGGAGATATGCCCAGCGGACGCAACGTAAACGCGATTAGCAAGAAATGAGAACGTGACATGTAAATCTGCCCAAACAATCTTACTACAACTCGTCTAACAGAGTCTAACGTTAGTCGTGGTTCAAACATGATACTCTTTCAATTTTTTTTATTATAATAAAAATAAATTTAATGCATAAAATGACTTTAATCGGAGTCTATGACCAAATTGGAGGCTCCTTTTAAGCAAACGATGCTTCTACTAGGTGAAACCGCTCTTCCATAGGCAAATTATATCCGCATGTAAATTAAATGTCAATTTTTGACATGCCTTAAAATTACAAATAAGTAAGAAAATAAAATGTAGTTAGTGTGTGTGTGGGAGATAGAGGGGGCGGGGGACTTTATTTATGTGAATAAGACAGAGAAACCGTTAAACCATTACTTAAGACAACGCATTGTGATAATACACCGTTTGTTTCGGAGTGTTTATTATTGCACTTAACACGCCACGGAGCAAAAACAAAGAAGCCTATGCAATGTAGTCTAGGAGTTTATTGTGAACTCAAAATCTATCACAATCGCCTTCCAATTTTACAATTATCACAGTTATTGCAAGATTCTGTGATCAGTGTTCGTCTATAAAGCAATAAGGGATGCCCACTGACTGTCAAAATTGCAATCGCAGATGATATTATTTTATTTTCAACTAGCTGTGCCCGGTAACGTTTCGCCTTAAAAGATTTCAATGCTTTCTTAGTTATATCTATACTAATACAAAATTAAAACCCCCCTTTTACCCCCTTAGGGGTAGAGTTTCTTATAATCCGTTCTTAGCGGACGTCTACACCCTATAAGGAACCTACCTACCAAATTTCAAGTTTGTGGGTAATATAGTTTCTGATATTTTGTGATATGTCAGTGAGTGGTATTTCGCTTTTATATATTGTTAGAAATAGGGAAAATGAATCTCTAAAATAAATCGAAAACTCAACAGAAGCACAAAGATGTTATGTACCGAATCTTATATACACGAATTCTAATTTTACTAGCAACAATTAACAACCGCTTGTCGAGCCAAAAAGTGAAAATGTCATACGGAAACGTGGACGCGTCTCCCGCAGACTGCTCCACCGACAGGTTGCAAACACAGATTAAAGAGTCACAACACTAGTCGGTAAAACGGTCTTAGACTGGAGTTGCCATTGACAATTTCCTTTTATTACTAATAATATATAGATTACAGAATGAAGAAGCAATTTAGGCCTATGTAGTCCTGATGATATTCATGATTACAGAAACTCACCATTAGAGACCATCATAAAAATCAATGTAAGCATATTGTAATTTCTGATACAGCAGTGTATTTTTGAAAATATGTCGATTGTCAATATGTGTATGATAATTCCGCCAGTGTTAATTTGCGAAAAGACACGTAAAGTAGAATAGCGTATGATGACTGTATTCGGATCGAATTCTCGGTTGGAAAAGGGGCTTTACGTTACGAAATTTCACCATGTCGGCTGCAGACAAGAGCACAACAGCAACATACACTCAGTGTAGGACATAGGCACGGAAATTTGAAATGTTGTATGCAGCGTATATCTTAAGACAGGGGGCACGCGCACGTTAGATTTGTTTTTATTTAGCGGCAAGCTAGTGTTGCCAGTTTGTTTGCAGATCTACTTATCACAAATCTCTCATAGAGTCTGCGACTTTTAAGCTGAACGCACATTCGACAGCATCGCATGCGCAGTACGCAAAAAAATTATTATAGAAGCTCATTCATATAATAAACAGAAAGAAAAAAATCAGTTTTCGAATAACTATAAAAACAACCAAGATAAGGTATTAAATATTTTTCTCCATCTCTTTCTAGCAAAACGGCAATTGCCATGGAGTTTATATGGCCATACTAAACAATAACGTCACGGTTGATGTCGGATCTCTCTGTCTAATCGCTTCCAAATTAACAGCATAAAATGCTTGTATCTAATGAATTTCTAAGCCGATTTTAATTCTAATTTCACATGATTGCGTCTTTTTCTACGGTATTTTAACATTTTATGACGAGACGTAAAAATTAGAATTCAGTCATCATCCCAATTATTGACATACCATCTAGCGGAGAATATTATGATAAACTTTTGGTGAACACATTATTTTGATAGTTCAGCTATTTGCCACTAGGTGGCCAGTAATACTCGTCAAGTCCTGAATTATTTGGTTTCATTAGTTTTCATGGAAAAAGCACGATACAATCTCTTTGTTTTTGCCCCGTGATGCAAGAAAACACTAACGACCTTACAAATAAAAAACTTATTCCTAGGAATAACCTCGGAATAGTTATTCCGTGTTTTGTCTTATTTTGACATATTACATCTGACATGTGCTAAAAAAAGACAAAACACAGAATAAATTATTCCGAGGATTATCCTCGGTATAAGTTTTTATTTGTAAGGCCGTAAAAGTACAACATACCTGAATAACATCAATATTGTGTAATAGATATATAAAAGTCATTTTCAGGTATGACATTTTGATGTAAACGCTTTGATGTAAAAGAAAATATTATGAATCTAATTATTTGACACTATACATAAAATATAAAAGGTTAACACTGAATACATATAATAGGATATTATAGATAAAAAGACGAACATTTAATAGAACTAATTCCGAATGGGCTCAAACAAAATACATCAACTTACTGATATTGCAACAACATTAAAATCACTGTAAGAAAAATTTCATCTCACGCAGGATTCAACCTGGGTCTCACTTTGTTTATACTAATATACAGGGTACTTTTTTATCAACCCGGAAAATTTAAGGGACGCTTCAGGACACTAGTAGAATGAATGTATTTATTATAATTTTATTAATTTTATATTTGATTTCTCCACTCTCGTCTTTCTTTTTAATTTTGTGTATATGGGCAATAAATGTTTTTTCTTTCTTTCTTTCTAAAAAAAGTTGATTTTTTTTCGCGATTTTAAGATTGGTTCTATAGTAGAAGATGTTCAGTTTGCTTGTCTAAACAAGCAAGACTAAAAAATAACCTTGTATAAACATAGATATACATAATTATATTTTATATTAAAATTGTTACTCTACTATTATATTATTCTATTTCAATTGGGTATCAGTATATTACGATATAAAAATTGGAAACAACGTTATTTAAGATGAATGGCATGTAACTTTTTTTTAAAAGAGAAACGACAGCAAATAAAAACGGGGATAAAGAAACCATAAACATTAAAAAAACAACAGCATAGTCCATCAAAAAAATAGGTACTGTATACAGTTTTGCAGAGCCTCATTTTTTCCTCTAACACTTTTATTATTAACACGACAAATAGAGAGAAATGTTAAACAATGGTGGCACCCTGTTTTCTAATACGATAATTCAACTTTTGCGATTAAACATACATTGCCCCCTTTAAAATGCAACAAAAGGAATCGTTCAGATCTGACTCGGCAATGTAGCTTAACCGAGAACACCTATAATAATCCAAACCAGACCGAATCTGGAGAAGAGATAGACACAATCAATTCTACTATAACACCTCCTCGAAATAGAGATCATATAAACAGATACACATACATACATTACATACATACATACACAATATTGTCCCCGAGGATCGGTGCCGTTAAACACTGACAGTGGATTCTCACTATAAAGTAGCCGGTGCTAAGGTCGTTTTTTGGGTACGTGCGTGGGTGATGCACGTAGATCCTTTAGTCCTCCACTCATTTGATCGCACGCGCTTCGGGCAAGAAGGCGTCCCAGTAGCGAATCGACTGTGAACGAAAAAATTGGAAATTTATTTTGGTTTTGGTTCATGTTTGTTATTATTTTAATATTGAAGGTTGGATATAAATGAAGCATACCTGCAGGACTACTAGCATAGTATGGGAAGAGGACAAAACGAGACCGGAGACAAATAATAGTCTCACAGGCGTAAAGACCCGGCCCGTAGTTGGCTGGGCTGTCCCGGGGTGGTTCGGAGAATTGGAGTTACCCAGACCTAAAAAACTCTAGATAACGCCAATGGACTAGAAGTACTAGAACTGTCATTTTTGAAAGAGAATATCTATTACTGCTATTATGAACGCCGCCGTAACACATAGAACCACTAAAATTGGTAACGGATATATTTTCATTCAAAATTGACAGTTCCAGTTACCAACCGTAGTTATGTATACTAATATTACAAAGAGGAAAGATTTGATTGTTTGTTTGTTTGTACTGAATAGGCTTCGAAACTACTGAACCAATTTTGATGAAAGTTGGTATAGGGATAGTTCGAGACCAGCGGAAGGACATTGTGTAATTTTCCTACGGGAAAAGTTAGTTGTAATGCAAACAAAGTTGCATACGGTCATCATCATCATCATCATCATCACAGCTAATATACGTCTCCACCACTCGTGCCCACGAGCCTACCCTAACTAGTTAGGGCGATTAGGCCTTAGTCGAACCACGCTGGCCCAGTGCGGATTGGTTGACTTCACATACACCTTTGAATTACTTCGCAGGTGTATGCAGGTGTCCTTGCGATGTTTTCCTTCACCGTAGGAGCGTCAGATGAATGTACATGTGAAATTCGTGAAACGAAAACCACATTGGTGTACGTACGTGGCAGGATCGATCGCGGACCCCCCGATACTACTCGGGGCACAGTCCAGTGCCGAGACCACAGCGCCACTGACGCTCACATAAGAAACATGTCATTATCATCATCACAGCCCATATACGTCCCCACCGAGGGGCTCGAGCCTACCCTATATTAGGGTGATTAGGCCTTAGTCAACCACGCTGGCCCAGTGCGGATTGGTCGACTTCACATACATCATTGAATTTCTTCGCAGATGTATGCAGGTTGCCTCACGATGTTTTCCTTCACCGTAGGAGCGTCAGACAAATGTACACATGAAATTCGAAACGAAAAACACATTGGTACACGGCGGGTCTCGAACCGAAGAAACATGTATTAAATCTAAATTCGACGCCATGGTTCCTAAGAACAGATTTTGCTATCTCTCATAGTTGCGGGTTCTCATTAGTACTACTCGGGGCACAGTCCAGTGCCGAGGCCTACGGTCAGCTAGTAGTGAATAAATACGCGTGCAGGTCATTCGGCGAACAGTTTCACCCACCTGCGCTTGGTGCTTCATGTGCTCCTCCAGGTACCGCAGTACTGTCGCGCGCATCTCAGTCAGCCGCACCTCCTCCCAGCGCTCCACCTCCTTCTTGATCACGCGCGAGATCGTGTCGAACTCCTGCTGCCCGCGCTCCACCTTCGCTTGCCACTGTACAGTTAAATAGTAAATTGTTAACCGAGGGTCGAAAGAATCAATTCCCGAGGTATTTAGACCGGCTATGGTCCGAGTAGGAATTGATTCTTTTACCCATGTTAAACACTCTACTTTTCATTTCGAATATGAGGAAAAAAAACTATTTATTGATAATATATAATATATCTTTCTTTTGAGATTTCTGGCAAAAGATTTTCTATAACACAATTTGCCTCGTTTTTAATCGAATCTGGTGTCAACATTTCAGAATCGCTTGAACTCATTTTTAATATTCAAATCTTAGCATAAAAGATTATTACCTATTTTTTTGAATTCCGTCACAGATACATAACATAACAGATTAGTAACCCGCCAATTTATGTCGACTTTTAAAATTTTAAATATGGAACTCACCGCGTAATTGTTGCGGCTTATTCCACTCAAAGAAGTTTACGCTAAGTTCACACTGGCTGTTTAGAAACTCACATGGCCGCAGCATTTATTTAATTAGTTTTTTTTTACATAAAACTCTTCACAGCTGACAGCAGTTCTATTTTTAAAGTTCATTCCGGCCCTTAGGTGGGAAGTAATTTGTTCGAGTTTTTCCCTCCCTATGGAGGGAAGCAGCATTTTCCACCCAATAATCAGATAAAAACAACACTACTTTCCGAATATGAGAAATGAAAAAAAATATTCGGCCTCACTTCAAAAAGTTTTCAAACGCTGCTTAAAGTTAGACACTGTCACACCCCGGACACTCCGTACAACGTTCGCAATTCAATTACCTATTACTACTATTTAAGCAAATGACGTTTGTACACGCGCAAATGTGTGCGTGGAATCTAGTAGGGCTGAGTGCATGAATGATTATCAATCGAAATGACGCGAGAAGTGCAGCGACTGCCTTCTCTTTTACCCGCATAGTGCTATCTCTGTTATCGGCCGGCGCTGGCGTATATTCGGTGAACGTAAAGTGTCGCCGCGCCCGAGCGATTACGAGCGCCCTTGTTTAAGTGTCAGTAGTGATGTCTACAACGAAGTGCGGGGTGGGGTGAGGTGTTTAAAATAAGTGCGGGGAGGTGAGTGGCCGTTAGTACGGAGTACTATTATATCTTCTGTGACACTGTTTCAACATGATGCTGATTCGTTTGTTTCAAGAGGATTTACTGAAGGAATACTCTGTACCGGGGTCGCCTGCTTGGGTACCTCCGTCTCACCTATTTCTGCCGCAAAGCAGCAGTGCTTGCATTGCTGTGTTCCGGTTTGAAGGGTAAGATATGGCAGTGAAATCACTGGGTACCGTGACTTTACATCGTGATGTACTTTACTTTACGTGATGTAACATGTTGGCAAAATACACTGTGGTTCGTGTGGGGGTTGCAGTTTTGCTGCGAATCTTACAAGAGCCACATGTATACCTGACTGTTACGACTTACCATCAGGTGGGCAGTTTGCTTGTTGTTCGTAAGTTTGCTCGTAAGTTTGATATAACGCGAGAATTCAAAGATACGAGTAACACTAATGAAAAAATGGAGCAAACTCACCTCGATGATTTCATTCGACGCTTGTTCGACCTTTTCCGGCCGGTTCGCCAGCTCTGCCTTCGCTTTGTTTTCCCTCCTCTTGGTCAACTGCATCTGAGCGTGCTGCCAGTGTTGGAACACCTTTGACAACATAACAAGACGTACATTATAATTTGAAACAGAAAATGAACTGTCAAATTCAAATTATGCAATAAAATATTAAAAACATAAGCTCCCTTTTTAAATACTACAATTATAACCTCCTTCCTTTGAAATAAATATTATCGCATCTGTTTTCCCCGAAAGGTTAGGCAGTCACACACGGAAGGCGTTGACGAGCATATGCGTACTTTAATCATTTACAACCATTGAGCAAACGTGTCTCTTATTACAATGCAATGTGCCTCATGCGGCGAGATTCAATGACGGCGTTCAGTGTGCGTCATGTAAGAAATATCTCGATTTTTGTCGCTCGTCGATACCGTCGATTGGGAGCAGAAATAGACCTTGGAAGATTGTCGTTCACTATAAAATGCTTTAATTGGTTACCCACAATACTAAATGATTATTTCAAAGTCATATGTTATGCTTTGCTAGCAGTCTACGTTCCTTGGATTTGTTTTGCGAGTACCTAAGGAAAAATGCAAAAAATTATTTTCACTACTTGAATGTGTTTCCTAAATGAAAAAAAAAATTGAAATCCAAGGTCCTTTAGGCGCGGAACGGTAAAAAAGCAAAACGGTAAGCGATCGCAAAATGGTAAAGGAGCAAAATGGTAAAAGAGCATAATGTCAAAAGCGCACAATGGTAAAAGATCATATTGGTAAGAGAGCAAAATGGTAAGCGCAAAATGGTAAAAATTACATTTTATGCATATACGCACCTATACTCTTCTGCTTTCCACAATTATATTGGGAATAAAAGGATTCTTAAGAAACATCATCATCATCATCACAGCTCATATGTGGAAAGCAGTAGAGTATATAGGTGTCTACGTGCATAAAATGTAATTTTAACCATTTTGCGTTTTTACCATTTTGCTCTCTTACCAATATGATCTTTTACCATTGTGCGCTTTTGACATTTTGCTCTTTTACCATTTTGCTCCTTTACCATTTTGCGATCGCTTACCATTTTGCTTTTTTACCATTCCGTGCCTAAAGGATCCAAGGTACACATGTTATACAGACTGGTTTGAAAATATTCAGCATAAATTCTTAAGGAGTTATGCAAAAAACATAATATCCTTTATTGAAGTCAGTTAAAAAAGGAAATGTATGAAAAAGAAACCTGAATTACTAACCTTAACTCTTTCATGAAAGACCTCTTTGATTGCACCGATGAGCCCTAAGTAATCTTTGATGTGTTCAGTCAGGACGAAGTAGTCAGTATTGGCTTGCTCCATTCTCAGTTGTTCCACCTGAAAATTATAATTTATTATATTTTTCACTTCTCATGCTCTGAAAGTGCTTATTTGTGCAGGCTGCACAAAATCGAATTTTGTACACAAGTGCATTGACGTATCTACTCATACATAAATGTATCTATATTAAGGCAAAGAAAATGAGCCATACAGCCAAACACAATAAGAAGTTCATAGATAGAATTTGTTATTTTATTATATTTACTTTAATTTTTTGCCTTATGTGTTTTTTAAGATATAAAGAAATGTTATGTTATACTACTGTTTTATTTCCTCGCAATCGAAGTGAAAAGCAGAGTTTACAACTCGTCCACAAAACCATTTTATCCTCGACATTACTATCATTGCTAAAAGTCTCGGATAAAAATGGTTCGTTTTGTGCACTTGTTGTAAAATCTACTGTTATATGTTTGGTTGCCGCTATTATTCCTTCCGTGTATGGTAAAACCCGATTAAGGGATCTTAACAATATTGACAGAGGTGATATGAAAACTCGAAAAAAAAACTCTGTGTCGTGCCAAATTGCTACCTTCCCTTTTCGAGCCATTGCAAGATGGTTCAACTCACCTTCTCGTGCAAGTCGGCGGCGTGCGAGAGCGCGCGAGAGAGCGGCGCGTGCGGATCCGCGCCGGATAGAGCGGCGCACGCTCTCGCGGTGTCGTGCGCTCTAGCGGACAGCTCTCGCCGCTCGTGCGCTAGAGCCTCGCAAGCGCCGGCCAGGCGGCGCAAGCAGGTCTCCAGCTCCTCCACGCGGGTCGACCGCTCCTCGAACCACTGCGAACGGAGTTACAACCACGTGAGTTGCTATTAAATCTACTGGAAATACATAAAATACACTCAATCGAACGAGCTGAGTCATCCATTTCATAATCCCCTTCGGCCACTTTCGAAACTAATGATGAATTGGCCAGAATCTATAATTAAAACAAGCTATAGATAATTGGGATGATGACTGAATTCTAATTTTCAAGTTTCGTCATAAAATATTAAAATACCGTAGAAAATGATGCCATCATGTGAAATTAGAATTAAAATCGGCTTAGAAATACATTAGCTACAAGAATTTTATGCTGTTAATTTGGAAACGATTACACAGAGAGATCCGACATCAACAGTGACGTCATTGTTGAGTACGGCCATATAAACTGTATGTAAACTGCCGTTTTGCTAGAAAGAGATGGAGAAAATTTCTTAATACCTTATATCTTGGTTGTTTTTATAGTTATCCGATTTTTTCTTTCTGTTTATTATAATCTATACAAATAAATAAAATTGAAGTGTCTGTTTGTAATGTCAAAATAACAAGCTTTTATTAAATGGGTATGAATGTATATCGGGTACCAATAACACAATTTAAAAAAAATTTGTCTGTCTGTCTGTTTGTTCCCGCTAATCTCCGGAACGGCTGGACCGATTTTGACGGAATTTTCACTAATAGATAGCTAATTATATAAGGTATAACATAGGCTGCTTTTTATCAACTTCAATAAAAGTTACTATTCCACGCGAACGAAGTCGCGGGCACAGCTAGTTATGAATAAGCTTCTATTTAAGCAATAATTTTTTTTCATTCATCTAGCCTTATTAGATTAGTTCCATCCAAGACCGCATAGGCATCGATGGCGTTGTGCGTAAGGCCGTCGCCTACCAATCGGGAGGTAGCGGTTCGAACCCTGTCACGTACCAATGTGTTTTCAAATTTTGAATTCATATGTACGTTTATTCAACTCTTTTACAGTGAAGGAAAACATCATGAGGAAACCTGCACACACCTGTTAAGAAAGAATTTCTTTACAGGTTGTGTGTGAAGTCAACCAACCCGCACTTGGCCAGCGTGGTTGACTAAGGCCTAATCGCCCTAGTCTTAGGGTAGGCTCAAACTCTTCGGTGGGGACATATATGAGCTGTTGATGATGATGATGAAGACCACATAGATTGCATAGTTTGTATCAAACGGGAATGTAATAAATTATCATGAGTCATTTTATGTTATGCATTAATTTAAAAGAAGACATTGTTTGTGAATTAAATACGATAACTTTTTAAGATAAAATAATTAAATTCAAATCAAGTCTGCTGCAAAAACGCTACCTGTGCTTTTTTGCTATTAATTAGTTAAGCAGATTAATACATAACAATTAAAAAATCTAATAATAGATTACATATTGATAAACAGAACTGAGTTTTTCTATTTTGTTTTTTTTTTGTATCCGTATTTCATTTTAATATCTATTATAGTAAGTTTTCGAGTTTTTCAAATATGAACATTTAATTTTCGATTTTCGGATCAAAACATTGCTCTGCCCATATTGGCATGCCTTAGCATGCTTTGGCTTTGATGATAAAATCGAAGCATTTAGTGCTGCCTCTTGTGGGAAAACTATGGAAATAAAATTATTACCCAAAATAGTTTCCTAAAGCAGGATCGCATTTTTAGTATGAGATTGAGCATTTGTACTAGTATATGTAATCTGTGATATTCTTTGGAGATTTCCATCTCTTCGCAGAGAGACAATTACGATTAATTACCCGTCTTTTACATCCACGGAAAGAAAGAGCGCGGCAATACATCACTATATCTTCTATATAAATAAAAATGGATCTTCGAAATGTATGTACGCCCATAACTTTCGAATGACTGCACCAAATTGAATGATTTTTGGTTTTATGTATTCGTTATTGTTAGGACAAGGTTTTTATAAAAGAAAATATTTGAAAAATTATTACAGGAAAAAAAATTAATTTAAAATATGATCACGTAAAAGTGACGAACTTGACAGATGTATGCTTAATATACTAGAGAAAAACTCATAATTTTAGAGGTTTCTAATGTGATGTCGTAAATAAACACATTTTTTTGCGCTTACATTGCAAACGTTGGCTGATCCCTACGATATAGGTCAAAATAATGTATTACAGTATTGTACACCATAAAAAGGTCTACAAAAAAGTCCGCGATGGTATATGTCTATCTCTTAGGGATGACCCACAATAATAATTTTTTTATCCTTTACTTTTTTCGGGAAATAATGGCTTATTTACGAAGCGATTTTAAGCAATACAGCATTAATTCTTATCCAATTAAGTACCTTAAATACATTTTGCTTTTAATATAGATCAATATGCCCCTTTACAGCATGTAATTTAAATGAATATTTTCGAAGATATTACAGATTTAAAATGCAGAGACATAGCGGTTCCGGCGGTACCGGCCGGGGGGCCGACGACGGCGCGTGCCTATAAATGGCGCGTCACAAAAAAGCTGTGAACGTTGTATATGTATAAAGACATTTTGTAGTATTATTTAGTATCAGCATTGCACCCGTGCGAAGCCGGAACGGGTCGCTAGTGAATTATAAATCCGTCATTGTACCGACAATATGTATTTTAAGATGCGGGGTCGCAAGCGAGGTAGAAAGGTGAGAAAAAAAAAACAATATTGCAGTTTAATAGAATCGTAGAAATATTTTTCTAACCATATCAGGTCAATTTCAAGATTTTGACAGATTCTTCCTAACGAATGAGGACACGCACGTTATTAAACTATAGTCACAAAACGAAATGTACACATAAATACACATCAAGGGCACTTACTGGATCCGACTCCTCCATCCTGTACGTGATTTTGTTGACCGTCTCCCCGACTTTGTTGAACAGCCGCAGTACCCCCGCACCACTGAGCGCCGACGTGCTAGTAGCTTTCGGAAGCTCCGTATCTGAACATTGAGACTAAAGTTAGCCATAAAAATCTATGTAACGGACATTTTTATTTGCATGTTAATTTTATTTTAACCCCCTTCCTCGCGATCCAGGGTTCGATATCCCAAGGGAGCAGAGGTTTTTCTGCTTGGTTTGATTGTTGGTAGGGCTTTTGAGCCCGCCTGGCTAGATACTACCGTCTTTCCCAAGTTAGGCGCCATAGTAACAATGAAGATAGCATTGTAGTGTTCTAACAATCAGTGGAAGAATAACCAGTTTCTTACATATTGAGTAGGCCGGGTGAAGCTCGCTTCTATCTTCAGCTTAATCGTCACTTACTATCAGATAAAAAAAACCACATACTTACTTAACACTTTGTATGAAATACGGGTAGAAGTTTCCATCTATAGACGCACGCACAGCCGTAACCGCTAATAGTACAAACGTGAAATTTGGACAGTTGTTTTAATTCAAAATGTGGACGCACACTAAGACGGGATTTTAAAAAAATTTAACCCTAAAGGGATGAAATAGAGGTTGCAAGTTTGTATGGAAAATTCTTTAAATTAGCAACGATGTTGATACAACTTGAGATTCATGCTCTTAAAAACATTTCATTGAACATGTGTTTCATGGTTTATTGGAATTCACCCCCTTTGGGTGCAAAATAGGTGTTGAAACTTTCTATGAAAAATATTAATAATCTGCTCCAATTTCTATGACATTTATTATCCGCGCTCCTAATTATAAAAAAAACAGTCTTCTATATAGGCTAAAAAAAATATGTTTCCTACGGGAAAATATAAATTCCCGCGGGAAAACAATAATAACGCGGGCGAAGCCGCGAGCGGAAAGCTAGTGTGTTCATATTTAGCTTTAAAAAAATCACGATAGAATATAAGTGAACTCACCAGACTCCAAAAACTCCCTGAAATCGGGATCGATGCACAGAACGGGGTGTTGTGCCACGCGGTTCAGGAACCGCTCGAGCGCAGCCCGCCGTCTCTCCACGAACTGCGACTGGACGTTGCCGGAAGAGCCGTTGGCGCTCTCGGTCGATGGTGTTGAAGTCATCTTGAGTTTAGTTGTCCCTGTGAACACAACATGATCACTATAATAATAATATAAGCCTTTATTCAGACGTTTAACACATTAATAATTCAATCATTTCAATTCATCACAGTGTAGGCTACCTTGTCGTGAATGTACACATACTTACATATTAACTTGGCTTAAACTAAAATATAAAATCAATAAAACTTAATATTAAGTTAAATCTATTAAATAACAATTTATATTTACAATTATTTATAAATAATAATCATATTTCATAAACATTTATTTTTTTACATATATTAAAATCAATATCAATATTTTATATAACAATATGATGTGTATCGGTTTGTCGATATCAATAACGCCGTATTGATGCGACATTCGCACTAGCATCACTGCTTGTACATAAGCCCATGTAATGCATCAGCAGAGAGAAGATAGTCACTACGTTTTATGGATCAGCTGAGCGGCGCCGGCGCGTCTTCCCAAACAAGTCGAGACCTAATCACGACGCGGAGCGCACGCTGCTTCGTAATCGCTTTTGTACTTACCTACCAACGCATACGCATTCTCACTTTCATAACGCTTGTTACCATAGCTTAAGAACTATATATTTCTTGCCTCACGCTTGTCTTTAGTGTAAAGTATAGTGCTATCTAAATTAAGTGTATATATTGCTATCGCCCCTTCTGTATGTGAAGTGTTATATGGACTAGTTCGAGTAAATAGATATAACGTGAGTGGGACTGTTTATTTATCAAACCTTCCGTTAATCATCGATAACAGTATTAAATATTAAAATTTCTATTCATCAAAATTAATTACAAATAAATTACAATAATAATTCTTGATGTCAACATTTTTTTCCTAATATATCGGGATTGCCCTTCATCAAAGGCCTCCTCCAAACTTTTCCATTCTGCCCTATCCCTTGTTTTTCTGGTCCATACTTTGCCTGCTATTTTTCCAATTAAATCTGCCCATCTCTTAAACTTCCTCCTCTTTTTCTGGATCCTGTCATTAGGTACCATTGGGTTCCTATTTTACTCCATTTGTCTGGTCCTCTCATTAAATGACCTGTCCATTTCCATTTTAGTTTTCTAATTTTCTTTTTGACATCCCGTACCAATAATAATAAAGTAACCCTGTATTAATATTAAGTAATTATTAATACAGGATTACTTTATTATTATTGGTGCGGGATGATTATAATATTATTAACACAATAATAAAATATTATTATTACAATACTTTTAAATTTTTTCAATATACTAACCGACTATACTTTTTTCCGGTGCTGGCGGTATGATTCTGCCTGAACGTAGATACTTCTCATTCAATTTCTCATGCAATCCCAGGAAATCACTGAAGCGACGCAGCACCGCGAATTCGTGTTTGCTGAATATTGGCATGTTGGTCTTGGTGAGGACGCGGTACGCTACATACGAGCTCATGCCTTCCCCGATCTTCTGCGGTTCCGTCACTGTGACGATGATGTTGTTGGGGCGCTCGGTGGCGATCTGTTCAGTACAAACAGAGCAAAAGATAAATGACATTACAAATGCAAACTGTCATGTGGGTAATTTTGTTTCATATAGGGTTCCAAATAATTTTAGACTAGGAATACAAGAATATTTTGAAACATTGTAAACATTTCCTAAAATCATAGTTACAAAACATAAGTTATAATAAAACGGAAAAGCTTTTACATACAACAAATAAAAAAAAAACAATTGTTATTTGTTGCCTTTAGACCATAGAATATAGTTGATACTATGAGATACTTATCCTAAGAAGTATGCTGTCACTTTGTCTTTAAATGAAAAAAATGTGACAACATTCTACTTAAGGTATCCTAAGTTAAGACAAGGGGAAATTGGCCATTAGTTTTATAAAATTATGGATTCTTAGTTTTAATTCCAGCAATGTTAGATGCTTGTAAAAGGTCCATTAATGTTTTGCTTCGAAGATCTTGCAGGAGGGAGGGCACTGGTGCACTGAGACACAGGCTTCCACTTAGTTCAGGTCAGTCTCAAAATGTTATATAATTCTGTGGGTCACTAAAGTGCTGTATATGGTTATTATTATTATTTGTTTGTCCAGAATTTACTCATTTGTTAACATGTATCAAGCTCAAGTCAATGATTTCAATACAAATTGTTAAAGTTGATGTGTTTGTATGTGATGATGACAGATATAGATAGAACAGGAGCGCAATCAGAGCCTCAGAGTGTAAGTAGTTATTAGGTTATTTTTTAACTCACTCTGTGGTGTTGAACGCAGCAGGGTAAATAAACTAAACATGCAAAAAATTATGTGTTTTACAATTGTGCCCTTATTTTTGACTCTCTATCAAACACATCACGATTAAATGTTTATATATTAGATACTTTCACTGGCGCCAATAATTTTTGGATTTTCGATCGTTTTCATTACGTATTTATAAAAAACATAACAAAACAAGCACCTAACGTCATTTCCAACTATATGATTATTCACAGTTTGAGTTAAAATTTATAAAATTACAACGAATATGACGACCATGGTGCGTTTTTTAAAATTACGGTATAATAACTACTAAAACCCGATTCTAGAGCACTTGGGCTTTTCTTGGAGATGTGTTTATTAAAGTAACAGTAAAACATTCAAAAATTGTTACAACAATTTCATCATTCCCGTAAATGTTCGTCAAACAGTAAATATTTCAGTTCCTGAAGGATGCTCAGTGTGTCGGCCCGCGCCGATGCCTTTCTTAGTTTTCTAGCGACCACCTGAATTAAGTTGACGCGTGTTCATAGAGCGATTATTAAAAAATAAATTAAATTAGAAATTTAAAAAACGATTGTCACGCATGTCCATCATTTCCATAAGGACGGATTACGAGGTAAGTAAGAAATATAATTTATCTTTTACCATTCACATATTTGCTTATTATTGGCGTATAATTTAGCGAGTATCTTATTATAACCGTGATGCGATATCTTCGAACATATCTTGACCTGAAATCGAGAAAGTCATTTCTAGGTAAATCATCACCGGTAAAATGTTCAGGACGGAAATGATGTATGAGTACTGGTAATGACGACTATTTATTTATTGTTGCTTTGGCGTAAGTTATATGTAAGATAGCAACAGGAATGGACTGCATGTTTCATAAAAGTCTGCATCTTTTTCTGTGAATTCGACTTTACCTTTAGGCGCATAACACATTGCACCGGACACCGCTCCGGTGTGCGGCGCTGCGGTTTTTAATTTTGACTGAAGAATCTTAATTTGTATACAAAAACCGCAGGGTATAACACACTCACACCGCATGCCCGTGCGGTTGTGCGGCGCGCGCGACGGCACCGCACTCCCGGACGGTGATGCGGTGCGGTCCGCGGGGTATGCCACACTGTGCTAGCTAGGGGATTAATGAATGTTCTATTTCTAAGTGTGTTTCTCTTTCAATTCCTTCTAGGGATAAATCAGAAAGATCTTCAAATTGTTCAGCTCTTTTTCTGAGTGTGATGATTCATTTGAATCTACTCTTTGATCTTCATAGATTTGTGCTCTCCTGCTTTGCGCTGGAAGTATTTCATTTAGTATTTTGTTGTTTGCTCATTTCAGGTGCTATCGATTTTTCATTAATGATTTCAATCTCCTTTGGAAGGTTTAGCTCAAGATTCTTTTGAGGATGGTTCGTTGCCTTTTCCGGTGCGACTTCATCCTTTTCAGCCCCCCTAGACAAATGCCATACGCTAACATTTCCGCAGAAAAAATGTATGAAAATGACATAAGCTTGCGACAACCCTACCCTATTTCTTCCGCAACTAATGTCATCACCATACATTTTTTTTGCGGAACGACTGCAGAAAACTTGGCGTGTGGCATTTTTCTAGGGGGGCAGGTTTTCCAAGTAACGGGATTTCTTTAAGAATTATGTCACTTGAACTTATAAGTTTGCATGACTTTTTGTCCCAAATTCGATAGCCGTCATCTTCATAGCCTACAAGTACTAATGTCATTTCAAGCTTTCTGTTTGAGCTTTTACCGATTAGGTTTTGGAATATGCGTAGGTATAGCATGTGAATCCTAAAATTCTGAGTTGCTTAATCAACGGTTTCTTTCCATACCATAATGACTGATTTTGTCCAAAGAAATATTTAATTGCTGTTTTTTGTACGTACAACTCGGTTTAATGATTATTTATAAGCCTTAATTAATCTTAAGCTGTGCAAATAAAATAAATTTACAAAATCATTACCAGTCAAGTCACGTCATGTCCATCAACCAGGATATCATTTCCATCCTGCTTTCGTCATTTCCTTCACTACACAATTTTTTAACTGATGAATATCAATCTTCAAAAAAAATTGTACTATATCCGTGCCTTTTACATAGGTTTAGGTTAGGTTAGGTTAGGTTAAACACCTTTTTGTCAGTCTAATAACCATTGTTATGTATCAAAAATTCATTTATTCATTATTAAAAAAATCATCAAAATAAATGGCGTAGAATCAAGTTTAGTTTATTTACCCAGCAACAATATGTTTTATCTTCCTCTTTCCTATGAATTTGTCATTTCTATCTCTTTCTAGCAGATGACACAATAGATAAACGCCCCAATATCATCCAACATTTTGTTACTGTTTCAAGAAACTAATTCTGTTTTAGGCAGATGATAAAGATACAAAAATAGAATTGGACATCATAGGAAACTAGATAAAAGCTACATAGATATAGAAATTTAAAGATAAGTTGTGGGGACTTGCTATGTTGCTTGCACAGCATTCTACAAAATGGACAAAGGCATGATGTCATGTGACATTTTAAATCAATGTAAAGTTGCATGTTTTTGATTAGGTAAAAAAGAAAATAGGTCCAGTATTTTTTAATAATCTCCATGACAGGCATTAAAACAAAATTTTGTAGTCATCCCAATTGATGATAAAAATATTTTGTTTTTGATTTTCCACAGAATATATGAGAGCGTATAAACAAAACCATCATTGTGACAGGCAGTAAGTCACTTTTTAGTTTTCTAGACATTCAAATTCAAATATTCTTGACGAGGACCGTTTTGGACAGTTTGATAACAAAAATGAAAATGAGTGTGAATGCTTGACAAGGTTGCTTTTTGTATATCTTAATGCAAAACAATGACAAGCGTGCTCAATAGTCTAAGTATGCATTACTCAATATTTATTATTATTGTAGACAGGCAAGCAGTTGTTGCAACTGATACTGCCTGCATCCTGATCTCTGAATACCTTACATGGTTCATAGACGATCTAGATTTAGGATCAAGTATTTAGGTGCAAGTGAAGTATCCATATCTTGAAGCACCGGTGGCACTGTGGACTCGGCACTTGCCTACCAATCAAGAGGTCCGGGTTCAAGACCGCCATGTACCACTGTGTTTTACGTTGTTTGAATTTCATTATGTACATTTGTCTGACAGTCCTACGGTGAAGGAAAACATCGTGAGGCAACCTGCATACATCTGCAAAGAAATTCAATGGTGTATGTGTAGTTGACCAATCCGCACTGTGCCAATGTGGTTGACTAAGGCCTAATCACCCTAACATAGGGTAGGCTCGAGCCCTTCGGTGGGGACATATATGAGCTGTGATGATGATGATGATGATAAAGCATCCATACTGATTATCATTTGTTTTATGCTCCAACAGGCATGTACTGTCAATATCAAAAATTAATCTTTGATAAACTGTTAGTTAGTATTTGTTAGGTAGATAAATATAAGAGAGCAATTAGAATGTAAACCTCCTCCATGATGGGACTGCTCAACGTAGTTGTAATTGATGGAGGCGCATCCCCTATAATAGCCTTTTCTTGTGTGCCATTCATTTCAGGGTCTAAGCTTACTTCCTGAAACAAAAATAATATAATGTGAAAATTATTTAAGTTTAATTTTATTATTATGTAATTGATATGTTTTCAGATAATTCAGTTTGTTAATTGAACATCATTATGATTATTATCAACTTAATTACTTCACTTTTATACTAATATTGATTATAAAAATTAACAAATAAATAAAATAATTATAGCAAAGTGTGGAAAGCAAATGTTTGTACAAATAATTTAAAATATACTACATATTTACATAACTATATCAACCATATGTATTTTCTTTAATTATATTTAGGATTTTTATTACTAATCAATAGCCGAGTGTAAATAAATGTTTCATAAAATACACACATAAAAAAGATAACAGTGATTTCACAGAGTAGAATTAATAATATTAACAAGTTCTTTGTCCTTCATTCTATAAGTGTCCAGGATTCATTGGTGTCATTAATATAATAATATAGTAATGATACAATATACATATTAAAAATGTTTGTATACTTTAATATATACTTATGAGCCACTGAAGCTATGGATAAGGATATTTAAATAAATTGTGGTCATAGATAGTTGTTTGTACAAGTAGTAAACTCTTGCTTAGGTAGATAGAACATCTGTTTAGGTTTGGTAAGTTTAGAAGTCGACATAGGGTAAAGCTGTCGAAATTTACTTTGATACGTAAGCAATAATAATTTAATTAAGTTGTGTATTCGCGTTTTATCGTTATATTTCTTGCTTAGGGCAGTTATAGGTTATGAATAAAGGGGCGTCACCAACATTCCCGGTGCATTGCCGGAGCGGACGCTATCATAAGGGGCTATCAAACTTGATTCCAATAAAATACCTGGACCGCTGAAGCAAAAAGGTCTTCTTCGTCTCGGTTTTCATTATTAATTTCAACAGTGTTAAATGATGGTATATCTGCTTCTTCCGACATGGCTCAATAAGCTCAATGAATGAAAGACGGCCGTGAAGAAATGGCACAAAAAACACAATTTCTAATCTAAATTCCTGAAAACACCGCGTTATGTAGGTATTTCACCAATACAATACGAAACCGATTTTTTATTTCTCGCTTTGCTTTTTTTATTGCCACCTTGACACTGACACTACTGACAGAAAGTAGCACAGACTATTCTCTTTGGCAAAGACTACATACCTTGCGTTCCGAATTGCGATAAAAGCGATAATATCGCGAATCCGACCAAACATTTTTAGCATCAACGCGTTTCATTTGGCTTTGGTGTTAACATTTTGTGCTGGTTTCGTATGTTCCACATAAACATTTTTGCCACGAAAAGTTAACACCCATGCTATCAAATCAAATTTGACATTTGGATACTTTTTTCATGAATCAAAAAGCTTTTTTAGTGGATTTCATTATTAAATTGAATGATATTTATAGTTTTAGCCGATGTTGATATAAATTATTTGAAATATTAAGTTAGGTACTGGATTAAGTAGGTGAGACGTCAAAATTCAGCACGAAAAATCAGTTCATACCGTTTCATTTGTAACAATTAGCGCGGCTGAAAATGTCAACATTTCTTAAAATAAACGCATAACGAGGCTAACATCAGATGTCAGCACCAGCAAAGTGGTGAAGGTTAAATGGAACACAGCTAAAGTTAACGTGCGTTTACACCACATACATATAAAGGGACGCAGGGGGCTACCGCCTAACTAATAGCGATCACTCGCTATCTCTTTCGTGACATTAGAACAATAGTTCAAATGTCACTTGTGATATTAACACTATTGTTCTAATGTCACGATCACGATAACGATAGCGAGTGATCGCTTTGAGTTAGGCGGTACGGCCGCAGACTTGACTAAACATTCAATCAGGATCACGATATTTATTGATCGTTTAGTCTATGATATTGATGGATAGCGATACGGATCACAGAATTTCTAATACCGGCTACAGACGCACGCGAGAAGTCTCGGCGAGAAGTCTCGCCGAGACTTCTCGCGTGCGTCAAAAAGCGCGAGAAACGAGGAGGTATCAACACTCAGCGATCTTCTCATTTACATTCTCGGTCGTTATCCGGAATGGATGACAGTGCTACTGACTTGGTATAGTGTGCGTTAGCACATTATAATCTCGTTAACACGAACATTAAAAATAAGAAAAAGAAGGCCAAGACAATGGTGGTTTTTTAAAAAGTACTTATTTATAGAAAACTTTTTCCATCCCACAAAATGGGCTCTGCGTGAAAATATTCTATAAACTTTAACTCTGTTTTATTGTTCCAAAGAACAATGCCCACTCTCCATACATTTGAAAACCTGATAATCAAAGTTAATGTATAAGTATGAAATATAGTGGAAAAATTACCTATAAGCTTAGAAAATAATATCCTATAGTCATTTTTACGATTTAAACGCAAGAAAATTCAAAAAATATGAATATTACTTTATAGGTTATATGATAGGTACTTTTTTTGGTCTGGCAACACTGAAGTGATCAAATGTCTTTTCCAACAGTAAAATAATTTTAATTACATTAAAATGTTTTGTTTTTGTAATAAATAGCCTAGCCACTAAAGATATTAACTTATTTTGAGCAATATCAAATGGAATTGCATGAAAATTAACTTACAATGATCATAGATTATTTGGAAATTCGTTGACGACAGCTACGGAGAATGACGGTTGACCTACATTAACTTAAAAAAAATACTTACCGTGTTTTAATTACCTAATCACCTCATATAGTAGACTTTTGATATTAGAGCGTCGACCGCAGGTAACTGCGTTCTCGACTCAGCTCAGCACACTTGTATATGCTTTTATATGGTGAAATAATTTAGAAAGGTGAAGGTGGTGTAAAAACACAGTAGGTATAGTATGTGTGTTAATATACAAAGCCTTGGCTTAATACCAGTCTAGGTAGGTACTGTGATTCTAGAGAAAAGGCTTGTGTAATACCATAGACATACCTACCTACCAATAAGTGGGTAAGATCTAAGAAATGTTATTTCAGGGAAGAGAGTAAGTAATTTCTGCCACTCATCTTCTGACATGGGCAGGCCATCGTGTGAGCGACCCAGCTTATTCCATCACTACCTGACATAAAAATATAATAATACAGCAAAAAGTACCTAAAGAGAAAACATGCAAATGTAGAAAGCCAATTTTTTATTGTCACGAAACATTTTGGTATTCTTAAGATACAGAAGTATAAAGATTGTTTAGACTTTTACTAATAACTATCATGTAGTATATAATGATAAGTTTCATAGGACAGTCAGCCAATTTCTTAATGTTAAGTAACTCTTTAATTATTGAACTGTTCTTATACAGTTAAAAGCTCACTTAGTGTTGTTGCTCACACTACTTATGCAAAGTGTACCTGATGAAAAAAAAAACAAGTGAAAAATAAAACACTACATTGAATTGTAATGGCTTTATTAATTATCATCAAAATAATCTAAGTCTCTGATCACAACATTATCTAAAAATACTGCTGGAGAAGAAATATTTTGTTTATGCCTAGCCCATCCAAGGTACCATACCAATGTCATTACATGGGCGCAACATCCAATAGTTCGTCAACCAACCAAACAATTACAATAATATTCCACTATACTAGATCTGCCAGACACATTGTTTTCTATCAGAATATAGACATAATATTGTTTTCTGGAAATGTGTCTGGACTTAATTCTTCCTCTTATTAGTGTCGTGTCACCACTTCCTCTCAGATGATAATGAGAAAAATCATGTGTTTCACTACATACTTCTATTCTGTATGATCCATGAAATCTAATATGTTCTCCATAATAAGATCGGGCTTGCCTAATCTGATAAGTACCTAGAGCAAATAAAATCAAATCCGTATATGTTAATCTAGGAAAAATAATTAAATTATCTCGATCAGCTGTAATGCTTTGAAAAGCACTAGACCTTCTATTCATATTTGATTCATTAACCAATAAAGCTAAATTATTTTCAAAATGAATCCTCTCTCTAATTATTGAGAGGATTTCATTAGCTTCATCTCTGTCATGAAGACGAACACCAAATCGGTTAAGTAAACTAGCAGCTATTTGGAAATTCTGCATCATAGTTGGCACTGATTTATTAAAGTAGTCTTGCCTCAGGAGCTTAAAATCTCGTTTAAAATGACCATTAACTACCTCCACCACCCAACGACAGAGAGTTACACATCGACTCCTGTTGGCTTGCTGTGTTGTTAATTGATGTTCGCCTTCTAATAGAGAATCGGGCATATATGGCTGATAACCGCAATCTTCTAATAGTCTGATAGAGTCTCGAAAACCCCTATCCAATATAAACACATCATTTTCTTGGAAATACAATCTGAGAGGAGAGTTTTCAACACCAAAAAGTGAATTCATGATTTCAGCATCGGAGGTGGTAGCCTTGTATGGACCAAAACAATCTAAGATGTAACCATCACATGCCACTAGCAAAAATGGCTTTAACAGATTTCTATATTTGTGTAAAGAATACGTATCTTTTTGAAAAGAGTAATTAGAGCTTTTATTAATGTTTATGTAAGTCCCGTCGCAAATAATAATTGCGTTTGTATAGTTTTCATTATATAATCCATTTGGTATTATTAAGTTATGTTCCATTAGACTTTCTCTCGACATGTGAGTAATACCCAGGTACATAGGAACAAAATCTTGAACGAGTATTTCTCTGCATTTGTTCATCAGTCTCTCTAATGTGCTACGTGGTACATCTAACAAAGTACACAACCTTACATCTGATTCACCTGTTCTCATTTTTATTAGCAATGCACCTAAACCCAAAATGCCATTGTGCATTTGCTGTAGACGAGGAACTTCATTAAGGAGACTAAAAAAATCTTGCTTTGATCTTCCAGTCCAAAAAAAAAATATATTTTCTTCTATATCTTAAATGGCTTCAATATTAGTAAAGTTAAGGTAGGGCTTAAAAGCATTAACGAACGAAAATACGTGTTCAACTTGTTGTGCAGTAAATGTCCTAATGCTGTTGCTTGAATCATACAGATTGTTCCATTCATTGCTAAATCTATGCATTGCACAAACACGGCTGTGTACAGGGATATAATATTTGTATGTACTTAGCACTGTTGCTCTAAATGAATCTGTCATACTGTGCAGATTAGTATTAGTACACTGTGGGAAAAGGCAATGAGAAGCAGTATTTGCAGCCCGTCCATAGTTTTCCAGTGTTACGTCGCTAGATAAAACTTCTGATTGGACCTCCTGATTTTGGTTGCCAGGTTCAGTGTCAACTGTTTCACTAGCTACTTCTTCAGAAGACACCCTATGAGCTTCATCAATGCGTTCAATACGTTCGGCAGCACGCTTGCAACTCATCCAACACGAATGGCACACTTTATCAGATTGTGATATCTAGAAAAGAAAATATTAAATCAATATCAGGGGTCTTTTAATTTAAAAGGTAATAATAAAATAATTATTTTCAAATTATAAATGCAACATTTTCTCTTTTTGATTTTGTTTATACAGCTTAGTTGACAAACAAGCATGCTGCCCACCTGATGATAAGTGGTAACAGCTGCCTATAGCACATTATTTTTTGTAGGACTTGCGCAAAGCATGCACCACGATGACACCAATGTACGTTGCCAACCTGTGACATAAGATCTCAAGTCACAGTACCAAAGTAAATTCACTGCCTGTCTTACCCTTCAGACCGGAACACAGCGATGCAAGCACTGCTGCTTGGCGATAGAAATAGGTTAGCTGATTTGCAGCTAACACTTCATTTGACTTCATTTAATAATGAACAGTATAGAATTACCTGACGTGGTGCTATTCTTATTTGTATAACAGCAATTATTTGTCTTTGTTCTTCTGAAGGATTATCTATGCTAATAGAATGGCTTTGTCGATTTAGTATTGATCTTCCACAAGTAATGCACACAGGTCTTTGGCCAGGTTGTGAAGACCCTGAAGATTGAGCACCATCGCAGCTGGATATTAATTGGTATGATTCTCATAAGGTGTTCATTACAAGGTTCACAGATATAATCTTCTTCAGTAATCTGAAATAGCAAACTCAATATAAACTCTTTTTGTTTACAAACATGGAGTTTTGCATACTTCTTTAGATGAATCATGAAATATATGTCTGATAATTCTACTTTAAAATATTTATTAATTTTTCGTTATAAGTCTCAGAACAAAAATAAAAAAAAATCTCACAACAAACTATAAGCAAAGATCACTCTAAACATTGAGTTTTACAATAGATCTTTCTGAGAGATGTTTGTGTTTATTACATACATATTGATGGAGCCTTGTTTGGATTATAAGTTTATAGACTAAGTATTGAGATACATAAAATACTTACAATTACTGGTGATATCCATTCGCTAAGTAACGAAATGACCCTTGTGTTGAGCTCAAAAACGAGATAACGTCGAAATGTATTGATGCAGACGTTACAGTTTATGCAAAGTATACGTGTCGGTGGCATCGTAATCAATATTTACGGTTCCTGATATTGCAAGCAAAGGTCGTCAGATGAGCAGAAATCGAAGTCCAGGGGCAAGTAAGCAGGGTCGTCAGATGAGGAAGATTTCAATCAAAGTCCAGGGGCAAAAGTAAGTAGGGTCGTAAGAAGCAGAAACACAAAATCGCACAGTACACAACGAGACGCAAACGCAACAACGAAGGACTGCGCGCAAGCTGATTGATTGCAGAGCGGGCTGTCAAACATCTGTCATTGTCAATTAAATTCGTTTTACAAATCGTTCAATTACTGAATGAATTTTTGATGCGATGAATTTTATCAAAGGAGTATACCAATATTATTTTACATTATTCTGTAGTAAGAGTTTAATATAGAAAAACACACACATCAAATACAGTGTGAAAGTATTTAATATACGTAAAAAAACGAGTTCATTAGATATTCTTGTCAAGTGGTAGTGTGTAAAATGGAACGCAGCAAACAATGGATAGTTAAAGTGCGTTCAGAAACTGTAACTTACACTTAAAGCAAGCATATTGAAATATTAAAAAATCTTTTTTTTCTGCGTTTCCTTTACCACATTGATTATTGTAATATACTTATAATTAAATTAGCTTCAATTTGACGTATAATTCATATCTATACATGATCAGGTAAAAAATGGGCATTTATGTCCAAAATTACTTAACTAAAAAGATTACCGAAAAATCTTCGAACATTTAAATTATTTTCTAAATTATATTTATCACATATTATCAGATGAGAGAATATGTTTAGTCAAAGAGTATACAATAACTGTGTATACTGATATGCATATATCACAGACAATATAACTAGTCAAAATAAAATATTGATAGACGATCACAAAGTAGTTAATGTCCAAAATTACTTAACTAAAAAGATTACCGAAAAATCTTCGAACATTTAAATTATTTTCTAAATTATATTTATCACATATTATCAGATGAGAGAATATGTTTAGTCAAAGAGTATACAATAACTGTGTATACTGATATGCATATATCACAGACAATATAACTAGTCAAAATAAAATATTGATAGACAATCACAAAGTAGTTTTGCAATAGAATAACTGTCACGAGATAACATGCAATCTACGCCACGGTCGCAGTCGCACTGAGAACAAACGAGAATGTTCTCTTTTCTCGCCCGAGAAACCCTTTGAAGCGGGCATAAAAACCGACACCGATCGGAGAACAGGCGAGCCTGAGAACGAGAAGGCGAGAAACTTCTCGGGTGTTCTCGGGGGTTTTCGGCGTGAGTCTGGAGGCGCCTTTAAAGATATTTTGAAATCCAACTCCTTGATATGTATCGCGATATTTATTGATCGTTTAGCCTTGTCATCAATATTTATCGCGATCCCCGTTTTCCATTTAATCGTCACCATTTTTTCACGCTAACGTCAAAAGTTAACCATGTTTTGCTTTTCTTCTAAGAGATTTTAGTAGCGCTATTTTTCACAAAGAGAACCTAACCTCAAAATGGAACGCATTACGTTAACATACGGTGCTAGCCCTGCTAGCGTCAAAATCTAATGAAACGCGATAATTCTAAAAATGTTGAGAATGCTGCAAATCTGCGCTTAAGTGGAACATGCCTTAAGTATATTTTCCATTACACATAAAAAGTTGTAAGTATTTTTTTTTATTCTGGATTATGTCGGCTTTATAATAATCAGAAAATATAGATATAGTCTCATAGGAAAAATGTCTTAAATTTTTTTCAACCATTGAGCCGTTGAGCGTGCGGGCTACAGCCGGGCGCTCAACCCCTAGAAACCGTAAATTTCAAACTTCAAATATACTTAATATTTTCGTTAACTATTATATATTAAAATAATCTTGATGAGTAGAGCTACAATAATATGTATGGTTATTGATAGTTGTATAGTGTTATATTGCCTAAATATTTTTTTTCAAAATGTGGGTATTTTTATAATTTCGAGCTTAATAGTAATATTTATTGACATAATTTATTTAATTATGAATCCTTATCTAATTTACTATTTTTTTCTTTTTTATTAATAGTATTTCCCAAAACTATAATATCAAAATAATCTTGAAGAATAGGGCTATAATAATATGTATGGTTCTTGATAGTATTATAATGTTATATTGCCTAAATATTTTTTTTCAAAATGTGGGTATTTAGAAAATTTCGAGCCAAATAGTTATATTTATTGCCATTATCAACCTACGTATTTTTATAAATATATATATTTTTTACATTTTTATTAATAATATTTCCCTAAACTATTGTATATCAAAATAATCTTGAAGAATGGGGCTATAATAATATGTTATTGATAGTTTTATAGTGTTATAGTTTTTTTCCAAATTTTCGGTATTTTAAAATTTCGAGCACAATAATAATATTTATTGGCATAATTGAATCCTTATCTAATCAAATACTCGATTCTTCCTTATTAAATTAGCTATCCATACGTAGGTATTTATTATTTTATTGTAGACACTATAATTTAATTTTTGCATTTTTTTAAATTTTGAGGTTGCGCGCGTGCCCTCTTGCGTAATTAATTACGTCACTGAAGGAATTTATATATTTTTTACTTTTTATTAATAATATTTCCCAAAACTATCACTCTTGCATCACTATAAATCTTGAAGAATAGGGCTATAATCAGTGTTGCCAGATGGGTTTTACGTTCCGTTACGCACAGCTCTTAAAAATAGTACGCAAATTCAAGTTTGAGTACGCAGTACATTTTGTCTTCTGTCCTTACCTTTTGTCCTTTTTCAAAATGTGACTTTTGCTCTAGTGAGCAAGCCTATAACAAACACAGACGCATTTTAGTTTTTAAGCAATAAAAATACAGTAGGACCCCGTTTTACTGTAAGGTGAAAATGTATGATACGAAACCAAGTTACAGGTACAAGTGTAAAATGGCGTATTACGCGAAAAGTTTTATTTTTGTTTTAAACTGTCGGCCCGTTCCAGATAAGCATTTTTAGCCATAAATACCAACATTTTTAGCATCTCTGCGTTTCATTAGCTGGTGATGCTAGTTTTTCTTGCTGGTTGTCATGCGTTTCATTTAAGCATTTTTAAACACGAAATGCTAGCATCAAATACCCATGTTAATAGATGGGTCCTCTGCCCTGCGTTCCGTAAAGCGATAAGTGATATTATCGGGAATCCGACCAAAGTCACAACATAACCTACTGATTCAATAGCCCTTATATTTTGTGACGATTTAATTTGGTCGGATTCGCGATATTATCGCTTTTATCGCAATTCGGAACGCACCACTGATACCACTTTTGACATGACAAATTTGACATTTGGAATCTTTTTTTCATGAATCAAAAAGGATTTTCAGCGGATTTAAAAAAAACATTGAAAGATATTTATAGTATTAGCCAATTCTGATTTATATTATTAAACATTTTAAGTGGCTGGACTAAGTAGGTGAGGTGTCAAAATTCAGCACGAAAAATCAGTACCTTGCGTTTCATTTGTAACAATTAGCGCGGCTAAAAATGTCAACATTTCTTATAAGAAACGCAAAACGAGGCTAACATCAGATGTTAGCCTCAGAAAGTAGCAGTGCTTTATCTGGAACGCAGGGTGTGTTATGTCTATAATTCACCTGTTAACATCCAAATTTGACATTAATGACAGCTTTCAAATTTGACATTTGGAATCTTTTTTTCTTGAATCAAAAAGGATTTTCAGCGGATTTAAAAAAAAACATTGAAAGATATTTATAGTATTAGCCAATTCTGATTTATATTATTAAACATTTTAAGTGGCTGGGCTAAGTAGGTGAGGTGTCAAAATTCAGCACGAAAAATCAGTACCTTGCGTTTCATTTGTAACAATTAGCGCGGCTAAAAATGTCAACATTTCTTATAAGAAACGCAAAACGAGGCTAACATCAGATGTTAGCCTCAGAAAGTAGCAGTGCTTTATCTGGAACGCAGGGTGTGTTATGTCTATAATTCACCTGTTAACATCCAATCAAATTAAAGAGAATAATGTATAGTAATACTTACGATTGATCCTTTTTTGATCGATAGGCCAACAGCAGAACAGCAAAGCGCGCGCAAACCAAATCATTGAAATCAATCAAAACATTCAAAACTGCGGCGCTGACTTATAATAGTTATAATCATACAGTACAGTCAAATTAAATTAAACTGTAAACTATCAAATTTATGTTCGATTTTGCATTGACTGTTATGGTGGCTTAATGTCATTTGAATTTGTAAACTCGCCTAGAGAGCGTGGCCATTGTTATTTTATTTTATTTTATTTGGGGGGCTTACAGTATAAAAACTACTTAACACATAAATATATAACAGGAAACCAATAACAAGCCTCCACATATAGTAATGAACTAGTATACATTATTATGATTCAATTACTTAAAGTATTGCTCTAATTCTAACCTATTTGTATTCTAAACAATTTTATAATAAGTTCGCTAAGTCATCGGTCATCAACTTAGTTATGCTCGCCAGCCTACTACAAAAAAGATCTATCTTATCCATATGTTTCTTGCTTATTACATTAAAATCTTTAAAAACTCTTACCAGATAAGAATTACCACGATACACAGTACGCACGTGTGGAACATGAAGCATATTCCTAGGGCGACAGTGGCGGGGCGGGACATTAATATATAATTTTGACAACAGTGAAGGGCAGTCAATCTTTGATTGGGCTATTTTCAACAGAAAACGAATATCGCTAATTTTTCTGCGAGTCTCTAATGGAAGAAGATGAAATTGGGCACAGCGATGGGAATAATCAAGATATGGAATTCTGAACTTATAGCAAAGAAATCTTGTGAACTTTCGCTGAATTCTTTCAAGTCTTGATGAGTGTACCATATAATTTGGGTTCCATACTTGGCTAGCATACTCTAGGTGGCTTCTGACAAATGCGGCATACAATATTTTAAGCGGCTTCATGCTGGTAAACATCCCACTGTTACGAATAATGAAACCAAGAGCCGAAGAACCTTTTTTCGCTATTGCGTCAATATGAAGCTCGTACGTGAGCTGGCTATCAAGGTAAACTCCAAGATCTTTAGTATTGGTTGAACGTTCTAATGGGGTGTTATCAATGGAATAGTTAAATTCAAGTGAAATCTTTTTACGCGTAAAAGTTATAACCAGACACTTATTAATGTTAAGATCTAAATTGTTGTGCTTACAGTAGGATACAACTCTCGTAAGATCGTCCTGAAGAAGATGGGCATCAGTCGCATCATTGATCTTTCTATAAATCTTCATATCGTCAGCAAATAGTAAAAAATGTGAATGATGAAAACATGAGCTGATGTCGTTGATGAAAAGGACAAACAGCAGAGGTCCTAACAAAGATCCTTGCGGAACTCCAGAGGGAATATTAGTCCAAGAAGATGTAAACCCATTAAGTACCACCGCTTGACTTCGATTCTGAACATATGATGAGAACCATCTAAAAAGATCTCCCTTTATGCCCAACATTGAAAGCTTTTTTAATAGGATGACATGATCAACCCGATCAAATGCCTTGCTATAATCAGTATAAATAGCGTCAACCTGAGTTCCATCAACCATACACCCCGTGATAAAATCAGTAAACAAAATCAAATTGGATACAGTAGATCTACCTCGGAGGAACCCATGTTGTTGCTCACAAAATTTACTAGAAAGACTATTGTATAACTGATTATAGATAACGCGCTCGAAAACTTTTGCCAAAAGACACAGCTTAGAAATGGGTCTATAGTTTTCCACCATGTCCCTTGGGCCTTTCTTGTGAATAGGCGTAATAAATGCCGATTTCCATAAGCTTGGGACTATGCCTTCAGTCAGTGATCGTTTAAAAAGCAGTGCTACAGGGTCAGCTAAGACATGTGCACATCTTGTCAAGAACACCGCTGGAATCCCATCAGGACCCGCTGATTTAGTTAAATCAAGCGATTTTAAGTGTTCTAATATTACAGATGTATCTATAATAATTGTACTCAAATGCGCACTACAAACCGAGTGTGCAGTTAACTCTTGAGTATTGTCGTTGGAATTGGAAGACTTGAAGAAATGTGGACTGAAAAAAGTCTGAGAATAATTCGCAAATATCACGGCCGTTCTCCCCTCTTTTGTCGTTATAAGTCATGTTAGACGGGTAGTTACAATTAGTTCGCTTACTCTTAATATGTGAACAAAATACTTTAGGATTCACAGAAATAGCAGATTCGACTTTGCTTATATAAAGCTTATAACAACTTTGCTCAAGCTTGTTCACTCGATCACGAAGAAGGCGGTAAGATGTTAAATCTGATAAATTGCCATACACTTTAAACTTAAGTAAGTATTTGTATTTTTCTTTCATCATTTTAATAAGGGCTGTGCTATACCAACGCGGATACCAGGAGCCTTTTATCAACCGCTTGGGAATGTATTGGTCTCTCACATTTAATAAAATAGTGTAAAACTGGCTTAAAGCATCGTCAACCGTACCATGCATTAGCACGTCACTCCATTTCACTTTCGCGAGGTCGGAACAGACTAGTTCATAATCGCCTTTCGCATATTGGTAGACAGTTCTAGAGGATTCACCAAGTGACTGAATATGGACATAGTTTAGTCGAACACACAATGCTGGATGATAGTTATTTTCAGGTACCAGGGACTCGGGAGAAACAGACACGTTTGCTGAGTCATTTGACAGTACTAAGTCAAGTATTTTTCCAAACATATTGGTTTGTAAATTAAACTGTTGAAGATTGCACAAGTTTAACGTGTCAACAAAATATGTAAATAAGTTGGAAGGAGGGGTGGTCGGTACGCTAATGTCACCCAATGGAGTCCAGACTATCGCACTCATATTAAAATCGCCCAATATAACAAATTTGTCATCCGGCTGACCATTTACTAAATCGGATAATTTATCCAAATAATTGTATAGTTGTGTTGACAAAGTGTTTCCGTGTTGCTGATCGCAAAGATATAAAGTACACAAATGAAATCGGTATACGGACTTATTCCGATCCTTTAACATCAGCGATATCCATATATCCTCAGCACTAGATCGCCATAAGGGATTTTCGGTTACAGACAAATCGCGACGCACAGCTACGATAACACCACCCCCCCGTGACTGCGATGTGGCAGAATAGTCCCGATCCCGTCGAAATACAAAGTATCTGCTATCAAACAATTCAGTGTCTAGTATACCGCCACATAGCCAAGTTTCGGTTAATGCGATTATGTCATAATTATTTTTACAAACATTACTATATAACATATCTGTTTTAGTTCGGAGTCCCCGAACATTCTGGTAATAGATATTTAAGGAACTAAATTTGAATGACACTACAAACAAAAAATATATTTAAAATTATTGAAGTTGTAAACAACTTCAAGTGGTATAAATAAAAATTGCCACGGTATGCTTGCTGCCAGCTCAAGGTACAATTACTAACGATTAATAGGACAAGTACCATAAAATAATTAATAGGAATCAAGTGGCTTAAAAGACTAACCGAACCATCACGCAAACAATTTGCACAACGACAACCTGTATGCACAATCATATTCCACACGCGGTACATTAAAGTTCTGCTGATATGAAACAAATAATAATGAGTTAATACAATCAATGAAACCATTGCTAGCCTTGTCGATATGAATAAGTAATTCGTTTGATTTTTTTGAACCATATTTGAATTATACCAATTTTTAAAACGATAAACGTTTGAACAAAAATAGTATTGATTAATTATGTATATTATAAGCACAATAATACAATAATTTAAAATAGTTACTAAATAAGTTACCGTATTAACATTTCGACAATATTTTGATTTACTTAGAAGCAACTTATAAATTATAACTAGAGCTTTGAAATAAAAAGAAAGCAACACTACATTTATCAAAAAAGTTAGCAACTCCTTAGCACTAATAGTGTAAAGGCAGAATTCTTTTACAATATTAGTAATTTGTACTTTAAGCGGGAACGACAGGTAGACCGAATAAAACAGCTTAGGCATTAGGCGAGTTTGTTTACAATTTGAACGAATAGACGACCGTGCGCGAACAAAAGGCAACCGGACCAGTGAACAATAGAAACTGGTTAGCCGGCGCAGTGCTAATCCTAAGGTTTTCAAACTTTTAAATGTTGCAGTAATCATAAGTTTTTTTAAAACGAGGTTTTTAAATGTAAGGATACCAATCATATTTAAACAGTAAGTAAATTGACTAAACTTAGAGAAAACAAAAATATTATAAAAAAGCCTGAAGTTAAACACGAATGTTAACTTATTTTTTTTAAGTCCAGATCTGACTTTACTACAAAAACCTTTGAGGTTGGATCACGTCTTACAAAAATCCTCATGTGTTTCACCCAAACATAGTCGTATCCATTGGTTTTAGCAAGTGCTTTTGCTTTTGAGAGTCTTGTTTTGTTTCTAGCTGTCAAGTGATCATTAATAAAAATCTTCCCAGTTCCAGTCAGGCCCACATCTTTAAGCAGTAATGGATCTTTAAGTGCTCTTGCTGCAGCTATGAAATCTTCTTTGATATATTTGCTTGTAAATGAAACTATTATGTTCTTATTTCCTGACCCGCTCGTAGGAACTCTGTGTATAAAATTGATACTGTTCTTAGCAACTGAATAAGAGATTTTCTGGCCTAATTTTGTGACAATATCATAAAGATTTTCCCTGTCTTTCGTGGGGATACCTTTTATTTCAATGTTATTGGCCCGGAGCCATTGCTCTGTATCCTGAAGCTGTTCCTCCAATGAGGTTAGTGCTGATTTTAATTGAGCTGCATCAACCTGAGTCTCCTCCACTTTGGTTATTCTTTCTTCTATGACTTGTATTCTTTTCGGGAGATCTACTGTCGATGCTTTCAGCTCAATGAGCTCCTGCCGAAGTAGCTGGATCTCATTAGTTAAACCAGCAAGAGGTGCTAGCTTCGAATTAATGCTAGCCAATTCCTGCATCACAGATTCTAAAGAAATTGAAGGCGATGGAGGGGGAGATGACATAGGTGGATGGAGACCTTGACTTCCTGCGCCCTTGCAAGACGCACACCTCCAAGTTAGTTGACGATCACCCAACTTCCGGTATCCTTTTTCCGTTATCCCGGAACATGGGAAATCATAATACTTTGAACACGCGGCACACTTAGCTGCATCAGACACCACTGCACCACATCTCCCACATGTAAACATTATGATGTAATCTTACGAATATGAATGCACTAATATCAGTAAGTAGGTTTTAGAGCCACTGGAATTCACACGACGGTGCGTCTAGTTAGGCTCGAGTATGAATCGCGACTGACTGATTGTTACTTGCTTGTCAGTGCGACAGCCACAGATAATCTATCTAGTTAACATTTTTTGGATGCGTTCCTAAATAATATTATTCGGAAACCTAAAAAATATTTTTTCCGTCAAGTGGAGTAACACTAGGCTGTCAGGAGCTAAAATATAAAAATAGTACGCAAATTGACGGATGAGTACGCGAGTACGCAAGACCATAAAATAGTACGCCGTGCGTACTATTGCGTACCCATCTGGCAACGCTGGCTATAATAAATTATGGCTAATGATAGTTTGCTAAAGTGTTGTTTTGCTTGAATTTTTTGAAAAGAAATCTTGGCGTCATGCATGTTCTACCGCGGAGCGAGACTCAGACGAGAGATCATTTTAGAAGTTGATTTATAGTCTAAATATACAATGAAATATAATTGTTGATGCTTATTATTACTGGAAATACTGCAAATAAAAGATATTATAACACTTTACTTAAGATTATTGTTCGTCTATGCTTAAGACTACCGTTATAATTTGTGCTACCGTTTACCGTAAGTGTGCTCGATTCCTTTGTTTATTTTTTAAATCACAGAATATACGTAGTATCCCCTTGGGTATATGTGTTCTGTGGTAGTATCTCTATTAAGTCTGTGCACAGAATTTAAAAACTACTAGGTATTAAAAACAAAGGATTTTGTTTTTATTTATATTTTATTCCGTGATATGATATTCCGTGCTGATTATATTTAACTTCTTCGAACTTACAAGGTAATAATAGCACAAAGTTTACTTTGTAGTAATAATAGTGTCAGTGTTCTGTGATCGACTAATTTCAATTTGGGGGTAATTTGACAGTCGCAGTACATCCATTACTCCTTATTATATGGAAGTTGGCGCAGAGTCTTCTAATCACGGCGCAATGGGTGTCAAATTGCGATAGATTTTTTCTGACAATAACTCACCTGACTCGAATATTGTATACAAATAAAACGCTGTCTGTTTTCAGCTGTAATAATAAAGGTGAAGTGTAATATTCTAAACAACACGACGAGAAATTCTGATTATTTTATGTTATAAGTTAATGTTTAGAGCATGGACCTTTTTTTCAAAGTCCATGGCTTAGAATATCTCCAGCAATAAATTTTCTGAATTATAAATGTAACAATATCGTTTTCAGCAAACAAATATGAGTGATGCTGATAAAAAACCAAAAGTGCCAGAGGTACCAAAGCTGCCGGCTATACCTGGAAATTTGCTTTCTAGTGTAGCTCCTCCATCGCAACTTCCTAATTTTATAACATCTGCTGCGCCAATTGCAACATCAACATCAACAGAGGTATTAACAATTGACGTAATTTTTATAAAAATTGATACAGTTAAATATTCTACCCAGCCTCCCTAGACAAGATGTCTTTCGATAATCATTATCGCAATCGCTAAATGGACAATGTATGAGATTTGACAATTGCGTTCGAAAGCTAAGCGAAGGCTTATGTCAAATCCCATACATTTTCCTTCTAGCAATTACTAATATTAATTGATTATCGAAATGCGTCTTGTCTAGGGTGGCAGGTCCTCAACAAAGGCTAGGTTATGTTGTTGTCTTGTGATTGAATGTGTTCATATATGTTTTTAAAAAAGTGGTGATGGTGGGATAAATCTGATGCTGTGGGAATGTGTAAGTGGTGGAGCGGGCCAGATAAAAAAGGAGCTGAATTGTGTATTATGGTTAACTAATCAATCATTTGGCTGAATAAGCACTCCTATATGTGATTGTACCACTGAGGAAGGTACCACAAATCATATTTTGTTTAATTGTCCCACAAATCAGGTATATCCCTATATGATATCCTACCTCCCTCCATTCCCAGACCTATAAATGTTAAAACCCTCCTATGTACCCCAACCTACCCAATGTTGAAAGTAAGTAAATATATATTCACTTATAATACCTATTAAGCTATAACTGTACTCAGTTCTGATTTCTGTGCTTCTATGTTGTTATGTTATTGTGATGTCCTGGTTTGTCCTTTTTCAGGTAACCCAAAACAATATCATTTTAACCCTTTCGACCATATTTCAAAAAGTAAATTCATTAACAGTATTTTATCCAAAACTTGAGCATGGCAGTAATGCTTGTGTTAGCGACCTATTGCCATATAAAATATAAAGAAGTGAACATTTCGCCCCTATGAGGCTGACATGTGACTAAACCATAAGTGACTAAAGCCTCTTAAAATAGATTTAAAAAAAATGGTGTAAGACCAGTCACCATCAGGAACCAACGCACAGCATCAAGTATCAAGGAACTTGCACAACTTTGACTTAAATACCCTTAACACTCCCATACTATAGTGACCGCTTAAAGTACTTCAACATGATAAGCTTGGAAAAAAGTAGGTGGATGTCGGACATGTCTTTGTTGCACCGTGTTGTTAATGGTTCATTTGATATCAACTTACTGAACAAAATTATTCTCAGAGTACCGTCTCGATCAGTTCGTAAACCACAATTATTTAGTGTGCCAGTATCAAGTAATAATGTGTCTATGAATAATCCATTGCACAGAATGTGTAGATCCTATAACCAAATTTGTGCTGATTTTGATATTTTTACATCAAACAATTCCCAATTTAAAAATTCGATCCTCAATTACACTGGTAACGACCTGGATAATTAATAATAATGTTTATGTGTATATGTGTGAATGCAAGTATTTGTTTCTTTTAATTGTTTTAGTGTGTAATATTTAGTTTTGCATGTTCATTATAAATGCTGTGTACAATTCTCATTGGAACTCAGGTTCAAACTGTTATATATTTACTGATTTTTACAAATGAATTAATCTGTCTTCTGTTATTGTACCTTTTTAAATAAAATAAAATAAACACTAAATGTATTTAAAACTGAATTGTCTCTGTCAATGTGAACACACAAAAAGATAGCTTAAACACATTTAAGTGTTGATTGTATTTCAACACCCTTATTCCGCCCGTATATCTAACAACCATCAGAAAACAATTGAATCATGGAATCTCTAAACCTGTAATGTAACTTTTTAAGTGTATAGGGGGGCAGGGAGAGGTTTCATTTCATTAGCTCCAAGTGCTGTTTTCCATGTGGACCTTTTAAAATCTGGTTGCTTCTGGTGAAAAAAAAAACTGACTTCCTTTTGAATGCACTTACAAAGATGTTTAACCCATCTAAGTTGAATAAGGGACTACTGTACAAACTACCATTCAAAATCAACAGATACAGTCAGTTTTGTTTGTTTTTATCTGTAGCATGATGTTACATGAAACATTTTAATTTTTAAAGATAAAATTTAATAATCTCATAAGTAATTTGTATAGGGTATAAGAACCATTCTTCATTACCTTAATTATTTTAACCCATATATGTCCCATTGCTGAGCACAGGTCTCTCTTTAAGCAGCATACTCACTTGGAGGTGTAACGCATAACGTATCTGATACAGTAGTTTGCTGCGTGCTGTTCGCCCGCGGAGCGCAGTGTGCTCGCAGCGACCCGCCGGTTGGCGGTTTATGCGCGAACTCAAAGGCGCTCGCAGTGTGCTCGTGGACGGACGTACACACTTGTAGATTGCTACAGTATCAGTTACATTATACGTGCTACACCTCGCGGCTTTAGATGAGGAGTGTAGGGTTTTCTATCTTATGGCGGAGGAGTGAAAGCAGTAAACTCTGTGAAAGCACTAAAAAGAATGAAAAGGAGCGGCAATTTAAATTCCATCACACAGTTATCACTATCTTATTTGATCAAAAAGTGAGAAAATCATGCTCCTCTGAACAAAATCCATACTCTGTGACTCTGTATCAGGGTCGTCTGCCTGGGTACCTTTGTGTCTTACCTATTTCTGCCGTAAAGCAGTAGTGCTTGCATTACTGTGTTCCGGTTTAAAGGGTTAGATATGGCAGTGAAATTACTGGGTACCGTTACTTTACATCTGATGTCACAAGTTGGCAAAGTGCACTGTGGTTCTTGTGGGGTTTGCATTTTTGCTGCGAATCTCACAAGAGCCACATTGTATTATAGGTGACTGTTACCACTTGCCATCAGGTGGGCAGTTTGCTTGTTTGCCAACTTAGTTGTATAAAAAAAACTTAAAAAATTACTGGTTTCTGTCACATTGCCATAATGAATTATCACCTCTTCCTTTTTTAATCTATACTAATATTATAAAGCTGAAGAGTTTGTTTGTTTGTTTGTTTGCTTGAACGCGCTAATCTCAGGAACTACTGATTCAAATTGAAAAATTATTTTTGTGTTGGATAGTCCATTTATCGAGGAAGGCTTTACGCTATATAACATCACGCTACGACTAATAGGAGCTGAGCATCAATGACAAATGTTGCAAAAACGGGTAAAAAATATACGGCGAAACGTAGTTCGCTGGCACAGCTAGTATGAGATATAATATGGACTAAGTTGTTAATGCCATTGTAAGTTAAACCATCTGTCCATGGGATTAAAACAATTTGCCAGTGCATATTATTCCAAAAACTATGTGCAGATTCTCGAAACAACCATAAGTCCAATGTTATAAAAAATATTCATTTTAAATTTTGTTTCTAGCCCCCAATTGTACAGCCTGCACAAGAATCACCTCAGACAGCTGTTATGGCACAACATAAAGATGTGGCACATTCAGATCCAATGGAAAAGTTCAGGTATTAAATTGTTAACTCATGCCATGTCAAAAATATAGTATCAATGTTAAAAATGGACTTTTGTTATTTCTTTTTTAGTATTCAAAAAATAAGTTGGTTAAGCATAAATCTTGAATGAATGAATGAATAAATACTTTATTGCACATAGAATACACAATTATAGATTCACGGACAGAGCGTTATAAATAAGAATATTAATTCGCGATTATTAAGCTTCTTGTTTCACGGGGGGTGTTCAAGTGGTTTAAGTGTGGATTCCACCGGAGTTGGGTTCTGCAAATGGGATACATCTTCCCGACTCCGGTTTCCTCCAGGGATATGCAACCTTATGGTTAGGAAAGTAGTTACATGTGGAGGAAAGGAATGTACTTAGTATTGTTCTCTCACTCAAACAACTGATGGTAGGGCGAAGATCTACGTGGTGGAACAACACGCACGCTTCTTGGAAATTTAGATACAATGGCTATCTTTACGGGACCTCAACGTGCGTTTTGTGTCGAGGCATTTTTTCGCAACAATGATTTCCACGTGACGGTATGGCGGCTTTTTCGCAGAGAATACGATTTACACGACTTGAATCAATGCCCTTCGGCTAATGCGCTGGGTGTCTAACGCCCAGCAAATGCTGAGATGGCAACTCTTTCTGTATGGGCACGCTGAGCACAATTATTTCATTTGTTTTATTGAATTTCCTACAAACCCACAGTAGGTTGAAATACGGCCGTAATCCGTTCAATCGAAATATAAATAAACCTTGGATTAATCAGTATGTGTTAGACATGATTGATAATAAAAAGCGGTTGTGGAAAATATACTTAATAGAAGGTTCTGATCACTCTTACAAAGATTATCGGAAATTGAACAATAAAATTGTGACCTTAGTTAGAAAGCTAAGAATGAAATTCGAAATAGGAATCGTGAATAGTGGACCTAAATCTTTTTACTCATACATGCGCCAACAGCTTTCCTCAACTGTATCAGTACCTCCATCATTAAGGGATGGTGACAAAAAAATGTTATAAATGACCAAAAGACAGTAGCCAATCTGTTTGCGAAACAGTTTGAAAAATCATACACTGTAGAACCACCTAATACTCCGGTTCCGCCAATAAAAATGCCGCGTATTGAAAAAGCCATCGAAACTATTACAATCTCACCAGATATTGTTTGTAAGACCTTGAAAACATTCAGTGACACAACTTCAATGGGGCCAGACTCCCTGCAAACTGCAAAATTTACTGCATATGTTTGCATATAAATATTCAAAGAAAAAAATTATTTTGTGTGGAGACTGGAACATTGACTTACAGAAATCAAATAATCAGTCTAGAGAGCTTATAAGTATATTTAAAAATTATAACATGAATTCATTCATCAATATACCAACAAGGGCTTCATCGTGTATTGATCTTTTTTTCAGCAACATTAAATTAGCTCAAGGTAGGATTCACCATTTGGCCTTATCAGATCATGATTCCGCTCAGAGTTTAACAATCACAGTTAAAAGACTACCACAAATAACATCATGGTTTGAATTAAAAAATGACTACAGTACCGATAACATTCGGAAATTTCGTGATTGCTTGAATTCGTTAACATTCTCTGATGTGTATGCAAGCGATGATGTAGACATAGCATTTGATAATTTTCATAATACGATGAGGTTATTTTATGATCTCTGTTTTCCAACAATAAGAATAAGAAAGAAATTGTATGCAGGGAACACACAATGGTTGACCAAAGGCTTAAAATGTTCATTGGTAAATAAGCGACGAATTTATTTAACATATAGACTCCAAGGTACAAATAAAACAATAAATAAGAGAAAATATAAAGTCTATAAAACTATTTTAAGAAAATGTATACACAAATCAAAACAATTACAATCAATTAAATATATTAATCGACAGAAAAATAAATGTAAGGCGGCTTGGGAGCTAATTAAGAATAATGTGAACGAAAATGTAAGCCAAAAAAAGGACATTGAAATAATACTAAAAGATAATATTAAATATGATAATCCATTAGACATAGCTGAATTATTTAATAAGTTTTTTATAAATCTGACAAATGCTGACAAAAATAATTTAACAAATGAAATTGACAAAATGAAATCAATAAAATTCACACCTGATACCATATTTTTACAACCAACGGATGAAAATGAAATATACAAAATCATTATGAATCTTAACAACACAAAGTCAGTAGGCTATGATAAAATAAGAACGGACATATTAAAGGAATGTAGTCACTGTTTATGTGCTCCTCTATCTCATATAATAAATTTGTCATTTACAAATGGCATATTTCCAAAAAGCTTAAAATTATCTATAATTAAACCTATATATAAGAAAGACGACCCTCAAGATATGAATAACTATCGTCCTATAACACTCATACCGGTCATTGCGAAAGTATTCGAAATGGCAATGTATAAGCGCCTTGTAAGCTTTTTTGATAAAAATGATATACTGGTTAGGGAACAATTTGGGTTCAGGAAGAACAGTTCAACAACATTAGCGAGTTTCCATCTAGTAAAAATTATAACTGAAAGTATAAATAATAGAATACCACTGACAGCACTATTCTTGGATATGAGTAAAGCTTTTGACTTGGTGAATCATAACATACTGCTTTATAAATTATATAGGTACGGCGTTAGAGGAAACGCATATAAATGGATTGAGAGTTATCTAAAAAATAGAAAGCAATGTACACAAATTACAAAAATTATAAATGGAAATAAAATTGTTAATGAATCACAATACGAATTTAATGGATGCGGTGTTCCGCAGGGAAGCATACTAGGCCCGTTCTTATTTCTTATAGATATAAATGATTTACCAGACTGTTTAAAACATGATTGCATATTATATGCTGATGATACAACAATAATCGTAAAAGAAGCAAATAGCTCAAATTTTGAAAATGACATTAGTAATGAGCTAACAAAAGTAACAAACTGGCTTAAAAATAATAATCTGAAAATGAATACGAATAAAACAAAAATTGTACAATTTCAATCATATAATAATAATAGAACTCCACTTAATATTATATGTAATGGTGATAAAATTGAAGAAGCTGAACAGGCCAAATTTTTGGGTATAATGTTTGATAGGCATTTAAACTGGAAAGACCATATTCTTGCAATTTGTACTAGGCTGGATAAATTTGTTTATGCCCTAAGAAGATTGCGACAAGTTGTATCTAAAGAGGCATCTCTAAAAGCATATCATGGCTACGTTTCATCTGTTCTTTCATATGGCCTGTTAATTTGGGGCAATTCTGTATTCGTAGACAAGGCGTTCAAAATTCAAAAGAAATGTGTTCGAGCTGTCTGTGGAGCGTGGCCCTTAGATAGTTGTAAGCCATTATTTAGTTCTTTAAGACTCTTACCATTGCCGTGCATGTACATTAAAGAGGTGTGTCTTTTTGTTAAAACACATCCATATTATTTCCAACTAAACAAAGATGTTATTGGAAGACCTACAAGATATCCTTATAAGCTATATACACCCCAATGTAATCTAAATATGTATAAGAATAATGCATATTACATGGCAATCAAGATATATAATAAATTACCAAACAATTTGAAGGACCTACCGCTGACTATATTTAGAAAAAAAATTAACCAACTTTTGGCAGACAAGCTATACTATAGTATTAGTGAATATTTAAATGATTATTTTTAGAATTTAGATCATTACTCAGTATTTTATAATTGACATAATCTATTTGTTTCGAGTTATTTAATTACTTATGATTATTGACATTTAAATTATTTATGATTATTGACATTTAAATTAATTACGATTATTGACATTCACAAGTACCTATATTTTTATTTTATGACACAATATTTAATTAAAATCTGACAAAATGAGAATAATGACATTACTTAGCTGTTTTGATGTATTTCTATAAATGATAAATTATGAGAAAATGTAATTAAAGATTAAATAACAATTTATATTTGCATGCTTTTGACATAAGCGGAATATGTGACACTTTATACATTTGAAGATCATATTGTAACACCATGTTCTAGCAAATAAATGATATTCTATTCTATTCTATTCTGCCATCCATAGTACTAAAACAGTGTAGCAATGTACTCTGTAATCAGCTGGCACATATTATGAATGTGTCTCTTAAAACTGGAAGACTACCGCAGGAGTGGAAAGAAGCACATGCCACTCCAATATACAAAAAAGGTGATAAATTTCTCGCAGCTAACTATCGCCCTATAAGCCTCACGAGTATAGTCTGTAAAACCATGGAAAAAATTATAGCAGCTGAACTGAGAACATTTATGAGCTTGGAAAACATAATTATTGATGAACAGCATGGATTTATCCCAAAGAGATCCACCGTTATAAACCTACTCACTTGCCTCGACAAATGGACGCTAAACTGGAATAATAAACAACCAACAGATACGATATACCTGGACTTTGAAAAAGCTTTCGATCAAGTTCCCACTAGAAGATTAATAGCAAAACTGGAGCACTTTGGAATCCGTGGACAGTTGCTGCAATGGATATCTGACTTCCTAACCAATAGGAAATTCAAAGTTAGAGTGGGAGATACGTTTTCCGAAGCTCATAACGTCCATAGCGGAGTACCGCAGGGATCCGTGATTTCAACTTTATCCTGTTTGGAATTTTTATAACTGACCTAAGTATTGCCATTCAATCGAACTTGTCTATATTCGCAGATTACACTAAAATAATGGGAAATCCCCTTATCAGTCACAATGTTATACAACAGGACTTGGATCGTATTGCACAATGGACACAGGACTGGCTCATTTCTCTAAATGTAACAAAGTGTACAGTTCTACACATGGGCAATAACAACCCAAAGATGCAATACACAATTGGAGGTATACCAATACAACCTGTAACAACCCAAAAAGATCTAGGGGTAACCATTACCATAAGAATAACTAATACAGTATAGAAGCGAATCTCCTTTGTGGGTGCGCCAAATGCCGCTATTTGCATACCTACAGCGCCCTTCCCCCTGTAACGCCCCGCAGTAGTCTGCGGACGCCGCTAGGGTCACCACATGGACGTATGGTTACCACTACAATATTTTTTATATAGGTACCTGGATATTTTACATTAAATGTGAAACTGAGCATACACCGAGTCTTATTGATTTTGTACTTCAAGTGTAGCGAGCGAGCGACTATCTTTAGCAATAGTACGCACATTTTTAGTTTTTTTGATTCCGTAGTTATAAGAACCTGCCTATTTTTGATTAATTGAGCATAATCCCTACACTTCGAGAACAAAATCATTAAAATGTTTCGAATTTCGATGTACAAAAATGGTTTGTAATTTAGGTATCGTACCTACGTTTACAGTCCAAGAGTTGAAGTTATGAATGTACTAATGGATAAAACCTAAGCTCACTTTTTACTATCAGACCAACATTTTCACTTGAAAAAATTTCATAATTTTAATCAAGTATTGATTTTTTTTCTTTTTTTAAAAACGTCGCCCCACACTAGGATTTTCTCCTGTGTCGTGGGTGCAGTTACAAACATAGAATATCACATGCACATACGCCCAGACCGGAACAAATTTCTGTAGGCCATACAAAATATCTGTCCCATGCGGGAATCGAACCCGCGACCCGGTGCACAGTAGGTGATCACTCGACCTCTGCGCTAACCGTGTCGTCGAGTCGTCGTGTCGTCGATTGTATTTAAATTTTATATGGAACAGTGACAATGGTCGATAAAAATATATATAGCAGTACCAAAGTTTCTCATAATTCAAATTATTCCCGACTTGACAAAAAAAATCCCATACTTACAGAGTTTCAAAATTGCACTACAATGACAGCTTTAGAAACTCGATACATTATATTGTATTAGCTTTGACTTGTAATGAATATTACGAATAAAACGGTATCTGTATCTAGGGTAGGTATAATAAAAATAATTTTAAAGTATTCAATCATTTTTATTTAAAAGTTTTCAATTCAACAGAAATATTTACAAATGTCTGATATTTATAAAAGATGGCGTTTTTGTAGATGATTTGAAGTTTCGGTTATTAAACTTCAGCACGTAGTAAATACGCATTCTTATAAAAAGCTTAATCAGGTAATCAATAGGAAAACATTCACAAGGTACCTGAAACACACGGTGCGCGCCTTGACTGGCGATTCCGTTCAACGGAAATCAAACGGTAGGTAAATAACGTGGCCTTGAGCGCTCGACGGCCGGGAGTTTCGCTTCTATACTCGTATTATTAGTTATTCTTATGCCATTACACACAATCTTAAGTGGGATGTTCACATCACAAATATAACGAAGAAGGCCAACTCTATGCTTTATGTGGTAAGAAAAGCATTTAATACCATCACCAAAGACCTGTTTCTAAAAATATACAAAACATACATTCGTCCTCTTCTGGAGTATGCATTTCAAATATGGAGTCCGTACTTTAAGAAGGACATAGGAATGCTAGAGAGAGAACAACGTAGAGCTACAAAAATGGTTAATTCACTAAAAAGCAAGAAATATGAAGACCGCCTCACTGAACTCCAGCTAACCACATTGGAACAACGTAGGCAAAGGGGGGATCTTATTGAAACATTTAAAGTGCTAACTGGACACTACAATGTAAGAAACATAGGAAACCTCTACACAATGAAAGGACACTCATTGAAACTTACCAGGTCTCCTTCTGCTAGCAACCCTAGAGGACACCTTTTGCCAAATCGCGTAGTGACTATGTGGAATGAACTACCAGAAACAGTGTTAAGTGCACCATCAGTGAACAGCTTTAAAAATAGACTTGATGAATACGCAGTGATATGCACGCATCAGATCAATGATCTGCTAGTGCATTAAATAAATAATAATAATAATAATAATAATAATCTCCCCCTCCTAGGAGAGACTTCGCAGCACTATTCAATCTTAAATGAAATTATGATGAAATAATTATTAGCGGTATAGCTTTTTTGCCGATATCTTTCCACTGCTCACTGCTGACCAAAAGGTCTACTCTTCATATAGCCTTATTTTATTGTTCTTGCCTTCCGCTAACTGCAGGCTTTTATGAAAGAATCTTTTATAAAGTAGAGATGTTTAATAATGTCTATTTTTTACAGTCCTGCGATTCCCCTTAGCAAAGGGGAGCCGACATTACCGATTATGTCGCCTGACAGCAGCTCGCAGACAACACAATCACCAGTATCATTGGCCGCTTCGACGCCAGAAGCTGACATGATTGGTGGGTATTTCAATTACAGTAATCTTTTTGTCAGATCTATTATGCTCGGTACCAGACTTATGCAATGCAACTTGTAATGCAAGATGAAACGAGCATTTCATTAGTGTGGAAGCTCCACGCGCACGAACCTAACAGGAACCACTCACCTCTGTTCCCGGCATGCGCGCGAACATTGTTATATGTAGTTGAAATTCGGTTCGTGCGTTTCTACCCGTCTACACAGTTGCTCCGCGTTCGTGCACAACGCGCGCCCTTTTGACTTCGTCGCAAAAACCGACAATTTATGGATCGCACCGCGTGCGCTCGCAGCGTGCGTGTGAAATGCGCGGTTCGTTCGTACGCGTAAGGCTCAGCGCACACCGCTGGAAGCGCGGCGAAGCGCATTTTCAAGACAACAATTTAATATAAACCGAAACGTCTTGGACATACGGTCAATAATTGCATTACTCGCACGCATGCTCTTGTGGGCGTTCCGATACCCGCGTGCGTATTACTGCGTATTCCTGTAATGCAATTATTGGCCGTATGTCCAAGACGATACCATATTGGTAAATAGAGCAATTTTTGATGACATTTCTTGCATTATTCACATAGCACAGATAATGTAATCATGTAATGGACCTAATACTGATGCTAGTGCAGTTCCAATAGTTACGTCAAACTTATCGCTCATTGTACTACCTATCTATCATTGTACTACATTATAGATTCTGTCTTTCATATAATTTTTACACCAATTGAGCAATGGTCCCGTTATGCCAGAATTACCTACATTTTCAATAAGAAGATCATGTTTTAGTGTATCAAATGCCTGACTATAGTCAATTAATACCAAAAGAACATGTTCTTTTTTGTTAAGTTTGTCATTTATTTCATCCGTGAATTCGGATAACAATTTTGTTGTACTTTTGTTAGGCCTGAAGCCATATTGTCTGTCAATCAGTATGTTCTTTCTATCATAAAAATTTATTATCAATTTAGCTACTTATTGATGATGGTGTAGCGGCATACATTATTGCATACGGACGCAACGATACATCGCCTAGCCCGGATATTCCTAGATCATATATACATTGATAAATTAACCTAAGTGTTTGGACAATATAAATAGTTGTAGTTGTTGTATTCAGTTGAACTTCGATTTAATCTTCTCGGCAATTCGAAGACTGCATCATCTAAAATCAGCACGATTCAAACATTTCAGGGGATATAATGCCGGGAAGCGGTCTGATAACTTGGATGAAAGGCGCAGTGTCTTCAGGGGGAATTTTACAGCGTGTGGCTGAAAAGGCGAAGAGTTCCGTGGACTCAATGATCACCACCTTAGATCCCCAAATGAAGGAGTATTTAAGTAAGTACATTTTCACGATCTACAAAGGTTGTGTGTCTTTTATTTCTGTGTACATTAACGATATTTGTTGAAGATGTCGGGAAAAATAAATTTTGGCTGCTCGCTTACCGACCGTGCGCTCCGTTTAACTCGTGCGTATGTATGCCCTGCGGCGAACTGCATTCGTAACAGTCCTTGTAGCTATGCGATCCAAGTGCGATCCAGATAGAGGCGAGTAGGCATAGCGCGTGTTTCGACTGTTTCTATGAAGTCATTCTACCGTATATTTTACATTACCGTACCTGCGTCTCTAATGTACCGTGTTTGTTGACGCCATGACCTAGGTCACTGAGGTCTAAGCCAACCCAGATGGAATTTCAACTGCCAAAGTAGACTTACTCACTGTTAATAGCTACGTATCAACATCCAATTTAGGAACCCTAACTGATTTCGTGAAAATTGAAGCCAGCTTTATTTGTTAAATTGTTCATATTGTATTTGTATTTTTCTTGTTAATAGTTGGAATAACTTTCTAGACAATGGCGGGGATGTATACGTCGTGGTCGCGTCAGACAAGGAGACCAAAGTGTCGGCCGTGAGAGAAGCATTCCAAAATGTCTTCGGCAAGGCTACAGTGGTGTAAGTTTTAATAAATAAAATAACGTATGGACGCATTCGACCACAGTAATTTGAGCGTAGCCGACCCACAACCCAACAGCCAGCGCACTGTTTGGATCTAGCACTAAGGCAGGCCTGGTGCCATTGGCGTAGGTAAGGGAGGGGTCGCGGGGTCCGGATACCCCTCATTGAAAAAAATAACCGTACACTAGATAGAATGAAGTTTTTTTCCAAATAAAAATAATCAAAAAGTAATAATATATGTAAGTACCTAACAAAAACTAAAGTCTGGGCGAACCCCTCTGCCAAAGTACGTTGACCGTGCGCGTTATATAAAACAAGTTGACGAGCGGTCGCTGCCATTTGGAGTCGTTTCGTGTCGCAAGTAAGAGCTCGTAAAAAATGGTTAATTGTGCAGTTTCCTCTTGCTAAAGGCGATCCAGTAACTCAAATCTTCGAGACCATGGCGTTTCCTATCACATATAGTTATAAAATATACATTAAAGTGTTTTATTTATGTAAAATTTTAAAGTAATTTTTATGCCGTTACGATAGAAAAATACAATGGTACGTTGGTAGCTCAAACACAGTACACGGGCATGATTTGCGGGTGATTGCGTAGATACACGTTAATTTGTCGACGTGTGTGCGTTTCTTTATTGTAAGATAATATTATCATAGTGTGCGTATCTGTAACTGAATTCTAGATTTTCGTAGTGTGCCGTGCGTGTTTTCCTCGCATACCGCGAAATGTAGCAAAAAAAATCTCCTGGACTGCGATTTTTTGCGTACCATCTCCATAGGCTAAGTGCTCTAAGTTATACGCAGACTTACAAAAATTCCATGTATTCCGGTAAATATCACTCAGTCTTGTCTATTACTAGTTTCGGGGTAGTACAGTGCCTAATGATGTTCCCATTTCGGCAGTGGTTGGCCTGCGCAAAGCGACGTGACGGCCGAACAGCCTGTGGGGTACGCTGCAGCGTACGCGTCGGCCAAACAACGCATCGCACACCTCCGCTCCACGCGTTCCGAGATCAATAACAACATCCCCGTAGTGGCCATCGAGGGGTTCCTTCAGGAGACAGTCAGCGACAGGTAACTTGTCACTTGTCGCATTGTTCCCCTTTATTGTTAACAACGCATCGCACACCTCCGCTCCACGCGTTCCGAGATCAACAACAACATCCCCGTAGTGGCCATCGAGGGGTTCATGCAGGAGACAGTCAGCGAAAGGTAACTTGTCACTTGTCGCTTTGTGCCCTTTAAGAACGCATCGCACACCTCCGCTCCACGCGTTCCGAGATCAACAACAACATCCCCGTAGTGGCCATCGAGGAGTTCCTGCAGGAGACAGTCTGCGACAGGTAACTCGTCACTTGTCGCTTTGTGCCCTCTAAGAACGCATCGTACACCTCCGCTCCACGCGTTCCGAGATCAACAACAACATCCCCGTAGTGGCCATCGAGGAGTTCCTGCAGGAGACAGTCAGCGACAGGTAACTCGTCACTTGTCGCTTTGTGCCCTCTAAGAACGCATCGCACATCTCCGCTCCACGCGTTCCGAGATCAACAACAACATCCCCGCAGTGGCCATCGAGGGTTCCTGCAGGAGACAGTCAGCGATAGGTAACTTGTTACTTGTCGCTTTGTTCCCCTTTATTGTTAACAACGCATCGCCCACCTCCTCTTCACGCGTTCCGAGATCAACAACAACATCCCCGTGGTGGCCATCGAGGGGTTCCTGCAGGAGACAGTCAGAAAGGTAACTTGTCACTTTGTTCCCCTTTATTGTTGACTAGCTTTCCACTCGTGACTTCGCCCGCGTTATTTTTGTTTTCCCGTGGGAAAATTACCCTATGTCCTTCCCCTGGTCTATGCCCAATTTTAAAATTTAAACTATCCCTATACCTAATTTTCATCAAAATCGGTTCAGTAGTTTCGAAGCCTATTCAATACAAACAAACAATCAAATCTTTCCTCTTTATAATATTAGTATAAACAAGGCATCGCACACCTCCGCTCCACGCGTTTCGAGATCAACAATTTGGCACGAAGTAACGTCTTATAGCACAGACAAAGGAAAAATCGTGAAAACCGTAAATTTTTAGTGACATCATGTAATAAAAATATTTTTGATAATTTTAAACTTACCACCCCATGCCTCGTGAACGCGTAGAAGTATTAAATTGAAATTCATATCAAACACTCGGGTCTATAATACCTTAGCCCCTATCGCCGTGTCCAGGTGGTTCGATTTCTCGCTGCTGGTGCTGTCGCAGCCGTCGCTCGGCATCGAGCTGCAGCTGCAGGGCCAGGGCGCCGAGGTGCCCGCGGCGGCCGTGGCCGCGGCCAGGGCGGCCACCCCCCAGGACTACCCGCACGCGCTGACCGGCTACAGCGTCACCGTCGGCTCCATCATGGCCGCCAGCCTACAGGTAATAATATACGGTTCGAGCGTAACGGGGCCGACTAAAACCGTCTTCAAAAACACTGAAAAGTCAAAAGTAATATAAGAATAGGTGCAGACAACATCACACTTGTACAGGGTAAATTTTGAGGTACCGGCAACCTCGCAGTATTCGATAGCTAGTATCAATGGCTACAACGTTTGTTCTACGACTTTTGATAATTCGATAGATTTTACTTTCATCCAAAAATAAATGTTCATTTAATGTACCTCTAGAATGTTTGTAACTCTACGCGCACAGCGCGCGAGCGTGGCGTTGTCTTCCGTCGTCGTTTATAAATGAAACATAGACATCAATGTCACGACAGTGCAATAAAAACTTGAAAATTGATTTTTGTTCAATATATTAAGTTATCTCAAAACTCGTGAAACAAATGTTGTAGTTAATGATGTTAGCTATCTAATCCTGCGAGGTTGCCGGTACCTCAAAATTAACCCTGTATATTGAAGTCGGTGCCAAACGATGATCTTTTAGAAAGTCGAAAAATTTGTCACCAACTTCAATATAGAAGTGTGATGTTGTCTGTACCTATTCTTATATTATTTATAACTTTTCAGTGTTTTAGAAGTCGGTTTTTATTTTTTGTATTAAAATATTTTTTATTTTTACCTTTTTAGTGAATTGGCGGCGTAATCGCGTAACATACACACAAAAAAACACACGCATCGAATTGAGAAGTCTGTTAAAAAGAATTGACAACATTTCAAATTTTTGACCCATACATTTTTTTAGCTTACACGAAAGAACTTAAAAATAGAAAGTATTTTTTATTTTTCCAATTTTTTTATGCTTTGACAAAAATATTTTTATACAAAAAAAAATAAACTTGGCTATTTCATAAAAGCAGAGTTGGGCATAATACTGTTAATTGTGTTTGCCTAGGGCGCATAAAAAAAACTTTGACATTTTATCGTGACAGATGTCAATCGAGCGGTAGGCGCATTCCATGTAAGCACGGACTTGCAACATTTTCAACATTTTAAGCACCAACGCATTTCATTTGGTATCTTTTGGTGTTAACTTGTGCTGGTTTTGGGTGATTATCATTTTTGCCAGGAAGAGTTGGCATCAATCTTTTTGACAGCTTTCTCTGACATATTTCATGAGTTAAAAAGGTTTTTCAGATTATTTTAAAAATAAATTTAAAGAAATTGATAAAGGACATGTCCACTTTTTGTATGGACCGTGTGGAATTTTATTCTGAACCTTTTTTAACCAGTTTAAAAATTTATGACGGAAATAGAACTTTATGAGAAGGATGTTTATCCATGAATATTAAAAATATTAAGGCCTGCATTTAGGAGAAAAAAATTAAAAATGTTTTTTTATTGTTTCTTTAGCAGGGCCACATTTAGTTTTTTTTACTGGCAATTAAAAGGATGTCATTGTCAATATGTCAATGCCACTGTAGCTGTCGTTTTGACTTTTGTTTATTGTTTGTGTGTAACCTTCCTTCCTTTCACAAAATAGTATCTTTTATTTTCTACAGCTATGCTCAGATTCTTGATTTTACATGTGATTTAAATATTGGCTTGCTAACTGGACTAAGTTTTCTCGTAATTTGAACGTACGAAGTAACCAGACCCAAGAATTGAATAACAAAATGTTATACTTCCAGGTTACAGTCGCACTCCTGATACAACTTCTCATTTTTTTTGTACCAGAGTGCTATAATTTGGAATGTCGAATGGTACCATTATATGTAAGAAAGAAGATCCTCGGGGATTGTAAAATATTCGTAAAGTAATGCCAGAGTCTGTGAAAATCACATGAGTCAATATGATTTTGCATTTTTACGGTAATATAAGTTCACTGTATTGTTTACACCAAATAATTCATGCTTGCCTTACTAACAATAAAATCGAAGAACAGAAACTAATTGAATTTGAAAATATAAAAAATTCCACTGATATTGTATGTAAATACTGGACAGGTTTAACAGTCACACAATTTGTTTTATTGTTCTCTTGCTTAACTCAATTAGGTGAGGTTTTTTCAAAGCCTAAAAGGCCTTAGGTTTATATTAAGTCAGACTATGGGCTAAGGAATACCTTTGCAGAATTGCTTCTCGGGTATACATTTCAAAAACTCATGTTTACTTATATAAAAAAGTGTTATTGCTTCAAAAATCAATATGCACCTTTACATTTAGGTATAGCCCATATAAGCAGGGAAAACCTGTCCAGTAGAAATCTAACTATACGTTTATACTCTTTGGGTCTGATTCAAACAATTCCATTGTTTTATTAGAGGTTACTAAAATTGTACTTACAAAAGTCCTCTAATTACCTATTTCAAAAGAAATCTTATAACTTACACTGCTAGCTGCAGTAAGCGACCAACCAACCTGGTGGTCAATCTATTTTAAATAGGGCATTAGAAGCCATCTTTGTACATATTGATGCTTAAATTCCACACTTGAATGTTCCCCAGAATGAAAATATTCAATTTAATTTTAATCAGTCTTGGAACATATTAAATTAAGCAAGCTAAGTCATATTTTGGAGAACATATTCAAGAAAATGATCTATCACATGAGACTGCTGATAAGAGGAAAAATCAAATGAAATTCATGAATTTAGGATGGGCTCCGCACCAAACTCATATAACACCACTGGCTCAATTTTGAAATGACGTACTAATGAGGGAAGATGTTGAAATTGAATAAATAAAAATTACATAATTTCTGGGTTTTATTTCATACCTGCAACCAGTTTCTATATTACAACTCTTTCACATAGTTTCCACCATTATAATTATTCAACACTTCATATTACATATTTAGTACCCATGATAAAATCGAGGGTATGTAGTCATATAGAAGTAAATATTTACACTTTGAATTAGCATTATAGTAATCTTAGAGAATTTTGCACTTAGTTCATTATAATGACTTCATTAATTAGCATTTGTTTTGTAAAAAATCTTTTGTTATTGAAATAGTAAAACTGTAGCATTCTTAAGAACAGACCAGTATATTTTATTTATGTTGATATTTCATTACTGTGAGGTAGGTGCTTATCCTAAGAGTAGGCAGAGTAAAACAGGTATCACACACTAGACACTACAGCCAGGGGCTCATCCTAACAAATGCTGCACAAACACACTGCTACAAAGTAAAGTATAGAAGTCATCTGCCACCAACCAATGCATTTATTGTGCTAGATTTCATTTTAATAGCGTGGACCTATTGATTACATGTATCATTTTTTGGTCAGAGTCAGAGATGCTTGTTTGTTACCAGCAGTGACCTGCAATGCTGCTAATTTGCAATCCAATTCAATATGTGGTCACCTGGGGGTTTATTGCCGAAGGAAAAATCTATAACGTCTGCGCTGCCTTTAATTTGACAGTCATTGCGGCAACAACACAAGATTGTGCACTTCTTAATAAAAAGTATTGTGATGTATTGTGATTGCTTAGATTATAAGCGATCACGATCATTAAAATCACAAAATTAAACGAGGCTTTTTTTGACGCTGTCACTTCTGCAAGAGAAGGCAAAGGGAGCTAAGTTCATACAGCCATGTTTTTCGTAAATCTTGATAAAACATTAAAAATGTAGTTTATGTGAATTTTAGTCAGAAAGTCACTCACTATCACATCGTTTGTGCGCTTTTGTTACTTATTTATTCGTTTGTGACACGTTTCAGTAACTTGTCATTGGTTTCCATACAAAAATCGCTTTGTTTTACATACTATGAAAGTCAATCATAAAATTGCTGTTTTTTTGAATTTGCAGGCCTTAAAAAACCTAAATTTTATTCTAAACCCTAGATTTTTGAGTACTCTTTACAATAATACCTGAAACATGTTGGTTAATAAATAATTATATTCTTAGCCCAAAAGTGGACATGTCCTTTTTAGTCGATTTCGATTTGTACAATTTGTAATTTTAAGTTGCATGACTAGGTGAGGTATCTGAAATCAGCACGAAAAATCAGTTCATGCCATTTTATTTCTAACAAGTAGTGCGGCTAAAAATGTTAACATTTCTTAAAACGCGGTTAAAATTAGATGTTAGCACCAAAAAGTTGTAACGCTTATCTGGAATGAACCCTGAATGTAATTTGATGTTACCCACAGATAACCAATGATATTAGCATTTGATAACTAGTTTTTTAGGATAGGCAAGGGGCCTATCTCACGTATTCAGCACAACACTTCGTACTCTGATGTTTTTTCGAAATATTTTTCAAATTACAACAACGTTTATTGTGATAACAATGCAATAAGCCAAAATGAAATGTTGTCAATTCGACTGTATACTTTTTTATGTTTGTTACCTCACTCTGTTATTCATTTGCCAATCTGATTTTTTTTGTTTGAGAGGGTATACTGCCCAGTCGATGCCATTGTCACGAAAGTCAGGATCTGGTGATGGGATTCCAGGAAATTCGGGGGAAATCCTTAAATAATATAAGCATGTCCGACGTGTTCAGGATTTCAACCTTACCTTTCAACCTTAGGATGATTGTTTGCCGATTTCCAAAATTCTTTTTGTAATTAAAAGAGTAAAAAGTTCCATCGTCACCAAGTCATGATTTGATGATGAGATCACCGGAAAATCTAGGGAAACCCTTAAAGTTTCATACGCTCGTCCAACGTGCTTGATGTTGTTTTTTTAGGTATTGTAAATAATACCTTTCAGGTCCACCACACGCAGTGGCATGAGGCGTCCACCGGCGTATCGCGTAAAGAAGTGTTGTTGCTAGCGGCGCGGTCTATCGCCGGCTCCTACAAGAGGCTACTAGCGACCGCGGCGGCCGACACTTAACCCGCGACAAGTAAGTGTCTCAAACTCAATATCATTTATTCAAATTGGATTATAACAATCGCTTTTGCACGTCAATGAAGCTAGCTACGCCATTGGTTCACAAGTCTACGGCGTAAGACCTTGCACTGGAAAGAACCAGCAGGAAAACCAGTGTAGTTTTGGTGGTTTTTGCCTAAAACCATAATCAGTAATCATTTCAGCCAAGAGACGCCCACTGTGAGACACAGGCGTTCGCCGAGGATCTCCAAACCGATCGGTCCTGCGCTTATTTTTTCTCTCTTTATTTATTAAGGGGCTTTTACCCACATGGATATGTCAGCCCCATCATACCCTTACCTTAATTGTACTTTAAAACTAGACTTGCGACTATGGTTTAGCAGTAGGACTTGTTATTTGTAAAAAGAAACCAACCAAAGCCATAAAAATAGCGGAATTTGCGTTTGAAAGAATGCTTATAAGTACTCCTACAGGTCCTGCGCTTCTTTTATGTAGTAATTTCCCGCAACCTTCACCAGATCGTCTGTCCACCTTGTTGGGGGTCTACCAACGCTGCGTCTCCCGGTACGCGGCCGCCACTCGAGGACTTTCTCGCCCTAATGGCCGTCAGTTGTGCGAGGGATATATCTCGCCCACTGCCACTTAAGGTTTGCAATTCTTTAGGATATGTCGGTGACACTAGTTTTTCTGTGGATATCATTATTTCTGATTACATCACGCGGAGGAACCCCGAGCATAGACCTCTCCATTGCCCTTTAAGTGATCTTGAATTGAAGCTTCTTATGAGGCCCAGCGTAAACAGTCACGTCTTCGTTCCATACGTAATTATTGACAAAACATAAGAAGGTGTGTTTAACCCTCATCCTAATGGACTATGCGTTTGAAAGAACCGAGAGTTGTGCACAAGAAGGTATCACGGCCGCCAGTAGACTCGCGACAGGGTCGCGAGTCTACTGCCGGCTGTGATACCTTTTCTTTTTTTTTAATAAATTTGTTGTCTGCTTGAAGGTTGTATTTTTTCTTTTCTTATAAAAATAACCTTCAACGTAGCAAGTTATCTCGCGGGCATATTGTGTTTTAGTTTAGAAGAAGCAATTATGTTGTGCAATTTTATTAGTTATATAAGTATCTGTATTATGAAATTAAAGTCGCTTTCATTTCCTACCGACTGTGCTATACCCGTGTCTCGAAGCAAATAAGCTTCATTCGCTTTACTAACCGAAATCTCTCATTTTCATCGGCCGCGTCCGTTACATCTACATAATTACAATTTTGAGAAATGCACCATTTATACAAATAAAGGTGCGTTCCGAATGGCGATGATATCGATGTCAGCAGCGCCCAGTTTAAAAGTCGTTTCGAATCACCCTGAGCGTGCTGACAGCATCCAACCTGACGTCATTACATTCGCCATTTTGTGTTTACGATGACCATGCCTCGATCGTAATCGTTAGAAAAAATAGCGTGAGGTTGTCACAATCTAATGTCATTTCCATACATTTTTTCTGTGAAACGATTGCGGAAAAATAAGCCTATTGCTTTTGTCTATGCCCACTGTTATAAAACTTGATTGAACGATTGAAAAGTACAATAAAAATGTTTATAATTTTGAGGGATGAGGAAAATAATACAGTAGTGGAATATTTTTTTCTGTTGTCTACTTAAGTGCCCATAGGTACAAAAATTAGATGCTTTTGCAGAAAGTTTTCCGTGTGGCCAACTGTCATTTGTCGATGTTAGCGCGATATCCCATTCGGAACAGTTGTGAGCGCTCACACCGCTCACATCGCTATAAGCTCTATCGGAACGCACCTTAAGTTGGCAAACAAGCAGGCTGCCCACCTGATGGTAAATGACTGTAGTCGCTTATAGTAAATGTCGTTTCTGTAAGGCCAGCAAACTTACAATGCATACAAGGACGCAATGTACGTAATAAGATGACAAGTCACAGTACCCAGTAATTTCACTTTCTCTTAATACGGAACACAGCAATGCAAGCACTGCTGCTCGGCGGCAGGAATAGTCAACTTTTTTTTTTATTCGACTTGTATTTGCACCCATCTTAATAATGGTTAGGTTGTGTGTACAATGTACATACAAGGATTAAATAATTTAGTTAATTAGATTCGTGGTTGATGATTTTTATGTTATTTTTTGACGTCAATAAGTGCCTGTAAAGGTCTATATTTAATAACGATTTTCGAGTTTGAGTTTCAGTTATAAAACGATAAATCGATATAAACTGTCAAAGTATATTGGATATAATAGCTACTTTGAAATTTTATCGATATCAATATATTAACAATGTCCAAAATAACAATACCAATGTCCAAAATTAACTCAAAACTCGAAGAATCCAACAAATCTCATAAAAAATCCAATTTTTTAACAGTTTATATCGTTTTATCATATCGTGTTTCGGTGGTCATGCTAGACAGGCTGATAGACTTGAGCGACGCCGAAGGAAAAGATAGTAAATAAAACAAAATTGTTTGTTTCAGACCAGCGGACACCGAAATCGCAGTGCATTGATCGATCTAACTATATATAAGTGTATCATAGTAAATGTTATTGTAATATAGATAAGAAAATAAATTATTGTATATTGGGGCCAAATTCGACGTTTTATTTGTTGATTCAACATTCGTGTGACTGATGAATTTGTCATCGGTGATGATAAATTTATTGAGTGTAAAGGTTGATTGTAATCTCAACTGTTATCATATAGCGCATAAAAGAGGATATAGATAATTTCATATACTGATCGTTTGTTCACATCGAGTCAGATAAAACTTGCATTGTTAGCGAAAGTTGTGATGTCATCAGGTGAGGCTATCAATACTGGTAATTACAAGCCCTTGTAAATTATGTCTACTACTTATTTTCTCTTATCTTTATTGTCTTCAGTGCAATGAGAAATTGGGGCACTACGTTTGGGCTTGTACCTAATAGTGGTAACGTTTAGAAAATGACCAAATTGAGAAATTTCATAAAATAAATTTTGTGTCATATGTTTTGATTGTATAGATACTTAACCATCCATCATGGTAATATCATCATCATCATTTGATGTCACAAACTTTTGTTAAGATTATTAATAATCGTGTTGAACATAGGTGTCAGGTGAGCTGTATTATTATTTGCTAAATAACGTATTAAAATTATCCAACTGTACTAGCCTCTTATTTGTTACTTACAAAACCTAAGTCTTATGTTTGTAATAACAAATAAGAGGCTAGTATAGTTGAATAATTTTAATACGTTATTTAGTAAATAATAATACAGCTCACCTGATACTAAGCAGTTACCATAACCCATACCTAATTTATGTCTAAATTCCACAATTTGTGATCCATCCACACGTTGAGGCCATTGACGTATACGTAACCTAGACGATTGTTTCGCAAATTTTGCGTAAAATGTCTTAAAACTTTAGTGTGACAACTGAAAACACTGTTTTTAGTACGTGTGAATATTGGTTTTGGTTTTAAGGTGTGTATTTCTGAGTAATTAATATATATTTTGATTAAAACAAATGAAAATGGTTTCCGAACTGCGATCTACGCTCGACCGCCATCTTATGGCCTTAGTTTTGCTGTCTCTTTCACTCTCATACAAGCGAGCGAGTACGCTACTGTCCACGCCTCACCCAGCGCTGCCCCGCGTCTAGGTTACGTATATGATTGATGCCAACATCAGTCTTAAGAGCCCTGTAAACGATCAAACGTGTTTGTCAAACTTGCTTGACAAACTTCACGTTTTTATCAAACACGACGTCAATCCAGATTTTTTTTTTTTTTTATGGATGGCCCGGCAGATTACCTCCTCCCGCCTGATGTTAAGCGGTGAAAGAGGCCCAAATGAGTTGACAGATAAGAGTAGGGACGACATCCACTCTCCTACCTGCCCGCCCCTTGCCGGCCCAAAAGATGCTTTTTCACGCCTCTTTTGAAGGAACCCATGTTGTAGGATGGAGGAAACACGTGCGCAGGTAGAGAATTCCAAGTGTGGGATGAACGACAGAAGAAGGAATCTTGGAATTTCTTGGTACGGTGTGAAAAGGAGGACACAGTGTACGGATGACTCCGAAGGCCCTTACGCGTGTTTCTGTTAAGGAATGGAGAGGGAGGGATAAGGTTAAAGAGCTCTTCAGAGCATTCCCCATGGAACATTCGGTAAAAGGTGCTAAGAGAGGCGATGTCACGATGAAGTTGTAGAGGCTCGAGGGTGTTAGTTGCCTCTACATCGCCAATTATGCGAATAGCGCGACGCTGCAATCTGTCCAGAGCATCGAGGAGGTACTGAGCGGAGCCGTCCCAAAGGTGCGAGCAATATTCCACGCAAGACCTAACCTGAGTTTTATACAACAAGCATAGTTGGTCCGATTCTTTACAGACATATCAAACACGTAGTTCTTTTTTCAAACGCGTCAAACACAGCTCTACACGAACAAACAAGTTTGTCAAACACGTAAGTTTGACAAACATGTTTGATCGTTTACAGGGTTCTTTATGCAAATGCTGTAACACAGATCGAGTGCAGACGCAGATGGAAAATGTTATTGTCTTCCAACCCTGGGGAAATTTTGATTGTAACGATTTCATTTTACCTTGTATACGTAAATATTCAATTTATATTTCTTTACCGGATATCGTGAGAATCGGTTAGAATAAAGCAAACTTACAATACTTTCAAGTTTATACTTCACATTTTATTTAAAAATGCTAAAATATTTTTTAATGATCTATTTATTTAGCTAAGTCCACAACAAAAAAAATCTAAAAAAGAGAATTATTAAGTAAGAAACGTATATTTCGAAAAAAAAGATAAAGTTAGTCTTTTGTGTGCGACAAAAACCCACACGCCAGCACATTTTAGTACTGTTAGCGTTCCCCGTTCCCCGTAGGAACACGATGTCGATGTTGTGGATGCAAAAACGGCGGCCCTACCGCCTATCTCATATTCTCATAGCGATCACTCGCTATCGTTGTCGTGACATTAGAACAACAGTTCTAATGTCACCTGTCGTTAACGTGACATTAAAACAATATTTTGATCGCTATGCATCGCTATGATATAGGCGGTAGGGCCGCCGGGCAAACTCGACGGTTGTTGGGCTGATGTGCGCACTTCTCACAGGAAATTGTGTTCTAGAGATAATTAAAGTCAATGAGTAATTAGAGCGAAAATATTTTACCCTCTGGTATTGTGAATTTATACGTCAAAACGAACATTAAAGCGGACGTCTTATCTTATGGGTCGATATACTCTTGTCTTATTACAAAATATTGTCTTAAGTTACTCTTGGTTTGATGTTGTCTCTATCTATGTGTATTAACACAAGCGAAAGAGCATCAGGTTTAAACCTAGACTATGTTTAGACCAGGTATAAACCAAGACTAAGTTTAGACTAGGTTTAAACCAGGTTTTGTAATAAAACTGAATATATCGACCCATAAGATAAGACGTGTGCTTTAATGTTCGTTTTGACGTGTAAATTCACAATACCAGAGGGTATTAGCTCCGTGTTTCTTTAGCTATCAACATTTAGAACCCGTTCCGTTCTGTACCTTGATACAGAGGTTTTCGGCTCGGTTTATCAGACCCACCTCATGTTAAGCGCTTATTGGGGCTTATGCCACGGGGGTTTCACTACGCATTTAGGCGCATAACACATTGCACCGGACACCGCTCCGGTGTGCGGCGCTGCGGTTTTTAATTTTGACTGAAGAATCTTAATTTGTATACAAAAACCGCAGGGTATAACACACTCACACCGCATGCCCGTGCGGTTGTGCGGCGCGCGCGACGGCACCGCACTCCCGGACGGTGATGCGGTGCGGTCCGCGGGGTATGCCACACTGAGCCGCAGTATCGTACGGATTTTTGCGTAGAAAGGACGTGCATACGCGTAATAGATCTCGACATAGATAATGCGGCGATGCGGGGCGTCGTGCACCGCAGCTCCGGACGGTGATACGGAGCAAACCGTACGGTGGCACGGTTCCGTGCCGCCGCAGCCGCATGCGGTTTTCGTCCCTCCGTACACCGCAGCGGTGTCCGGTGCAATGTGTTATGCGCCTTAGGTGCATTTGGCCGGCGCGGCGCACTGACCGGGCCGGTGAATGGCTAAAGGTTGCCGCTCGGCTCGCACGCTGACCGCGTCGCACGTAATGATTTAGATTTTTCTCTGTAATTTTTGTACCGATAATTGCATATCGGTGAGTGGGAACACTGCGCTCTTATCGCCAAATCGGTATCGGGTCAGCGACGCGTAGCGGAATTGGAACACTCGTGTTATGCAATAAATTTCAATTTCCCGCGCAGTGAGGTGAAGGTCGTAAGAGTAGGTAAACTTTCATACCTAAACTTGGCTTTTCTTCGAGCGTGATCCTTCTGTACTTTAGTACTATTATTTATTCTGTGCTTATGCGCTTGATCTGCGTTACCTGCATGTCTCCGTACCACAACCCGTGGACGTGTTAAGAGAACTGTCATGAGTCGGACGAGGACGCCATATCCATTATTGAACAAATATTTTTATTTGTTTATACTGGGGCAACGTAAGCCCATAGATAAACACCTTATAAACTAACATACAATTTTATTTGGGTATATTTTACCATTGTTAGTACATTTTAGGCGATTAATGTGCCATTCAGGAGCGTCGGTGGCGCAGTGGACTCGGCACTTGCCTTCCAATCGGGGGGTCGGGGTTCGAGACCCGCCATGTACCAATGTGTTTTTCGTTTCGAATTTCATATGTACATTTATCTGACGCTCCTACGGTGAAGGAAAACATCGTGAGGCAACCTGCATACATCTGCGAAGAAATTCAATGATGTATGTGAAGTCGACCAATCCGCACTGGGCCAGCGTGGTTGACTAAGGCCTAATCACCCTAATATAGGGTAGGCTCGAACCCCTCAGTGGGGACGTATATGGGCTGTGATGATGAATGTGCCATTCCGGTGGTGTTAGAAATCCGTCCACAGAATCACCTATACACTCCCTTCTGCCAGAAGTCTTCGTTCATTAAAGTTTACAGCGCTTAAGAAGCAAAAGCAGTTGGGAGAATAGGAGAAAATTATGTGCCATATGTTTTTTTTATTCTATCAATACGTTGTCAACAAATAATTTTACAATTACCGTTTTACAGCTGGTTGTTAAGATAATATTCAGGTGCAATGAATTTTATGGCAGCACAATTAAATCAATCAATATAAATATAGAGTACACATGGAATAAATCAAATTAATGTTGAAATTTGGTGAGTCTCATGTAATTGAATTTAATTCAAATATTTTAACAGAATACTATGTAGGCACTTTGACCTGTTTGGTGATGATTGCCGCTTTGATCTTTTTTATTGTTATTTATATGAAATTAGGAACCTTTGAGCTAAAAGAAAGTGCTCCAATTAACATAGAATTGTATATGATAATTTAATTAAACATACAGTTAATTAGCATCTACATGTGGAAGCTTGTAACTCGCAATTGGATAAGTATTTACATCAATTAATTTGAAAATAATGCTGTAAGTAGCCAAAATAATGTTCACTAAAAATCGAGATCTCGCTATGAGGTGATTGTAGCCAAGATAACAAAAGCAATCGCTTCTTTGAAGTTATACTCTTTGTGAACTTTCCAGCGGAAATGAAGGTCGTGGCTGTGCTAGCTGCCGTGGTCGCTGTGGCAGTCGCAACTCCATCCGCCTGGACATTCGGGGACCTTTCTGACGCTATTCAAAACCCGACCACCAGAGCTGAGCTCAAGTCGGTATTGGAGCGGGCGCTCGACGTTTTCATGGAGGGCGTCTTCCACGGAACTCAAAAGGTTAGGGTGCGATGGGATTTTCTTGGACAATCCCCCCTTGGCGATAGCCCGAGCAATAGGTGCGGCTAGCCCGGGCACGTGAGTATATGCTATCGCATTGTGGACCCTACAACACGCGCCCAAAAGGGTATGGAGAAAACCGGGGGTTTTAGTGGTTAGGCCCCACACACGCCCGCCGTTTAGCCAACGGTCACGTATTTCCCCCCGAAAAAAAGGTGCGATGGAACTGCGACAGACAAAAACTAGGATAGGTATAATGATCAGTATTATCAATATTCTTTTTTTTGCTCTATACAGTGTTGAAAGGCTAGATACCCAGTCAGTTTACTAGATACAAATGTCTTAAAGCGTTTGATTTGATATTGAAAATAACTATCATGACAGATAATAAAAAGCAGTAGGTATGTATCAGATCTTAAAAAATTAAAATCTGCGGATAATACGAATAGGGATCACCTGTATTCAGGAAACATATTTTCAAATCATTCGTCTGGTAATGAGCGTTCGTTCATGTTCGATTTCCATTTATTTACGTTTCTTTTTCGATAAAAATCAAAAACAAAACGAAAATTTGTAGAAATCTAATGTATTCGATGCTAGACTAGCACTCAACTCACTAGTAATGGTTCCTACTTTATCAACCAGACGGATTCTGTTTTCGAAACTGGTTTCGAATCATTGTTTAAAAAGTGGCCGAGGGGTAAAAAAATTGTCATCCTTCCTTCATATTGAATAATAATAAAGTATTGTGGTCTTCAATAATGGAGGCATAGATACTGTCTAAAGTTTTCTTGCTTGCAAAGTTTTCTTGGTTGAGGTGAAACGTTGTTAGATATAATTTTCACATCGGATCATTTTTTTTCGTGTAAATTACTCACTGTGCTCAGCACTCTATATTAGAAACACTCGCTACGCTATAGGTAGTGATTCAATTTTAGACTACTTCGCTTGTTCTTGATCTAGACTTTGCTCTCGTGTTGAACAAATAACTATTACTTGTTAATAGTTTAAATAGGTAAAATATTTCTTGGTTTTGTGCAATTTATAAAAGAAGTCTAGCTGTGAAGAGATTTTCTTAATTTACTTTTTTGTCTCAAAACGATAATAGGGACCCGTCACCATCTCGACGTCAGAGGGAGTGGGTGGCACATTCACCCTGCCACAACTGGATGCTGCACTCAGTAATGCTGCCATCAGCACGTCGATGTTCAAGCCGTACCTCGAGGAAGCCTTGAACGAGATGATGAGCGCCCTCTTCGCTGGCCACGCTATGGTATTGTTGTGATTTAGACGATGACATCTTTCTACTTTCTCCCCACGTTTTTAAGAACTGATTTTCTTTTTTTGCTGGTTTGCCTGGGTAATGTCTTGAATGTGAAAATTCAGCCACTTCCTGATTGGTCATTTAGCTGAAACTTTCAGAAACACACACCACAACTCATAATACGTTCCCACCGAGGGGCTCGAGCCTACCCTAATATTTGATGTTTAGGCCTTAGTCAACCGCGCTGGCCCATTGCGGATTGCTTGATTTCACATAAACCTTTGAATTACTTCGCAGATGTATGTAGGTTGCCTCACGATATTTTCCTTCACCGCAGGAGCGTCGGATAAAGGTAAAGGTAAAACATATGAAATTTTAAGAAAAAATACATTAGCAAGATCGAACCCAATCGAAAAAAATACATTGGTGGAAGGTCAGTGCCGAGTCCACAGCGCCACTGACGCTTGAATCTTTTAGGATAGGTTATTAAGTTATTTTTATGCTAGATGTCTACCTGCGTTTATGTCAGTGTTACTGCATGTGTCGTGATATCAAAAGTTATTAAGATCTAAAGCCACTTTACAACGACGCATATCAAATGATATCAATTAAGACGCTATGCTGTTGATTACATATATGTGATGTCAGAATTATTGCATTTATTAACGCGCAGATGGAGCCGAGTATTAAGAATGAACAAAATCGTAGGTTATTGTGATTATTTTAATGTACAATCACAGTATCTTAGTTTTTTATTGGTTACTAGCTGACCGGCGTACGCCACGTTTACGGCGTACTTTGTATTATATATATATATATATATATATATATATATATATATATATATATATATAAATGTTTGTTTAAATTATTGGAATTTTTATATTACACAAACCTTGTCCTAACAATAACAAATACATAAAACCAAGAATCATCCAATTTGGTGCAGTCGTTCGAAAGTTATGGGCGTACATACATTTCGAAGATACATTTTTATTGATATAGATTTAGATTATAGATCGCACCCTAAAATGCAAAATTATGCATTCTTCTATACTTGGGTATTATTATAGTGTCCAACACTATGCAGTAACCGGATCAGTTGTTAAGAGGAAATCGTCAAGGGTCGTTTTTTCCTGCAAACCGTCCCCTGTTTCCTTCCTGGATAATGGCAATAGCTGCTCTATTTTTCCAAAAAATCACTGAACACTATTAGCAGGTTCCTCATGTTTTCCTTTTTTATTAAGTTAATTATTAAATGAGATATAAACCCTCAAAAACCTAAAAAATTGGCCTGATTTTCTGCTATATTCAAACATCCAGCAAACAAATTTGACGAAATTATATGAAAAATGTAAAACATGGAAACACAGTCAAAGCCTTTCTTTAATTTTTGTCACTAAAAGTAATTAAATAGGTCTAGTACCTAGTTTTAGCGGAGAAAACAGGGGACTACGTATTGTATATTTTGTGTAGTTACTTTTTTAATTACGGCTCTTGACCTTCATCTCACCTGATGGTAAATGATGATTGTATTAAATAATATAAGAACAATATGTAACATTCAGTACCATTGTTATTATGTCAAATAAAGTTATTCTATTCTTATTCTATAAGGCCGAAGGTGGAAGCGAGCTTCGCCTGGACTCCTCAACAACTGAGGAACTGGTTATCTTACCTCTAATTGTCGGAACACAACAATGCTATAAACATTGTTATTATGGCGACAAACTTAGGTAAGACGGTGGTAGCTAGCCAGGCGGGCTCAGAAGCCCTACCACCAACCAAACCGAGCAGAAAAATTTCTGCCCCCAGTGGGAATCGAACCCCGGACCTCCCGATCAACACCCGATGGTCTCAATCACTAAACCACGGAGGCGGTTAAAAATGGTCCAAGGTATTTTCGGTCCAAGCTGCATTTGTCTCTGCCGTGCTCAGAACGATTGTTCAGGCATACAGCGCGATAGCAATACATTTAACAAATACCTATTTCTGGATTCTCTCGATCTTAGTGTTTCCTATTAAGTGGTTGACACCATCTAGCCCTTAACTAAACCAAAAGCCTTTTTCGGTAGAGTTCGCGTGGCTAGCTATCGTACTATCATCGTCTTTATCCAAATATGTCTCAATAATAACATCGCCATTAATATAATTAGTGTTATTGGTATAAATTATACAAAATGGTAAGGAGCGATACGAGCATAGACTATGTAATAACAATAACATCGTTATTTTTCGAAAAAGGTAAGACAGCCAGCTCCTCTTTTTGTTGAGGAATTTAGGAGAAGCTCCCTTCCATCATCGTTTTTATCGCCACCTATCGTCAGGTGAGGTTCAAGACAAGAGCGTCCCTGTCGAAAATAAATTAAAAAAAAACAATTGTCTTCAATAGGAGACCATCGAGGTGCGCGTGCCAGCATTCCAGCTGTCGTACTGGTCGCTCCAAGAAATCGACGCAGCGCTAACAGACGCTCCCAAGTCCGCCATGATTCCATACCTCGCCAACGCCTTAGACGCACTCATGGAAGATCTGATTCACGGTGGTAAAGAGGTAGGTATATATTGCTGTAAGGTTGCTAAGTGATATCCTTGTCAAATTATAAATGGATTATTTTTGTAGACACAATGTTTCATTACTACTTTTAATCCTTATAATCTACACAATTCGACGTTTGGCAGCTTTATTAGGGAAAAAAGCAACCGGGTGCTAATTGTACAATAGTAACGCGATCTCGCGATTAACAACCAAATTAAACAATTGGTCGCTGTGTCTAAGCGTTGACGTGCACTATTACTTCGACCCATTGGCGTAGGTATGGGGGGGCTTGGGGTCCGGACACCCCCCATTGAAAATCAACATACACTAGATAGAATGAACTTTTACTTCCATGTACACTAGGCAAATTGAAGTTTTAATCTGGACCCCCCCCAATCGAAAAGTTATACCTACTTATGCCTATGAGTTCGACCTCAGAACAATTTGAGAATTCGACAAACGCCCGCATGTGGCGCTGTCAGCGCAATCCAACGTTCCGTAGACGCATTTGCGATTTATAAGCAATAATTGTACAATCTCAGCAATTGCGACTGTCTCTAAATATCGATGATAAGCCTGCGGGTAAAATTAAGTATTTTTTTAAATAAGCGGTATCAAGGTTTCTCGAGTCACCTATATTTAGTATTCGAGTGTTTTAGTACTCGTTTAAGAAGAAATCGAATCAGAATTCCAGACAGAGGACTTGCACACTTACTTGAATACTTGTCTGTTTATTCGAATACTATTTAGGTTTCGAGTATTCTTTGTACTGTCAATTATCGTTTAGATAGGGACGTATTTAGTTAAATAAGAAAATGACATCTCAATGTAGCTGAAAAAAACGTTAAAGACAGTAAACAAATCAAACCGACCAATCAAATAACCGGTCAGCTTTTGAAATTTGGCAACGAACTTCATGATTGTTCTTACCCATGAAGGTCTTCAAAATTCGACTTAGTTCTCAAAGAAATAGGACTGCTATTTGGTTACGCGACTTCGTATTCGAATACCTTAACGAGAAACCCGCATTCGAGTATTGTGTATCCGACATCTGTATTTCGAATACTAGAGTATGTGAATACCTTACAGGTATTCAAATTAGTATTCGATTCTGTGGGCCTATTACCGATCTCCGACCGATAAATAAATAAATATTAATAAATATCATAATTTGTAGCCTTACAGAACGTACCCTACAGTGCTTACCAGCTTTCCGTCTATACTTACGTACAAAGTCATCCGTGCCGTGCCACACCAGCCACGTGAAATAATATCTGAAGAGTTGTAAAACCCTTTTTCATTACTCATACTCTGAAAGTAGGTCTGAAGTTGCCTGAGGAGCGGGTTGAAAGTAATACTTTTCAGCCCTAGGGAGAATCACTTTCAACTGACAGCTGCTGTCAAATTTTAAAAAGAAACTAGTTCTATTTTCATATTTCTATTGAACCGTGATCCGACTTTCTATACAGCCACTCAATTACAGCGCGGTGTAAAATTGAAATAACATAATATTAAGAATTTAAAGAATATATTTTTAAATATAACTTTATTAAATTTTAATTTCAACTATTTCTTTAAATTAACATAGATATGGGCAAAATACACATTTTTTCTATGATGATAAAAATGAAAAATAATGGCTGAATAGCTGGCCAGCCACAGAAAAAAAAACAAAGTAAACGGGGAAAGCGGCAATGCGATTTTCATTTGTTTTTTCAAGTTGTAGAGTTTTGTTTATACTTCCATATATCAGAGATTTGTATTAACAGTTAATTATATTTGTATAACATTGTGTTAAAATTAACACAATAAGTTCATCTGATTCAAGTATGGAGTTTTTGATTTTGTAAGAGAAAGGGCTAAAGCAGAAGTAGATGATTTGTGCAAAAAAAATTACACATATATTCTTTAGCTAATTCATTATTTTATTTTTACTTTCCTTGTATTCGTAATGAAAAGCACAGTGTTTACCTCGGGTTAAAGACTTATTTAGTCCCTCGATCTATTGGTGCCCTCGCTACGCTTGGGCGCCAAACACCGTCTCGGGACTAAATAAGTTACTTTCACCCCTAGGGTAACAATGTACTATTGTTAGCCTTCCGTATAGAGAGAGTTAGTGAACCTTCTAGTCACGTAAAAAGAAAGTCATCCGTGGTGACAATCCTGAAATAATTTATTTTGTAAAATTCTTCTGTGTCGCACTCTCAAGCTTGAATGATTATGAATGATATTTTACCGGGAGGAGATTCTGTACAGGGTCTTCTGCTTGGGTACCTCCGTCTTACCTACTTTTACCGCAAAGCAGGAGTGTTTACGTTGCTGTGTTCCGGGGTTTGAAGGGTAAGATATGGCAGTGAAATTACTGGTTACCATGACTTTACATCTGATGTCACAAGTTGGCAACGTACGTTGGTTCTTGTGGGGGTTGCAGTTTTTCCGCGAATCTCACAAGAGATTATAGGTGACTGTTATCACTTACCATCAGGTGGGCAGTTTGCTTGTTTGCCAATTAAGTTGCAATAAAAAAATCTTGCCTTTTCGTGATTCCCAGTCGTCCATTGTGGTGGCGATGCCGTTGGAAGTAGTTGCGACGCCCCAAGCCGCCCCCTCCGCTGTGTCTGTCAACCCTGCCGTCTCAGGGATCACTGCGCCAGCTACCGTCGTATCAGGCGCTGGCAACCCTCTGGTCGAGATCATCGTGAATATTCAGAGGAATGACGTAAGTTTTCTTTTTCAACACACTTGCTCTTAAAGTGGATCTAATTTCACCGGTTTTAAATACATAAAGCAGATCATAAAACACGCGTATAACACACGCGTGTTATACGCCGAGGCACGGATCACAGAGTCCGGCAATGCTGCACTTGTCGGCCGTGGCAGTCATGTAATATTTTTTTAAAAGCTAGAGGTAATATAAAAGACTTCAACGAACTACATTGATTTTTTAAACGATTATTTTCATGCCATTATTTAGTTTTGTCTACGAATAAACAATGATTTGTGGTATTTAATCCAAAAATTTAGTTTAATAAGAATTTTTTCCCACATGTATGTTGAAAAATGTCGTAAGATATATTTGCGTATATTGGTTAAACACACTCGGCTCTATTACGCATCGTGAGTTCTGACCACCATAACGCAATTATACGTAATGTACTATTATACAACTAAGTTGGCTCCTGTAAGATTTGCAAACTTACAACGCATACAGGACGCGGACGACTTTATGTACTGAGTCTCCTGGTAAAGTAGAAGAAAGTATTTATGATGATATAGGGTCATCCCTCCCACACACAGTCTCCCTCTAGTAAAGTCATACAGGAATCATATGTAATAGAACCACCACTTAACATCAGCAGGGCCCCCGTAAGGGCTACTGGCGCCTGTGTGCAAAAAAGGATTTTGGCGCCCCTTAAGGCCTTTTGGGTCATGTTTTTTTATTTAGTTTTTTGATGGAAGGTAGGTGCTTGAAATAAAGCAAAAAACTGAACTTTAGAAGTCATATTTATACATAGTTAACATAGGAATCGTCAGTAACTGGATGATATACTAATAAAATTTCGTGTGTATTTATACCTAATCCTATTTAATTTCTCAACTTTTATTTCAAAACTAATTTTTGTTTTTTGTTTTTTTTTTTTTTTTTTGCAATTTTTGACCCTGGGTTTTGGCGCCCCTAAATGGCGCCCGTGTGCATTGCACACTTTGCACATTGGTAGCGGGGGCCCTGACCATCAGGTCTGTTCAAGATAAGCTCAAGATAAGTTTCATGCATATTTTAGGATATTTTTATCAAACATGCAATAATTAACTCCACATTAAATAGAAACAAGAAGTGAAATAAAATTATAATTCTGAAAAAATATTTGTTTAAATTTTACAAATAAAATATTTGGGTAAAGTGTGTGTATTTGAATCATCCCGATTCACGATTCAAATACATACTTAATTTTCAGAATTTGTACCTTGGATGTATTGAATAACTATTTCCTTTTACGCGATTTCAAAGCAATCCCATGGTAAAATAGTTCAGTTTGTCCGTCTGAACAAGTAGGTATACTAAAATTTGGCTCATGACTAAAAACAGACCTGTATATGGGTTAAAACGACGTAATATGAATATTTTCTTGTCTTAAGTGTCCATAGGCAAGGCTATCAAGTTGCATATTTGGCAACTATATGCAACTTACCAGCTAAAGAATCTGTAAAAACGTTTTTTGCTTGCAGGTTGCATCTAGCATTGTAGACGGTCCTAGTCCAGCGCCAGCGACTTCTCCAGAAGCTCCCGTCAGTCCCGTCGATGTCATCGCAGTCCTGCCTATTGACCCAAGCCCGGAAGTCTCCGTGTCCCCTGTCGACGTCATCGGCGTCTTACCCACAGTCCCTCAACCTCATCCCATTGACGTAATCGCGATACATCCTATCGAGGTTGTACCGGCACCGGTGAACCCAGTAGATGTTGCTGGAGTTCTGCCCGTCGAAGCTCTACCCCCCAACCCTGCTGCTGCCGTTGGTCCTATGGTATAATGAGATTTTAAATAAAATAGTTGTAACATAAAAATTGTGTTTGATTTTATTGTGATCGGAGAATAATTTATCTTCATTAGGCCCGGTTCCCATTGACGGTATAGCATGGCAATTCTTTAGCTAGCGATTAAAAATATAATTTAACGGTAAATTATTAAAGTTGATAGTTCACTGTGAATCAAAACCTACGATTCGAACGTACCGATCATAAACAAATAGCGCTCGGAAGCTCAACTTGAATTTCAACTGTGTTTCTTTACGATTAAGTTATTTTCGCAAAAGGTCGGAAGCTCAACCAAAGTAAAAAATGCCGTCCCACCTTTACCGTACTTTACCGACAATGGGAGCTGGGCCTTAATATCAGTACATAGAATTGCTATCTTTATAATAACACTTAATCATTTAGGGATTTAATGCTGCTCGCTATTCTATCTGCTTCATTATATGCGTGATGTCATGAAGTGAGAATTACTACCATCCATAGCAGCTTTGCATGAATGTTTCCCCTATGTGAATTATGTAAATTATGATTCTCTTTTTCTTTCTTTTTTTTTGTGATGTGATGTTCCGTACGTTGCGGCCATGGGGGTGATATGTACTATATTAAATATGCATATCATTTACATGGCCACAACAGAGGTTCTGCCTGAAAACCAGTGCTATTGCGGCTCCGTCGTCAATAGCATTAGCTGAGGCATGGACCTTTTTGGCCTCGAACAGCCGTCATTTTATTATTTTGTATTGTAGTAATGTTTTTTGTGTGTTATATATAATTCTATCTGTATTTTTTGTGGCCAAATAAAATATTTCTTTCTTTCGTTCTATCGTCAGACTGGTATGTTCAACCACATTTTTTAATCCTGTTGTACAGTTGAAGTCAGCCAACGTTACGGCTTTCATATATACTCTTTTCTCTATTTTGTCTATTTATGTGTTCCCGTACATTCGTAAAGGACAGTACTGTACGCAACAACACAGGTTCCAAAATGTTATAATATAGTAACTTTAGTAGTAAGGTAACTTTAACTAGAGCCTGTTATCTTTCACCATTTACTGATAATGTTCCCGATAGTCTATCAGGAGCATTATATGAGAATATTATCAATTGGAAAGTTGGAATTCGAATAATGTTTTTCACTCGTTCGAGTTTCGGTAGTAATAACGCACCCAATAATCCATTAATAAACTTATGCACGTACGTATTGCCTCTGTCTGTATGAGACATTAAATTGTCGATAACTTATCGATATATTTTACGTTTTGATCGATGAGCCATGCATGATATAAGTTTAAGATATAGGTTTTTATTTACTGGGATCTTGTTTTATCGTTGAGTGGCGCTACCATGGTTTCCACGATATAATTGGAGGAAAGGCATTGGTGTCAAATAATCACATCTACGGCCCATTTGATGTTAAGCAATTACATACTGTCAATTACCGTCGCCTATGTGTGGCTGACCCCACCTGAGCCACAAAAAATACTGGAAAATAGATTCAAAATGAAAATATTTTATTCTAGTTGGATTTTACAATCTCTTGAAAGTCAATGCAGCTATATACGCCAATGGTTCACAAGTCTACAGCGGGAGACCTTGTACTGGAAAGAACCAGCAAGAACACCAGCTAAGGCTATTTTTTCTCCCTGTATTGTTACAGAGTCGTCAATTAGAAGCTGACCTCTAAGCTCAACTTCCATTACAAATTTAGATTTGTCACTTCACTTCTTACTATGTCCTTACCAATACTTAATTACTTAATAATTAATAATTATACACAACAACACGATTATTTACATTATAACGAACAATTTCTTCAATTTAACACCGGGCATTGGCATCATTTAAGTAAGTGTTGACTTTATAATATCCTTTACTCATCAGTCTTTTTGACATTAATTTAAAGCGCATGTAAAAAATTGTTTGAGTAAGCCGCTGTAACGTCCAGAGTTTGTCTGATTATGTCAGCAAGTTTCAGAGTTTTCGTTTGCACGTTTCAGAGATAGGTGTGGCTCAGCTGGGGTAACGTTACCCCAGTTGAGCCACACAATTAGTTTTTTTAGGGGCCATTTAATTTTTTTTACCCTTCGTTGCGAACCTGACGTGCATAAACCGTTATAACTCTTGAATGAATAGACAAATTTCAATGAAATAAACGCCAACGTGATCCTAAGATCAATAGTGCTGTCAAAACACAAATTTTGTCAATTATTATCACACACAATTGATGACAGAGGATTAAGGGAGAAAAAAATACAAAATTGAATGTGGGATTACTTTTCTATTTTTTTTCTTCTATTTTTTTATAACTAAAATGACTCCCTTTTCCCTCCTGCCTGGCTGCCTCGTATGTGTATTGTGCACTTTATGCAGAAACACACTTTTTAAAATTTGTATTGTCATCAGAACTAAAGGTGTGTATCAAACTAAATTTGACTTAAACAAATATACAAACAGTGCACGCTAAATGAAACCGTTTAAAAATAGGTTTAACGGACAATCTTATTTATACTATCCCACGAACTGTTTCTCTACAATCTCCATTAGATGTGATAGCCTAGTGGGGACACAGAGACCTTGGATCCAGAAGTAAATATGATTTTTGGTCCAAAGTGGTGACGACAGCGACTCTGCCGTACAAGTCAAAATATTTTGATTTGTACTGGCTACGTGGAGTTGTTGGTTAATCATAAATACTGTCCTAGTCGCGAGCGTCCATAGATTATGATAACCATCTTAAACATTATGTCGGCTAATGCAGCTTAAATAAAAAATCTTTGTTTTTAACATAGATAACTTTACGTAGTTATCAGCTGACGTCGTGAGTCCTAACTCCATATCTTAAGTAGCCACTTGTTGGCTAAAGATAGATTATAACAAATATTTAGTGTCAGTTTGTGGATTGAACGTACTACGAAAAATTGCTGAACACCAACGCCGGAAATAAGTAAGTGCCTAAACCTTGAATTTGCCTTTTTTTTCGCGAAATGCAAATGCCTAGTTTTTAAAAATTGAGATGTTTTCTGCGTAATCATGTAAGTGGAATTGTGAAAGCGAACTTATTGCTTGGAGTTTGATAATAATACATTAGCTTCATCATCAGCGTTTGAATAATTATTTTCTTATTTTGAGTACGCAGTGGAAGTAGGTACTTATACCGTACTTATATTGTTTCTTTTTTCAATAATGAATAAACCTGTCTTTTATGCCTATACGGATTTTCTACATCTCCATAATCAGCGATCAGTTTTGTCTATCACAATAGTGTAGTGCTACCGATGTGACATCTCAACTCAGATGGAAATACGGAGTTCGATTCTCATCGTAAAATTCTCTGTACCTAAAGTATGTTAACAAGACAGTAACTAAAGAATGCATATCGTGCGTGTTGTCAGTGATGACGTACGGAACTGAGACCCTCACAAGGTGGACGGACGATCCGACGAGGTGAGGTCTAGAAAGTCGCTGGATGCGGGTAGTGCAGGACCGATCGCTTTGGAGACCCTTGGGGGAGGCCATATCCAACAGTGGCCGTCTCTTGTCTTGAATGATAAATTCATATCAAGTAACAGTAAGCTTTTGAGATAGTGGTAAAAAGTAAACAGTTGTCTTTAGTACCTTTGATGAAGAAGTCGATTTTTGCATGTATAATACGAGAATAAAGCAACAGATATTTGCTTTGGTAAAAGCAACAAAACAAAGCATGCTCAATATATCGTAGAGGTCATTAGTACCGCTGGCTGACGCTACATCTTTAAAGCAAATGGCGCCACCATAGGAAATCTGCCACAGAAACCGACCGAACCGCATGATAATCCCTCAGGGTAATAGTGTTCTGTGATGATAATTCGTTAATATACGGGATAAAAAGTAGCCCACGTTATTCCCTAGGGCTTTAGTTATCCCTTTACCAAATATCATTAAATTAATTTAAGTATGTAGTTGTTTTATGCGTGTAAGCGAAAAAAAAACAAATAAACTCACTTTCGCATTTATATTATTAGAATGATTGTCGTCACAGAGTTTTATGTATTGTCAAAACGATCATACCCACGCAATATACGGCGAATTGCGCTTACCTAGATCTCTTTGAGGTGGAGCAAAAGTGAATAAAATCGACAGGTAATCCTCATATACCCCAAATTATTTTTATTATAAAAGAATTATATAAATCAATACATTAAATTCTCGTAGATTATTTACGAAGATATGTCCATATTTTAATGGGCGCGCCTGCAAATACAATGTTGCCGTTTTGCCGATACGAGGTAAAGACAAGAGTATCAAGTAAATTTAATAAGCGGCGTGGTTGAAAATAGTATATTATGCAACTAGTGAATAAAGGAGGGATTTAAAGAGAGGGCCATAGATGAATCACATGCAAGTGAAGGATTCTTATGGCTGAATCACGACCATAGGAAATGATTCATGATGATTGAATCCATAGCCCTCGATATAAATCCATTTTATTCAAGAGTTGCTTACTACACTTTATACCATAACTACGAGAAAAAGAAATATTTAAGCGAAAATAGATATTTAATGAAGAAAAAAGGAAGGTTAAATGAATTAGATCGCACCTTAAAATTGGAACAATTACTAAAATATTAACAGTAATTTTATTCAAATGCCAAACTCCTTGTAAAAAATGTCGACCAATCAAATCTCGGGGAGTTATTTGCAAAAGAAGTTTGTATCGTAGCTGAGTATATTTTTTTGCGCAAGGAGATTGTACAGCATTGAGATGGAGGTCAAATATATTGGTGTGTTCTAAATTCGAAAACCAAAACAGTGATTAATAGTTCTTTTTATTCACTGTTTTCCGTGAATGAAAACAAGATTTTAGAAGGGGAATGGTATAAATTCAATTCGGATAAAATGTGACGCATATTTTTTAAATGTAGTTAAATTTATTAAAGTACAGGGTCCTATTATATTACTTTAAGATTCAAATTTAAGTTACAAACAAAATTGAAAATAACGCTAATTTAAATAACAAGGAAGGAGAAAGAGAAGGAAACTTAGAAGTTAAATTAAAGTAGAGCTATGGTGAGGAGGGAGGGAAGGGGGTCGAAGAGGACGTGAGCTGTTGCCATGGTGCCAACAATGCTGGCTGCATTTCCCCTCTGGATCGCTATACCGATTTTTTGAACGAGGAAAGAACCAGGGGCTCTATTTTCGAATCATTCGTCTTCGAGCGCTTTTCAAAGCGTCACCTGTGCTCGATTCCTATTGATTTTCGTTTTTCTTGCGATGAAAATCGATAGAACATTAGGACGAAGATCAATATTGTTTTGATTTTCGTCGAAAACAAAACGAAAATAAGTAGAAATCGAACACTGACGAGCGCTCGATGCCGGAAGAATGATTCAAAAATACCCTGCTCTCTTGTCACTTGTGGAAATATTGATTTCTCGGGTTATGGTTTTGATGAATTTTTTTGATGAATTAACATGTTGTATATCCATGCCCAAAGTTGGCAATGTGTACTGTGGTCTTTGTAACAATCTGCGAAACTTACAGGAGCCACATGTAGGTACTATAAGCGACTGTATCCATCTTAACTGCCCATCTGAGTCAGTTTTTTTGCCAAATCACATCAAAAGCTTTACATGAAGTAGAAACATTAATAGGGTTTATCACCTTTACATAGTACATCCTTAGACTCGTAGGAGATCACCTTTAATCGTGTTTACAGAGAAATGGCCCCGACGGTGACAATCGACGACCTGTCCAACGCAGTCATGGACCCCACCATCAGCGGCACGTCGCAGAAGGTTTTAGAAGGCCTCCTGAACGACCACATGGATTTGTACTATGGCCACGAGACATCCTTCACGACCGGGAAGCAGGTGCTTCCTTCAGGAACGAACGTCGAAGAAGTGAATACGGCTGCTGAGGATGAGGCGGTAGAGAAGAAATTCCGCGATGTCTTCACCAGGATCTCAGAAGTGTATAAGAGCGGAGTCCTCACACCCCAAGCCGAGAACTACGGATGGGATCCGAAGCTCAAACCCATTTTGGTTGTAGTAACCCAAAATAACTTCGCTTAAAACTGTGTTCTAAAGTTTAACATACCTATTTATAATATTATTATTATTAACATTTGCCACATTTCTGAAAAAACATTGATGAGTTATAGGTATATAGGTACTTTAATAATGTTTTAACATTCATACTTTTAATATAGCTTAAAGTAAGTCTGATTGAGATGCTGTTTAAGTTTTTAAAATTAAAAGAAATGAAGAATAATTAATGTGCCTAAATTATGTTAAAATCCGCTAAGACACTCAAATATAATAAAATCAAACAAAAGTTTTTTTTTTATGGCAAAAGAGAAGTTTTTCTATATGCCAGTGTCAAGTCAAACAAAAGTTAATTTCGCCATGTTGTTAACATTTTTGTTTTCCAAGTTTAAAAAAACAAAGGAATTTAAGTGCATACAGCCACTTCTTCTGTATAGTTTTTCAGTAAAGAAGTTTCGTGACTTTTTTAAGTAATATAATAATTTATGATTTAATATTAAATTGATATGATTTTGAATAAATGTTGTATTTTTTACTTATTTGTTTCTATTTTCTCACAGGTGGTGCGAAACAAAGTAGAATATTTTCCTCGGGCAATAGACCAGTCTTAGTCTTATAGGTACTATTATATCTTCTGTGTCTTAGGTGAGTTTAAATCTCTCGCTACACTCATGACTCCAGTCCCTTTGGTACGCTCAGGATTTAATTTTAATTTTTTAATTTAATTTGAATGTTTTTAAGCGCTTATTCGGTTAAGGACAGAAGCATATAGTCATTCGTTATGCTAGCGATCCAAATCTACACCCGTGACATAAGGCATAGTTATAATTTTATTAGGCATACTTTATGCCCAATAAAATTTTAACAAACAAAATTAATTATAAATTTAAAGATTATGATTTTCAATATTATGACTTTCAACAATTCTGCGTTATAATGTTTATGCCTAATGATAATATATGATACTATATCTATCTTCTTTCAAAGTTGGTACAAAATACTTTGCCTTTTATTTTACAGTTTAGATTCACTACGTTTAAAGATTATTTCATTGTGTCGTAACTAAATCAATATCGAGCTGTGTCCTTACTTATCTGCGATATATAATTAAAATTGTTTCAAATAAATAAATCATCCACCGCTTCGGTATCTAATCGACTGCGAAATTTGGAGCGGCAAAGTTTTAATGACAATTTGATATCATTAACATTCTGAAATAACCTTACGAAGAATAAGTATTTAATAACGTAAGTTTTTAATTGCATGCGTTTTCCTTTCTTGTTCAGGAGGTAGGTATATAGGATGTAAAAAGATCGAACCCGAAACTTAAACCTCGCTTCGCAAAGGGTAAAAATAGAAACCCTATTCATAAGACTTCGCTGTCCGTCCGTCCGTCTGATTGATAGCTACACAGTTGAAATTTTCACAGATAATGTATTTCTGTTGCCGCTATAACAACAAATACTAAAAACAGAATAAAATAAATATTTAAGGGGGGCACCCATACAACAAATTAAAAAAAAAATAGTTACCTACCGAGATATTTAAGTTTAAGGACTATTTGTCGCCGCGAGCCGCTGACTCACGCAGAGACGATATCCTTAGCGCTTGAGCGCGAGCATTTGCGCAGTACTTTTTGCAGTTGTTTTTTAAAACCTACAAATAAATTTCGTTTCTCATAATTTTTTTAAAAGTTAATTTCTCTCATGAGATGATAGGTGTCAATAGTTCTTGGACTAACGAAACGGCCTCGGTGCACTGTCTAAGTAGTATGGGTGAGCCAGTTATTGAGCTTTTTATATGAAGTAAGTATTTTATAGTTGTTAAAAAAGGCATGCGCACTGAGTTTAAAAAAAACTAAAAAGGAAGATTATCAGTTAGATAACAAATAAAAACCGACTTCAAAAACATCAAAAAGCAAAAACTTAATATAAGAAGGATTATTCGGTTAAGGACAGATTCTGGTTTGATACGGCAGATTCTTTTTTGGCAGATTGAAAACACATACAGAAACATATTTTAATATTGAAGTTGGTGCCAAATTTTAACTAACTATGAGTACATTAGTAAGTCCTTACATTTTTAAGACTCTCTAGGAGATAATAGCTGGGCACCAAACAGAAAAATGTATATTATGTTAAGAAGATTAGCCTAAAAACCCCATGTGTGTGTTAAGCGTCTGTGTAAACTGTTGCGTTTCTGTTTACCTACGTCTATTTGGTCCGATAATATTTTATTGACTGTCATTAATGACGAAAAACGCGCTATTGAATTATTAAGGATTATCTAAGAATTTCTACTATATGCATAGGTACTTTATTGAGTATTGCGGTATAGTAAATATTTATCACAAAAACAATTAGCACCATAAAAGTTTAGTTATAAATTATAATAAAAGTTTACGACCGTCTTATCCCTTTCATTTATCAATTTAGTGTCGATTTCACAAATTATTTAAATTTTGTATTGGCATACGGAATTCAACCTTCGTAAGGAAAGCAGGTGAGAATTATCAACAAATGTTTGATTTTAAGCAACTATATAAACAACAATAAATATTGAGTGTAGTTTTTGATTAGGGACTCCGAAAATTGTGTAAAATGTTAAATTTATCGGATAATAATCAAGATTTCCGACATAGTTATAGTTTATTTGCTGGACCAGAAGTTTCCTGGTTAACACAAAGACCCCTAAATATGTCTTTGGCTTTAAAATATACGCTATTATGGTACGGTGAAAGAATGAATCAAAAAGTACATTATAATATGATTAAAATTATTTCATAAATCTGTTGTAATATTTACAGGTTAGCTAAAAATGAAACTGTTTCTGCTGGCTTTGTTCGTGGCGGTGGCGTCAGCTGCTCCTGCCACAATCAAAAATGATGCCGTCGAGCTAATCGTTAACGGTGTACCTGAAGGAGAGCCGCTAGAAATTGGCGACGTAGTAGACATTAAACTAAAAGAACATGTGGACGGTGTGCTGACATCAAAAACGGATTTGCTTCATCCCTTGACTGCTGTTGGTTTAGCTGAAGCGGCTCAAGTTGCGGCTGAGGCCACTGCGCAAATTACTGACGAAACAGTGGTAGAAGAAATTGTCCCAACACTTGTCGAATTCGTGGATAATGCGGATGAGGTTTTTGAACTACCTGCTGTGATCGTTCCCGAGCCAAGCCCTGTTGAACCCGAGCCAAGCGTTGTGGAGCCTGTTGAAGAGATTCCGGTTGCACCCATCGTCTTACCTGAACCTGGCCAGCCTGAAGTCGTTCCTGGACCTATTGATGTTATAGCTGTAAACCCAGTGGTAGTTGAGCCTGTTCCAGAGACCGTACAAGAGCCTGTTCCTCAAATCCCTACAGGCGAAGTATACAATGATGGTCTCGTGCAAATCCATGTCAATGCGCCAGAAGAAACTGGCGTCTTATCTACCATTCAAAACTGGTTCAGCGTTGTCGTGAACTACATTAGCAATGGGATCCAAACCTCGCAACAGATTGTTTAAGTGAACGAAGAAAATTGCACAATTAATTTATGGCCGATAAATTTTTTTATTTTCTGACTTCTCTCCCAGCTGATACACAAATTGTATTAAAAATATAATTATTTGCGTCTTAAGTTTATATGGAATGTGATAATAACATTAAAGGACCTTCACAAGTCTTCAGATTTTAAAAAATACCTATTAGAAAGAAATAATCGCATAGAAATAATCCCTCCAATCACGCAGACATCTTGAATTATTACGTAAATAGAGAGATTATTTCTGAAACTATATATTTTAGTGACAGTTATTTGTGTTTAAGCGAATTAGTACTTTGTTTATTTAAGCATATCTTGGCGTGTAAAAATGGGGAATGTCTTATCATTAAATTACATAATTATCTATAAAAAAACTACTCGTTCCGGTTGACTGATCAAAATTCAAAACATCCATCGGAGGACGTTTTAACATCATCTTGATATGACACATGATCACGTCTCTTATAAGGAAGGTATAAATACCTTCCTTGTGTCGTCATACTTATAGTAAAGACAATTTCAATGTAGCTTACGCATAATAAGTTCATATTTAAAAAAAAACGACTAAACGAATTTAATAAATGTTGGGCTTTTTGAAAATTACATGAACAATAAACTAAGGGACCAGCTAAGGCAACAGTGAACAGCCCATTATAATTATAAAAAAATGCCGCAATCCACTTAACCCTTGCGGAGAAAAGACAAACGTGCATTCATTTATAAAAATCTGCATAAGTACTGGTTTGCAAGCTCCAATAATTATGTGAATACTTTGCAGTTCTAATAATACATATGGAATTAATATTCTTCTTTTAGTATTTTTTTTGAAAAGTCGATTCATAAACAGGGCAAGCTGCAGTTAGAATGCTAGTATGAGTTACAACTTGAGAGAGATTTTGTAATATTTTCTTAATTAGCCAACTTGTGAGCAGCCTGTTCGCTTCAAATTGGCAAGCAAGCTTGTTGGATAAGTTTGTTCTTTCCTTAATCTAATTACCCGAGAGATCTACGTGTGTTATAGTAATAAAATAAATTATCGATGTTTTTGTGTTGCTATTGCTATTTATCGCAATAAACGAGTGTTCTGGTAAAATTACATTTAAAAAATTACGAAAAAATGACGTAGGATGAAACCTACAACGATTGAGGATTACAAAATGTCATCCAAAATTGGAGATTTTTTAATATGAGATTTATGCCGGAATCCTTGTGCCGAAGGACTTTATGACATACTTATGCCATTTTTTGTTCGTATATATCCGATAAGTATGGATATAAGTAGGTTTCACTGTGCGTTGTTTTTTAGCGTGAGCTAAGCTTTGGTAACGCTTATGTGATTAGGTTTATTTGTTAATTCGTCTGTCTGTCTGTCCAATTCATCGAGGTCCCGGCCTCTGGGCTATCTAGAGTTTTCACTAGGGAATAGCGTAAACAATTGTATAAAACACTGACAATCTATAAAGCAAAACACAAGAAAATATATATTAGGCCTTATAAAACGAATCATTTGTTACATTCAAACTTCTGATTAATTTGTTAAGAGTTTAGTTTGTTAAGAGCCTGCACACAGTCAAAACAGTGTTGGAACAGGCTGTTCAGAGACGAGTTTATAAAATGTTTCAGAGAACTTGAAGATATTTCGATCCTCGGGAGTCAATGAAATATCCGGAAACTCACTTTCTCCGTCACCTGATGGTTTACTAGAAGCATATTGAGGGGGGCGCGCTTACCCTAGAATGGTCTTGTCGCAGCCCCAGGATGCTAGGCTACAGTTTCAAAATTCTTGATTTACGCCAAATAGTGATAACTTCAAACAAAGTCATGGGCCAGGCCCCCCCTGAGAAAAAACTAGATACGCCAATTAGAAGCAAATATATCAGGTAACTGTAACTGACTGAAACGTTAAAATGACATTAATGTGAACTGTACCAACATACGTCATGTTCAGATAATAATTTTACAATGTCATTGATTATGTTGTGATAAATGTATCACCTCATACACTTGTGTAGATAGCGCAACTAGAAGTATATGTAAACAGTTTTATCTGCTTCTATTCGATAACGTATTTTGGTAATTTAGAGTGCCATTTAGTGCTAGAAGGAAGCATGACTGCACAATGCTAGTACTCAGCGCAAATATTATATTAACTATTTATGAAAATAATAGCAGCACGTAGGCATTATTTATCAAATGGCACGGAAATATCGCAGTTAGAAACAGCTGCTAATCTTTTCTTCCTTGTGCGCACTTGGCACATTCTCATGCGAGTTAGAATCTTGTTTGGACAAGTTACTGCGCTCGTTAGCAATGAACTTAATAAGGACAGCGTGCTTCTATATTAAGCAAATATTATACTAGTTGTGTCGCGTGGCTTCACTCGTGTAGGTCCCGATCCTGATCCTACTGGTGCAAATGAAAATTAGCCTATTGGTGTGTCCAATGTTGACTATTTTAGTTCCATGTCATACTCGTATGTGACGTAGCAATATTGATGCGATATACCTACGTTCGTTGACAATTTCAAGATTTATCATTATAACAAGATTACTCAATAGCCAAGCGGTCTGAGTATGAAACAAGATAAATTATTCAAAATAAACTTTTTTAAATATAAGCTTTTAGTACTCTTCAATACGAATCAAACGAGTGCAAACTCGGTTGGGTTGTGTCGTTTTATTGTAGAGTTCCTATCTACCTTCCAGCTCTAGTATCAGATCAGTTCTATGTTATCATAATATTTCATTGTCATACGATATACAATATATGCATGCAAAATTTCAGCTCAATCAGAAACCGGGAAGTGGGTCAAATTTAACTTGCAAGATTTCATTACATACACCGCGACAGGTAAAAGTAAATAAAAGCTTGCAATAAAATTGGAATCCACTTACGGCCGGTTGCATGCAATATTTTATCTATCTGTGAATTTGGTTACTAGTTATCTTAGAGATCATTTTCAGTATTTTACTACCTCTCACGATAGATCCCTGCGTTCTTTCTATAATGACCTTCTCAAATGCCCTTCTAGCCAGTCGGGGATCATCACTTTTATTTTTTAATCCCACTGGACGTCAGGAAGTCACATCATATATGTATTTGGTTTCAAAAATAGATTGCGGAAAATTTTCAGGGATAACATCTCCATCACATGGCTAAGACTTAATACTGCTCTACTTAATACTGTTCCTAAATTTGCATCACCCAAAGGTTGACGACCGCCTTTGTACACAAACGTACATGAAGAATTAAATAAATAAATAAATTAGCTCCGTACATAACACGCCAAAATTCTATCCACAGTAATGTAGAGGTGCAGAGATAGATAGTATTTTGAAACCGATCGTTGGTCCGCCAGTTACGTAAGGTAAAAAAAATATCGGACACTTATTTTTTATTTGTTGATGTTAATGTCAACTACGCGCTAGGTGCGCGATACGCGCGGCTTTAGGCACCTGGGGATATAACCCTTATGTCCAGGGTTATCTTCCACAGGCGTTAAGACCCAAGCCATAGCTGGGTCTGTCGCGGGGCGGTCCAGATAACTGGATTTTCCTAGTCCTTGGATCACTTTAACTATGGACAAGATGGACATCGATGTTGGTTAAGTGGGTATGCTCCGCACTCAGCAGGGGGAGTTCCACACATCTGCCGACTAGCCATCGACAGGTACGATACGCAGCAGCATTCCACGTCTTAAAAAAGGTTACTGTACTACGTTGATAATACTAGGGTTTGTTTTTACACAGATATGTAAAGATCTTTTATGCCACCAAATAGCAGAACTAGCAGACGAGCGAACTAGTAGACGAGCCACCTGATGGTAAGTGGTCATCGATGTCCATGGACACTTACGACACCATGGGCGCCGCTTATGCATCGACTGCCTTGAGTTTACTCAATTCTCTATTGCACTCCACAATGTTACATAAGGTGTTAACAATTAATGATTCAAAACAGTTCATGGGGAACATTGAAAAGGGAGAGGTTGACACCTTCCAAACATTCTTTTCAATTTTATAAATATTAAATACGTTAAGTTTAATAACCCCATTGACTCGCCGCTTGATGCACGTCATGTTGTAGTGCGCTGGAAAGACCTCATGAGCTCAATCCACAATTATCATGTTCGCGGGGGAAATGAACAGGATGCCCGCAAGATATGCTGATTTTTTATACAACTAACTTGGCAAACAAGCATACTACCCAGCTGATGGTAAGTGGTAACAGTCATTTATAGTACCTACATGTGGCTCTTGTGAGATTCGCAGCAAAGCAACCCCCACAAGAACCACAGTGAACGCTGTCAACTGGTGACATAAGATGTTAAGTCACGGTACCCAGTAATATCACTGCCATATCTTACTCTTCAAACCGGAACACGGCAATGCAAGCACTGCTGTTTTGCAGCAGAAATAGGTAAGACAGAGGTACCCAAGAGGGCGATCCTAGAACAGAGTCTTCCTCCGGTAAAGTGAGCCCAATTCTACTAATAAGTTACAGCTCAATCGAAACTAAACCATTGCGATCGACCAATCGGAGCGCGTATATTAACTTTCAACTGTTTGATGACGTAATAATGTGGCGTTCTGATTGGTGAAACGCAACGGTTTAGATTCGATTCGACTGTAACCTATTAGTAGATTTGGGCATCTGGCGCCCAATATGTGAGAGTATATATGTAAAATATATAGAGTATATATGTAAAATATATAGAGTATATATGTAAAATAACAAAAAACCCAGGAGTTTCCGACCCTAGCTAGACCAAATCACTTCACTTTTCTGCAAAGAAAAAAAAAAGATTTTGTTCGTTATTTTAGAAAGCATTTCAATTCCGTGTCGGTGTAATGAATGGCGCCGAACAACGTCGCGTTGTTTATCGCCAGTCGAGTGACTCGATAATTGTGTAATGACGCAATTGAAGCGACTCCAAACTTCTGAACAATTTTGAGCTACCTGTCGCAATTGTAATGGCCTTGTTTAATTGGCACAATCCGGCGAAAAAGATTGTGCGAATTTGTTTGAACAATATTTTAAATGCAGATCCTTTTTTTTTGTTTGTTTTCAGTTGGTGAGATTTTCAAAACGTCAGACTTTCAGATGGTCAGAATTGGTTGCGCGAATTAATCAAGATGACATACTTGTGTGATAAAATACACGTATTTGGGTATATATATCCAAGATATCCACACGTGAATCGAGAATGATTTTTATGAAATCCATCCTTTATTTTTAAAAAGATACAAAACTGAAAATATACTATAAGCTGCAAATAGATATTTCCGAAAATACGCTTGTCACACCCGAGAATCGAACCGCGTAAAATTCAAAAAATAACACCTTGTATTTTACAGCATCACTCGACAGATTCAATCCTAAAGATCAAATCTCTTGGACAAACATGCGAAATTAAGGAAGACAAAAAAATCATGACATCCAAACTAGACTTAACCTATTTTAGCTAAATGGAAAATTAAAGAGTAAAGTAATTAGTTGCTGAAAATGAGGTCTGTTTTGTTTGATAAACAAATTTATTATTGTAAGGAACTCATTTATTTTAGGAACTTTTAATTTGACTTGTAATACTCAAAATTAAGAACTGAGGTTTAAACCTCAGTATTATAGTAGCATAGGATTTTTGGTAAATTTGATTCTTTTTGTATCCCCATAAAAAGTGTCTTGAAACACTGGACTTAGAAATGAGTTAAATGTTTCACCCGAGGGCGATTGTAAACGTTTGTAAACGTATAAATAAAATTGTCTGTGTTTGAGACTCATTGAAAAAAATGTAATTCGAAACCGATACAAGAAATACAAAAACCCGTTAGACAAAATAGAATTGAAATTATTATCAATACGATCTAAACAACTGGCTACGGAATCATACAACAAATATATAAGTGACATTGAAAATGGTATTGCTACAAATGTAAAGCGTTTTTGGTCATTTATTAAAGAAAAGCGTGGTGGGTCAAGTTCATATTCTACTTTTATAACTAATGGAAAAACATTTGCATATGACGGAGTAAAAATATGTAAACTTTTAGCAGATTGTTTTTCGAGGTGTATGATAGGACACAAGATCAGTTTATAAGAGCTATTCCCAAAAGCTACAACCCAAGTAACATTAGTCTTACACTCGAATCAGTTGCCAATGCATTAAAGGAGCTTGATCCTAATAAGGGCATGGGATCAGATGGCTTACCATCAATATTTTTAAAGACAAACGCATCTGTCTTGTGTACACCTCTATATCATATATATATAAAAAGTCAATATCATCCGGGTGGTTTCCGGAGGACTGGAAAATAGCAAAGGTCATACCTATTTTTAAAAAGGGTGATAAATATTCAGTAGATAACTACAAGTCAATAGCAGTCCTACCGATCGCCTTCAAAGTATTTGAGTCCTAAGTGTGTTTCCCATTGAGTGAGTATATAAAACCATTTCTAACTCCTCACCAACATGGTTTCATGAGATTTAGGTCAACTGCTTCTAACCTGGTTTGCTTCGTAGAGAGCCTTACCGAAGCACTAGATTCTGGTCAAGAAGTTGATGTTATATACTCTGACCTTAGTATAGCTTTTGATATCTTACTGGAAAAAATGTACCATATGGGTATAAGTGGTAATTTGTTAAATTGCTTTAAATCCTATTTGCTAGACCGTAAGTTTTATGTTGTCGTTAATGGGTTCAGATCATATACATATAGCATTAACTCAGGCGTGCCACAAGGCTCAAATATTGCTCCTATTTTATTTAATATTTTCATAAATGATGTAGTAGATTGTTTGAAGTACTCCATTCCATGTCTAAGTATATGTCGATGACTTGAAAATATCCAGAGTAATAAGAACAGAATCTGATACTAGATTACTACAAGAGGATCTTGATAATCTTGCGAGCTGGTGTGACGGAAATGAAATGAGGTTAAATGTTAGAAAATGTTATCATGTCAAATTTTCCAGGAAACAAAATACAATCAAATCCAAATATTTTATTAATGATATAAAAATTAATTCAATTAATAGCATAAAGGATCTTGATGCCATTTTCGATAAAAAACTTACCTTTATAGAACATATAGATTATATAACCAATAAAGCATCCAAGATGTTAGGATGCTGAGATTGGAACAAATACAAAAACGGTATCTCTGGCACCTGGCTTATTTCGTTAAGATTTTTTTTTTACAAAAAATAAAACCGACTTCAAAAACACTAAAAACTTAAAAATAATATAAGAATAGGCACAGACAACATCACACTTCTATATTGAAGTCGGCGCCAAACGATGATCTCCTAGAAAGTGTTAAAACTTGTCACCGACTTCAATATAGAAGTGTGATGTTGTCTGTACCTATTCTTATATTATTTTTAAGTTTTTAGTGTTTTTGAAGTCGGTTTTATTTTTTGTAAAAAAAAAATATTTTTAACTTTTTAGTGAATAAAATCTTTTCAGTTAAAGAAACCCTAATTTAAGTGTAAAAATAAGTGTTTTCCTCTATTTTCTATGGAATCCTATCATCAGATCCTGACATTGACCATGGGACCACCCTTGCAGTATACTCTATCGAATACAAAAAGAATTTTGGAACTCGGTTGAAAAATGACGGAGTTATGAGGTAACAAACATAAAAAAAATACAACCGAATTGATAACCTCCTCCTTTTTTGAAGTCGGTTAAAAAGAGAAATGTCTTTGTAACAAACTTTTTAAGTAACAAGTATGTAGTCGATTATTAAATCACTTAAGTAAATCTCTACATTCGTCGCATTCCCAGATTCCACGGAGCAGCGAATCGATTGAACTTTAGCGCCTACGTCGGACGTGGCGGGCTGGTGGTGGTCAAGTCAATTTGGAAGGTTTTTTAATAATCACAAACAAAGCAGGCGGCCGCACGCACCGCTGTCACGCGACAGCCTGACACGCCATTATGCTCGATCTAGCCGCAGTGCTGTGAGCGCTCTACCAATCCCTTCTACGTGGCATAGAACGACCTGAGAGCTGAGAGCCTATACCAAAGAGCCTTTAACAAATTAAAAAAAGGTGATGATATGGGAATGATTGTTAATAAGGATGTATACAGCAAAACTTCCGACAAAGATATCAGTAACTGGTACAACCAATGTTGCGCCGCCCGCCCTTCCTCAATCGCATGCGACAAGGGAATATCACTAATTAGTACCACACTAACATGCAAATACTTAGATTCGACGCGTCTCGCTATTTCACGTGGCATATTCAGGATGTTGTCGCCTCCGCTCGCTGCGCTCCAACGACAAACGTAGCCTGAGTAGTTAGTATCAAATACTGACATCTTTGTAGGAAGTTTTGCTATATACCTATTCATTCATTCTGTAGTGTTATGTAGTTACCGGTTATATAACCGGGTGAGGTGAGCGATGACGCGGGATACTCGTAGACATTGACACCTTACCTTAGACCATTTAGTACTACATGGTCTAAGCACCTTACTGTTGTACCGATGCAGACTAATGTCACAGTTTGCCTAAGTAATGAAGTGTTCGATTTATAGGTACTTATATTTTAATACGACTTCCTGAGTGGAAGTATTAATATCGGGACAAACCCTTTCGGGGTTTTACGATATTATTATGCTTGTAATGTAAACAATAAAAATTGGATACCTAATAAAAAAGAAATAATAATAAAAAAAATAACAATTAGTAGGTAATGGACTTCCGAAATATAACGTCTGACACCATTAGCTGTATGGGAATGATTCCACATCACCAATTATTCTCATACATCGCCGTTCGATTTAGGAGACGCGCTTTTGTGAAAATCGAATTCAAATTCGCATTCGAAATCGTAAGATTTGAATACGAATTTCCAAATTCACTATTTTCGAATATACATGCCGTGAATTCTGCAACAAGTGGTCCTATCCACTCTTTCTTAGGATTCCGTAGTAAACAACCTTTATAGTTTTGCCTTGTCTGTCTGTCTGCCTGTCTGTTTATCTGTCTGTCTGTCTGTCCGCGGTTTTACTCAGAGACTATTAGTACTAGAAAGCTGTAATTTGGTATGAGTATGTATATTAATCATGCCAAAAAAGTGGTAAATTTTTTTTAGGGTAGCTTCCATACAAGTAATGTGGGATCAAATTTTTTTGTTGACTAACCCATCGTGTGGGGTATTGTTGAATAGGTCTTTAAAAATAATGTAAGGTTCAGAACAATATTTTTTGATTTAGGTATCCGTTTCTGAAATATTTGGTTTTAAAGTGCAAATTTTTGTAAGAGATAAGTGTCCCCCCCCCTCGATCTGCTAAACGGTTATATATGAACACGTGAAAAAAATTACAACAGTAGTTAATATAACGAAGTTTAAAGGAAAACTATCAGAGTTGAGTAATAAGTACAAACTTAAAAGTTAGAGACGACCAACTTATAAAATGTACTCGGGAAAGTAAAATTTCATTGAAAATTAATAATAATAATAGAATATAGTGTAACGTAGAAACGTTAGCGTCAACATCGCTGGTTTTTTAAATTAAGGAGTAATTCCGTTTTTTTTACATGAAACGGTATGTAATATAGAATTCGTTTTAAGATTAATTTGGCACATGAAATGATACAAAAATGCGCCTCCATAAAATAGTGAACGATCACTTTTAATTTGATGTCATAGCTGTGTGTACTTTTCCTTTTTTAGGGTTCCGTGCCCAATGGGTAAAAACGGGACCCTATTACGAAGACTTCGCTGTCTGTCCGTCCGTCCGTCCGTCTATCTGTCACCAGGCTGTATCTCAAGAACCGCGATAGCTAGACAGTTGAAATTTTCACAAATAATGTATTTCTGCTGTCGCTATAACAACAAATACTAAAAACAAAATAAATAAATATTTAAGGTGGGCTCCTATACAACAAACGCGATATTTTACCCTTTTTTGCTCGATATCAGGTAACAGGTAGGCACTTGAAATATTCACAAAATACTTAATTGTATTTTTACTTTAATGATAATTAATAAAATTAAAATAAAAAATATTTAGTTGTGTGACTCGCACTTGGCCGGTTTTTTTATAATTCTTTAAAATGGTTTTAAAGAATTACATGACATTTGATGGTTATTTTTTTAAAATGTACCCAGCAAATAATGATTCCGTTCGACTTGGTGGAAATGGCGTCCAAATATTGCCTTTATTTTCTGGAATAGACTATTATTTGGCATATAAAAGTATGTTTGGACCTACTTGTGCAAACTGGAATCAATCCACACTGAGGTCCGCACAATGTCAATTTCAAGAAAAAAGAGTTTTTTTGTCTATATTGTGCATAGAAGAATTTTTTTTTAAGTCTGATTTTAATGCTGTACAAAATATATTGTTGCATGTACTCAAACATACTTTTTAAGAAAACTATAAATACTTTATTGTATATAATAATTTAACTCATTGGTTCCTTTTAGCAAAGCTAGTTTTTTGTGGGTTGGTTCCTTGTGAAATATAGCTTTACATATTTTTATTGTAAAATGTTTATTTTAAAACTGAAATCTTGAAAAACGATGCAAGTGGGTTTTTTGTCGGATCGTAGGCATCTAATGGAAAATTTTCAGAGAATCATTCGATTTGGGGTGTTAAAATCGCGTTTTTAATCTTAATTTAAATCATTTTCTTCCGAAAAGAAAATTATAAATAAAGAATACTAATTATAGTCTATTCAAGATAAGAAGGTTCCCGTGACAGGTCGAAGTTTTCCGTTTCATGCATATAAGTTTCCGTTTCATGCATACTAGTTTTCCGTTTCATGTATACTAGTTTCCGTTTCATGCATACTAGTTTTCCGTTTCATGCATACTAGTTTCCGTGATTATAATTATTTTTATAAGGTTTCGCACTCGCAATCATCATCACCGATAGTGAAATCTGATTTTGCCTTTAAAAACTAGAAACGCCATTTTATTGGCTTCTTCTTATAGAAATATATTTTAAGTAATTAACTTACAATGACTTCTAGGTTATATTTTAGTACATTACGATATACGAGTAAGTGCGGTATGTTGGTAACTCACCAGGCGGAATTTTAGCCGAGCCGAAGGCTAGGGCGTAATAGAGCCGAGTGTGTATAACCAATATACGCACGTATATCGTACGACCTTTTGCAACACACTTGTGAGGAAAAATACTCAATAAACTGAAGTTTTGGAATGAATAATACAAATCATTGTCAATTTGTAGATGAAACTAACTAATGGTATGAAAATAATCGTTTGAAAAATCATGTAGTTCGTTGATGTCTTTTACATTACCTCAGATTTTAAAAAATATAGTACATTACTGGCGCGGCCGGCAAGTGTAGCATTGCCGGACTCTGTGATGCGTGCCTCGGCTATAATATACGCATGTTTTATGAGCTGCTTTATTTATCTAAAACCAGTTAAATTAGATCCACTTTACGAGCAAGTGTGTTGAAAAATTAATTACGCCACAGTCCCAAGGTGCATTCATAACACCAACTCAATTTAAGTCCACCTGCTGTGTAGACAGTTGTGCGTCTTTCAAAATTGAATACAAACTGACAGACACTTGTTAAAGCGGATAAGATTGAGTTAGGCTTTCGAAGACAATAACTTTAGGCAAAGTTATTGTCTTGAGAACGAGAACTTTAGTTATATCTCGGCAGGCCGGTCAATTTGTGTATCTCGATATCTGATGCTGTGCAGTTCACGAGCAGAAATAGCCGCAGGCAACTGTTTCGAATTGCGATCCCTCCTATCATAGACATGAAACTGAATAGACGCCGCGACTGCATGTATTTCGCGTGTCGAAATGAAGGGCAAAGCTCCTCTTTTTAAACTGCTTCATTTAATCAGCGCTTCGTCGGTGCTGACACCATCCGAGATCTGAAAAAAAAACCGACTTCAAAAACACTGAAAAGTTCAACATAATATGAGTATAGGTACAGACAACATCACACTTCTATATTGAAGTCGGTGCCAAACGATGATCTCTTAAACAGTCTTAAAATTTGGCAACGACTTCAATATAGAAGCGTGGTGTTGTCTGTACCTATTCTTATATAATTTTTAACTTTCAGTGTTTTTGAAATCGGTTTTTAGTTTTTGTCTTCATTCATCATCATCTTTTTAGTCTTTTTAATTATATTTTTCTTTCTCTTTAATTAATACTAGCTGTGCCCGCGAACTACGTTTCGCCATCGAAATGCTTAACACAGTGTTTAATTTTTTCCTCCATTTTATTCCATAACCTCCCGCACGCGCACCCCCGCCTTGGTGACGCTCACTTCGCAACGGGCCGTGCGTGCAATATTTTAATTTCGCCATAACTTCAAAACCAAACGTCCAATTTTAATCATTCAAAGATCAAATATTATCTACATAAACTGTACTTAGTGATGAAATAATTTATTTTGATAAGGATTAATAGCATGAGAAAAATAAATGCGTTTAAATGTAGTCAAAAAAAAATTCAAGATTTTTAAATAAAAAAATGGTTGTTGTGCCTCACTCGACATGTGACTTTGGTAACGTCAAATCTTGACTTACAAGATTGATTTTTTCACAGACGAAACAGATTGTAGACCTGAGTATTTCGAGTATATCTCTACGCCAGACAAGATATACAGACGGACAATCGGACGAAACGAAGTGATCCAATAAGAGTTCCGTTTTTCTCATTTGTGGTACGGAATCCTTAAAAGGAAGCGGAAGCAATGGTCTTTCAAACTACAGGGAAGCTCCTGGGCCTTCATCTCACCCGATGGTAACCAAAAAGGTCGAAGAAGGGAGCGAGCTTCACCTGTATTCCTCAATAACTGTGGTACTTACTATCTTACCTCTAACTGTCGGAACACGGCAATTGTTGTTGATCTGGAGATCCGGTGTTCGATTTCCATGGGTTGTATGGTTGGTGGTAGACTTTGAGCTCGCACGGTCGGCTAGCGAAGTTTGTATCCATTGTGCAAATTTTTGTGACCCGACAATTAGAGGTAAGATTACAAGCTCCGCAGCTGTTGAGGAGTCCAGGTGAAGCTTGGTTCCATCTTTCGTATAATCGTGATAGACCAACAGGTGCGATGAAGGGTAGGAAGGGCTTCCCTGAGGTGTTTCAAAATTAATTTCCTTTATACATAGGTTTTCATGCAAATGGCTATCGTATCGATATATTGAAAAGGCCAACACGAACAGTCCCCTATCGAAAAATAAAACGAAGGTATGCTTGACAGATAATTTCTTTTGTTAAACGGACTAAATGAACAAAATCACAATGTCCGTACAAAAAACAATTTAAAATTTTTCAACTGTAGCAATCAGATAATTTTTTGTCGAATCACGGCGCTGCCATTCGAATTCTCGAATTGCGATACGGAAAATGAAGTCTTAATATTTGTTAGAAATATTGTATTATTAAACCTCGTATCGTTATAATAGACGCCTCGCGATAATATAACAATGAAAAACAGAACGGAGCTTTGAAATCTATCGAATAAAGGCAAAGTAGGTTGACATCGTTTGAATGTGAAAGGTCCTCGTAGCACGTCACCGCGTGTGACGTAGACGCGGCGTAGCACGTAGCAGGACGACCGTAGTCCGTAGTCGCATTTAGAATTGTTTCAACTTTCCGCGCAAATGACGCAGTCATACATCTTGGTTAAATAAATAATTAAATTTATTACCTGCGCTGTGCTGGGCTTCAGTTTTATATTTTTAAACGAAAGCATTTTTGGACGAAAACTTAATGATAGTTTGAAGAAAATTACTAACAAATATATTAAAATGATAATGTTAAGAGAATTCAAGCTTTTTTTGTCATTTATTGGTATTTGTATTGATTTTAGAAGAAGTAAGAAATTATAATTATACCATAAAAAGCAATTATAAATCTTTTGAACGTGATTAAAGACAATAATTTACTTTAAGATATTATCACATAATTAAAGTTAACGTTGCACAAGGAATAATATTCTGCTTCCAAACCGCACGGTGTCCTGCCTAACCGGTCGCCCAACATGGCCGCAACAGCAGAGACGTCTCTGCAAAATGACTAGTGGTCGAAGAGAAACTTAAGCGGCTCATTTGAATTTGCCTTGCGCTTTTGAAAAGTACATTTCGAACAAACTTTTAAAGTGAAGTTTCACGAAACGTCCGTGAATCGATAGGCGGTGCGGCCGCCGCGGCTGCAGCTCCACAATTATTGTGCCGCCTGTAATGCGAATTTAGGGCAACGAAACGCGGCGGCGCGGGAACCCCGCCCGGGCAGTCCGCCTCGCGCCCCGCGTCGGCCGAACGTCAGTCCCGTGGTTCAGCGTCGCCCCGCGTCGTCGCGTCGCGTCGCGTCGTCGTCCCGTTGCCCCGCCACGCCGCCGCACCGACCATGCGCTCGACCGCGCGGCTCGGCCCCGCTGGCGATCTGCCCGCCTAACGGACTTATCCCATGTGCAAACTATACCCCAGGTGAGTTGAGTGAAAGTTTCCGAATCAAGTTCGTTCCGAGATCGATATATTGGTGAGTGGAATATATTATTTACGAACAATTTTTGGACACCGGCTAATTGTAGTTTGACCGGCGATTTAAGGTTGTTTTTTTAGGTAAAACCGACACTCGTGTACAAATTGTTTTTTAATATTATATGCGTCGCTCTTAAAGTTTGCGTGAAATCTTTTGATTGATTAAAGGTGAATATTAAATTTAGTAATCAAAATATATAATTTAAAATAAATTGTTCTAACTGTACCACCTCAAAATATTCATAAATTAAGTTCTATAAGTATCTGAATTAACGCTTTATTTAACGCGGCGTTTTCGTATGAAGCTTTAACAGTTTTCATGATGAGTGGGTGCTTTGCGGCTGGCTCGTTAAAATGCCGCGGACAGGACCGATACCTGTGTAGAAATATTTTTCGTATAGTGTACCGTGTCACGACACTGCAGTCCATGAAATATATATCGCGTTTTCCAGTATTCGTGTAGTAAAGGTTGCGTGGCACGAGATGTGAGATATTTGCATGTGAAATCACATGAGATCTTGTGACTTATGCATCAGCGGAACATTGCAATTGTCTGTCTTCAAAGGATCTTTTACCTCTCGACCTATAATGGAATCGGGTAGCGGATCGAAGAATAATCTCTCCGTGTGTTTACACTCAAGGCTTCATTCAATTTTCTAATGTTTCGGCGGTTCTACTTTGTGAAGGTGGACCGGGCTGTTTTCATGAAGATGCCTTTTGTTCGCATTGACTTTTGTTATATTTCATAAATCAGTTGTATTGTTGGAAGGATTTTGGTTTATAATATACAAAGATGTGAAAAATGTATTTCTTATCTTTTAACTCAATTTAGCGTTGACACGGCAAAGGTTGGTCAAGGAAAGGATTTAGAAAGGGCTACAACGCAACATACAATATTTTATACAGACACAAGTGTTAGAAAATTTTTATTCTGGAATTTATTAATTAACTATCTATTTAAGGTTTGCACAACATCTGGTCGATAACAAATTTTCCTTTTTATAGTAGGTGGACTTTGAAAATCAAGCGAGATACATAAGACATTTGATCTGCAAATTAAATCAAAATTAATTTAAAAAATCTCATGAGTACGTAGATACCTATGTTACATTCTGCTCTTCCTTAATCTACACTTTTAATTCAGTTGAAACAAATTTTATTAAATCATGGCGCAGTTAAATTGAAACTACAGTTGATTTACGGATTTATAAGGGTATCTCTTGACTTTTCAAACAAGAATTAAGGCTGAAAAGTTAAACTTTAATTGATATGCCAAGAGGTAGCCCAACGTTTGAAAATTGTTTCTGTACTTTCAACTGAATTGCTAAACTTCTTTGGTAACAATCTATACACATTTATTTTAATAAAAAGACACCGCCTCAGTGCGCTAGAGGCTTACACCACTCGGTTCTAAGTTCTGGCATTGGGGGTCAGGATAATCTTTTGCTGCTTAGCTTGGTTGGTAGTGAGCTTATGAGCCCATTATGATTGTCTTACCTGAGTTTGTCTTCATAAGAACAATTTGATATCATTGATGTGTTGTGACAAGGAGAGATAATATAGCCAGTTCTTCGGTTGGCGCGGGAATCTAGCTGAAGCTCGCTTCCTATCACAGTGTAAAATAATATACTAATTAAAGTTAATGACAGTTACAAAGTACATACTAGTAGAACATTAATAAATATGCAAAAAAATGTATGAATGAAAAGTAAATAAAATTCTGTTGTAACATGCTAGATACAGCCAGCAAATATGTCGGTAAGCCCTAAAACCTCGTCCAATTTCCATCAGAGAAGTTTACTTACCTCCCCGCTTGTCCGTGAGCTTAGCCGACAGTTTTTGGGATTTGCTTATCTCGATAAAACTTGACGAACCCGACACAGACATAATACAGCCGGCTGTTTACAGAGACGTGAGTTGAACTGTTATTTGATCGCGTATAGGATTCCTTGTAGACTGTGGGGTTCGCTTTCAAGATTTAAGTCTGATGATTCCTTGCTGGGGCGATGGAAATTACTGAGTATGAATTACTTATTATTTAACTCTTAGAACAATTTCGTATAGTTTACTGAATAAAGAAAAAATTAACAATTTAAAAAAACCCCCGAGCCAAAAATCACTAAAACGTATAGAATTAATCTTGTTTTAGCTCCTTTGAAAACTTGATTAAAAGTACCTATTTATTTTTTTAAGATGAGAATTGCCGCGACGGGAACCGCTATATATTATTAAGAAGTAAAATTAATCAATTATCTATCAATTACTACGTTTAATGAACGGTTTCAAATTATACCTACGATTAAACTTGATTGAGGTAAGAATTTAGCGGTCCCCCGACCCGATGATTTTCATCTTAAAAATATAAATAGTTACTTTTAATCAAGTTTTAAAATGAGCTAAAAAGACATATTTTATACTTTTTAGTAATTTTTTGGGTCGGGGGTTTTTAAAAATTTTTGATTTTATTTTTCTTTTCAAATTTCTAATTAATTTTAATACATACCAATTGATCCAAAACGCAGCTAATAAAAAATAGCTACCTCGTCCTGGCAAAGTGCTTGTAGCTCTTGAACTGCTAATCCGATTTTCATAAAACATACCTTAGAACCACTGCGATGAATAAGGCTTTTTTTTCGAAAAATCGGTTCATTAATTTAGGAGCTACGGTGCCATAGACAGACACACAGACAGACAGGTCAAACTTATAACACCCCTCTTTTTGCGTCGGGGGTTAATAAACCTGTAACATTAGTGGAAAACATAAAATGTGTATGAGTATAATCACTTAAATCTATCTTTAAACTTACCCTGTATTATTTGCACAAGTTAAACTAATATTTAGTTTATACAAGTTATTTTTTAATTATTACAAAACATTTGTGTGCTTTAAAAAATAACCTTGTATAAAACCATTATTCATAAGTAGCGGAGTATCTAAAAGATTGTTAATGCATCTACATGGTGACGAAGCAAAATAAGGAAAAAGAGTAAAACTATTATTGTCCTTTTGAAGCTTTGCCCAATAAATTTTGATAGCTTGAATTTATTATTGTAGCATTTTTTCTTGATTTTATATTTAGGGATGAGCTTTTTTAAGTATTTTGACTATTTTGTACTATTTATAGTACACTTTTTATTAAACAATTTACAAGGACCATTGATTTATTAGTATTTAATTTACTAGTAATTATTATTAACATTCTATACTTTATGTAAATAATTGGTTATTATACGTTTGTATCAAGGCAATGTATGGAATAACAGAATACGAAATACAAATTTTATGACGGGCTGTCGGTGAATATCAAAGATTCTAACTTTTATGTCCGTTTTCTTTAACGTAAGGGATTGATTTACATATAGATATATATAGATGTGTATTTGTTTCGTTTGTCGGTTTCGATCGCGTGCCTCCTTTGGTCCATTGACAATCAGTTATTGTCCGTAATTCGTAATTCTATCGGACTGTAGCTATGCACATGTTGAATTGAATAGCAACCATTATCAATGTTTTGAGAGCTATTAGTTTTGAACTCGTTTATGGAATAGTAGATTTGGGGCCAGTTTGATCCAGAAAATTGGAAAATATAATCATAAAAATTAAGGAAGTGATCTTAACCATATAATGGTTAAGATCACTTTCTTAATTTTTTATACAGGATAAAATTTAAACCCATCGTTTGATACAGGATAAAATTTTACAGGATTTCAATTTTGTTGAGTCAAATAAAGTATCAAAATTGTTGTAATGCAGTTTCTGTTATTTTAAAAAATAAAGGAACGTTTCTTTTGAGTGGAATTCGCTATCTCAATATTTTGAACACAAAAATGTGAAAATCATAATCAAATAAATTATCTACGTTGTTATATTGTCATTCTGTTTTATATGACAAAACAACTCTATTATACAGCAGTGTCATACGGTACTACCTCTAGGAGGGGAAAACGACACACATAATTTACCTCCATTATTGTTAAAGCTAAAATTTTTGAGAGTTATATGGATATTGTTTATTCTTTTATGCTTTTGCATAGTGAGTGTATCTATTGCTGCAATAGCTGCTGCAATCATATACAATTTTGACAGACTGACACATACATAAATATTGGTCTGTGACCCCTTTGCCAACTTTCACTGTTTGCCTACCTTTTAAATATATAATAAAAACACTCCTATTTTGAGTAATTTTTTATACGTTCATACTGATAGTTCGAAATCCTGCCAGACGTCGTGCTGCCCAATTGCAGCGACACCTTCCGGGTCCAATTGTACGTAAAGTCTTCTCTGGACCTATTCAAAGACAGAGAGACAATTTAGTAAGAATCGTTTCAGCCATCATCAACAGCTCATGCACCTTCCCACCGAGAGGCTCGAGCCCACCCTAAAATAGGGCGATTAGGCCTTAATCAACCACGCTGGCCAAGTGCGGATTGGTCGACTTCACACACAACCTGTAAAAAAATTCTTTCTTCTTCTTTTCGTGAAAGCGTCGAATAAGCGTACGTATGAATTAAAAATTTGAAAAGACATTGGTACATTGCGGGGTTCAAATCGCTACCTCCCGATTGGAAGGTGATGGCCTTACGCACTACGCCATCGACGCTTCGTTCGTTCGAGCCATTGAGGAGTTTTTTCAGACTAACACACAAGAAGAAGAAGTTTAAATTCGCTGTGGCGCAAGTACCTAATTCAATGGGTCCTACCGCAATCGAAATTATTAACCTAGCCGATATCAATGACTAAAAATATTAAATGCACAAGACGAGATGTGTTATAAAATTAGTTACTTAAAGTTTACTAAGCACGATGTTGATATAATTATTATTATTATTATTACACACTTTATTGCACAAATCAATTTACAGATTTAGTTAATTTACAATTAAATGTAGGCAAATGGTGGACTTATCTCTACAAGAGATTTCTTCCAGTCAACCCATGGTAGTGGAAATAATACTCTGGTGAGCGCTGTTCTATTGCGCAAAGATAAAATATATAAATATATCCACAATACACATAAACATATATATATATATATACATACATATATAAAGATACATACAACCTTTCAAATTCAAGCTAAAATGTTAAGTTCCTTAGATTTTTAGTTTTATGAGATTTATTAGGTTATTGGTTTAACAAAAACAGTTCTTACAAAAAATACCATTTTTGTGATATAATTGCAGTAAGAAGATTCAACAGGGCTGGTATTACCATATGTTTGAACCCCAAAAAAAAATTTATAACAGTATTCCTCTTAACAAAATGGTACCTAATACGAAATTATGAGTAGCAATCGTCTCTACCACTAATCATATAAGAAAACAAAATAAATAATAATTAATACAAGTCTAATTGTATTAACATGGTTTAAGCTTAATCTTAGTTTAAGCCCGTTTCTATCAACTCTTATTAATACAAGTGAAAGAGTATCAGGTTTAAATCAATACTAAGTTTAGTAGTAGTTAATAAGCCAAGGATAAACCAGCTTTAAAAAGAGAAAGCTCTATTATGTTATGGCTCCGCCTATGTTAATCTTAGAATTAACGCCTGCATTGTAATTAACGACTAAAAAATATTTAACAAAAAATAAAAAACCGACTTCAAAAACACTGGAAAGTTAAAAACAATATAAGAATAGGCACAGACAACATCACACTTCTATATTGAAGTCGGTGACAAATTTTAAGACTTTCTAGGAGATCTATTATTTTTAACTTCTCGGTATTTTTGGTCGGTTTTATTTTTTGGAAAATATTTTTTATTTTTAACTTTTTAGTGAATGAAATCTTTTTAGTGAAAGTAACTGTAATAAATTAAGGTTTCCCTCAATTTTTATGGGATCCCATCATCAGATCCTAACTTTGATGACCATGGGACCAGCCTTGGCGTATAGTCTATCGAATACAAAAAGAATTTTGAAAATCGGTCCACAATTGGCGGCGTAATCGCGTACCAGCCCAAAAATAAAAACCGACTTCAAAAACACCGAAAAGTTAAAAATAATATAAGAATAGATCCTACAGACAACATCACACTTCTATATTGAAGTCGGTGACAAATATTAAGACTTGCTAGGAGATCATCGTTTGACACCGACTTCAATATAGAAGTTTGATGTTGTCTGTATCTATTCTTATATTATCTTTAACTTTTCAGTGTTTTTGAAGTCGGTTAATAACGCCTAAAACAGTCACTACATCTGCGAAGATTATTGCAAAATTTATTAACATTTACGCCACTCACAATGCTGCAACCAATTAATGCGCTGAGCTGTTGGCCACATTTTTGTAATCAAAATCAAAATAATGTAATATTTTATTCAAATATGACTTGATGGAAAGCCCTTTTAAATTTTTTACCCATTTAGGACATCATTTAGCCGATAAGAAGAATGAACGCAAGATATTTATCAGCTTTATTAGAACTAGGTTACAACATTGCAGTAAATTATGTCGTTACTATACAATAATATATTTACACAGTTTCTTAGTATTTTAACGAGTGATGTCTACAAATTAGGACCAACCATTGCCATCATTCAGATAATGATTGACTTTATAATACTCTTTACTCACTAAAGTATTTTTTACATGCGCTTTAAACTTATGAAAAGGCAAGTCAGTACTACTTTGTAGAGCTTTGCTATAAAATGTAAAACATTTCTCCATAAACGAGCCTCTAGTTTTTTGGAGCTTGTATGTCGGAACGGTAAGCCTATTTCTATTTCTTGTGTTTAAATTATGAATTTGAAAACTGGCATCAAATGTATTATAATAATTTTTATAGACATAAATTATCGATCTGATAATGTATAAATAATCTCTCAATTGTTGCTGTTTCGATGCGATTCAGGGATGTCGAACATTACAGAGAACAGCACCATCACGCTTAAACGATGTTATTTTGTTAAAAGCGAAGTTGTTAAAATTCTAATTCGAAAATGATTATTCAACTTATGGTTGATAAATAGGACAGCATTAACAGACTCTTATTGACAGCAAAAACAAAACAAATTCAAATAAGAAGGAAAAAATATTTAATCTTGTATGTGTATAAATTCCAAACATAATCAAGATTTTTGCGTGTAAAATTGGACGGAGACAAATAAAATTGACTCTACATTTGTTCTGAAATTAAGAGAGCCTCCACGAGAAGAACCGGCAAGAAACTCGAAGGGTCTACGGAATCTAACTGTTTGTTTCCTCTTTTAATCGCCATTTACAATATAGGTTTCAATATAAAGAAATGTTAACTTCAGAATACCACTACGGTAAACATTTCACGCTTATTATTAGAATGTATATTTCAACGTTGAGTAACTAAAACCGCAGCGGTTTATGAGTTTATTTGACATTGGACTGCCAAGTCGGTACATGAAACGTAAAAACTGTTTTCTCTCATCTCATCTGCTATTTGTAGTACACTCAAACCTGAACGAATCGAACGAACTTAAAACATTATGGTTTCTAACTGTTTATTAGAGCTGACTTTTCAATCGTCTGGACTCTGGATACTGTTATTCGAGAAAGCTTAAAGGTCTCATAACGAAGATCTTATTAACTATTTAATAAGATCTTCGTTATGAGAGCTTTTTAATACTGTGCCTTTCGAAGAGAGAACACCTGAGGCGTGGAGATGCAGTATTGTCGTACTTTTCTTTAAAAAAGGGAGACAAGACCCTTCTGAAGAATTATTGAACTATTTCCCTCCTGAGCCACGTCTGACTTCATCGAAACATGCCCCCGTAGCACGACCATCAAAACACGATATGATAAAGCGATAAAGCATCAAACTGACAAAATAAGATAAAACCCCATTCTATTCTGACAGTTCACCGCGATAAACCACTTTATCATTCGTGTTTTGGTGGTAGTGCTAGGAGGGTTGGGTTGTTCTGGAATCCCAGCAACGATGCCAACGATGGTAAGCGAAGTGTATCAGAAAAGCTGGATAAGATGTATGGAGATGACATTAACCCGTGACAAACTCACGCTATTTTTTAACCGACTTCAAAAAAGGAGGAGGTTCTCAATTCGATGCGTATGTTTTTTTTGTGTGTATGTTACGCGATTATGACGCCGCCAATTGTGGACCGATTTTCAAAATTCTTCTTTTCTGCAGCTAATGTCATCTCAATACATTTTTTCTGCGGAACGGAACGACTGCGAATAATAAGCTCCAGCTCAATCTCGGATAGGCACACCTCACACAATCGCTTTAATAGCGCCATTCAGATATGATAACATATTCACTCAGTGTGATCTCCATCGAAGCTGAGCGGAGTAGAGATGTGAGTGAAGAAATTCTGTTAGTTGTTAAAACACATACTTAGTTGTTTAAAGCGAAGACAATACCTACTAGACACGTCTTCGCTTGGGTGGAGTCCAACCCTAAAGGCTCTATTAACTTTTAGCCGACATTCAGTGTAAGTGAGATCTATAGTTAACCCTATACATCTCAGCAACAAACTAAGGCTGCATCCCGGGATTGCATAATTGCATCTAATGGCATTCTCTGGCGAATAGGTATCGGCTCTTAAGTGCTCATGCACGGTTGCATTAAACAATCGAATTTCAGCGATTTTAAAGAAGTATGTTCTAGGCACTCTAAAGAATTTCTTTCAATTCGAATTGAATAACTCTTAGTTCTATTCGACTTATTCACGCAATGCATTTTCCTTCCACTTTGGTAAGATATGATATAAATGAAATTCTTTGCTTACGTCTGTATTTCCAAGCGATCTAAAATTGAAAGTGATACTTATGATATAAATATAGATAATTATAATAGAAGCAACATTTGTCGCTTTGTGTCGCAAAGGACAATGTCGAAAATCGCCCCATGACCAACAAAGATTTGATTTACGTCATAATTATATGCATATTTTATAACACTCATAACAAATATATGTATTCGACGGACAAATCAAAAATATATAAAAGTACTTTTAGAAACAAAACCAAATGAAGTAAAATATAGGAATGGTTATTGTTACCTTTGCTCGATTGAATAGAATTGAGTTGATTTTATGTAGATATGGACATTTATTTATTTGTATAAATTAAGTTTTTCATAACTTACAACGTAAATTAAATTAAAACATACGTCAATTGACTACTCACGCGCTATCGCTTGTTAGTTCGTCGTGTTTTTGACTTGCTTTATAATTTCGAGATTTCTTGTTCTTTACTACGTGACTACAATTAACGTTCTTTGATTGACTGCAATAATTATTATTTTAATAATTGTATAGGTATGGACTATGTGTATTGCTCTAACGATATAAAGTGTTACTTCAACTAACCTCAAAATCTGATTCATTTTGATATTTAATTCGATTTCGAAACTTGTCCGTAGTAATTGATGTGGACGTACAGTATTTACTAATGTCTAATTATACGAAAATCATTTTTTCACTACTGTTGGTATTGGGGCGAACAATGTATGGACGCAGAACAATGTCCTTTACCGTCTTAAGTAAAGACACACCCCGGACACTCCATACAACGTTCGCAAATCTATTACCTATTACAACTACTTAATCAAATGACGTTGGTACACGCGCAAATGTGTGCGTGGAATCTAGTAGGGCTGAGAGCGTGATTATCAATCGAAGTGACGCGAATTGTGCAGCGACTGCCTTCTCTTTTACCCGCATAGCGCTATCTCTGTTATCAGCCGGCGCTCGCGTCTACTCGATGAACGTGAAGTCTCGCCGCGCCCGAGCGAACGCGCGCGCCCTTGTTTAGTGTCAGTGATGTCTACAACAAAGTGCGAGGTGGGGTGAGGTATTTGAAATAAGTGCGGGGAGGTGAGTGGCCGTTCTGTACGTAGTACTATTATATGTTCTGTGGTAAAGATCTTAAGTTCTACTTTTAAGTTAAAATATAACAAATAAGAATGTCATTATTTGTTTTACACCAGTACAGTATATTAAGGCTATAAATAATAGATAATAATATAGTAATATATTATAGTAAATAATATTTGCCAGAATATGGTTAGTAGGTTATTACAGATATATTACCCGACATATTCTATCCAATGTTCGATGTGCAAATGTTAAAATTACTGGTTATATTAAAGAATAGGTATAAGCAAACTCTATTTTTGAGCATGTACAGCCGGCTTAAGAAGTAGATAAGCATTTTAGTACCATGTCACACCAACTATTAACAATGCAAATAATGCAATATAGGTGTAACTATACTAAATAAAAGGAATAATTGGTGTGATATGGTACTAAAATATCCATATACTTCTGAGGCCGATCGTACTTCGCCAATAAACTGTTTTAACAGTTTGGCAAGTAATTCATATAATAACATGTATTGAATAAAGAAAAATTAGATCACTTTTTAAACACTTTTATATTAACTTTGCAACGTGCAAAACCTTACATAGTATTTTTTGGAAAATTTCTAAGTGTTTATAATCAAGAAATTATTAGTATTATTAGTATTAACCAAGAAATTTAGAGCCAATTTTTAATCTAAAGCCAATTTACCAAATATAACTTGTGAATTTGGATGAATGATACCTAATATTTTTCTAGTTTTTTGATTGAAACGTTAGTAACTTATAACGTGCACATCAATAAACATAATAAGATTTTTATCTACAAAACATCTTCATTTCAATCCATATAATGTCCCACTGATGGACTCGGGACTCTGCTTACTGCTTAGATGAGAAGTGTAAGGCTTTGTTTCGAGTCCTCATCTCCTCGCTGTAATGAGCGCTCCACATTCACGCGACATTCTCGGCGAGAGTCTCGGCAAGAATCTACGCGAGAACCTCGGCGAGAACTTCTTGGGTACACACTTCTCGCGAGATTCTCTCGAGAAGGTAAAAGGCAGGGTTGGCACAAAATCAGTGATTTAATCAAATGTTTTTATTTTTGTGAAGAAAAATGTATTTTTATGAATATCTATTCTCCGAGTAAATCAGGTATTTCATATTTCAGTGTCATTATTGTAATTCTTGATTAAAAAAACTAATTTTCCAGCTTTTTGGTCCCTACTCTGTGACGTGATTTCGAGTGAACAATGCCAAATGTAAAAAAAAAACTTTCCACTGACGCTGAGGACGCTATCGCTCCAAATAGTTGCCTCAGAACTGGGTAAATATTGAATTTTTCCTCTTCCTCTTTAGTTTCCGCAAAATAGTTGCTTACTTATTAAAATTAAAAACGATAAAAACAAAATAATAAAAAAAAATCATGATAAATTAGGATTTATTCAATAAATCATGATTAATTGGATTTTATTAAAAAATCATGATTTTTTCCAACTCTGGTACAAGGTTCTCAATATAGTTCTCGCGCCTTTGTCTCGCGCCAAAAAACCGACAAAAGTCGGAGAACTACGCGAGAACATCGCGAGAACATGCGAATCGGATCCACATTCACGCTTCTCGTGTTGTTCTCGCGTTCTCGCGAGATTCTCGCGAGAATGTGGAGCGCTCATAACAGTTAACTGTCTCAGTAGGCTCTCGCGACATTCACGGAAAGTAAGGAAGTGGTGACACGAGTATTCTAGATCCATCGCCACACGGCACGTAACATTTATTTAGCCACATTTAAATCAATACCACAGGTTACTTCGATACTACACTCATGTATTCGTTTACATTGTTATTATGGAGTCAATCCGTCGACTTGCATGTTTGCATACTGTTATTGACATACGCCAGCCAATGCCTACAGCTGTAAACGCGGGCAACCACATCACAATCTGCATAAAAGTGTAATGTTGTAGGAGAAATTAGTAGGACCACGAGGAAACAGCCCATTCAACTATATCAGTACTCGCGGGTAGGCAGGTTTCGAAGATTTTTTTATAAAAAACGTCGCCCCACATTAGGATTTTCTCATGTGTCGTGGGTGCAGTTATAAACATGGAATATATTTGTCCCGTACAGGAATCGAACCCGCGACCCGTTGCGCAGTAGGCGATCACTCGACCTTTGCGTTAATTGTGTCAATTCACTGTCATGTTGTTTGATTTGTTGTGTCTTTAATTCGAATTTTGTTTTTATATTTCTTTGCCGACTCTACTTAAGGTAATCATCTGCTGAGGGTCAAAGATCTAAGGGGTAATTCCCAGTTAGAGAATTATAATTTTCTGCTCGGTTTGCTGGCAATGTAATTTATTTAAACTTATACTAATCTTGCCTAAGTCGATTAGCATCGTATATATTTTATCGAAACTGTGATATCTTGAATTATACATTGAGAATTGAATAGTAAAAACTTAAAAATATTAACCTAGTTACCTGTGATTCTAAAGAAGATGATGTGAGAGAATGAAAAGAGTTCAAAGTTTGTGATGAGACAAAAAAAAATAGGAAAGTAAAAGATAACAGGACAGTACAGCTATTGTTCTGTAGGCTGTTGAGGCTTGGCGTGTTAGCATAAAATATTCACAGGATGATACGATCACTTTCTATCAACCATTGGTTTCTCTTCCATCAAACTATACATTGCGGTTTATGAGGAGTTTGATGGGGAGAGAAACCAATCTATACTATACTAACTTACTTTACTTACTTACTTACTAATATTATAAAGCTGAAGAGTTTGTTTGTTTGCTTGAACGCGCTAATCTCAGGAACTACTGATTCAAATTGAAAAATTATTTTTGTGTTGGATAGTCCATTTATCGAGGAAGGCTTTAGGCTATATAAGATCACGCTACGATGAATAGGTGCTAAGCATCAATGAAAAATGTTTCAAAAACGGGAAAAAATAGTATGGCGAAACGTAGTTCGCGGGCACAGCTAGTGGTTGAATAAAGTGATCGCACAATCCTGTAAATATTGTATGCTATTTGTCAAATCTTTTCCTGTACACTTATACGAAAATCAATGATTATATTTAAGGCTGTGAGGCCTGTACCTCTAGCACGAACCATTCTCGTTATAGTATTATGTTTGTTGGGTAGTAATCGTATTTACTTACTATGACATATTAAGTGGACAGCTAGAAACACTATCGTAAGACTATCGTGAGCTCGTAACGTAACGATAGTTCTCCCACTGTAAAATACTTAGTGAGAGATATAACGATAGCTAGCTGTCGAATAAAACGATACGACATGTCAAAAGTGAGTTCGTGCTGACGATTCTCATACTTTAGCATTATATTATCTGTGCTTTAGCTCTCGTTAACTATACATTACCATTACGATACCATTTAGTTCCTTAACGACCGTAGCGGCGCTGCTATAGTTTTCATCTCAGAAGAATAATACTGTAGTGATTGTTCTGAGGTTTTCATACAAATAATACTATTACGATAACCATAACTATAGTGGTTTTTGCTTGGGGCACTGAACTCAATTGTTCAAGCTCTCTGGCATCCAGACGTCCGTTGCCTGCTAAGTGTCACAAACTCCGTAATGAATTCCCAACAAAAAATTAAGTGCTCGGCCTAAACTCTTTAATAAACAAGCGATAGAAATGTTATAAACTTATAAGACTGGCAAACTTCAAAATGTTAAGGACCCTTCCGGAACTTTGTGTTTATCGGTAAAAATTGGTAAGGAAAATTCTTAAGTTTTCTTAAGCTACGCTCGGTTTTTCCGCACTGCTGTATATATATATTATTCATCGACTGAATCTGTACGCGCACGCCGAATGTGTACGCTTCGGGCCGGTTCATTGCGTATTTTTGTGGTTAAATATGTACAAATAGCGCCATTTGTCCTTTGGGAGGGACGTGTTCCACTCATATTGCTGTACCGATCGACAAATTGCGTTTATTACCCGCGTTAACAAAGTGCGATTGAAAAAAAATAAGAAATTATCATAACAGATTTTACTTCAGTTACTTCTGATTTTAAATATTGAACGATTCCAAACTTTATTATGATAAATATTTTATTCTTTTCCCAACTAAAGTTTTTTGTCGAATTGTGCATTGCAGCTTGGAGTTAATGTGTACTTTGCATGGTTACAGCTATGACCCTGCTTGAAAATCAGCGCTTTTTCCGTCTCCGAGCGCAAAAGTCTTTCTTTCATATTGCTTATAGTTTGAACTTACATTTTTTCAGCAAAAACTTATTGTTGAATAATATTGTTGTCTCTATTTGTGCTTTACAAACATACAAATTTGATTATTGTTTGTTTAAAGGCAAAAATACAGCCACCGTGCGAGGTTTCCGTACAAAATTATCTAAGTATATAATGTACTAAAAACATATTTACGGTTTTCAATTTTTTTCCTCAATATATGTTATAAGACCTTGTCTTGCCAAAGTCAACGGGAAGTAGGTATCCTATAGATTTTGATACACTTGTAAAATCGTAAAATTTTCAAAAATATGCGATATAAAGAACAATGTCGAAATTCGCCCCATGACCAACAAAGATTTGATTTTAGTCGTAATTATATGCTTATTTTATAACATTCATTACAAATATATGTATTCGACGGAAAAATCATAAATATTTAAAAGTACTTGCAGAAACAAAACCAAATCAAGTAAAATAAGGAATGGTTATTGTTACCATGCTTGATTGAATGGAATTGAGTCGATTTTATGTATGGTCATTTTTTTATTTGTATAAATTATGTTTTTCATAACTTCTTTCACAATTTACAATGTTCACACACGCCAATTGACTACTCACACACTGTCGCCTGTTAGTTTGTTGTGTTTTTGACTTGCTTTATAATTTCGAGATTTCTTCTTCTTTACTTCGTGTGCCTATAATAACATTCATTGTTTGATTGCAATAATTATTATTTTAATAATCATATAGGTACGGAATAAATGTATTGTTCTAATGAAATAAAGTGTAACTACAATTAACCTCAAAATCTGATTCATTTTTTGATATATAATTCGATTTCGAAGCTTGTCCGTAGTAATTGATGTAGACGTACAGTATATTTACTATTATATAATTATACAAGAAGCATTTTTTCACTGCTGTTGGTATTGGGGCGAACAATGTATGGACGCAGAGCAATATCCTTTCAGGTTGATATTCTACACGTTTCTGAGGAAAAGAGTCTTGACAGACGATAAGACGGACAACGCAGTGATCCTGTAAGAGTACAGTTTTTTCTTTTAAGGTACGCAACCCTTTTTTTTTCTCGGGGGGAAATGCGTAATGCACCGTAGCCGCCGTGGGCTAGACGGCGGGCGTGTGTGGGGCTCTCCTGGCAGAATGCCAGGCCGATCCACTAAAACCCCTCGGCGTTCTCCCTGCCCTTATGGGCGCGCTAGGTAAGGTCCCCAGACGGAGGGCCTTACGGCGGCGTGCACGGGGCCAACCGTGCACGCAGGCCTCCACGGCAGGGTCATTAGACGGGCATGCCGTCTTCGCCTGATAGGTACGCAACCCTAATATGGAATAAATTATTAATGGGAAAGGAAGATATTAAAAATAAATACATGTTTGTATAAAATTAATGAATCAGTTCTCAGGAGGATCAATAAATAACATTTGTCTCTTCCATTCCGAGATTATGGAGAAAATTTAATTTTTTGTAAAATAATTTTTATTTTTACCTTTTTAGTGAATGAAATCTTTTTAGTGAATTGCATGAGATCCTGACTTAGGTGACCACCCCAGGAGTATACTCTATCGAATACAAAAAGAATTTTAAAAATCGGTCCATAATTGGCAGCGTAATCGCGTAACATACACAAAAAAAAACATACGCATCGAATTGAGAATCTCCTCCTTTCTAGATCTGGATTAAATTAAAAACGGATTTTTTTGAAGTCGGTTAAGACTTCAAAAAAACTAGTATTTAATTATTCGTTCTATCCAGATATTTCTATATGTAAGTAAATTTTAAACAATTATACAATATTACAACGACTGTATCTACAGTAGGACGTGAACCATTGCTGTTAGTGATATTCTATCGTGGCTGTGCAAAAAAATGCTACGAGTATTTAAAATCGATAACTATTTTCGACGTCAAATCGATAATTACATTCTGGTACTTTCTTGTTCTAAGTATATAGCTTTGAAACAACTGAATAATAGCTTTATAGATGGATACTTTTTGGCATAAGAAATAGTAGGTATTATAATATTACTATTCAAATCAATTAGGGCTCTATGTAGAAATCTTCATATCTAAAAAAAAAATCACCTTGAGATTCTCATGGTTATCACACGCTCCGTCTGTCTACGCAGTTCGACTTGCCGTCCACACGCATGCACTTATTAGCCCCCTTTCGATTATATAAAACAGTATTTAAACAATATTGTTTTAAACTTGCTCCAAGCGATGATCTAAGGGACCTTCCCTTGTGTGAACTGGGTTTTATTGCAGGCACACAGACAGGTAAGACTGAACGCCATCCGGGTTATTAAAGTACCATTCGATTCTGTCTTTGCGTCATGAACCACCCCATCCATTAAATGAAGGACGAATAAAATTCATCGCGAAACTTTAAAATACACAGACCAACAAAAAAACTTTTGTTATTGCGCCATTCGGAAACCGAAACTGCTTGCCGAATTTGTATGCAGTTAACGGCGATAAATTTATCGACAAGGAAAGTCGCGGGAAGTCCGTGTTTTTGTTCGGCAGCGTCCGGGCAAAGGGCAAAGGTCGGGTGTGAGGTATTGTGTTATAAACACGAGGGCCATTTGTTAGGCGGAGAATGTTCCGGGATAAAGTGGCCTTTTTCTATGATAACAAGACGAGAAATGACGCGGGTATGAACGGGACCTTCTTCTCCTAGCCGTGACGATGACGTAGGTGTTATCAGATCAGGCCCGGCATTGAAACTCTTTTTACAGTCAATGTACATCGATCATTAGATCTGTCATTATGTGCGGATATGTTGAGCAACACGAAGACGGATGAAAGAAGAGTTCACCTATGTTGTGAGCAAAAAAGGAGACGGGTGAAAGAAGAGTTCACCTGTGGCGAGAGCTATAAAGGAGACGCATGAAAGAAGCACGTGGCGGAGATGAGAATGGATGGAAGTATGGTGTGAATAGATTAGAAATCCTTACATATTATAGAACAAAGTCCCCCGCCGCGTCTGTCTGTCTGTCTGTTCGCGATAAACTCAAAAACTACTGCACCGATTTTCAAGCGGTTTTCATCACTCGATAGCGTGATTCTCGAGGAAGGTTTTACTATATAATTTGTTAAGTTTTTGTATTTATTTCTGTGTACATTAACGATATTTGTTGAAGATGTCGGGAAAAAATAAATTAAGGCGAAACGTAGTTCGCGGGCACAGCTAGTAAATATATAATATGAAGTTGAAAGTAGAGTAACAGAGAAGATAAGAAGTAATAGGTTTGCGTGGATGAGAGTTAGCTGCTTAGCGCAGCTGAATGTAGGCAGGCAGACCTGAGGCCCTAGACAAATGCCACACGCTAACTTTTCCGCAGTTGTACTGCAGAAAAAATGTATGGAAATGACATTAGCTTACGACAACCTCACGCTATTTTTTCCGCAGCTTATGTCATCTCTATACATTTTTTCTGAGGAACAACTGCGAAAAAGTTAGCGTGTGGCATTTGTCTAGGGCCTCTGACTGCCTACATTCGGGAAAGTATCTTCATCATTTATCTTTCAAGCGCAAATTAAGAGCTCATCATGTCATGTTACTGAGCATTTTTTTTTATTTCAGAAAGTTGGCAAACAAGCAAACTGCCCACCTGATGGTAAGTGGTAACAGTCACCTATAATACATGTGGCTCTTGTGAGATTCGCAGCAAAACTGCAACCCCCACAAGAACCACAGTGTACGTTACCAACTTGTGACACAAGATGTAAAGTCACAGTACCCAGTAACTTCACTGCCATATCTTACCCTTCAAACCGGAACACAGCAATGCAAGCAGTGCTGCTTTGCGGCAGAAATAGGTAAGACGGAGGTACCTAAGCAGACGACCTTGGTACAGAGTCTCCCTCCAGTGAGCTGATAATGGAAGGTTTCTGGTAGATTAGGAGTTCAGGAATAATTCTTTCGAGACTGCTTAGAGCGAAAGACGTTTGATTAAAAGTTATTCTGGTGTTTGCCATGGCTTTAATTCTAATACTTATATATTAAATAAAAAGATTGAAAAAAAAATACAAAAAAAATAATTACTTTAACTTTTGCCCGCAACTTCGAACGCGTGTAGTTTGTACGACTATACGAATCACCAAAAGAGATTTGCAAATTACTTCAGATACGCAAGAAAAACGGATAGCCTAATAGCTAAACTAAAAACAAAAAAATCTGCTGCCAGTCTTACCACATCCGCCATGTCTAACACTCTGGAATTGCATCTCCTACGCATCTCTGCAAAATATGTATATTTCGATCTAACTAATATCGTCAGAGCTTTGTGCAATGCAAAAGACGAGTTTTTCCATGTTCAATGAACGTTATTTTACGAATCTCTAGCAGGAATAAGTAGATATTTAGTTCGTACTCGAAGTAACGTCGATATCGGTATCAATAGATATAGCATATCTATTGCGAGTATCGTAATTAAGGACGAGCCTCTGAGCATCCTCTGAGAAAATGAAACTGTCGCGTATTTCTTTAGATTGCGCCTTTGTGACGGCTCAGTTGAACGAGTTTCGAATGTTGTCATATGTCACCCGTACGAAAAGATAGCCGCCTAAATAAAAGGGAACTAACGCCACGCCTGTCAAATAGAATTCTTTTCCTTATTTGTCGTAAATTCCGCAATTCAAACAGATGGACACAAGGATCAATTGTTCAATTGATTATTAAGAATGACGCAAACTTATTTTTTTATTTGTGGCTTTGTATTCTCGTTTTAAAAATGCTAAGTTAATTGAACGATTTATAGATAAATATACAAGAAAAAAGAAACACCTCGAGCGAGATTCGAACCTGCATCTTAAACATACTCCGTCTTATTACAAAACATGGACTAAATTTAGTCCTGGTTTAAACTAGGACTAAGTTGACGCTGTCTCTATCTATGTATATTGACACAAGTGAAAGCGCACTACGTTTAAACCAAGACTAACTTTAGACCAGGTTTAAACCAGGTTTTGTAATAAGACCGAAGGTGTTGACGCCTTGACTATTGTAACCGAAGTCTTATCCAACCCGAACGAAATTTGTAGTGTATTAATCACTTCTTACTATGCTAAGCCGAAGTAAACCTTTTTCACTGGTAAAGTTACGTAGACAACCTGCGTACTGAATTTCTACCACAGATATCGTCAGCACGAACTCCAATATTATATAAGAGAATTTTGGAGGAGGTAGAAGATTGATGCGTACTCAAAACGGCTGAGAATATTTGGATGAAATGCATCAATGCAAAATACAAATACATAATAGTTGACGTGTGTTAGATACAAAGCTTAATCTTTATTACCTATTAATTTCTTACTATATCCTTACTAACAAGTTTGCATACAATTTCTTGTTATGTTGTTGTGATTCTTTTGATTTAGTTTTTTAAGTTCTCCTTCTAAATTAAAGGTATTTTATAGAGCTTAGAATTTGCCTTTCTAAATCCCATATAGAAGATATGGGTAACGTGATGCATTGCTTCAACTTCTTGCATAACGGTTGTATCGAATTGACAATAAAGCATAACGGAAAATTAAATATTTCCTCGTTGTCATTTCATTTCTATATTCAATTGTATAGCAGTCTTAAATCCAGCTCGGATTAGGTGTATGAATGTCTCAAGTTCTACAAACTAGAGTCACAAAATAATTTTATGTTGCTTGAGTTAAAAGCGACTTGGATATGTAAGCGGTAATACTATATGCCTTAGCTCCAGCAAAACTTGTCGTCTGTGTAACTAAAGATTTATGAATTCAATTTCTTCGCATCTCACTGTAAATATAATAATGTTTGCTCGGATGAGAGAACGATTCTGTATAGAGGGATGAAATTGAAATTCATTCTTGCAAAGTGCATTGGATGCACAAGTATTTACGAGTCAACATACGATAGCAAGAGATTCGTATTATGTAGTATTCTGCCTCAAAAATTTAGAGCCTGTTTCCAATTTTATTATTATAAAATTTTCATTTACGTATATTTTTACCAAAAACTTGCACGATTTTGTACTTCTAATATGTTTTGTCATATATTTTTTCTTTGTAAGTCAAAGTCAATCATATTCGTAGTAATAAAATTTCAAAATAATACATTTTCATTGCAATACTACATACGAGTCCAGTCCATATGTGAGAGTAAATTACGTAATAAGGATATGAATAAGATCATAAAGGATAAATTAACGCTAACGTACACATAAAGGAGCGTCGATGGTCGTTACTTATTCCTGAACTATTTAAATTATTTTGGGCAAGAGACCTCTTTTCCAAAATAAACTGATACCTCAGACCCCCATAGCCAAATTACTTTAAAATCCTATCTCTTGTTCAACAAAATTGATACCAACTCATTCTTATAACAAGTTGGTACACGCAACACAACTTATACATTGTGTTTATTAATAAAGGTTGATTTTTAGACTTCATTAACCACTAAAACCAGTTTTTGTTTATATCGACCTCTGGGAAACAGATTTCAACCACAAAGGGTCAATATCAACTACTTTGGTAATCCTTATTTTAGAGAATTCTTATTAGTATTGCTAGCAAATTGACCTAGTCGCGTTCTAGCAGACCGCTATCTTCACAGTCAGTCAAAATGACGATTAAAGTCTTATATTTTAAAAAGATTCGCAAAAACAATATTATTATTATATGCAACTCTGATTAAATCTAAAACAGACTCGCTGTAAAATCAAATTAGACCTAGAACTCACTGAGTGCCGGATATTATTACACTAGTTTCAACAATACTTTCAAGTGGGGACTACGGCCCTATATCCCAGTTAAAGTCACCAGTAAACAACTATCAAAAGTTTACCGGCGCTCTGGCTAATTCTTTTAGTTCATCGGTCTCCGGGCACCAATAGGTGTAGTTTTATTCGAGTCCCCGCTTTCGGTTGGAATAGTTGGTTTTAATTTATTTATGCCTCAGTTCTTCGCCTACGATTGGTCAACAGATATAACTCTATTTGCTTAAATAGTTGTTAATAAACTTTTTTAATACATTTGCTGAAAAAGTAGACTCTCCATGTTTGTTTGTTTATGTAAAAAAGACTCTTATGAGTAAAGGATATTATAAAGTCAACGATTATTTGAATGATGCCAATGCCTGGTGTTAATTTTTCAGATAATGAATCGTGTTGTTATGTATAACTATTTGTTTAAACAAATATTATTTTTGGTAATAAGTAGTAAGAAGAGAACTAACACATTTAATCTTGTAATGGAAGTTGAGCTCAAACTTCTGCTGTGAGGTCAGCTTCCAATTGACGACTGTGTAACAATACAGGGAGAAAAAAATAGCCCTTGCTGGTTTTATTGCTGGTTTTTTCCAGTACAAGGTCTCCCGCCGTAGACTTGTGAACCAATGGCGTAGCTGCTTTGACGTTCAAAAGAGATTGTAACAATCCAATTTGAATAAAAGATATTGAATTTGAATTTGTTTAGCGTGCGGAAAGTTATTGTTTTCCGCAGTAGTGCTTTTTGTTTCGCTTCTGGCCCGCATATGGCCTCCAAATGCACGAAGGAGGTTTTAATTCGAAAAGTTTTCTGTATGAAATGAGTATTTTACAGAATACTATTAATACATGAATTACATTTAAATTAAACGCCACCGTGGAGCGGTTCAAGCGCGCGCGACGGTTAAAAATGTCGTTTGATGTACGTGTGGCTTCTACTCGATCCTTTTGTTGACCTAAGGTAAATGGTATCAAATTACTAATGTATTCAACTCTGAAGCGATGCCTGAAATTTTCGCGTAACTTTTGACAATAACGAAGTCTTAAATTTAACGCTTTGCCATCAATATCATCAATATCTGGTACGCTATATTCCGTAATAGGTTGAATAAACATTGAAGGGGTAATTGGCCTAAGTTCATCTTTGTTATTACTTATGTAGGTTAACGGTTTACTATTAATAGTGGCTTTACAATCGCAAAGTACAGTTTGTAATTCCATCAATGTCACCGACGCCCTTCCTAAGACTCTCTTCAACATTTCCTTCATAACTCCAACCATCCTCTCATAAAACCCTCCCCACCACGGAGCACCGGGAGGTATAAAATTCCATTTGATCCGAGCTACTGTAGAAAAGCAAAGAATCTTATTCCAGTCGACTAATTTGAGGCAGTTATGAAACCCCGTAAAATTTGTGCCATTGTCACTATAAATCTCTTTTACTCTGCCTCTACGTGCTACAAAACGGCGTAGACACATTATAAAATCGGCTGTTGACAATGATTCCGTCACCTCAAAATGAACAGCACGATATGTGGCGCATGTGAAGAGAACAACCCAGCACTTTAATCCTGTTCTTAACACCAGAGGACCAGCTAAGTCGACACCACTAATTTCGAACGCAGTACTAGCTTCAACGCGTTGTTTTGGTAAACTTGCCTTCTGCGTTTGTAAAGCTTTAGTCTTAAATCTTTTACAAATTATACAGTTTCTTACAACCTTCTTGACTAGCTTTCTTATACCAATAATCCATAGCGTTTCTCTTATGTTAGCCATTAACGTCTGCGTTCCAGCATGATTAAGTGTTCTATGTCGCTCTTCTACAAGTCGCTGAATTATAATGCAGCTTGATGGTAGAACTATAGGCGATTTGAAATCAAAACTTTCATTTGTAAGACCAAGTTTTGTTTCTAAACGTAATAACCCAAATTCATCCGTAAATGTCTGCATCTTCTCAATTTTAGTTTTATATATCGACTGAATAGCACGAAATAAAATCTTTTCAGAAAATTCAATTTCATCTAACGTAAGCTCCCTATTTTGACGATTCAATTTATATTTTAGACGTAAAATCCAACTAATCGTTCTTAATATTTTAATATATTTAGAAAAGTAAGTAAATCTATCTAAAAATGTAAAATCTTCTACAAGCATAACCTTAACAGTACTCTTTTTACGTTCTTCATTGACCTGCGTTATATCTACGGTAAGTTCCGATGATTCATTCTTCCGGTGGGTGGTATAGCCAGGCAGGACCTTGCCACCAGCGACTCTCCTAATATCTTTTGATACTGACCCTTCTTGATGGTAAGTCTGCAGGGTTCATATTGCCCGGTATGTGTCTCCATGCACTTATAGCCGAACATTCTTTTATTTCGCGAATCCTATTTGATACAAAAACGCTCCATTCCCCTTCACCTCGTAACCAAGATATAACCACAGTAGAATCGGTCCAATAATACACGGGACACTCAGGTAAGTTTAATGATTTTATTACACCTGTACTTAGTCTTGTAGCTAGAGTCGCGGCTAACAATTCTAAACGTGGTATAGTTATACTCTTTAGCGGCGTTACTCTAGATTTTGCCATTACAAAGCTTACATTTACCTCACTCTGATATTCTGAACGCAAAAATATACAGGTTGAATATGCGTTTCTACTGGCGTCACAGAAAACATGAAGGGAAACTACGCATCGAGATATTTCAACTTTGGTAAGCGTTCTAGGAATTTTTATTTCATTGATTAGATTTACATCTTTGAGCCAGTCTTGAAACTGTTTTCTTAATTCCACAGGTAAGTCATCATCCCATTTCAGTTTTTGCATCCATGCCCTTTGTAGCAAAATTTTTGGTATGATAGTAGCTGAACAACAAAGGCCTAATGGATCAAAAATTGATTGACTAAGTGAAAGTAATGAACGTTTAGTGATATGACCAGTTTCTGACTCGGGATCTATGATGATGTTAACATTACAGCTAATTGTGTCATTTTCGGTATTCCAAATTAAGCCTAATACCAGGCCCCCGTCACTCGCGCAATGCAGCGTTATAAATACCTACCGCTAAGTAGCGCGCCGGCGCGCTGACCGGCAGAGGGCCGCCGCCACCCGCCGCGCCGCACGCGAGACTATTATCGAATTTTGTATTTTTTTTTGTATTTATTTTTTTATTTTGTTTTTATTGTTTTTTTCCTTTATTTTACTGCTTTTTTGATTATTATATTAATTTGGTTTTTAATTTCTTTTAGTTTTTTATCAATTATTTTCTTTATTTATAATTTTCTTTTCAGAACTAAAAACGGGATTTTAATACCTAAATCGAATAATTTTCCGAAAATTTTCAGTTAAATGTTGATGCGAAAAAAGTACACAATAATTACACACAATAATTTTAATTTAATAAACTTGATTAACAATACGGTGGTTAATTTGTACTGTGAAGCTATTGGATGTCGTTGTTAAAAGACAAATAATTTTTTTAAAATATATGCACACTGCTAATTTAGAAGTAAATTATGAGGAATAATGTAATGATTAACACCAATCATGTATTTTACCATATTCTTGCAATATTAATTATTAAATACTCTGGGGCTTTCCTCGCAATCACTTTATTTAATTATAATCCTATGTATATCAATAAAATAATAACATTAAAGTTTTACTTAGACTATTTTGTTTATGTTCTTTGTACAACCCTTAAGTTTTCGCTCGATGACGCAATCACGCGGTGAACGCGGGAATCTCGACTCTCGGCGCGCGTTCATAGAGACCTTTTCTTCTTGCAGTGACTTTTGTCTGTCGGCTTTGGCTATTATTATTACAACGATTCGAGCGTTTCTATGGGAGTGATGTATCTGTTACGTAGTAACTATTATCTAATCTGTGCTAATACTGATACATTTTTTTGCAAATCATCAATAACTATAGGAGCTGTCACCCAACATCGAAGATCGAAACCGCCTAAATTCATAATATGTTTAGCTTCATCAATAAATTTCCTCATACAGTCTACAGATTTTACACTAGTTACGCAATTGTCAACGTAAAATGATTTTTTGAGCTTTGTTGATGTTTCTATAAATTGTGGAGGACTGTGGTCTAAATGGTAATTTATTGTCGCTGCTAAATGAAAGGGACTTGATCGTACTCCAAACACAACTCTACGATGGCGGTAAGTAGTAATTCCTTTACTTTTATCATTGATATCTGACCACCATAAAAACTTAAGATAATTGCGGTCTTCCTGATTAAGAGAAATCTGTAAAAATGCTTTTGCTATATCCGCAGTAACACCAATAGCTTCTTTTCGAAAATCAATAAGTAGTTCTGGTATTAGCTCTATTAAATTTGAACCCTTTTCTAGGCATGCATTTAATGACACACCGTTGCAGTCTTTTGCCGAAGCGTCAAATACTGGTCTTATCTTTGTAGTTTGGCTAGACTCCTTTAACACTGCATGATGAGGCAGAAACATACCACAACCATTATCAGTCTGATTTGGTGCTAACTCGATTATATTGAGCTTCAACCATTCCTGTAATACAGTATCGTAATCGCCTAATTTACCTAAAGATTCTAGACGTGTAGTAGTAGACATTAAACGTCTCTTAGCAATATGGTAATTAGATTGAGGCCGAGGCATATTTAAGCGCCAAGGCAGGCACACTTCATATCTATTCTCATTATTCATTATAATAGTTTTGTTAAAATTATCTAAAACTTCCTTTTCGTAATTTAACTTAGATAATTGTTCCGAAGGATTCCTAATTCCTAGAGATTCTAAGCTCCATAAGTCTGTTATGTCAATTTTAGCAAGAGATAGTAAAGTCGTAGTCATACTCACGAACGAACTGTAAACCTCAGTCATTGGTCCTTGAACCGTCCAGCCCAACTTAGTATTAACAGCAGTAAGATTGTTTTCTAAGTGTAAAACCTCTCCAATCAGCAAAAAACCTGAAAAGTCAGCACCAATTAATATGCCAATTTCGTCAGGACAGTTACTCGCATCAGATAAGGAAATGGATTTAAGATGAAGTTGCTTAATTACGGATGAAGTAACCCTAGGCAAGAAACCACATATTTGGTTTTGTTCTAAAACAGAAATAAAAAAATTGAAGTTATTTACAATACTAAATACAGGTAGATTATAAATAAAACGCTCCTCTGCTTTTGACTCTATACCACCAAATACGCAATGAGTAACAATTTCCTTTTTGGTGGGGTTCAATCCAAGTTTCTGCACTAAATCTTTCCTAACATACGATCGTTGAGATCCATTATCTAATAATGCCCTCCTACAAATCTCCTTTTCACCGTTACAAATTTTAACAACGAGAGTTTGAAGTAATGTCGTTGACTTTAGTTGACAGAGCATATTACTTGACCTTAAGTTATTTTCAGTAGTACTTACAATTTTCTTGTCACTATTAGAGACGTCATTTTTCTCGTAAAATTCAGAACACATTAATGTCATGTGACGTCTTTTGCAAAAAAGACATTTTGGAAAGCTTTTACATTTTTTGGTAATATGGTTCGATTTTAAACATACAGTACAAGCCTTTTTATTACGTAAAAAATCTTGCCTTTCTTTATACGTCATTTTAATAGCTTTATGGCATTCAGAGCTGGCATGCGAATTTTTATCACACCATATGCATGTTAAATTGACAGATTTCTTAGAAGTTTGAATACTATTTTCAGTTACAGAATTAGACAAGAAGCATGCGGTTGGCTGCTTAGAACCCGAAGAGGTGGAAGGTTGAACGAAACCTTCTCGTGCCATTAAAATTCTCTCTTCGGACTCCACTTCCTCTCTTAAAAACTGAATCAACTTACTCAAATCATCAATTCTTGTGTCGCTTCTGGCGCGAATACGATTCCATGTACGTAGAATATCTTCCGGCAACGCTGATTCAATCATTGGGAATAAAATCGAATCATACTTATCTTTTGCTACGCCTAAGGTCTCCAAAGCCTGCAAATGCGTTTGAAGGCTGTCGTAAAGAGATGGTAAATCATTTGCTTGTCCCCTTTGTCGCATTAATACTAAATTGAGCAAGCCTCGAACGTAGGTTTCTATAAGGAGGTCATTACGGGCAAAACGAGCTTTAAGCGCTTGTATAGCTTTGTGGTAGTTTTCTCCTGACGGGGGGTAAGCCTCTACTAATTGTCTAGCATTTGTACCAACCACCATAGCTTGCAGCAAAAATTGAAATTTATCGATGTCCTCTAAGTCATTGTCCTCGTGTATCTTCTTGAATTGCCCCCAAAATAGTAACCAATTCTTTATATTACCGTCAAATTTAACGAGTTCCAATTTCGGTATATTATTAATAATTCGTTTTTTCGCTATACTTCGAACATCAACTATGCTATGTGCTGAACTGACAGATGACTCTGCTGATCTTAGTGATGAATTGCTGGTAACTTTATGGATCGATGGTTTTGTTAAATTTCTATACCTGCTCTCCAGGTTTAACCATCGTTGCCGATATTCTAAAGCTTTATCTTGATCAGCCTGGAACGACATCTCATCAAAATTTTCGCTTTCACACAAAATATCGCGTATCGCAGACTCAATAGATAACATATTGTCGGCAATTTCTGAAAGCAAAGAAAAAGCGCCATCCAAAACATCGATGTTTTTGGATTCTATGGCCTTCGTCAATGCATCCGCAGCGATTGTGAAATCTCGTCGTTGTTGTGTACGTTTTCGTTTCAAGGAATCCATAGTTTAGTTTTCATCCGCTAAGAATACTATTAGTCCTGTCACGGTCGCCAATTGTCGCGAAATAAAAACGGTGATTCCAACGAATAATTATATTTAATTTACATACACTTGTTTCTTCATATATATCATATAAATAATTCTAAGAGAATGACACAAACAAGATTGACCATGTAACTAAGCAACCCGAAAAAAGACCAGGCGGCACAAAAAGTCTATGACAGTAAAGTAATCGGTGAACAACTGAACTTACAAAAAAAAAATACAGTCGAACATAAAACCATCTCTTTTTTTGAAGTCGGTTAAAATAGGAGAGTCAGAAAATTAAATTCTAAGCTTTTTGTGCGAAAATGCATCGTTTTTGAAAAATCTTAATACTTATTTGAATGTTGAAGTTAGTTTTTTGAAAAAATTATATCAGATATATTGAAAAAATAACACAAATGATGTAAGAAAGAATCAGCAATAATGTTAATTATGGGTGTACATTTTTTTTCACCACCTTGAACTGACTTGGATTACTTCAAATATAGTTGGTTAGGTTGTCATTTTTTATAAGACCACCCAGAATCGACTCTGGGCACCTCAAGCCCAGTTGCGGATGGGTTAAGTAATTTTTTTATGACCACCCAGAACCAACTTGGAGAACTTGAAACAGTTGGTTAGGTTAAGTTATTTTTTATGAGTATTTAGAACCAATTCCGGACAACTCAGACACAGTTTTGTCTCATTTTTAGAATTTATATTGATTGTTGTGTTTGTTGCAGGCTATAAATTTAGACTAGAACAAGTTTTTTTCAAAAACTATGACTTTCCGCATCTCCCACCTTTAAGGGGGACTTCCCCTCGTCTCCCCCAACTCCCCTCCAACCACCGACCCGAATTATATTGGATGTTTATCCTTTCTTCAGTCGAGGTTAAGTTTTGTAAAGTAAAAAAAACGACATAAATTGCATGGCGTTAACATTATATGTTAAAGACACAGTTTGAATTTATTTATCAATGATATTTCATACTCTACATTTTGCCTATAATAGGTCCGTTTCGAATATTACTGACATACGCAAATGAAGCACAAATTGCTTTTAGTCACTCAGCACCACAAAAGTCAATTGAATCGACACCAAAAGCTATAAAAGAAAGTCCTAACAATCATTTTCATTGCAAGTTTCCTCTGCCTCATTAAGCAATCAATAACACCGAACCAAGCAAACTGACAGTGGAAAAAATAGACCGAACTAAAGTTGGTTTTTAGAGTCAATCAAAAAGTTCCCACCCGGCGGCGAACCACCAAGGCGAATGAGTTAGCGAAATTGTTTACTTAGCCTTGTTCATAGAGCTGGTCTTGGTTTTTTTTTTGTTAAGGTGAGTGTATTTCTTAATGGCTGATGCCTCATCGTAGACTATTATCCTATGCCGATCTAGGTCCTATATATTTTATGTTTACTATAAGGATACATTTTGTTATATTTTATATTGGAAACCTTCATTAAAATCGTATAAATGAATTACAGCTACAGAAGTGAATTAAAACCATTTCAGGATTCAGAATTATAATATTAATTTTGAAATCCGTCATTCAAATAATTGGGTTTGTGAAAAAAATGTATGGGGGCTTAGAAAATTATCACAATTTCGCATTTTTAACGTGCGTCGCCATGACTATTATACATATGGTTATGATAACATGGATAGGTTTCGGCTTGATCGAGTATGACTCTGTACCAGGGTCGTTTGCCTGAGTACCTCCGTCTTGCTGTGTGTGTTTTGAAGGGTAAGATATGGTAGTGAAATTACTGGGTACCGTGACTTTACATCTTATGTCACAAGTTGGCAACGTACACTGTGGTTCTTGTGGGGGTTGCAGATTTGCAGCGTATCTTACAGGAGCCCCATGTACTTTAGGTGACAGTTACTACTTACCATCAGGTGGGCAGTATGTTTGTTTGCCAACTTAGTTGCATAAAAATGTACCAAGCACCTTGTATAAAGCGATTTAATAAAAAAGAGAGAGAGAGTTAAGGAGTGGGGGTTAGCTACGTCACAATTACGTATCACGTCAAGCGACGTCTTAAATCAATATAAAATATCATAAAAGTTTTTGATTGTTTAAAAAAATATCGAATATTATTTTAAAAATCTGTCTTCTTCCCTATTTGCTCGAGGAAGCTCGACGTTATCATTATGTAAACTTGATTTGAATGAGTTTCCTTATTAGTACAAAAATTGCTAGTCGTTTCTTGAAACAAGTGCCATTCGCAGCGACGTTAATGAAATTGCTCAAAAACGTTTCCGCTAACATTGGCAACTTCAGTTGAACAGAATTAATTGCTTTTTGTCTATAATATCAAAGAAAAATTTGAATTTATAGAGCGACACCGTATTCAATATAACATACGTTATATAACACTGTGGATGTTATAATTAGGAGTGAATAAAGTCTACTTTGGTTTAACAAAGTACAAAAAAAATCGATACAGTTGAAATTTCGTCAGGGCGGGTAAGAGCTCGGTGGTTCAACTGGTCAGGGGTCAGCACAGTATGTTAAAAGACGCGGGTTTAAATCCCGCCCGGGACAAAAAAAAATATTGTATTGATTGATTCATATTCTACTAATTCAGAATTTTTAAAGAAAATGCAATCACAAATATATAAAAAATATAGATTATATTATCTTTTATAATAAAAATCTCGTGTCATGATGTATGTCCGGGATAAACTCCGAAACTACTCAACCAATTTTAATGAAATTTGTCTGTAATATACTCGTAATTTGGTCCAATTTAAACAAAACGATTGTTTTTATCTCGATTGCTGACGTTAGTATTTGTTGTTGCGAATCAAATTGTGTGTAATCAAGAAATTTCACCTCTACTTTTGCCGTCAGATTCAGGTTGACCTTATGCTTCTCGATAAAAAATCGGCTACTACACTAAATCGTCTACAAGATAACATTTTCCGACAAAACATTGAAATCCGCCTGAGGTCAGTCCAATTCTGTCGAGCAAACGGCGGCGATAGGGGCTTCCTGTGATTATATTTGTGTGCCGACTTACCGCTTAATACGGCAAAAACAGGAAACTACAACCGGCGCCGCCCACCGATGTTCGCGGGGCTGGACTAAGGGGCCCACAATGTATTTATTGCTTAGAAACATATTCATTATAGTATCTATTACTAGCTGTGCTCGCGACTTCGTCCGCGTGGAATAGTAACTTTTGGCAGCATTTTGATTTTTGTAGGCAATTTTCTTAAGATCTTGATAAACGCCTATGTTATACCTTATATAATTAGCTATCTATTAGTGAAAGTCCCGTCAAAATTGGTCCAGCCGTTCCGGAGATTAGCGGGAACAAACAGACAGACATTTTTTTTTTAAATTGTGTTTTTGTTATTGGTACCCGATATACATTCATACCCATTTAGTAAAAACTTGTTATTTTGACATTACAAATAGACACTTCAATTTTATTTATTTGTATATTAGATGTATGGGATTAAGCAGTTTGTATAGGTATTATATATAGTATATACTCTATAGTTTATTTACAACTATACCTTCAATCTTCGTATTTGGACTCCACTTTCACTTACCATCTGGTGGAACGGAGTCATTTGATAAGCCCAATAATAAAATCTGCAAACAGTAAAATGTGTATGAAGCACTGTACATAAAAACAAACACACACGGTAAATTTCGTAGGAATCGGTTGAGCTGTTTAGGTGTTTTTGCGAGACTAACACACAGCGATTCATTTTTTATATATAAGACTAGTGGGCCCGGCAGACGTTGCCCTGCCCGATTCCAGCGCCACCTACCGGGTCCAACTGTACGTTAAAACCTTCCTTGGACCTATTCAAACACACACAGAAAATTTCGAAAAAATTGGTCAAGCCGTTTTTGAGTTTTAGTGAGACTAACACTCATTCATTTTTATATATAAGAAAGAAAGAAGAAGATAGGCTAATAATTATTAAATCACAAATAGAATTAATTATGCCTATAAATATAATAAAAGCCAAGATTTACTATGTTAAATGTAAATTAAACATGTTACATGATAAGCCTTGACCTATTTCATTTGAATAGCACAAAGATTAATAAGCTGGAAGTCACATACAAAATAATATGTGAGTCATCATAACTCACGTCTCAAATAAAATATTTGCCGATATCACGGAATATTTCATTTCCAACGCGATTCAATTGAAAATATTAAAATGATATGTGTAAGTAGGGATAAGCCATCAACAGCAAGCAGTTGAGCTTAAATATTTAAAGAGGTTGGTTTCTGTGGGTTATTATTATTGTTCCATTCAGCAAGCAGAGTTTTGCTTAAATATTTATAGAATTTGGTTTGGTTGTTATTGTTTCATTTTTTTGTTGAGATATTCACCTAGATACTTGAAACATTTTTTACAATTCCATAATTAACTCTCAAAACCTTTATTCTCCCGCGTTTTAAAAAATTGTGAGTTCATTATTTTAAAAAACGCATTTGAATTTTCGGATTACTGACTTGATAATTTATGGACTCAGCGTACAAACTTTTAGCCCCTCTTTCAACCCTTTCGAGCTATATTTTACTTGCAAAGTTTATGTCTTTCCCAGACACTTTTTTATCTCGACTCTATGTACGCAGAGTTTCATCAACAAGCGCTCGGCGATTTTGTCGGGTATTACGTGTATAACACTTATTATAATAGAGATCTCTTATTCTTATTTTAATGTTATTGATCGTGAAGGCAGACACATTTGTTCTTTTATTGGCGAACAGGCAATCTACCAGCAAAATAAGAAAATGTTATGCACGTTTTATGTGGAATAGATTAAATTATGGGAAAGAACTTCGTATAGGTCTATATCGAAAGTTAATGTTGTCAATGATATTATTATAATATGCGATAGAAGAAAAAACATTTTATTTGTTAATTTTGTTTATGTTGCGCATAGTACACGTAAATTTTATTTTCATTTTGAAGTTCTCTATAGTTTTTTAACTTAATTCACTATTTAATCTGTGTTTATATTACAAAAAAATGTTTATTTGAAAACACGTATTAAGTAAAAAGTTATAAAGACAAAACTTATTCTGCCGTTTTGTCCGTCTAAGTCCGTCACTGGCAAGCGATGTCTACCCTCAATTTGTAATTAAGTTTTTGTTCGCAGAACACCGGTGCTTTGTATTATTTTGAAACCAAACCTGACTTTCAGCGGATGTCGTCGTATAAACAAAAACTTTTAGGTCGTGCCTTAAACACAATGCTTAGTTTTGGCAAATTTAAAATAGTGGCTTTTATTTCACTTGTGATTATAGTCTATTCAAGCTAAGAAGGTCTCGATGACAGGTTGCATTTTTCCGTTTCATGCATACTAGTTTTCATGATTTAAAATATTATGTTTTAAAAATATAACTTATCTCTTTAGGGTATTTTTATCAAAAATGCAAATGTTTGGTACCTTATTTTGGCTCGACCACGGCCGGTGAAACCTGGTCGAAACGTCGGAGCCAAAATAAGGTACCAAACGCGTTTTAATCCCGTAAAAGTATTAGTAATTTAAAATGCAACGCGAAAGTTTAAAAGTGTGTAATGCAATAATTAATTCCGCATTGAATAAAAACAAGAATATCAGTCCAGTTTAATAAAATTATAATTCTGAAAAAATATTTGTTTAAAATTTACAAATAAAATATTTGTGTGAAGTAGGTATATGTCCCGATTCACGATTCAAATACATACTTAATTAAACAAATATTTTTTTTAGAATTATAAATTATATTTAACTGCACTGTCACTTATTCATGTTTCCATTTAATGTGGAATTAATTATTGCATTATTGATGAAAATATCCGAAGGAGATGTTATATATTGAAACATAACATTTTTAATCATGGAAACCAATTCGAACTGTCACCGAAACTTTCATATCTTGAATAGTTAATTTTATTTCACACTTATATCGTAAAATATGAACTCAGAAATAGTGGTCCAATGATATTTAGGCATTTTTCATTTGCTAGAGAAACTGTGAAAATAACTTTTTCATTGTAATACATTTTACTGCTAACTGGCATGGTGACAATGACCTTTAAGTTATTATAGTAAATTAGCTTGCTATATATATTGATCTGTGGTAAATAGAATCTGGCTAGCGAAACATGATAGTGACAATAATGGCCTTTGTAGCCATGGCCGGTAAAACCTTTGGGGAAAAAAAAATAGTGACAATAATATTTAGTTTTCTACGCATGGTCACACTTAATTTCTGTCAAAGTCAAATATCAATACATGACGTTTGGTAAATATCATTATTGTTTTTGTGATTTTAAAACCTTAAAACATTGAAAATAAAAATCCTATGAAAAGTGCAGCTAGGTAGCAAATACTTAACCTAATTGATGAATATAAACTGAAAATGGAACAAACGGTTTTATTAAGCTTGCCCTGTTTGTTTGGGTCAAATCTTGTAAGTTAAATTTGACCCACTTGCCCGTGTCCGATTGAGCTAAAATTTGGTATTCACCAGTTCCGATAACAATGCAATTATGTATAATTATTATTATCTTCAATTTCAATAAAACCGTTTAAGTAAAATAATTTTTACTAATAAAATTATTAAAAAAAAAATAATGTATACATGCTATTACGGAGGCCAGTGGTTAGTATAACAAATTATCTTCATCGTTTTGTATTTAAAATGGAATATTTGGAATCTGATTTTGATTACTATTCGTAATTATAAGCAAGGAAAAACTAAAAACACGCTTATTAACGGACGGTAAAATTAAAGCATCATACAACATTTCCTGTTTATGCTATTCACGGTTGAAGAGTTCCTCCGCAAAGGAGCCGACTCTGGGTGCACCGGCAACTACATAGATGGTACCAGATTATTGCATTGTTATACATGTGCAAAGTTCCAATTCGATACACCAATTAGAGAAGGTTTCAATTCGAGTTCTAAGATTCCATTACAAATTGTTCGTCGATCTAATAAAAGCGTGTTAATAAATGAACTATTAATCTTAAACTTTTATTTATTTCAACAATTTATTTCTTTATTTATCAAAAGTATCAAAACGTCTTTATCTCACTATTTACAGTAACACCAGTATTAGGTTTTATTGAATTTGCTGCCATTTTTCAGGATCATGTTTCGCTGGTCAGACTCTGTTTGACGTAGGTATTTGATAATGAGAACTATAACTAACGGACAAACAAATAGCGTGTGACATAGAAAAATAAGCTGTAGCAGTCCGAATTGCTCTTTTCGGTCATACAAAGTAAGCCTTAAATAGTCAATAAAAAGTGTATCATAACTAAAATATCTACATCATGACCCGTTACAAGAACTGTGTTAGCTTTAGTTCTCCATTAGTAATAAAGTAATGTCCAGAGCGACTGTTGTGTGATCCATTCAATATAAGTAGCTTGCAATTCAAAAGTCAAATACGTCAACGTCAGTGAGTGATAATTGACATCTTCCGACACGATCGTAGCTCGCTGTTTGACAATAATTCGCAATAATAATTATAAATAACATGAGCCAAAAAAGCTAAATGTTATATTATACAGCTTTATGGGCCAGACTCCATATATTCTGGAGCAACTACTTTGAGCAAACTCAAACTCAAAAATCTTTATTCAATATAGACCTTTACAGGTACTTATTGACGTCAACAAATTAAAATACTCAATTTAACCAATTAATTAATAAAAAAATGCAACAAATCAAGATAAGCTATGTATTATTGAAATCTTGTATGTATACATACAACCCAACCATAATGAAGATGTAGCAAATACAAGTATAATGAAAAAAAAAGTTGACTCTACACCTGCAGGCCAATTATGGATCTTTCATCGTATGACATGGTATAAATTTGAGAAAAAGAAGTCATGAATCATGAAATGCTGCATTTTGTATTACCGATCTCCAATGATATCATCACTATGGCATAATTTCAATGATGTCATCATTAAATAATGAACAAATGATAAAAAATCTGACCGGAAACCGTATTTTTCGTTTTGCACTATGATATCATTTGCAAAACCATGAGATCGGTAATAGGCCCTTTGTACGGAAATTGGGAGAGCCTTCTCGAGAAGAACAGGCAAGAAACTCGGAAGGTCTCGGAGCGTTGCTGCAGATAAAATATCGTGTTCAAGGCTTAAGAGCGCTTTCAGAATAGTGTTTTTTTTGAGTATACGGTCTTTCCGCATACGCGCTTCATTTCGCGCTTCAAAAAGCCCAATAGGCACTTATTCCGGTGTGTACGCTTAAATCGATGGCGAGTGTCAGTAGCAACATGGATGCCATCGACGAAACATTTCTTTTTGCGTTACATAAAATACGCCGTCGACTGAGAATGAAAGTGATGTATGTGAATGTGAAAGTGGTGCATGTGAACCAGAATCTGATGGCAAATGTACAGCTGATATTTCATACAAACAATGATTATATGTATAGTTATTAAAAATCTTTAAACCTCTATTGTTAATCAATAAATAATTAGCGATCTGATTTAGTTTTAAAGTGCGTAACGGAACCCTGTAGTACTGTGTACTTATACACAAATTAAAAAGCAGTTACATAAAAAAAAATTTTTTGGCCAAATAATGTCCACCATTAGTTTTTTTAAAATTACATACTATTACATAGAAACGATCGTATATCGATTCCGAAAATGCCCCTAAAAGGGTTCACTGGGTTTTTGTTACACGCAGTATATTATTAAAGATATAGACTTATTTTTATTATAGTCAATTCAGCTCTACATTAGCCATCACACTCTGGTACACGCGCTTCGAAAAACGAGGTTTTACGCCCGTATAAAACGTTAGTCTGAGAGTGCTCTAATAGCTGCCGCCCGCAATGAGCTTTTGATTCAATTTTTGCAAGTTGTTAGAATTGTCTGGGCGGGCGGGACGCACGCTGCGTGGTTGCGCGGCGGAATGTTGGTATATTTTGGTGCCATTTCATATTACGTCGACTAATTTTGATAACGAGGAATTAAAACACTCGTGTGATAGTATTAAAAGCCTTCACCAAGGCTCGGGTTTACAGTCGTGTTTTAATACCCCTTCTTACTTACTGCAACAGTTTCATAAACGGGTATAAAAGAGTTTTGGGTCTTTGCCGTACATTATACCGAAGCTGTGCTCGCGACTTAGTTCGCATGATGTACATTCTTTCCCGTTTTTGCAACATTTTTCATTGGTGCTCAGCTCCTATTAATCTAAGCGTGATGTTATATAGCCTAGCCTTTCTCGATAAATGGACTTTCCAAAAAAATTTTTTTTTTAATTTGAATCAGTAGGTAGTTCCTGAGATTAACGCGTTCAACCAAACAAACAATTAAACAAACTCTTCAGCTTTATATTATTATAAATAAATAATAGTATAGATAAATACAAATTGATGTTTAATAGAATCGCGCCCATAAAGTTTTCAGACAAAAATTTTCTTTGGTTATATTAATAAATAATAATATACTGTACGAAATAACTAAAATCTATGCTAATACTAAACACAATGTAACTTAAGGTTAAACACAAGGTACTATTGAGTTTAACCTTAAGTTACATTGTGTTTAAATGTAAAAAAATAACATAAATTACGCTTGGCACGTGCACTTCTAAGTCTTAAAATACTAGAAAATATTATTATGTTTTTTCATAAACAACCGAAAACATAGGATTACCTTATATGATCCCCGAAGTGCTACGTGAGTCTTTTAAAAACTTGAGATATACTTACACGATAAAAATATCTTACACTGTTTTAACGTGCGAGCTTGCACTCTGAATCGCAAGAACTCACGAGTTCAAAATATGTGTTAGTTTATAAAATGAAAGTATCTTAAGAGCTTTGGTGTTGCTTGCTGAATACTGAAACGTAGAAATATTATTTATATAACAGTACGTGCTTTCTGAACTTGGTAATGTTTTCATCTTTGAATTTTTCAATTTGATCAATTTTGTCGTTTGGGTTTGTGGTATAGGATGCGAATATCAGAAAAATTGTGTGGTGGTCATATGACATTTTTTATTTGATTATGGGTTAATTACTAAATAGCTATACCTACACTTGAACGCAATGAATTCGGGTTATAATAATCTAAATGATAGCTTAGTGAAATTGTAATATTAATTTGTTATTTAAAGCTGAGTGTGAACACAGCGTCGCAGTACCCATCATTGAACGCATCTGTACTTACTTTACTAATATTATAAAGCTGATTTTAGGTAGTTTGTTTTTAGGTAGTTGTGAGATATTTTCACGATGTAAAAATAACTTGTGCCATTCTCCAGGAAAACTTTATTTTTCTAAATTATCGATTTAACTGCTTTGTTGACTTTCAACAAGATTATTGTTTGCTTATCAACTTTAAAGAACATTAGCTTCTTTGAGGGAACGGAAACTTGGATTCGTCACCGTGGCACCCCCAGAGTGACCTCCGGGGGCGCTATGGGTCCGGAATGAAATGATACCTGCTCATTGATATTAATATAATAAAAATTGATCGCTAAATGTGTTGCTAAGCACAGAACTCGTGAACGAATGGACCTAATTGGGTGGTTTTATTATTCGTTGAAATCTAAGAAAATTCGGAGAGGAAAATTGCAAAAGCGCCCGAATAAACTTAAAAATAAATTCTTTACCTCATTCAAACGGTTGACGTGAGACATGTTCAACGAAAACATGAGATTTGGACGGAACGTCTGTTTAGTCTAGTTCATAATAAGAATGCGATTGAATACGGGTAATGCTATGCTACGGACTGAACATTTTCAAATAAATTCATTTGCCACTAAATAAGTAGGTGTAATGTTGTCCATATTCGCTATTCAAGATCAAATATCCATGTTAATTAAGTTAATTAATTGCTTGCTTCATTGATAGTTTTATTTGTCAAGACGTTTTTATTGTTTGTATATTCACTCAATTTCTTCAAATTGATGTAATGAATCAGGGCAATTTTATGACATTATCGCCCTCCCTACCTCCTTTCCCTTGGCCAAGTCGGTTTCCAGCAGTGGGCTGAGATGATGATGATGATTCACGTTGACATACATACATATATCAGATATAGTTTACGTTACGTATTGATGTTTATGTATTTACTAAATTCACTAGCATCCTTAAACGTTTATTGCCATAGAGTAAAAATGATTTGACGTCTGTGTAATAAATGCGCTCTTTTATAAAAAAGTCAAATCTTTTTTATCGGCAACGCAGCATAAGCGTTTGCATGCAGAAGCCCCATCCTAGAGGTTATCAATGTTCCCAGAGCCTGTGAGACGGTTCCTAAGTAAAGCACGCCGCGGCAAGTTTCTTTTGCCATATCCATAACTAGTATTATTTCATCGGTACCCCAACCAATTTAGCGGAGATTTTGTTATAATTCACTCAAAACATCACATGATATATGATGGGATTACGACTCAAATAACCGCCGCCATTAACCGATAATTATAAGCCGATAACGGATAATTATAAGTCGTCAGCCGTTATCCGCCTCTGTGGCCTAGGGGTTGAAACCACCGGGTGTTGATCGGGAGGTCCGGGGTTCAATTCCCCATGGGGGCAGAAATTTTTCTGTTGGGTTTGGCTGGTGGCAGGGCTTCTGAGTCCGCCTGGCTAGCTACCACAGTTTTACATAAGTTTGTCGCCATAATTACAATGTATGTCCCCAATAATTTTTATTTTTTTTGTAAATAAGTTAATTTTAATGGTTCAAATGCGTATACTCGGGCTACGTTATGGGTACATATATATTCGTTTAGTTGTCTGCCACTAACATCACGCTCTAATTTCTCATTCGAACCTAAAGTCGCAAAAATAAAATTTTCAAGAACTCTACAACAGCTTCAAAAATATCAAAGTCCCATACCAACTATTATTACACCTAATGACACTAGTTTCAAAAATATCAAAGTCCCATATATCTATCTATCTATCTGTTATTTGGGGGTGGCTGTGGGCGACGGGTAGCGACCCTCAGCGAGCCACTGCGACCTGTACAGATCTATTGTGGCTGACCCCTCTTTCAAAGGTCTCCAAATAGGCCTGTAGCGTTAAAATAGCCGATGACCTTTTTTGGAGACAGAGCCTTTGCCTCATGAGGTGGCAAACTAGGTCCGCCCAGAGCTCGGCTCCTTGTGTGGATGAGAGCATAGCATTCACAGAGGATGGTGTCTCGTCATCCTCACCACAGAATCTGCACATGGGGGCATTTGCTAATCCCATTCTGTGTAGATGCTTGTTGAGCTTACAGTGGCCAGTCAAGGCTCTAGTGAGAACCTTTAGTTGGCCTCCGCTCAGTTGGAGGTTTCGCATTGCGACCCTGGGTGAAAATTCCCTAATGAGCATTTTCGAGTGCAAAAGTCCTGGACTCTGAGCCCACTGGAGGCGGGCTTGTGTCTGTACCCACGAAATGCCACATGCTGGTTCTGGTCCTAGTCAAAGTCCCATACCAACTATTATTACACCTAATGACACTTGGGCGTGTAAAATAAGGGATAAAATATTCTTAAAAATGCTTGTCCCAACGTTATAAAAAGTACAAGCAATCGTATAAGGGACGTCTCTTACAGGTGTAGAGTCAACTTTTTTTTTCATTTAACTTGTATTTGCATACATCTTAATTATGGTTGAGATGTATATGTACATACATGGTTTAAATAATACATAGCTTATCTGGATTTGTTGCATTTTATAAATTAATTTATTGATTAAATAGAGTTTTGTAATTTGTTGACGTCAATAAGTGCCTGTAAAGGTCTATATTGAATAAAGATTTTTGAGTTTTGAGTTTTTGAGTTTCTTAGCATTAGCTTCATAAATATGTATTTGTTGTACATACAGGACCCTTCCTGAGTCGTTCCTCGGTTGTCGGGAGTTCAGGCCTCTATTTCATATCATGTCTGACAGATGCGACAGCTGTCAAAGGACATGTCAATTAGACAGTTTTTGCACCTGTCAGAGATGGTGAAATAGGGAGCAGGTGAAGCTCGTTTTCATCCTCGGCCTTATCGTCACTTACCATCAGGTTAAATGAAGGTCAAAAGCTTCCTTGTATTGTGTTTAAAAAAAGGATGAATAGTGTAACTTTTTGTATCAATCTAAGTAATCCTTATCCATACTCGGTCTGAAGCTAGGTTACTAGTCTATATAATTTGTGATCTGAGCTGTAGGGTTACTCTTGAACCAAATCCAATCGATCGGCATTGAGATTGTGATTTTTCGTGCGCTTATTTAGCAACACTAACGACAAAGTGGATCCGTACTTTGAGAAAATTAGATAGCACTGAGTTTGGTTCACTCAAAATCACCACAATACGGTTCTAATTTTGTGCCAATGTGGAAAAACAAGCGTACGAAAAATCACAATCTCAAAGTCGATCAATTGGAAAGAGTAGGCCTACTGGTCGTCTGTGGAATAGAAAATACAGTGTTTGTGAATAAATCAAGTTGAGAAATGGAACGCTTTTAGATGTTATTAATCAAAGAGCTTCCCAACGTATTCTATGAATAGGCTTTCAACCTATCGATCACCTCTCTACTTAAAATAAACCGTCACCAATAAATATAATAGGTAAGTATGTCAACTTAAGGTTTCATCAAAAATTTGAATTAATATTTTCTAATCTGATAATATTATAACTATATTAGCTGTGACCGCGAAATACGTTTCGCCATAATAATTTAAAAAAACACCTTTATTACTTAGGGGTATAAAAATAGTTTACGACCTATTCTCATATCTACCGAATATACTTACACAAAAAAAAAATCATAAAATCGTTCAAGCCGTTTCGGAGGAGTTTCGTCACAAACACTGTGACATTAGAATTTTATATGTAAAAGATCTAGGCAGTTGTCATAACCGATTTGTTTAATTTGCAAAATTATAGAAAAAAACAAATCAAATTGACCATTGACAAATTTTTCAAGGAACTAATAAAGGCAATGCTTTTCAACCCACCCGATAGCTACAGCCACCTTAGAGCATTTAAATGATCTAAGACAGCCACCCATAAACTTTTCAAACAGAATAATAAGCGCATTATGCTGAATGTACCTAACCACACCATCGTGATAACACATTATGTGCATTGTCGTGACACGTGTGGTGACGCAAATCATCATGTCACGAACAATGTAGTGGTAAACTGTTAGCGAAATATTATCGGGATACACGAATATTTGTGATAGTGTAGCCCCGCCGTTATGTCTTAAGATAATATCTTATACCAGTTGAGCACTCGCGCGAGTGTGCGCACGTGATGTAGTTTTTATCGAGTCGAGTGTGCCTCGAGGAAGCATTCGCACGAGGCTGGACTCTGAAGCAAAGGCTACACGAGTGCTAGCTAATCTCACGCTTGCATCCCCTGGTCTCGCCTCTTGTAGAGTTTGTACCCGACATTGAGAGGATCGGCGTCGGTGGCGCTGTAGACTCGGCCCTTGCCTTGCAATCGGGAGGTCCGGGGTTCGAGACCGTCATGTACCAATCTGTTTTTCGTTGCGAATTTCAGCGTCAGACAAATGATCATACAGATACACCTACGGTTAAGGAAAACATCGCGAGGCAACCTGCATATATCTGCGAAAAAATTCAATGGTGTATGTGTAGCCCAAACTCGATGGGGTTGTTTCGTTTTATTGCGGAGTTTCTATAGCCACCCTCGAGCTCCGGCATTAGATCAGCTCCATGCCATAATAATTTTGCATTGTCACGCGATATACATATGCACGCAAAATTTCAGCTTAATCCGAAACCGGAAAGTGGGTCAAAAACTTGCAAGATTTTATTACAGAGACAGGGACAGATGGAAGTTAATTAAAAGTAAAAATCATTTTTAAAAATAAATTTATATTAAAAACATTTTTAAAAACAAGCTTTTTAATGTTGTACTTGTCAATACGAATCTAACGAGCACAAACTCGATGGGGTTGTGTCGTTTTATTGCGGAGTCATGTCATAATAATAATTGCATTGTTATGTGATATATATGTATATATATATTTGCATGCAAAATTTCAGCTTAATCGGAAACCGGGAAATGGGTCAAATTTAATTTGCTAGATTTTATTACAGACACCGGAACAGGTGAACGTAAATAAAAGCTTGTAAAAATATTATGCTGTTATTTATGATATACTCATTTACATATTACCATAAGTAGAAATGAACGAGAAATTTTCTCCGTTATGTCATATCTAGCAGTACAACCAAACGGTATAATAGTTTCTATGACGTTAAATCTAAAATACTTTATCTCCCACTGTACATACTAGTAGCTTCAGACGTCATCAAACCAATTAAGCAAAATGAGCCGAGGGCCTATAGCGTCTGGGGTGAATAGTTAATTAGTTAAATATGTACAAAGCTATTCGCCAAGGCAGCTAGCGGCCGGGTGACGAACTTTACCAGGCCCTACCATGATCTCTTAGAGCAAGGTTAAACAATATTGAAACAGAGACACCGCTCTTGCTGCGTATAGCGCCATCCCGCTCTCAGTGCGGGATTAATATTGTTTCGAGCGATCATGGTTAGGAGACAGGGCCTACGATCCTAATCGAGTTACTATCGCAAGTTTATCCTTCATCAGTAGGCTATTCACTGTCGGTAATCCATTCAAGACAAATATAAGGTCTATACATGGTTTCTAGTTAAGTGAATTGAATGTCAATACACAACGTGTTTATAAAATTGCACAAAACCGAAATATAGTTTGTTCAGAATCGGGAGTAGAATCGATTCCGGTAATAAAAACGTTGGGTCAGATTTTACCCAAAATTAAATTTTCGACTACGCTGCTCCTAAAATTTACTCTGTCGTTTTTGTTATCGGTGGCGCACCGATAACCAAACTCCTCCGAAATGGCTTCAGCGATTTTTATGTTTTTTTTGTGTATATTCGATAGGTCTAAGAATAGGTCGTATACGCTATTTTATATACACCTAGGTGATAAGGATGGAAGTTTCCAGATTTTTTGAACAATTATTATGGCGAAACGTAGTTCGTGGGCCCAGCTACATAGTTACCTATAAATTCCGCTCTGACATACATTATCACACTAACTTCTGTCACATATTGCATAGTTTTTTTTGCACCGAAGTCACGGTATGCTGTGAGTATGTCGAAATCAACACGCTACAGTTATTTAAAATTACGAATCCTGAATAACTAATCTTACGTGTGCAGTTTAAGAGATCGATATTATTGTGATCCCTATTCTCATTGAGACATGTTTCTCATCATCACTACAGCTCATATACGTCCCCACTGAGGGGTACGAGCCGACCTTAACATGTTAGGGCGATTAGGCCTTAGTCAAACCACGCTGGCCCAGTGCGGATTGGTTGATATCACATACACCTTTGAATTACTTCGCAGGTGTATGCAGGTCTCCTCACGATGTTTTCTTTTACCGTAGGAGCGTCAGAAAAATGATCGTATGAAATTCGTGAAACGAAAACACATAGGTACGTGGCAGGATCGATCGTGGGCCTCCCGATTCTATTCGGGGCACAGTCCAGTGCCGTGACCACAGCGCCACTGACGCTCACATGAGAAATATGTTTTAAATCTAAAATCGACGCCATGGTTCTTAAGAACAGATTTTGCTATTTCTCATAGTTTCTGACTTCTCCCTACTGACCCATTTGGATTGATCACCCTGTATAATCTGCTAGCTGTGCCCGCGGACTATGTTTCGCCTTAAAAGTTCAAAGAAAAAAACTTAATCTACTTTCCCGCGGGAACTACTTACTTTTCCGGGATAATTAGTAACCTGTATATTAATCCCTGTCGTAATCCGTCTACCTACAAAATTTCATCCAAATCTATTCAGTAGTTTTGCGTGAAAGAGAAACATATATACTAGTACATCTATACTCACAAATCTATACAAATAAATAAAATTGAAGTGTCTGTTTGTAATGTCAAAATAACAAGTTTTTACTTAATGGGTATGAATGTATATCGGGTACCAATAACAAAAACACAATTAAAAAAATTTTTGTCTGTCTGTCTGTCTGTCTTTCTGTCTGTTTGTTCTCGCTAATCTCCGGAACGGCTGGACCGATTTTGACGGGACTTTCACTAATAGATAGCTAATTATATAAGATATAACATAGGCTATCAAGATCTTAAAAAAATTGCTGCAAATAGTTACTATTCCACGCAGACGAAGTCGCGGGCACAGCTAGTTACTTATAATATTAGTAAGGATTAGATGTTTTAGTTTATTTTTAGACGACAGCGTGTTGAACGCTTTACAGTATTCATGTAGTAAACAATCAAACAATCAAAACGCAAACTACTCGAATTAATAACATTAAGTCAACTGGTTGATTTGTTCCTTTAAATAGCGAATTAAGTGTAAATTCAGCAGTCCCAGTTCAATGGGAGTTGTCGGCGGTGGAACTCCTTTGAGACTCGGCCGTCCGTTCGCAAAGTGATGGATGGTTCGTTACATCTGAAGTTATTGCGTGAACAGCCCCCTAACCAGGATCGCCCAAAACAATATTGAAACCGCACTGAGGGCGGGATGGCGCTATACGCAGCAAGAGCGGTGTCTCTGTTTCAGTATTGTATAACTTTGCTATAAGCGATCATGGTAAGGCCCCAGATTCTCGGTTAAGTATTTGGGCAGCTTCAATGATTTCAAGTGGAAGATGTGATTGAAAATGAAAGTTTTTCGATCTTGCAACCGACAATGTCATATTTTTAAGGCTGAAAGGTTGTTGCTATTTCGTTTATTAAGGAACGAAATTTGTAATCTTGTTGAATTGAAGTCCTAATGCAAATATTTGTGGAGTCTTAATATTACTTACGACGAAACGAGAGTATAATTTGGAACATTTGATTTTTTATTATAAGAAGAGATTGGGGATTGGAGTCGCTCACGTCCGTAGGTTTTACCCTCGAGACCCTACACGTGATCCCCGGGTGGTGCTAATCGACTGACCAACTTCTGGTGGTAGGGCTTGAAAAACCCGACTGGCTAGCGACCACCGTGCGCATGATGTAAAACCCGTCAAGTGGCCATTTTTGTCCGCGTTTCGGGATCAGTCTGCGCACAGCCAGAGCTTGAGGGGTCGTTGCTGCGATTCGTATGGTTTGTGCGGGCTTCCGTTGACCCAGTGCCAGGTTGACTGCGTTGACCCTCCGCCCAGGAAGACCCGAAGAAACGGCTGTTCCGCTGGCCGCCCGTGGTATAGTACAGGGGCCCAAGCGGACCTAACCAGTCCGTGAGGCTGCCCCACCATGCCACGCATAATCTCGGGGTGGTCCGTCGTGCCGGTTGGTGACCGGACGGTGGGTCCCGGCGGCCACTTCCGGGGGGGTTCGGGGGCCCTTCCGTGCGGAGGGTCAGCGCAAATCAGCTGTCGGCTGTTCCCTGGCGAAACAGGCCTACACACATTAACTATGCGAAGCGCAGCAAGGACACCTCAGTTTCACGCCTCTCACTCCAATAATTATGGCAGCGCAAAATATTAAGACTGGTCGTACAGCGGTGCATTATCCCACCAAAACACCATTATTCGAGGTGGGGCTCGCTAACATCCGCGGGCTCCACTCTAACCTCTTAGCTGTCCACCACCATCTCGAGACAGCCCGTCCAGCAATGCTGTTTTTGACGGAGACGCAAATTATCTGCCCGGCCGATACAAGCTACCTTAATTACCCCGGCTACGCTCTTGAGGAGTCCTTCAAGGCGAAGGCTGGTGTTTGCTTGTTCGTCCGGGCGGACGTTTGCTGTCGTCGCCTGCGCTGTTTGGAGGAACCTTCCTTTTCCTTCCTTGCGGTACACGTCGATTTTGGCACTCATTGCCGTGTCTACGTCTGCGTCTACCGTTCCCATAGTGGTGACTTGGAGACAACTCGACTTTTTGAACATCTAAGTCGGGTGGCAGATGACGCGCAGGAGCGATTTCCTTCCGCCGAGCTGGTGTTTTTAGGGGACTTCAATGCTCACCACGAGTTGTGGTTAAGTTCCTCTAAAACTGACCATGCGGGTAGGACTGCCCACGCATTCGCTCTCACGCACGACCTGACACAATTGGTCACCCAGAACACCAGGGTACCAGATATTATCGGTCAAGCGCCCTCTTTATTGGACCTTCTGTTGACAAATCGCCCTGACGGATATCAGGTGGTGGTTCGAGCTCCACTAGGATCTTCGGATCACTGCCTGGTATCCGTCTCAGTGCCTCAGGCGTCACGACCGTCGCCTGTGGTTGCAGCACGCCGTCTGTGGCACTATGCGTCAGCAGATTGGGACGGTATGCGGGATTATTACGCATCTGTTCCTTGGTGGCAGCGCTGTTTCAATAGGATGGATCCGGACTCCTGCGCTACCTCTGTTGCTGACGAGATCATACTAGGAATGGAATATTATATTCCGCATTCCAATCTCGTCAGTAGAGGCAGACGTAACCTCTGGTTCAATCGCGAGTGCGCCTCTGCTGTTGAAAACAAACAGCTGGCTTACCGCGCTTGGATCAGAGGCCGAGCATCTAAGGATCCCAATACAAGCCTACTGAAAACAGCCTACAATAATGCCACCAAGTTATGTAAGAGGGCTTACATTAGAGCGGATGCTCAGCGCATTGCACAAGTGGGCCAGGAACTGCTATCGCACCCTACGGGTAGCCGTTCTTTTTGGCGCCTGGCCAAAGCTGTGCAATCAAACTTCTGCCAACCCTCGCTGCCACCGCTGAGACTTGCCGATGGCTCACTTGCTCATCAGCCGCAGGAGAAAGCCGACCTCCTGGCAAAACTCTTTGCGGCTCATTCCCGTGTCGATGACTGTGGTACACAACCTCCGAAACTGTCCCATTGTGGCAGCACCATGCCCGATATCCGTATCAGACAGCGTGATGTGCGGGCGGAGCTCCAGTCGATCGATACTCGAAAAGCAAGTGGACCAGACGGCATTCCTGCGATTGTTCTTAAGAAGTGTGCAGCGGAGTTGAGTCCGGTCCTTACGCGTCTATACCGTCTGTCGTTCTCTGCTGGTTGTGTGCCGAAATCTTGGAAAGAGGCCAATGTCCAGCCGGTTCCCAAAAAGGGAGATCGTTCTGATCCGGCTAACTATCGCCCTATAGCCGTCACTTCCATTTTGTGTAAAATCATGGAGAGGATCCTTAATACACAGCTGATCCGTTACCTGGAAGGTCACTCGTTACTTAATGACCGACAGTATGGGTTTCGTCCTAAACGGTCAACAGGTGACCTTCTAGCGTTCCTTTTGCACAAATGGGGTGAATCTATCGATAAGCGCGGCGAATCGGTGGCTATTAGTCTCGACATCGCCAAAGCTTTTGATAGAGTCTGGCACAAGGCTCTTCTTTCCAAGCTTCCGGCATACGGATTACCCGCGCAGTTCTGTACGTGGATTGCCAGCTTCCTCCACGAGCGTAGAATTCGCGTTGTCGTTGACGGCTGCGCTTCGCGGTTCGTGGCAGTGAACGCTGGTGTTCCGCAAGGCTCCGTTCTATCCCCTACATTGTTTCTTCTGCATATCAATGATATGCTTTCCTTGGGAGCTATACATTGCTATGCAGACGACAGTACAGTGCATGGGGGATATCACGGAGCCTCGGGGGCTGCTCGTGGTGATATTGGTAGGGAAAGGCAGAATCTTATCATTGAGCTCAACAGGACGCTGGACCTCGTCTCCGAATGGGGCTCCAACAATCTTGTTGAGTTCAATGCTAAGAAAACACAGGTGTGCGTGTTCTCGGCGAAAAGGTCACCTTTCCTCCCCCTTCCTTCTCTTCAGGGCACAACCCTTCACACACAGAGCAACATCACCTTGCTCGGAATGAACATTCGCTGCGATCTGAACCCCAGAGACTACATCGAATCCGTCATAACTACTGCCTCACGGAAACTCGGTGTCCTGAACAAGGTGCGTAGGTATTTTGCGCCGGACCAACTATGCTTGTTGTATAAAACTCAGGTTAGGTCTTGCGTGGAATATTGCTCGCACCTTTGGGACGGCTCCGCTCAGTACCTCCTCGATGCTCTGGACAGATTGCAGCGTCGCGCTATTCGCATAATTGGCGATGTAGAGGCAACTAACACCCTCGAGCCTCTACAACTTCGTCGTGACATCGCCTCTCTTAGCGCCTTTTACCGAATGTTCCATGGGGAATGCTCTGAGGAGCTCTTTAACCTTATCCCTCCCTCTCCATTCCTTAACAGAAACACGCGTAAGGGCCTTCGGAGTCATCCGTACACTGTGTCCTCCTTTTCACACCGTACCAAGAAATTCCAAGATTCCTTCTTCTGTCGTTCATCCCACACTTGGAATTCTCTACCTGCGCACTTGTTTCCTCCATCCTACAACATGGGTTCCTTCAAAAGAGGCGTGAAAAAGCATCTTTTGGGCCGGCAAGAGGCGGGCAGGTAGGAGAGTGGATGTCGTCCCTACTCTATCTGTCAACTCATTTGGGCCTCTTTCACCGCTTAACATCAGGCGGGAGGAGGTCATTTGCCGGGCCATCCATAAAAAAAAAAAAAAAAAAAAGACGTGGATTGCAAAACTTTTTCTACATGCTTTTATATTAATTTTATACATTTTTGTATATTTATTTAATGGCCTTCGTGCTGTAGTGTTTGGTTAATGTGTGCCTGTGTTAATCTAGAGGTAGAGAGGGCTCGATTTTCCATTAGGACAGAAGTTTTCTACTTGGTTTGATTGGTGGTTGGGCTTCTGAGAAACGCGCATGGCTAGCTCCCACAGCCCTATGTTTGTAATAATAATGTTCAATTCAATTCAATCAGCCTATCGCAGTCCACTGCTGGACATAGGACTCTCCCAATCTGGGCCACAACACTCTGTCCTCCGCCTTCCGCATCCAGTCCATCTCCGTTGCCTTCTTTAGGTAATCGGTCCACCTGGCTGCAAGACGTCCTACACTATGTTTGCCCGGTCTCCACTTTAGGACACGTCTGCTCCAACGGCCATGGGTTGACAGACGTGGCCAACCCACTGCCACTTTAATTTGCTTATTCTGCGAGCTATGTCGGTGACTTCAGTTCTTTTCCGGATCCATCGTAGCGGTGTCTTAACCCGTCGAGACTCAGGCGTACTCATATGATGACACGAAAAAAAAGAGATCTCAGCACCTCGACATATCGCCAATCGATTCAGCATCGCTGCAGGCTGTCCAGAACCGCCCTGGTTTCGATGGAGTCGAAGGCTTTCAGATAATAATAAATAACTAATCTTACGTGTGCAGTTTAGTGATCGATATTCTCATTGAGACTTGTTACTCAGTCAAGTCAAAGTCAGCAAAGGTTGTCGTAAAGTTTGTTAATAGTATCGATGTGTTCCGAAAATACCAGGCAAGAGAGCTGGTTCCTCAGTTGTTTCAATATTTAACACGTGCTAATCAGGTTGTCAGTTTTTTCAGTGAACTTTAAAAATTGATCGATATATTCCATTTTTGTCAATATAAATGTTATAATCGTGTGAATAGTTAACACAAAACGAATGCGAAACATTTGACAGTTAGCGGTAGGCCGATGCGCTGTATTTAAAGCACTCGAGAAATGTTCAACAAAGGATTTTCTGTAGGGAGCAAAATTTCCATCGTCATAATAAAATATTCAAAGAATTCTGCTTAGCGAACAACACTGTGCTATATTATGAAAGCCTCTTTGGGGCACCGGGCATTGCTCGAACACTCTCAGGCGAATTTGAGTATTTCGGAATGACGCTTGTCGCTTTTGGCGTCAACCACTTCATACCTACTCGAGACGTAAGCTTTTGTTTAACAAACCGAAGAGGCGGGGTTGTTAATAAAGCGGTTCGTTTGGTAGCAGCAAACGAAAGAAGTTTTGCCCCTCTCCATAGATTAAACACGTCGTGGCAATTAATTTTTGTTTATTCGATATTACGTTGTTATTGAATGGGGCGACTGGGTCTTCAAAAGGAATTTTATTTTGTTTCTGTGTCAGCATTCGCGATGTCGAATGGTACCTTTCTTGGTTTACATTATCTTAATAAAAATAGCACCCTATTTTTAAGCGTAGGTAGGTATTTAGAAGCATACATTTAGCAAATGTGCTATGCTTTTTCTTTTATCTAGTGCGTATTATTACGTGCTATATAAATTGACAAATTAATCAAAATATTAAATTTTCATGAAATCTGTAAATATTGTAAATGTACCTAGATACATAGAAAAGTCACAATAAGTAAAGGTAACTTTGCCTTAACAAATTTAAAAAAAAATGATATTGTTGAAATGTAACACGGAAACAGGTAAACCCAAGGCCAAGGTATTGAAGACTTTTTGTCTCACGTACTCATCTAACTTCAAGAGGTAGACTTAACACATCTCCCCCCCCCCCCCCCCATAAAGCTGTAAAACTAAATGTTTGAGTTCTCATTGCCAAATGTAAGGAAAGAAAAACTATTAAAGAACTATTGAAGAAATTGTTAATTTATCGACTGTAGACAAAAAATTTGAGGCTCGTTTGTGGGAAAATATAGAACTTTTCACAAATGAGATACAGAGAGGTTATGTTTTGCCTTTTCATATGTTAAAAGCGCAACATATCAGTGAAGTCACAGTTCAATAATATACGTAGGTATAACTTGAAACGTAAATATAAAATTGGACTCTATTAACTGAACACACAAACCCAATCTACACGTCTCGGTCAGTTATAACACAAAATTGGGTTAATACCGAGAATTAGGAAGGATAAGGGTCGGCTGTTTTCTTGTAGGGATCAATGGGCCCAGTGATTTCCGATCGGTGGCCATCATTTTCCGGCGCTTGCGGGAATACGGGCCCAGTGAACGGCGTGAGATAGTAAAATAGCTCGCGAGTAATGAAAATAAGCGTTCATTCGCAAAGTAGATTTTAGTTTGTTTTGTCGAAATAAACATCAGCTTTAAAAAATAATAATGTGATTTATTCAACATACTTTTTTTTCGTTAGAGTAACATTTTGGTTTCTGGAAAAGACAATAAATACGAGTAGCTTAGGAGGTAGCAGTTCATCTGACTAGCCCCTTTTCCACAAAGATATAAAATTTTCATATCATTATTTTATAATCATAATTCATTACCGGTTCATTAAGAATGTACACGTCATCATTCCTTATGGTATTGAAAACATAAAAAAACTCGATTGCATTAAAAGAAAATATTTATTGAATTAAATCCGAAAGGAAAAAAAGTACCGTTGTATAAGATTCTAGGAGACGGGAAATAGCATAGTGAGTCCATATAGGTAGCATAGTGAGTCGATGTGAATTTTTCGCAATATGGCTTCTAGTTGTCGCCATATTGATTTATTATTACTGTCGTATCCTTAGTGGCACTCGCACGAACGATTGACGTATGAATCATCGAAATCTGTTCACGCAACAATAGTTATTTGTTTAACAAGTGAGTAAAGTTGATTTTTGCTGCGAGTGCCGACTTTTAAATCACGTACAAGCGAAGAGTAGTCTAGAATTGAATCACGAGCGTAGCGAGTGATTCTAATATAGACGACTGAGCACAGTTAGTGATTCAAAGGCGCAAGACATAAAATAAAATTTCTTGTGAAACATACAACTTTTCACCTCTTCCAGCAAAAAAGCGTTATGGGTCATCTTTGGGTAAAAAAATCAATTACGAAAATTATCAACAATATGTTTATTACAGTCAACAAACCTAACTAAATCAACAATATTAAAACATGAAAGTTAAATTACTGCAATTTGTTAGATTAATTTTTTTATAATTTATGAAATATGACTAAGGCACTGTCTCAGAATAAGTTACAGCACCTTTTGAAACTCTCCAATCATTCAGTAATTCGTATATGCCTTATGGCTATTTTACACAAGGCGAGTTGGCATGTGAGTCAGCCTGCCGAGTAGCTGCAGTGCAGTAACTCCCACCGTGTGGACGCATCGTACGAGTTACTCGCACATGCTAGTTGGATATAGTAGCTCGCATGCGAAGCTACTTCAACATCTTTTGTTTTAACTCGCCTGATTCCGTGCTAGTAGCTCGCACATTATTATTCAGTGTCCCGTCCCCCATTCGAGCCAATATTAGTCATAACATCCCCCGTTCTTGCCAACTTACGTGCCGCCAACTCTACTACTATTGAATAAAAGTGACGATAAGTGGAGAGGACTTGCGTTAGGTAAAATTCAATCCAGTGTTTTGCGCCTTTTCTAAAAGTTGCTCCGCAATCGCCGATTGCGTCGTCGTCGGAACAAACGTCGGACACAAATAAGGCCCAAAACGCGTTTTAATCCCGTAAAAGTTTTAGTATACGTAGTATCTCTCCTTAGTCTGTGGGTGTTGTCAAAATATATGGGAACGGAAACGAACGTCGAAAATAGCGCGATTGCCCCTCTGTTCTGTAAAGTTTTGCCAGACTAGAAACTTACGTTTGATTCTCATTTCAAAACAACAAGTACGTCTATTTATTATTTTTAAACAAGAATTACTTGAATTATTAAATGCAATTATTGATGTTTTGTCTCATTCTAATCAACTGGAGGGAGACTCTGTACTAGGGTCATTTGCTTAGGTACCTCCGTCTTAGCTATTTCTGCCGCAAAGCAGCAGTGCTTGCATTGCTGTGTTCCGGTTTGAAGGGTAAGATATTAAGGCAGTGAAATTACTGGGTACTGTAACTTTACATCTGGTGTCACAAGTTGGCAACGTACACCGTGGTTCTTGCGGGGGTTGCAGTTTTGCTGCGAATCTCACAGGAGCTACATGTATTCTAGACGACTGTTACCACTTACCATCAGGTGGGCAGATTGCTTGTTTACCAACTTTCTGCAATAAAAAAAAACTGAGTGAAAAAAAAGAGAGGAATTTTATTTAATTTTTTATTTTATTCGTGAATGTACCTATGTGTGTGGATACTATGTGCCTACTGGTATTTTGAAACGTGTCCGCGAATCACAGCCTTGAGTTTAACCGCATCGTTTCAGCTAGTTGCCCTTTCAAACCGGAGGCACACAATTCAGATATTTGCATTCTAGCATGCGCACCGGATAGAACTCACATTAGCCGTTATCAAATAGGTAGTTTAATCAACTTGTTGGACTTGATTTTAGTATTAACAAATTATGTGCTAACTCGTCTTTGTCTCCCTCAACTCACTTTTCATTCTAATGCATTTCATACATTTGTCTATATTACTTGTAGTATACTTGAGGTATAAGAATGAGAAATGAGTTTGCTTTCTGTGGCTCAGAGAATTAATAAAAATTAGTTCAGGAATTTATCTACAGCACTCAAGAAAGTATGTACCTTATCCATGAAAACGTAACAAATGGACATACCATCTAGTTTCCGAATTTATATATTAGTCAAGATAACTGTTTTAGCTTTGTTGGTAGATTCAACATTTATGAGCGCAATTGTTTTACTTTGAATGTAATGAATTTATGATCCGCGGCCTAAGCTGACAAAAAGGGCGAATTAACACAATTTTACATGAGCTCCGTTATGAAATTACTGCGTCGAAGCCGCGCGGGATGAAATTTTATTACATCCTTGAGTTAAGTGTTAGTATACAGGATGGATTTTTAAGATGGGATTTAAAGGGCAGGTACATTTTATTTATTATTTTATTACAATAACATGTTTAAGCTTATGGTGGTTAACACAGGTGCAAACATAAACTTTTGCAAGTTTTACCGTGCACCAGAGTCGTCAATTGGGAAAAATTTTACATTAATGGGAAAAAAAATAATATTACTAGAAATTATGGTTGATACGCCATACTACTCTTAACTTATGAACATTAATTTTTTTATACAGCTATTATATGATTATAAACCCATAAATACAGAGACATCATACCTTTTATCCATACATCCATATATTATACAGCCACTCCACAGAGCCGTGACATCCACTCTGTGTCATAAAAACTCAAACAATATGGAACTATTTATTACAAATGAATGCTAATAACGAAAACTATTCTACTACATTACTGTAACATTAAGTAAATGCGTACAGGTACTATTTTTTTATATAAAGTAAAGTAACCAAAAAAAAAATCATCTACCCTATTAACAATTGTTGTGTCTGCGATCGAAGCCCGAAGGCAATGAATATGTTTGTCTGATTCGCTATCACAGAACCAACGCATATTGCCTCCTTGTTGACAAAAATGCAATAACGTGTATTATACAGTGTGACCCTAGTTTGATCTTATTTAACGTTGGTTTTATTCAATACTTATTTGTTCATAAAATCATATATAATTATAAATGAACATTAACCGTTATAGTTACAAGAAAACATTGTTAGGCAACCATCCATAACTTTTTAAGATATTCTGATCTGCATTCACAGATTTTGGAAAAAAGTTACAGTCTACAAAAAAAATGCTGAGATAGCAAAAAAAAATTTTTATGCCTATCGATCCTATTTCATGTAGGGATCAAAAGACTCTATGGGACCATTTAAGTTATGAGTACTAGAAACGACAGAAATCGCCAAAAACATTTCCCATACATTTTGTACGGAAAATCCTCGGATCCTATTTCTTACGGTGATCTCTCTATGAATCCTATTTCTTACTTTTAAGGGAAACTGTAATTTAAATAAATACTAAATTAAATCATTTAAACATGTATTCGAACCACTTTCTTCTAGATTCGTCAAAAGGTTTTTAATTACCATGCTTGTTGGTACTTGGTACATGTCTAGTTGGGTACTTATTTGCGTACCACACTAATGCAGCTCTCACGTTTCTATTATTTACAAAATATGCTTCAATTAAGTCTAAAAATTCGCGATTAGAAGACATTTTTGATAAATCTAGAATTTTGTCAGCGCAAACACAAGAATGACGTGAAATTATTTGAAATAAATTCGAAATTTGAAAGTAATAATTTCATTTTGCTTACATTTTTTCAGCCAGTCCTTCCAAAAAGAAAAAGTTTGGCCAGTGTAGTGCAGATAGATTAGATATTTTTGTGTTTGTTTAAAAATACATGTTTAAATGATTTAATTTAGTATTTATTTAAATAACAGTTTTCCTTATAAGTAAAAAAATAGGATTCATAGAGAGATCATCGTAAGAAATAGGAGCCGAGGATTTTCCGTACAAAATGTATGGGAAAAGTTTTTGGCGATTTCTGTCATTTCTAGTACTCATACCTTAAATGGTCCCATAGAGTCTTTTGATCCCTACATGAAATGGGATCGATAGGCATAAAAAATTTTTTTTGCTATCTCAGCATTTTTTTTGTTGACTGTAATTTTTTTCCAAAATCTGTGAATGCAGATTAGAATATCTTAAAAAGTTATGGATGGTTGCCTAACAATGTTTTCTTGTAACTATAATGGTTAATGTACATGCCCTTTAAATCCCATCTCAAAAATCCCTCCTGTATAGTTACGAAGTTTTCTCGAATATTCCAACGTTATCGCAACTACATAGTTCTTTGCCACTATATGTTTATTTAATTTCTTTTAATTAGAAATTGAATAATGATGTGTGCGTTTGTGTGTATAAAATTGATTTTGGCAACGAAGAATCAAATATTAGCTTTTTTCTCAACTCTATTCAAAACAAATAGGTACCTACCACATACAGTGGTGGTCACATAATTAAAGACACCCTTGATGTTGACCACATACAACAAAGTAAATGATATTTAGATACCCAAGATAGGCATAAATTCCATTTGAATTGTTATTTTATGTACACCGACATCGTATTTTTTAAAATGAGAATAACAAAAAAGCTATATTAACAATAGTTTAGTATTATTTCCTTTTTCAAAAGTAACACAAACTTTTTCGATACATATGTAGCTGGTCAACTAATTAAAGACAGTGCGTATTTCATGTTCTAAATTTAAGATAAAAATAACGGGAGAACTTTTATTTTTTCCATTATGCCGCGAATTTTTGTGACACGGAAGAACTAGCTTAGTTTTAACATTGCTTTAAGTTTTATTGTGAAATTTAAACTGAATTAGTATGAGAAAAAGCAAAAGTTGCGATCCTTCTACAAGGAAGATAATTCTCAATTTTTATGACAAAGGTTGGTCGTATAGGAAAATTGCAGACCACTTGCGATGCTCTAATGATATGGTTATAAATGCTATCCGGCATTTTAAGAAGTTTAATATGACGGAAAATGTGCCTAGGAAACCTAGACCGAGAAAAACAGCCCCGCGAGAAGACTCAAGAATAGCATTGTTGGCTAAAAAAGACCCCTTCATAGGATCAGAGGTTATTCGCTTAGAAGTATTTAGTGCAGAGGGGCTTAGAGGAGTTTCTGCAAGAACGGTTTGAAGGTTTATGTGAGGCTGACTTGTTTCGAAGAATTTCTCGTAAGGTCCCACTTTTGAAGAAAGAGAATATCAGAGCAAGATTACAATTTGCCAAAAAATATGCACATTGGACAGAACGACAGTGGAAAAATGTGTTGTTTTCCGACGAAACTAAGATTAATATGATTAACTCTGATGGAAAAGTTTACGTGAGGCGTCCTCCAAAAAAAGAAATGGATGCAAAGTACACAAAGAAAACAGTCAAACATGGAGGGGGTAATATCAAAGTTTGGGGATGTTTTTCTGGTCACGGCGTGGGACCTATTAAAAAAATAGAAGGTAACATGGATAAATTTCAATAAATGAATATTTTAGAAGAAACCATGTTACCTTATGCCGATGATCATTTGCCGGTAATATGGACTTTTCAACACGATAACGATCCCAAGCACACTTCAGCAGTGGTCAAAGAATTTCTTAGAAGCCAATCAGTAACCGTTTTAGATTGGCCGCCGTACAGTCCTGACATTAACCCGATCGAAAACTTGTGGTCCCGTGTAAAGAAAATAGTGGCAAAAAAACGTACAAGTAACGTGCATCAACTTTACACGACATTTAAAAGGCATGGGAGCAGATTTCAGTTGCAATCTGCAATAATTTGATCGCTTCAATGCCTAGGCGGTATCAAGCTGTCATTGCTGCTAAAGGACATGCAAGAAAATATTAATAACTTGGATTTATATTTTTATAATACATCCAAAATGTATTATAATCAAGTTCATTTCCATATTTACAATATTTATTTTTTTATAGTTACTTAATTTGTGTGTCTTTAATTAGTTGGCCAAGTCTCTGTATTCGTTCATACTGTTTGCAATAACGTTTAAAATTTAAATATAATAAAATTTAAAATACGACATCTTTGTTCTATTTATTTCATTTCAAACATTTCATGATAACCGTAAGCATAATTTAAATAATATTGCATGCTCCTATTGCATTGTAATAAAAAAAAATATGCGGTAGGTAAAGTTTGAAAACTTAATATCCTCACAATGTCTTAAATTATGTGTCCACCACTGTATATACCCCGTATGGGTTTATATGTTGCGCGATGGAACTCGCAACACCCACCCATTTAAACACAGAATTATACACAGAAGAGCGACAAATGAAAAAGAAATGTTAATTCACCAGATCACACCTGTTTTTGCCACAAATAAGAAGAATAAAGTAGCCCTTCATTGCCATTCAACAATCTTATTATATATAAAAATGAATCGCAAAATGTGTTGGTAAGCGCAAATCTCAGAAACTACTGGTTCGAATTGAGAAACTCTTTTACCATTAGAATGCTACATTGTCCCTGATGGTTATAGGCTATATTATAATTTATACCGCGGAAAATAATTCTTTCCTATGGGAAAATTCGATAACTACTGGGCCGATTTTAAAAATTCTTTCACCATTAGAAAGCTACATCCTTCGTGAGTAACATAGGCTATATTTCCCACGGGAAAAATATGACGGGAATACCACGGGAAAAATATGACGGGAAATCTATCGTAAGGCGAAACGAAGTTCGCGGGCACAGCTAGTTTTTTCATAAAATTCTCCGAAAGGGTATTCAGTATACTCAGCAACATGTATTCAAGCTGAAAAACGGAGTGTTTCCACCAGAGATTTGCGAGGATGTTACGTGATCCGAGGTACAGTCGAAGAAGTTGGCGATCGATCACTTTAGCCGAGAATAGTTTGCACCCATTTCCGTGACTTATCACATAACTTATACCAACATTAATTCCGTGCGTCAATTATTTTCACCCAAAAGTGGCCGATCGTCAACATCCTTGACATATAGCTAAGTAACTAAAATGTAAATGGGTGTACAATATGTTGAGCAAGCACGTTATGAACGCTTTTTTATATGAGACCGCTTTAAGCCGAGAATAGCTTACACCCATTTCGATGATTTAACAGATAACGTCTTATACAAACATTATTTTAGCACGCAGGGGATTCTCGTCCAAAAGTGGTCAATCGCCAACTTCCTTAACTAGCTAGAAAGTGAAATGGTGTACAAATGTGTTGAGTGAGCACGTAATGAACTCTTTTTTAACCGACTTCAAAAAAGGAAGAGGTTCTCAATTCGATGCGTATGTTTTTTTTTGTGTGTGTATGTTACGCGATTACTCCGCCAATTGTGGACCGATTTTCAAAATTCTTTTTGTATTCGATAGAGGACTCTTAGGGTGGTCCCAAGGTCACTAAAGTCAGGATCTGATGATGGGATCCCATGAAAATTGAGGGAAACGCTAATTAAATACCAGCTCACCGAAGGTGAGCTTGTATTTAATTAGGGTTTCTTTCACTTCTTTCACATTCACCAAAAAGTTAAAAATAAAAAATATTTTACAAAAAATAAAAACCGACTTCAAAAACACTGAAAAGTTAAAAATAATATAAGAATAGGTTCAGACAACATCACACTTCTATATTGAAGTCGGTGACCAATTTCAAGATTTTCTAGGAGATCATCATCGTTTGGCATCGACTTCAATATAGAAGTGTGATGTTGTCTGTACCTATTCTTATATTATTTTTAAATTTGCCAGAGATGTGTTCAGAGAGTACGTAGGGGACTCTTTTTCTATATGAGGGCAGGATGCGGTGCGGTGGGAGCGGATGTAGCGCGAGTTTCTGTCTATCGCACACATGTCTTGTACACATTTCTCGATTGCGTCCTCCGTATATGTATATTATTTACTTTCTCATATCAGAGGAAGATGGAGTACTAGAACCATCTGGGCGGGTACCACTATCATGCCTATTTCTGCCGCCAAGCTGCAGACCCGGTTTGAAGGGTATAGGGAATAAAAGGAACGTCTTACATCATAAGGTGGGGGTTAGCAATGTTGACTGTGGTCAGTCCTATGATGGGTAAACAAGATACGAAACATCTCAAGCTCCTCCGTGCTTCGGAAGGCACGTTAAACAGTGGGTCCTGCCCCTGATATCGCCCCGGTCGTGTCCGCTAACCGTCCCATCGCGCTAGGCGGGTGAAGTTACAGAGAGTGCACTGGCGTTTGCACAGTCACTTGTGCCTATAATGTCTCCTGCGCAGATGACTGGCCGCCGTGACCGAGTAACGGTTCGGAGGACATTTATATTGTTGCCTTGTAGGGTTTCTATATCTGCACATCTTACAGAAGCTACAAGTAATATACTGTATGTATTATATATTGATAGCCACCTTCGTTGTATTTAAAAAAGTGCCAAAACTTTGAAACTCGTAAAATGGCGTGATACTATTGTTCCATTGTGTTCTCGCTCATGGCTCAGTTTCCTAACATCGGCCAACCCTCACGGCTGTATGTTTGCACGAACGCACTTGTCGGGTCGATATTTCCCACGATACACAATGCGAATGTGACGTCAAAATATGGCTAAATTGATACACTAGGCTCCGTCGTCTTATATAATTATTTAAAAAAATGTGAAGGAAAGTATCGACATGGCAGGAAAATATGTTATCTATCTCCGCGTTACTAAGGGCAGCTATACCGGGTTATTTTTCCAGCAGGAGCCAAATTTTGTGTGCTTGTTTAGACAAGCAAAATGGACAACTTTTACTATGGGACCAAACTCGTGAGTGAGAATGCAATTGCAGGAATGTGTACATATAATGTATAATGTATACTATACAATATTTATTATTGTTTTATAAGTATTATTAAATGAATTATAATTGACCTGTAACTTTAAATAAAAGTTACAAATAAATGAACTTGAACAATTTTGACACTAAAAATTTGATGACACCGAAAAAGTTTTTATAACTTCCTTGGAATCAACACAGAGCAATCATGCATCTTTACTTTACAGACTATTTTGGTCTATACGCTAGTATATTCTCTAATTCTATGGTTAGCTCACGAAGATAGTCTGAAAAGTAGAATGACTGCTCTGCGCCAACCACCCGCACAAGTTTTTTGCAAGTTGCCACAGTAGTTTGCAATAGCATACCTACACTTAGGAAAAAACTTATGCGTGGTGAGCTTATTCGTGAATTTGTACTCCCTAAGCTGTTCGCGTAAAAAATATGAATCCCAGCCTTTTCTTTGAAATTTTTTGAAATAACTAAGTTACTCTACGCCGCAAAACTTTACATCAACAACGCTGTTATGAACGTGTGTTTCTAGATAATGTTTGAAATAGGCACAAAGACTAGAATGTGAAAATATTTAATTCTTTGAAGAGACCTCGTGTTGGTATAGCATAGCTATCGTTGGCATTATACGAGTGTTTAAACACGGAGAGCCAATTTCTGTCATATTTGCTTAATTTTTGTGATAATATGAAATATGTTATATATTTTGTCAATTTGTCGCACCTGTCAGAGATCATCAAATACGGGCCTAATGATATCTGTTAGCAGAGTTCAGGTACAACAGCGTATCATTCAAGCCTTGAGGTTATATAGCATCGAAAGAGAAGAAATGATACTTGATTATTATTGGGGTCTTTATTGTATACTCAATGATTTTTTATAGTAATGGATTATAAATACAATATTAAGATAAACACTCAGTTATCATTAATGAAGTTTTACATTGAGAAATGCCTGAGCCCAATAGAAAGACACAACATAGAGCAAAAACAACGATATTAAATCCTAGGCAACGGTAGGATAAACCACACAGCCATGCACATGAATCACTACTTAACAGTAATCTATTTAGATCACTGTAAGATTCGCTAATATGCGATCCCTATAACAGGCACAATGTACCATTTAGACCTGTACTTAGATGATAGATAGCTACAGAGATATGAGAGATAATTTTTATATCCGTCTGGCAGATTATTAAAAAAAATTGCATTTTCGTAGAGTGCGCGCAACTGCGGGCGTTGCTAACACTTCTAGTTATTTAAAAGTATTATTAAGCCTGCAATTTTAATAACTGTTGGCATAATTCTTTGCAAGTTTGATCATAGAAAACAAATGAAAATCAATCCTTCACATGTAGACTCGATTTTGGCCGGGCTTTGACTTACCTATGTGGCGCACTCTAATCAACAACTTGCAATGTCACATTGTCTTGAAATGTCGCATGAAGTCATACCCAGCAGGCGTAGCACGGGCTGCCAAGACGGGACTTGAGTCACGCATTATCTCACAATTTCAGTGACATAATATCTATGTCTTAAAGAGTAGCACGGCGGCGCGTATTGAGGCTGCGGTCCGATAACAGCTCTCACAGTGCTAACGATTATAATCGACTTGTTCAAATTAAAGAGAACACTGAAAATGCTATCAGCATGCTTACGATTTCGGTCCGGAAGAACAGGTACATTCATTTTGAACCGAAAACACAATTATCGAAAGTCAGACTGACAGTTCGCATAAAGTGATTTCACTCCAGAGCATTAGCGCCGTAAGTTCTATATGACGTTAACGATGACGTCATGTGGCTCTTCATGCTGGCTAACATTAGCGCGCTCACAACATTTCGGGATGCGTTTGAGCGCGCTAATAGTGACTTATTGATTTTCGGAACGCAGCCTCAGTGTGACTGACATGATAAAATTTCTTGACGCTCCTCAATGGATACGTGTCACTGAGTCTTATCACAAATCTCTTGGCAGCCCGTGGCCCGTGCTACGCCTGCAGGTTAATTTTCTACTTGCTTGTGACGTGGTAAGTTCCCCCCCTTAACTAAAATTCGCTTTATCTCAGTATTTTTTTTAGTTATTTTGACAAAGCAAAAAATACGGGACTGATATTTTTCATTTTATCGATCCGTCGGACTAGTTTGATTTTGGTTTTTCAAACTCAGTCCGCTTGCCTGTCACAAATGATTGAAAACAGCTTAGGCGCGCAAATATTTGGCGAGCCAAAAGGGGCAGTACCTACTTTGGACCTCTGACTGAATAAATTCTGATTAAATAATATTTGAAGCCACCCGACGCTTTCTGTTTTGATTCGGTGGCCGTTGTCTTTTCACCATTGAATTGATGTTATCTTGATTAAGTATGACAATTGTAACGGGATAAGATAAAAAGTAGACGTTGCAGAATCACACTGATTTAATTTCGATTTACAATAGGGCAGAGTTCCGTCTTAGAAACAGTAAAACAGAGAAGTGATCTAAATATGAGATGGCGCGGCATTTTATAGTTTCTCCGATAGTAAGGCACTAGCTTGGCTTGGCTCTGATTGGCTGGCTTGGGCTGGCTGGCACATGGCTGCACGTGCTTGGCTTTGATTGGCTGGCTTGGCCTGGCTGTCACATGGCAACACGTGCTTGGCTCTGATTGGCTGGCTTCGGCTGGCTTGCGATTGGCTGAGGCGGTGTGGCGCGTAACATTCTGAGGACAACTGAGGATTCTGTATATGTCATTACCCACACTTTAGTAATGATATATGGGCCAGAGTAAATATCATCAAACTTAGTGCTCACTCTTGTTACACTACTTGTGGGTGCTTGCCGCCAAAGAACTAAATCTCCCTTTCTGTAAATTCGACTAGTTTTCCTTTTTTTTTATCGACATTACGCTTCATCTTATGGCTTTCTAATTTTAATCGCGCACTAGATCTATTATTGCGTCTGATTTCAACCGATTCATTATTGCTTTCATAACATCAAATTATAGGGCTATACGACTATGTTGTACTTTCATTTACAGTATTATTAACACCCCAAATAATGTCAGGTAAGCTATTGGCCCAATTATTAGAAGTCTGGCTAGGATCAATCGCACGTAACGCATTCAGTAAGATCCGGTTCCACTTAACCATTGGCTCGTGGACATGCAACAGATGTCAAAATGTACTTAAATTGCTTGTCAGTTGATTTTTTTTAAAATAAATGCTGTTAAAAGCTTTGCCATGATCACTGACAAGTTTATGAGGGTAACCAATAAACTAAATATTTTTTAAAGTATTCTTATTGTTTTTACTGAATTGACCGTGGGTGGGCTCAGCAATAACAAATTTAGAGAAATTATCCTACTTCCTACTAATATTATAAACGTGAAAGTGTGGATGTTTGGATATTTGGATGTTTGTTACTCAATCACTCAAAAACGGCTGAACGGATTTGGATGAAATTTGGCATGCATGTAGCCTTTGACATGGAAAAGAACGTGACATATAGGCTACCTTTTATCCCGATTCCTTAAGTAGTTCCCGAGGGAAAATTAAAAACTGTTCAAAATTGAAGTCCACGCAGACGAAGTCGCGGGCAGAAGCTAGTCTGTAATAACTAACATATATTGATAACCTTTTGCTGTTCTACAAAAGGGGCATATGGTCAACATGAACCATGACCATGGGTTCTGTGAGTTTCGGAATAGGGAACAATGTACCATTTACTCCCTCTTTATTAAATCTATACATTTTTGAAAGCCTACATGACTTATCATTGTGGTGCATCTGAACTAGTCTATCTGATCAATGCAGACACTACGAGGCGATTACCATACAATGTCTTCCTATAGAGTATCATCTGAGAGCACATAGTTGTTGTTTATATCAGGGGCAGCAGAGCGATCTTTAAGCTGAACAATGATACGCCTTAACTTGTCATCCTGGTACTGGACTGTTATAGAATCCGTCTGCAAGGCGGTTGACATTAATAGCATCGACGGGATTTCTACTCAACGCGTCTACGTGTTAAATTTTTTCCCCACACCATATTGTACACTCATGTCAAAATCTTGTATTGACAGCCAGCACCTAGCAATACGTGGGATAATGTCACGTTTAGTAAGGGTGGCGCGAACGGCAGTACAGTCAGTTACCACTTTTACATGTACCCCTACTATAATACACTCTAAACCTACACATAGATTTTACTTCGGCAAGCGTTTCAAGCTCGTAACTATGGTATATACTTTCTTCTTTACTCGTTGCCCTACTGAAATACATGACAGGCCTAAGGGAATTATCAGTGTATTTTTGTAAAAAAAAATACCTGCGATAATCTCAGTTGGTAATACAGGGTCATATAAAGCCAGTATTGGCCTTGTACACAAACACAGTTTTAATTGTTGAAAACTATCGACTTGTTCAGTGCCCCATTTCCATAACTGCGTTTTTCTTTGTTAAATCTGTTAAAGGGCGAGCAATTAAATTGCGAAGCTTTTAATAAATTTACGGAAATAGCTACATAGCCCTATAAATTGACGTATTTCATGAACACTACTAGGGGTAGGAAACTGCGACACTGCTAACAATTTTGATTCACCTGGTTGAATGCCATTCGAAGATATCTCATGTCCTAAGTATGTAATTTTGTTTTATAAGAATGAACACTTACTCACATTTCACTTTAAATTTTCCGATCTTCATTTATGAAGAACTTTTTGTAAAATATCTAAACCTGACTGAACATCAAAAGAGGGTAGCATCAAATTGTCTAAGAATGCTAACATTTCATATTTATCGGGAAAGTCATTGTGGGTTTTTGAACTACCGCCTTTTGTGATTGGAATTTCGTATTGAATCTACAACCTTATTCATTATTCGTATAACAACAGACGGTGCGTTATCTAAGCCAAACGGAACACGCGTATATTCAAATACCAATGTGGCGTTATAAAGGCTGTTTTGTGGTTATCTGCAGGGTTGATTTTGACCTGATGGTAACTTTGTGCCAAATTAAGACTCGTAAAGAAATTCTTAACGGCTAATTTAGAAACCTAATCATCGATATTAGGCAAAGGTCAACACAAAGTCTACTATCGCCGTTCTTTTTTTTACGAATTACGGGAGAAGCAAAACATAATTCAGATTCTTGAACTATACCTGCGTCGAGCAATTCAGACACTTTGAATCTAACTACTGACTGTGCGACAAGCTGTAAGGTTGACGGTATATAGGCTGTTCACTTGTTAACTTTATTTTTATGTTTAATAAAACTGTACATCCTAAGTCTTGTATTTTACTCGCAAAATAATCAGGGAAATTGATTAGTAAAGCAATCAAATAATCATAATCGGTTTTTATTCAATAGATCTGAACTGATTTCCTCTATGTTTGATGCCCCGATTGTGCTAATATTGGCTTGGCTGTGTGCAATAGATTATTTTGGCTACAAAGGTAGTGCAATAAAATAATGTGGGCTAACCTGAACCTCCGAAGGCGGTGTAGTAATGCAGCTGGTGGCTCTGCTCTGGTGGTAGACCGCGAATGATGCATGAGACAACTGCGCTGTCTGACAACTTACACCGAAAACACATGGCGACTTTGTCCTGATAATATTTGGTCATCGAATCCATATTTGCGATGTCTGGGAAATGCACGTATCAACATTTGCTTCCAGTCTTCCCAAGAGTAATCGTATTCATCCAGCCGGTTGTACCATCTTCTTGCTTGACCTCCTTAATCTATCTTGCAGATGAAACGACTTCATGTTTTCGCACCATCCATATGAATTTCGCCAAGTTGATAAAATTTTTTTTTTGAGCCTTGCTGTCGCAGTAGTATACTCTTCGCTATCCGGGTGAAACTCGGGGATTAGCAAGGCTGCACGGGGTTCTTTTCTTGTAGTGACGGAGGGTATTTCGTAATTTAAAGAACTCATGGCCTTTGTACCTCTGATTTCAAAAGCTTGCGTAGGATTTTTCGAGCTGAAGGCGAGGCTGGTGGCGAAACTTTGTCTTCGTTTTCACTAGTTGTCTCGGATGAATCTTCACGCGGAGATTTGCCCCATTCGTGCGGACGGACCAGGCGGCATACACTCGACGCATTAACTACGTTTTAGGTTTTTTTTTTATATTTATCCCACTTCTGATATGTAACGGGATAAGATAAAAAGTAGACGTTGCAGAATCACACTGATTTAATTTCGATTTACAATAGGGCAGAGTTCCGTCTTAGAAACAGTAAAACAGAGAAGTGATCTAAATATGAGATGGCGCGGCATTTTATAGTTTCTCCGATAGTAAGGCACTAGCTTGGCTTGGCTCTGATTGGCTGGCTTGGGCTGGCTGGCACATGGCTGCACGTGCTTGGCTTTGATTGGCTGGCTTGGCCTGGCTGTCACATGGCAACACGTGCTTGGCTCTGATTGGCTGGCTTCGGCTGGCTTGCGATTGGCTGAGGCGGTGTGGCGCGTAACACAATCTCGAAATTACCACTTATTTCATTGACGTATGTTTTTCCTTCATCATCACTCATTGACGTATGTTGAGCGTCGGTGGCGCTGTGGATTCGGCACTTGCCTTCCAATCTGAAGGTCCGGGTTCGAGACCGCCATGTACCAATGTGTTTTTCATTTTCGAATTTCATATTCTGTCTGACGCTCCTACGATGAAGGAAAACATCGTGAGGAAGCCTGCATACATCTGCGAAGAAATTCAATGGTGTATGTGAAGTCGACCAATCCGCACTGGGCCAGCGTGGGTAACTAAGGCCTAATCACCCTAACATAGGGTAGGCTCCCTCGGTGGGGACTTAATGAGCTATGATGATGATGTTTTTCCAATATAAGAGGAAACACTAAGGTCGTAAGAATGCAAAAATAGTAAAAATCAATCTAATTGTAATGTCAAAATAACAAGTTTTTACTAAATGGGTATGAATGTATATCGGGTACCAATAACAAAAACACAATTTCATTTTTTTTGGTCTGTCTGCCTGTTTGTTCGCGCTAATTTCCGGAACGGCTAGGCCGATTTTGACGAAACTTTCACTAATAGATAACTAATTATATAAGGTATAACATAGACTACTTTTTATCAAGATCTTAAAAATTTACTACAAAAATCAAAATGCCTCCAAAAGTTACTATTCCACGCGGACGAAGTCGCGGGCACAACTAATATATAAAAAATTATATCAATTTTTAACTATTCTGCCACTTATAGTGTAATTAGTAGTGTTAAAATAAAATTTAAACATTTTAAGCAAAATATGCATAGCCAAGCAAAATTACTAAAATGCAAAACATAGATTTTTGGGTAACTTGTAAATTTCAGCAACATAATAAAGAGTCTCACATTTTGAAGATGTCTACTCAAAATACAATTTTCCCGTAACGTATTCTTTGGAAACAAAATTCCGAACTTCTTTAAGGGATAGGAGTTTAGAGTCAGTGATGGATGGGGTCAGACAGTGTTATGTGGTTCACATAACTTCCCCAAAGTTTTGTTCGGAGGATCAAGACGGAGAGACTCCCCCGGGACGGAATTTGCATAATATTTTGTAAATTTGCGTTAAGTCAGAAGAGTTAGATTAATTTTTAATGTGTATTTAATAGCTTTAAACAAGTAGCTTATTATAGTCAGTTTAATATTAACTAAGTTAAACATATTTTTTGCCATTATATTGCCACAATTAGCTTTTACGATTTTCACGTATAAAAAGCTGCCAGTTTCTTCTTGTCACTGTAAAAGCAGGAATTTTACAACGGAAATGTCCAGCAAAAGACTGCTAAAATGTGACATATTATGGTACAACATATTGTCGTATTCTAAAAAAAAGTATTGAAAGTCCGACTGACACTGGATTCCGGTAGGGAAGTGTCCTTTTAATCCCGGACAGGTGTCCCCGGGGCCGGGCGGCGTGTCCGGACACGACCAATCGAAATGACTGAAAACAGCTTAAGCGCGCAAATATTTGGCAAGCCAAGACGAGGCGGTGTACCCGCTTGGACCTCTCGGATAAGATCAAAATATGCTGCTATGAATGAATTCTGATTAAATAATATTTTACACCTGACGCTTTCTGTTTTGATTCGGTAACACAAACATATACACTGGAAAAATTTGCAGAACACTTCGGGTTAGAACACTTCGGGGCACAGCACTTTACCATTGTTCTTGTCCGATTAGCAGTTATTTTTATTTATAATCACAAAACAAAACATTATAACACAATATCACGACGCCATTTGTCTCTTATTTTGACAAAGCTAAACATGGCGTCCACGTGGCGTCTGCCACGGCTTCGGAAATGTTTATGTGAGCGTTAGTATCGCCATAGACGAAAAACAGAAATAGCGATATATCATGTCACTTTGGAGTGAAAGTCAAAACGATATACATTACTTATGACAAATGTGTGAGTAAAATTATGTTAAGTCTGCTTCCCTTTATACGTCTGTGAGATGATAATGTTTTGCAATTTACATTCGATCACTATAGAAAAAAAATCAATAACAAATTTTGAACCCATCGTCAATTATTTTTGTCTTTCAGACCATACTTGGGAAACTAATAGTTACCGAGATATTTAAGTTTAAAGTGACAATTATTTTTTCGGGGTTTTTCATTGATTTACTACCGATTGGTGTTGGTTTGTGGAATTCGTCTTACAACGAATTATTTCTAAAATGTTTTTTAAGGATTTTAAAAATGAAGAGAGTTTAGAAATTCTGACCAATGTTTAGAATCCTTATTAGATATGGCCTGTTACTGCTTTAATCAACTATACAATTTGTGCAACAAGCGATATAGTTAAATTTCCTTGTGGCCAACAGGAAATTTACATAACACGTACCCGAGAATGGTAATGTTGGTGTGCAAATGAAATAATTTGAATACAACCTTTGGCCTGTATACAGTTTAAGCCGGCAGTGGTTTAATTGCTACAATTTAATATTAATCTAACACTATAAGCGCCTGTTACTTTTGCATCGTACAAATAAAGCTGAAATTGTCTGTCAGAATTTCACGTAAGGACATTTTTTCTAGTTTGTAGTAATGAAACACAAAAAATATTTTACAAAAAATAAAAACCGACTTCAGAAACACTGAAAAATTAAAAATAATATAAGGATAGGTACAGACAACATCACACTTCATTATTGAAAGAAACCTTAATTTATTAAGAGGTATTAAATTCGGGGTTCCCTCGATTTTCATGGGATCCTATCATCAGATCCTAACTTTGGTGACCTTGGGACCACCCTAGGAGTATACTCTATCGAATACAAAAATAATTTTGAAAATCGGTCCACAATTCGCGGCGTAATCGCGTAACATACACACAAAAACATACGCATCGAATTGAGAACCTCCTCCTTTTTTGAAGTCGGTTAAAAATATGAACATGGGCCTCTGCATCAACATATTGAGTACCGTTTGTGACCCTTTAATTTGTTATCATTAGCCCGAGAATCCCAATAAGAGTTTTTACTGCATTTTCAGAAATGAATTCGTAAGTGAAATCTAACAGAATCGCTTGGACAGACTCATGAATAGAACTGTTTAACTGTGGGCATTTTACGAAAAAAGAACACATTACGATATTATTCTACGAATTGAGATTTCTAAATTGATATTCTCTACAAATTCCAAAGATTTATTGTATTTTTGGATTTAACAGAAGACGCAGCTTAATTGCTGTCGATATTCCTTTCCCTCGGGAGAGAGGTGATCCTGTTATCGGAAATGTAATTCAGATCCCCAGGGAACCACCAATCAGACGCACAGCAGGGATGTGTTAAAGCTACTGGGATTACGAACAGAACAGAGAGCACGAGTAGATTTCTGAGATATACGATAGCTAGGAGCCTAGATACTCGATCAGAATACTAAAATTGTGAATACTATGACCTATCTCTGTAATGTAGGTACAGAAAATTAGATGACCTATAAACCTAAAATAGGACCAAAATATTTTACTTAGTCGGAATTATGATGACGTACGAAAAAGATATTATGAAATACTAAATACTATGATTGCTATTCAAAAAAAGAGGTTGGTGGTAGAAGAGTGAAAATTTTGTGATGCCTAATCATAAAAAAAATGAAAATAAATTGTCAAAAAATTCTGGAGAGGGCCACCCTCATCACCAATTAAAATAGTATACGATAAAATAGTCTACGATCTTATTCTTAGACCTACCAAATATACACAAAAAATGTATAAAAATCGGTGGAGCCATTTCGGAGGAGTTCGATAATAAACATGTGGTACGAGATTTTTATAAATTAGATTATTAGGTTTTCAATAAATCATTTATTTTTGGAAATAATTTTGTTGCTTTTGTGGATCAAATGAGATCCGCAACAGTAAAAAATTCCTTAATATGTTGCTCCTAAATGATTTTAATGAGGGTATCGAAGAATTAGGGCTACATGTTATAACACCCAGTATAATTTGTGTGTGTGTAGTATAATTTGTGTGTGTAGTAATGTTTCTTTGATGAAATAATTTTTTTCTGAATTGATTGCCTACTTTTAACCTTAAAAGGAGTCTAGGTGAAGCTTGCTTGATCTTAGGCCACTTACCTTCAGGTGAGATGGCCAGGGGGCCTAGACAAAGAGATAATTCAATAACGATAACGAAGTTCGATAATAAGTGGCGAATCGATCAAAGTCGGTAGACTGCAAGTTGGTAGACAAATTGATTCGCAACGGAAAGATATAAAGATATATATTACTCAAAACAACTCATCTTTCATTGAAATTATTTCAGCGTCAATTTAATCATTTATTTTACCACTAGCTGCGCCCGCGACTTCGTCCGCGTGGAATAGTAACTTTTGTTGAACTTTATAAAAAGTAGCCTATGTTATACCTTATATAATTTGCTATCTATTAGTGAAAGTCACGTCAAAATCGGTCCAGCCGTTCTGGAGATTAGCGGGAACAAACAGACAGACAAAAATTAAATTGTGTTTTTGTTATTGGTACCCGATATACATTCATACACATTTAGTAAAAACTTGTTATTTTGACATTATAAACAGACACTTCAATTTTATTTATTTGTATAGATTTCCTTTCCATTTCTCAGTTTTGAGTACTTAAATAACCAATATGTTGTTTTCTTACAGAAAGAACAATTCGACACAGCGATCGCTAATCCTTATGTCGGCTACGAATTTGTTTTCGTTACTTTAAAGACGATGACGAATTTAGTTATCGTTTCGCTATGAAACGATTGCCACCTTATTAACTAATTGGTATGATGCTGATACTGCCACTTATTTATTTTATTTTGTCGTTCGTTTAAATTAAATTTACACCTTCTTGTATTAATCATTTATTGTACACAAGTAAACAAATATTTGTTAAAATTATATGCGGTTTATCTCTAGAGAATACTTCTGCCAGCCAACCCTAGCAGGTGGTGTGAAAAACTTGAATTATAATTTTTCATACGTTTTTTTCGTGAATAATATTAACCATACTTTCCCTCATTTTAATATGTGCACATCATTAAGCTTCACACTGTAGATTAAACATCTCATGACCGTAGCAATATGGTTTACTTAAGCAAATAACCCAAGTCTCATTTCGCTCATTTTTAAACACCGTTCCCATCCGTAGATACGTACTCGAGAACGGAATTAAACTCTCGCCGTATAGAATTTACAATTTCCGTTTCGACACGCTTCTGGGGGAAATGTACTACCAGCTCTCGCATAATTGTAAGTTATTTTGTCCGTGGAAATACTAATTGTCAAATTATGGATATTAAACTTCAGTGATTCGCCCTTCGAGATTACACCATTAATAGTTTTATTTACTTGTAGTAGCACGCGTATGTGCTGCCATCTTACACGATTTTAGAGTAACATTTCACTTAAAAAAAAAAAAAAAAAGTGAAAATGTTAACTCTCAAATGAAGGTACTTTCATACACGTTTTGTGTGGCGGCCATCTACACGCTAGTGAAGTTTAAATATCGGTTTTTTGCTTCTAAAAGTATTATTTTCCAGTAATTTTAGCTTTGTGTGTGTGATAATTGATAATGGGAAAGCGTAAATACTATGCAGCAGAGGAGGACGACATAGAGGAGAAGATAAGGAGACTAAAGAAAAAACGCGCTAAGATTCGCCGTGAACGACACGACGATCGATACGACCGGCGACGTTATCGCCGTCGTCATCGTTCAAGATCACCATCGGAACATTCTTATAGTGACGAGAGTGAAAGTGACTATTACTATGATGATGATTACGACCAACATACTTCAACAAGTAAAGGTACGGTCGGATTTTAATTACCTAAGTACATAATATAGGTGCAATGAGTATAGTCTGTAAGGCTAATACCGGCCAATGATATTACATTACCAATGGAACATTAGTTCAATACGGGATATTGATCATTGTTTAAAATGGTATTGCACACAAGTAATATAGAACATAGTCCGGGAGGCTACGTCAATTTACTTACATGTTGTATATTAAAATAGTATTACACACAATTATTATCTAGAACATAGTCCGAGAGGCTATGTCAGTTTACATATCTCAAGTACATAATGTAATGCAATGATTATAGTCACCGGCCACATAAATGTGATAATACATTAGGTTAATCCGGGAGGTTGATCACTGTATGTATCTTAAAATAGTATTGCACACAATTTATTGTCTAGAACATAGTCCGAGAGGCTACGTCATGACATGTTGGTCAGTGCATTTTATAGATACCTATCTAGAGTGCAGTCCGAGAGGCTTGCATCGTGATGTTGTTTTCTTTTGCACAATGGCCCTTGTTTTTGGTTACAGGAGCGCCCCCTGTCGATAACGATGATGATTTTGTTAATCTGTGCAACATACCACCTACACAGTCAGGCCAAGATAAGTCTGGGCAGTCCCCCGTCTCACCACCCAGACCCAGACCAGCCGTGGCTTCCGTGGTGATACCGGTTCCTGCGCTGAGTAATGACATCACGCAAGAAGATATTTCGCCTGCTACTGAGTTAGATCCCAGTGTCCTATGTATTCTAGGTGATGAACCTATTGCTAAGGAGATATTTGGTCCAACTATCCAAAAGGATATTGCCAGCAGATGGTCAGATATCTTAGTGAATGGGCTACAGGAGGAGAATAAAAAAGACATTGTCAAAGATTACAACATACCCGAGAATTTCAAGATTGTCCAAGCTCCGATCATTAACCCTGAAATCAAGGCAGCTGTTAATGAGAACGTTTTTAAAAGAGATAACATACTTGTTGATAAACAAAATTTACTTGCCACTGCAATCACGGGGGTTGCATCTACGATGTCAGCTTTTTTATCCAACGCCGAGTCGGTTGACATAAAAATCGATGCACTGAAATCGCTCAGCGATACAGGAAGGCTCCTATGTCACATTCATTTTTCTGAGACTCAAGTCAGACGAAATTTCCTTTTAGCCTGCCTCAGTAAGGACGTAAAAGAAAATATTAGAGACCTAAAAAGAGATGATTTACTTTTTGGTAGCAATTTGCAAGAGAATCTAAAATCCATGAAAGCGATTTCGAGAACAGGAGCCGAACTTGCTAAACCAGTCTCTGAAAAAGCAAAACCACCGCCTAAGAATAGGAAAACGGAGCCTACAACATCACGAGCTTTAAACTGGAGGGGAACACCGCCACCCCCGCCAGCTCCGCCTCGACGCCACCCCCCCGCGAGGCCGAGCTCGACGGCTGGTGGGCGCGGGCGCGACGACCGAGCGACCGCCGAGCCCCGCGTCATCCTCCGCGGACCTCCCGTCTCTGAATGTTGATGACGTCACCCCACAGGCTAGTAGATTACCTTTTTTTATAATAATTGGTTAAAAATCTGCAACGACCCCGTTATATTATCATGGGTGTCCGATTTACGGATCCCTACTTCGGGTGACCTCACGCAACGTAATATTCCAATGAATAATCCAGAGTCAGAGTCACATCTACGAGAAATGTCTAAAGAGATACATTCCCTTCTTGAACTCGGTGCTATAAGAGAGTGTGAGCCTTGCGAAGGTCAATTTCTGTCAAGTATATTTCTTGTAAAAAAGAGTAATGGTAAAAATAGATTTATTTTAAAATAAGTTTATACCTACTTCACATTTCAAGCTTGAGGATTATAGGACTGCAATGCGACTCATAACAAAAAACACATACATGTGTTCTATAGATCTAAAGGATGCGTATTTTTCTATAAGTATACATAAGGATTATAGAAAACTTTTACGTTTCTTGTGGTTAGAAAAGCTATATGAATTTCAGGTACTACCTTTCGGGCTAAACCTATCTCCTTATGTGTTTACTAAGTTGATGCGGCCTGTCATGCAATCCTTACGCAGTCAAGGCTTATTATCAGTAATCTATTTAGATGATATCTTATTACTCGCAAACTCATACTCACAATGTAAACATAATTTCAATGTGACTCAAGACTTACTCATTTCTCTCGGTTTCACGATAAACTATGAAAAATCGGTATCTACCCCGAGTCAATCAGCTGAGTACCTAGGGTTTGTTTTTAATTCTGCCGATCTTCTACTCAGTATTCCACAAAATAAAAGACAAAAAATTAAAGAGGAACTTCCATATTTTTCTTCCATAAAACGGTGTAAGCTTCGAAATTTTGCACATTTGATTGGCTTGTTAATCTCAGTTTGCCCAGCAATACCTTACAGTTGGTTATATACAAAAAACTTTGAGAGATTTCAATTTCTTTGTTTAGAACAAAAAGACGATTACAATCAATAAATACAATTACCCGATTCATTAAATTCAGATTTTAACTGGTGGATTCGTAATATAGAAGTACCAGGTAACCCTTTACGGTCAGGTAACTTTCAGCTTGAAATATACTCGGATGCTTCGCGATCGGGCTGGGGTGTTTATTGTTCCGGTAACACAGCAAATGGGCAGTGGTCTAGCCAAGAACAAGCCGAACATATTAATTACCTTGAATTGACAGCCGCTTTCTTCGGTTTAAAAACGTTTGCGAAAAATCAACGGAATTGCGAGATTTTATTAAGAATTGATAACACCACGGCAATTGCATATATAAATAGAATGGGTGGTGTTCAGTTTCCCCACTTGAATAGTTTGACTCGGCACATATGGCAGTGGTGCGAAAAAAGAAACATATTTATCATTGCTTCGTATGTAAGCTCAGCCGATAATTTCAGGGCTGATGCGGAATCTCGTCGCATACATGCCGATGTCGAGTGGGAACTCGCGGATTACGCATTCGATCGAATTTGTCAAGAATTTACCCGACCGCAGATAGACTTATTTGCGAGCCGCTTGAATAACAAATGTACTAAATTTGTCTCTTAGCATCGTGACCCTGAAGCGTACAAGGTGGATGCATTAACAATATCCTGGCTTGCGTACTATTTCTACGCATTTCCCCCATTTTGTCTTATCTTAAAAGTATTTCAAAAAATCCAAACAGATAAAGCGACAGGGATAGTCGTGGTCCCTTTATGGCCCACTCAGCCCTGGTACCCCCTTTTCCAAAAATTGTTGATTTCACGTACTATCGAATTCCCGCCTAACAAAGGTTTATTATCTTCTCCCTACAGTGTTCGACACAATTTACATCGGAGTCTTACCATGGTTGCCGGAGTGTTGTCAGGGAGGCGTTCTTAAAGCAGGGCACTCCTCTTGATGCTGTGGATGTAATGCTAGCTTCTTTGACAAAAAATACTTTAAAGCAGTATAACACTAGCCTGAAATATTGGCACTCTTATTGTAGAAGAAAAAATCTGAATATTTTTTGTAATTCTGTACCAGACATAATTTCATTTTTATTTACATTGTATCAACAAAGTCAAAAATATGGTAGCATTAATTGCGCAAAAGCAGCATTATCACTTATACTTGGAGCCGATATTATGAATAACCCACAGATAAGACGATTTATGAAGGGGCTATATAAATTAAGACCTCCCACTCCACGTTATAATTATACATGGAATCCTACAATAGTGTTGGATTTTCTTAGCAATTACTATCCAAATGAGACCCTTTCTTTTAATGTTTTGTCTAAGAAATTAGTGACCTTACTGGCTCTTGTCACTGCACACCGCGTGCAAACCCTCTCCCTTATCAGACTCTCTAATATAAGGAGAACAGCTAATGAGAAATTCATAATTAACGCACACAGTACACGGCATGCTTCGACTTCCGCGGCCAACAGGCTCGGCGTGAATATTGACATTATAAAGAGGACAGCAGGCTGTACTGGCACCTCTAAGTCTTTCGCACGGTTCTATAATAGAGAACTTGATGCTGATAGATCCGATGAGTTCGCTCGCTCTTTGTTACAGGATTGCTTAGATCACTCTGATGATTAACTTAATTTAGATTATTAGATATACTTAACATCATAATTAAGAATAAATAATGATTGTACACTAATTATATCGTTTCTTTGCTTATATTTATAAACTACTTTTGTAATATTTCCATTTGTGCTGTTTCGTGATAATCTCTAAACATCTACAAGTAAATAAAACTATTAATGGTGTAATCTCGAAGGGCGAATCACTGAAGTTTAATAGAAAATCAAACGAACTTACCTGTAAGTGACGTTCGATGATTATTAAACGAAGTGATTCGCCCGAGAGATTACACCCCCTCCCTCCCAAACCGAGACCTCCAGGCTCGGTCATCCCTGAGCATCACGAAACAGCAGTTACGATAGGCCTAGATGGTACTGAAACGTGTATGAAAGTACCTTCATTTGAGAGTTAACATTTTCACTTTTTTTTTTTTTTTTTAAGTGAAATGTTACTCTAAAATCGTGTAAGATGGCAGCACATACGCGTGCTACTACAAGTAAATAAAACTATTAATGGTGTAATCTCTCGGGCGAATCACTTCGTTTAATAATCATCGAACGTCACTTACAGGTAAGTTCGTTTGATTTTCTATCATTAAAGCATAGCTTTAGCTTCTTATCTTCCTTCAACATTTCAAATTATGGTTGTAAAATAATGATTTGGCAAAAAAATGATATGGTAATTTTCGCATGTTGGCGGCATTTCGTGTCCGTAAATTTTTATGACTGTGATATTTTTTTTTACTAAAAATATAATCTTGTTTAAGTTCTATTTTAGTATATAATAATTTATCCTATGGAATTAGCTTGCGTATTTAGGTAAAATTTTTCGATATTAGCAACGTTTTATAGCTTTCGTGGTCACGGAATGACTGAAGGATGACTGAAAAAATGTTTTTTTTTACCGCCAAATACCAACTTGATAGCACAACTGGTTGTGCTATCGGGACATGCTTATATGGATTTGTCCCCGTGACAAGTCTGAATAGTTGGTTAATGACATACATTTTTCTTTACTATTTTAGTACCTGTAATACAATTCCACCTTTCTATTATCAGATAGACACTACTGTCACCGTTATCATGTAATTTACTGATTGCCTAATATGGTTACAATAAAATGTTTAATACATTTTCAATATAAAAGCGTTTTCAACATATACGCTGTCAGGTGATAGTAATACCTACTGAAATTGAATTTTTAATATTAAGTTTTGAACTTTAAACATTATATGCATTGACATGAAGATATATATATCAATCTCATATAAGTAAATTTTGTATTATTATACTTTTAATAATAAAATGTCTACTACATTAAAATGGTTTAATTATCCAATGTGCAATAAACTAATCTAACTAACTATTATAACAAAATAAACCTAATAAAGTCAATAAAATTACCTATAATCAAGTATTTTTTCCTATAGTTGGTTGTCAGTTGGTCAGAAGTGTTATGTGGCATGTTTCACGAACATGAAGGTCTTACTTATATGTGTTGATATCGTTTTTGAAGTAGGTAAGGAATAATCGAACACCTCCAAAAAATATGAGAAAAAATGAAACCACTTTTTACATTAAAAGTTTATTAATTTATTCCTTAACTAAAAAAAGCAATAAGTATTGTTTTAAAAACTACGTTTTATATAAAAATGGACTAAAAAGTAAAGAAATTGTGTTTTCAACAAATATTGTCACACAATTCTTGCATTCGCAATTTCGCATGCAAAACTTGTGTCATTATTTTTTGTTCACATCAAAATTATTTCATTGCAAATGACAGGAAATCTGCACAACAGAGCTACAGTAATCACCGAATCATGCAGTCATCGAGTTCTGAGCTCCCCTAGAAATTTGAGCTCTCTAGGTACACACACTGTTCGGGATCAACATTTGCCGAGCAAACCAACAAACAGAGTTACAGAGACGACAGCAAGAGGTGAAGCGTGGTAAAATACGCGAGGCTGCCACCTAATTTGGAAGTCGGTCGAAAACACGTCACCACCGGGGGGAGTAAACAACTCATTCAGCGCGGCTAAGGTCACGAGCGATCGATCTGTGGGGCACGCTGCGGTGCGGCGTCACCGGCCGCGGCCGCGGTGGTGGCGGGACCACGTGGCGCACTGGCGTAGTTTCCTATCCTATTATTATTTCGCTATTATTATTGTCTATTATGCCTACCTGCTTATTATTATGCCTGCCTATTATTATTAAAACGAGGAGACAAAAAAACTAGATCTTCGGAGTTTCTTGCCTGTTCTTCTCGAAGAAGGCTCCCCCAATTTGCGACAAGTGTAGAGACCTTTTTCTTTTTTCTTATGTTTAAACTGGTTGGGTTGTATGTAAATTGTACATGCAATGATTTAATAATACATTGTATTATTAGTTAAATAGATTTTTAATTAGATGTTGGTGTTTTGTTTGACGTCAATGCCTGCAACGGGTTTATATTGAATAAAGATTTTTTAGGTTTGACTATTTCTTTGTTAGGGCCGGGTCACGAGCTTATTTAACGTAAGTATAAACACAAAATATTAAGCATCTTTCACCGTTCACAAAGCTGAAATGTGTCGCGTAGCAATCATTATTGAATAGGATAGATAATGAGCGCCGTAAAACATGTTTAATTATAGCCCATACGTAAAAATAGGTTATGCGGATATCAAGGGATATTGCCCTTTGACATACAAGCGTAAGGACGGATGGAAAAATGATTAAATAGGTAAGAGATACGAAATGTACCCATACGTCAGGCCCTCCCACCTTGTTCCGCGAGATCGCGAGATGGAGAGTTCGCCTAAATCTCGCTGTGGCGGGGTTAACCACATAAAAAGGTGCGGATGTAAAATTGGAATGGCGGGATCGGCATCGTTTGACTAAAATGATGATGATGATTTTTGTATGTTTTTGATATACAGGATTTTTGATTACTTTTTTATCACGCAGGAAATTTGAAGGGACGCTTCACGACATGGTAGTAGAATGATTTAAATATTAATAAAAAAAAAATAACTCGCCTACCTAAGTACTTCATTTTATATTATTTTTTTAAAATATCCAAAAAATACTGCACTAGTTGAGAGCAGTATTTTTAGAGATTTTTTATTTTTTTTAAACTTATATTAAAAAAAATTGATTTCATTTTTTTATTTTTTATATAATAATGGATGTGCCCTGAAGCGTCCCTTAAATTTTCCGGGGTGATAAAAAAATAACCCTGTATACAATAAAGAATGCTTTCATTTACTCATCCACGTAACCATGATCGCTCAAAACAATATTAAAACCTCACTAAGAGCGGGATGGCGCTATACGCAGCAAAGGTGTTTCTGTTTCAATACTGTTTCAACCTCATTATAGGTAAGCGGGACGGTAGGGAAGCGGAATTTTTTGTATTGTTCGTGTTGCTATGGACAATGCCACACACACAGCGGCCCGGCTCAAGTAAAGGTGCCCACACACAGAGATGGCAAGCGGTACGGTAGCAGAGCGGATTTTTTTGTAATTTTCGTGTTGCCATGGACCATGCCACGCAGTAATCGCCCGCGGAAGCGGCGCGGCGCAAGTAAATCGCTTACCACATTTCCTCTACCGTCTCGCTTCCGACTCTGTGGGCGAGGGGCAGCTCTGCTACCGTATCGCTACCGTATCGCTTACCGCAGCTCTGCTACCGTACCGTCCCGCTTCCGCCTCTGTGTGTGGAGCGCTTAAGCGATCACGGTAAGACCCCAGTATTCAAATATAAGCGTAACGTAAACGAAGACTAATAATACAGTAAAATTAGCCGAAGCTCCAGCGCCGGTAAAACTGCGTGGCCGGCAAGCCCTAATTGCAATTTTAATAATTTACGCGTTCGCAAACACGCCGCGAAGTCCGGAGATTTGGTCGGTAATTACTTTGATGCGAAATCGTTGCTTAATCGCCAATTATGATAACAAACCGCCTTCGTGGTCTAGTGCTCAACTACCGGGTGTTGATCGGGAGGTCTGGGGTTCGATTCCCCTGGGGGGTAGAAGTTTTCTATCAGCTTTTGAACCCTACTGACTAGCTACCAACATCTCACCTTAGTTTGTCGCCATAATAACAATGAAAGCATTGTTGTGTTTGGACAATCAGAGGTAAGATAGCCAGTTTCTCAGTTGTTAAGGAGTTCAGGTGAAGCTCGCTTTCACCTTCGAATTCATCATCAGGTGATGTCAAGACGAAGAGCTTCTCTGTCGTGTCAAAAAAAAATCAATCATATACCACTTATAAAACCACTTTACAAGGACTTCAGGGTTTGCGTGGGTATAGATGGGGCTTAGATATGCTGATTTGACATTGAAAAGGTGTAAAGGTGTCAAAAAGGGATTAGTTCGATCTATCACCGTGACTGAATCATATCATTAATGGTTATTTGAAGATATGAAGTAAAGTGCCCTTAACTTAAAGATGAGTTAACTATTAAGTACCTCCTATACGCTGACGATCAAATTTTAATAATTTTGGCATCGTCAGTGGCGGACCTACAAGACTTTGAATGGTGCAATTAACATAATAATATTTAAAAGTTGAAAAAAGCTGATAAATTGTAAAGGGTTATGATTGGAGCTCAACGTTTGGAGGAAATCGATTCCCGGACCTCCAGATAAATACCTTTTTTTTGTTATAATCACCACAGACTCGTGGTCCGTGCCTTTGTTATTTTCATTTTCTTATTGATCTAATGTGTTCTTATACATATAAGTCCGACTACTCTACTCTAATATCTAGGGTGAGTTGCGCATCACCTAAAATTGAACTATTCTCCATGTTCTTTTGTATATAATCAAACATATACAGATACACACACATATATATACATATAGATACATACATACACACACATATATATATATACACATAGGCTCAAAACATTATATACGGTACATTTATTTCTCTATGGATATTTCAATTTTAACTATTTAATTAACTATCTCTATACTTATATCAAATTTTATAGAGATTTAATCAAATTTCAAGATCAACACCTTGGTGGCTTCACGTTTTCAACCTGTTCATTATGTGATTTTATAAATATGTTTCGCACCGTAAATCTGTGGTCTATAATAGGACGCAGTCATCGTAGATACATAATTGCTCGTCTGTGGATGCAGTGTTGATTTCTCGTCTGTGATTATTATTTGTTTCTGTGAATTCTTGTGTGGCTCGAATAAAGTAAATTTAAATGTAATAGAAGAGTATTTATCTAGAACACATTATCCACCTACCATCGGAAAACACTAACATAACCACTAGACCATGGAGGCGGTTAAAGAAGAGGGCGTTTGTGCATATTCGATACAAATGGACTATAAGCGTCCTCATTATACGCAGAGCTCCTCCGAAACAATGGGACTACATGACAGAAGCAAAACAAAAGCAATATATGAATGAGTTCGACTCGCGTACTCGAAACCGCCACACGGACACTACTGGTAGACATTTTGCGATGTAGACGTTTTGCGAAAAAGCCCTCCATTCCACCAAAACGTAACAAATGGCTCTCCGGAGTGTGGATGACATGTCGCCAAACTAAGAATAAACCGTTTCCATGCACAGGCGGCATTATCTGTGGTAGGACAGAGTTTAGTTTCAGACTTCGTTCGGTACTATATTATCTGTGGCTCGGTGTAGTGCACATAGGTAATGTATGGTGAGTGAGTTTGGATAAGCACCTAACTAACACACATTTTACATAGTTTTATCGTTTATAGAAACGTCACTAATCTGCTCTTTAATGTGTTGAAATGAATCGCCATTTGTTAGTCTCGCTAAATCTCAAAAACAGCTTGACCTAATCATACGAAATTTTCTGTGGTCAAAGGAAGGTTTATACGTACACACAGTAACACGCCAGGCTTTACATGATGACCTTGACACCGCCCTTATGTCGCTCGTAATAGCGGCGGTTTTCGTAATTCAAATGTAAAGCTGTGTTAGTTAGTGTTGCTGACTGTACATTTGCATCCTATACCTGGCGCTGTAATTGGGCAGGACTTCTGCCGGGCCCACTAGTATCATCATCATCATCATCAACAGCTCATATACGTCTCCACCGAGGGGCTCGAGTCTTCCCTAAATTAGGGCGTTTAGGCCTTAGTCAACCACGCTGGCCAATTGCGGGTTGGTCAACTTTAACAACGACTTTAACACTTTTTAATAACATTAATGGCATTTATTTTTTTAACTCTTGCGTACTGCTGTACTTACGTACTGCTGTACTTACGTACTGCTCGTAGCTCTGGGCAGGAGCTCCGAAATATCAACTCGACCCTCTTGACTCCCTGCAAAGGCGTGCATTCCGCATTGTCGGTGATCCCAATATCACGGCCTCAATGGAGACGCTGAAGCAAACGAGAGACTTCTCTCTGCGTGCTCTATCGGCTCTTTAACGGAGAGTGCTCTGAGGAACTGTTTGCAATGGTGCCCTCTTCACCTTTTTATCATCGCACCACCCGGCAACGGCAATAGATTTCATCCGTACCACCTGGAACCGATCTTGTCTAGCACAGTTCGGTTTTAGCGTTCATTTCTTCCACGTACGTGCAAACTCTAGAACGAACTCCCAGCTGCGGTGTTTCCTAAGCCCTACGATATGTCCAACTTCAAACGAGGTTTAAAAAGAGCACTTCTCTCCAGGTAGGCAGCAACTGAGCTTCGCCCCTGGCACTGCAGATGTCCATGAGCGGTGGTTACCACTTACCATCAGATGGGCCACTTGCTTGTCTACCACCTTTAGTAAAAAAAAACTTGTTTAATTAATTGAAAAAAAAAAACTTACAAAATAGATATTTTATTACATTTAAGTATTTTTCAATTTTAAATAAATTGGCTTGCCCGCTGAACGAATGTGTTCTAATTTTGTTCCATTTTGTGTAAAATCATGGAGAGGATCCTTAACACCCAGCTGATCCGTTACCTGGAAGGTCACTCGTTGCTTAATGACCGTCAGTATGGGTTTCGTCCTAAACGGTCAACAGGTGACCTTCTAGCGTTCCTTTTGCACAAATGGGGTGAATCTATTGATAAGCGCGGCGAGTCTGTGGCTATTAGTCTCGACATCGCCAAAGCTTTTGATAGAGTCTGGCACAAGGCTCTCTTTTCCAAGCTTCCGGCATACGGATTGCCCACTCAGTTCTGTACGTGGATTGCCAGCTTCCTCCACGAGCGTAGAATTCGCGTTGTCGTTGACGGCTGCGCTTCGCGGTTCGTGGCAGTGAATGCTGGTGTTCCACAAGGCTCCGTTCTATCCCCAACATTGTTTCTTCTGCATATCAATGACATGCTTTCCTTGGGAAGTATACATTGCTATGCAGACGACAGTACAGTGCATGGGGGATAACACGGAAGCTCAGGGGCTGCTCGTGGCAATATTGATAGGGAGAGGCAGAATCTTATCATTGAGCTCAACAAGACGCTGGACCTCATCTCCGAATGGGGTTCCAACAATCTTGTCGAGTTCAATGCTAAGAAAACACAGGTGTGCGCGTTCTCGGCGAAAAGGTCACCTTTCCTACCCCCTCGTTCTCTTCAGGGCACAACCCTTCACACACAGAGTAACATCACCTTGCTCGGAATGAACATTCGCTGCGATCTGAACCCCAGAGACTACATCGAATCCGTTATAACTGCTGCCTCACGGAAACTCGGTGTCCTAAACAAGGTGCGTAGGTATTTTGCGCCGGACCAACTATGCCTGTTGTATAAAACTCAGGTTAGGTCTTGCGTGGAATATTGCTCGCACCTTTGGGACGGCTCCACTCAGTACCTCCTCGATGCTCTGGACAGATGATTGCAGCGTCGCGCTATTCGAATAATTGGCGATGTAGAGGCAACTAACACCCTCGAGCCTCTACAACTTCGTCGTGACATCGCCTCTCTTAGCGCCTTTTACCGAATGTTCCATGGAGATTGCTCTGAGGAGCTCTTTAACCTTATCCCTCCCTCTCCATTCCTTAACAGAAACACGCGTAAGGGCCTTCGGAGTCATCCTTACACTGTATCTTCCTTTTCACACCGTACCAAGAAATTCCAAGATTCCTTCTTCTGTCGTTCATCCCACACTTGGAATTCTCTACCAGCGCACGTGTTTCCTTCCTCCTACAACATGGGTTCCTTCAAAAGAGGTGTGACAAAGCATCGTTTAGGCCGGCAAGGGGCGGGCAGGTAGGATAGTGGATGTCGTCCCTACTCTATCTGTCAACTCATTTGGGCCTCTTTCACCGCTTAACATCAGGCGGGAGGAGGTCATTTGCCGGGCCTTACATAAAAAAAATAAAAAAAAATAAACGCAATTTGTAATGTAATGCATAATATCGATGCAGATAAATATGCATATGTGGTTTCTTCAAATAAATGATTTATATTATTGATGAACTATGAAGACATTTTGCAAATTATTTAAATTGTAGGCATTTCAATCTAATATTTACACGAGATTTCATAGCAAAATTTGCGCCATTAAATTAAGCGCCATCTAGTAAAAAAGTATTATAACAATCTAAGCACCGCACTGGGGGTGCGTTTTCTCGGCCACCTCCACGTGTGCGTGGGATCTCCGATGGCCCAAGCATAACTATGCTTGGGCGGTCGCAGATCTCACGCCGGTGCACCCTGGGCAATGAGTGACAGGGACAGGGCGTTTCCCTGGCAGTCAGCTAAGAGCCGCTCCTACCTCTCCCTTTATACTCACAGGAAGGATCAAACAAATACTGCATGCGACTACTCAAAGAATATTGACCAGGTTCGATTCCCGGTTATGTATGAGAGATAAAAAAAATGTCAATGCCATTATTATTAAATCTAAAATCGACGCCATGGTTCCTAAGAACAGATTTCGCTATCTCTCATAGTTTCTGATTTCTCCCTACGGCTCCGAGAAAGAGCATAGGCTGCTTTTTATCCGGACATTTAATGAGTTCCCTTAGGAACGTGTGATATATCCAAACTTACAATATAGCTGAATTTCATGTTGACGAATTCTCGAACCACACCAATAGTACAGTAAGTACTTATAATAAGATTGTATTCAACTTTTTAGAAAATTGTATAATTTTTTAATTACTTATTCATAAAGTCAATTCGTCCTCAAGTCTCATAAGGTTGTTTTGTAATTGTCAGCAGCCTCTATCAACAGAATAGATATAGATATAGGCATCAGGTTTTACATTAAAATCTGTCATAGGTACTGCAACATTTGGTCGTCGAAAAAATTTATATTTTACTAGCTTTCCGCTCGCGACTTCGCCCGCGTTATTTTTGATTTCCCGTGAGATTTTTTCCGTAAGAAAATTACTCTAAGTCCTTCCCCTGGTCTCGAACTATCCCTATACTAACTTTCATCAAAATCGGTTCAGTAGTTTCGAAGCCTAATCAATACAAACAAACAATCAAATCTTTCCTCTTTATAATACTTATTAGTATAGATATTTAAAAAAAATCGTTGCCTTACACTAGGATTTTCTCCTGTGATGTGGGTGCAGTTACAAACATAGAATATCACATGCACATCCTACGCCCAGACCGGAACAAATATATGTAGGCCATACAAAATATTTGTCCCGTACGGGAATCGAACCCGCGACCCGTTGCGCAGTAGGCGATCACTCGATCTTTGCGCTAACCAGGGGGGTGATTTTGTAACTCATCGGCAATCGACCATCGTATAGATTTGATAATTCTGTTTGATAAATGACCGGTTTCAATATCCTATCTATCTATGGATTTGCTTACTGGAGATAGAATTTTGACGTATTTTGTATGGAGCTAATGTCGAATGCCTATCGCTAGTAACCAAATCCACAGATAGATAAAATATTGAAACTGGCCGAAAACGGATTTTTAAAACGTTCATTTTTTAACGTCGTCGTTCATGCGATCTTGACATATTTGGCGAATGAATCAATCAATACCCATAACCAGTGAACATACGAGTAATTTCGCTTTTTTTATCAACTCATCTAGTTTGGTAACGATTGCCGATCAATCGATGTGTTACAAAATCATCACCCGTGTCGTGTATTGGAAAATCGACCATGAGAATGATAGAAAATACTTCTACAATCTGTTAAGTATACGATTTCAGCAAGATTTTTCTTCAGTGAAATTTAAAAGCTGAAACGAAATAACAATGAACGATGCTAGGAGCGAAACGAACGCTGTTTCTAATGGTTGAAAGCTAAATTGGGAAACAGCGGTAGTCGAGCGATTGTACCTGACAGCAAAATTGTTTGCAGAGCTTTTAAATACAAGAAAAGTACTTATCCATTAAAATTTAATTTTCACGTTTCTAACAAGCTTATTTTATGCGAAATTAAGTTCATGATAATAGCATGTTTCGAACAAGCATAATTTATTTGTTTTAAAACTTTCTTATTATAATAATAATTAATAAAACTTTTTATTGCACACAAATACAAAGTACAACAGAAATAACAATAACATGTGACAATGGGTGGCCTTATTCCTAAAGAGCAATCGCTTCCAGGCAACCTTTGTTTAATTCATAACATTATTTAATAATATTGTTTTGAATAAAACACTGCAGTTATGGTATGAAATTCGAACGTTAGGTTTTAAGTTAGGACTAAGGAGTTCCCAAACGCGAAGTATGTGTAAACCATTTCCCAACGAGGTAATGGAAAAGACTTACGGCGTTTCATAGTGCCAACGACCTTGCATCGTTCGTCCTGCATTAATCATTCGAGTTTGAGTAAGAGCGTATTAGGTATTTGTATGTAATAAAATACTCGCACGTTAGCTGAAATTTTCATTTTGCATTTTGCAAATGTTGTTCAGATTATTTATAAGAAAGAAAGTGCATGACCACAACTACGAAAATGTCTTGTACATTACCTATAACTTCTAGATTTACTGTTCAGATATTTTCGAAGAAATACTGTCTTCTGGAGCAACTTCCTGTGATAAACTCTACTAGATGCCTTACGAGTTTATGCAACTTGGCCTTGGCGGTTGGTTAAGACTAGAATAATAATAATTATTAATATATTCTAAGTATTTTAATAGGCTTTCGATGTCGTCCTTTGGGCTTAGGTTGCGGCGTACGTCCATACTGAGCTAGGTAGTACTGCCCTGCAGCTTCTCCCACCCCTCAAGAGAGGGAAGAGGAAGGAACGATGACGTTTATTTATGTAGAGAACGCCCACACCGGCGTTTTTAACCGACTTCAAAAAAGGGGGCGGTTGTATTTTTTATTTTTTTTATGTTTGTTACCTCATAATTCCGTCATTTTGAAACCGATTTCCAAAATTATTCTTGTATTCGATAGAGTATACTGCAAGGGTGGTCCCATGGTCACCAAAGTCAGGATCTGATGACGGGATCCCATAGAAAATCGAGGAAAACACTAATTTAATACCAGCTCACCGAAGGAAGAAAATTTTTTACAAAAAATAAAACCGACTTCAAAAACACTGAAAACTTAAAAATAATATAAGAATAGGTACAGACAACATCACACTTCTATATTGAAGTCGGTGACAAATTTTAAAACTTTCTAGGGCTCGTAATAGTAGTCGCATCTCAAGCCTGAGCTCGATCTTGAGTAACAGTTTTGACGTTTAACGTATGGCACATCTGTCAAAAACAACATCAACCTCGTACTTGAGATACGACTATTTATACGAGCCTAGGAGATAATCGTTTGGCGCCGACTTAAATATAGAAGTGTGATGTTGTCTGTACCTATTCTTATATTATTAAGTTTTCAGTGTTTTTGAAGTCGGTTTTACTTTTTGTAAAAAATGTTCTTAGCATTGAAACCAACCAGCTAGGTTCTCTGTGCTCCATTTGGTTATGAGGTCCAGGACTCGGTTGAGTCAGTGGCAAAGTTATCCTGTCTCAAAACAAATTTAACCCCTTTTCAGCAGTAACTGCATATTATAGAAATTATGCAATGATGCAAAAATTTTTGAAACGATGCATATTTACGCTCTTATATCTTATTCATTGTTCAAATGTCTTACATAATATTGACACAAGCCACATCCGACCGCAAAGCAAATCTTTCGCTTACAAGAAGATCGTAGACATAATTTGTCTACAGAACATTTAAAACAATACGTAGTCGTAAACATTTTAAAGTTAAATTTCAATGTTAAATATATTTTTCAACACACTTGCTCGTAAAGTGGGTCTTATTACCTTGCATTTAGACCCGTTATTCAGTATATTAAACACGAGTGCTTTTCACTTTACATAATCGCACAAGTGCGGTAATCTTAACACGAGAAATTCTAATTTGTTCAAGATTGCAAAGTAAATGTATGTCCAGTACGCATTCTTAAATTAGTCGCTTAATACTTTTTTTTTAACACGACTTTATGCGGCTGCCAATTGGAAACAAATGAACAGCCTACTACTGGTTACTTAAATATTAAATTAACAACGACATTTAAACACAAACATTTAAAAACAAAAATTTATAACTATAACTAAAATAAATTATTAAAAATTCACACTTGTTTTTTAAAAACTAAAATATTAGATTTATTTAGTTTCGAATTTTGGCTGTTTGGCCCTTTTTTGTTGGCTGAATGAAGAGTTTAGCCATGCCCGGGCAGCGCGCGAAAAAAACCTCGTTGGGAAATGGCGCGCGGCATTTTCCCGCTATTGAAATTTTTTGCTTTTTTGTTGTAATTGATTATCTACAAATATGTCGAGTCCAAGTGAAGAAGAATCCATATTATTAACTCCGCCGGAAATAATTATGGAGGCGCAAAGCGCGAGTAATAGTTTGTTGCCGCCAAAGTCAAAGGATAAATACTTGGAGGCATACGATACTTTCATGCAGTGGAAGATTGATAAAAAAGCGCAGTCATTTTCAGAAAAATATTAATACCACAAGATCTTTTATTTTCCTCACAAGTGTGTTGAAAAACGTCGTATGATACACGCGCGCATTGGTCATTACGTACTCTGCTTTCTTGTCGCGCTCGCCTGCGGCTCGCGCACAATATCGCCTCGTACGCGATGACCGACATAGCGCGCTCGTATCATAATGTACTATTGTAATTGAAGTTTTGCAAATACGATTGTAATCGTTGCGTGATAATGATAATACCTTAAAAAAATAAAAATATGACATTTATAGCAGTGGGGTGGGTGCTATTTAATAAGTTGCGACACTTGAAAAGAAATGGTTTTATTAACCCACAAACACGATTACAGAAACTTATTACTTAAATAACTTAACAAAACGTGGCGACGCGGGCGAGAGCAAGCAAACGTAGTTCATCGCGTATCTCCTGTGGCTAACTAACGAATGAAACAGGTTCGCGTGGGGTGCGCAGGGAGTGAATTTTATTCTACTGCGCAGGCTCAGCGGTATCGCGCCGGTAAGCGGCTGCGCGACTCACGCGTAGGATTTAGGGATCCGCGGGTTGCTATATCCTCCCCCTCCAGTTCAGGATTACGCCCTCGATCCTGTATTGGTTTATTTTTAGGGCGACCCCGCGTACGCTTTGGTATTACTGGCTTGGGTATACTGTCATCAATTTTACATTCAACAAACGGTGTCAAGTCCTTACTATGGTATTTACCTAGTGATATTGAAGGATTATCCGTTGAAGAAATAAGGTATGTAGTTGGTGTCACCTTTTTTGTTATTATGTAGGGTCCATCTCGAGAAGGAACAAATTTTGCGGTACGACCTTTTTGCGCATTACTAAGGACATGAGACTTGACTAATATTTTATCTCCGACTTCATATGATTTTGATTCACGACGACTTAGATCTGCATGTGCTTTTGTCTTATCTTGTTGTATTTCAACTCGTTCTCTCACAGCAGATAAATAACTAATAAAGGACCGTAAGTATGGTGTTATTTGAGGAACAAAATTTTCTTTGTCCAGTATTGCTTTCAGGTCATGACGCATTTCTGTAGGTGACCTCATCTCTCTGGCCAGCATAAGGTAAGCAGGAGTTACTCCTGTGGTTCTACATCTAGCACTATTCATAGCATATCTTATCACATGGAGTTTTGTTGGCCAAGATGTGTGTTCATTACCAACCAATATACTAAGTTGCAGCTTTAAATCGCGGTTCTTACGTTCTGCGGGGTTTGCTGAAGGATGATATAAAGGTACAAAATTTTGAGATATTCCTAGAATAAACAAACATTGTTGCATTACTGCTCCTATAAATTGAACTCCGTTGTCAGAAATTATTCTTCTAGGTAACCCATATCTGAGGAAATAATCTTCTATCAACTTTTTAGCACAGGCTTCAGCGCTAGCCTCTTGAAGAGCGAATAATTCAACCCAACGAGTAGCAGTGTCTTCAACTAGCAGTACCCATTTCTCCCCATTTTCACCTTCAGGTAAGGGTCCGAATAAGTCGATAGCTAACACCTCGTTACGTTGATTTAGGAGTGGCGTCTGAAGTAATCCTGGAGGTTTGTCATTTGTTGCCTTGTATCTCTGGCAATGTACACATGATTTGACATAATCGGTTATAATGCGACGCATTCCCGGGAAATAATACAGCTGGGCAACTTTGAGGTAAGTACGGTCTATTCCGGGATGTCCGGCCAAAACAGAGTCATGGCATTCTTTTAAAATTTCTTGCCGAAGATTGACTGGAACAACTAGCTGAGGGGTTTCGCTTTCCGAATCAGGGTTAAGACGGTAAAGGACTCCTTGATCCATTAAGTAACCACGTTCTAACCATCTTGAAGCAGTTATTTCATTTTCTCCCTCTATCTCCACTATAATTTTCTGGACTTCAGAATCAGCCAGCTGTTCTCGACGTAACTCTACAGGGGATTTTGTTGGTAGGTCTACAATTACTGAGCAGATTCCACAACTATTTTGTGTATCTGCAGTACAAGTTGGTCTACTTAGGGTATCTGCCACTACATTCACTTTCCCTGGAGTGTATTCAAAACAAATATCATAGGATTGTAATTTAAGGGCCCATCTTACTAAACGGCCTGTAGGAGATTTTAAGGTAAGTAACCAGCGTAGAGGCTGGTGGTCGCTTCCAATAACGACTGGATGCCCGTCTAAGTAGCTTCTGAATCTCTCCACTGCCCACACAACTGCAAGAGCCTCTCGTTCATTTGTGGAATAATTTCTTTCCGCGGCATTTAACAAACGACTCGCGTACTCAATAGGCCTTTCTTTATTTTTCTCCTCCCCCTGGAGTAGAACTGCCCCGATGGCATAGCTACTGGCGTCGGTGCGTAAAATAAAAACCTTAGAGAAATCTGCTTGAATTAAAATTGGGGCTGTGGTAAGTAAGCGTTTCAGTTCTTGGAATGCTGTGGACTGTGCATCTCCCCAACTCCAGGTTTGATTTTTCCTTGTAAGATTCGTTAATGGTTCAGCTACTTTGGCAAAATTTGGGATGAATTTGCGGAACCAAGAACATGTTTGTATAAAGGTACGTAAATGTTTTAAATTTTTAGGTTCTTTCATCTCAATAACTGCTTGAATCTTATCAGGATCAGTTGCAACTCCGTGTTGTGTAATGATGTGTCCTAAGTACTTAACGCTTTCTCTTGCAAACACACATTTTTCTCTATTTACACAGAGTTTAAATTCACGAAGGCGATTAAACACAAGTTGCAGCTCTTCCAGGTGTTTCGTAAATGAGCCTTCTGTCACCAGGAGCAAGTCATCTAAATATGCTAATAGAGTAATATTCGACAAAGAAGAGCAAGAACGCAACCTATCGATGAGACGCTGGAACGTAGAAGGTCCATTCTTCAATCCGAACGGCATGCGCTTGAAGCGATATGTCCCGAACGGGCTTATAAACGCCGTTTTGTCTCTATCAGGCTCGTGAACGTTGACTTGCCAGTATCCCGACCGAAGATCCATTGTACTCATAAAACAGTTACTCTTGGTAGATTGGAGTAATTCGTCTATAAGAGGCATTGGGTAGTGGTCTGTTTTTGTCACAGCGTTAAGACGCCGATAATCGACGCAAAAACGAGCAGATCCATTTGTTTTAGGCACCAGAAGTGCAGGAGAGCACCAGGCAGAATCACACTCCTCAATGACTCCTTCTTTCAACATCTTGTCAATTTCTTCCCGCATAAGTTCCTTCTTTGCTGGAGTTAAGCGATACGGGAGTGTGAATATGGGAGGGTGATCGCCTGTATCAATGCGGTGCTCAGCATATGGTGTCGCCGCTCCCCCTGGCTGGAAAATATCCGCATTGGCATTAAAAAAATTCCCTAATGAATTACGATCAGAAAGTGCTAGATGTGTGCCTTCATCCTCTCTCAAAACCTCTGTAAGAGAGCAGGTGAGAAACCGAGAGACCGGTTCAAAACACATCTGATGATAAATATTACTACCTGAAAAATACCAATATTGACGAGAAAAATCCAAACACACCTGTGCTGCCATCAAAAAATCTATACCTAACAATGTCTCATTGTTATTTGCTTCGGGTAAAATCAAAAAGTCAGTATTGATAACTTTACCATACACATGAACATCAATATTAGTCATGAATACGTCCATTTCACGCGCAACCCCGTCAGCGAGCTTAATAAACCTATGTTCAGGTACGAAAGAGCATCTCCTACTCTGGAGAAGGGAGTATAGAGTATGGCCCGCAATGGAATGCTTAGCACCTGTATCAATTATTGCAGTACCATGCATACCTAAAATTTCAATTTGAAAAACAGGTCGTAAAATAGGTTGCAAATTCAATTTTGTATTCTCGCTCGCGCGCGTGCTCACGTTAACATATGAACTAGATTTATTACAATTATTACTGTTTTTATTCATAGACAAAACAGAATTTTGATTTTCAACATTATTCACACAAACAATATTGTTAGAAAAAATATTTTGCACACTGTCTCCGTGACTATTTTTACTGTGTAAAGGCATAGTGTTTTGCTTTACAGACAAAAAAGAATTTTGCTTGTCAACACTATTAAAAGAAGCAGTATTGTTATAAAAATTACTTTGCACACTGTCTCCGAGACTATTTTTACTATTTTCTAAGTTACTATGAAGTATAGCCCCTTGACTATATTTAGTACACAAAGGCGATAATATTTTATCGTTAACTGAATGATTATAGCAAGGATTATTTTCTATTCTAGTACAATCATTATTATAAGAATTATTCATTAAATCGTTAGAAACATTTTGAGCAAAAAAATCATTTTGAAAAGAACTATTCATAGTTATAGACTCAGTTAATAAGTGATTGTTATTACAAACAACGGAAGATTGTTGAAAGTTATGATAATCATTATTGTCCATAATCAAATTAGATGTTGTCGTGTCCGTAAACAAACTGTAAAAACACTGACTTGTATTACACTTTTTACAATTTTCGCGCGTAACATTTTCGGAACCACACTGATAACACGACACTGGTATTGGTAAAGAGTTATTAAGTGAAGACTCACCTCGGTTCGCTAACTTACGACATTGGTCGCGCTGGTGGCCGTAGTGTCTGCAGTACGCGCAAAATGGGCGCGGCTGCCGCTGCAGAGTAGTGCCGGACTCGCCGCTGGGGCTCACGCCGCCGGCCACGCCGCTCACGCGTGGCGCCGTCGCCGTCGCCGCCATCGCTGGCTGTGACGCAGCGGCGGGTACGCTTCGAATAGCGGCGGACGGAACTCGCGCGTTTGTGGGCGCGCCGATGGTTCTCGCAGCTCCCAGGGGCACCGGAATATTCGCGGCGCGTGTTGATACTATCGGCGGTGCCGCCTGCGCGACGGAATAGCGGTACCCTGAGGTGGGGGCCGGCGTAGCCGGTTCACGCAGCGTCGTAGTTTGTTTCGAAATCTTAATTTCTTCCAAGGAATCTTCAATTTCTCTTGCTTTTAATAATAATGTTATGAATGAATTAAAATCTTCTCTTCTTAATCTTTTTCTTATTTTTTTATTTAGCAGTCCGTTAATCATATCTAATTGAACTTTGATACTGAGATCATCTGGGGGCAATCGCGACAGTAGGGCACGGCACCTGGCGACAAATTTGTCTGTACGTTCTTTTTCCGATTGTTCTTGTTGAAATATTTCTCGGTATATTCGAAAGGCGTGTCGACGGTTACCAAAGGCGTCTCGCAAGTACGCTACCGCCTCCTCCCAGGTATTCACTTCGGCTGGTACTCCTTGCCACCATGTAGCTGCATCCCTGATGAGTAACATCGATAAACCTTTTAGGGCACTCTCTGTTGGGACATTGGAGCACTCTTTATAGGCCTCTATGGCATCAATAAAATTTTCTACATTTTCGTGAGTTTCACCCGCGAATCTTGCTGTGCAACGTGCGAAGGTCCCGAATGGTAACGCGGCTTCTTCACCCGCGGAGGTACTCAGCAGTCTGTTTTGCTGCTGGACGGGTGATGAGCATGAAAAAGTGGTCGCCATTCGATCAAATAATCTTTCGCACATGGCCGCCTGCGACTCTTGAATCGTATTCAATAATGCTGCGAAGTTGTTTTGCGTCATTGAAATGTTCTCGTCATTATTTGATGGCTCGACAGATTGACGCTTGCGCGGCATTTTGTTTTATTTTATAATTTACACTTTAGTACACTTCTTGAAACACTCGGTTCTCCACACTGTTGGGACGCCAGATATAGCAGTGGGGTGGGTGCTATTTAATAAGTTGCGACACTTTTGAAAAGAAATGGTTTTATTAACCCACAAACACGATTACAGAAACTTATTACTTAAATAACTTAACAAAACGTGGCGACGCGGGCGAGAGCAAGCAAACGTAGTTCATCGCGTATCTCCTGTGGCTAACAGGTTCGCGTGGGGTGCGCAGGGAGTGAATTTTATTCTACTGCGCAGGCTCAGCGGTATCGCGCCGGTAAGCGGCCGCGCGACTCACGCGTAGGATTTAGGGATCCGCGGGTTGCTATACATTTTCATTATTTCATGTTGAATATTTTGGCCTTTTTATAGATTTTCGTGCATATTTTAGCTATTTACCTTGCAAAATTTGCACGCATTTATTTTTAGAAAAAATTGACGTTATATATATGTACATACAATATGCACTATTCCGAATCCAGAACGTTTCGGTTGATTTAAATATGCGCTCTGACTGTGGTAGTGATTGAGTCTCTTAAGATTTTGGAAATTGTAAAACTTTGTCACAAATAATACATTAACATGTCTATAGCAAACAGTATCGATATGGCCATTAAGACATGGTATTAAAACAATCAGTGCCTCGGAGCTGACTTCATGTGATTCATTTCCAACGCAAGCATGACCTGAAAACAGAAGGTATTCAACATAGTCAGCGTTTAAACCGGACGCCGGTTAATTAGCTTTGCTAATTGCATTGTTTCGTAATTGAATCGCTTCGTCAGGCAGCACCAGCTGGTTTGTTCGCAAATACGAAGACAAATCTACAATTAAGTAAGTGTACTTTGCATCTACTGATCGCCGCGTTTCAGCTTCACTATTTGTCTTAACAAAGAGTCTTTTATGTATATATCTAGCTGTGCCCGATAACTATGTTTCGCCTTAAAAGTTCAAAGAATAACTGTAAATCTACTTTCCCACGGGAACTACTTACTTTTCCGAGATAATAAGTAGCCTATATGTTAATCCCTGTCGTAATCCGTTTACCTACAAAATTTAATCCAAATCCATTTAGTAGTTTTTGCGTGAAAGAGTAACAAAAACTTTCGCGCTAATAATATTAGTAATATAAGGAAAGATGTACCGTGTTAGTTTAATAAAGCCGAAATTAGACGGTATATTTTTGCTTTCATTTTCTATGCTTCATCGATGAGAGACCGAAAATGAAATGTCTAAATTGACGTTCATCAGAATGTGCCTTCGCGATGAAAGCGTCCGGCTTCCGATTGTTTTCACTAGCATCTTTCATCATTCATCGGCAATGAACGACAAGTGAGACGTCTAAACAACGATAGCTTATTCACAGTTCATTTCTCCGTACTGCCGCGTCGCCACGGGCGTTGTGTTCTCGCGGGAATTCCACGAGGAATGAAATAATAGCTTTCATCAAAAGTGAACCGTCTATACAAACAACGCAATTCACTGTTTATCGTTCACTATTCGTCGCAGAAATTAATCACTTTAAACACCCCAACTTATTTATATTATAAAAGAATTGTATCAATTAATAAATTAAATTCTCGTGGATTATACATGAATGTATGTCTATCTTTCTGTTTTGTTGCATATCTTGCAAATTTGAAACCATAGTCGCGGCACAGATTACTAGATAACGATGTTGCCGCTTAGCCGTCGTGGCCACGGTGGTGCCTGCAGCCCGCGCCGTTAAGAGGTAAGGACGACAGAGTAAGACTGCCTACACACGGCTCTATAATCAGGAGCGATATCGGGACAGTGGTGGTGGGGATGAAATCGGCTACTACTCTACACACGTCCCTGTCAGTGAGTACGTAACCGACCGTGCAACTGACTGCTCGTTGATCCGAGATGCCGCCGACACTCAGGCGCAGATCCAGCTCTCAAAAAAGGTTGTGGTCATATCCGAAAATCGGCCAATTGCGAGTCAGAGTATGACCTTGCTCAGGATCGTACATTGTATCCCTACAAAGATATTTCCAAAACATACACTCTGACCAAGATTCATTGTTTTTTAAGGCATAGGATGTAATATCATCAGCCTATCGATCTCAATAGACCATGAAAGGGTGACACCACAAGTCTATTAGGGTTGTGGGCATGCCCATCGTGCCCATAACGGTGGATCCGCGCTTGCCGACACTCTCAAAACAGAAAAAAATAGGCATTGTCTTGGCACTTACTACGGTGCCACCTAACCAGAGACGAAAAAGGAAGACCTGGGTTAAAAACTGGTTGATGAAACGTCATGAACTAAGCCACATTCATGAACGTGATGAGACATTTAGAAGCAGCTGATTTCAGACTTTTTAACTTCTAACTTTTTAACAACCTTTTAAAAACGCATATTTTCAAGTTTTTTCTTGAAGTCAGCCAGAGTTGTGTCTTTGCCGATCTTCATTAAATACTTGCAATAGCATTTTGAATGCCTCCTGTCTCTTGTCACGCTTGAAGTATTCTTTGTGTTTTTATCCCACAAATAAGATAAATCCCTGAAGAGATCAATAGCTTTCGTCCACGCTTCTCGCTCCTTCTCCTTCGCTATGTTTTCGCGCGAAATAAACAGAATAGCGCAAGCACGTCATCGCCGCAGCACTCGCGCGCATACACACGTGCCGACAATGCTCCCTAGACGATAATCGTCCCTAAATCGTGAGCTCGTCCGAAGCGATTTAAGAGTTAGGGTAAACAATAAAATTCGGGTTAGGATTTGCCTATACACGAGGCGATTTGTGGTACGATCTAGGGTCCTTCCCACCACTTTTCCGATATCGTCACTGATTTTAGGGTCGTGTGTATACCGTTTTAAGTAACTTTAAATAGCGGCGCAGTTGAAAAATTATATTAAGATAAAATTTGAGCCATCTTTTTTATTAGAGGAATTGTAGATTCTGTTCCCGATTCTCAACCAACTACATATATTCAGGTTCTGCGCGATTTACTAGAGACACTTGCGAAATTTCGTTTGATCTTCGTTCGTTGACGAAAGTTCGTTTCGGAGAAACAAAGTAGATCTCCTGTAAAGATAGATGTTTTTATAGAAATAAATAAATAAAAATTTCCAAGTACTTAATTTGTTTTAGATTGAATAACACCAAACAACAATTTTATCTAATACGTTTTCCAATAATCTCCACGAAAGTCCATAAGCCGAATGGAACTAATATTAATGTTCTTTAATTACACAAAATTGATTCGAGTATCATAGCGACCGCGGCAACAATGCCGGTATAATAAAACCGCAAGACCAAATACTAACACAATTCGCACAGTTTGCGATACCACAGATAATATAACACTGCAGGCGATACAAATGACCGCATTTCTCATATCCTGTGCATAAAGCTAGGAATTTGAAATATGAGTAAATGCTGCTGGGATACGGTTTAGTTTAGCGTGGCCATTATAAGCCTTTTTTTGGAACTATTAAGTTTATCTCATATAGCAGAACGCTTTGTTTATGCTGGGGCAAGTTCAGAACTTTCGTGCGAGGTACAACTTTCGATTTAGCCATCCAACCCCGTTCAATTCCGTAAAGTGTGATGTTTGGGTGAAACAACCGGCCTGTTCAAAGACTTGAGACTGTCTGAGCACGTTACAACGAGTTACAGCCGATCAACCATCAAATTTTGTGGTTGAAAAACGCTCTAACATATATTTGTCAAACTCTTAGATGATTGGATGATTCTGGGGGCTATAATCTATTACGTCATTTGTTAGAGAGAGAGAAAAAAAAATGTGAAAAAGGAAGATAAAAGATATTATTGCTGCTATGCGTTCAATACCTTACGATCGATCGCGATCACGATAAATAGCAACTAGACTCCAAGGTACTGAATGCACCCCTGCTGTATGCGTTGTATTCTAGAATGCTCTATATGATCAGCACGTTTAGTCACTTCCTTTGATGTCGTAAGAGCAGCGTAAGGCGGTTTATCACAATTGCACCTCTGTCGTCGATCCAGCAGTCTAAATTAGGGGTCTTCAAACTTAGAAGCCTTTTTTCTTTTTAATACATAGTTAACTCTCCACAGACTCGTGGTCCGTGCCTTTTTCATTTTTTTAGGTTTCTTTTTGATCCATTCTATATAATATTAAATTATATTAAGACTTACGACTACTCTTATTTTTAACTTAGAAGCCTTAGGGCTATAATCTTGACTTCAGTATGTTCCAAGGGCCAAAACAGTTTTAATTTTTCTGCCCTTAAACTATATTTGTAGACTAGTCGCAGAGTGCGCGACCTAAGCAAATTAATATACGCCTTTTTCCATTTCAATTACTTAAGCTGTCGCGGGTCGGATTTGGCTCGCGGGCCGTAGTTTGAAGACCGTTGGTCTAAACCCTCCTTGTTGAAGGAGAGCCAAGTCCAGCAGTGGGACTTTATATATAGAGTGGCACGTTTGGGTCGGTCAGTATGGGCAAGTCTGTAACTATAAGACATACAAAGATCTGCTCTTAGGAACCATGTCATCGATTTTAGTGAAAAGAAAAACTGCGTACGTATATTTGAAAAAAAAATATTAAAAACTTGTGGTTCAGGAATCGAACCCGGTCGTATTGAAAAAAAACTCACATTATTTCTATTGGGATATCGATTGTGTAGGTAAACAGCAAATTTTATTTCATATCAAATAATGCAAATAAATACATTAAAATTATAAAGTTTGTGATTGAAATCAGACGTAGGTATTTTACGTTTGTGTAAGAAATTAGACGTTACGTATTTCACAAAAACAATGTCGATTTGATTCTCTATAGCAAAAACTGTTAGTCTCAACGAAACGTTAAGCTTTAAAAACAAGTATTAATAACGAGAACGCAACAGTTCTCTGTTCAGTGAACGGCCACTTATTTATTTTGTACACAAAGCACTGGCTCTGATGTGTTGAATTTTGTTGACCAAAAGAGAATTTCAGCAAACCGCCTCGTCAGGGCCCTTTCAAATTAACGCTCGCTCATTGTGACTGTGTTTATCTGGTCTCTACCCCTGTAGGTGGCCTATTCAGCGACTCTCAATGACTCGCTTTGGCATACGTTACACCATTAAAACTGGTAGTTAAATAGACTTGAGAAATAGACATTTCTTCAGTTCTTTATATTTCAGTTTTTTATATTGCAGTGGTAAGTATTTATTGTAATAAATATCCAATAATATTTTCAAATTCCCCCTAATCCAATCTAATTTGCCAACAATGATTGTAATTTATTATTGTCAATATTTGTACAATAGTATAATATTATTGACTCATTCCGTCATGTAAACCTTCCGCAATGTACAATGATTTACATTTGATTCCTTCATTCTTCTTTTAGCCTCGGATTTGCATTGCACTCACATTTACGCACACACACACACACACACATACACAAAAACACTCACGCATCTTGCACGACAAGGTAATAATTCTTTCAATTTCTTTCGATCTGCTATTCAGATTCTACTTTTAATTATTTTTTTACCTACCTACATTTGTTTTGTTTTATAATTGAATGGATTTTGTAATGTAAGTTCGTAATTGGCTTCTTACCTGTTTATTAAATCATGCTGTGAACTTATTGTTGAATAAATAAAAAATGTTTCCATTGAAATGAGTCAGATTTCTTTCTGCTTATTTTGTTTAAGACACATAAAATTGAGCTTGAGATAATTATAAAATGTAATGATGTAACAATGCATAATTAATGTTATCGTTTTAAGTTCTTTATTATACATATTCGCTCGATTTCTATGGATATTCGTTTTGTTTTCGATGAAATTCAATATTTCTTAACACATTACAACGTATGCTTGCTCGTACTACACGATCGTACCACCAACACAAAGACGATGCCTCGGTGTATATGTATGAATGTTGTGAAGTAGGTATGTCGAATGTGAATGTGAATTGGAAATCAATCAAAAATATTCATGTAAATCTGTATTCAGTTTTCAAATACATTCTTATATTTGACAGCAAATACCATTTTATTTGTTCTCTTTAGCCTGTACTTTGAAGCCCGCAATATGATCTTTTGCTTTTGTTAAAAGTTAAGACACAAAAAATCGGACGCCTGCGGACGGGCGGAAGTCAGGCTTTCAACACAATAACGAGAAAAGACTCATTGAACAGGCTTTAATATCTCAAGATGCATCAAAGTGTATTGCGTCGACATTGTGAAGCCACCTTTATAAGAAAGAAGCCCCGAAAGGCTTGGCGAAGAAAAATGAATTGAGAGAAAAGTCCCGACTCTTAGGAATATGAATAGTTTATTTTCTACACTGGTGTACTTAAGTAACAGGAATTATGAAACATATCCCAAGGGCAAGAATTAGTTAATCCTTTATTTCAACTGGCAACCAAAGTTTTAATTTTAATAAAGTAGGAAATTGTAGAATGATTTTGTAAGGAAAATAAATTGTATATTTATTTAAGAAATCCCGTTTATTTTTATTATTCTTGGTACTTCAGTAGAGCCGGTTACAATTGTCAATACGAATACAATTTATTCCGACGTTTTTATAAGCTCAATTCTCTTGTTTGTAGCATTCCTCACTAACCAACGTTGGGTCCTTAATGAGATCTATATCCAGAAGTGGGGGTTTTATAGTCAAGACTCCAGAGTACACGACTATTAGAGCCACTTCAGCCCATAGATTTAACATGAAGGGCATGAAGTTCTTAGATAAGCAGTCGTTAGCCTACTGCATCACATTGGCTACAAGGGGGGTTTTGAGTAGAGTCCCCCATTTTTTACCCTAGTGCGCAACGCAAACAAGGGTAATGTGTTCTATGTACGATTATATTGCTCTGTTTATGTACGATTATATTGCTTCCTTTGTGGCACTTTAGAGACCAAACGCGTGGGCCGATTTTATTGATTCACACGTCAACCGATTCATCTCTATCTTGCGAGTTGTTGGACTGAGGTGGCTTTATGGTAGATGATCCTTGTATTTAAAACTTATTAAAAATTGCACACAATTAATTAATGTAGTTAGAGAGAGAGAGAGAGATAGAGTGCGAACGGTGTAGTGTTAATATCAACAGTTCGGTTACTACAGTATACTTCAAAGGGATGAGATGATTTAGCATTTTGATTGCTCGTGATGTTTTGTCCAAACAATACCTACCACTTTTTGGCCAACTGCATCTCAAAGAGATACTCTACTAAGCTATATATACCTACTTTATTGTTATTGGAAACTTTCGCATACTAACTTCAACTAGCATGAATACTCCTCCACTGAACGTATCAATCACGAGGGCTGGCAGCGGATCAAACGATATTAATTACGTGCAATGTCAAATTAATTACAGTTTGCGGCATCAGAATTATGGGCGGGCGGTTCCGGAATGCCGTGAGTAGTAGATGATTTTCTCGTACTATAGTTTAAGTAATTATGTAAATGTAAGTGTATTTAGATATTATATTGATAATAGTGAAATTTTGGACGGACCACGTGACCAGGAAAGTTCTCGAACTAGAGCCGACGCCGAAAAACCGTGGTAGACCCCGACTTACATGGATTAGGACCATAAATAACGACATGAACAACTATAACATTGACCAAGAAGAAGGCCGGTTGAAGAAGAAGATTGATAATGATGAAATTTAATATTATTTAACTACCTAAAATTTCATCATTGGTAGTAAATTGTGGTCTTTCGATTTCAGTTGCATTTATATAAAATTTTTGACGAGGTCCGTAATAGACCTATAATTTATTTATTAGGTCATCCTGACTATAAAAATAATAGCACAAATAAGTGTGGAAGGGATCGCACGAGAATGAAATGATTAAGGTATAAAAAAGAGGGAATATTCATTATATTGATTGTTTTAATCAACATTATCTACATCATATAACGTTAATTTGGTGAGCGTTCTGACTGGCGGCTGGCGGTTCCACTTGCGGCGAACGTGGTGTTACGCTAATACTATTAGTTACTTTGTGGTGGTGCGGGTGGCCAGGGGCTCCTTTTTTGAATAATTTGTCAGGCGTTGAGTCGAACCCAAACTCAGAAATCTTCCTTCAATATAGACCATTACAGGATGAAAACTGTTTTAGAATGCCCAATATACACCTACTGGCACAGATATTGGCACTAACTTTCTATGTTGTTGTTTAGTAAATTTTCATGTCCATTATAGTAGCCATTTTCAAAAAATATGACATTTCTGCTTTTAATAATCTTCTTTGTAACTGGATTCAAAAGTCTTTATCCTTTGGTATTTTCACAATAACCAAGAAATATAAACATATAAACCTAAACAATCACTTCAAGGAGTCAGCAACAACGATAATATTAATAATTATTTTACTTTTACATATTTCGACGACACGATTAGCGCAGAGGTCGAATGATCATCACTCTAGAACGACTCTCGACAATTAAGTACCTTGGTGTTTGCTTAGACTCCACACTATCTTTTAAAGAACATATAGAAATACTCACGAAAAGGATTCGAAAGGTGGCTCAAGAGCTGGCGGCTACTTTGCACAAAATCTGTCGATTGCCATACAGAGGGGCAATGCCGCCAGCGTACTGGGTACTATATGCCACGGGACAGGGAGCTAGACGGCGTGTTCTTTTTATAGGTTATATTTTGTAGGCTACTTTTTGTATGGTGTGTTTAGTTTTTAATTAGTTTTATTTTATATAGGGTTTAGTTTAGTAGGTGTTCTTTCTAATTGGAATTTTGATATGTTTTTTACGTTAAGAAGTCCCTATAGTAAATAACAACTTATTGACGTCAAACAAATTACAAGAATCTAATTGACCAACAAATTAATAAAAAATGTAACAAACTAAGATAAGCTATGTAAAATTAAACCTTGTATGTACACACAGCAACCCGCCGGTCTGTGGCCCCTTTGCCAACTTTCTTATTATGCCTAGTTTTCGAACAGTTAGTACAAACATTCCTATTGTGGGTAATTTTTCATATATTTATATCATTGCTTACCTTTTCGCCAGCTTTTGTATATTTCTCTACTTTTGTTCCTTCTTTGCCCACTTTAATCAAACAATGCATCAAAAGACTCCTTTTGCCATCTTTCCGACAGTATGAAACATAAGTGAAAGAAAAATCTATTTACATATTTTTTTCTTTTACCAAGTTTCCCTCGAAAATATCAGTTCTACTATCTATACATTAGGCAAATTAAAGTCTTTAATCTAGACAAGAAATTAATCATCGAATTTTTATACCTACGCCTATGAATGACATATTAAACATAAATTGTCAAAAATCCCTTATCAGCTAGGGTAGGGGTATAAAAATAGTTTACGACCTATTCTTAGACCTAACGAATATACAAAAAAAAATTATAATGTCGTTTCGCCATTTTGTATTATTTGATTATCAGTCAAAGAGTTCATAATCATTTCAAAGAAATCACATGTCACTGTAATGAAACATGTTAAAATAAACCACTTTTCTTATCGATTGTACAAATTGATGGCGATATGGGATATAATAATGGGAACAATGCATTTGTTGGCAAAGTAAAGTAGATGATAACAAAAAGTCATAAAGTTGGCTAACTGGGAAAGTTGGCGATTTGGAACTATCTGTATGAACGTATAAAAAATTACCCAAAATAGGAGTGTTATTATTAAATATTTAAAATCTCTTATGCCGCTCGTGATAGCGACGACTTTCGTAATGTAAAAATGTACAGCTTGACGTGTTGCTAATACACCCCAATCAATGAAAAAAAAGTTGACTCTACACCTGTTCGGAATTTGGGAGAGCCTTCTCGAGAAGAACAGGCAAGAAACTCGGAGAAATCCAGTGCATGTCGAACGTTGTCTGTGTTCGATTTCTACTGAGATTCGGTTTGTTTTAGACGAAAATCAAAGTAGTATTGATTTTTGTCTTAATATTCTATTGATTTTCGTCGCAAACGAAACGGATATCGATAGAAGTCGAGCGCAGACGACGTTCGACGAGCATTATGCCAAACGAATGATTCAAGAATAGGGCCCCAGGTTTTGATGCGGAACTCGCTTCGCAGTTTCGCCTTGTTAGTTCCGCGGCGGAGATGTGCTACCGGCATTAAGAGGAATTCGTACAGGCCGTTTTTCCATACAAGCGTAGTCCCCTGTTTCCTTCCTGGATAATAGCACTAGTTGCTCTATTTTTTCCAATAAAATCAATGGCCACTATGAGCATGTCAAGCAGCTCTAAAAGCCATTAGCTCGAGCCAAATAAACTCGAAGCTGGTAGAGGACTGCCTCACCCGCCTGAATGCTATAGGACAAAAAAACAAAATTGTTTTAAGATGGGTTCCTGGGCATTCTGGTGTCATTGGCAACGAGAAGGCCGATGAACTCGCTAAAACTGGAACTATAAAACCACAAATAGGACCGGAACCTTTTTGTGGGATTTCAAAGAACCAGGTACACAACTTTCTAAATGAACAACTTCTTAGAAACTCATTCGAACTCTGGAAATCTACTCCAGGGCAAGAACACGCGAAGGCACTAATACAAGGCTACTCGCGTAAACTAACTGACGAGCTTCTGCAGCTTAACAGGAAAAACATCAGTGCAGTCGTAAGAACCTTAACTGGACATTGCGGCCTGAATAGACACATGTTCAACCTCAAGATTAGGGACAACGACATCTGCAGATTCTGCAATCAGGAGCGTGAAACTCCTAAACACCTTCTGTGTGACTGCAGCCCACTGATTCATCGGCGTAGCCTTCATCTGGGAAGACACATCATGAGACCAGATGAAATACAAACTCTCCCAACCCAAAAAATCCTCAATTTCATAGAGGGTTTGGGCTTGAAGGAGATACTCTAACGGTGCTATAATTCACAATAGATCTTTTAGGTCGAGGTGAAAAGGCCTACAAGGCGAAAGCCCGTACAATAACAACAATAATAATAATGAGCATGTTCTACATCATCATGTTCTATCTATGTTTTCCTTTTTCTATTAAGTTTATTATTAAAAGAGATTTTAAACCTTCAAAAACCTAAAACTTCTACCTAATTTTATGCTGTATTCAAACGTCGATCAAACAAATTGAACAAGAATATATGAAAAAAGCAAAACAGAAATACAGTAAAAGCCTTGCTTTAATTTTTAACAGTAATTAAATCGGTCAAATAATCAAGGGGACTACGAAACGTAGGTATATTTTGTGTACATTTCATAAGGATTTTCGGTCCGAGCTGGATGTCGATTCTGTAAAATTCGAACAATAGCTCGCATCTCACTTCGATATTCATGCTCACTTCGCATAAGATACAAGATACCCTTACATAGTCATTATCACGAGTTAGTAGCGATAAAATTCTAATAAATACCTCAGAACTAGTTTTTATTACCTTCAGAAATAATTTGAAATGTATTTTTAAACTATGATAATAAATTTTGCCTGTTTTCACTCAGAAAATAGCAACGTTTTATTTGACACTTTGTTTCGAGTTCGTGTGCGAAGTGATAAAGGAATTCCCTTTACGGAATGCCACTTCATACGTCATCCCATACTTATAATGTCAAAATCTCACGGTCACTCTAGTTCCACTCGCTGCCACGCTCGCAAGTGTAGTGCTGTAGCACAGATTACTTAATAGTTTCTAGTAACTTCGAATCTACATTCGAATTTTGAGAATGCCAATCTAAGAACTCACTGCGGAATCAGATTCGAAGTTTAAAGTGAGGTTTTACAGAATCACACTACTGCAGTTGTCCCTATCGCGCTCAGTTTAGTTGTTCGGACACACAGCGCGATAGCAATACATTTTACAAATTTTTGAATTCTCTCGACCTTGGTGTTTTCTCTTAATGTAGTAATGTTGCGCTGCGGATACGGATTCGTTGCTTTAAGGGTATTTGAAACAATATACCGTTGAATAATTTTAATAGCCTTTGAACCTCTAATCGAATTCGAATATTATACCAATGCTTGCAATGTCTTTCATTAAGGAGGCATCGTCTATCGAGGTCATTGTTATGCGACATAATTTAAATTCCCTTGTGGTCAGTTTAATATACCTACGAATATGAACAGACGCGTGGGAAATCAATACGACAGCTAAACAGCGAATAGTTTGAAATGCAAAGTTTAGTTGATTGAAAATCTGTTTTATTAGGTGATTTAAATAAATATGCTCGATACCGGATATTAATAACTGAAATTGTTAGTTTAGGACAATTGAAATCATGATTGATAGTCATAGAATTTGAATGGTGGTTTTGTATTGATTATGAAAAAAGTTCTTGATAAAAGCCAAGAATCAGTGGTTTAAGTATCACTGCAACAATTAACAATATGCACATTTAACTTAGAAATGGTTCTTTACACGTAGACAAAGACAGAATAAAACTACGTATTGTAAGAGATATAAATTGGATTATCTAGTTGGATATTCTACCCTAAGGGGGTAAAAACATTATTTCTCAATCATATGAAATGATATCCTCTCAAATCAATGCGAGTTCCACACAGGAGCAACAAATCCACGGTACCGCGAAGCCTTATAATGCTGCGGTTTCAAACACAACCGGATCGTTGAATCGTACCTACGCCGATCGTCCGATTCCTACCTATGTTTTGTCACCGTCGCCGCCGCCACCGCCTTGTCACAATATACAGAACACACACTTGACAGTATGTAAGCCTGAACTGTCTGAAGAAGAAGGTAAGGAGGAAGGAAAATGGAGTCTGGTTCAGAATAAGAAGAAATTGCGTTATCGTAATCGTTTTGTTAGCAACCAAGGAAAAGCGAGCTATGGGCCTGAGTCCAAGTTCAAGGCTGCATCAGTGAAAGTGCCATTGTATATTTCCAACATTAGCCAGGAAACGTCGCAGCAGGATATCATTGATTATATTGTAAGTAAGACTCAAGTATTAGTTACATTAGAGAAGATCGCGTCAAAAGTAAATAGAGGCTACGATTCTTATATATTTTATGTGGACAGTTATAGAGTTCCGTTATTCCTCAAAGATGAAATATGGCCAGAAGGCATATGTTTTAGAAAGTTTATTGTGTTTAAAAAAGACTCTAGTAATAGGAAGGAAACTAATTTAATTTAATAATGGATTATGATGAAGGCTGTAAAGATACTAATTATACTAAGAGTACGTTTGTATCATTTAATTGCAAGGGGTTTAAACGATCTTTGCATTTGGTAAAGAACCTATGTTTATATGCCGATGTTATTGCTCTACAAGAGACTTGGCTTCTTCCTCATGACTTGGCATTAATGGGGACGGTAAGTGATAGTTTTGAGTATACATGTAAAACAGCTGTTGATACTACTGAGGGTGTTCTTAAGGGAAGACCATACGGTGGGGTTGCATTGCTATGGCGAAAGGGTGTATTTGACACAGTTTCTGTTATAAGTTGTTCTAGTGTTAGATTATCGGCTATTAAGGGTACTATAGGTGAGAAATCAATTATTATTTTTTCTGTATACATGCCGACAGACGCTCCTGATAATAGTGTTGAGTTTGTAAACTGTTTGGGCGAAATGGATGCTATTATAGAAAATAATGATGTAGAAGCAGTATACATGTTGGGTGATTTTAATGCACACCCATGTCAATCGTTCTGGTTAGAGTTGCAGCATTATTGTTTTGATAAGGAGTGGTTGTGTGCTGATACAGAAAAATTAGGAATACTGTCGGGCACAATTACATTTATAAGTGATATTGATGGTAGTATGAGGTGGTTAGACCACTGTATTGTGACGCAGACTGCGTGGAATACAATCGTAAATATAAGAGTTGATACCGATGTGCACTGGTCTGACCACTTCCCACTTATAATAGAGTGTAGTTTAGATGCAGTGGTATCAAAAGTGACGTCGGAAAACTATAAATGTAATAAAATTTTGTGGCGCTCTAGGTCAAACGCACAAATTGACCGATACCATGATGTATGCCATGGGCAGCTTAGGGATGTTGATTTTCCAGACACGTTCACCTTTTGTGCGGGTGGAGTGTGTTGTAATGTTGATCATAGGCGTTCCTTAGACATAATGTATGGCCGTGTTGTTGATATTCTCAGTAGAGCAGCTGTATTTACGTATGAGGGCCCCAAGACTAACAAGAAACGGGTTGTTGGTTGGAACAAACATGTACGTGCGGCATATGAAGATGCACGTATTAAGTTCCAGATATGGTTGCTTTATAATAAGCCAGGATATGGTAGAGCTTGGGACGACATGCGTGAGAGTCGAAAAGTTTTTAAAAGTAGACTGAGATGGTGTCAAAATAACGAGGAACAGATCAAAATGGATATCATTGCCTCACATAGGTCGTCCCACAGCTTTGCAAAATTTTGGAAAGCAACGAATAAGTTGAATTTAAACACTGGTCGTCCTACAAGTGTGGGACATTGTAGTGAACCAAAGGAGATTGCCAACATGTTCATGAATCATTTTAAAGTATCTTCACCCTTGGGCCCTGCGTCACAGGTGGTGGGTGCTGAGACCATTACGACTATGCCTATGAGATTTTCTGCTAAGCAAGTAGCAGCGACTATCAAAAGAATGACTAGAGGTAAATCACCTGGTCATGATGGTCTCAGTATCGAGCATCTAAAGTATGCAGGGGTCCATCTTTATAGAGTGCTGGCAATGTTTTATTCTTTATGTCTAACTCATTCTTACTTACCGGCTGACATGATGAGAACCGTGGTGATACCTTTGGTTAAAAATAAAACTGGAGACATTTCCGACATAACAAACTACAGGCCAATATCTTTAGCCACGGTGCTTGCTAGGGTGTTGGACAGTCTGATAGACCAAAATTTAAATCAGTATTTAAATATACACGATGCGCAGTTTGGCTTCAGGTCTGAACTTTCAACAGAGAGTGCCATTTTTTGTCTAAAGCAGACTGTCCAATACTATACAAGTAGGAAGACCCCGGTGTATGCCTGCTTTCTGGATCTTTCTAAAGCTTTCGATCTAGTAGCGTATGACGTGTTATGGGCAAAGCTTCAGGAGGCAGGCATACAGCCGGAAGTGATTTCAGTATTTAAATTTTGGTATGTAAACCAAGAAAACCGTGTAAGGTGGGGTGAAACCCTGTCAGATCCATATCGGTTGGAGTGCGGGGTGAGGCAGGGGGGTATAACCTCACCCTAGCTATTCAACCTTTATGTTAATGAGTTGATTGTGAGACTTAGCACCATACCAGTCGGTTGCTGGGTAGATGGTGTATGTACAAATAATTTAAGTTATGCAGACGATATGGTGCTGCTGGGTCCTACAGTTGGATCTATTAGGTTGCTCCTAAAAATTTGTGAGGAATACGCATTAAAGCATGGCCTGATATATAATGCAAAAAAAAGTGAATACATGGTCTTTGGGGTTCGCGGAAAGGTTATTGACTATAAACCAATGTTAAAACTAAACAAGGTATCGCTAAATCGCGTGAAACTTTTTAAATATCTTGGTCATTACATTTCCGAGGATCTCAGGGACCATGTAGACATAGAGCGTGAACGTAGGGCGCTTGCAGCCAGGTGTAATATGCTGGCCCACAGGTTTGCACGCTGCAGCAATGAGGCTAAAATAACTCTGTTTAAGTCATACTGCCAAACATTTTACACGTGTGCCCTGTGGACCAGTTACAGTAAGAAGTCACTGGACGCACTGAGAGTGCAATATAATAATGGCTTCAGAGTGTTGTTGGGACTGAGACGCTTCTGTAGCGCATCCGCAATGTTCGCCGAAGCGCGAACAGACGACTTTTTCGCACTAATAAGAAAGCGAACTGCGTCACTACTACACAGAATGCGGCTCAGTTCGAACAAGATTCTGAAAATGTTTAGTGCCAAGCTTGCCGAGCCCATGCTTCAACACTTCGTTGGTGTGCTGGTCAGACAGGATAGGCTAAGCAAATAATGTTCTTGTGCTTCTTTTTATTTTAATTATAAGTTACTACTAACATTAAGATCATCTGTATACTAACAAGTGGACTGTAAATTGTCTTAAATAAATATTATTATTATATTATTATATGGCTATTTAGAACGTTTTATTCATGCTTAAGTAAAAAATGGCCGAAGAAGAATGCGATATGCTATCTAAACATACTTTATTACTTTTCATAGCTGTTTAAAATCACCACAGCAGGTGGGCTACTCTGTAAAGCAATCCGTAATCTGTAGTAATTCCTTTGTTGGTTTAAATTTGTGATTTTGCATTTTCTTTAAAAATGTTAATAGATTGATTAATAAATATATCCAAATTATTATAGAAAAATTTTTTTTTTTACGAGGGGAATGCGTTTGCGCACCGTCCAAGCCCCCGCAGGGGCAAGGGTGTGTGGGACTCCGCAGCAAGCGACTACCCACTAAACCCCTCGATATGCCCTCTTTGGCGCCTGGCGCAGCCACGTCGAAAGGACGCGCCGCTGCCGAACGAGGTCGTGGGAACCCTTACGGACCGACCATAACCCCATTCGCGGCACCTGCCCACCAGTGGCGGGCCCCTCACGCCCTCTCCAAGATGGAGATGGAGAGGAGTTCCCGGGGCATACTCCGGGTGGTAATTTTTTACTGTGGTTTTCTTCCACGCGGCCCGACGCTCAGTGCGCCAGGCCCCCGGCCCCGCTCAGTGCGGGGTAACGGGATTGCCCGACGGCAGACCCCACTGGATCCACCGCCGCGCACACGAGCCGAAGCTCAGCGGCGTCGAAGCGCCGACCCACCGCAAAAAGCGGCCACGGTGGCCACACGAGGTGGCCCGCCGAGTAGCACTCGGCCATCCCACGCCCCCCTCATGGGGGCCTCACAAGTGTGCCGAAGCCACACAGTGATCGGATCAGCCTCAGTCCTTGGAACAACGACACGCCGAAGCTCAACGAGCTTGCACCGACTCGGAACAACGACATGCCGAAGCTCAACAAGGACCCGCACCGACCCGACCAAAGGGGCAACGGCACAAAGCGCAACGCGCCATGACCCGCGAGCGGGTCCCCAGGCGACACACAACCCCATCTTCACAAAGAAGGGGAGGTGACGCCCCACATGGCCACGTGAAGTGGCCCGCCGGGTTAAACCCGGCCACACCACGCCCCCTCCACGGGGCAGCTGTCAGACTCTTAGCCCGCGGCAGAAAATCTACCGGGTTGCCCAGGGTGCACCACGAGGAGGTGTTCTGACATCGCACCCCAAGAAAGTAAAGACCTTTTTTTTTTTTTTTGGGGAGGGGGGAAAATGCATTTACGCATTCCTCGTGGTCGAGCCAAACCACGAGGATATGTGGGACTCCCCAGACCGTACCCGGCCCGGGCCTACCCACTAAAAACCCCCCCAGCAGCTCCTCCGTCCGTCACAAGACAAGGGGAAGGGGACAACAGCCAGGCCTTATTCCCGCTGACCCCCTGCCTGTGACATGTCCGTTGCCGGACTCTCCACCTGGCTCAGCTACTTTGTGGAGCGGCACAGAATTGCGCCGCTCTACACCCCGGTTGGTTTTTTATTGTGGTTGTCTTCCACGCGGTCCGACGCTCAGTGCGTCGAACCCCCGGCCCGCTCAGTGCGGGTAACGGGTTGCCCGACGGCAGACCCCACTGGATCCTGGCTTTAGGGAAAATTCTTGCGTTCGGACGCTCCTGAGACGAGGAAACATCACACTTTGGTGGATGGGTTGCTGAAGAGTTTTGTATCTATCGTTCGTTCTGCACTCGAAATTGCTCATTAAGGAATTCTCGCCCGGAGTGCAATACGAAACCTTCAACTAAGCAGAAGGATGGGTTTGACAAATGTATTCCTGTGCAGATTTTGCGGTGAGGATGATGAGACACCAATCCACATTCTTTGTGAGTGCTATGCTCTCATCCACATTAGGAGCCGAGCTCTAGGTGGTCCTAGTTTCCCACCTCACGATGCGAAGGCTCTGTCTCCAAAAAAGGTCATTGGCTTCTGCGGGCCTAATTGGAGACCTTTAAAACGAGGGGTTGGCCACAATAGATCTGTACAGGTCGCAGTGCTGGGGGTCGCTCATTGGTTGCTCCAGCCCCCCTTGAAATAACAGATAGATAGATCAATCGTTTGATGAATTCGGCCTTCTCGATCCCGAAGCCATTTAAAACTTCGCTGGGTTTGGGGAAAACCAGCACGGAAGCTATAGAGAGTAGGTATTCATAACGCAGCGCAGCTAATCACTCCGCATAGGCATTTGCCTGATTTATCGTGCTGCGTGACTAAGTCCATTCCTCAAAAGTGATTTTATTGCCGCTAATCCTGCGCCAGTTTGGACTGTAATTCCTTGTTGTGGAACTCAAATTACAACGGACGGTGCGCAAAACGTCATGTTGAACTGTTTATTCCTGAAATGAGATACGGCCTACGGGCAAACTAATCATAAGATTAGGATTGATTTTCCGGGGAGAAATATGATATTGAGAAGTGTGATGTTAAACAGCTATTCAGTTAAAATTTCGCAAAGAAAAAACAAGGTTATACATCATTTCGTAGGACTGATTTGTTGAAATAAATAAAATTTGAATGTACCGCTCGCTCGTAATATTGACCTCCCCGAGAACAGCGAACCAGAAACTCGGGGGTCTTTTCAAGTATGTTACGACGGTTACAAAAATAAGACAGAGTTAAGACTGCAAATATGAATTATAACTAACATACATATTTCCAGTCTTAATTATACAGAAAAAAATTACAAGCAGCTGGTGATAGAACCGAGCAGATAAAATCAATGAGTTATTTTTGTAGCAAGTTGCGACAACGGCATACAATTTTTATTTCGTTATATTTTGCAATTTATCAAGTTTTGAATATCGATAGGAACCTTGTTGAAAAAGCGACATTACACACTTAGCTACGTGATGCATAAAACTTAAAATTGTTGTAATGCAACAATGTGTAAAGCTCCCGCTTTAATGACCATTCCGATGATTTAAACTTGTTTCTAACGAAATTGTTCACTATAAAGTCGAATAATCCGCAAATAGATCACTGCGACGAAAAATAGACTTTACAATAACTCCTCAATTAAGGCCGCCTTTAGCTGCATTTTTATTATTCATTGTGTTATATAATGGTCTTTATCCAATTAAGTGTATGTTTTCAAAAATATGGAGAAACGGTACTACAGTTAGCAATTTCAGTCATGGCTTAAAGCCAACAAAGGAACGTCCAGAACAGAAGGCGATCAAATTATTTGCTCTTCGATCTTCAACCGAATAGGGTAATAAATTTTTACTGTTACGACTCAGAAATTGTGGTTCGCTGCTTTGTTTTATAATTCGCCATTTATTTTCTTACTTTTCAAGTGAACAATATACAAAAGAGTATTTCTTTTCCTTTTTTAGTGGAAATTGTACTACTATAGTTACATATAAAATGATTCCTTATATAACCTCAATTTTAAATCGCCATCAGCGGGAGACAAGCATTTGTTCTGAAGGAAGGCCTAATCACAGTAGTGGTACAGACTATATAGATTCAAATATATAAATAATAGTTACTGGGAGAAAAATGAATAATAGTTACTCCGAGAGAATAAAATCCAATCTTAATCACGTCAGCTAAACTGATATTGGAATCACGAGGCTAAAGCATTAACATTTTATCTAGGCGCTCTGGAATCGACACGCCTAAGCTTTATTTGCCATGCACTTCCATCGCTCCCAGGATTAGTTTTGAGTCCCGGCAAATCGTTTTTCGATACCAGCGCTCCGCTATAAGAAAATAGATAGAGATCTTCTTTACGTATGCGCATAAATTATATGTGAGAACGTGTCGAGTTGGCAGCTAATTTTTATCACCGATGCTGTAAGAGACATTCGTATACAGGGTTAATTGTAAAACACCTGCAACCTTGCAGGATTAGATAGCTAATTGGTTTTAAGAGTTTTAAGATAACTCAATAAATTAAACAAAAATTTTATTGCACTATCGCGACATTGTTAAGTCAATGTTTCGTCTATAAACGACGACGGAAGACGACGCTACGCTCGCGCGTGGTGCGCGTAGAGTTACAAACATTCTAGAGGTATATTACATTAATATTTATTTTTGTATGAAAGTAAAATCTCACAAATTAAAAAAAGTCGTAGAACAAACGTTGTTGTTTATGATGTTGGCTATCTTATCCTGCGAGGTTGCAGATCTTCTACAAATAACTCTGTATAAGTAAACATCTTTAAAAATCAAATGAATGTTTACTAACCGGCAAAGTTTCAATGTTATCTGTGTTTATTTTAAAGAAAAGAGAATATAAAGTAGCTTCTGAGATATATTGCTAATCTCTGAAATGGGCGAGCAGAATAATGGAGCATAAAATGCATCTCATCCCACTTAAGACATAAAGTTGATTCGTATAGCTTTACAGGGAAACACAACTTGGAGGTTGTTTGCGAGTAATGCGCCGGAATTATTTAAGCTTGAATTGAAATGGTTGAAATCGTACAGTGATTGTTACAGTGTAAAGGCTTTTATTGTATGTACCTACTATATTGTGCTACAAAAGTTAAATTGGGGTTATTATACAAACGGAGAGTATGCCTTTATGTTCATACAAATTTATTTATCTAACAAGCTAAATAAATTTAGTGTAACATTAAATATTTCATATTCATGTTCTTAAATCACTTTCATGTTATTACATTTAGGCGTTTATGTTTAAATGTTAAAAATCTTAAACACAGTGGCATCAATTCACAAATACAGGATTATAAATTTCCATGACGCAGCTATACTTACTATTAACATTTTAGTTATGGAGACATACGTACTTACTGGGGTAAAAAGGATATCTTTTATTAGTGAGGTCACTCATTACAATATTAAGATATTTCTTCAATCTGTATCTACTAATGTCACTCGACTACAAGCAAGTATTAGCACCTTACCCAATGATTTACAAGCAACGAAAATATGTAGTTTTACTATACTTCGCGTAGATAAAACTCTACTGGATATTTCATAGTAACAGATACACATTGAATTCAACAAGCGACGAAAACGGTTTGCTGTGCCCGGAGCTAACCCTAATACGTATTCTAGGCACTCCACACGAGGGGTTGGCTGGTGTCAAGAGCGGACGAGCCGGGATACGCGCGTCATCGTCTGACCTCGATACTCCTTTGAAAATGTACCTCGCATTCTGAATACCTATCTCTGACTGTACTATAGCAACGCTACTATACTACACTCCGGGACACCTAAATCGAGCCACCTTGCACTTTTGGATTATATCGTCCATAACTTTTATAAAATGTTTGGTCTACTAAAAAGTCTTATGCAATTTTATAGCTGGCATATTCATAATCAGCACTTAATATGAATATGTCAGTTACAAAATTGCATACAAACTTTTTGGTTTTTCAAATATTTGAATGTTTCGGTGATATAATACAAAAGTGCAAGGTCCAACTCGTTTTAGGTGTCCGGGAGTGTATTTAGATTAAGGATCCATTTTTCCATACAAACATAGTCCCTCGTTTCCTTCCTGGACAATGGCAATAGTTACTGTATTTTTGGCAAAAAATCTATGGCTACAACAAGCCTATGTTTTTTTTATTAAGTTAATTATGAAAAAGATTTAGATAAACCATTTGTTTGAACGTGCTTTAGCTCCGTAGATCGTGCACAACTCATAGCTGTTTCCAAATGGGAATCTAGGTTATGGCTCCGGGCACTTCAATCGCAGAATACAGGTGCTTTGATCAACTCATGCTCTTTCGGCATGCAAAAGCGTTGCGTTTAAGTGCGTCGTACTGTGCTTCTCGGTGCTGTCAGTGTGGAGTTGATGTGGACAGATTTGGCCATCACGGCCTGTCCTGCAGAAGGTGTGTGGTAAGGATACCCCGCCGCGCCAGTCTTAATATTATCCGGAGGGCCTCCACCGCTGCCAACTGCGCAGCCATCTTAGAGTTACATGGCTTCCGACGGACGGTAAAAGGTCTGATGGCATGATGCTGGTTCCTGGGAAGATGGGCGACCTTTAGTACGGGATGTTATTTGTGTAGACACGCTGGCACCTTCTCATCTTCCAAGAATTGAAATTAGAACTGACGCGGCGAACTGAATCTACTGAAAACCTCAAAAGGCAAAAATATAGTACTCTGGACAGTAGTTACTTATCGAGCCTTTTAGGTTAGAAACACTGGAACCGGAGGGCCGGATGCACTCAGGATATTTACTGATCTTTCTGCCCGTCTACGAGACGCAATTCGTGACCAGAATGCTGGTTCTTATCTAAGCCAGAGAATAAGCATTGCCATACAACGTGGCAATGCTACCAGCAATCTGGGAACGTTGCTCACTGATACTGGTGAGAGCTTAGATAGGTATAGGTTTTAAATTAAGTTTTTTAGTGTTATGTTTAGGTTTGTTTAGATGAGTTTGAGTTTTTTAGGATTAGTATTTTATTTTTTTAAAGTAAGATATGTAATATTATACCCTTTTTCTCAATATTTTAGCTGAAATGTATCAGGTCGTTAGCCGGTGGTAAAGCGCATGTACATGTTATGTCAACTTGATCTTCATTATTTAGACTTTTATTAAAATCGAAATAGCAGTTCGTTACACCAATGGTGTCTCTACGCTTACATGTTCTATGAGTATTCAAAATCTATAAACACCAAAAATATTAAATAGTTCATGCCCGGTCAATCGCAAGACTTTGGGACTCCGCAGCCGACATGGAATGACTTCGATGTTTGATGATCAGCTTCATTACGAATCTAAAGGCTCCATTAATCATAGGACCGCTCATGGTTTCGCAGATCGCAGAGCGCGTCGTGATGAATGGGAGACGCGACCTATTTCACACAAAACAATTGTTCGGTGTGTTTGTGCGGTTGAATTGTTTCGTCCGCAGCATGGCGACTTCTGATCTGTATGCTTGTTTATCGATAAACTCCCTCTGTTTGTTTGCAGTTTGATGGAGTATGCTCTATTCAGTGAAAGTTTCTGTTGGGTAACCGCTATTTTGTATTATAGGTTTTGATAACATCGTTGAAGCCAACACTACGTGAGTCACGTTTTGATGGAAATGAGCCTACGAGTACTTATAGTATGGCAAACAATTAAACACTTTTGTGTACTTAAAAGTAGTGGTGTTATATTAAGAGGCTGAGTAACGCCAACGACCTTGATATATGATTTGTACTGGATTACGGGCGCGGTGCGATTTTAATTTTTTTTAAAAGAAACTAGTAAGTTCTTTGGAGATATGAAACATCATTATTATCAAATTAAGTGTAACAAGTTAATTCCCTTAAAATCATTTAATAACCTTTGTTAAATAACTCGGATTTCCTTCTGGAAGCTAATTTTAATTGGTGTTTTTAGCGTTCTTTTTAACGAGAAATTTTTATTAAAATTTGTTTTGGGGCCATGGATATTCTCGAAAATATATTCAAGAGTAACATGTATTTTTTTTATTACGGGATATTTAACAGGTTTTGCTATAAAAAGATGTAAAAAGATTTTAGATGAGCTCAGCTCAGCGTTGTCAGCCTCTTAGTTAAAAAAATACGCGGTTTGCGTATTTTTTTAACTAAATTCGTTTAACGGCTAAGAGCGTCGGTGGCGCTGTGGACTGAGCACTTGCCTTCCAATCTGGAGATCCGGAGTTCGAGATCGCCATGGACCAATAGTTTTTCGTTTTTCGAATTTCAATTTGTCTGACGCTCCTACGGTGAAGGAAACATCGTGAGGCAACCTGCATACATCTGCGAAGAAATTCAAAGTTGTATGCGAAGTCCACCAATCCACACTGGGCCAGCGTGGTTGACTAAGGCCTAAACACCCTAACTTAGGGTAGGCCTTAGGGTAGGCTCGAGCCCCTCGGTGGGGACGTATATGAGCCGTTATGATGTTTTACGGCTAAATGTAAAATTCGTAACGCATTATATTATATTATAATTAGTATGGAATCTGACAAATGTAAAATAACAGGCAAACAACAAATGATTATAATTGTAACTCTGCATTACATAGCAAAATATAGTGAAGTTGGAATTAGAATCATTTAATTTAATTATGTAATAACAATATTAAATAACCATGTACCAACATAATGACAAAAATGTACGGTAGCCATTAGGATATAGATGTAGTCAATAGCACTAGTCTTAAGACTGTGGAAAACTAAAAATAAACGGCTAAATGTGTTTGCTCCATCATTTTGTTTATGTCATTTGCTTGACACTCACAAAGACATAATTCAGTTTTAATCGCGTCACGTGCTAAGGCACACAAATCTGCTCTTCACAAATGTGTACTATTGTGTACTCTTCATACAATGCGATTCAAATAAGAATAGGAACGCCAATGACCTCCATCTGTCAAATGACGCTTGAAAAGTACGGTTTGCAAAAAAAACTTGTTCTCAAACGGTGTATTTTACTTTGTTCAAAAATATCTCTTAAATATTTTTATTTTTAGGGTTCTGTAGTAAACAAGGAACCCTTATAGTTTCGCCATGTCTGTCTGTCCGCGGTTTTACTCAGAGACTATTAGTACTAGAAAGCTGTAATTTGGTATGGGTATGTTTATTAATCATGCCAAAAAGTGGTAGAAAAAAATAATCAAAAAAAGTTTTTTTTGGGTACCTCCCATATAAGAAAAGTGGCAGGCAAAATATTTTTTTTTCTCGACTAACCCATCGTGTGGGGTATTGTTGAATAGGTCTTTAAAAAATAATGTAAGGTACAGAACACCATTTTTCGATTTAGGGATCCGTTTACAGAGGCGGATCTCTGTACCAGGCGACCCTGGTACAGAGTCTCGCTCCGGTGATATTGGTCAATATTCTAATTAAGCTAATCTGACATTAAAAAACCGACGCGCACCGTTCCGTACAAACTTTTCTAAGTACCTAAGTACATATTTACGGTGTTTAGATTTTTTTCTTAATATGTAGGTACTGTACGACCTTGCTTCTTGCCAAACTTCATGATTCTACGTTAACGGGAAGTACCATATGATGGGTTTCGATTCCTTTGTAAAATCACAAAATTTGAGAAAATTTACTACATAAGCGGTCCGCTTTGACTTACAAGTGTGATTTTTTCACAACGGAAAGGATCTCGAGTGGCAGCCGCGTACCGGGAGACGCAGCGTTGGTAGGCCCTCCACAAGGTGGACCGACGATCTGGTGAAGGTCGCGGGAAGCCGCTGGGTGCGGGAGGCGCAGGACCGATCGGTATGGAGAGCCTTTGTGGGAGGCCTATGTCCAACAGTGGGCGTCCTTTGACTAAAATGATAATGATGAAAAAAGACACCGCAAGCAGATAGACGGACAACCAAGTGATCCTATATGGGTTCCATTTTTCCTTTTGAGGTACGGAACCCAAAAAATCAGCCCTTAGAGCTCCTTCCATGCCGACGTATTTTATCCTACGTTCATCCAACTCTTTTTGGCTTATTCAATATCGTAGTAGGATGTTGCAATCTTTCATTGTGATGAGGCTTGGATCTGATTAATTGTGTTAGCCTCCATATTCACATCGAAGTTACTTGCTTTATGAATGGCCACATTAATTAATCATTCCATTCACACGATTGTCCGTTTTTCTATTCATTTCAGCTTTTCATCGTTCACCGGAATTTAAATCTGGTTTTAGTTAAAATTAATCATGCAAAATTTTGTATTCGATTTGCTCTCGCCGACTGATCTCTTTAAAAAAATAATAAATGATATTTATTTAAGATAATAATGATAACAATATATAATACTTTCATTGAATGACTTTTTAACTTTGTGTGTATGTACGGCTTTAAAGTAGATAAGCATTTTTAGTCTATTCCTTTTATTTATTTAGTATTTATTTATTTATTTATTTATTTAAACTTCCAGTACAATTTGTGTACAGAGGCGGACTTAATGCCAAAGGCATTATCTGCCAGTCAACCTTTGGGTGGTGCAGAGAAAAGGAAGTAGATGTAGTACTTTAATGGTAAAAACAACTGGATAATGGTATATATATAATGCTATATACATAATATACTAATACATAAATATTATAAATAAAATAAACTAATATATATGTGCCTACTATTAATTTACAAAACTATAAAACGAAAATGACATTCGAAATGATATTTCGAAGATAATATGCATATCCTTAATCAACAGGAGTAAAAAGATTCTCATGGTACAGCTTTCGTAATTTCTTTTTTAAACTTAGTTTGCTTGATGACTTTCTGACGTCAAGTGGGAGAACATTCCATAACAGGATTGACTGGATTAAGAAAGAAGAGTGTATGATATCAGATTTGTGGGCGGGGCATTTGAGGAGACCATTAAAGGTAGAACGAAGGGATCTATCATGTGAGGAACATAGGAACTCAAAACTATTGTTAAGATAACTGGGCTTGTTGGGACTATTAAGTAATGAATGGAGTGTAGTCAAAGTTCTCATGTGCCGACGTTGCCGTATAGACAACCATTTCAAACGCAGCCGATGTTCAGAAACATGATCAAACTTTTTTAAATTATAAACGAATCGAATGCAGTTATTTAGAAGTCGGTCAAGTTTATTGAGTAGATCTGCATTCAGGTCGAGATAGCACACATCACCATAGTCAATTATGGGAAATATCAAAGTCTGTACAAGCATTTTCTTAGTCTCTGAAGGTAGAAAGTTCTTCAGGCGATAAAGAGTCCGTAAAATCCCTGTAATTTTTTGGCAAATGTTGGCAGTTTGTGGTCGCCAACTAAAACTGGAATCCAGGTATAAACCTAAATCCTTCACGGTATTACTGAAGGGGATGGTCTTGTCATCGAAAACAACAGCGCTAAGGTTATCGGGATCCATCCTTGACATAATTCTTGAACCACCCATAATTATTGCTTGGCATTTGGTTGGATTGATAAGGATCCCAAACTGCTCAGACCAGCTCTTGATAGATTTAAGATCCTCATTGATTGTATCAATAGCATCATTTACATTATCAATATCGTCCTGGGTATAAAGCTGCAAGTCATCGGCATATAAATGGTACGAGCAGCGAAGATGGTAAGTAAGAAAGTTTATGAAGATAGAAAACAGAAGAGGGGATAAAATGCCGCCTTGAGGAACTCCAGCTACAAGGTCACTCCATGAGGACGATGACTCATTCGAGATAACCGATTGCTGGCGTCCCTGAAGATATGAAGAGAACCACTCCAGAACCTCCCGGGAGACCGAAAAATGAGAAAGAATAGCTAACAGAATTTCATGATTAACGGTATTAAATGCATTTGAAAAATCGATATGATCGAAGTATGATTACACCTATATTGCATTGTTAACAGTTGGTGTGACATGTCACTAAAATGTTTATCTACATTTGAAGTCGACTTACGTAATATATTATGTATAAAAATCTCGTGTCACAGTGTTTGTAACCAAACTCCTCCGAAACGGCTTGACCGATTTTTATGAATTTTTTGTGTATATTTGGTAGGTCTGGGAATAGGTCGTCAATTTTTTATACCCCTAAGTGATAAGGGTGTTTGTTTTTGATGTATGTGCATTCTATGTTTGTAACTGCATACACGACACAGGAGAAAAATTTCTAGTTTGGGGCGACGTTTTTAAAAAAAAAAAAATAATATGGCGGAACGTAGTTCGCCGGCACAGCTAGTTTATTCATACAATACAATTCTAAATAGGTAAGTATATAAATATTATGTCACCTAAATAAGATTAAAATAGTTTTTTTTTCACACAACAGAGAAGCTTTTGGTCTTAATCTCACCTGATGGTAGGTAACGATAAGGTCGAAGAAGCAAACTAGAAGGTAGGCATCTTACCTTTAATTGTCGATACACAACAATGTTCGAAAAACGAATTCGCCAATAAAAGAAACTGCCATATTAAGAGGATTGTGAACCTGTAAATTTTCATACAAAAAGCGACAATGCTTTTCTTCCTCTTTATATCGTCCAATTTTCATAAATTTGGGAATGTTGTAGATATAATGACATGAGGATCTAGGTTTGATCAACTATATTTCCTTGCAATAAAGCAGCCGCCGCGCACGCCGTAAACGAATGATAAGAATTTTCTTAGATTGTAGGTATTTGCTTGTCAAAATATCAGTACATCACGATTTATTCATGATTTTACACTTAACCTTTTTGTATCCAAAATCCACTCAACTGATCTAATAAGAGTCAATGCTTAAATCGGCCTCTACTTAAGTCAAACTCAAGCGACCTGTGAGCTCTTACGGAGCAATTTTCCACCACATTGAACACAAATGGCTTTTAGGATACGTGTGGACACACCAGAAGGCCTACCATACTTGCTTAAATCGATGTGAAAAACCCGGTGCGAGGGAGATGGCACTATATTCTGCAATAACGCCGTCTCTGTCTATACATTGTTTTTCCCTTGCTTTAAGTAATCGTAGCAAGCACACTTTTACTTTGTGTATCGTACGTTTGCAACACTCCTGGCAGGGGAACTTCGTTTGCGATACGATGAAGGTAGGAAATTAACTTGCGCTGTCGGAAGGCACTTCTCATTGTTTGTAACTGAGGCTGGCGGCTGTTTAGTTTAAAGTGATTTAAGCGGTATAAATCTGGGACATCCATTAGATAACTTAGCTTTAGTAATATAATTACAATTTTTTTATTGCGCAAAGACACACACTAAAAGCACAATAAATAGGTGATATAGACACTTCCAGGCAACCATTATAGGGAAGAACATTAGAAAGAAAAATTTACAAGGAAGATGGATAGTGTTAAAGCATCAGTAATAGGTAGGATTAAAGTATTGCGGAGATTTAGTGCTTATCTTCTTCACCAGTGGTTTGAAGGACATCACTGTACGTGTCCTCCTGATATTGATAATTATGCAGAGCGTTCAACAAACAGACAGCCTTCATAGAAATGGAACAAGAAAAGCATTGTGTTGAGTGGGAAGGTATAAGCAAGTGAGGTTGTAAATTCCACTTATGTTCTATTGGTTATTAAAGAGTTCAATCTATCCAATTCAATCAAATTTCCTCAATCCGTGGTAAAAAAATTGGATTTTAATTTTTTTTAAAGTAGTTATTTTTATGTTACAGAATAACCCGTAAAAATATAATAAATTATTTACCAAAGCCAAAAATATTGCCAACGCTAGCCCGTAAGCACTGTGATATTGTTTTATATCATTGATACTGATATAGGTCTCTTATATAACGGTAAAACAGTTATCCCAGTATTACATCGCTTAATGACCTTTGTCTGTTCGTTATTTACTTAGTTGATCTTTATTTTATAACATTATTATATAGTAATCTACCATTCATCCAGTAAAATTGTGAAGTATAAAACATGGGAATTATATTTTGTTGATGCAAGGAAACAATTTTACATCGAGTCTTTTCACATTGAAAGTATTCAACAGAGAGCATTTTACTTGTAAGCTTTTGTTAATTTATGGTGTTATAGTTCTTAATTCAATAATCGCATGTTTTAATATCTACCCTTATTTGTTATTTTGACAATATTTCCAAGAGAAAGTGTCGATAACTTGACATTTTTTACCGACATATGGAATGATGCATGTCGGTAAAGGGGATGGGCTTCTACGATACCGACTTAACCCCTTAACGCTTTACCGACGTGTAGGATGTTGTCTGTAGGTAAAAGCGGTTTGGTTTGTATGGTATAAATTGTTCGGGCACTCATACCGAAGTCAGTTTTTTAGTGGAGCTCAGACGTGAGAATACTATTCTTGTGACGACGGTTGGCGAATGAACAACACTCGGGGTTTTCATTCGTATTACGTTTAATAAGTTTAAGCTTTTATATAAGTGGCAACGTTAGTTTAAAGTGAAGTGTAATTATATGTTTAATATTGAAATATAGTTTAAATACCAGCAATTGCAGTATTATTCGTGCTATACTTCTGAACCTTATCCTTTTAGTTCAGAAGTGGGATTGAACGAGAATATTACTAAATATTCCATAAGCGTCCACAAAGGTTCTTATCGGCACAGATAAATTGATAATCATGTCGACAAATCTTAAGAGAGAAAAACATGAACGGCATCGAGAATCGCTACAAGTAAAGGAACATAATGACGGAGACACACCGCCACCATCACCACCATATCGACGCAGCCGCAGTCATACGCGACGGGTGTACAAGCGTCGCGAGAGAATCCGCCACAGTGTGCATCGTTCATCAGAGAGTTCGAGATTAAGAAGCACTACCAGATCAAGAAGCCGCGTAAGGGCATGGGGCTGTTCTCCACGCAGGCTTCAGCATTCTCGTGAGAGACGTCGACATAAGACTAAATCATCACGCATTTCTTCACGGTCACGGTCGCCTTCGCATGCTACGAGTCGGCGAAGTACCTGGCAGGATCGGCGGCGGCGGCGGCATGGCAGCGATGATAGACGGACGTCCCACTGCCACCGCGAGGGAAGTCGTGTACAGCACTTCAAACGAAAACGTAATTTTATGAGATCTGTAAGTCAATCATCATCTAAAAGTATTTACTCTAACGCAAATAACTATTGTAATACCAAAAGTCATAAAAATCATATTAAAAATAGACCTTTGGATAGTCAAAGTGAACTGAATATTCATGATGTACTAGAATTGATAAAGTCACTACCTTCCTCCACATCTCAGTCTCAAAATCACTTTAGCATGTTCACAAATGCGATACCCAAGTTTGATCCTTCCAATAAGGAGCAAAATATCGATTTATGGATTACAAAGGTGGAGGAATGTGCCGCTTTATATAAATGGTCCGAGATACAGTTACTTCACTATGCTTTGCCTAAATTGACTGGTGTGGCCAAAATTTGGTACCAGGGTTTACCCTCTTTAAATCATACTTGGACTGAGTGGAAAGACATATTGTCCAAATCATTTCCGACAATCCAGAATTATGCCCAATTATTGCATGAAATGTTAGATCGAAAAGTAAAGTATAACGAAACTTTAGAAAATTACTTTTATCATAAACTTAACCTACTTAATAGATGTGACATAAAAGGTAAACGAGCAGTAGACTGTCTTATCTACGGACTTGAAGACAAAGGCATGCGATTAGGGGCGCAGGCCGCCAATTATTCTCAACCTGAAGAACTACTTGCCTATTTCAAGTCAATTAAAATAGAGGATGCAAAGAAAAAACGTATCGACAACAATTTGTAAGAAAACTTCCCGATGGTCTAAGCGAGGGTTCCAACAGAACAAATATACGTTGCTTTAATTGTAACGAAGTAGGTCACCCCTCTTTTAAATGTACAAAGCCACTTATAACTTGTAGTATTTGTAAGCGGCTCGGACACAGGAGTAATAATTGTAAGCGTCTTCCCAGAAATGGCCCTGATAGTAATAAGCGTGATGACACTGATAAATCAGTTTCCGAAGTTAAGTTAGCAGGGGATCTTGATGATAAATATGTCCTTCCAGTTTTAGTTAATGGAAAATTAATGTCGTGTTACGTTGATCTAGGGAGCCAGAGTACATTAATGCGAATTAGTGATTTTAAGAGTTTGAACGTTATACCTAGTGTAGTAAATCTACCGACCTTAAAAGGCTTTGGTAATTCAGTTATAGAACCTATAGGTAAAGAAAAACTTGACGTACAAGTACAATCAGTCACTACGTCAGTAGAAGTATTAATAGTACCAGATGAATTATTAAAACATGCTGTTCTATTAGGACATACGTTTACAGAACAAGCAGGTATTATTATTATAAAAACAGATGAACATTTAGTTTTCCAAAAGAAGCCTGATATTGACATCGATTCTAAACGTGGTAAAATTGATTTATTGGTAGGCTCAGATGTTACAATTAAAACTATCAACATGATACCGATAGATACAAATAGTAGCATTTGCGCACAATTCTATGTTAAAGAATCCATCAGAAAAATAGGTTTGAATAGTTATATTATTCTGCCCGGTATATATAAATTGGTGCAAGGCAAAGGTCATATTATAGCAGTCAATTTGAATTCATTTGAGATCAAGATAAAAAAAGGTCAGCTATTGACTAGGGGATATACGTTTGATGATAAAGATTGTCAAAATATAAACCTATTAGAAAATGTTGAACCAATGTCAAATGATTTGAAAACTGGGATTGAATTAAGTACTGAGGATAGGCATAGATTACAAGATTTATTAAATGAATATAGAGTTTGTTTTTCCTTTAATTTGACTGATTTAGGATTAACTAATTTGACAGAGATGACTATCACCTTGAAGGATACCACTCCGGTAGTATATAGGCCGTATAGGTTAGCGTATTCGGAAAGGGATAAAGTAAAGCATATGGTACAGGAAATGTTAAACTCGGGTATCATTACCGAATCCACATCCTCATATGCTAGTCCAATTATATTGGTGCAAAAGAAGACTGGTGATCAACGTCTTTGCGTGGATTACCGTGCCTTAAATGCTAAAACTGTCAAGGAACATTATCCTTTGCCTAGAATTGAGGACCAAATCGATCAGTTAGGTGGCTTTGAATATTTTATAACGCTAGACTTAGCCTCAGGTTATTACCAAATTCCGATTGCTCCATCGTCTCAAGACAAAACTGCTTTCGTTACACCAGACGGACAGTATCAGTTTACTCGTATGCCGTTTGGTCTAGCTAACGCCCCATCAGTTTTCCAGAAAACCATGAACAAAGTATTGACAGGTGTTAAAAATCAAGCCTTCGCATTTATGGACGATATAATAATTCCAGCCCATAGCATCTCGCAGGGGATGGAGCGCTTGGAAACAGTGCTTAAACTTATCAAAGAAGCAGGGTTAACGTTAAAATTATCTAAATGCATGTTCTTTTCCAAGAAGATTGATTATCTGGGTTTCGAGATAAGCAAGGATGGGGTTAGACCAGGGTCCAAGAAAACGGACGCAGTAGAGAATTTTGTAGAGAATTTTAAAACTCCCACTAATCAGCATGAAATCCGTCAGTTTGTAGGATTGGCCAGTTTTTTCCGTCGGTTTATTAAAAATTTCGCCATAATTGCTAATCCATTGACTAAGTTGCTGAAAAAGGATTCTAAGTGGGAATGGGGTCCTGAACAAGAGAATGCGTTTTTAAGCCTTAAATCAGAACTAATAAAACGACCTATTTTAGCGCTATATAGAGTAGACTTAAAAACACAAATACATACGGATGCATGCAAAATGGGTATAGCAGGAATGTTAGTTCAGCAGGATGAATTAGGTAGATGGCGGGCAGTAGCATATTATAGTCGACAGACAACTCTCGAGGAGCAAAAGTACCACTCCTTTGAGCTAGAAACCTTGGCTGTAGTTGCGTCCTTGCAACGGTTCCGAGTCTATGTCCTAGGCATTAAATTTACTATTGTGACCGACTGCAATGCGTTACGAACTACTTTGTCAAAACGGGATATGATCTCCGATTAGGCAGATGGTGGCTGCAATTGCAAGAGTACGACGGCAGTATTGAGTATAGGCCGGGAAATCGTATGAGTCATGTAGACGCACTGAGTAGGAATCCCATTCCTATATCATGCGAGCCCGAGTCTTTATTTGATATTTTAGTTGTGGAAACAGAAGATTGGATAACTAATATTCAGGGTGTTGATGAAGAAGTACAGAGAATAAAGAAGATTCTAGAGGATCCTCAAACACCCAAAATTCACGAAACTTTTCAAAACTATCAACTGAAAGGTGGAAAAGTTTATAGAGTGGTAGACAGCCACTTGAGATGGTTGGTACCAAAAGGATTTAGATGGCAGTTACTAAAAAAATGTCATGATGAACTTGGTCACTTTGGTCTGGATAAAACGTTAAATAAATTAAAATCTCTTTACTGGTTTCCCAAAATGACAAAGTTTGTTAGGAAATATGTCCAATTGTGCTTAGAGTGCAATTATCATAAAGTACCTGCAGGGAAGAGGCAAGGGATGCTACATCCAATTCCAAAAATTAAAAAACCTTTTCATACTATTCACATGGATCATCTAGGACCATTTGTTCGAAGTAAGTCTAAAAACGCGTACTTATTGGTAATCGTTGAGGCATACACTAAATTCATAACATTATTTGCAGTAAAGAATACGAAAACTAAGTCTACCATTAAAATTTTAAACCAATATTTTAGTTTATTTGGAATACCAAGTAGATTAATCAGTGACAGAAGTACTTCGTTTACAAGCAAAAACTTTAAAGATTTTATTAATAAATTAGGAATAAAGCATATATTGAACGCGGTAGCTACACCGCGTGCAAACGGCCAAGTAGAACGGTACAACCGTACCATATTGGCCTCTCTCGCAGTGAAGAACCATAATTTTAATGAAAATGAGTGGGATACTCATTTAGAGGAAATCCAACTCGGCCTTAATACTACAATTAACAAAGGCATTGGTAAAGCCCCAGCTGAAGTGTTATTTGGCATAAATTTGAAGTCCAAAAGTGATGGCATAGTAACCTCGTTACTTGAAGAGGATGGTTTAGAAAATTCACTAGCAACTTTAGATAAAATAAGACAGGACGTTAATTCTAATATTAGTGAACAACAAAATAAACAAAAGGAGCGATTTGATAAACATAGAAAGAGTGGTAGGAAATACAAGGAAGGCGATTTAGTGCGGATTGAAAGAGAGGTAGGAAATAATAACAGTCAATCGAGAAAACTATTACCTAAATTGCAAGGTCCTTATAGAATAATTAAGGTTCTAGATAGGGATAGGTATGTCGTTAGGGATACGCCACTTACTCGTAAAAATAACAGGAAATATGAGGCAGTGATCGCCTTAGATAAAATACATCCTTGGCTGACCTTCACTCGTGAAAGCTTATCTGATTCCGACGAAGGAAGCTCAGCCGAGGAAGTAGATGAAGTAACTGAAGACAGGGGCCATAGTAGGGTCATTCCAGAGACGTCAGAAAGCATGGATATTGAGAGTGTTGACGAAGGTGATAATAATTAAAAGTTGAATTTGCTAAATATTACTCTAGGCAAGAGATGAGATTGATTGGAATATATTTATGATGTTTGATTAAATGTGAATACATGGAATTGATTTGGAAAAATCTGCACACAATGGAGTCTACGGACAAATTATGAGTGTGTTAGATTTTATGGAATATGATTATATTAAGTTTTATTTATATGCGCAAGGAGGTCGATTGGCCAAGGATTGGAGCGCTTTAGTATTAAGGGCATTTGCTTTATATAGAAAACGTTTTTTTTAACTCCATTTGTTATCGGTATCAGATATAAGGTACTATAATTGATGGAACAATTATTGTATAAGATGGCCGAACGTATTATGATGTTTTAGATGTAAGTTGCCATAAAAAAATAAAAATATTTACTGAATGCAAACATTTCGTAAAGTTGTAGCTTTTTATCTCCTCATAACATTGTAATATGAGTAGCAGTTAATATATTAACGAGAGGTCTCCGTTAATTCAGAATGGCCGACTGTAAGCTTTTGTTAATTTATGGTGTTATAGTTCTTAATTCAATAATCACATGTTTTAATATCTACCCTTATTTGTTATTTTGTCAATATTTCCAAGAGAAAGTGTCGATAACTTGACATTTTTTACCGACATATGGAATGATGCATGTCGGTAAAGTGGATGGGCTTCTACGATACCGACTTAACCCCTTAACGCTTTACCGACGTGTAGGATGTTGTCTGTAGGTAAAAGCGGTTTGGTTTGTACGGTATAAATTGTTCGGGCACTCATACCGAAGTCAGTTTTTTAGTGGAGCTCAGACGTGAGAATACTATTCTTGTGACGACGGTTGGCGAATGAACAACACTCGGGGTTTTCATTCGTATTACGTTTAATAAGTTTAAGCTTTTATATAAGTGGCAACGTTAGTTTAAAGTGAAGTGTAATTATATGTTTAATATTGAAATATAGTTTAAATACCAGCAATTGCAATATTATTCGTGCTATACTTCTGAACCTTATCCTTTTATACTGGAGGGAGATTCTGTACCAGGGTCGTCTGCTTGGGTACCTTCGTCTTAGTTATTTCTTCTTAGTTCTGCCGTAAAGCAGCAGTGCTTGCATTGTTGTGTTCCGGTTTGAAGGATATGGCAGTGAAATGACTGGGTACCGCGACTTTATATCTTACGTCACAAGTTGGCAACGTACACTGTGGTTCTTGTGAGGGTCGCGGATTTGCTGCGAATCTCACAGGAACCACATGTTATAGGCTATAGGTGACTGTAACCACTTATCATAAAGTGTGTATATATATATTATAGTATAGTAGTATGCTTCTTTGCCAACTTAGTTGTATAAATAAAGATTCCAAATTGATAACTATTAGCAAGTAATCAAGCAATAACGGTGTTAGTGTTATGGTCTTCGAATCGCAAATACCATCTAATTAGTTTGCCAGCCAGTGGCCGCCCTATTTGTTTGTGGCCGACTCAACTCGCCATCGGCTATAATCCAAATTATGGAGTGTTACGTATTAAGATAACAGATTTAGGTTCTGGCAAATATGAGGAAGACACTGGATACTTATATAATAGTTACATGGCCGCTATTTTAAAGTAATTTCATTAAAAACACGGTATTTTGATAGATTTTAATTTTTTTCTACAGTGTATTTTAATTTAAATCCATATTGATTTTGCATGTGCTACTATTATAGTCAAATTTATAAACATTTGATTTTTTATTGAAAACACGTCAAATTATTTGATTATTTTGTAATAACCCTAAATACCCATACTTACTTTAAAGCACTTACCCTATCCCTTAAACGGCCATAGTCACATATGTAGCCCCTTGTCTTATTAACTAAACGGTCACTGTTACATATATATGTAACCACGGCCTACAGACAAAACCACAAAACACATGTAGTCAATTTTATATTTCTTAAGATCCGTATAGAGTCCTTAACTAAACCTCATGAAAAAAAATTCACTCACACAAAAAGAATTTGCCCGTTAAAGGGTTCAATTAAATTTTTAGTTTGAGTGGCTTCTGTCAGATTTGACAATTTTGCTAATGTCGAGTAGCGAAAATACGGTTTAAATTAAAAGGATCTGGCGGTAATATTTAAATACTTGGCCAGTTGGGCTACCTGTCGACAAAGCAAAGCAAACATTAAATTGTTAGTAGCAACTTGAAGTTATAAGTTAAAATTATTATGTGAATTTATTTTTGAAGGTGGAATAAGTTGGGAGATATATGAGGTGAGGTGTAATGTGGGATAATTTTTTTAAAGGGGTTATTAAGGAACCTAGATTACTATTTTATAATTTTATTTTGTGTCTTTCAATATATTTAAAAAGTATGTTTAGAAAAGGGGTATTCATTTGTGTTAAAAGAAAATTCATATTTACAGGACGTGGAATGAAATCAGGAAGTAGGGTGATATAGTCAGGTTTATTGTGTCGGGCAGTTAAAGAAAATGTGGTCCACAGTACCTTCCTCTAAACCACATTCACATGGAATGGTCTCGAATGCGAATTTTAGCTAAAAAGACTGGGGAGTATACATGTCCAAGTCGCAGAAAAATTATAGTTGAGGTGGTTAGTTTATTTGCAGATTTGTATTTGGAGAACAATGGATTAGCAGGGATATCCATCTGAATACAACCATATGATTTTCCTTTTAAGAGGATTGTGAAACTGTAAATTTTCATACCAAAAGCCTCGACCATTTTTATCTTTTTTTGACTAAATTATACTGAATTACAAAAAAGAAAACGTACAAACATAGATAAACAATATACTGAATCTAATGACACCAAAAGTGTCTAATTTCGTAAAGGTTTAGGGGGGTAAAACCGCTATCGCCCAAAACAATATTTCAATAAGAAATGTAGGCATTTGCCTCGGACTTTCAAGTCTAAGCGGTGCGTAACGAACTGCATTTTTGAAAGTGCATACTCGAGACATGAATTGGCACTTCACAGTCCTCTTAAGGTACGAGAATGATTCCATTCCTGACTTCCTGTTGCCATTGTATTAGGTCTGATTTTGATGATAGGCGAATATCCTGGGAGAAACATTTGTCATAAGTAAGACAACCTAAACTTGTGGCCTGTTTAGCGCATGTGTCGGGTTAAATGAAAAAATCAGGATTTTGTACTTAAGCAGCGGGACATTCCGCTTTTTTCAATAATGTCATTTTTTATAATCAACTCTACATCTATAATCTACATCTATAACTATAATCAATCAACGTTTCTTAACCCTTTTGCCTCATTCCCGCGGCTAATTGCCTAATAAAATTATCATCGTTCCAATTCAGCTTTGCGCCAGATTCCGTTGTATTTAAACCTTTTTTAAATCCCGGTAATGGCTTCAGTATTTCAAACGATACGCTTAGCTGTCCGGCGAAAGAACGTTTTGTTTTATCAAGCTATTTTAAAATGTTTGCGTTCGTTTTTATTCCACAGTTCGATGTGTATGAATACGGTATTTTATTTAAGTCCCCATTCTGAAATGTTTGTATAATATCGATCTCCCATTAAAATTACGGATTACATATTTGAATTAACTGCCAAAGTGTGGGTAGGTATATTTATGTCTTACATCACGGAGACGACGGACATGATATTATTATACAGGATGTAAGAGAAAATGTATTCCAAACAGTGCGTACGTAATCTACTATCATAATGTAAATATTTTGCCAAATTTTTCAAAGTACATGTTTCAAGATATTAGTTTGTCAGCACGCAATGTATATGTCACCGTAAAATTGCAAATACCGTTAGATTATAATCTATCTCGCGAGATAGATTATAATCTAATGGTTTACTATCGAGTAAACTATCGAAAGATTGTGAACCGTAACACACTGCTTAGAATGTAACGCATTATTTTTCGGTAGATTATAATCTATCGAAGTGAAACTGTTAGATCACAATCTGTCGCGCGTTAAATTGTCAACTGTCCGAAGGCTGTCCCTGATTGGTCAGTTTTACAGAAGATCGTTCTGTGTCCATAGAATTAGGAATTAAACACAAGTGTCAGTCAAATAAAATAAATGCACTTCAAGAATAGTGACAGCAAGTATGTATTTATTATTTAGTAGTTAAATAATATTTCTGACATCATAATATAGTAAGAAAAATTGTAACCAAATGAGAAAATCAGAAAGGTAACAATATTTTCTTTTCAAAGACAAATTAAGATTGAAAAAATAATAAAAAATTTTCGCCGAAGCAAATTAAACACAAACTAATTAAAATACAAATGAAAATCGAAACGTAACAAAATTGTCTATTAGAAAAAAACGATACAAAATCTTGACTTAATTGTAAGAGTAATAAAAATAATATGAAAAAAAAAATACATCAAAAATGTTTCCTTAGCCTACAAGTTCCCAATACGGGAACATTTTTATTTGTGCATTTTTCTTTCATATTATTTTTTATTACTCTTACAATAAGTCAAGATTTTGTTTCGTTAATTTTTCTTACCATATTATGATGTCAGAATTATTGATTAACTACTAAATAAAAAAATACATACTTGATGTCACTATTCTTGAAGTGCATTTATTTTATTTGACTGATCCTGTGTTTGATTCCTAACTCTATGGACACAGAACGTTCTACTGTAAGACGGACCAATCAGGGACAGCCTTCGGAGAGTTGACAATTTAACGCGCGACAGATTGTGATTTAACAGTTTCACTTCGATAGATTATAATCTACCGAGAAATAATGCGTTAAATTGTAAGCAGTGTGTTACGGTTCACAATCTATCGATAGTTTACAATCGCGCGAGATAGATTATAATCTAACGGTATTTACAATTTTACGGTGACATATACATTTTATCAATAGCTCTTGTCCGAAACGGGGAACCGACTCGACAGAATGAATTATCACTGAATTACATCGAAGAGTTTAAAACTTCTCAACAATTTTAAAGTCCGTGATGCAATTTATTTATTGAAACTTTATAATGCAGTAAAAAATACATATGCCATATCGCATGCTCTACCAGCAACCTCGGAACTAGTTGGGACAGATAATTTATGATTTAGTTGATGGTGGAACTTCTTATTAGCTAGGTAGCTAGCTTCTGACTACCGGCCTTGTATCGTCTATATACGTCTTTCTACCAAAAGAATTATTATGGTACGGCTAGAGGCAGATAGTTTATGAGGCCTTCAATAACTTACGCCTGCATGGTATGGGGTTCATAAGACCTACACGTAACTGCTATAACAAAAGTGACAGGCTTGCAGTGGCAACGGTTGCCCTTCGATCAACTCCAGCCATAGCCCTAAATGCACTTCTCAGCCTCTCACCTCTCCAGCTCATTTTTGAGAAAGAGATCATGGCTGGCATCTACAGGACTAACGCTGCAATAAAACACTGAAAATCGCAAACAAAGAGATTCTTGCACCAAAAGTGTTTGAATGTCCACCACTCGCAATGACATTAGATGTCTTGCTTCCAGATTTCAGTTTCATCAAGAATTGTATTGTGGAACTGACTAAAAGGGAGGACTGGGCACAACGCTGTACTAGTGATTCCTCAGACGTTGCAAGCCTGGGGTGGTTCACCGATGGCTCCAAATACGTAAGATTTGGCATAGATGCTGCCAAGCTCAAGGTTAGCATTAACCTAGGCAAATATGCCACTATTTTTCACAAGGAAGTTTACCATAATTGAATGTGTATAAACCAACCACCAGCGATACTACGTTAACCAAAATATAGTAATACACTCAGATAGCCAGGCAGCTCTATTAGCACTGAACGGCAAGGTTTTAACATTGAAGCTAGTAAAAGACTGTGTGGGAAAACTAAACGACCTGGGGCAACACAACAAGATCACCCTCAAACGGGTCATTCTGGAATCATCGGTAACTAAAAAGCCGATGAGCTAGCCAGGGCTGGGACTCAAGCCAAGCAAAGCAGAGTCTGTTTTTGGTATCTCAAAGAACCAGGCTATGCAACACAACACTTAACAACCTTCCTCCTCCAAAAGGCAAAAGCGGACTGGCAAAGAACGCCTGGGTTAACACAATCACTAATTGAACCATACTTCCGCAAGCACACTGAAGAGCTACTGAAGCTCAACAGGGGCAACCTGAGCGTGATGGTTAGGATTCTGATTGGCCATTGCAAGCTGAACAGACATCTCTAAAACATGAGACTAAAAGAAACTGATGCTTGCAGATTCTGTGAACAAGAGTGTGAAACACCAATGCACCTCCTGTGCTTTTATGAATATCTCATTCACAAAAGAAACCGACAACTGGGGAGACACGTTCTCGACCCAGACGATTTAAAAAACAATGTAAGCCGGAAATATCATTTTTAGACAGTGCCTAGTTAAAAGATTACATGTAAGGCCTAATAAGTCTTACTTGGAGGCTAGTCAAGATAGATCTTTGTAGGACGCAGTGACTTAAATAGCCCCGAAACAATACATAATAATATTAATAACTAGCTGTGCCCGCGACTTCGTCCGCGTGGAATAGTAACGGCTGAACCGATCTTGATAAAAAGTAGCCTCTGTTATACCTTCTATTATTAGCTATCTATTTATGAAAGTCCTCTCAAAATCGGTCCAGCCGTTCTGGAGATTAGCGGGAACAAACAGACAGACAGACAAAAAATTCTTAAATTGTGTTTTTGTTATTGGTACCCGATATACATTCATACCCATTTAGTAAAAACTTGTTATTTTGATATTACAAACAGACACTTCAATTTTATTTATTTGTATAGAACAAACAGACACTTCAATTTTATTTATTTGTATAGATAAGAGGCAGATAACCAGTAAATGTCCCCTCTAACTTCGGCTTTATCGTCATTTACCATCAGGTGATATGAAGGTCTAGCTAGAGCTTCATACTCTCAGTAACAATAAAAAATCTCAATAATACGAGTAGTTTATCTTAATCAGTCATTCGCATCTGGAATGTTACTGGTTTAATTCGCACTTGCGATATTTTTGGCGCAGTTCAGAATGTTGGTGCTAATAATTCTTTGTGGTTACACAACTCGTCGAAAATCGACTGTAAAAACGTGTAAAACTACTCATTTGTTTACAGTAACAACTTCAATGAGAGTATTTGTGACTCAGCTGCGTACGTTGGGTTTGGGGGCTACCATTGATACTTTGCATCATGTCTTGTCTTGGAAATTATCATTGTTATCACTTTATTCTTCATTATTACGTAAGTCTTACACTGGCTTACTTAAACACTAAATACCCAAACTAGGTCAAGCATGTATCCTGCTAGGAATAAATTAAAATATTAATGTAAAGTTCAATAACAAACACTTGTAATGCTTTTTTTTGAGTTAGCTTTAATTAAGGTTGTTTAATATTAAAGAGATTAATAAAACGAGTAAGGTGTCAAGATATGTGGTTTAATCCGGCAAAGCCGACAGAATAATTTTCTTTATCTTATCCAAGGGAACACAATATTAGTGGGCGCACTGATTGTAGCCTACGGCTGCCAATCAGTGGTGAGGATATGAAGTTCCGCTTTGTATCACTAATATTATTTAACTATATGGTACAGGTTCTTTGCACGATTTGATCGATAACGCACTCTGTAATTTACTCGCTAAAAGCCTTTACCTAAGGACGGTTTGTTTTATAATTAACTTTTTTGTATGGAGTGGACTCAGCTGTTATATTCGAGGAGATCCCGCCCCGGAGACACCACAGGCTCCGGGCCGCCAGACACCGATGGTAGAAGAGAAGTCGGGGTAACCGGGTTCAGTAGTTGAGTCTGACTCCGGGGTATGCGATAATCACGGGGTAAGGAAATTCCTCCTGTCGGAGGAAAGTGGGTCTGACTAGCTGTGCTGGTAGATTGCTGGCTGGTGTCTATTCTAATGACGCTACACTATGTCGTGCGTGCTCCAAAATCATGCGAACGAACGGGTAAAATGGGTTAGAGGGCCTTATATTAAATTGAGTAAGTCCAACGGTGTGGAAGATTAGGTGTTCGCTTATCGATGCTTGAGATTTGTTTTAATAAAATAATTTGTAGATAGCCAACAGGCACAAGCGTTCGAACGTCAACGTCAAAACAGAAAATATCGCTGTCTTGGCTCGGCCAGTCCACAGACTAACTATTCCGAGATAACATAGACTAATAAACATAGATAAAAAACGAAGTAAACTATCGATATTTATTGAATTAAAAGTTTCTGTACTAAATTTGAAAATAATCAATCACGCGATATACATAAAACTATTATAACCCAAGGCGCGTTCAATGTTTTCTGAATTTAGATAAAAAAAGGTAACTAATACATGGAAATGTCACTAGATGGCAGTATTTATATATTAGAATTTTATTGATGATATTAATTACAACGAATGGTAGGTAAACATAAATCATCTCGTATATGGGTCTGTTTAGATATACTGGCTTTCATACAACCTTTCCTTTCTCTGCTTCTGGTTTTGAAACCCATTCATCAATAGGTTTCGAAATCACAATCAGAGAAACAATCATAATTATTATACACGCAATTCAGTTCATTAACGCGATGGGTAAAAGAACCAATTCATGAAAAGCACCAAAAAGAGACGAAAAAACGCATTTTAAATTTAAAAAAATCAAATTAGCAAGTTGGTCGAACCGCACAGTTCTCAACTCGTCGCTGCCTTTGTGTGTGGGGATTAAGGGGAATTAAAAAGGTATTGTCTGAGTGAATCGGATTCACATGCAAATATGAGCTTTAAAGGCAGTCGCGGGCTGCGTACAGAATGAGGACTGTTTCCTACGTAAAAAACCCGAGCAGGGCTGCCACAAATCAAGTGGTGAACCGTTCACTCCGAAAATAAACGGTTTTATGCCCCTTAATTTTGCACTTTCTCAAGTCAAGGTTAAGCGGTTCTTAAATGGCGTTTAAATGGCAATATCTTATTTTTTAGGTTTTAGAAATGATATTTTACTCACGAGAAAACACTAAGGTCTAGAGAATTCCAACATAGGTATTTTTAAAATGTATTGCTGTGGCGCTGTCCCATACGAACGAGCCAAGCACAATAGAGACAAGGAGAGAGCTTGGACCAAGGGGGTTATTGTTTTAGAAAAAGTCCATCGCGATTGCTAACTATTTGACAGTCGCCGTCCATCCATCCCTCCTTTCTAAAAGGATGTCGGCGCTGAGTCTTGTGTTCACGGCGCAATGGTTGTCAAACTGAAGGCGACCATGATAGATTTTTTCTTATACAATAACCACAGAACACAGAAAGACGTTCTGTGTTCTGTGACAATAACCCACCAGACTCAGCTCGGATACTATGAAATGTATACAAAATAGACATTTCGTTAGTCTCCTGTTTTCTCCTCCTAAAATCTAGATCGAGTTAATTTATTTTTTGCATTAAAAATTAAAGAAAGGCTTTGGCTGTGTTTCTATGTTTATTTTCATATCATCATCATCATCATCACAGCTCATATACGTCCCCACTAAGGGGCTCGTGCCTACCCTAAGTTAAATTTTTAGGCCTTACAACCACGCTGGCCCAGATTGGTCGACTTCACATACACCTTTGAATTCTTTGCAGATGTAAGCAGGTTGCCTCACGATGTTTTCCTTTGCCGTAGGAACGTCGGATAAATGAACATACTATTCGAAAAACGAAAAACACATTGGTATATGGTAGGATTGAACCCCGGATTAAAATTATACATATGCAATAATAATTAATAAATGTAATTTTTTTACGTACCTATGTTAATATTATTGAATTTTCACCGTGGTGCTATTCCAAGCAGTGATATACATTCTGCTGTAGCTAGATACCTATTTATTTATGTACATTTATTTATTTCTGTACACAAAACAAAAAAATACAATGAAACTTAAATAATAAGGTACATAGGTACTGCTTATTTCCGGAGAAACTTCTACCAGCAGACCTGCGATAGAAAAAATACATATGTTACGTTTTTACGGGCGTTTTGCGTAGATTTAATGTCAAAAATATGATATAAATAATTACTACATAGATACATAATTATATACTACATAAAGTAATAATATGCTATTTATATTAGTCAGATATTGATACAAGAATTTAAATAGTGCTCTTTAACGAGCCGCTTAAAAGAAAACAGCGATTTGGTCTGATTTGGATTCGCGGATATTGTGCGGGATAGAATTGGAAAACATTCTTATGCACCGTACCAGCAAATGGTAACAAGCATGTGTGGGATTCTCCCCCAGAGTGCACGCATAGTACCAATCTTACCTACCTATTGATAGTGACCCAAGCCAACGACGATCGACTCCAGTAGATACTTTAGATCATCCCGAAACGGAGACATTAACCGAAGATTTCTACCAACTTCAGCCTTATAGTCTTTTATGAGAGCTTACGTGCTAAATCATAAAAAACCCCTTTGCAGCTATCATAGATATTGAGAAAATCATCTTATACCATAAAATCATCTAAAATCATTAACTAAATAAAGTATGGCTGGAATCAGTAATATTTGAACGATTTTAGCATTTCTCTATTTGATTAAGAACTATTGTCAACCCTATCGCCAGATAGTGCTGCCGTCGGCTTCAGACAAAAGTACAATGTAGATACCTCGAGCAGCGCCGGCACGTCACGATACCGCTGACGATATATCTCTACATTTTCAAACACGTTTTTTTTCAATCTGTTCTATATCTATACAAATAAATAAAATCGAAGTGTCTGTTTGTAATGTCAAAATAAGAAGTTTTCACTAAATGGCTATGAATGTATATCGGGTACCACTAACAAAAACACAATTTAAAAAAAAAATGTCTGTCTGTCTGTTTATACCCGCTAATCTCCGGAACGGCTGGACCGATGTTAACGGGACTTTCACTAATAGATACGTAAATGTATAAGGTATAACATAGGCTACTTTTATCAAGATTTTTACAAAAATCGAAATGCTGCCAAAAGTTACTATTCCACGCGGACGAAGTCACGGGCACAGCTAGTTTTCTATATATCTCTGGCTTATGATCAATGATACATTCACTTCGTAGTGTACATATTAAATGTTATGATTTATTTCATTATTCCATTCAATGATTTCAATATCAAACTCGTGATCACGTAACGATTAAAGAATTTGGTTTCACAAAGACGAATTACAATCCTTATATTATAATCACTAAGCTAATGTCACATATAAAATCTGTAGCTTGTGCAAGCTCTAAATATCTGCTTAGACCAAGGACTATATATCATTTGTGGTCGGCATATGAATTGAAAACTCATCTTTGCTCCAATTATTCAATTTCAAGAGACGAAAGGCCCAGCGTTTAGCCGATGCGCGCGATTATAGGGCCTTGTCTGGGCATTATAGTCACATACCTGTTTATGTTCAGCTTAACTTGGACACACTGTAAGTACATCTTGTGGTGACAGGATAGAATCTTGGGTTGACACGCGAATACTATAGGTATATAAATAAAAATGGATCGCCAATTGTGTTGCTAAGCACAAAACTCGAGAACGGGTAGACCGATTCGGCTATTTTTTATAATAATAATAATAATAATAATAATAATTCATTTATTTCAATCATCTCTGGATCATACAATTCATATTTAAATTAAATAAGTAATAATAATAAATTAAGGTAAAAAAAAAGTCAAATTAAATTAAGATTACAAAATTAAAAATCACAAATTAAAATATAAGCATACAAAAAAAAATATTAAATTGATGTTTTCATAGTTACAAAGAAATACTTAATTTAGTTAAAATTTTATTTTAATTTATCTTAAAATAAAATTTTAACATTAGTCAGTACGTGAACCATGCAACAATGATTCACATACTGACAGTCGAAACGATCGGCAAAAGCATTCAGGATACTGTTGCGGCTAGCCCGCACCCTACGCACCAGGGATGTGCACCGCTTGCGCATGATTGTGTGAAAACAATCCACACCCGCCTCGGCAAACATCCCCGACGCGCTGCAGAAGCGAGGCAGCCCCAGCAGCACCCTGAACGCGTTGTTGTATTGGACACGTAGAGCGCTGTACTGTTTCCGCGTGTAATCCACCCACAGACTGCTAGTATAAAAGGACGTACAAAATGCCCTAAAAAGGGCAATTTTGACGTCTCTTGAACACCGAGCAAATCTGCGGGCTATCATATTCGCTCGTACAGACAGCGCCCTACGCTCCCTCTCAATATCTGCATCGTCTTTCAGGTCAGATGTTAATAAATGTCCAAGATATTTAAAGTTATCTACTTTATCTAGTGGGCATCCGTTAAGCTTTGTTGCCGGTATATAATTATGTCTGTTCCCCTTGGCCCGAAAGACCATGCATTCGCTTTTCTTCGCGTTATACAGCAAACCATGCTTGTCAGCATACTTTTCACAGATGCCAAGCAGCCTCCACAAACCACAGACCGAGGCGCTCAGCAGCACCATGTCGTCAGCGTAACTGATATTGTTTATGCACACACCCCCAATATGGCAGCCGACATGCGTACTACTGAGCTCCTCTATCAGCGCATTCACATACAGATTGATTATATTGATAAATTGGGATTTATATATTTTCCTTAAGGCACAAGGAAGGTTCTTATGGAGAGAAGAAACATACCTAAAAATTGCGTGGAAAATAGTAAAAACAACACTTTTCTTTTCCCATACAAATCACAGAGTAAATAACTTTTGACAGAACGAAGTCTGTCCAGGTAGCTATGTGAAATTACCTGTTCTTTATGTTTTATTGATACTCACAGCTTACTACCACAAGTTAGCTTCAATATAGATGCAAATCACTCTCGCTGCGGGGTTTTTATAATAATACAAGCGCTGCTTTGGATCTTGTTTGGCGAATTCTTCTCAAAATGTTTCGATATTTTTTTCTTCACTAGAAACGGTAAAATTTTTATTGATAAAGTTGTACACACACGGACCGCCGTAGCAGCCGCGCCAGTGCTGTGGGAAGCACACATCTCATTCTTATTTGCTAATGTAGGCGCCCACTAAGAAAGGATTTTATTTCCCACAGAAGTCGAGAAATCCCCATGCAAAAAATATAAGCGGAACGTAGTTAGCGGGCAGAGGCAGTACCTATACAGGGTGGAAACTTTCAGCGGGGCAGTAACGAGAAGTACCTAATCTGTTGCAGCTACACGAAAATGGTCTTAGGAGACTATCCATAATTTTTTATGGAATTTTAATCCCCATTCACAGATTTTCAAAAAAAATTACAGTTAGGAAGAAAATAGCCATTTTACATAAACACATTTTTTGATGTCAATCGATCCTGTTTCTAATACTGATCAAAAACTTCTATGGGACCAACCATCGTTGAAGTACTCAAAAAGTCACAAATTGCAAAAACTTTTCCCGTACATTTTGTAAAGAATTTGTGTAACTGAAATATATACTTCATAAAAATCTGAACTAGGAGTACAAAGAGGTGCAACTATAAGTATTCCTTGTTAGGACTACGCAAATAGCGACGGCGACTCGAGTTAAATAACTCAGGCAACTCGGGTTCGTCATCCAGCCCGTTGACTCGAGTTGATTTTCTCATCTACCGAGTTGACTCAGTCGTTCATTACGGACTCGGACTACTACGGTGCATGGTGCTACGCGTAGCAGCGGGCGAGTCAAGTTGAATAGCCCGGGCCCGGGCATGTTCATAATATCGATATTTTTGGATAAATAACGTAGTTTCGTTTTATTACAAAACACACAAAAATATATTCGACTTTGAATGGTCAGTCGGTCGAATCAATTCGACCTGAGTCAGCCCGAGTTGCAACCCGAGTTAGAATTTGTTTCAACTCGGAGTAGCTCGAGTTGAAATAAATTCTAACGTTAAAAAAATGCGATTCGGCCCATCACTATACGCAAAGCTTAAAAGATTTGGCAGTCTACGAAATGCAACTCATAAACTGCATTTATGTTCTTTACTATAATACTTTATATTTTTAATAATTTGACATTGTTACAATGCATACCTACGTTACTTACATGTATACCTACTTATATTATGTGGATTGTTTCTCCCGTGTTGGAGATTTTGGTGACGATTTATGGCAAGATCTTTTTCGGTGTTAAATTAACATCGAGCAAATAATTTACTTTCCCTGTTCGCGAGGAAGCAACCATAAATTCCACCTATAAACAGTTAACGATCACACACGGCGATGTTTTCGAAGTAATGATGGAAGCTGGAATCGTACTGAAAGTTCTACTTTTATTAAATTTGCAATTTTGAAAGAAAGTAGAGTAGATACTTTTACAAAATATGGACGTTGATAATATTTTTTTTAAACCTATTTAAGTTCTTTGAAAATATGATGAAGGTTTTAATTAAGGAGCGAATAGAAATGTTTGCTAACCTAGAGTGGAAAGTAAAGTTACATTCATTGTATTGTATTGTATTTCGCTTAAGATTCTTAATATATTTTCCATACAGCAATAGTGTCTCGAGTAGCGTCCTTTCATGGTGTTTGATTTTATAATAATTACACAAATATGTCCATCTGTCTGTCTGTCTTTTCTCAGGAACCCGTAGAGATATCAAACTCATCAAAAGATATGACTGTTTATGTCACATATTTTCGCATATTTTGCGATTTCACAAGGGAATCAAAACCTATAGCATACTTCCTGTTGCCCTAGAATCACGAAATTTGGCAAGAAGCAATGTTATAGAGCACATATTATGGAAAAAATTTAAACATATAATGTGTAAGTAGTTAGAAACTTATAAATTTACTTAAAAGGGTTTGTACAAAAAAATCGGTGCGCGACTCTGCGCGAGTCCAACTCGCATCTGGGTGTTTTTTAAATTTGTCTGAGGTTCACTTGCAGCAAATTTTACTATATCTCGATTTAACTAAAACTAGATTTAACCCATACAAAAATGTCAAAATGTTAAATCTAGATTTAAAAATTTAACATTCTTGTATGGCTTAAATCCCTAAACCTATAATGAATGAATGACCAACATGTTTATTGATCATAAAAAATAAAGAGTTAAGCGTGTGTATAAACAAAAGACTGTGCGCACAGGAAGTTAACACAAAATTCTTCGAATAAAGCTTACATTTTCAAACCAGATTCCTTTCTATTGCCCTCAGGTGTGAGCTATAAACGGAAATGACGTCGACGGAGCGTGTTTAGTGCGTGCGCGAGCATGGCGTCGGGCCGCGCGCGCCGCTAGTCATGGAGGAGGACGAGCGGCGGCTGTCCTTCCCGCCGCCGGCGCCGCTCAACTCGCCCGGCGAGGAGATCGACGGCTCGCGGCTGCTCGGGGAGATAGTGCGCACGCTCGAGGCCACCAACCCCGAGGCGGCCGCGCCGCTCGTCGCCTCGCAGTCGCGCGACGCGCTCGACGTCGAGTGCGAGAGGCCGCGGCGCGACGAGCTGCGGATCCCGCTCGAGGGCGTGACGTTCGCGAGCGAGACCGCGGGCGGGAAGGATGAGCCGCGGGCCGCCGTCACGCCGTTCACCCGCGAGTCCGCGCGGCGGGCCGGCTCGCGCGGCGCGCAGCTCGTGCGCGAGTTCGGCTTCATGCCGCGCCGCCGGCTCAGCGTCGAGGACGGCGCCCGCCTGCCGCGCAAGTACGAGCCGTTCCCGCCGAAGCTGTACGGGCGGCCGCTGGAGGAGATCGACAACTTCATCTACGATGAGGTGAGTTTCGTTTAAGGCGTGCAGTGTGCTTCGGTAGGACCGATAGTTTATTCAAACTGATTACGTCAGGCGCCGCAACCAGTAGCTTATGTTTTTAGCGTTAAATGCAACATAATTTAACAGAATTTGGCTAGTTACCCTCGTTTCATATAACCGGAATTACGTAATACGGGGTGCAGTCCATAATCAGACAAAAGTGCAAACTTCAACAACCCGTTTAAATCATTTGCACTGCTCAAGGCCAGGACGTAAGCGCTCAGATAAACTTTGGACCGAGCTTTCGATCTGTGAGTCTGTCAAGCTGACAGTTAATATAATTTGAAAAGAGAAATTGGAGGGAGACGGGACGTGTGTGCTTTCGATAACTTTATAGAGCACTGCTCTATTCATTGTAGATAATCTAAGGAAAAAGAACTCGAACAAACTAAAATAAAAATTAAATGTAAAAAAAAACCTTTTTAAAAACAAGCTTTTATTTAAATGCGCTAAAAAGAATTAATAAACTTTTACACTAAAACTTTTATTTATAACGTCATTTCACATTTGACACAATTTATATGGCATAAAAGCTTGTCGCGAGATTTACTTGTGTGTAGTAACTTAAAAGTACTTAAAAGCGTACTTTTAAGTACCTACTCGTATTTACTTTGAAAATTGTAATGTATAAAATTATTCACATCGAATTATTTAATTTACTTGTTTATCTACATACTTACATACATTGCAAGTTAAATAAAAGCTTGTAAAATAAAACTGATGTTGACTTTGACATTGACAGTTCTAGAGACAGTGCGACCTCTTTTTTCTGTTAGCACTGTCGGCATCAATCGGTGACGTCATCGATTACGTCATCGATTACGTTATACCGCGTACAAATGTGCATATTCATGAGCAATTTTGGATTGACTGTTGGCATGCAATTAGTGTACATGAGCGCTGATATCAAATTTTAGACCGCACCCACGGTGTAATGAACTTCGACGGATGAAATTAACATTTTATAAAAAGCGATATTTAATTTTTGAATCGAATGCGGGAGATTATTAATATCACGTCTGTTCTCGTCAAAAGCTTAGGCAAAGGTGCAATAATTTATTAAAGTAGTGAGAAATTACTTTTATACCTAGCACTAATTCCAAACTCCGAACTGCTTTTAAGAATTCCTATAAAAACTTATTAAACTTAAGAGCGACCCGCGCATCGAATTCGGGATCTCAGATTAACAGACGCATTTATTCTCAATATTTTATCATAATAATTCTTATTCATGTAAGCACTAAGCCGTTAGATACAAAATTGGAAAATATTTTTCAACTAGCTGTCCTGCCAGGCGTTCTATCAATTGATCTTGTTTTGATAGACACTGGAACAATTTGGCAAACATGTGTTTTGTTTTTTGCATTTCTTTGAGCAATATTTCTAATTTTTCGCTTCATGAGAACTGTCACCAGAAATCAGCAAACGACTATGGCTCTCGCCATATATAATAGTATTTTATGCAATAGTTGCATAATAAGAGTTCTTAAAAGTTGAGGGTCAATGTTACAAAACGAGGCTTGCCGAGACAATCGATATGATATTCAAAATAAAATGAGAAAGCCCGCGCTTTTCTTTAATCATCCATCAAAGACAATACCTACTGAAAAAAAAACTTCGACCGCATTCTAGTTAAAATACCTACCTAACCTAAAATAACATTGAAGAAATAAAATCTGTATTTTATTAAGCGTATTTATGTAAATTATTAGTATACACATAAGTAGTAAAAAAAACGTGCCTCGGCTATAATACACGCATGTTTTATGTATCTAAAACCGGTAATGTATCTAAAACCGGTAATGTATCTAAAACCGGTAAAATTAGATCCACTTTACGAGCAAGTGTGTTAAAATTTTTTATTATTACTATCGGCCTACCGTCTAACTCATAGCGATCACTCGCTATTGCTTTTGTGACATTAAAACAGTAGTTCTAATGTCACCTGTCACATTAAAACTATTGTTTTAATGTCACGAAAGCAATAGCGAGTGATCACTATGAGTTATGGCCGGTACACACATTGTTTAGTGTTTAGTGCGAGTGGCTTGTTTAGTGTTAAGTGTTTAGTAAAAAACACGTTCCGACAGCTTCTGTTTAGTGTTAAGTGTTTAGTGTTTAGCGAATAGGAACGCGTTCTATTTTTTCTGCGAGTCACCCCTCCCGCTCGCCCGCCTTCACCCCTCACTTAACACTAAACACTCACTAAGCACGTCTGGACAGATCTGTTTAGTGTTAAGTCCATATAATGAACAAATAAACTAAACACTGCTTACTAAACAGTGTAGGGACAGCACCTACTAATCACTTAACACTAAACAGTGTAGGGACAGCACCTACTAATCACTTAACACTAAACAGTCTACTAAACACTAAACACTAAGCACTTGACTAAACAAAGTGTATACCGGCCATTAGGCAGTTGGCTAGACGGCAGGCGTGTGTGGGGCTGGCCCGGCAGAGTTCCAGGCCGACCCACTAAAACCCTTGTGGGCGCGCATGGTAAGATCCACACTGCGACTACCACTACCAGCGCGCCAAGGCAAGCCCGACCAAGTTGGTCGGGCTATCGCCAAGAGGGAGATTGCCCGTGAACACCAGGGCAAGGCAATCCCCAGACGGAGGGCCTTACGGCGGCGTGCACGGGGCCCACCATGCACGCAGGCCTCCACGGCAGGGTCATTAGACGGGCATTGCTTGCGCGAATGCCAGCCTTCGCCTGCCTATCCGTCTGCGGCGGAGGGGAGCGGCTTGGGGATCTTCCTCCCGCTCTCTCTCCGCAGCCTCCTTCTGTGAGATTACTTCTTCGCAGAAGGAGGCCACAGCCTCCCATTCCGCCTCGCCACGGAGCATTTCCACGACCATGCTCGGCAGCGAGAGGTCTCCGCCTACCAGCGCAGTGTTAAGTTCGCTGCGCTGGGGTCGCCAGGCCGGGCACACAAACAAGGTGTGCTCGGCAGTGACGTCGGAAGCGTCGCAGTGGTGACACCGCGGCGTTTGCTCCCGACGCGCGACTCGGTGCAGGTAGTGAGCGAAGCAGCCATGCCCGGTCAGTACCTGCACCATGCGGAACGTGAGGCTCCCCTGCCGGCGCCCAACCCACTCCTCCAACACCGGATGGATCGCGTCTATCGTCCGGTGCATGGCCGGCAGCTGGGAGGCGGTAGCCCCCCTGAATTATAAAAGGTGTCCTTAAGGTGTACTTAAAAAATGAAAAGAACTTTTAGCTGTCGCAGTTCTTCCACAGCTTTAAGCAAAGCTTTCAGCGGAGTTTAAAAGCTATATTAAAGCAGATGAGAATCGTAATTTCAATATTTTGAAAGGCTTACAAAGAAACAGCCGGTCGTAAAACTATAATCCGCCTCCATTATGCTGTCAATCCGCCCCGCGCATAATAACTCAAGCGCCCGGAGCTCTATAACGAAATTCATTGTACCAACGTTTCCAGCCGTACCTATGAAATTCAAACGCATTTTTCCCGCAGCTCCCTTGATATTCATAAATGTATAAGTGTAGGCAACTTTTTCGGTGCTCCTATTGTCCACAAAAAAAATATGAATCAGATTGTTTCTAAAATTAAGTTTTCAACTATGCCGCTTTTTAAATTTACTTAACTCTGTCGTCCTTACCTCTTAGCAGTAGCGCAACGAATATTATTAAGGCGCAACATTTCCGTTTTCAAGTAATTTCAGTTTATTGTACCACCACAAATATAAAATATACAGTTCTCAAATTCATATATGATATTGTTGAACATATTATCTAAGCATTCTTAAATACAACACATGAGTAATAATATTTCACTCGATAGAAAAAAAATCCAAAGATCACTCTGATCAACATTTTGAAACAGCTGTGAATAAGAAAATATAACCATAAATAACATATAAGTTTTACTAATAGATGTGCATTTTTTTGTCTAGAAAATTGTAAAAATACTTTTTTTTTTTGTACGCCAGTTTTCAAAGAATTGATTAAGCGTGTAAAAAGTAACATTTTTGTTCGGTCAGAACGCGTAAGCGACATTAGAAGCTTTGTAATTGTCTATATAAAAGGAGATGTTCCCATCTATAGACGCACGCACAGCCGTAACCGCTAATGGTAGAAACGTGAAATTTGAACAGTTGTTTTAATTCAAAATGCGGACGCACACTAAGAAGGGATTTTAAAAAATTTAACCCTGAAGGGATGAAAATTAGGGGTTGCATGTTAGTATATTTTTTTAAAATTAGCAACGATTTTGATAAAACTTGAGATTCATGCTCTTAAAAATATTTCATTGAACACGTGTTTCATGGTTTATTGGAATTCACCCCTTAGGGTGCAAAGTAGGGGTTTAAAGTTTCTATGGAAAATATTTAAAATCTGCTCCAATTTCTATGAAATTTATTATCCGGGCTTAAATGGGCTACAAAATTATTTTTCCTACGGGAAAATATAAATTCCGACGGGAAAATAATAATAACGCGGGCCAAGCCGCAAGCGGAAAGCTGGTCAACTATATTTCCTTGAAATAAAGCAGTCGCCGTGCATTTTCTGGGAATCCTCACCTTAAGCGGCAACATCGTAATCCCAGGCGCGCGACCATAGAGAATTTCAAATTTGCATAATATGCGACAAAACAGAAAAATGGACGTATCTCCGTAAATAATCCATGAGAATTTCAATTAATAACTAATTTATAAATTATAATTCTTTTATAATAAACATAAGTTGGGGTGTCTAAGTAAATAAAATTATTCTGATTGAGTGACTGAGCGATTCATCATCGCCGAGATGACACTTTAAAAGTTTCTGCTTTATAGTTTGTTAATTGTTTTTAGTAGGGGAAAATAATTATAGTATATTCACGGGAAAAACGAAAATAAAGAGGCTAGTTAAGTATACCATGGGGGGATTTGAGACTTAACACAGACGGACTGAACCTCTTCTTCACACAGACTACGAATTTGCAGTTTAAATCTTATGTTTAATGCTTACTAGGATGAAACTGTTAATTGACCGTGCAGTCATATTGCACTTTTCAAGTCAGACCGCACTAGGCAGAACTGCACCGCAGCGGAACTGCGCGACACTACACGACAGCTTTGGTAAACCACATTTGACTTGATCTACATCGGCGCTACAAAAATATATCAGTAGCAAAGCAACCTCTAAACAAAATGGATTAAATGGATATGATTATAATTTCTTACATTTTATTCTGAATGTCATATATCTCCCGATGCTTACGAGTAAGTACAATTATTGATATTTCTTCGTTTATCGGCAATTCAGAAAAAGGATTATGGCATGACAGTGTAAAAGTAGGCAGGTATCTTGCTTGACTATGAAAATTAAGTTTGTAGTGCATGTCGCAACAGGCCTGCGAGCATGGAACTCTCGATAAACAAAATTTGACAGCTAAGATCGACATTCTCGACAAAAATCGATAAATTTTGCAGATATTCCCAAGGAGTGAAAAGGACAGATGCTTTTGTCGATCGATATATTATGTCGATCGATAAGTCCATGCTCGCACTGTACTTGGTGAGTGGATCAATTTGTCGCGCAGTTCTATTGCAGTCTAGTTCCGCTTTCTCTAAGTGCGTGTTGTTGCATACTATTTCAAAAAAATAATTTTAATAATTTCGCTCATACTCGTATCTTTGATGGTCGGTCGAATTTTAGCGACTGCACGACGACTGTAAACTATCTGCACAGTCGACGCATAGTCCTAATGCAGTTGATGTACAATCCTAATCCAGTCGAATTGCAGTCACAATGTTCTCGACATGCAGTCAAAATGAAGTTTCATTGCAAACTGCAACTTTGCAATCCGAGTGCAATTGCGTTGCAGACCACCCTATTTAGATAAAGAATTTGAATACTTTCGCTCATATCTTTGTTGGTCGGTCGACTTTTAGCGACTGCTCGATGACTGTTAACTATCTGCACAGTCGACGCATAGTCCTAATGCAGTTGATGTACAATCCTAATGCGGTCTACGTATAGTCCTACTGCAATCGAATTGCAGTCACAATGTTGTCGACATGCAATCCAAATGAAGTTTCATTGCAAAATGCAACTTTGCAATCCGAGTGCAATCGCGTTGCAGACCACTTGTATCGAGTTCTACACTAACTTTATCTATTTGCTGATTATTTTAATACATTAATTTATAGAATTTGGTGGTAAATATTACAAAACTGAATTAGCCCAAACTGAAAAAAATTTGATAATATGTATCAAGAATTTGTTACCTTCATTCATGCAACTTGTTTATATACGAGCGCACAAAAGTGCATGATTACAGTAATATAGTATAGTTGGTTGGCCGTAATAAGATTACTTTTTGGATGTCACTATGATTTTCGTGGATTTTATTAAGAACTTGTTCACTTTTCTAGCAAGTCGCAAAGCTTGAAATCATTCATAATTTTATCTTATTTGAATTAACAATTATAAATGTTTACAAAGGTGACGTCACCAAAATTAAATAAGAAAGTTTATTGCTTTGAATTTGTTTTACTTAATAAGCGTTCAATCATTTCAAATCGATTTTCATAATCATTTGGGGTTTGTACTTTTAAAAATGTTGATGATTAATTTTATTATATTTTACTCAATCAAGCAAAATTTCAACTTGATAAGCGACTATTTTTTTCAGTGGACGTTCAAACAATACAACATCCTAACTAAATATTCAAAATATCTGCAAATTCTGCAAATTTATCTCAATGAATCTTAAGACAAACCTCTTTCCTACTGTATGTATTCCACTTCAAGTAAATGCCCAGATATACGCTTTTAAGGACCTAAAGAGCTCCTAAAAAGTGTAATATTTTTATGGCACTACGTCATTACGATTGTGACAAGGCCAATTTACGTTGAACCACACTGCGGTGTATTTAATAAGGGGGACTACGAAGAATCTCATGGCGTAGAAGATCAGGGCTGTTTGGCCGGTGACCTTTTGATGGCCAGTAGTAACAAGTGGTACGCCGAATGACCTCGTAAAACATAATGATTGTTATATAAAAGGAGGCACTGGAGTCGGTGCCGCCCCCTGCGACAGTCTTACAAGCAATCGTTTGGATGGCTTAAAGTTGAACTTTAAATATATTGTTTGTCAAGTAAATGCTGCTGCTGCAATGTTCCTTTAAAATTGACCTTGATGGATTGATTTTACATGACTGTAAAATCAACAGAAGAAAGTAAAATAATAGAGGGTTGTAGGATCTGAAAATGATTTGAATGACAAACGAAAGAAGAATGGTAAAATTATTTATAAATTTTATTGTGAGAGTATTATTAACAATGCCGCGACCCAGAAGATCTGCAGGCCAATTATGGATCTTTCATCATATGACATGGTATAAATTTGAGAAAAAGAAGTCATGAAATGCTGTATTTTGTATTACCGATCTCCAATGATATCATCGAAATGCAGCATTATATGACTTCTTTTTCTCAAATGTATACCATGTCATACGACGAAAGATCCATAATTGGCCTGCAGGCTTCGAAACATTGTGAATCAATCCAGTGAAGAAGAACGCGAAATCGCATGAGAAGAATGCCGCATTAGTATGGTCCACAGACATAAAAGGTATGGCCTGACTATGTGCTTCTTAAACACAAGAGTCAAGAGAGTCAATAAAATCCTAAAATAGATAAAAATTAACATGATATTCATTGACTGTTAGTGTTAGGCGGTACCAAGTTCGCCGGGTCAGCTTGTTTTAAATAAAACTAACTTTTCGGATTTAATCGTGTATATTTGGCATTAAACATTTTAAACGGTATTTCGGTTTTTAGTCTGTTGTTTTGACAGTCTGTCGTCTGTGGAAACAAAAGATACCGTGAGCTCCGTTGGCGTGAAGCTTGCCACATAAATATATAAGTCAAGCTGACCGTATGCAACTTTGTTTGCATTATAACTAACTTTCCCCATCAGATTTTTGCCGTAGGAAAATTACCCTTTGTTCTTCCCCTGGTCTTGAACTATCCCTATACCAACTTTCATAAAAATCGGTTTAGTAGTTTTGAAGCCTATTCAATACAAACAATGAATTCTTTCCTCTTTATAATACGTATTAGTATAGATGACGATAGAAAAATAATAAATTCGATAATACTCTATGACACCTTTCTTTAAAAGTGTTCGAAACGTCGTCGGGTTAAATAATTGAAACGTTCAAAACCAAATACACACGAGTAAATCGGAAAAGATAGTTTTATTTCAATTTGCAGTTCTAAAGATAGTGTAGATAGTCTAGGGTAGTATTTCTCTGATGACCATAGTATTTATCTATGTCATATAGTACCCGGAGTGATAAATGTTAAGATTTACACAAAAATTCATTATTATACATTACACAAAAACATGAGATTTTTTAACTTCAGTGCTTCGTATAGGTCAGGATTAGTCTGTGCGTTAGATCCTCGACTTTCAATCTGTGTGGCAGTGGTTCGATCCTGGTGTAGAGCGTTATTGTTATTTTGTTTTTTTTTTGCTTTTTTGCTTATATTATTAATTTGTATTTTTTTATACTAAACTTTTTTTCATTTTTAATTTTCTTTTCAGAACAAAAAAATAAGATAAAAAGACGCGATTTTAATACCCAATATCGAATAATTATTGAAAATTTTCAATTAAATGACTACGATCCGAAAAAAGTTTCACTTGCATCGTGGTTTCATAAAACCACACAATGCTTTTCTTTATTTAGAATTACATTTTTAAATTTATTTTTTTTATACAACTAATATGGCTAGAATCGCAAAATATGCAACCCGTACAAAGACCACAGTGTATGTTGCCAGCTTCTGACATAATATTAATGACAGTACTTAGTAATTTCAAGTTAATAGAGCGCAGAAATATGTAAGAGACGTTCTACGTGGACGCCTCTACCTGCTGGATCTGCGGTAATTTTTAAGATCATCATCATCATCATTACAGCTCATTATACGTCCCTACCGAGGGGCTCGAGCCAACCCTATGTTATGGTGATTAGGCCTTAGTCAACCACGCTGGCCCAGTGACTTCACGTACACCATTGAATTTCATTGCAGATGTATACCTATAATCATATTGATCATGCTAATGATTATTAGCATGATCAATATTATTATGAGAGCGTCGGTGGCGCTGTGGACTCGGCACTTGCCTTCCAATCGGGAGGTCCGGGTTCGAGACCGCCATGTACCACTGTGTTTTTCGTTTTCGAATTTCATATGTACATTTGTCTGACGCTCCTACGGTGAAGGAAAACATCGTGAGGAAACCTGCATACATCTGAGAAGAAATTCAATGCTGTATGTGAAGTCGACCAATCCGCATTGGGCCAGCGTGGTTGACTAAGGCCTAATCACCCTAACATAGGGTAGGCTTGAGCCCCTCGGTGGGGACGTATATGAGCTGTGATGAATGATTATTTTGGTACTAGCTTTTCGAATCCAACTAAAATAAAAATTCTTTCTAAGTAAAACTGATTAGAAGATTGGCGACACTCGGAATTCAAGCAAAATAATAGCTCTACTGTATTAAACGGGAAATTTCAAGGGGACCCTCGGGGCGAAGATTTAGTGACGCCCGGAGAATTTTAAATGAGTTGTCATGACCATCTTATTGCGAGATTTTTAAGATTCCAAAAACCGGCGAATGGCAGTCTAACTTGTTACAGGGGCTACGTAATCAAATGTGTAAAGTTTTGATCATTTTTTAACCGACTTAAAAAAGGAGAGGGTTCTCAATTCGATGCGTATGTTTTTTTTTGTGTTACGCGATTACGCCGCCAATTGTGGACAGATTTTCAAAATTATACCCCTTTCAAAATAATACCAGGTCACCGAAGGTGAGCTGGAATTAAATTAGTTTCTTTCACTAAAAATAAAAAATATTTTACAGAAAATTAATCCGACCTTAAAAACACTGAAAAGTTAAAAATAATAAAAGAATAGGTACAGACAACATCACACAACTTTTATTAAGACAAATTTTGAGGCTTTCTAGGAGATCATCGTTTGGACTAGTATTATGTTATCTGTGGTTTGGACTTCAATATAGAAGTGTGATGTTGTCTGTACCTATTCTTATTTTATTTTTAACTTTTCAGTGTTTTTGAAGTCGGTTTTTATTTTTTGTAAAATATTTTTTTCCTTTTCCTTTTAAGCATACTACCCACGACTAAGAACTCTGTTCACGCTAAGATTCTTTCAACGTTGTTTTGTTGGTTTGATTATATATAAATTCTAACTTATTTAACTTTTTTTAAAGAAACACCACATCTTTACTTGTTTCTTGTATCACGACATTATTTTTGTTTTTCATTCAGAATTCGGTGATAAACCTTCAATTTTATTTCTTACATTTTATACATTTTCTACCAGTGTGCGGAGTGCGAGTTTTATCGAGCTTTACTCGATCACACGCATCGAACGCGTAAACGCGAATTTATATGGAATTATTTGTATTATCTAGTAGTCACTAAATGAAGCTGTCTCATTCCATAGCAGCTACTAGATGGCGCTGCTCTAATTCCATACAAATTCGCGTTAACGCGTTTGATGCGTACGATCGAGTAGAGCTCGATAAAACTCGCACTAGGCACTATCTCACTCACTTCTATTGAAAATTTGGTCATATAACGAAGTGTGCTTCGAAGACCTTCCTGAAAACGGGTTTTCAGGTTATGACGTGGTTCGATAGAGGGTAGCCTGAAAACATGATTCAGGCGCCTGAAAACAACGGCAACTTGGGTAAAAATTCTATACTGTAGTATAGTATATGTGATAGAGCACCTCTTGAAACGCGCTGAACTGCATTTTCAGGCTGCTGAAAACACTTCTAGGGCCAAGAAAGTCACGCCGGATGTTTCTTATACCATCGGCGTAAGAATATGGGGTCGTGAAACTTAAGGCAGGCGAGGCATAAGCGGCACCCATGATGTCGCAGATGTCCATGGGCGACGCTGATCACTTACCATCAGATGGCTCGTCCGCTCCTTCACCGCTTTTGGTGACATAAAAAAATATAATCACGACGAATCTGAAATACGGCTTTCAGATTCATAATTATAACACAATCAAGTCCCTTGGAGCTATTTTCAAATATTATTAAAGTATTAAAATAGCAAAGACTAGTCTGCTAGTTACAGTAAAAGTTTTCACGTTTTGCGCCTGTTACCACATTCCCTTGTTTGTAGTATGACCCATTTTGTAGCACTGAATATTCAGTACGGAAATGCACGCCTAAAGTTTGTTTTTGATTAATTTTGCGGGAATACAATTAAAGTCTGTATTTTATTGTTTGCTTACTAACACTTCATTATTTCCATACTAACATCTTATGTTTTGTTTTCATACTTACATGCTACGTCTTTTTTCCCTAATAACATGTTATGTGGTGTTTTTGTACCACCTGTTTAAAAATAACATATTCTGTGTCATGAAAACCTTACATAAAGTAATTCATTTAATGTTTCTTAAAAAATAGGTTTGGAATCCTAAGGAAAAGAAGGAATATATTGATTTTCGAAGGAATTTTCTTCTCTCCCTAAGGATTGAATTAATTTGTATTTGGAACATCAAAAGTACTCAAATTTTGATAGAAACCAATCTGATATTGATATGCGGAAAAATAACGATTCTGAATCTACAACATATGCACAAAATATGCGAAGACACTAAAATATAACAAAATCAAACAAAAGTTTAATCTCTCCATGTTGTTTACTTTCTAACCGACGACGTCAAAAAAGAAGGTTTTAAGTTCTACTGCATCTATTTTTTTATATATGTTCACCGAATACGTCACCATTTGAAGGCCGATTTTCAAAATTCTTTTTGAAACGAAGAGATGGTGTCACTATGTCATGATCTGATGATGGGATCTCAGGAAAATCGTGGGAAACCCTTAAATTTCATAGGCACTTCCAACGTGTTTTATGTTTTTTTTATGATATTCGGGCATTTGCATCTGGTAGTCATCAGACTATGATACTGAGCTGATGATGGAAAGTTTTTGGTAGGTTAGGAGTTAGGGAAATAGTTCTTTCATTAAAATAGCAACTTTTGACGCGTATTCTATTCTTTCAATTGATTGTGAGCTGATAGTGGAAAGTAAAATAACTTTTAAATAATTATGTTTTATTTATACGGGAATAATTCTTTCAATACTGTTTAGAGCGAAGGACGTTTTATTTTGAGTTGTTTTGTGTTTTCCTTGGGTCAAATTCTAATACATATTGTATTAAATTTAGTAAAAAGATTGAAACATTTTCTTTACAATAAATAAAATCGACTTCAAAAAGACTGAAAAGTTAAAAATAATATAACAATAGGTATATACAACATCACACTTATAGATTGAAGTCAGTGCCAAATTTTAAGACTTTCTAGATCATCGGCACCGAGTTCAATATAGAAGTGTGATGTTGCCTGTACCTACTCTTATATATTTTTTTAACTTCAGTGTTTTTGAAGTCGGTTTTTATTTTTTGTGAAATATTTTGTTGTATCTTAAACCTTAACAATCGTGGTGACTGACAAGCCACAAAAACGGAAATTTAGATTTTCAGTGATTTGCATATTTCTATAGAGAATTGGGTTAAAACAAAGCATTTAGTTTCTTTTTGTAAAGTTTAGGTGTGTAACAGAGAGTGTTCACTATGTAGTGCTTGAGTGAGTTAATTGTTTCACCATTTCCCATTCACTGAACGTTTGACGGGTCAAAGTTGGATCGTGCTATTTGCACGCTGTTACTTACAGCATCCAGCAAACTTGCTTAACTCGTGATCTCAACTCGCGCAGATTTTCTCCTAAACTTATATTAGTTGGGAACTTGACGTTGGTCTGGATCTGTACAGTCACACTCACTGTTGAATTTTTCAAGATACTTGTATATTTTTACCTCTCCAATATGCTCCCTAAAAATAGGGCATCTATACTGCTGACCGTAATAATTGCGGTTCAGTGGCATTTCGATAGAGCTTATGCTCACCTCTCACCTTTTGGCGCCACTGGTGACAAAGAGTGTCAATCTGTCAAAATTAGATTGCTTTGTTATATTTATAAATTATCGTATTAATATTAGAAGATTAGTTATTGTTCTGTGATATTAACACTTGTAAGTTGATCTGTGCTGTCACGAAAATTAAGAAGAACGTTGTTTTTATTGTTTGCTCCTTTGAAACTCCTATTTTCTTCGACAACTAGACTCTGTGGTTCTGCAATTTTACTAAACGCATTATATTAATGTATATTTGTTTGACATTTAGACCTCACGATCCATCAGCACACCCGTTTTAGGAATACTATTTCTTAACCTACCTTTTGGCTGGCTTGCAGCCTATATATCAGCGTCACTCGTCACCAATAGTGTGGAATGGTGCTCTAGCAACGATGTGTCAAAAATAAGTGGTTTTAAAACGACATTGACGCACCGTAATTGCGTTGATCTAGCGGAATAAGGCGTGTCTGGTATTTTTAGAGTTCCGCACCTCAAAAGGGAAGAACAGAGAATTTATAGGATCACTTCGTTGTCCGTGTGTCCGTCTGTATGATGTCAAACTGAAATTTATATCAAATACTCGACTAAATGGTCTCCTTCAGCTGTGAAAAAATCATACATGTAAGTCAACGCAACCAAAAGATATTACCGTTTATGTTGCATATTATTTCGCAAATTTTGCGAATTATTTCGTAAATTTTGTGAATTATTTCGCAAATTTTGCGATTTCACAACTGAATCAAAACCAATAAAGTGCTTCCCTTTGACCTAGAATCCTGAATTTTGGCAGATTAGATTTTATTAAGGAATTTTTTTTAAAATCGATAATAGGTATGTACGTGTAAGTATTCTTAGGTAAGTTTGTACAGAAGCCTCCTCGGTGCGCGGGTAGAACTTGCACTTGTTTGGTTTTTTGCATACAGGCTTTGGGAGTCACAAAGGAGGTGTAAAGCAGGCTTCAAAAGTAGATAACCATTTTAGTACCATGTCACACCAACTATTAACAATGCAATATAGGTGTAACCATATAAGAGGAAAAAAAAATAGTTGATGTGACATGGTACTAAATTTTCTAAAAATACTTATCTACTTTTGAAACCAGCTGTATATACATAAACTTATAAATTTATTTTCGTATCGACATTGACGCATATTCAGATCTATTTGGCATTTCCAACAATATGATCATCAACGAAAGGCTATTGAGAGTTTGAATTTGTTAAACTTAGAAACAATTTGTTTATAGTTATAATTGCGATGATGACTGAATTCTAATTTTTATGTCTCGTCATAAAATATTGAAATACCGTAGAAAAAAATGCAATAATGTGAAATTAGAATTAAAATCGGATTAGATATACATTAGATACAAGCATTTAATTTGGAAGCGATTAGACAGAGAGATCCGACATCAACCGTGACGTCATTGTTCAGTACGGCCATATAAACTCCATGTAAATTGCCGTTTTGCTAGAAAGAGATGGAGAAAAACCTTTAATACCTTATATCTTGGCTGTTTTTATAGTTATTCGAAAACCGATTTTTTGTTTCTGTTTATTATATGAATGAGCTTCTATTAAAGCAATATTTTTTTTCATTCATCTAGCCTATTATTAAATTTAAGTTAGACGTAATTCTGTCAAATGCTCTTTTTAATTCGATTGACGTATTAGTTGTCGAGGCACAGCTGACACAGTCATAAGAACAATTGACAAAATCTTCTAATATATAAAATTCTCGTGTCACAGTGTTTGTTACCGAACTCCTCCGAAACGGCTTGACCGATCTTTATGAATTTTTTTGTGTATATTCAGTAGGTCTGGGAATAGGTCGAAAACTATTTTTTATTATGGCGAAACGTAAGTTCGCCGTTATTATGGCGAAACGTAGTTCGCCGGCATAGCTAGTTTAATATAAAAATAATTAAACGAATAATTCCATCAGTTCTTGTGTTTTGCGCTTACGTCCATTTTTATTATAAAGATTTGTGATTATAACTCAAATTCAAACTCAAAAAACTTCATTCGTTCTTTATAGAAAGAAAATACAAACATTAATTTTCCAAGAAACTTTTCAAAGGTCTATTAATGGCCATTTTCACCAGGGTGTAATTCTTAGCAGGGTACTCTTAGGTGGCATGCTGTCATGTGGCTGTCATATTCTTTGCATTAAAGACAAAAAGTGACAGTAAGCGTCTTAAGGGTTTCCTAAGCTAAGTTATAGTTGGTGAAATCAGCCATAAGATATGCAATTTATTATTTAGTTAAACCTTGTATATACATACGCACCCTAACCATAATTAAAATAATCGCAAATGCAAGTAAAATTAAAAACTTGACTCTAGACCTAGTTAGGGAATTGGAAGAGAAAAACAAGCGAGAAACTCGGAAGGTCTAATTTTTGTCTCCTCTTTAAAATTGTCAATATATATCATACTAGCTTTTGCCCGCGGCTTCGCTCGCGTTAAATTTGGGGTAACACGGTTCCCCTTTCCTGATTTAGAACACAGAAGAGAACTCGGAACAGAATATTATTTTAATACGCTTAATAGATGATATTATAGGAGAGTCTCACACAAATTTCCATCCCCTATTTTAGGGGCTGGGGGAAGATTTCCAAAAAAAATAAGGCAGGTATTTTTCGTTGATAACAAAGAGTCTGTGTACCGATTTTTAGCTTCCTTCCTTGAAAACTGCGAAAAGTCCCATATAAAATTTCACCCCCTCTTTTAAAGGGTTGGGGGCAGATTTCCAAAAAAAAAATGATGCACGATTTTTTTGTTAGTCACAAATAGTCTGCGTACCAATTTTTAGCTTTCTACCTTGAAAATTGCGGAATGCTCCATACAAACTTCCACCCCCCATTTTAGGGAAGTGGAGGGTTAGAATGAGACAAAAAGTAGTCTATGTCACTCTCCATCCATTCAACTATCTTCACTTAAAAAATCACTTCAATCCGTTGCTCCGTTTTGCCGTGAAAGACGGACAAACAAACACACACACACACTTTCCCATTTATAATATTAGTATGGATATGGATACCACTAGCTATATATTGGGGTTGCATCATTAGTACTGATACATCGGGACATGTCACCGTTAAAATGAAATGTATAAAATGTCCCAACAAATATACATACGCGATTCGGAATCGTGTGCGCTATGATGTGGTGTGTATGAAAGCGTGGCTAGTAACTCTGTCTGTCTGTTTGTTGCATTCAGGCTTAAGCCGCAGAAACAATTTTGATGACAGAAGTTCGCGAAAAAAAAGCTTGAAGGGGTCGAAATAGGGGATGAAAGATTGTATGGCAAACAAATCATTTCTGAACACGATATAACTGAATCCCTCGCGGACGAACTCGCGGGCAAAAGTTTGATTACTATAAATGTCCCGACGCGGCCACGGAAAGATAATTATGGTAACCCTATATCTATACCAATATTATAAAGAGAAAAGTTTTGTATGTTTGTATTGAATAGGCACCGAAACTACTAGACCGATTTGAGATTCATTCACTATAGTAGAATGTTACAATATCACTGAGTAACATAGGCTATAGAATGGTTTCCTACGGGAAATTATGGAATTCCCACGGGAAAAATGAAGATAACGCGGGCAAATTTGCGAGCGGAAAGCTATTTAGCTATACATGCACTATAGCCAACCGATAGAAACACGAAAGTCGCGCGCGAATTCGGAAGCTTTGCTTACTCAATTATGGATAGTTGATAATTGCAACATTAATAACAGCTATTAATGTTGACGTTAAACAAAATGACATTTTAAGCTCATTACTGTTAGGTCGAAGTTGTCACGTGTAGAGCTCGGCCGTGGTCCCGCATAACCAGCGTCCTCGGCTGAGACAAAATTCTGTTGCAAGTGCTTGCCTATATTATTATGCTAATTTAACGACTTGTTAACAACCCCCCGTACTACACAATGTATGTCGCAGGATTCGCGCGGGTTCACCATTTTAGCGAAGAGACCTTTAATAGAGTTTGGTGTTGGCTAAGTGCCGGAATGACTGTCGTTAAAAGTTCTTAATAAACGGTTTAGTGCGAACGCACAAGACTGACTATCGGTCACCGATTTTTTGACAGTGGAAAATGAAACATATGAAGTTCGATACATTGCATTGCAACGCACACCAACTACAAAAAGTAAGCCACCGACATAGTGATAAACGTATGCGTTGTGTCGGTCGGAGAAATCGGTCTCGCGCCCACTCATAACCAAAAATCTCATAACCAAAACGTAAAGGTCCCACTCATAACTGCTGATGTGAGAAGACGAAACTCATAACCAACACAACTACACAATTATGTGCAGTCGCTTTAATAATTATTAACAACATTAACAAAAAAGGGTGAATAATATTTTTAATCATTTTCATTATATCTAAAAAGCTTGGTATAAAAGAGGTGTAAAGAGGCATATTGCAGGTCGGCAAGGTGAGGGTGGCTATTGTGGTGTGTAATCTCTCTCCCGTATTAAAATTAGACAGCACAAACAATACAGAAAACAAAATTTTTACAAAAAATTAAACCGACTTCAAAAACACCAAAAAATTATAAATAATATAAGAATACAAACAACATCATAGTCACGGTCACAGCTTAATATTGAAGTTCGTGCATTTTAACTAGTACTTATATTTTTTAAGATTTTCCAGGTGATTATTGGTTGGCACCGACTTGAATATAAAACTGTGATGTTGTTTGTATTCTTATAGATATTATTTATGACTTTTTGGTGTTTTTTGAAGTCGGTTTTATTTTTTGTAAAAAAAAATCTTTTCAATCTTTTTAGTTATTTTAAAATACCAAAACCTTATCCTAAATGTAACAAATACTTTTCTGAAAACCACATCAAAATCGATTTATCCAAACGCGAGATAATCGCGAACAAACACACATACAAATATACAGGTCAAACTGAGAACCTCCTTTTTTAACTGACTTTGAAAAAGGAAGAGGTTCTATGTTCGACTGTATCTATTTTTTTGTTTAAAAAGGATCTGCTTATTTCATAAATGAAATTTCTTCCAGCAGACCTGCAAAAGGAAAAGTTGTAATATATTAGAATTTCCGTGTATAGTAGCTTAGAATGAGTTTAAATAGTAAAAAAAAATAAACCATACTATATAACATACTAAATAAAAAATATGTAGTACCTATTACACAAATAATATGAATATTATTAAATTTTTTTATATCATAATTAGGACTTGGATAGATAGTATTCTCTTATGAGGCGCTTGAAAGAGTAGATGAGATGTAGCTATCAGGACAAACTATTTCTCAATCACTTCTCAATATTGTTATTTTTTTTGAAGATGTCACGGAGAGAAACTATTTATGCCTTCCTCGCAGTAAGATTTGTTTAGTGCTTACCCGTGGTACTACCGTTGGTACTGCTGTTAGTATAGTACTACGGGAATTTTTGTTGCTCGATCCCGGATTTGGTGACAATGAGACTAATCGAGAACTATACCCCCTCAAACAAAAAATAATTTTCCAAATCGGTTAATAAATGACAGAGTTATGAGGTAGCAAAAGTAAAAAAAGAACAAACAATGATAAAGTCCCCCTTTTTGTGAAGTCGGTTAAAAAATGAAATTACTCGCAATTGAAAGTTGCGTTAAAGTTGCTTTTAAAATAGTTTTATTAAAGCGTTCCTTAATTTCTTCAAAATAATATAAATATTAAAACCGATAGTTACCCACATAATGTTCTTTGATTGTCAAAGATAATAAATAGTATTACAGGCAAAATTAATCACCCGTAGTACTACCGGACACGTGAGTAGTACCACGGGTAAGCACTGGATTTTTTGTGTATTGCGTCTTGAAATGACAGTTAAGAGTGTGTTGCCGTTTGTACTGTAACTAAATATTTCTTTTTAGTATGAAATAATAAAACAAAAAGTACCTACTTTGAAATTAGTATATGCAATTATATAATAGTAAGCATGCACTATTGGTCACAAATGTATTTCAAAGTAGTTTACAGCTTAGGTGTTTGCTTTTTTATGTTCGGTTAGAAGTTACTCCTCTAAATTAAATATTTTATAAGTTTAAAATATATTTCGTTATGAAATATATTTTAATTAAAAGGGTGGGTCTTCAAGTCATTTATGAGTCGCCACATTTTATTACAGCGATTATCGGGCTTACAAAAAGTCGGTCGTGTGCGTTTTCCGTTAAGAGGACTGTGAAGTGCCAATTTATAGCTCGAGTATGCACTTTCAAATATGAAGTTTGTTGCACACCGTCCGTCCTAAGAGTTGAAAGTCCGAGGCAAGTGCCTACATATCGAATTGAAATATTGTTTCGGGCGATAACGGTTTTACCCCCTTAAACCTTTACGAAATAAGACACTTTTGGTCTTATTAGATTCAGTATACCTTCGCCCTAGACAAGATGTCTTTCGATAATTTCGTTATTGCAATCGCTTAATTGACAATCTATGAGATTTGACAATTGCGCTCGAAAGCTAAGCGAGGGCTTATGTCAAATCCCATATATTTTCCTTCTAGCGATAGCGATAGCGATTATTGAAATGCGTCTTGTCTAAGGTCTCTTAATCTATGTTTGTACGGTTTGCTTTTTTGTAATTCAGTATAATTTAGTCAAAAAAAAGATAAAAATGCTCGAGGTAGTTTTTAAGTCTAAAATATAGATATTAAGATGCTAATAATTTATATTCTGAGCAATATTACTTCAAAATCAAAACGTACAAACCTAGATCTTCATTATATCTACAAAATTTCCAACAATTATGAAAATTGGGCTATGCAAAGAGGGAGAAAAGCGTTATCGCTTTTTGTATGAAAATTTACAGCTTCACATTCCTCTTAAGGTGCACATTCATGCTTCGCGGCCGATCTGCAATGAAGCGCGAACGCACACGACCGACTATCGGTAACCGATTTTTGGACGGTGGAAAGTGAAACATATACAGCCGGTTGCACCAAAAATTCATTTTACGAACTCGTAAAAAGTAACGTAAAAAGTAAACGTATATCGTAAAAAGATGTTGCACCACGCTTTTGCGATACGTTTTACGGTTACTTAACGGATACTTTTTAGGGAGCTCACGCGCTGCTCATAACGTAAAGTATAATTTTTGACAGTTCGTTCGTATTTGTAATTCATATTTAAGGTTAGAAAACGCGATTAAAATACAATTTAAATTCACTTTTGTTTATCTATATTTTAGATTTAGATATTTAGAACGGCACAAGTAGTTCCCGCGGGAAAGTAGATTTTATAATTTTTTTCTTTGTACTTTTAAAGCGAAACATAGTTCGCTGGCACAGCAAGCTAGTATGTACTTATTTAGAAACTAATATACGACTCGCGTTTCGCCATAATAATTTTTTTCCCGTTTTGCAACATTTTTCAATGATGCCCAGCTCGTATTAGTCGTAGCGTAATGTTATAGGTATAGCCTAAAGCCTTACTCGATAAATGGACTATCCAACGCAAAAATAATTTTTCAATTTGAATCAGTAGTTGCTGAGATTAGCGCGTTTGACCAAACAAACAAACAAACAAACAAACAATCAAACAAACTCTTCAGCTTTATAATAATAGTTTAGTATAACTTTGTACGGAAATCTCACCTCGCACATGGTTTTTTATATTACGATTTTTATAAGATGGAGACTCATTACTAGTCATTTGCGTGGTTACCTCTATCTTACCTATTTCTGTTGCTAAGCAACACGGCAGACTTTGTATTTTGAAATTGAGACCGCTCTTATGACGCTCGTAACAGCGACGACTTACATAATGCAAATGTTAAGCTTAACGTGTTGCCGACTGTACTTCGCTTGTCAAACAATAATAGTGTTTTAATAATTTATTTAGTTTTCCAATGTATGTACAATTGTACAATAAGATAAATTCCACAACATAAAATTCCACGAATTGTGTTGCATTAGAAAGAGCAATTCTCTCTTTCGACGCTATTTATAGTCTGCGCTCCATTATATCAGCTACAATCGTCAACCAAACATAGCAAAAAAAATAACAAACTGTGCCGTATCGAGCTTGAAAAGCTCAAAATAGGACACTGTATTAATGGTTGCAGTGCACTGTATTAAGCGGTCTTTGGACGTTACGTTGGATAAAAAAATAACTTTTGCGTCATACAGATGACTTAGATTGGACAGACAAGTACATTGCAAAGAATAAAATAAATATAGAAATGGCAATACGTATAGGCGTAAGTATAACTTTTCGTTGGGTTTCGGTTCAGGTTCAGATGGAAGACTTCAATTTGCCTATACAAAACCTTTTTACTTGGAGGAAAAACTCATTCTATCTAGTGTACGCTGATTTTCAATTGGGGGTGTTCCCCATTGGCGTATGAAAGCCTCCTTCCCTTCCCTACGCCAATGGCAATACGTATTCGATAGTCTGTGATCAAAACATGGCGTCAAATTAAGAGGACTGTAAAGTGCCAATTCAGGGTTCCAGTATGTACTTTAAAAAATGCAGTTTGTTGCACACCGCTTAGAGTTGAAAGTCCGAGGCAAGTGCCTACATTTCTTATTGAAATATTATACTTCTATATTGAAGTCGGTGACAAATTTTAAGACTTTCTAGGGGATCATCGTTTGGCACCGATTTCAATATAGAAGTGTGATGTTGTCTGTATCTATTTTTATATTTTTTTAAAGTGTTCAGATTTGAAGATTTGAAGTCGGTTTTTATTTTTGTATGAAAATTTACAGCTTCACAATCCTCTTAAATATTGACCGGCATATTGATTACTACACTACGAAATATTTTGAAAGAATCTCTTCACGTTTTCTTATGTTAGTATTCATGTTCTTCCCGCGCCCCCACTTAAACTTTATTGGTTCTAGGCTCGCTAGATGGCTTCAAAAACACTGTAATAGTGTCATCATCATCATCAGAACAGCTCATATACGTCCCCACCGAGGGGCTCGAGCCTACCCTAAGTTAGGGTGTTTAGGCCTTAGTCAAACACGCTGGCCCAGTGCGCATTGGTCGACTTCACATACACCATTGAATTTCTTCGCAGATGTATGCAGGTTGCCTCCCGATGTTTTCGTTCACCGTAGGAGCATCAGACAAATGTACATATATGCAATTCGCAACGAAAAACACATTGGTACATGGTGGCCTCGAACCCCGACCTCCCGATTGGAAGGCAAGTGCCGAGTCCACAGCGCCACCGACGCTCGCCACATTGCGCAAACTATTTAACTTATTAAGATGAAATTCGGTAGCGTGGTAGATTAGGAGGGGAATGTGAGCTTAAATGGGATCTGCTTATGTTACTCGTATAAACGTTTGTTTAGGTAACTCGTATTTTGCAAGCTTTTATTTACTTTAACCTGTCCGAAGTCTGTAATGAAATCTTAGAAGTTAAATTTGGCCCACTATCCGAATTCCGATTGAGCTAAAATTTTGCATGCATGTGTATATCGCGTGACAATGCAATATTATGATGACATGGAGCCGATCTAATGCTGGAGCTGGAAGGTTGCCACAGGAACTCCGCCATCGACTTTGGGCTCGTTTAATTCGTATTTACAAGTACTAAAAGCTAGTATTAAAAAAATTTTTTTTTTTTTATAATTTTACTTGTTATTTATTTACTTTCACCTGTCCCGGTGTCTGTAATGAAATTTCCCGATTGAGCTGAAATTTTACATGCATATGTATATCGCGTGGCAATGTAATATTATGATGACATAGAGCTTATCTGATGCTGGAGCTGAAAGGTGGCCATATCCGCCATATCCGCAATAAAAAGACACAACATCATCGAGTTTGGGCTTGTTTGATTTGTATTATCTTCTATTTATTAACGCATTAAAATAAAAGCTTGATTTTAAAAATATTTTCTTTAATGAATTTATTTGAAATTTCAATCGTATAGACGTAGAGGAACTCGCTGACAAAAAGCTTGTAAAAACTAATGTTATAATGAAAGTTCATATTCTTGAACATAGTTGTAAAACAATATTTTGTAATGTTGCATTTCATATTATCTTTTATTTTATTTATTCTATTTTATATCTCGGAGCATCCGCCATTTCTTTTCTCTGTACCATCCGCGAAGATTGCCTGGAAGAATATACTTTAGGTATTCCGACTCTGTAAAACTTATTAAAAGAATGAATAAATAATAATTAAAGAAAGTTGCCTAAGAATCGGAAATATATTCATCCAGCAACACTATTCTCTACAATGCATTATCAACTCTATCATAATGTTTCATAATAGGAACTTTACATAAGAGCTTTCAAAGCCTTTCAGCGTCAGGTTCTCGGAATCTTCGTGAGCAATAGCGAGTTCAAAAGCTTTGAGGCCATAATCTCCATCGATCCAGTCTTTAATCTATTAATCTTGAGTTGAAGCAGACTTCGACAAGTTTTGGGTTGGCAACGGATTGTTCGGTGAATTCTATGACCACTTTAAGGGTTAGCTGTCGAATTCAGTAGGTGCCGGTGTTTGTTGTACAATGCTGTGTGAGCAAACTCTTTAGCTTTTATTTTTACAAGCTTTCATTTACTGTCCCGGCGTCTGTAATGAAATCTTGAAAGTTAAATTTGACCCAGTTCCCGGTTTCCGACAGAGCTAAAATGTTGATTGCATATGTATATCGCGTGACAATGCAATATTATGATGACATGGAGCTGGTCTAATGCTGGAGCTGGAAGGTGGCCATAGGAGCTCCGCAATAAAACGACACAACCTCATCGAATTTGGGCTCTTTTGATTCGTATTGACGAGTGCTAAAAGTATGTATTTAAAAAGTTTTTTTAAATAATTCATTATTTTATTTACTTTCACCTATCCCAGTGTACGTAATGAAATCTTGCAAGTTAAATTTGACCCATTTCCCGTTTTCCTATTGAGCTGAAATTTTGCATGAATATGTATAATGTATATCGCGTGACAATGTAATATTATGATGATATGGAGCTGATCTGATGCTGAAGCTGGAAGGTACTCCGCAATAAAACAACACAACCCCATCGAGTTTGGGCTCGTTTGATTCGTATTGACGAGTACAAAAGCTTGTATTTAAAAAAGTTTTTTTAATAATTTAACTTATTAATCGCTGCGGTTGAATATAATGTTGTGTTCAATCGGTTTTTCAGAAAAAAACAATTTCTTCATTTCATAAAAAAAAGTTTATTGGACTTGAACAAGAATAAAAAAGCTAATTTGGTGCAGTCGCTGCCGAATTTTGTGCTTAACAACACGTTAGGTGGTCCAATTTTACTTATGTACACACGCTAGCACATCAGACTAAACATTTCTGTTGCAAAATGGTACTTATTACAACCTCATAAAATGCCACAGGGATTACCTTGATGTGCTGACGTCCGTACATATTTACGGGTGCACCTGCTGTTAAGCGGTTATCGTACCGTTCCCGTTTTAGAATTAGAAAGGCTTTGAACAACACGGGCACCTCCCCCCAGCACTCGGGCTTTATGGGAGTGACGGGAAACCCACTCCGTCACAAATGACCCCTACTTTCGTTGGTGGAGGGTGTTAATCCGCCTACTCCTGCCCGGTACCTCTTCCAGAAGTTGGATTTGACCGCAAATCAATCAAAATAAATATATAAAAAAATGATTTGAAAAAAAATCTCATTTGAATCGTCCACATTTTTTGCCTCCCACCCATTCAGTATGCCTTTTAGCTGATAGGAAGAATGGGCGTAAGAATCTTTTTTGACGATTAGTTGTCGTTACCATACACAATAACATAAGTATTTATTTTAATTATTTTTAGGTTATACGGATTAACTTCAAGCATTGATATCATTACATAAACATTGACTTCGTATGCCTTTTCACTTTTAAGTCTATTTAGTGCTTTTTAAGCTTAAAAAAAGGCAAATCGGCACATGTGGAGCTTTGCTGTAGACAGTTACGAGTTCACATTCTTCCATAAAAGTGCTTCTAGTTTGTTGAAGTCTAAACATTCACAACGCCAAGTTTATTTTTATTTATTCTTGTGTTCATGAAAGCCCATCTTTTCAACTCCACCGTCTTTTAAAGCCTTTTTAGTGGCACAGGAATCGCACTCGCAGCAATGTACGTCAAACAAGGGACGAAAACCCGCTTAGAATAGTCTCTCTGGCCGTGGAAATGCGCGATGATCTGATAAGCCAGTTCACTTGTTGCGCGGCTTGCGGGGATTAGACGTATTAATTTCTTGCTTCACCATGACAATAGAGTTTTATAAATGCAGGTACTTGTTTTGTAAGTACTTGTATCTGTTGAGTGTGACATTTAAAGCACATAAGTATGCAGGTTCTGCGAAATAAAACTAGCTTAATATTTTCGTGAACAAAGATGCTTCTTTTTAGGGTCCCGTACCCAAAGGGTAAAAACGGAAACCCTATTTATAAGAATCCACTGTCCATCTGTCTGTTCGGTCATATATGTCAATGGTTATTATAGCACATGTTAAAGAAAAAAAAATGAAAACCGTCAATATGTCAATACTAAAGAACTTGCATACTTATAAAATACTGTTTGTACCGAGTCGGTGCGCGAGTCCATCTCCAAGGCCCACTCGCCCCCCCCCCCCCCCCTCTAATTTTACTTTTTCAATCTTTAGATATTCATGTTTTATTTCTTCCCAGCCCCTCAAGAATTCTTATTATAATAAAGTATAAAAAATGTTTAAGATATCTTTGATTGAATAGGTATAACGAGCTTTTATCGTATTAGATAAACGTTGGTAAGTATTCTATCAGATTTTTGGATGATATGGTAATATACCCTTTTGAGTAGCTATGGCACTGTAGTTTGTATGACAAGGGAGCAAAATAGTATTGGATTCTATTTTAGAATAAAATCTTAAACTTAGTGAGAGATGACGTTAAACTACAGTGGCGCCATTATTTTAAAATATTCTAACAACGTCGAAGTATATTTTTTAATTCCAAATTCAAAACATTTTTCGCACTTATTAAAATCCTATCAAAAAAGATCTACTTTGATCCCTCGAACTGTGGAACAAAGCGTAATTTTTTAAATAGATGGGATGAAAATCCATTTTGTATTTCTTGTTTTAGTGTTGGTCTATTTGCGAACATTTTTAACATTTCATCGACGCTAATAAAATTCTCTCACAATTTATGAATACCACCTCGGGTTGGAAGCGTGATTATTCATAAGCTGTTTAATGGGTTTGAATTAATTCTTACGCCATTTCCCAACACATCTTATAGTCCATAATCTTATCTTATTAGTCCACAATAATGTCAATCTAAAGTGATATTACGTTGACATCGCTGCCTGGCGCTGTGGAGGCTTTCTTCTCTCTTGTCTCGAGGCATGAACGATCGATCCACGTTTACGAGAGGAATCTGAAATACATTGAGAATATGCCTTACTAACAAAGATATAATGGGCGAATACACGGTGTAAAAAGTTCTTATGAAATTCTATAGAAGTAAGATTATTTCAATACTACATAATATTTTCACGCAGCAAACGTTTCAATTTCTTGGTTTGTAATATTTTATTATAGCAAAATTTCTTGTTAACTAGGCATGTTAAGTAATAATGATCTAACAAAAAAAATTGTTGGAAAAGCACTAAATCGATACAAGAAACAATTTCAACTAAGACAGGATTGGAACCTGCCTCTTTAACATACCATGTTGACTCCACGGCCCATTCGGACCCGAGGAATTATTCATCCAACGACATTTAAACTGATGATGTATTGAACTTTATTTCAAAATTCAAATTCAAAAAATCTTTATTCAACATAGGCCTTTACAGGCACTTATTGACTTCAAAACAAAGCAAAACACTCTAATTTGAATAAAACATATTAACCTTGTATGTGCATATATTCTTAATATAAGTACTCAAGATGTCTGCAAATACAAGAATTAAAAAAAAGTTCACTCTACACCTGTTCGGAAATTAGGAGAGCCTTCTCGAGAAGAACAGGCAAGAAACTCGAAAGGTCAACTTTTTTATTTCCTCTTTTATATCGCCATTTACAATTTTGGTTTTCTTACAGAGTTGTCAATTGGAAGCTGGCCTCAAAGCAAGTTTGAGCTCAGCTTCCGTTAGTTCACATTATATAGGTAAGATAAAGACTTTATTAACCTATCAATCAAAAGAAAGTGTAGAGTTGACCTCATGTCCAAATAGTTTTATTATCCAAATAATCATGAATAATACTAATCTCTCTAAACCTATCTCTGAGACAAGTACGTGAACTTACCTTATAAATTGCTCTCACTGAACGTTTCTTTGAAACAAAACGCAGTACAGTCGACAAAGTTCGCGGTCTACCAGTGAAGTTTTTTTGGGAAGCATTATTTCAAACAATAAGAGGTATTAAGCAATCGTTTAAATCATATATGAAAAACCTAAAATACTTCTATTTTATATATTATTAAAACCTGTTTTAACGCTTTTACTTTTTCAAATATCGCTGACCAACAAAACTCTACTGGTAGACCGGCAACTACTACTCTACTGGTATTAAAATTGGGAGTTCAAACCCAAGCTTTTTGTCCGTCATGTAATCAGACACTTTATAATTTTACTTTGTCAAGCTAAAGTAAACTTCACACACTCTTAAGAGGAATCACTAAGGGCGAGAGAATTCAAAAATAGGCATTCGTGATATTCATTGCTGTCGCGCTGTACTCGAATAACCGAGCAGAGCGCGATAAAAAAACTGCAGCTCGGACCTGAAAATAGATGTTTCGTAGTCTCCTATTTCCTTATCTAAAAGTGGATCGAATTAATTAATTACTTTTCTACTAAAAATTAAAGAAGGCTTTGGCTGTGTTTCTTTGGTTTGTTTTTTTTTCATATAATCTCGTCAAATGGGGACTACGTTTGTAAGGAAAAACAGTCCTTACGATTTCCTCCTAATAGTTGCATATGTTAACATCGACAACAATTAGTTAAGAAACGAAACGTTAAAAAGGTATATTGAATTTATTCGTGTGGTACGTATTTTCCATGTAATTTTATATCTTTAAATAAAATGCACAAACACACTAATAAAATCTACTTAGCATTCTTAGCTTAGCAAAATTAATAAATATCTATAGCAGTAGTCGTTGTCTGAAAGCAGTCGACAGCAGCAAGCTATTTTAGCAATAAGGCCGCCTTTTGTGTTTTGTTTCTGTTATGTGTAATTATTTTTAAGTTTCTTTGTGAAATAGAGCATTCATTCATAGCTTGATTAATTAAATTTTTAAATTAGTATATTGCTTCTTTTGGCATTATAAATGAAAATACCGTGGGTTTTTTAAATTCGATTGCGGACAAATTTACTTCAAAACCTCATAATATATGTCGTCGTGTCGTTGATCGAATCTTGTATTCTACATTCTATTTTCAATTCTGCCTTGCTTACAAAATAGGTATGTATTTATTGTACCAGTTTTGATTTAATGGCATCATTCAATCACCGCAACGACATTTTTGATCGTCCGGTAATTATTAAAAGCGGCGATAAAATTAGAATATTCGTTGTAAATTTAAAATACGAAGGCCGAAGCACTCAGCGCTAGGGTAACACGGGGCTAATTGTACGGAAGTAAGTGGCGGCTAGAGACCCGGCCGACTGAATCTAAAATGTAAATGAAACTGAATTTGAAACTTCGTGGCTTTAAGTCGAGGTTTTACGAAACGAGGGAGGGAATGGCCGTTAAAGTGATTTTGATCGGAATCGATCTTTTTAGTTTTAAGAGTTTGTCTTGGTACAATAATTAATACCTTTATCGTTAGGGCACAGAATAGATAATAGTACTACGTACAGAACGGCCACTCAACTCCCTGCACTCATTTCAAATACCTCAACCCACGCCGCACTTCGTTGTAGACATCACTGACACATAAACAAGGGCGCGCGCGATCGCTCGGACGAGTAGACGCGAGCGCCGGCCGATAACAGAGACAGCGCTATGCGGGTGAAAGAGAAGGCAGTCGCTGCACTTCCCGCGTCATTTCGATTGATAACCGCGCACTCAGCCCTACTATATTCCACGCACACATTTGCGCGTGTACGAACGTCATTTGTTTAAGTAGTAGTAATAGTTGATTTGCGAACGTTGTATGGAGTGTCCGGGGTGTGGTTAGGGTTAAAAATTCATTAAACAATTTTACATGGTATTAATAAAACTTTATATTACAAAAATCTGCAGTGCCTTACCATAGAGTTATGCCACTGAGGTATTTGATCCTAAATTCTTAGAATTTGAGATATATGGCTTGTGTAGCACCTTGTTGAACTTTGTCTTTTGATACTTAGTATGAAAACAATGATACTATTACCCTAAGGTCCGCCGCACACTGAAGCATTAGTGGCAACCACTTGACGCGACTACTAGGCTCAGTGAAGCCACTAGTTGCGGCCACCAATCAGAGCCACTAGAGGGCCGTTCAAGTATTACGCAACACCAAAGGGTCTTGTAAAACATTACGGTGCGTACTTATGCGAGTTGTCAAGAGTTGCAAAGCTTTCCTCACTTGGTAACTCTTTTCGTTTATGTTTTCCCTCGATTGCATTGTTCGTAATTTCTCTGTTTTCATACTGTAATGTCAAAAGTTGTTCAAAAATGTTATGGCGCGTTACGAGGTGGTGCCAATACATTAATTTCGGCTATATTTTTTACATACGACAGGGAATCTCTTGGCCTTCATCTCACCTGATGGTAAGTGACGATGAGGCCGAAGGTGGAAGCGAGCTTCGTCTGGACTCCACAATTTAATTCTTGAATTGTACTACCTCGTTGAATTCAACTTTTGACGCTGAGTGTGAAAAGCATTCACACTTACAAACTTTTTTTATACAAATAAATAAAATTTAAGTGTCTGTTTGTAATGTCAAAATAACAAGTTTTTACTAAATGGGTATGAATGTATATCGGGTACCAAGTTATACCCCTTTCCACTAAACGGTTATGTTTGTAACACATAAAAAAAAATATTTTAGGCGACAATTCGAATGAAAATCAAAAGATAATTCTTGGCAACAACTAGTCGCCCATATGCTCACTAAATAGCCATAAAGCGTCCGTCTAACAAAATTGTGACTCAGTGAAATGAATATTGAACACCAACTTGAAATCCTCGATGGCTTTGGATAGATTCCAAGCTGCGATTCATTTTGAATGCAAGAAAGTTTACTTGCGAAGTTAGTCTTAATATTTCGGAGATTTATTTCAATGTAAGGGATTCTCTTATTTGTGTTTTGTTTTTAATGTGAGCACAGATCTAACCCGGTCTACATAGCACGCGATATAGGATACCTTCATCGTATGACATGGTATAAATTTTGAGATAAGGATGTCATGAAATGCTTCATTAGGTATTACCGATCTCCGATGATATCATCAGTATGGCAGAATTTTAATGATGTCATCATGATATAATGGACAAATGATCAAAAATCTGACCGAAAATCTTATTTTTCATTTTGCATTGCACTATGATTACATAATGATATCATTTGAAAACCATGATATTGGTAATAGGCCTGCAGGTACCAATATGTGCTCGATTGCTTCTCACTGCCCTACACTACACTTTAGAGGCGCGCTTATGTTGCGTTGATAACTTCCGGCTGGAACGGCCTGGTGACTATCACCAAAATTAAATAAGAAAGTTTATTGTTTTGAATATGTTTTGAACGCTTAATGAGAATTAAGCGTTCAATCATTTCAAATTGATTGTCAAAATCATTTGTGGTTTGTAGTTTTAAAAATGTTGATGATTAATTTTATTATATTTTACTCAAACAAGCAAAATTTCAACTTGATAAGCTACCATTTTTTTCAGTGTAAAATTATAAGATATAAGTAATGAGAAAAATCGTAAAACATTCTAAGTTATTATTACATTACGGTTGGTTTCAGTTCAACTTATTTTACATAGATAACACGTTTTATGTAAAGCTAACTTTTGTTACTAACAAAATATAATGGCGCTCCATAAGAATAAAAGACAAGCAGGAGCGAGTAAAGGAATAATTGAGCAGCGCGTCGATTCGTCATGACGTCAGAGATTCGTCGTTTTATCTTGTTCAAAATTCAAACACTTACTACGCAAATAAACATTTGAACAAAACAACCATAACAACTTTAAAAAATATGTTTGAATATGTAAAACAAAATCTCCGAGCACGATTTTTATTACTGTTGTGGCCAACTACCCACGTTATGATTGTTTTATATGATGACCCAAGATCACCTACGTTTCGCAATAGAGGACAATACCAGGGGGGTTTCACTCCGCAGTTTAGGTACGTTTGGCCGGGTGGTCCGGCCGGGCGGTATGTGGCAAAAGCTTGCCGCTCGGCTCGCACGCAGGCCGTGTCGCACGTAATAATTGAGGTCATTTTTGTAACGATAACTGCATATCGGTGAGTGGGAACCCTGCGCTCTTATCGCCAAACCGGTATCGGGTCAGCGACGCGTAACGGAATAGGAACACTCGTGTCATGCAATAAATTTCAATTTCCCGTGCAGTAAGATGAAGGTAGTAAGAGTAGGTAAATTTTCATACCTAAACTTGCATTTTCTTCGAGAGTGATCCTTCTGTACTTTAGTACTATTATTTATTCTGTGACAATACTCCGTTTTATAGTACGGGTGGCAACCCTAGCTGCTAGGCATATATGGGGCAAATAGATATACTATGCTATATAGATAGGCCAAAAAGAGCTATTATCGTTACGTATACAAATAAAATGTATACTAACGTGATTTTCAATACAATAAGGCCATAAATAAACATGTTAACAAAAATACTCCAGCAACAGTTAAGCTATCGGATAGCTTCAAAACCTATAATTTTGATACGGAAACTAGTCAATTCGCGTTGGCAGCGAAATATTGTTTCGCAGCGGCGGGCGTCGAGGTGGGTCGCTAAAATATATGGCGGCTTTATTCACGGCACGTCACGTCTGATCGCCTGTGGAGGCGCCGGCAATTTCATATGCGGCGCACTTTATTTTTGACGCTATGTTAGGCTTTTCGGTTTCGGCTCTAATCTCCTAATCATATTTTTGTTCCAATTTTGTATTGGATGTGTCTATTTCTGTTGCGTACATATTTTAAGATTGATTCGATTAATGATAGATAAGTACCTAAGACACTGCAGTTAAGAACCTAAGACACTGCGATTGTGTCTTTAAATTGTTTGAAATACTTACACGTTGATGATTTGTTATTACCAGGAATAGAATTAGCTTATTAACAAAACAATCTAAATTTCACACAATCTGTTATTTCTCCTACAAAAGATGGGAAAGGTATTTTTATGGTATGGTAGGTTTAGTAAAAAAATGATTCGATTAAATGTAACCTTATTTCACGTCACATCAAAACGCACTTTTTACACAATTAACGTCAAAAGTATTACTTATTTAGAACATTGCATCGAGAATCGAGATGTGCATTTAGAAGTTCCATCACGGAATGAATTTTGCGAGTTAAATCGAGTGAATCATTTTAATCATTTATGCATAGACGGAAGAAATTTTCCGGGTAGATTAAAAAGTAATCCTGTAATTTACGGCTTTCAGATTTTATTCGAGCTCAACGAGAAGTACTTACCCTATAAGTTTTGATTGTCTTGTGAACTCGCAAAATACGAAAAAAAACGTGACAGAAAGGGTCATACGAGTATCTTTAGATTATGTTGACTTTAAGGTTGACTTACAAGTTGTTTTTTTCCACAACTGAAAGAGACCGTAGACCCGAGTATATGATATAGATTTCAGTTTGATATCTTTACGCGTTCCCGAGAAAAAGGGTCTTGACAGACAGACAAACTGACGGACAAACGGACAACCATGTGAGGGTAGGGGTTCCGTTTTTCCCCTTTCAGCCTACGGAACCCTTAAAAATTAAGTGAGTCAAATTTTTTTATCATATTTATTTGCTAAGTTTATGATATAGAATGCTGTTTTTAAATATTTGAAACAAGAAAACACTACAGAAATAAAAGAGCCTCGGATTAATTTATTTCCTTTATGTGCTTAATTGTAACCTGTAGAATTATCCTTCAGTCAAATTTAATATGAAAAGAAATATCTTCCTTAATACGAGTATAGTTAAAGAAAGCTCTTTGATACATATATTTACTACACAGTGACAATGTCACGTGTGTTCTATAAATAAGTAGGTAAAAGCATAGTGAGTTAATATCGGGAGCAGCGCCTGGCAGCTATTTTCAGGCTCTACGAAAAATCAGGGAACTCTAGTCCGGGAACGCTCGCGAGACAGATTTATGTGGCAATAAGAAAAAGGATTTACTACAAAGAGGAGCAAAGTAGCCCGCTTTGCGTCGGTTTCAAGTGAAAATTAATTCTTGACTTTATTGTTCTTTTGTTGTTTCACAGAGGTGCAATGACGACAATAATGATGGTTCTTCTTACTATAGATATACAAAGAGAGACTCAGAAGAGTCGTCTGCGCAGGCACTTTTTTATATAGCAAAGTTGCAAAACAAGCATACTGCCCCCCTGATGGTAAGGGGTAACTGTCACCTATAGTACACGTGGCTTTTTCGAGGTTCGCAGCAAATCTGCATCCCCACAAGAACCACGGTGTACGTTGTCAACTTGTGACATATTTTTTTTATAAAACTATGTTGACAAACAAGCATACTGCCCACCTGATGGTAAGTGGTAACTGTCACCTATAGTACACATGGCTCTTTCGAGGTTCGCAGTAAATCTGCATTCCCACAAGAACCACGGTGTACGTTGTCAACTTGTGACATTTTTTTTTATAAAACTAAGTTGACAAACAAGCAAACTGCTCACCTGATGGTAAGTGGTAACAGTCACCTATAGTACACGTGACTCTTTCGAGGTTCGCAGCAAATCTGTAACTCCCACAAGAACCACGGTGCACGTTATCAACTTGTGACATAATGTTTTCTTATACACGGTGTTTCATAATATATATAAATAAAAATCAATGTATTACTATGTTTGTTTGTCCTCTTTGCGTTCTGAAACCATTCATCAGATTGTAATGAAACTTTGGTAGGGTGTTATGGGGATACCCGCGAGGGTTCCTAGCAAAAAAAAAAGAAAGGCATTTACGTGGCATTGCAACGCATGCCGGGTACAGCTAGTAACCAATAAATAATCAATGCGTTATCTAAAACTAATTATTAAAATGTTAACACTAATTATTTAAGTGTTATTTACACGTAATGTCATTTAACCTAAATTTTCATGTATATCATTGTATCATCATCATGTCTATGATTTACATGAAAATTTTGGGTTGAATGACATTACGGGTAAACACAATTTAATAATTAGTTTTAGATAACGCATTAATTATTTATTGGTTATTATGAAACACCGTGTATACAACTAAGTTGGCAAACAAGCTAACTGCCCACCTGATGGTAAGTGGTAACAGTCACCTATACAAGTACTTAGTACACGTGGCTCTTTCGAGGTTCGCAGCAAATCTGCATCCCCACCAGAACCACAGTGTAGGTTGTCAACTTGTGACATAATATAAGGCGCCCAACTTTTTAATTAGTCAATGCGGGACACCCACCCCTATCCACAAGAACACTGAGGATGTGTTGGTGGTGCACTTAAATAAGAAATAAACACCCTACTACTGAAGTCTCACACACGCTTGATGATGCGTGGAGTGTTATGTAATGTAGTGGACTCCTACCTAAGTACGATACGTCTCGTCTTGTTCTTATTTTTGATGTGGAACACTAGTATATGCGAGCAAGACGATGGGAATGAGTCTCTACAAAATAAGATAGGAATGCGGATCATGCGGGACGCATTAGACAATTTGCGGGATTATTGTTTAAATATTGCAATGCGGTATTACAACTATCATTACGGGACGGTCCCGGGTCACGGGTCGGTTTGAAGGATTTAAGACAGGCAGTGAAATAATACTGTGACATGATATCACATGTCGCATATTGACGCCATCCATTAGGATCCTAGAAGATGTTATTGATTTGGAAATCTTACAGGAGCCACATGATGCATATTGAACGATAGAAGTACTTGCATTTATGTGTTCCGGTTTGAAGGGTGAGACAGGCAGTGACATTAAGGGTACTGCGACGTGACATTTGATTCTGGACCAGGGTCGTGTCGTGTGCTTGGGTACCTTCGTCTTACCTATTTCTGCCGCAAAGCAGCAGTACTTGCATTGCTGTGTTCCGGTTTGAAGGGTAAGAAATGGCATTGAAATTACTGGGTACCGTGACTTTACATCCTACTTGAAAGTCACAAGTTGGCAACGTACACTCCCAAGTAACATTTTTTTCGGGTCTCGGTTGTAAACTTTACCTCAAGGTTTTAAAAGAGTCATAAAAAGGTTAACGTTTTGCTATCTGGTCGTATTTAGTATTTCAGAAAGATTAATAAGTCCTAAAACTAATTGACTATTATTACAACCTTGGAACCGCTGACAGGAGTTTAAATTAACGTTATTTTTCTTAGGTTTTAGGAGCATATAGTCGGAGATTTTAAAGTTGTTGTAGACTCCTGATTCAGTTCTAGAAAAGCTAGCATAATACTAAAGTGAGATCTAAAGGTAAATTTTTTAACTTATATACAGCTATAAAGTTATGGAATTTTAAAATGACCTGTAAGTCATTTCTAAAACCTACATGAAACCTTTAGGCTATATTAGAGTTATCTAGACAAACAAATTAGGATTATGTGGTTAAAACCCAAACCAGTAATGCTATTGTATAAGCTTATGGCATGATTTAAGTCCTACGAGAATATTTTAAAGCTTAAGAAACATCCTCAAAAAATTTCAGTTTTAAGCAACTGCAAAAATAGCCTAGTAGTTTTAACTAGCTCCGCCAGATAATCTTTAGATCTTAATTTGGCAAACATAATTAGATTTTAGCTGTGACAGTTCTGAGAAGGTTAATTTAAATTCTTTTTAGTAATTTCCTAACGGCAGACATATTTTTTATTGAAATAACAAATCTATCGGAACAAAAAGCAATATTTTGATAAATTAAATAAGGCAAAATTAAGTAATGTGTGCTATATATTTAAAATGTATGTTTTATATGAATAGAAGTTTCATTTTTAATGCGATTTATCACCAACCATCGTATTTTATAATTTTTATTTTATTAAAATATCGTCAGAATTTTAACTTACGAAGGGCCCACCTCTTATACAGCTCTATTATCATGAAGTTTTACAATAAAGTGCCAGTCGCAGTATTTTTTAATTTTTCCTGACGTCAGCAAGCTACTTATTATTTTTATGAATACAACACTTACCTTATCTCGCCATTTTAAAACAAGGAATCGCCATTATAAATAAAGATTTTAAATTCACTTGTTTCTGTGTAAAAAATCTTAAATAGAAACATTTTAAAACCTGGGAGTCTTGGAAAAGCATTTATTTACGTCTAAAAACGGTTTAAGTTATCATAAAGATACATCCAACAACATTTTAGAAGGTTATATTAACCTTAAATAAAGGTATTGTGATTTAAACTATAGGTTTTGCTGTAGCTCTCAGAAAGGTTCTAAAACGTGGGCCCTTTTTGCACTCAGGGGGTTATTATAAGGTTAATATAACATTATTGAGTCTATTAAGACTTAGTAGCAGATATCCATATATAGGTTCTAGAACCTTTTCAAAATCATTCTAGAACCTAAAATGTTACTGTGGTTCTTGTGGGGGTTGCAGTTTTGCTGCGAATCTCACAGGAGTCACATGTATAATAAGGTGACTGTTACCACTTACCGTCAGGTGGGCAGTTTGCTTGTTTGCCAACTATCTGTGCGCGCTTTCATGCTTCGCGCTTGATTATTTACCATCAGCAACAACCCTATTGCTCTAGCTGAGCGACGCGAGGCTTCAGAATTACTAATAACATACGTTAATGCGTGGCGTCAAAGTGTGATCCAGCGCAAAGTAGGTATTTAAAATGTCGGCTTTTTTCAAGATCAAAGGAGTGCAAATTCTGTACGTAGTACTATTATCTATTCTGTGACTCAATTGCCGACATCAAGTCGAAAAGAAGCCCTGAAGCTACAATTCTACATACAGTCAAATATAAAATAATATATTTTAATAACAATAAGTTAAGGCATTAAACAATATTGTAGTTGACGTGTCCAATATCCATGTAATGAATAAGGCACTTCGGTGTAAGTTTTATATATATTTTGGTAAGTTTTTATATGTCTGTTTATTAATCGTCATGTCTGTTGCAGAGTGCCTTTTATTTATATCAATAATTGTAACCGAAGAAATATAAATCAGTGACGTGATCTTTGGTGCATTATTTATACATATTAACTGTCCTATCTACCTGACCCACTGTACTGCACCACCTCACCACGTAACAAGCTTATGTGGGCGCCCACTTAGGAAGGATTTTTCACAATTCCCACAAGAAGCTGAGAAATCCTTATTCGAAAAAGGCAACTACATCACTTGGCTTTATTAAAGCGAAACGTAGTTCGCGGATTTGTACTACTGATCAGCAATAGATACTACGTCTTCTTTGCAATAGATACTGCGTCGTCTAAAAAAGGTTGCGGCTTGATAGGGTAGGTATGTACCAAAAACACACAAATATATGAAAAAGTTGATGAATAGTTGGAAGATGTGTAGTGCGATAATCTGAAAATATAAAACAGCGCGTTTTTCTTGCAAGCTACATGTTGTAACGGAAAACGCTAACAGTTACACAGGAAACTTTGTAGTTCAGGAAATTTCATTTAAATAAACCCCGCTCGGTAACCCCTCGCTACTTCTGTTATTGTTAAGACAGTGCAGTTCAAGTTTTATCCAGTTGTTATTTTTACGTAAGCGCATTTGAAACGATAGCGCTTACCGCACCTCATTTCCGGATAAAGAGTTGTTGCGAGAAACCTAACGCTTTGTTTGTTAAGGCGCATAGTGGTCCCAATGACCTTGCGTCGATCGTCCCGCACTGATTACATAGGAGTGAGTGAGTGAGAGTGAGGGGAATATTTAAGCAAACCTTTACGCGTAAGATGAATTATTCCAATAAAAAATTAATTAAGGCGAATAAGAAAAATCTAAAAAGACCATCCCCTAGAATATTGTTCACTTTATTTATTGAAATCGAAAGTATATGATTTAACCTAATATTTACGACGCGATTAGGTTTAAAGTTTTAAAATCGAGGCATGTTTGGTTCACATTTTAACCAAGTTTAAATTAATTTATCAAAAAAGTAAAAAGACCAGCCTCTAAAGAATGCGTTGAATAATAACATATCTTTTTTAAACATTTTTTTATTCAATATTTATGAAGAGAACCGGTTTTTTCTGCAGTGATTTTTTATGTTTGACCTTACTATGCGCCTTAAGCACTGTTCATTTTCTCTTAATATTCTTTACGCAACTATTATCTATACAGAGTGGCACATTTAGATCGGTCAGTATGGGCAAGTATGTAACTATAAGACATACAAAGATCTGTTCTTAGGAACCATGTCATCGATTTTAGTGAAAAGACAAACTGCATGCCTAGATTGAGAAACTTGTACTCAGTTCGGGAATCGAACTCGGTCGTATTGAAAAATAATTAATTGGTATAAGCAGTAAATATTACTATGAAACATGATATCTAAAATGCATTGTATTTCATATCCTTTAATTTGATTAAGTTAGATGTTCGTATGTCTGTACTTTTTCATGCCAATATCGCCGAACGCATTAAAATTTTAAGGGGTGAAATAGGGGTTAAAACTAACTACGTTAAACCTTATTAAGGGCCCGGTCTTGTAATAATCCGTGTTCTAGCAGAATTATCAGACAAGTCATATTTTTTTTAGTTATTAAAAATGCAATTTACGTTAATTTAGAGTGAAGGACTTGAAGTTTCCATAACACATTTTACTATTTACTTAAATACTATTTTTTATGTCTTTTTAAGGCTTGAAACATACCTATATTTACATTCCACGCGTTTAGGGACTCATTCATGCACTTGTCTCGTAAAAAATATGACCAAAACATGAAATATGTTCAGGTAACATTTATTCTCAAATCTTCTACAATAATCTTTACTGGTTAATTTTTTTCGAAATGTTTTAGTTTCCTTATTTAAAGCGGTTTTAATAGTTCTAATTTTATGAATTTTACCACTGTTAAAATATCACTTTTTCTATAAGAAATCATCCTTTAGCGTAATCAAACTTTAAGCACTGAGAAACGAGTTATTATTAAGGCAAATAATAAAAAAAACTCTATTTGTAAAATATATAGGCATAATAAACAATAAATAGGCAGTGGACACTCACAGTGGGGCTAGACCAAATTCAAAGTCCTAGAGTGGAGACCACGAATCGGCAAACGTAGTGCAGGACGTCCTGCATTCAGGTGGACCAACCTTTAAAGGTCAATATTAAAATGGTGTTTAAATGTGTAAACCTTTTAATATGCGTAATTGTGAGTTTTTAAAGTAAGCTAATATGAAATTGTTGCTGAAATACTTTTGCTTGAAGCTACTTTGCGTGAGTAGCACGAGGAGCTTAAAAAGCGTAGAAAGACCCGAGTTTGCTCGGAAATAATTAAAATTTAGTGTCGATTCCCGAATTGGGATTTTGTACAAAATTGCACTCAGTTGAATATTATTTGAGAATTATAATTAAAAATTATGAAAAGCATCGATTTGCTATGGGGTAACGGAGCTTGTCATTTTAGGCTTAAATCAGTAATCATCAATATTATATACATAAGCTTAAAATATACCTATTGATAAGTACTTCTTACTTATAATTTAGAATGCTTAACTTGAAAACAAACAACACAACACAAAATGTAACCGCGACTGAAACATTCCTTTCTAAGAAATGTGTGGCAAAAGCGGACCATAAAAAAATCACTCGAAAACATTTCTTAGCCACTTATGGAACTCCTATTTACCTTCTATTTTATACAAACCCAAATTCCAAGAAATCGTGATTGTTTTCATTTCGACAAAAATGTTTGAGACTATCCATAAATAATTTACTATTTTTTCTGACAAATTAACGAGAAAACCGCATATATTATCGACGAAAGGAAAAAGTTTTCATTTCATCTATTGACCCCGGAAACCCTTTACCTTATCCACCACATTTTACGAAGCCATCACCTAGTTGAAGCTAATAAGTTTTCAAAAGTATTTTGCTGTTCGGAAAAAATCAGACCTTTTTATACAGTTTTTGTAGAAGCTACAAAAGAATTGTAAATCAAAATTTGCGAAAATATTTTTTTAAAGGCTAAGAAATAAATTAAAGACTTTTTATCCCAGACCGAAAACACGCATTTCTCATGAAATACTCATTCAAATTCGTTAGTATTTTCAGCTATAAAGGATTGCATGCAAGTAAGCAAATCAATAAACATTTCTTTTTAACCGACATCAAAAAAGGAGGAGGTTCTCAATTCCATGCGTATGTTTTTTTTGTGTGTATGTAACGCGATTACGCCGCCAATTGTAGACCGATTTTCAAAATTCTTTTTGTATTCGATAGAGTACACTCCAACGGTGGACCCATGGTCACCAAAGTTAGGATCTAATGATGGGATCCCATGAAAATCGAAGAAAACACTTAAATCTTAAGATGTGTCCAACGTGTTTTGTGTGTATGTTACGCGATTGGACCGCCAATTGTGGACAAATTTTAAGGCTTTCTAGGAAATCATCGTTTGGCACCGACTTCAATATAGTAATGTGATGTTGTCTGTACCTATTCTTATATTATTTTTAATTTTTCAGTGTTTTTGAAGTCGGTTTTAAATAAAATATTTTTGTTTAATATTGCCAATATGAACCAATTTGGTTTTACCAAAGGTCGTTCCACGACAGATGCTGGAGTTACAATTCTCAAACACATTTTTGCCGCTTGAGAGTGTAAACAAGATGTGACCTGTGTATTTTGTGACCTGTCGAAGGCTTTCGACTGCGTTAGTCACCAGACTCTTTTAAATAAACTCAAACATTATGGTGTCTCCGAAAAAGCAATTTGCCTTATGGAGTCTTATTTGTCCAATAGGGTCCAGAAAGTTGTTATTAGTAAAACTGAGTCTGTTGGTGCATCTATAACTATGGGTGTGCCTCAGGGATGAATATTGGGACCTTTGCTTTTTTTAATTTACATTAATGATCTTTCACACTACACTGACAATCTGTGCGATACAGTACTATTTGCAGATGATACTTCTTTAATATTTAAGGTTGACAGAGGAAATGAAAATACTGACGTTGTAAAGTATTGCATTGGTTCACAATTAATAACTTATCATTAAATTCAAATAAAACTAAATGTATAAAATTTTCATTGCCAAATGTAAGGAAAGTGGATACTATTGTGGAAATGAATAATCAAATTTTTGAATTCATGGATTGTACCAAATTTTGGGCATTACATTAGATTCACGTTTGCAGTGGGCCCCACACATTGAGTCCATGGCAAACACACTTAGTTCTACGGCATATGCAATTAAAAAAATAAGACTACTTACTAATGTTGAAACGGCAGGATTGATTTACTTTAGTTATTTTCACAGTGTTATGTCGCATGGACTACTACTGTGGGGATCGGCTGCTAGTATAGAAAGTATTTTCGTACTTCAAAAAGGAGCAGTTCGCGCTATTTATAATTTACGAGCAAGGGATTCTCTAAGAGATTTATTTAGAGAAATTAATATATTGACCTTAGTAGGACAATACATTTATCAAAATTTGATTTATGTCTATAAGAATTGTAATACATTTGAAACCAATTTCCACGTTCACCAGTTAAACACAAGAAATAAAAATAAACTTGCCGTTCCAACGTACAGATTCCAAAAAACTAGAGGCTCATTTATGGGGAAATGTATAACTTTTTACAACAAAGTTCCACATAGTGTAACTGACTTGCCTTTTCATAAGTTTAAAGCGCATGTAAAAATGACTCTAATGAGTAAAGGATATTATAAAGTCAACGATTATTTAAATGATGCCAATGCCTAGTGTTAATATAAAGTTATTATTCGTTATAATGTCAATAATCGTGTTGTTGTGTATAGCTATTGATGATAACAAATGTTGTTGGCAGAAAAGAACTGACAGTGATTTTTAATTAGACAAGTTATCAAATGTTTGGTAACAACATAATTTTTTGTATTATGATTAGTGTATAAGTCTATAACTTTTTTGACATTTTAAGTGTATGTAAGCATACCGATTGTATTTTTTTTAACTTTCAATGACTATGTGACAAAACCAAAATTGTAAATGGCGATTTAAAAAAGGAGATAAAAAAATTTGACTTTTCGAGTTTCTTGCCTGTTGTTCTCGAGAGGGCTCTCCCAATTTCCCAACAGTTTAAGTTGAATAAAGATTTTTGAATTTGAATAATAATTAGTGTCAAAATCGTTTAAAGTTTATATATTCACACAAAAAAAACTGCAATTTTTATTACTCTTACTACTGCATTTTATAGGTTCAACTTAAAGCTTCAGCAGGGTATTGAAAAAGCTCTTAAATTGAATCAGTGTTAATGAGTTTAGTAATTAGCGAAGGCTTTTCAGGCGAGTTATTGCCTTTGATGGTTGATTAATTAGAAGACTAATAATTTCTGAGAAATAAAACAAAAGTGAAACATTATTTTGTTGAAGTTTTTATAAAGAAATTTTACAAAAAAAACATTAAACGTCTGTTTTGAATAACTTGGATGTCAATTGAACATAATTTGCACAAATTTATAGGTGCAAATATTGTCTATCATTCTCGCCGACTAGACTATTACTAGAAACATTGACTAAAAATATTGTGCAATTCAGTTCAGTATTAATTTTAAATAACCATATTTTGTAATTATGATAGTATTACGTAAATATTCTCAATTTTCCCGAATATCTACGATACCATTTCCATCAACTGCCAAGTTGTAACCCCAAACGTGGATCTGTCTTAAGTACATTTGCGCTTTCACTCTCTAACAGTAAATGTTTGCATATTGCCCAGTTCAGTCCCACAGCTACATAGAAAACCAAATTATTAATTGGCGGTGTAATCGCGTAACATACACACACACAAAAAAACATACGCATCGAATTGAGAACCTCCTCCTTTTTTGAAGTCGGTTAAAAAGTCTATAGCGTTATAGGCTACGTTGGCTGTATAAAGTCGGTGGTTTGAGTCTAGATCCGAATGCGAGCTGTCAATGAAACGGCGTAATTAAAAAGCGTATAGCGATATGCCCATTTCGTTTAGGTTACGTGAGATCAGCGAGGTATCTGGGTCGCGCGAGGTGAAAAGCGGCTCTTTTAATATTCCATTGGGTTCCGCCGCGGTGAATTAAAACAGGGGAGATACAACCTTTTACCTCTTTTGTGACGAAAATGTTTCTTGTGCTACGGATATTGCGGCCAACAAACTAGGCTTGTGCTTGCTAATTCTAGATCAAGCTTTGAACAATTTTGTATGATTAGATTTCTTTTTGATTATTTGCACACACAGGAACCACAGACACATGGCAACATAGGAGTAAGGTTCTGCTTATTTCTGAGAAATGACTTCCAGTAATATGAAATTAATAGCTTCGGAAAAAAAAACACTTTTCAAAATGTACTTTTAATTAGTTACTTATACGAAGTACCGTACATAATCATAGTCAGCATGATAATAAAAAATATAGCATTTTTTGTCTTTATTTGGCTTACAATCACAACAACAAGCTAATAATAACCTGCATTCGTAACACAATTTTAAAATGATTTACCCTACTAGATGTAAGCACAGCATGCACATTATACAAGTTTATTTTGTTCACAACATGACTTCAACTAACTGACTACAATTTTACAATATTTGGCCCTATATTTATAGACTATCCCTCGATCCACGGGGAGACATCCCGCCCATCGAACTGTCATCAACATCCACTGTATAAGTTAATATCCGCCATATAACAGTGAAAAACTCTTTAATACGTCAAAGAAAATAGTATCATGTGGTGCAGAGCGGTGAAAGTCTCCGCTTATAAATTTCAAATTTATTCATAATGACCCGAGTCAGATGCATGTGTGGCGCTCCCTTATGCTGCTACCGCAACATAAATCTCTGTTTTAGTTTTTTCCCTTTATTATCTTTTCGGTGATTTACATCGTAAAAATGTAAAACACGTGGTACTTACGAAGGTTAAACTATTGTTTTATCATGATGCATCTTGAATGATAAATTACGTAAACTATATTTTGGACCGAAAAATGTTTTATTTTCTTGCAATCAAAGTGAAAAGCAGAGTGTAAATCTCGACCATAAAACCCATTTTACTCTCGACGTGACTATCCACCCGAGCTCTTAGTTTCGGTTGGAATGGCTTGTTTTATGCTCTTGTTGTACAATTTACTATACTATGGAATGCTTAACATGCTATGCAAATTAGGTATTACCTTACAAGTAATACTTTTTATTAAAAAGATTAAGAAATTAAAAGACGTATCATTAAAAGTAAGGCAAAAGAGTAGATTTTATTCTTCAACCGACCTTAATGCGAATCCATTACACGCGCCACACGTATGTCCATTTGGCTGCGGCAGCCGGCTTTCTGAAAAAAACTTAAAACGCCGTTTGCATTTAAGCCAAACCGTTGGGCACTATGACAAATGATTCTGCGGAATTTTTTCGCGATGAAAGAGATTCTGTGCAAAGTTGAACCAGTACTGGAATGGTTGTACTCACTGTGGTTCTACTGACATAGAAAATTTACAATGTATGTATTAATTAAGTTTAATTTGATTCGGCGTACTTTAATCAATTTGGGGGGGGGGGGGGATGCGCAACCGCGCCGAACCCACCGTTGACTAGATGGCGAGCGGTGTGGGGCTCACCCGGCCTACCCAATAAAACCCCTCGGTGTTCTCCCTGCCCCGCGTTGGGCGCGTGTGGTAGGGTACACAATGCGACACCACTACTCATGCGTCCGGGCTAGCCCGACCAACTGGTCGGGCTCTATATCTCCAAAGGGCCTGTCCGAGAACACCAGGACAATCCCCAGACGGAGAAGCCTTACGGCGGCGTGCACGGCAGCTGACCGTGCACACAGGCTTCACGGCAGGGTCATCAGACAGCCATTGCTTAATCCGTCTGCGGCGGAGTGAAGTGGCCTGAGGGTCTACCTCCCGCTCCCTCTCCGCAGCCTCCTTCTGCGAGATGACATCTTCGCAGAAGGAGGCGACAGCCCCCCATTCCGCTTCGCAGCGGAGCAAAGCCAGGACCATGCTCGGCTGCGAAAGCTCTCCGCCTCCCGCGCAGCGTTTAGTTCGCTACGCTAGCGTCGCCAAGTCAAGCACACCCTGTACCAATAGGGTGTGCTTGAGGTCGATCGCGGGCCTCCCGATTCTACTCGGGGCAGTCCGGTGGGCCACAACGCCACCGACGCTCCAAATTAAGGAATTGATCGTCATTTTATTAAATAAAAACATCTACAGCTGTATCAGTGGTGGCATTAATCAATAGCAGAAAGCAATTCATAAAGGAAAATAACTTTACAAGAAAATTTCCACACAAAGTATTGAAGAAAACGCTTATGATCATTCTTTTGAGACAAGCAGTACCTAAAATGAAGATGAGATCACTTATTTCTGAAATTACCACGAGAATGGCGTGGTCCGTCAAGCATAAATAAGTATTCCGCATTCGTTGTATTTTTTATATATATTCTTGCACAAAATACAAACATAGCATTGGAACGTTTTATTTTCCCTTCATTGTTAAAAGCGTCTTGCGGAAATGGATAAATATAAAATCAATAGCACATTTACCACGAAAACAAGACTGGCGAAGATAACGCTAAAGCGCTTACAGCGAAAAAAATAAGCCTTTATAAAATCACTGTGTTCACACAAAAGAATATTTGATGTAGAGTTTTGTAAAGCCGTAGAAATTACTTATTGTGTATGTGAATTTAGACGATTTGGAGTAAGTAAGGCACTCATTCAGTCCCGGGTGATTTGGGAATGGATCCGAGAGATGGATTTGAATAACCGACTAATTATTTATTCATTTAATACGTTCAAGGGATCTTTCTTTTGGTTGAATACGCGCTGACATTTTCTTTTACCAAGTCTAAATGAATATTGATAATATTGTTCGTTGAAAAGCAATTTATATTTATTTACATTGTTGGTAACGTCAAAAATGATTATAAACTCGAATTAACTTTTTGTCGAAGAATTCAATCTCGTTTTTTATGTGTATGAAACCATTTCTTACTTTATCAGTACATATTTGTAATAATCAAGTACTCGTATTACTCAATACTCAATACTTTATTGCTTTTCCACCATTAAATTCGATGTTATTTTTGATTGGTTATAAATTAAGTAAATTGTGGACCCTGTCGGGCACAGCAATATTACTAATCGTCAACAAATTTATTTATATAAATAAGAAGTATTTATTATAAATAATCTAATCGAGACTATGCGGTGATGTACTCGTAATCCGCTAGTATGGCAAATAAATACTTTGATTGAGAAAGAAAAAAAATACAAGTATGTTGAGATACAGTCTTGTGTGTAAATCGGAAATGGAATCAAAGGTTTTATTTTATATTCTTTACTAGTTGTTTGCTTTAAATGACGAAAGAACTTTTTTTTTACAATAAAGATCTTCTTTTAAAACGTTTTAATTTATTAAAAGACTGGACTACTGTTTGAGCGTCAAGAAACTCGTCTTTATGAATGAATGTGTTATCTTTCTAAGGAAACAAAACTCGCAACCGATTTTGCACGCATTGAATTATTTTGAATAGAATGTATTTTTAATTAGTTAGTTATATAATAGGCAAAAGAGATTTCGACGAAGTAAAAAAAGACGAAACGAAAATAGTCGAAAAGTTTTCTGTTAAATGAAATTCGATCAAAAAATTGTCGATTTTATGATAGGTAACCGTGGGCTGATGACGAACTATATAAGTGTTAAAACTTTTAGTTTTACTAAATCACCAGTTTTTAATAGTATTAATTTCTCATAAAAGTCCCTGTCTGAATGCCAAGAGGCACTTTATATATGAGCGGACGTACTATTTAAAGGACGGAAAAGGAAGGAAAAAGAACAACAACCGAGTTGTTTTATTTGATTTAAGTAGAAATAATACATATTATTTATTTTTACAAAGAGTAGTGTATTTTTACAAATAGTAATAATTTTACTAGTAGTTTTAAGAAATATTCTCTTGTATTAAAAGTCCCTGTTTGGGCGCCAAGAAACACTTTCCAACTGATCTTGTTATTTTTATGGAAAAAATAGCAACCCACGAGGTGCAGTCCAAAAATTTCTAGCTGGAGAAATATTGCGATTTAAATTTACAATAAAAACATGTCATTTTGATTGTCATTTATTCTGCTTATTTGTGTATAGTTTTGAGGTTTCTTTTGGCTGTGGTTTTGATTTGACGGCGTTTAGAATAATAGGAAGTTTAAGTTGGAATATCGTTGCGTGATCAAGTTCCTGAAAAAGGAAGGGGTCAGCCCGACCGATATAAAAAAAAAGGTTAGACGCTGTTTACGGGGATACCTCTCCGTCATTTTCCACCATTAAAGAATGGAGTAAGCAGTTTCGTTTAGGGCGGGAATCCATTGACGACGAACCTCACTCCGGCCGGCCTGTGAAGGCACTCACCGTGGATTGCGTCAAATTAGTGGAAGAGGAAGTTCTGAGTGATCGAAGACTGAAGACTAAGGAAATAGCGGCAAGGACAGGGCTTTCGAAAACTTCAGTTGTTAGAATTCTCCATGAACATGTTCACATGAATAAAGTTAGTGCGAGGTGGGTGCCCAAACTTCTTTCGAGCTTGCAGCAAGTGAGCAAAAAGCGTGCTCCCAAGAAGTTTTAGACGCGTATAGAAGACACGGAGAGAGTTTTTTGGAGTCAATTGTTACGAGGGACGAAACCATAGTTTTGTACTATGATCCTCTCTCCAAAAGGAAATCGATGGAATGGCGTCGTCCTGGTGAAAAGCCGCCTAGGAAGGCGAATGTAACACAATCCACCAAAAAGATAATGGCTACGGTATTCTGGGATTGTCACGGAATACTATTGATTGCTACCATTTACCGTGGTATTCCTTTCTTTTAAGTCGTAAAAGAAAGGAATACCACGGTAAATGGTAGCTACTAAGCCACCCTTATTGAGCAGTTACGAGAGGAGATCAAGCAGAAGCGTCGTGGAAAACATAACAGAGGTGTAAGGCTTCTCCACGACAATGCACCCGTTCATACTGCTTCAATTGCCAAGGCTACTGTTGCAAAATGTGGCTTCGAGGAAATTCGCCACCCACCTTATAGTCCCGACCTGGCCCCAAGTGACTATTATTTGTTCTCGAAACTTAGGCAGACTTAAGGGGAAGAAGATTTTCTTCAGATGATGAAGTGACCCGTGCGGTTTACGCCCATTTGAGGACAAAACTTCTGAGTATTTTTATAAGAGGATAGAAATGCTTTATAAGAGATCTGAAAAGTGCAAAACTAAAGCCAAATGTAAAAATAACTACCACCAATTATTTAAAATCTGTGAAATTTTACCAGTTAGCTTAAAACACAAATACCTACTAATACTTAACAACCATGAGCACCGGGAGCGTTTGACACCACTGCAGCACAGCCACCACACAAGGGCTGCTGCGAGCGGCAGGTACGTTGTTCCCAGGGTTCGAAACTATTACGGAGATCGTACACTAGACAAACGTTTGCCATACTTGGTCTCGCGCTGCTGCCCGAATTAGCCTCAGTAACTCATAAAAAAGCGTTTGGTATGAAGCTAAAAAGACACTACTTAAATAAAATTGACACCTAAGCAATAAATATAAGCATCATAAGCGAGATTCGCACTCGCAGTCAACCACGAAAGTGGTTTGCGAGGCTTTCATGTGAAACTACTTGGAACTTGTATACTATGTATAATAAATTAAAAAAAAAAAAAAAAAAAGAGGGAGACTCAAAAAAAAAATATATATATATTTACTTGTTTTCTTTGTTAGGCCGGAAACTTTTGGACCGCACCTCGTATGTAGCACACACTGAAATATTTTTACAAGTAGTTTTAAGAAGTTATCATCTTATATTAAAAGTCCCTATTTGGGCGCCAAGAAACACTGCAGATGATCATGTTATTTTTAAGGAAAAAAAATAGCAACCTATGTAGCACATACTGCAGTATTTGAAACAAACAAATAAATAGTTAATTTATTTGACTTCATATATCGGTAATAGTTTAATAAAAAGTCCCTACTTGGAAACGAGTTCATTTGTCATAAAAAGCCCTGTCTGGGCGCCAAGATACACTTTGTAAATGAGCCAGCGTGTTATTTTAAAGGAAAAAGAACAAGCAACCGATGTAGCCTCCACTGCATTATGTGGGATTGGTATCAGGCTGAACAAAAACTGGGAATCAGGTCGTCTATTGTCTGCTTGGGCATTGTAGCACAGCGGCTCGGTTTGCACGCTTACTTGTGTTCGAGCGACATAAGTCGTTATTAAAAGTAATTAAAAACACGCTTTCCAGAGTCGTGAATTGTACCGTCGTCTGTAAGAAAATTTCGTTTGTTTGTTTTTGACAGGACTTAATGAACTTCGTGCTGATGTGTTTTAAATGGTTTTAATAGGAATTAGCTTAGAGAATTTATATTCACTGATTACTTTTTGCTGTCAACATTTTGATTAAAAGTTTATGTTCTTATCTGATTTTAATTATGTTTTTCTTACATTAACCCTATTATGTAGGTATCTTGATATTTCCTGCCACAAAACTACCGCAGAGCTTACATACATACTAAAAACTTTATACGCAATATTGCTACAAGCTGTTTGCGCAATTTAACGTTAGCATTCCGCAGCGTGTTGTGGGCGTTACTGCACCGGAAAGCTGAATCAACATTAAAGAAACACTTCGCTTTAAGCCTTACTGTATAAACGCCAAGATTAAAGTCAATTCTGTAATTTGGACTCGGCCTTTAGGAACATACGCAGCTTTAGCTTCGTTATTTGTGTAGCTATTTTACTTGTCAGAACTTAATTATTTAAATTATTTCTTATTGCTGCAATTATACACGGTTATTTTTTTATCACCCTGGAAAATTTAAAGGACGCTTCACGACATGGTATTAGAATGATTTAAATATGAATAAAAAAATAACTGGCTTACTTAATTTTATACTAATTTTCTAAAAAATCCAAAAAATGCTGCACTAATTGAAAGCAGTATTTTTTGAGATTTTTTTATTTTTTGATCTGTCCTGAAGCGTCCCTAAAATTTTCCTGGGTGATAAAAAAATAACCGTGTATATTTTCGAATTTACGATATATTCAAATTCATTTAATTCAACAAAATCACGTCGATCAAGGTCAACGCAGTTTGATCGATGTGTTTTTCTGGAATGTTGATGCTAATTAACATTTTACTGTTGAAGTCGATTCCACTACTAGAATCATTGTAAGCTTGTATTGTTTTGCGACTATTAGAGAAACACTTGTTTCCATGGTATAAAAAACTTAACGGTAAGGAGTGTAAGGGGAATCCAATTACATCTGGGCCCAATCTTCATACCAGCTGATAATAAATCTTGTCGATCTACGAAGGCTCAGGCTTCACTATAATAGCTCCATTAGTGTGATAGAATATGGTCCAGATCCCCTCTTCGTGGGGCCTAGTCTAGTGGACTATATTGTGGCTATCAATACGATCCGATCCGATGCGATCAGGACAAATTGCTAACACAAGCCAATTGGGTTGGTTATCAGACATATGAAAAAACAATGTTCTACATATAAGAATATAATCATTCAAACTCAAACTTATTCCCAGAAAAAAGTCAATACCATGATATATGCTGATGTGTGTTGCACCAACGCTAGCCAAGACCTTATCGACAAATTGAATTGAATGCTTAACAACTATTTCCCTTTTTTTGACCTTGGGAAATATGACCACAATTCTTCAATTTAAAATAAACTCAAATTGGAACCTGAGAGATCCGACTGCATAGAAACTTGAGAGTAGTTTCCCCGCTCTTCAGCATCCTTTTTGGTCCGAATACTCCTAATTATTTAAAGAGTAAAGGGCTCGGTAGCGCCCACACTCGTAACCTAAGTTTAGATGTCATTCTCACCCTTGAAATTCTAGCTCATCGATCCGGGTTTGTCTCCGACTTCTCCACACTCTCTACTATACACCTCTAGAGTAACTGGCCACTCAAACTTAGATTGACTCGTAGAAAGGCATCTTAAACCTAATACGCAGACATTTCGTCCTGAATCTGGTTTGATTGAAGCAATATCTATCTATATATTTTTCTTTCTATTATTATTTTGTATGGCTGTCAGTGCTAACGACAGCCATACAAAATAATTTATGCGAATAAAATTAATGGTCAAAATTCCTAAAAACCTGTAATTTTATGGTAAGTTGGTAAATAGATTTTTGAATTGTCAGCCTAACCCATAAGACCTAAGGAGAAGCTAAACCATTTGAGTACCAGTTTATGATGTGTAAATCTATATTTCATTTTATTAATGATTTCATTATGTCTTCGGTCATTCATCATCATGTCATCGAATATGTATTTTTTACTTATATTACAAGTATATTTCTTACTGTTATTGTAGTACGTTTTTATTTATCCCAATAAGAAGAACGCTTGTTCCTTGTGCCCATTCCAGAAATAAATTCTGGATTCGTCATTGTAATGATTTGTAATACGAAACTATGCTAGTGAGAAGGCTTCATTAGTATCCCTATTTTACTTCCTATTATAGCATTGGTGTGTTTGAAGGATGTTGATTGATGATTTAAACTTTACACGAACCAAGTCGCGGGCATACGCTAGTAAAAATAAAATATGCAGATAAAGGCGAAAAAAATAAACAGCTTCGTAAATCACTGAGTGATCTCGAAACAGCCGTCTCATGTACTGATCGCAAAAGCTACGAGTTACATTGCTCTGACAATTCTAAATCATATCGTCTCATCGCTAAATTGAAATTCTCCCATTTGTCTCGACTGCAAGCTTGTTACCTTGACAATATTAAGCCGGGAAGATATAATGGGCGCATTACCAGAACGATTTGGATCCAAATTGCGCCAAATTAGACATGACAACGAAGGAGAGGTGAACATTTCACAGCCTTTTCGAATGCCTTTTTTATTATTATGATCTTTATTTACTTTCATTCTTAAATATACATTTTTTTACAATATAAATATAAAAAATATAAATATTATAAAAAAACCTACATCTAGCGGGTCCATCGGCAGCGAGATAATGCCCAAACTACCGGTGGTTAGGGCTGCAGGGTGAGGAACCTCCTGACAATTCGTGCCGTGCCAAGAATTACCGCCTTATTATTATTATTATTGTGAATCACTTGCAACAATAATAGTAATAAAAGGTTTATAATTATGTTGATTTTAGTTTCTCAAGATGAAAGTCTTGAATTAGTGCGTGTTGCCAGTGATGACGTAGGGAACTGAGACCGCTTACAATGTTACAATGGGCCTCATAAGGCTCAAGGTCACTGAAAGGGCAATGGAGATGGTCATGCTCGGAATTTTTCGATGTGATTGCGTCACAAACGATGAGATCCGTAGAAAAACTATAGGTCACTGACTGACACAGCCGAAAGAATCGCAAAACTTAAGTGGCAGTGGGTACGACACATTGGTCACAGGACTAACGGCCGTTTGGGTGGAGAGTGCGGACTGATGATCTGGTCAAGATCGCGGGTAGCCGCTGGATGCGACAAGCGAAGGACCGATCGGTTTGGAGGTCCTTGGGATAGGCCTATGTCCAACAGTGGGCGTCTCTTAGCTGACTGAAATGATAATGATGACGATAAAGTACGGTATTCGTTAAAGACTGTAAAAAGGTGTTACCTACCACACAAATCGATCGAACGTCGATTGACATCGATCGATATTGATGGATTGGTGTGGTCAAGTTTCTCGTTTGTTCTCCTTAAAATCCAAACCGGTGCAAAGTCAACTTTTTTTCTCATTTCACTTACATATCTTAAATGTGGATAGATTTCTTAAGTATAGATAGATTAGGATAGATAGATAAATTTAGAAAATTTTTTGGTTAATTAGATTTTTGTGTTTTTTTTCAAATCCAATCTTGCCATTCAATAAGCCACGTCGCATAAAATTAGTTTGTTAAATGTATTCTTAAGCGATAAAGAATTAATAAATAAAACCAACAATCGAATACTACAAAGCTCTTGTAAAGCTGTCAACGTGGTAGAACCTAAACAAACTACCTGAGCATTCGCGAGCGCCTTAAATTAAATAATTCTTGCTGTATACTTTCTTTCGCTTTCGGAACAAAGGAGGCAAATCAAATCGGCTTACAGCTGATCTATTATTTATTCTCACCCGCCTGAGAGTTATATCTTTTCGCGAGAGTAGCCCCAGTATGTGACTATCTATATTTATTTATTTATAGAAAGAAAAATATATAGATAAATATTGCTTCAATCAAACCAGATTCAGGACGAAATGTCTGCGTATTAAGTTTAAGATGCCTTTCTACGAGTCAATCTAAGTTTGAGTGGCCAGTTACTCTAGAGGCGTATAGTAGAGAGTGTGGAGAAGTCGGAGACAAACCCGGATCGATGAGCTAGAATTTCAAGGGTGAGAATGACATCTAAACTTAGGTTACGAGTGTGGGCGCTACCGAGCCCTTTACTCTTTAAATAATTAGGAGTATTCGGACCAAAAAGGATGCTGAAGAGCGGGGAAACTACTCTCAAGTTTCTATGCAGTCGGATCTCTCAGGTTCCAATTTGAGTTTATTTTAAATTGAAGAATTGTGGTCATATTTCCCAAGGTCAAAAAAAGGGAAATAGTTGTTAAGCATTCAATTCAATTTGTCGATAAGGTCTTGGCTAGCGTTGGTGCAACACACATCAGCATATATCTGTTTGACTTCGTTAGTACCTTTGCTTATGCAGGAATAATCATTATGCTGATAACAAGTCAGTGTGGGAATTCGTAGAACTCCAGCAGCTAATCCACTGAAGGCAGTTGCCCTCTAAACTCCCTGTCAGAATCTTTCCTTTCCGCTCCGTGGGGGGCCATTCTGGATCGGTAAGGCCCAAGCGTACCTATTAAAATTTTTGAAATATATACCCTGAATGTCACGGAGTGTAAAAATAAAGTCTAAAATAGAACCTGGCAAACAACACCAAATTATGAAAACACTGAAAATATTGCATCACATAATGTTTATATGTTAAGGTTAATTATGTTTATAAATTCCAAATGTAGGAATCCCAAGTTTTGTAAGGATTGTTTATGCAGACAGTAAAAGATTTTTAATAAGCTTTTGATAAGCTTGTCTTGTTAACTATCACTATCTTACCTTAATGTGCTTATCAAACGTGTAAGCGTCAAGCAGACGAAGTCGCGGGCAGAAGCTAGTTCTACATAAATATTGAACTATGGACATTTTAGTATTCATATTATATGTGTTTATAGAATTCGACTTCGATGGTTAAAAGAAATAACAGGTGTGTCGTGTCGCAAACATTCTGAAATTCTTGAAATCCCCGAATATTTTTATCTTCCATATGCCAAATTGCTCAATGGTCGTAACAAACTTTATTTCCAGGTCAAACCACATTTCATATTTCAAAAGAGCTATTCCCTCACGTTTACGCGGTAGCCCGCCAGTTCCAGACTTCCGATATTGCGCTGAATTTGATCAGTGCAATGCTGAAAATATTGGGGAATTCGCTCAAGCTTTATAAAAGATTAAGATGTTTCAGATGGTATAGTGCGAAAGAAAATGTATTTATAAGCCAAACATTTGACACCATAAATAAATAACAGATTTTATTAGTTTTGTCATAAGAATCCATATCACACAAGGCAGTATTATTATCTAAATGAGAATCTCTACTAAGCTACGTTTTGAGGTATAAAGTATAGTAATAAAAGTTTACTTGGAGCTTTAATGACGACATTTTGGATCTATCATATTACTCATCTCATTATACTGAGCAATAAAGTTCAAACATATCTAGCAGGTCCATAACTAATTTAAATACGAACAATTAGCGAACTGTTCGTATTTAAATTAGTTATGGATCTGCTAGACATGTTTGTACTTTATTACTAGGATTGAAGGACTAGAAAACTGAAATTTTTCTTAACTTATTGTTTTGAACGAACATCTTAATTTTTTATATTTGTCTTTGCATTTTATTCGAAAAAATGCTAAATAAATTTTATAGATTGAAAATTGAATAAATCAATATAAGAAAACAATTGCACACCGGGAAGGATTCAAATATGCGTCAACATACCGTGTTGAAGCCTTGACCCGTAACAAGTCGACTTAGAGATTGTCACAATAATCTCAAATGTATATTGTGAATATAAACTGGAAACAGTTTCTTTCGCCATTTTTCTTTACTAAAGTTTTGAAGGCATGAAATTCTCATGAGAATTAGTAGTGTATAAAGTATGTTGATAGGGCAAAGTGAGATTTCTTGCACCTTATGAAGCCTGAGGATCGCGGGACTTCCTTACTGAAAGGTTTCAAAATCCCAGTGTTAGCTTGGTGTAAAGACAGTAGTGGTTACATACACTAAAATCAAAACATCTGTTTGAGTGTAATTTATTGAAATCCACAAAGAATCATCTCATTTAAGTCGTATTATTTACTCAAAAGATCAGATTATATTATTATCGTTAATGGCAATAAGTTTAAAATGTTTGAATTATAGGCTAGGCTATAGGAATAGGTTAGTGTTAACGCCGTTGAACGACGGTAGATTTTTTATAAAATTTACGCAATTAAATACACGCACCCTCACATGCACACGCACACAACAAAACTTTCCTTATATAATATCCTTCCCCGACCCTTCCTCTCATTCTCTCGAGTACCGATCTTGCTATACGCAAACGCACCGCTCCGCAATAAAAATTCGCAAAAGTTGATAAATCTCTATTTGATTTCGCCGCGAGTGTTTAATTATACTCAATAAATAAGTAGCGACTTGTGTGTATAATAAAGCTATCGAAGAAACAAGAAATAGCGAGCTATAGTGCCGGCCGGCTGAAGAGTGAGTGTTGCTGCTTTAAAGGTACGGTGCTTTCCTTTCTATTTCTTTTACCGCTCGCCCACACAGTTAGATTATGGGATTTCTTTATCTATCCACTTGGAAAAGATCGTTACAGTAGCGGTTATAACGTCGATCCTATTAATCACTAATCGCCAATCTTCACACAAATCAAAATGATTCCGTCTTTTGTCATTTCGAGTCGTAAATTATCACTCCGGACCTACCATACCCCTGGGGGTAGGGTGGGACTTAACCATACTACCATAGTAGTCCTGGGATTTGAATTCACTCATTAGTAAAACTAGGAATTAAATTGCGTAAGGACGTTTCCCATTTAGCATTACTTTTGACGTTGGGGAGGAGCCTTACACGGTTGCAGTACTCGGTGGTTTTTCTGTTTGTAATACCTTTCCAACACATGCGTGTTTGTCACCTGTGGGGCAATCGCATTATTCGGTTATTTACAACACTTTAATGATTATAGTTTTATCAAATTAACGGAAACATTTCTGTTTCCGTTCCTATATATTTTGACAACACTTTGACAGCTGACAACAGTCGAAACATATAGGAGCAATAACGATTTGGTTAAGGTTAAAACGTTTGTAAAATAGTGTGGTAAGTTGTGTGATATTAAAAAATCTAAACCTTGTGATATTTGCAATCTAGGTAATTGATATTTTGATAAAAGCAATACCTACACCGAAAATTTTCAACTCCCTACACTTCATTAGGCATTCTTCAAGCGTCAAAGATTTCATTCGATTAAACAGTTCAGAAACTCGATATTTTGACAAACACGAAGCGAATAGCGGGAGTTCTAATTACTTGCTTCTTAATGAACACCGTTTTAAAATAGTTTTTTATTAATTGTTTAGATAATATTGGTAGTCTGATAGTCTCACGTCGCGAATCATCAAGTAAAGTTGATAAATGTAAACGTTTATGTTTTGCCAACAGGCGATAATCATCTTTATTAACGAAGCGCAACAAATACAGATGGTAGGTGTGCACTGTAGCGTTGATAACGGAAACGGCGCTTCATACAAGAATCAGCAAAATCAACAGAATACCGAATATTAAAACAGTATAATTCACAACAACAAACAACACAATCAGAATAACAGTTGCCAATATTTTTTTTATTATTGTACTACAATAATTATAGACTTAGTACTTAATATACTATTTGAAAAAGCCTTCGATTCTGTCGAGACCTGGGCCGTGCTTAGGTCACTCCAGAGGTGCCAAATAGACTACCGGTACATCCAAGTGTTGAAGTCATTGTACGAAAACGCCACTATGTCAGTCCGCCTTCAGGAGCAGAACTCGAAACCAATACGACTTCAGCGACGTGTGAGACAGGGTGACGTTATATCGCCGACGCTGTTCACAGCTGCGCTGGAGGATATATTTAAGCTTTTGGACTGGAGAGGACTCGGCATCAACATAAACGGCGAATAAATGACTCACCTTCGTTTTGCCGATGATATAGTCATGGCTGAGACCGTGGAAGATCTAGGCACAATGCTCGAAGACTTTTGTAGAGTTTCTCAACAAGTGGGTCTTAAAATGAACATGGACAAGACCAAAATCATGGTGAATTCCCATGTAGTACCCACTCCTGTGAAGGTTGGCGGCTCTACACTGGAAGTTGTTGACGAATAAGTTTACCTGGGACAAATAGTCCAGCTCGGTAAGTCCAACTTCCAGAAAGAGGTAAATCGACGAATCCACCTCGGCTGGGCAGCGTTCGAGAAGCTAAGCAGCATATTCTCGGCCAATCTACCGCAGTGTCTTAAGACGAAAGTCTTCAATTCGTGCGTGTTGCCAGTGATGACGTACGGAACTGAGACGTGGCCGTTTACAATGGGTCTCATCAGAAGGCTCAATGTCACTCAAAGGGCAATGGAGAGGGCTGTGCTCGGGGTTTCTCTACGCGATCGCATTTGAAATGAAGAGATCCGTAAAAGAACCAGAGTCGCCGACATTAACTGCAAACCTTAAGTGGCAGTGGGCAGGACATACACCCCGCAAGGTGGACCGACGATCTGGTGAAGGTCGCGGGAAGCCGCTGGATGCGGGAGGCGCAAGACCGATCGGTTTGGAGATCCCTGGGGGAGACCTATGTCCAGCAGTGGGCATAGGCTCTTGGTTGAAATGATGATGATGATGACTTAATATACTGGCCGATAGACCAACTAACAGTGCGAGCGAGAATGTATATCTTATGAAGTCTTATGTCTTATGAAGTTTTCTTGCTTTAGAGAGAGACTTTGAAAGAGACAGTGCATTTAGCTACTTTATAACCGATTTTGAATGAATGAACCGATTTGAAGATCAGCCATATTGGAATTCAGCCCATATTCAGTCACATAGTATTGGAATTGACAAATCAAAATTGGTCACATTTTAATGAGCTGTCAGTACGTCTATACGCCAGTATATTCTAAGTCTATGAAAATGTCAAAGATTGCCTAGTAACTAATCTAAGATAAGCCTATTTCTATCTGTAAATAGAATATTGAAACCACACGTTGGGCTCCACACGTTAGGAACTACTAACGCCGGTAGACATAAAGATAACTGTGTTCGGATCTATTTCATTTTCGTATCATCTATTTTTTGAGTCAATTTTTACCTTCACCCACCTTACCTTTGACGGTCTTCTTAAATGCCCCTCTCACAATTCCTCTGTATCAGAAGGAGACTCTGTACCAGAGTCGTTTACATGGGTACCTCTATCTTACCTATTCCTGCCGTCAAGCAGCGCTGCTTGCATTGCTGTGTTCCGGTTTAAAGGGTAAAACAGGCAGTGAAATTACTAGGTACCATCTAGGTACTGACTTGACATTTTATGTCACAAGTTGGGAACGTGCATTGGTGTTCTTGTTAGGTTTGTAGATTCGCTAGTATTGCAGGAACCACATGTACTGTAGGCGACTGTATGTGACTCACCGGTGACTGTAGCCACTTACCATCAGGTGACTGGCGGCGTACTATTATGTGTTTATTGCAAAGATAGTAGGTATTTTTTTACGAAGCACTTTAGGGATGGAAAACACAAGATTTTGGTATTAAAGGGTTATTATTCCAAAAGAATGTGTAAAACAATTATTAAACTCATCAAATGTAATCAGAGGCTATGCAATCAGCAAGCACCTTAACTCAACTGATTAGAACGTGAAAAAAGAAGGCTGAAGTTCTGGTATTAAGTACTTAACACGCGAGCTATATCGCTTCCACCGGTCGGCCAGGGGCCCTACCATGATCGCTTATAGCAAGGTTAGAACAATAGTGAAACAGAGACACCGCTCTCGCTGCGTATAGCGCCATCCCGCTCTCAGTGCGGGTTTAATATTGTTTTGAGCGATTATGGTTGGTCGGTAGGTCGTTCGTCCGGACTAACACGAAAACTTAATTGAGCTATTACCTAAGTTCGGAGGGAATAACGAAAATATAGCTTACCTACATAAAATGCTGTAAGAGTTTCAGTTTTGCGTATGAATCGCTTTGGTTACAGTCAAATTTGTGATAATAATTGGTCGCAGAGAAATGTACGGTTACCAAGTTTTCCTTTAAAAATTCCTGCTAATATCTTGTGACAAACTAACCACGTAAAATTATAGATTATTACTAATGTAATAGTCTACAAGATATAACGTATCTTAATTTGATAAACGCAAGAGATTTTTAACACGCAAGAGAAACAAACATAACTTTGAAATAAAAAATCACATGGTTTATCCAGCAAAGAAAATCACTTTGACGATGCAATTTAATATAGCTCGGATAAAGTTCCGACTCAACTGACTTGCATTTATACTGCAACGGCATCAGGAGTAAAACGGCGATTTGAAATCACTCGCGTACAAAACGCAAATTAGTTTGAGCTCACCACACCAGTCGCTTCACGTTTGAACGGCGCTGCGCCCTAAAAGGCTGCCTTAACGAGCCACCTCGCATCGAGCAATTAGCCCACGCAGTAATTGTTATTTTTGCGATGAAATTCATTGACTGCATTGGACTAGAACAGGGAAATGAATATAAGTTATGACTGAAAATGCAATTATGTACCACGTTTCATTGTGAAATCAATATTTATCTAATACGGATATAGAGAGTGCATTAGCGAGCTTCTATTTAATAATTAATAAAATTATAGATGATAATGTACCTAAAAAAGAAACAAACAATTGTAATAAAGATTATCCCATTTGGTTTTCTTATAAATTAATTAAAACGATTAAGAAAAAAAATAAATGTCACAAAAAATGGAAAACATATGGCAGAATATCTGACTATGAAAATTTCTCTAATTTAAGAAAACAGGTAAAAGATTTAGAAGTTTCGTGCTATAATTCGTTTATTACTAGAACAGAAACAAATATCAACAGCTGCTCTAAAAACTTTTGGACATACATTAAATCTAAAAAAAACATTAATAACATTCCTGATATACTTAATCTAGACCAAGAGGTAGCCAATGACGGTGAATCAATTTCGAATTTATTTAATAATTTTTTTCAGTCAGTATTTGTAAATAACAGTAATATATTAGTCAATCCTTGCATTATAGAATCTAACTCTGTCGTCATTAATAACGTTGCAGTTACGCCGGGCATTGTGGAAAAATATCTCAAAAAAATTAATGTTTCTAAGGGTAGTGGGCCTGATGGCTTACATCCCTTATTTTTAACAAAGTGTAGTAAGCAGTTGTCATATCCCGTCGCACTGCTGTTTAAGTTATCATTATCTTCAGGTGTTATGCCTGCGGTGTGGAAGCGTTCCTTTGTGGTCCCTTTTCATAAAAGCGGCGATAAACATAATGTCCGAAACTACCGTGGTATCTCCAAGCTCTCTGTTCTTCCTAAAACCTTCGAGAAAATTGTTTATGACTCTCTTTACCCTGCTATTAGTCCACTGTTAACAACTCACCAACACGGTTTTGTTTCTAAGCGGTCAACGGAGACAAATTTATGTGAGTTTTTGGAAAATGTTCTTGAATCAATGGAAAAAGGTTTGCAGGTAGATGCCGTGTACACTCTAAAGCTTTTGACAAAATTTCTCACTCAATATTGATTTCCAAGCTTGAAACAATCGGTGTGCATGGTGATCTCCTGCGTTGGTTAACGTCTTACCTCAGAAATCGAACTCAAGCCGTTACAATAAAAGGTTTCGTTTCAACTTTTACCCCCGTAACTTCCGGTGTTCCCCAGGGATCGCATCTCGGGCCTTTGCTCTTTAACATTTTTATAAACGATGTTATTAAATGCTTTTTAAATTCCAAGATATTATTATACGCGGATGACTCTAAAATATTTGCAGCCATTAAGTCTGAAAACGATTGTCAGTTGCTTCAAAATGATCTTAATCGGCTATGTGAATATTGTTCTTCTAATGGACTTGATTTAAATGTAGATAAATGTCACACAATAACTTTTACAAGGAAAGCAAAATTCATCAAATTTGACTACAAACTTAATAATACATTAATAAAGAGGGTTACTGAGGTGAGAGATCTGGGCATACAATTGGACTGTGGTTTATATTTTGAACCACACTTTAACAAAATCACTGCGAAGGCGTATAGATTACTTGACTTCATTTTACGCCAAAGTAAAGATTTTAAAAATGTTAACACCTTAATACTACTTTTTAATTCGTACGTTCGGTCTCAGTTAGAATATGCGTCATCTGTATGGAACCCGATGTACTCTAAATATATAGACATGTTGGAACGGATTCAAAAGAAGTTTGTCAAACGGCTGGGGTATAGGTTCAGGAACTTCGACTCCAATAACATTAAATCTTTGTTGGTTCGCCGCGAGCACAAAGACCAGATCTTATTATTTAAAGTTATGAATGGTTTTGTAGATTCTTCATTTTTGTTGACTAGATTGGGTTTTAAATGTTCTAGGCCTAACGCAAGACACATAGTTACTTTTGATGTTCCCTTTTGCAAAACTAATTATAGAGGTAATAGTTTTCTTATTAGAGCTATTAAAAAATATAATACCACATATAGTGACATCGATATATTTCATGCGAATTTAGGCCAATTTCGTCGGTGTTTGAAGGAACGAATACCTGCATTGTAGCTTTTAAAGCAGTGTTTGTTTGCCAAAGTGTTTTTTTTTTCTTTTCTTTATTTTATTTATTTCTGTAAATTAATGTAAACACTGTACAGTTAAGTCAGATCAGTTACCTATTCCTTTATTTATATCGTACCTGATTCGATCTCTCGATCAACAGATCACATGTTATACTTATCTGTGGAAACTAATTAGGCTAGTGTATAAGTTATTTTGTATTTTATAAGATCACATGTAATAATTCATGCTGTTTGTTTCCTTAATAATAAAAAAAAAAGAAATATTCTCCTTTATACATGGCTTATCGACTAATCTAGCTAGTCTGGGCAGCGTTCGGGAAGCTACGCAGCATATTCTCGATTCATCAACGCAGTGTCTCAAGTCTTCAATTTGCGCGATTCGTCAGTGATGATATAGGCGCTTAACACATTGCCGCCGCATCCCGCTGCAGTGGACGGAGGGACGAAAACCGCATGCGGCTGCGGCGGCACGGTATCGTGCCACCGTACGGTTTGCTCCGTATCACCGTCCGGAGCTGCATCCCATCACCGCATTATCTATGTCGAAATGTATTACGCGTATGCACGTCCTTTCTACGCAAAAATCCGTACGATACTGCGGCGCAGTGTGGCATACCCCGCGGACCGCACCGCATCACCGTCCGGGAGTGCGGTGCCGTCGCGCGCGCCGCACAACCGGGCATGCGGTGTGAGTATGTTATACCCTGCGGTTTTTGTATACAAATTAAGATTCTTCAGTCAAAATTAAAAACCGCAGCGCCGCACACCGGAGCGGTGTCCGGTGCAATGTGTTATGCGCCATAGAGAACCGAGACGCGGCTGCTTACAATAGGCTTCATAAGAAGTCTCAAGTACATCCGAAGCGCAATGGACAGGGCTATGCTCAGGGTACGTACATGATCGAATCAAAAATAATGAGATCCTTAGAAGTAAAAAAAGTCAACGACACAGCCCAAAGAATTACGAACCTTAAATGGCAGCGAGCATGATACATACGAGTAACTCGTAGTACTGACGGCTTATAATAATAATAATAATGATTGCGGATTGCCCAGTACAAAAACAATGCACAACCATCAGATATACAATCTCCGAAATTACTTCCTCTCTCCTTAGCCAGCTGGGATTAGTACTGCTTGGCGTTGCCCGATATCACAAAGATTATCCGCAAAATTTGTATCTTCGTCGCCCTGAACCTCGGCCGTCTGGCCTCCTTCTCCAAAGGGTATTCTCCTCTCCCTCAATTTGTTAAGGGACAGAGAGAATAATAATAAAGCATTTATTTGCTAAAATATGGTTATTAGTTTGATACTGTAAACCCCGGTATATGCTATCGCATATTCGTAGTGCAAATATTTCAATGTGGGTGGGTACATAATACATGTAGAGGGAAAAGGTCGCGTATCGGGAGATGCAGTGTTGGTAGTTGGTAGGCCCCGCACAAGGTGGACCGACTATCTGGTGAAGGGTGCAGGAATCCGCTGAATGCGAGATGCGCAGAACCGATTGAATTGGAGATCTTTGGCGAAAGCCTATGTCCAACAGTGTGCGTCTCTTTGGCTAAATGATGATGTTGATTTTCCATTAGCTAATGGCATTTTATACAGCACCTGCAGATTGTGAAGCATCATTATGCAATGGGATTCTTGAAATTGGTATATAAATGGGATTCCGGACACCTTCCGGAAGTCAAACTTACATGCTTGTAACATCTTTACGAACGGACCAAACCCCCTAGAGAAAAGCCGAGCTAAGTTTTACGCAGTCGTTCCGCAGAAAAAATGTATGAAGATGACGAAAGAAGAAAAGAAGAAAGAAAACGACAAAAGAAGATATTCTTAGTTGTGTCAGAGTCGCTAAATTGAACAAAGATAACAAAGACCCGCGCACGATTATTGCCAAGTTCAGAAATGTGGGAACACGTGATGAATTTTATTCAGCTGTTCATAGATATAATAAATCAAATCCGAATGCCAAACTGAATACTTCATTACTAGGACTTGCAGGTGATATAAAGCCGGTATATGTATCGGAGCCCCTATCTCCGACTAATAAACATCTACACGCTGCGGCTAGGAGGAAGGCCAAAGAATTAAAATTCCAGTTTGTCTGGGTCCGTGGTGGCCGTGTGTTTGTGAGAAAAACTCCAGACTCTCCGCATATATACATAAGAAATATAGAAAGCCTAGATTTGATGTGCTAAAGTGTGTCGTCTTTATCTTAATGAATTGATATTTTTATGATTTTATTATTAACAATGCCTCTAAATATGTATTACCAGAACGTAAGAGGTATGAAAAGTAAGACCTTAGAAATTTATAACGGTGTCCTTTGTAATAATTACGATATAATTTCTATGTGTGAAACATGGCTCGATAAGTCAATTTTGTCCTCGGAATTGTTTGACAATAGGTACACGGTTGTGCGCAGAGACCGAGACAGCAGGTTTCTTAAAAGATTTAGTAAACATCATGGAGGTGGTGTATTAATGGCAATTTCTAAAAAACTTGATTTTACAGTCATGGTCGATTGGCAATCTGATTATGTTGAAGATTTGTGGGTGCAGATCATGATTAGTAATGTCATAATTAACGTGTGTGTTGTATATCTACCTGACTATTTGCCCAAAGAAGATTTTTCGAGCTTTACTATGAGTTGCATTAACATACTTAACTCTTACCCAAACCAATTTACGTGTATTATTGGCGACTTTAACTTGGGTAACATGTTATGGTCGGATGAAACAAGAACGCCCTTGAGCGGTTTCTGCGAAAAATCAAACAATCTTTGTGATTTGTTTTTTTCTAGTGACATTGTTCAGCTGAATAATATAGCGAATCATAACAAGAGAATATTAGACTTAGCTATAACTAATCATTCTGATGCTTTTTCATTGCATCAAGCGGTGCCTATTGGTCGTCTCGATGCACATCATCCCCCATTCGAACTTGAATTTCATGATTTTCCTGCACCGCTGCGTTCTAATTGTATTCTCGAGAAACTCTGTTTTTATAAAACCGATTTTGCAGCTTGCAGTGCAAGGCTAAATAATATAGATTGGGTAGATTACGCTAAGACACTAAATTGTGACGATTTTGTTCAATTTTTTTATAACCAGCTGCACTTAATAATTAATGAAAATACACCTAGTGTGAGGGTTTGCCATGCTAATTATCCTGTATGGTTTACCACTGGACTAAAAAGAGTTCTAAAACTTAAAGCTAAATATCATCGCCGCTATAAACGCTTTAAAAACCCAAGAGACTTTGATACATTTTCGATGTTGCGATCACGGACAAAGGTTTTGTTGGATGACTGCTTTAAGCAATACATTGCTAATATCGAAAAAGATTTGTCTGTAAGCATAAAGTCATTCTGGAAGTATACAAAGGGTAAAAGAGTTACTAACACTATCCCTAATAGTATGTTTTTTAACGACAGTGTAGCCTCAACCGGAGAGGGAATCGTAAACCTGTTTGCGAAATTCTTTTCTTCAGTCTATGACAAAAACAAAATGGTAAATAATACTTTGGGCTCACCTTGTCATCATTTGTCTCTTGGTCAATTCGAAATAAAAAAGATTGTGTTTTGGAAAAACTTAAAAAGGTCGATATAACTAAGGGCCCGGGCCCCGATTGTATTCCACCAATAGTTGTGCGTATGTGCGCTTCAGCATTAGCTGAACCGTTGACAATGATATACAATAAATCGCTCAAAGAGAGCTCATTTCCCTCTCTGTGGAAAATTGGCAAAATTACTCCGATATACAAATCAGGTGACAAAAAAGACGTTAAGAACTATCGCCCCATTACAATATTGAACTGGTTCGCAAAAATATTTGAGTCAATTATTTATACGCATCTATACGATCACATAAAACCTTCACTAAGTGACAGACAGCACGGTTTTATAGAGGGTAGGTCAACTAAAACTAATCTTTTGAATTATACCACTTTCTTGTGTTCTTCTTTTAATGACAAGATACAGGTTGACTCTATTTACATAGACTTTGCAAAAGCATTCGACCGTGTTAACCACGAGATACTCTTGGGCAAAGCATTTCACATGGGCATCCACGGAAATTTGTTGCGCTGGTTATCATCTTATCTTGACAATCGATCTCAGTTCGTTGCACTGTATGGTTATGATTCTATTCCATTTATTCCAAGTTCGGGGGTTCCGCAGGGCTCAAATCTGGGGCCGCTTCTCTTTTTGATCTTCATTAATGATCTTCTTAAGACCATAAAATGTGACAGTCTGGCTTTCGCTGATGACATCAAGATTTACAAACGTGTCTTTGATGTTGACGATTGTGAGGCGTTGCAGGATTGCCTTAATACTATCACAGATTGGTGTGAATACAATGACATGACACTTAATATTGATAAATGTCAAATAATTTCATTCACGAAGAAAAAAAGTCCATTCCAATTTAATTATAATATCAGTGGATCTCCCCTAGCCCGTGTGGAAACCGTGCGTGACTTGGGAGTATACTTCGATTCTCGACTCTCGTTTCACCAGCATTATGATTACGTTTGTAATAAGGCCAATCAGATGCTCAGTTTCATTCTTCGTAATGCGAGGCCTTTTAGAAATATAAAATCATGGATTATTCTCTATGGTGCTTTGGTTAGAAGTGTTTTAGAATACTGTTCTCCAATATGGTCTCCTATATATAACATTCACATTGATAGAATTGAAGCTATTCAAAGAAAGTTTATAAGAACATTAAGTGCCAAATGTGGGATACGTAAAAAAATACCTGATTACGCAACTCGTCTAAAGCACTTCAACATGAACAGTCTCGAAAAACGTCGGTGGATTGTCAATTTGTGCACACTGCATCGGATTGTCAATGGACAATCTGACGGCAATTTATTAAAATTATTGAACTTTAAGGTCCCTGCTCGGTCAGTGCGTAAGCCGCAATTGTTTTTTATACCTACAACTGACAATAATATCTCAAAAAATAATCCGATGTATAGAATGTGTAGGTTATATAATGAAGTCTGTGCGAACGTAGATATTTTCAATGGCAGTGTTCATTCTTTTAGAAACTCACTGTATATGTTATGAGTAATTGAGTTTGAGACATTACTTGTTAATATTGTTAAATTCTATTTTTTTTTAATTCTATTTTAATTTGGTTACCTTTTTCTATTTTTAATATGAGATGAGATGTGTCACTAATTCTTTCCTTTATAAAATGTTGTGCGCAGTTATAAATGGGCACAGGCATGCATTTTGTGTTTGTTAATTTATTTATTGTATATATTATTTTGTCTGCTGTCTGTAATTGTGCCATTAAAATAAAATAAAATGACATTCGCTGCGGAAAAAATATATATGTCATTTCCATACATTGTTTCTGTGGAACGTTGCACAAAAATTAGCGTGTGGCTTTTGTCTAAGGGATCAGGTAGGCTGGGTGTAAATTGCCTTAGTCCCGTCTGCCTAATGGGAAGCTAATGCCGTATGACTATGCCGTATGAGCTAATGTTATTATGATGATCAATATATAGAATAAGATTAAAGGATATTTAAGTCGCCAAATGTTCATGTAAATAACGTACGAAAATGCTTGATTTACAATTAACATGTATATCGCGATCCAAACCTTGCTTGGTGGTAAAACTTAAATACGTGTTTATCTTTCGTCTATTTGTCTGTCTATTCAATCGAGATCACGGCCCCTGGGCACCTCTATAATTTCTCGAAAGAAAAGCGTCACAAACACCCTCATAAAGAAAATTAACGTGTGGATACCATAGTATAAATATGCGCCCCAAATTGTTCGATTTCGTCTATGGATCCCTCCTCCCAGGCCCCGCTAGATTATTTTGTCTTTTTTAAGATGCAAAAAATGTGGGATAATTAATATTTTTTAAATTTGCAATCAATATCTTATACCCTTTGATTCAGATTGGATTCACCACTCACATGCTTGCTTCACGGAGAAAGCGATAAATCACAGTATACCTACATGTGTTTTGGAAATTAGGTACCCCAGATTGAAGATGGAGTACGCAAAATGAATCGAGAATGCATTGTCATCGAGTTGAGCTACCCTGAAAACAGCTTGACAGTTTGTCGTAAAGAGCTTCTCAAATTCGAGGTGCAAGATTCCACCCGAACAAGTAGACAAACAAGAAAACGAGTCAATAAAAACGTGGCAAAATATCTAAAATTCTTCTTGTATTTCTAACATAATTAGTTTATTGTTTAAAAATAATTATCTTCGGTTAGAAAAAAGAAAACAGAACCATTTTTAATTCCTCGCTAAGCTTCCCGACATTAACACCTTCGCACTTCAAGATAATTAGCGGGAGCTCCGCCAACATTGCAGCATTATTTTTCGAAAATTCTCTCTTCATTTTGCACACTGTTATTAATTTAGAAATTGCCGCGGAGTATCTCTAGTCCTGGCAAATAATGTTCAACTCTATTGAACACCTGACAATTTGTTTCTGTATTAAAGTCACATTTCACCTATGTACTTTGTCGTGTGTGATATTAAAAATAAAAAAAGACTATGTATAATGGCTTTCTAAGTACGAGCTTTCGTCCGCGCGCAGTAATATCAAAATTCCATAAAACTTTTCAACCCCCATTCTTTGATTTTTGGTGGATATAAGCTAAATTGTCCTAATGAAAATCTGTACATATTATCTTCATAAATAGTTTTCAAGTCAGCAAATGAGTAAGCTTTCACTTTCGCGGAAAACAGAGCTATTACATAAATAAAATTGTTATTCTATAACATTTTTACTATAGATAGCGATAAATTTAGGTGAGACGGTGGTAGCTAGCCAAGTGGGATTAGAAGCACCAACGAAACCAAGCGGAAAAACTTTTGCCCCAATGGGGAATCGAGCCCCGGACGTCCAGGTCAATACTGGGAGAAGCGGCAGGGAGGGGGTGGAGGGAGAGGCTTGAGGATCTCCCGTTCCTCAGGCCGCTGCCCTCCACCGCAGCCGGATAGGCAGGAGAAGGCGGGCATTCACGCAAACAATGCCCGTCTGATGACCCTGCCATGGAGGCCTGCGTTCAGGGGGCCAACCGTGCACGCAGGCTCCGTGGCAGGGTAAGGTTTTAAAGCCATGCTCCGCGGCGATGCGGAATGGGGGGCTGTCGCCTCCTTCTGCGAGGACGTAATCTCGCAGAAGGAGGCCGCGGAGAGGGAGCGGGAGGCAGATCCTCAAGCCGCTCCCATCCGCCGCAGACGGATAGGCAGGCGAAGGCGAGCATTTGCACAAGCGATGTCCGTCTAATGACCCTGCCGTGGAGGCCTGCGTGCACGGTTGGCCCCGTGCACGCCGCCGTAAGGCCCTCCGTCTGGGGATTGCCCTGGTGTTCTCGGGCAATCCCCCCTTGGCGATAGCCCGACCAGTGGGTCGGACTTGCCCGGGTGCGTAGGTAGTGGAGTCGCAGTGTGGACCTTACCTAGCGCGCCCTTAAGGGCAGGGAGAACACCGGGGGGTTTTAGTGGGTAGGCCTGGCATGTTGCCGGGAGAGCCCCACACACGCTCGCTGTTTAGCCAACGGCGGTGCAGTTACGAATTTCCCCCCGAGAAAAAAAAAAAAAAAAAAAGGGTAAGCTTTTAAAAACAGTTTTCAGTTCAAAATAAATTAGAGAAATTTAACATGTATTGGATAGCTTGACGTTCTGCTGACGGTACCAAATAATTTCACTGCCTATCTTGCACTTCAAACTAGTACAGCAATACAAGCAACGCTGCTTGGTATGATAGTTTCCCATGCAGGCCAATCTATTACGTAGATAAATGTAAGTCAGTGTATGTTTGAATGTTTTTTAAAAACTATTCCTTCTGATTTCTAACCATATACCTACTTATAAGAATTACTTTAGTTGTAAATCGTAGTAATTTCGTATATGAAAAATAAGTGCTGCTTTTTCATTAAAAGATATAAATACTAGCTAGAAAGCCAATAAATAACATAGAATCTTCCATGCAATGACAGGTTGGCTGGTAGATATCTCTTTTAGAGATAAGAACTTGTGTTTCCTTATGTGTTTTTTTTTTATAAAGAGTAGAGTATACCTATAGCTAGTATCCATATAAAGTGTCGATGCTCAAATCATCAATAGAAACACAACCCTTTCAACGTTTATTATATTGTAATTTAAGAAGAACTAAGTGTAAACTGTGACATTTTTCTATGAATAGTGTAATAAAATTATATTAGCGAATGTGTTCCTTATATTTACACCCCGTTTATACACCAACGATATAAAGTTCGTAAAATTTACGAGGTAGACCAATTTTATTATGTTTCTACATCGTCTCGCTGCATCTCTGAGGAAATTGAGTTAGTTTTGCGACTTACAGTCGGTTCCGCTATGACTACTTTTTCACTGGAAAATATTTTGTGATCTTAAAGTAAAACCCACGTTGTTGGAAGGTTGCTTCCAAACTATTCTCAAATTCAAAAATCTTTATTCGGTATAGACTTTTGCATGCATTTATTGACTGCAAACAAAACGCAAAAAATAGACTAAGAATACAATAAAAAATGTAATTAACTAAGATATTTAAAAATTATATCATAATTAAGATTTTATACACGGTTACTTCGGTGGCGCTGTGGCCTCGGCACTGGACTGTGCTCCGAGTAGAATCGGGAGGCCCGCGATCGATCCTGCCATGTACCAATGTGTTTTTCGTTTCACGAATTTCATATGTACATTTATCTGACGCTCCTACGGTGAAGGAAAACATCGTGAGGCAACCTGCATACACTGCGAAGTAATTCAAAGGTGTATATGAAGTCAACCAATCCGCACTGGGCCAGCGTGGTTTGACAAGGGCCTAATCGCCCTAACTAGTTATGGTAGGCTCGTGCCGTCGTGCCCCTCGGTGGGGACGTATATGAGCTGTGATGATGATGATGATGATGATGACACGATTACTTTTCAAGCGGGAGACAAATTTTGTGTGCTTGTTGAGATAAGCAAACTGAGCAACTTTTACTATGGGACCAATCTTGACATCGCGAAAAAAACAGCTATTCCATACAAATGTTCAACATCCACTGAACTTAATGTATTGAACATCAGATTTTTTTGCGATTTCAAAATAAGTCCTATAGTAAAAATTGATGACTTTGCTTGTCTGAGCACGCACACACAATTTGGCTCCTGTTTGAAAAGTAACCTAGTATAGAACATTGCATTTTAATTAGAAATGCTAAATAAATTGAGAAATTAATAAAATCAATGAAAAAAAATTATGAAACCACGATACATGTGAAACTTTTTTCGAAACGCAGGAATTTAACTGAAACCTTTCGAAAGATTATTCGATTTTCGGGTGTTAATATCGCGTTTTTACAAGCTTTTATTTAACTTGCAATGTATGTAAGTATGTATTATGTTCGGGTAGAATCTTGCAACTCAATTTTGAAGTAGATATCTTTAACCGATTGAGCTGAAATTTTGTATACACGTTCAGTTTGGATGACAATGCACGGTTAACTGTGTGACATCATTCTAAATCCAAGATGGCTGCATACCCAAGATGGCAGACCAATTATTTTTAATGCACTCCTACAATATGGGTATCAAATAAAAGGTCTTGCTAAGAATAACTTGAAAAATTAAGTGATGTCACTATTAATCCAATATGTCGTACTTCTAAAGCTAAAAATCAATTTTGAAGTAGATATCTTAAACCGATTGAGCTGAAATTCTGTATAGACGTTCCGGCAAACGACCTTGCAACAATGATGCGTTGAATGAGATGAACAGACTGAGAAACGTGTCCAGTGATAACTAAAAAGTAAAAAATAAATTAAATGTAAAAAAAACTTTTTAAAAACAAGCTTTTATTTAAATGCGCTAAAAAGAATTAATAAACTTTTACACTAAAACTTTTACTTATAACGTCATTTCACATTTGACATAATTTATATGACATAAAAGCTTGTCGAAGATATATATTCTTTATACATAACTTTATCAATTTTAGACCGCGCTGTAATTGAGTGGCTATATAGATATGTATCGTCAGTGGCGCTGTGGATTCGGCACTTGCCTTCCAATCGGGAGGTCGGGGTTCGAGACCCGCCATGTACCACTGTGTTTTTCGTTTCGAATTTCATATGTACATTTGTCTGACGCTCCTACGGTGAAGGAAAACATCGTGAGGCAACCTGCATACATCTGCGAAGAAATTCAATGGTGTATGTGAGGTCGACCAATCCGCACGGGCCAGCGTGGTTGACTAAGGCCTAATCGCCCTAACAGGGTAGGCTCGAGCACCTCGGTGGGGACGTATATGAGCTGTGATGATAGATAGTTGAAACATGGTTCAATAGAAATGTGAAAATAGAACTAGTTTCTTTTTATAATTTGACAGCTGTCAGTTCAAAACGATTCTCCCTCTGGCTGAAAAGTATTACTTTCAACCCGCTCCTCAGGCAACTTCAGACCAAACCTCAGTCAAACTCCCATAAAAGCTCGCGGCATGAACGTCACAATATTCATCGCTTTAACTCAAGCTCGCACGTTTCCACTTGAATTTATACCTGCAACAAGCGCCCGTTTGCCATAGGTTTTCATCGGAGGCGGCCAACAAATTCAACTATTCAAGCAGCCGGACCTGTTGCGACTGCTTTTCAGGCCAATCACACCGGCCAATTTTATGCTTTTCAAATTTTATAGCTTTCAAACGTATTGGCCGACTCAAAATGAGATATCAACGTAGTTAGAAATTCTTCTAGCTAGAAATGATGACATATAAAGTAGTTTAGTTGAACACTTGTTGCTTTTTGATTTATCAGTGTTAGACCGGAGATATTTTATGACTTCACTGTGTTAAATAAATAGAATATTATGTTATGTATGAATTCTACAACGTACCTATTGGCGAACTCAAAATGAGATATGGCAGGTCCATATCTCATTTTGAGTTCGATTAGAAATTCCTCTAGCTACATATACTTAATGATAATATAAAGTATTTTTGTTGCTTTTTGATTTATGTGTGTCAAGCCAGAGATATTAAATATCTCTGGTTTGATACAGGTCATAACACAGGGGTACATGGCAGGATCGAACCCCGGTCCTCCCGATTAGAAGGCCAGTGTCGAGTCCACAACGCCACCGACGCTCTTATCAAAATGTATTATAACATTTACAAATGTTCTAAATGCTTAGACAGTAACTAGATTTTTTTGCTAGGAACCCTCACGGGCGTCCCCAGAATACCCTACCAAAGTTTCATTACAATCTGATGAATGGTTTCTGAACGCATACATTGATTTCTATTTATATAGTTTCTTCATTTACCTCTATGCTGTTTCACCACGTACCTAGGAGCGTTTAGTCAAATGACACGTGAACGTCGAAAGCCCCGTAAAAAGCTGCAGGCAAAAATTAAATCCGCATCGCATTGCGACGCGAACATGACGTCACTGCCCACAGGTAGCCTTGGGGCATGGGGGGGCGTTTAGCTGTAGGGCTGACACGCCTCTCCTGGGATATCCGGCCAAGTGTATAGAAGTAAGTAGTAGTCGATACGTTAAACGTTACTTTTTAACTGGATATAGAGATTATGGTGATTATGCTGTAAATCTGATAATGTTCAAATATTTTATATGCGATTTTGAATTTTTTTTAACTATAAAATAATATAGAAAAACTTATAACATTTTTTATTGTTGTTGCTTACGGAATATTTAAGACAAACATTCGAATCCTGCTCGAGGTGATTTGAACAACCTATTTAAATATCATGAAAACGTTTTGAAACATCTGTTATACATCTTACAAATATTATGAATGTGAAAATAGATTTGTCTATTTGTTTGTCTGTCTGGTTTCATGTCTGACCTGAAGTGCTTAACCACTTACATTAAATATAGAGCTTAGAGGTATAAAAATAGCTTAAGGCTTGAGGAAGGACATTACTCTATATCCCGAATTTCGAATTCCCTAGGGAATATGTAATATAAAAGTGTGTTGATATAACTGAAAACAGCTAGTATATCTATTTTAAAAAAATAATTACACTCCATCATTTCACACCTATTCATTGACTGATTTAGCAATACACACATTTTAAATTGTAATATTTGATGCAATAAAGTTGATAGTTCTGTAATAAATGTGACGAAAAATTACGCTTTTGCTTAAAAAATTACGAGTATTTTGAATACAATTTCTTAACAGCTATCATGATAATATTGAATGGGTACTTTTACTTTATATGTTTTAAATGCTATTTGAAATAAAACACAAAATGCAACAGAATTAAGTTAATGTTTGTGATTTTAATCAATCAGTAGTGTTCTGTAATATGAGGCAACCCTAGTGTTGTCGGTCAACAATACAACTCTAAACGATGTTGCCCGCAAACAGACGTAAATGATATCCACCTATTGAGGGAAACTGTAATTAAATCCTCCAGCTGATGCGCTGGTGTTTACGAGTATATGCGCTTTGATGTTGTTGAGAACTTACGGTCCTGTACGAGTAAATGACATAGTTTTAAATCTGACACCATGTTTTGTTTGTCATTAGAAGTGTTATTGTGTTTTGATATCGTTTTGTAAATATTATCTTTATATATTGTATCCATGTCTTATATCATTTCCAACTCCTTACTACGGACATAGTTTAACAATCATAACTGTGCTACGGACGTATTAAGCAGGTAACAGCCCATTTCTATCCCATTCAGATGTTTTGTTCGATTTTAACGTACTATTAAAATTTCACAGTATATCTTTCGTTTTTTCACCTTATTTGTTTAGTGTCTACATCTTTTTTTGTAGTTTATATTATGGAATCAGTTAAAAGGCCAAAATGCTCCACACATAGCTTATATTTCCTCAATCAATAGCAAACAATGATCATTTTTATCTTGTCCTAATTCCTTTTGCTTTATTCCTATTCCTACGAATTCTAATTCCTACGAAGAAGGGGCCTGAAACTAGATTATAAACAATATTTTTGAATAAGTATGTTTAGATCTTTGGTTGTTTACGTAGGTAGTTTATTCGCTGAAAAACGTCTAGCTAGACGAATTTAAACTAATGGAAGTTGACCGGCTTAGATCAATTTTCGCCGAACATGGCCATATAGTGCATAAAAGTTCGTAGACTATTATGGTTATACTTACCAAAGCGCTTTCTAAAACTTTCTGGCGGATATTTGAGAAAAAGTTTTTAAAGGCCTTTTTTATTATCGAAAAGTCATAACCAACACGCTCTTTTGATTAATTTATCCCAAAAAGAGTAAAATTTTATTCGGAATTCTGATTGAAGAAAAACGAAAACTATCTTTATTTCGTCGGTATAAAAAAAGGATATACTTAAAAACTTAAAAAAATAAATTAATTTAATTATTTCCACCACTATTATCACAGTTAGACTGCTGATCTGCAGAAAAGCGTTCCAGAAACTCGGTTTTTCTTGTTTCAACGGGGTTGTATGAACTGTATGTTGTTTTCTTAATTTTAAGTCGGTAGCTTAAGTAACATGCTGCCTAGACAAGCTGTAAGTAGCTGTAAGTTCGCATTGTGAACGTACGAGTATAAATAAATGAAAAGTTACACACATTATGCACACATTTCAAGTCTATGATAAAAAGTTTATTAGATATAGTATAGTCCGATGCTTTGTACAGTCGACAGCACGTCACACTTGCACTACTTATATCGCTGCTATTTACGAGCTTCATGAGGGCGGTGCAAAGATCGAACTATATTCGTGTGTACCTATTCACAATTGGGATTATGACAAAATTTTGTTTCAATATCCGTGATGTAGATTATTAGAAAGTTTTGGACACGAATTATTATTACCTTATCAAAAACTTGGGATGAGACATTTATTTGAAACAACATCCCGGGGAAATTCGTACCTATCATCAGCTACAATAGTATGACGGGTCACATGATACTAAAGCACAAGATTATTTTTTTAGTGACAACCAAATTTGGTGTGCTTGTTCAGACAACTAAACTAAACAACTGATACTACGGGATCAATCATGAAAACGCGAAAAAAACAGCTGTCCATAAAAATGTTCAACATTCACTGAATCTAAATGTATTGAACAGATGATTTTTTTTTTTTCGGTATTTCAAAAATTGGTTCGTGACAAAAAATAACCTTGTTTTTACAATTGCGAAGTATCGCCATAATTTTAAATTCTCCTTTGGGATATTTCCAATTATTTTTCTATTCAAGCCACCCCTGTACAAAAGAGAACAAAAGAACGAAATAAATATAGAAATCGGTCAAGCCGTTTTTAAGTTTTAGCTGGACTGACCAATACAACAAAGCAAAAACTACGCGTTTGAAATTTTTCCACTATCTAACCGACGCGACGACGGCTCAAATAGAAATTATTTTACCTAACCTTGTGAACGTTTTCGTTTTAGTGATTTCAGTTTATTTGAACTTTGTGAAAGTTTTATGTAATTTTTGTAAAGACCGCTAGAATAAGTAATTTAATCGTAGCATTCGCTGATTCTATTACAAAAATAAATCTCAAAACGGATTTCTGAAAGAAATTCTGTATGTATGAGACTGGCTTTTTTTAAAGTGTACGATGGATACAAACTTTAGTCCATCGATTAAGAGAATCACCCTTCCGCACACCGTCTTTCACTCGATTTCCTCAAGCCGCGCCAGCTCGCTATACGCCCCGTCGCCCGCCAAATTGAGCGATCATGTAATATTGTTTTGCTGAGATCACGTCGTCGTTGAGTGCGGCCGAGGCAAAGGGTTACGTCATTGTACAGTTGACGGATGGAAATGACATTGTTTTATAAACGACTATAGCTCTCCGCTCGCGTTATTTTTGTTTTCCTGTAGGGTTTTTATATTTTCCCATAGGAAAAATAATTTTGTAGCCTGTTATTTTTATTTAGGAGCTCGGATAATAAATTTCATAGATATTGGAACAGATCTCAAATATTTTTCATAGAAACTTTCAACCCCTACTTTGCACCCTAAGGGGGTGAATTCCAATAAACCACGAAGTAAGTGTTCAATTAAATGTTTTTAAGAGCATGAATCTCAAGTTTTATCAAAATCGTTGCTAATTTAAAGATTACTCTATACAAACTTGCAACCTCTATCTTCATCCCTTTAAGCTTAAATTTTTTTTAAATCCTTTCTTAGTGTGCGTCCGCATTTTAAATTAAAACAACTGTCCAAATTTCACGTTTCTACCATTAGCGGCTACGGCTGTGCGTGCGTAATATAAAAGGAGAAGGGAACATCTCCTTTTTAACCGACTTCAAAAAAGGAGGAGGTTATCAATTCGGTTGTATTTTTTTTTATGTTTGTTACCTCATAACTCCGTCATTTTTGAACCGATTTCCAAAATTCTTTTTGTATTCGATAGAGTATACTGCAAGGGTGGTCCCATTGTCACCAAAGTCAGGATCTGATGATGGGATCCCATAGAAAATCGAGGAAAACACAAACACTGGTATTAAATTAGGGTTCTTTTCACTAAAAAGTTATCATTCAATAAAAAGTTAAAAATATTTTTTTTTTTACAAAAACAAAACCGACTTCAAAAACACTGAAAACTTGACAAATTTTAACACTTTCTAGGAGATCATCGTTTGGCGCCGACTTCGATATAGAAGTGTGATGTTGTCTGTACCTATTCTTATATTATTTTTAAGTTTTCAGTGTTTTTGAAGTCGGTTTTATTTTTTGTAATTTTTTATATATATATAGATGTAGGGACATTTTGTTGATGCTGCTGAATCGGATCGAACCGAGTGCTGTCAAATGGAAAGAATCAAAAATGTCGGAATATTTTTATCGTGTCTTAAATCTAATGTATGTATGTAATGTATTTATCAATGCATTTCCGACTCATGGAAGGCAAAGGCTTGACTTTTCACCTGTTCGAAAAGCGTTGATAATGTAAAAGAAACAACAGAAAAATACATTATTAGGTCAACAATTCTAGTAACTCCTTGTTACTCTAACTCATAGGGAACTAGTATCCCGAACGGAAAGCGATATAATATACGTAGCAGTGAGGTCTAAAATCAAATCACGACGAAAGAACCATAACATACAGCCAACAAATCCCCTATACCCGCCCCGGCATCCCCACATTCCTATGAGCGGATATCGGGGCCGGTCAATGAAATTGGTATCAATAAAAGCATGAAATTCCGACGTGCCCTCGGAAGGGCTCGGAGGGTAGGATTATTCCGTATGTATTAGGAGCCGGATTCAGCAAATGTGATTTACATTCTAGCTGCGCTGTTTGTCAGACGGGAATAATTGAAGCATTGTCGGAAAACAAATGTAAGGAATCCTTTTTGTACAAAAACAAGTTACGAATTAAAAAACCGAACAAGTGCGAGATTGACTGGCGCAACTAGGAATTTACAGTTTATTTTAACATATGCTAATAAGACTTTGCTTCTTGCCAAATTTCATGATTCTAGGTCAAAGGAAAGTACCTTATGTTTTTTATATGTGACTTTGTGTCTTCTTTAAAAATAAAAATGATTAATCCAACTAATATTATCAATTTGAAAGTGTGGATGTTTGGATGTTAAAACGGCTGAACGGATTTGGATGAAATTTGGCATGCATGTAGCCTTTGACATGGAAAAGAACATAGGGTCCAAGACGATAGGCTACCTTTTATCCCGATTCCTTAAGTAGTTTCCGAGGGAAAATTGAAAATTGTTTACGAGCTAAGCCACGGGCAGACTGCTTTGTTTGTTATGCATGTCACCTATGCTATGGAAAAGGACATGTACTTTATATTCCTTAATGATCTCTCAAATATTTCCCGTGGGAAGATTCAAAATTGTTAACGAGCGAAGCTTTAGACCCAATTCTGAAGTCCGCGCAGACGAAGTCGCGGGCAGAAGCTAGTAAATCAATAAAGAAAAGAATTTCGTCTCGGGCGGGATTTGAATCCGCGTCTCCAAGATACCATATTGATGCCTTGACCACTTCGGCCACCGAGCACTTACAGCCCCGGCAAAAGTTCTTAGCTGAATGATCTCCTTTATTCTTTGTTAAGCCAAAATACTCGTAGTCTTTTTCGCTCGTCATAACTACGAGTACCTACGTAGTTATGACCAGCGAATAAAGAATATTTTGATACGTATCCAATTTAGACAATTTCGTCCCGGGAGAGATTTGAAGGCGTCAACACGCTATATTGGAGACGTGGGTTCAAATTTCGTCCGTGACGCAATTTTTTTCTTTATTGATTGATTCATCATTTTTTCAGTCCTACCTTATATGTTACTAACGACCAGCCCGCGGCCTTGCCAGCGTGGATAATTTAAACTTTTACCCGTGCGAAGCCGGGGCGGGTACATATAATATATACATATAATCCTTCCTCTTGAATCACTCTATCTATTGTTGAAAACTGCATTAAAATCCGTTGCATATAGTTTAAAAGATCTAAGCGAACAGACAGCGGTTTCTTTTATACTATGTAATAAAATAAAGATGAGACGCAGCAATATCGTTACGAGACCTTTACGTGAATCTACTTAGGCCGTTTGTCCACTGCCGCCGCCACTGGGACGTCAACAAGAACGGGATGATGATGGTGGCGCCGAGGTAGCGCCACATACATTTTCTAATGCCTCCTCTCCACGCTTGATTTCAGCCGGAAATAGTCGCGTTCTCGTTGACGTGCCGGTGGCGATGACTGTGAGCAACCGGCATTACAGTTGTGCGATTTAGTAAGAATGTAATTTCCAAACTCTTACAGCCGGATGCACCAAGTTTTACGTTTTACGATTTTGTAAAAAGTAAAAACTAAATACATAAAAATGGGTTGTTTTACTATGATATATATGATTCGCGCCATACATTTCATTTTTTTAAACGTAAAGGATAAAATAAAACTAAAATTGAAACTAGAGGTGAGACATTATGGTGCAATACTTACGTATTTATATTGACTTTTACTGTTACTTTTACGAAATTGTGAAACTTAAAACTTGGTGCAACCGGCTGTAACAGTGTAACTGATTCTTCGTATTCCTAGCTATTCGCAGTATTCCAGATTCGTAATCTGTATGCTTACTCTTGAACCGATTCCGACCGATTGAGATTGTGATTTTTCGTACGGTTATTTAGCAGCACTAGCGAAAAATTGGATAGGTATCTTGAAAAAAAATAGCGCTGAGTTTGATTCACTAAAAATCTGGGCAATACTGGTCCAATTTGGCGCCAATGTGGAAACTCGAGCGTACAAAAAATCACAATCTCAATGTCGATCGATCGGAATCGGTTCAGGAGTAAGCCTGCTGGATTCGTGTTGTGCTTTACTTGTATTCATCGTTATACAGTAGATTCTATATTACAATCGATATGAAATATTCGTAATAAAGTTAAGAAATCAAATGCAAATTGACACTTACGAGTACGTTACTAGAAGCTAATTTTTCAATAGTCTGATAACTTGTAACTGTAGCAACAGCAGCTGTACCGATCCGCACTGGGCCAGCGTGGTTGCCTATGGTCTAAATATCCTAACTTAAGGTAGGTTCGAGCCCCACTCGCGCTGGGCTTAAGTAGGGGTGCGCCCGTCGCGCTGGCCAGCGTCGCACGCTAGATGCTGACCAGCGCAACGGCGTGGGAGGTTGTCGCCTCCTTCTGCGAAGAGAGGTTGACCGTCTCGCCGCACCGCTCCGGGCGGCGCAGGCGGTTGGGTAGGAGGCGCGCGTTCCTGCACGCGCGCCACCAACTCCCTTAAGCAAGCTGGGGGTGAAATGGCCCGGCCGGCCGACAACCGGTCGGGAAATACTTTTCTACCCCTGGCCTGCCCGTCTGGGGGGTCGAGTTATGGCACTTGTCGACCCCCCCCCCCCCCCCGTAGAGGTAAGACCTGGCGCTTGCGTCAGGCCTACTTTCCAGGGGGCGCACTCGGGGCATGGCTAACGCCGATCTTGAGTGTATCTGTACGGAGGTAGAAGATGCTCTGGAGGGTGGTTTAGCCAGGTATGGGGTTTATACCCGAGTCCAATGGCATATTGGGGCGGCCTTGTCAGCTTACAGCCCCTTGTTGAATCGTAAAGAGATTCCCCCGCCTCAAAAAAAAAAGTCTCGAGCCCCACGGTGGAGACGTAGGTATATGAGTTGTGCTGAGCTGTGATAATGATGATGAACCGTAGAATAAATATGGCGGTTTGACATATTTTCCATATAAAGACGGCGACGTTTTTTTTAAAAAGCTGTCAAGCTATCATATTTGTTTCTCAGATATTATCAGGGGTTATTTGATCATTACAGGGGTTATTTAACCACGTGCCTAAACATAAAGCTCGAAAGGCTATGTACCTGCCTTGGTTCACTTTGGACTTAATTAAATTGTTAAAGGAAAAGGAAAAGCTCCGACTGAAGGTTCGCAAGTATGACAAACCGCGGGACAGGTTTGAGTTTAAAATAATTAGAAAGCGCTGTGATAGGCATATTGGAGTTTCTTTCCTCCGGCCCTCGACCACTCTCCTCCCGCATGGCTCCACCACCTTCCGCGGCGGCGGTAACCCCTGCTGAGAGCGCTCCTCCCATAGAGGGCGAAGAGTTTGCGGACGCCATTTCCCGTCTGAAGAGAAAGAAAACGGCGCCGGGCCCTGATGGGGTCCCAGGAAAGGTGCTGGCGATTGCCACCCAACACCTTGGTGACAGGCTTCGGTAATTGTTCGACGCGTGTCTTCGCATCGGACAATTCCCGAAGCTGTGGAAGGACGGTACCCTCTGCTTATTGAGGAAGGACGGTCGCCCTGCAGACGATCCGTCTGGATATCGTCCCATCGTGCTGCTGGATGAGATCGGGAAAGTGTTTGAGAGGATTGTGGCTTCCCGACTCATCCAGCACATCTCGGAGGTAGGGCCGAATTTTTCTGATCAACAATTCGGTTTTCGGAGGGGGCGGTCTACACTGGACGCCCTTACTGGCCTAAAGGAGCTGGTGAGTGACGCAACAGAGAAGGGTGAGAGGGTGTTGGCGGTGTCGTTAGATATTGCCAACGCCTTTAACAGCCTGCCCTTCACCACCATCCTGGAAGCGCTCCGTTATCACGGGGTGCCCCAATATCTGTTGCGTCTCATCCAGAATTATCTGGAAGAGAGGGACGTTCTGTTCATTGGTCGGGATGGTGCAACCGGCCGCCATCGTATGTCCCGCGGTGTCCCACAAGGGTCCGTCTTAGGGCCCCTCTTATGGAACGTAGGCTTCGATTGGGTACTCCGCGCCGCCCTTCCCCCTCGAGTGAAACTCTTCTGCTATGCAGATGACACACTCGTCACCACCAGGGGGAGGGAACTTGAGGAGATTCTGCGGCTGGCGTCGGTCTACACCACCCTCATTGTCTAGCGCATAGAGCTGTTGGGGCTCAAGGTAGCGCTGCGGAAGACCGCGGCGATTCTCTTTTATAGGCCTCGAAGAGGTGTTCCCGCCGGGACAGAAGTTACCGTAGCCGGAGTGAAGGTGCCATTAAGACCACACCTAAAATATCTGGGGCTGGTTATAGATGGCAGGTGGGAGTTCGACGAGCATTTCCGGCGACTCGAACCCCGCCTTCTTGGTGCTGCCGATGCGCTCGGGCGTCTTCTCCCGAACATCGGGGGCCCGAGCGCAAACGTCCGGCGCTTATATGCCGGAATCGTCAGAAGCATGGCCCTCTACAGGGCTCCTGTCTGGGCCGATGCTTTAGGCCCTCGCGCCATCGCATGCCTTCACAGGGCACAGCGAGCGATGGCGCTGAGGGCCATTCGTGGATACCGGACCGTCTCACATGCGGTGGCCTGCATTATAGCGGGCACTCCCCCTTGGGAGTTAGCGTTCCACGTGTTAGCGGCGTCTTACCGCGTCCAAGTTGACGCGAGAAGCGGCGACCGGCGCTTGGCGCCGAGAGAGCGGGCCTCCGCGTTGGAGGAGGCCACGGTAGAGGCGTTTCGCCTGTGGTTCGGGGAGCTGGTGGAGCTTATGAGCTCGCCTTCGGTGTCTGACACTCTGCTCAGAACCGTTGAGGCTATGCACCCCTCCCTGACCACATGGGCAAACAGGCGCCATGGGTCGCTCTCTTACCACCTGGTGTAGATTCTTAGTGGCCATGGTTGTTTTGGCCGCTATCTGCACCGAATTGGGAGAGAGCCGACCCGCGAGTGCCACCACTGTGGCGCTGCCGAGGACACCGCGCAGCACACCTTAGAGGTGTGCCGCGCCTTCGCTTCAGAGCGCCGGGAGTTGATCACCGTTATCGGTGAGAATCTCTCCCTCCAGAACGTGGTCTGTGCCATGTTGGAGGGGGAGAACACGTGGGATGCGGTGGGTTCCTTCTGTGTTTCTGTCATGACGCAGAAGGAGACCGCGGAAAGGGCCAGGGAGGTTGACCCCCAGGCCGCTCCGTGCCGCCGCAGGCGGATGGGACGAAGGAGGCGGCAATTCGCCAACCTTCTTCCTCCTGACGGCAACCAGCGGGGTTCTGGATTGGGAAGCCCGAACCCTGCATTGCACCGGTTGCCAGTAGTCGCTGATCCCCTGAATGCCCCGGGGGATCACCGGCCTTCCCTTTTAGGGGGGGTGAGAGGGGCTCGGTCTAGGCGAGCAGACGCCGACGAGGTCGTGGATGTGTTCACTCGAGTTCCCATGACCTTGTCAGGCAGCGACGCGTCCCTTGTCGGCGTGTCTTCTTCAGATGAGGAGGATGCGGCGATAATGGACGTGCTCGCGCCAAGGCGTATGTGAGGGGTATCGGTGGGTTTTAGTCGGTAGGCCGCTGTTCCTGGCTGGCACGCTGCCCCCAGGGGCCGCGGAGAGTCCGACATAACCCCGCGCCTTCCCAAGCCTGCGCAATGCATTTCCCACCGTTAAAAAAAAGGCATATTGGAGTTTGTTACAGAAATTACATAAATAACGTGGAATGTAACATAAAAAAAAATCCGAAAGCTTTTTGGACATTTGTCAGTAGTAAAAAAGGTGGCTCCAATAATATACCGTCAGTAATGTATAAAGACTCCAGCCATCGGGACTTCGCTTCAAATGGGTCTGATATCGCAAATTTATTTGCTTTTCATTTTTCGGGGGTCTACAACAAATCGCAATTACTTGATGATTCTCCATCACTCAATGCAATAGATTCTGCAACTTTGTGCTCTCCTCTTGATCGGATAGTTATTAATGAAAAAGCTGTGCTTAAACTCTTGAAGCAGTTGAATCCGAATAAGTCTATAGGCCCAGATGGTATTCCTCCACTTTTCATTAAGAGATGTGCGCGATTTTTGTCACTTCCACTTAAGGAAATTTTTAATAAATCCTTATCTTCAGGTGAATTTCCCTCTGTTTGGAAGGAGGCACGAGTAACACTTGTACATAAAAAGGGTGAAATTGATAACGTACGAAATTATAGACCAATCTCTATTCTTTCTGTTTTCTCCAAAATTTTTGAGGCTGTTATTTGCCCAATTATAACAAGCCACACTAGGAACCAAATAGCAGTAGAGCAACATGGATTCCAATGTAAAAGATCGGTTGTAACTAATCTTACATCTTATTTGACTGAGGTCATGGAATCAGTTGATAAAGGTGATCAGATTGATGCTGTATACACAGACTTCGCCACCGCGTTCGACATGTTAGACCATAACATCTTGATTACCAAGTTACAATATCAATATGGCATATGTGGTTCATTGTGCGAGTGGTTCAGGTCATATCTGAAAGATCGCAAACAAACGGTTGTGATAAAGGGCTATGAGTCTGGAAATTTTTGTGCTTCTTCCGGAGTTCCACAGGGCTCGCATCTTGGTCCAATATTGTTTGTGTTATTTGTAAATGATGTTGTATCTTGTGTGAGGTATAGTAAATGCTCACTTTTTGCGGATGACATGAAGATCTTCCGACCTGTCAAAACTATGACCGATGCAGATTTGTTGCAATCTGACCTATCTAGGGTTCAAGTGTTGTTGTTGTTGTTGTTGTCGTCCTATGGTACCCCGGTGGTACAGAGGGCCTTCGTGAGACGTCTCCATCCGGTCCTGTCTTGCCTCTCGCTCCGCGTCCCTCCAACTCAGCCCGGCTACTCGCAGCTCGGCGTCGACGGTGCGCTACCACGTGTGCGCCGGCCGGCCCCGTCGCCTGCTTCCACGCGGCCTCCACGTGAACGCGACTCTGGCGGTGCTGTTCTCTGGTCTCCGGAGGGTGTGCCCTATCCACTTCCACTTCCGCTGGGCAATATCCTGCTTAATCGGGATTTGGTGGCATCGATTCCATAGATCCTCGTTGCTGATAGTGTTCGGCCAGAATCTGCGCAGGATGGATCTTAGGCATTTGTTGACGAACACTTGTAACTTGCTCGTCAGAGCCTTTGTCTCCTTCCAGGTCTCGCAGCCGAAGAGCAAGACCGACTTCACTATGTTATCGAAGAGGGAAATCTTGATCCGCCGAGTTAGCACGTTCGAATCCCAGGCCGGTTTTAGCTGGGCAAAGGCGCCTTTTGCTCTTCTGATCCTCGTGTCGACGTCGTCATCGGAGCCACCGCTGTTGGTCACTGTGCTGCCGAGATATGTGAACTTTGCGACAGATTCCAGCGGTGAACCATTGAGTCTGATGGGTCGGCTTTCGCATGACTGGACTCGCATTTCGACGGTCTTCCTAGCGTTGATTCGTAGACCCTTATCTTGAGCTTCTTCTCGTAACGAGTCCAACTTCGTTTGGAGATCGGGTAGTGAAGACGAGACCAACACTATGTCGTCTGCGTAGTTGAGGTCTTCCAGGTGTGAGCCTTTGTTCCATCCAGTTTCCGTTACTAGGGTTCAAGTGTGGTGTGAAAGAAACCACATGTCTTTGAACGCTTCAAAATGTCAACATATTACATTCACAAAGAAACAAAATCCCATCAAATCGAATTACAGAATAAATAACGAGATACGAGAAATTCAAACAGTTTCTCAAATACGTGATTTAGGCGTTATAATTGATTCTCGCTTATGTTTTATTCCTCACTATGATGCTATTGTATTTAGGGCAGCTAAAACATTAGGATTTATAAAGCGGACTACAAAGGACTTTAAGCAGAATGACAGCAGAATCATACTATTTAACTCACTAGTTCGAAGTACGTTAGAGTATGGTAGCGTAATATGGAATCCGTTATATGAAGTTCACTCGACCCGTTTAGAGTCTATCCAACGTTCCTTTACTAGGCACTTGGCATGCAGGACCCCTGGGCTCAGCAGTAGGTGTGCCTACGAGGACAGACTTCGGTTGTTCTCAATGACTACGTTGGCACACCGCCGTAGAATGTTGGATCTCACTTTCTTGCACAAGGTCTTAAATGGTGAATCTGTGTGTCAGGAGGTTCTTGATCGTGTAAGCATTAGCGTGCCACGCTTGTTTTCTCGTCGCTGTTTTTCGAGATATTTCTTTAATGTCCCAAAAAGCAGAACCAATGTAGGTAGGAATGCACCTGTGTCAAGAATGGTAAATACCTACAATAGCTGGCATAAAATTTTTGATATTGACATTTTTCACGACATCTTGCGTAAATTTAAATTTAAAATATTGCAGACCCATAAATGAAAATAGCTATTAATTATAATTGTAATTATTAATCGTATTAATACATAATGTTATATAACTTGTCCTTTCTGTTTTCTTTTTGTTTATCCATTTTTATTTGTATTTTTATAACGTAAGATTAAGATTTGAAAACTATTGTAAATTAACCTTTTGTTGTAATGCTGTGTATATCTATTATAGTTATATGCACTAGGTATGTAATGTGGAATGATATATATATTTTTATGTACTGTGTATATAATGTTGATGTGCCAAAATAAATAAATAAAATAAATTACAAAATCAACCCTAAATAAATGAAAATAATGAATCAAAAAATTCTTATATAGCAATCAGCAAAAAAGTTTACCATTTAATGCACTACAAGTGAAGGAATAAAGACTCAATATTTTCTTGACAGACCGCATCCTTTAAAGTTTGTTGCGTTTAAAGTTTCAATATACGCGACGACATCGAATAGTCACTTTCTTCTACAACATTTATGATCACGTGACGTCTAAGTATAGGTAAATATGTTGCTGTTTGTACGTATTACGAGGAAACGGCGATTCTGGAATCACAGTCTAGTCAGTAACACGATGAATCCAACGCCCTATGGTGGTCTTGGTTTAAGCTTTAGACAGCATTATGCTTAGACACACCTCGGACACTCCATACAACGTTCTCAAATCAATTACCTATCACTACTACATTAGCAAATGACGTTCGCACACGCGCAAATGTGTGCGTGGAATCTAGTAGGGCTGAGTGTACGGTTATCAATCGAAATGACGCGAGAAGTGCAGTGACTGCCTTCTTTTACCCGCATAGCGCTGTCCCTGTTATCGGCCGGCGCTCGCGTCTATTCGCCCGAGCGATCGCGCGAGCCCTTGTGTATGTATCAGTGATGTCTACAACGAAGTGCCAGGTGGGATGAGGTATTTGAAATGAGTGCGGGGAGGTGAGTGGCCGTTCTGTACGTAGTACTATTATCTATTCTGTGGCTTAGGTCATGACTAACTTTAGATTTTGTGGTACCTCATCTAGAGGTTGCATTTATAACATAAGTAGATTCCATAAAATAGATTATTTATTTTATTTATTCAACTTATCACCCAAATTCAAGGAATAAGCGTTATGTGCATTGTATTGTATTAGTACCACGTAACAACAATCAATCACGTAACAACAAACATCGTCTCGCTCATTCCCGTCTTGCTCCGACAAAATGATCATTCACTTTGCAAAAGTTTATGATACAAGATGGATGTCGTGAACAAGTTTGGCTTTCAACTCAAAGGCGGGAGGAATAATGTGATCGGTTGATTTTACAAATAGGTTCTTTGCTTTTATGTTAGGAAACTGGCTGGCTTCGGCAATAACGAAAAACTTTTATTGTGTACTAGCTTTCCGTTCGCGACTTCGTCCGCGTTATTTTTGTTTTCCCGTGGAAATTTTATATTTTCCCATAGGAAAAATACTCTATGTCCTTCCCCTGGTCTCGAACTATCCCTATACCAACTTTCATCAAAATCGGTTCAGTAGTTTCGAAGCCTATTCAATACAAACAATCAAATCTTTCCTCTTTATAATATTAGTATAGATCTAGCTGCCCGGACAGACATCGTTCTGTCGAAATCTCTTATTAACTCTGTGAGTTGTATGGGAAAAAAATTGTTTTTACATTGCATGGGAAATACCCATGCAATTTTTATGTTTTTTTCTCTCCATCAGAACCTTCCTTTAGGAAAAAAAAGAAAAAAAATCCCAACCGGTCTGTCGGTTCTCAAGTTTTGAGCGTAACAACACATTTGACGATCCATTTTTATTTTTTAAATTGATGATGGTTTCGATAAGGTATAAAGTATTTTGAAAATCACAGCTTTATAAAATACAGTCGACACTGTAGTGGGTTTTCTTGCTAAATTGTAGAAATATAGGGAAATCTTAAAGTTGAAAGAAAAAAACAAACTTATTCCTTTAGTCCGATACAAAATGAAAAGCTTTATTCCTGTAGGTACAAATAATTCACTTATGCATATGTTACTGAAGTAGGCCAAATTTCTCAATGCAAAGTACTTAAAATAACTAGATGTCAAGTCTATACAAGCCAAGGGCAGGATGGTTCAGGTTTGTTTGATCAATCTCGGTAGGTAAAAATCAGGTACAAATTGGGTACAAAACTATAAAATGAGGGGCAATAAAGTACACTAACAAATAGTTATAGGTTTCTCTCTTTTTTTTAAATTAGTAGCCTTCCCCGGAGCGGTTGTTAGTAGATCGTACCTTCGATGCTAAGTTTCTGCGATCAGAGATATAATATTCCAGTTCCTTAGATTTTATCTATTATATTTGGACAATTCCACAGAATTCCTCCTTGATATCAGGTTATTTTGTTATATTTTCTAGCTGAAAAGCCAAGCAGTGGAGCCCTACGGCCTCCGGTAACTGCTCTGGAGATTCATAGCACAGTGTTAGGTTAAAAATATAATTAAATATGCCTATGATCTTAGGGTCAGTGGGTCTAACACTGAATTCTGAAGGAATCCCAGTCAATACATTTGAATTTCATGTAATAAACATAGCAAATGAATTCCAAACATAATTTTCAATGAATTGTCAAAGTTTCTTATTTGTTAGTTAATAAAAAGGACATATGGTGGGGAGAGCACATATTTTATGTATAATTATTGCTATTAGTAGAAGGAAATCAGCTTAATTTGTGAGTTATTTGCCAAAGTATGATGTGAAACTCAATATAGTGAAAATCTAGAATTTATCATGAAATGTGTAATTGTTATTACACATTTCATGTGTAATACATTCATTAATCCCACTAAGATGCCGCTTACTATCAGGTTTTTTTAATGAAATAGGGGATGAAAAAGGCGAATTTTGGAAATGTAATATGTTATAATCAATTTACCCACTAATAAAAAAAAATTATACCTATGGATTTTATTCGTAGAAATTATGATAAATACTTTATATTTCGTAAATCAATATTAAATTACTTCGGTCGATGTCTCACAGACTAACCAGGGGGCTGATTCTCACGGATTCGAAAAAATTTCGAATTCGATTTTTTTCTCGAGCGGTAGCCACAGCTCAGCCAATCAGAAGATTAGACATGTCACAGTCCGCCATTTATTTAGGGAACGTCGCTTGACTTATCTCGAGTAGTAAGATCGATTTTTCACTTTTTTATCATTCTATTAAATAATAATTTATTTTAGGTAAATGAACATGCAATGAAATTGTTTTTTTTTTGGCATAATATGTATTTTTAAGTATTTATTTAGAGAAACAAAATGCCAAGCTAAATTCTACAATAAATACATAATGTAATAGAAAATAAATTAAAAAATATACAATAGGATAATCAAAAAGGAAAAAAAAATATAAACACCATACCATAAATTAGCAATTGACCTCTCGACTACTCCCGAGCACTCGACACAATACAAGCGACTTTCCATAAAGAAATGGCGGAGCTCGACATGTCCTGTGTTCTCATTGGCTCAATTCTGATTACCACTCGAAAAAAAATGTCGAATTCGAACATTTTTACGAATTGTGCGAGAATCGGCCCCCAGTTCGGAGATCATAACATAGACGATAGACGCGTTCAAAGACTAAGGTGAAAAATGGGCGCGTTCCATTTACGCACATACTAGAATCGAGGTCCGTTCACCGAATGTTAAGCGTCGTATTGGCGACGGAACCTTCCCTAAAACCAAATTCATTTCACAACATGTGTATCATGATGTGTCAAGTCAACATACGGATCTTTCGAAATTCTTACAGTATGCAATAAGTATTTCCAGCCAAAGTTATAAGTTTGGTTTAAAAACAAAACGTAATGTAAAATTTTCCATAAACAAACTGTGAATGCTTTCCATATTCTATTCGACGAAACCATAATTATATGATCTGTAGCTTTAAGTGTATTTTATTATGATATGTCTGTAAAAATTATCAAAACAAACGGTCTAAATGTCAAATTCCGAATTTTGAGAAAATCAACCCACCTAATGGAGCACGGGATTTTGGGTGAAAAAAAAACTATGTTTGTAAATAAGGCCAGGATAAACGCCAGATTTATTTTGTTTATGCAAAAATTGAATAATGAATTGACCAAAGATAATTGCAAATGTCACTGACGTGACGTGAAACGGCGTTGACGTTGACATTGATATTGTCACATTAATTGACAAAGTTATTGTAATTATGATTTTAGTTGTGAAATTTGTGTTAAAACTACAGTGAAACCAAAGTGCTTTTGCTAAATTAGTGTTTTACGAAATTTTAAGAAAAAACGGTGTTACAACACGGAGCCTTGTATACTGGGTTAGTCAAAATGGATGTCTCAAGCGGTGAGGGTCTTACTTAACGTTCGAGTATTGGCCAATATTATGCACAGGTTTTTATTACGGAAAACTATTATATTTATTTTCACACAAACATAAAATAATATTATAAACTCTTAACAATATAAAACCCTGAAAGTGGGCGGAGCTTAGGGAGGCACTTAAGCATCATGAAATAGTTGGAGTGACAGGAGTCGATCCTTTAAAACATGCCGCATAGATTTGGACGAGATAAATTAGACCATATTGTTGACCCTGGATTGACCGTAATGTAAACAAACAACAACTAACGGCTAGGGCTGCCTCTTAAAACATCATTTACTCGCATAATACCGATTTTTATAAGTGCTAGTAGTACAAAAATTGTTTACTCTTTTGTATATTTTCTCACCCTTCGGATTGACACACCTTTTTAGACCAACCCGGTAGACGCCGAAATGATTATCTAATCATACGTATAGATTTTTACTGGTGGTGCCCAAAGTAGACTCTACCACGTCGGCGTTTCACCGAATAATGATGCTAAATTTCATAACCGACTACCAGCTCCTAGAAAATTGGTATTACTTACCTTGGATCCGTTCGGTCTCCGTATGTAGCCGGTGGACTTCCTGAGCTAGCTCGAAGGAAGTCGCGGCTCCTGAAGGGCTGCTGTCTGACCGAACCGGATGGTACACTTGCCTATTAGGCCACCAATACCCGAACTCATTAACGGACACAAAAACTTTGGTACACTATTCACCGAAACTAAAACTTGGCGGAACCTCGCACCAACAATCACTTGGTGCGCCGCGCAAGACACAAATTTTATATATTTCTCGAAACGAAAACGCGCTGCCCGGTCCTAACCTATTTCAATGTCATTCCGTATTCGACTCGACTGACATGTTACATGCCGCCGGGCGCCACAGGTTCTCACTGCACAGACTATAATGCAGTGTTGCCACTCACTCTTCCTCGAGCGTAAACATCCCCCCGCTCCGTACAGTCCCGGACTGTCCGCCAAATCAGTCTAAGGGGAGGCGAGAAAGAGTAGCGACCGCGCGCTTCAAAACAGAATCCCCAACTAGGACCTCGGCAAACCTGGGCACACCATCAGACCCTAGAGTAAGTTGGACAATGCGTCCGCGACGCCAACGTAGGGGGGGCAGGTTTGGATCCTTCACTAACACGAGGTCTCCAACCCTCGGTGGGTTTGTCTTATCTGACCACTTAACGCGCTGTTGCAAAATGTGTAAATATTCAAGGTGCCAGCGGCGCCAGAAGCTCTGGGTAAGCTGCTGGAGCAACTCAAACCGCGAAAGGCGTCCTGGATTGACATCTCTATAAGGATACTCGGGCAGGGCGTTAAGTGGTCTGCCTATCAAGAAATGGCCCGGCGTGAGGGCCTGCAAATCGTTCGCGTCGGTAGACAACGGACATAACGGACGCGAGTTGAGAACCGCCTCAACCTTATGAAACACCGTCGCGAGTTCCTCGAACGTGAGAATAGTCTCCCCAATAACGCGGCGAAGGTGAGTCTTGGCGGCCTTTACAACAGATTCAAAAATCCCTCCCCAGTGAGGGCAAGACGGCGGGGAGTATCGCCATGTTACCCCCCTACGGGAGAGTGTGGATCCGATCTCAATATTATTTTTATCTAAAAATTCACAAACTTCTCTTATATGTCTATCAGTGCCCTTGAAGTTCGTCCCACAATCGGACCGAATTAGAGAGGGCAGTCCCCGGCGGGAGACAAATCTGCCTAACGCTGCTAAGAAAGCGTCCATGATGAGTGCACTCACCACCTCCAAATGAACGGCTTTAGTGGCCAAACAAACAAACACACACAAGTAAGCCTTTTCAGTCTTAGCATTACGGAGTCGCGACGTTTTTATAGTGAACGGTCCCGCGAAATCAGTTCCAACTCCTAAGAAGGTCATCGATTCGTTCACACGATCAGCAGGCAAATCACCCATTTGGGGCTGCATCGTCTCGGGGCGTAAACGATAGCAGGGCAGACATCGAAAGATAACAGATCGGATTATTCTTCGCGCTGACAAAATCCAAAACTCCCGTTGGAGGAGCGCGGTCAATGCATTACATCCGGCATGAGCATTCTTCACATGGCGATCAATGATCAACAATCGCACTAATGGTCCGTCCTTGGGGAGCAACAGGGGATGACGTGAACTATAAGGCAAGTTAGCGTGCCTCAATCGGCCTCCTACACGCAACAATCCCTTATCATCCAGAAAGGGAGTCAAACGCACCAAGGGTCCCTTCAATTTGGACGTTCCGGTACGGAAAATCTTAAGTTCCGGTTCAAACGCTCTAGACTGGGTCATACGCACCCAATGCAAAAGGGGAGACCCGTGATACTCGTGGCAACCCTAAAATGGCAGCCACATGTGTGTCCGCTAGCAAGCGAACATTCTGATACCGGGCAGTCAACAACGCCCTTGCAATATCATAAATGTCATCGTTGACAGGTAGATGCTGGACAAGCACACCAGCCTCTCTACGTAAGGCAGAGAGCAAATAGGCCAATTTCTGGCTAGGGAACAGGTCGTCCCTCGAGTGGACCAGGCTATCAAAGAGGTTAATGAACCCCATCCAAGCAGCCAAGTTCCCATCAAAGGTTGGGATGTCCAAAGTGGGCAGTCTGCCCAGCAAGCCGGCCGGGGTAGGCTTGACCTCCCCGGGCGTGTACGACTCACCCCTCCGGACGGATAGGATTGCCTGAACCTTGTTTATAATCACATCCGCCTGTTCAAAACATTGATCATAATCCGCATTAAATTGCTCGACTGCCCGCAACTCAGCGGCACCCTCGGCTGGGTGGTCGAGCAGATATTGTTGATGAGCAACGAAAAGCTGCTCCAATTCCTTAAAGCGAGCAGGTACTCCCTCATGCCGAATTAACAAGGCCTGTTCTCGGTCTGGTCGGTCTACCAAAGCGACGGCACTAGCAAACCATCTCAGGATCTTTTGTGCACCCGCGCGGGCACCACTAAGCGGGCTGACTGGCGGAACCATTTTGCACCAAAATTAATATACACTACAATAATACACGGACAAACAGACCGACAACCGCAGACAACAAAACAGATCGGGAGGAACTTCAAAGGCAAAACAAAATATATAAACAAACCAAAACCAAGTGTAAATGCTAGAACTTAACTAGAACAACAAAGGCATTTAACAACAGAATTTTTCAAACAAATTAAATTCAAGTGTTAAGTCAATAACATAACAAATATAATATTGAAAGGCAAAACAAAACAAAATCAAATGTAAATGCTAAAACTTAACACAGCAAAATAGTGTATTACAACAACAGTAAAGTCATTTAGCAGCAAGATTTTTTAAACAAATTAAATTCAAGTATAAGTCTACAACTTAACAAACAAAATATTCAAGGGCAAAACAAAGATATGAAAAAAACAAACCAAAATCAAATATAGGTAAATGCTAGAACTTAACTACAACAACAAAAGGCATTTAACCCCAATTTTTCATATACAATGACAATTAGTTAAGGAGATCGGTCCACAAATGAGATTGTAGTCGGTTTAAAATCAGCAATCAAAAACAATTAATATGTATTGCCCGTTTGGACAACCAACAAGATTACAATATTAATTGTACAATACTAATCAAAATACTAATCAATCAATCAAATCTAACAACAACCACGCTCTGCTACCAAAAGATGGTGGTGCCCAAAGTAGACTCCACCACGTCGGCGTTTCACCGAATAATGATGCTGAATTTCATAACCGACTACCAGCTCCTAGAAAATTGGTATTACTTACCTTGCATCCGTTCGGTCTCCGTATGTAGCCGGTGGACTTCCTGAGCTAGCTCGAAGGAAGTCGCGGCTCCTGAAGGGCTGCTGTCTGACCGAACCGGATGGTACACTTGCCTATTAGGCCACCAATACCCGAACTCATTAACGGACACAAAAACTTTGGTACACTATTCACCGACACTAAAACTTGGCGGAACCTCGCACCAACAATCACTTGGTGCGCCGCGCAAGACACAAATTTTATATATTTCTCGAAACGAAAACGCGCTGCCCGGTCCTAACCTATTTCAATGTCATTCCGTATTCGACTCGACTGACATGTTACATGCGGCCGGCCGCCACAGGCTCTCACTGCACAGACTATAATGCAGTGTTGCCACTCGCTCTTCCTCGAGCGTAAACATTTACATCTATACTAATATTATCAAGCTGAAGAGTTTGTTTGTTTGTTTGCTTGCTTGAACGCGCTTATCTCAGGAACTACTGGTTCTAATTGAAAAATTATTTTTGTGTTGGATAGTCCATTTATCGAGGAAGGCTTTAGGCTATATTACATCACGATATTATTATTTTCGGACATCCACGCGAACGAAGTCGCGGGCACAGATAGTAAAAAATAAGCCCCGGACCGGGCATTCTATAGAACTAATATTATAAAGCTGAAGGTTCTGTTTTTGTTTTGTTGGTTGCACGCTCTCTGCAACTGCTGATTTAAATTGAAAAATTATATTTGTCCATTTATCGAGGAAGGGCTACCACATCATGCTACGACCGATAGGAGGTGAGTATCAATGAAAAATGTTGCAAAACGGGAAAAAAATATTCCTTTTCAGAGCTTTCCTTGCATGCGCTGCGTAAACGCTTAAAGTTACGCCAGAAAAGTATTGTTATTTTCCGACATCCACGCGAAGTCGCGGGCACAGCTAGTGATAGATGTGAATGCAGCTGTATAGAGTAGCGCCCCTGAGATGATCAGTGTGTACCAAACAACGTTTGTTTACTGCGGGCCAGGTCAAAACGCCCTCCACGCGAGTGCCCTCACGACAAGGGCCGGCAACAATCGCCCGCTTGGCTGGGCGCCACGTCTCGGTACAAAGTGACGGACCCTCCCCCGCTCCTGCTTCGCTCCGATAAACAATTATCTGTCTCTGCTAACAGGTCTTAAATTGTTTTTAAAGCGAAGTTGTTTTCGTTGGCCCTGTTTTTAGTTAGTCGTGTGAATTGTGACAAGCTGGGTATTACTGTAATTTTTGTGATGATAAATGAATAAAAATAACATGAAGTGCCTATTAAAAGTCCGAAAAGTGTGATGTATTTATTTACATTATTATATTCTGAAATTATGAAACTTAGTAATTTTCAAACGTTTGAAAATGGAATACCATCAAATCAAATTCATTTATTTATAATACTTAATCAGCCAGCTAGGCGTTCATTTATAATTTAATTTTATCCAATGACACAGTTAAGATGTCATGTCATGTCATGTCATAGGTAATCAGCGATCATCTATACGATCCGATTATTCGCTATACTCATTCAGCCAACTTTATATAAAAGTATTTTTTCATATTATTATTAATTTACTCGACATTTAAATTTAAAATCAGTGTTGACGAGTTAAATAAATAATAAAGTTCGTAGCACAGGAAAACCGTTATCTGTAGGATGACTATGGCCATCACTATTAATAAATATTCAAAAGTAAAAAAATTTTTTTTACAAAAAATAGAACCGACTTCAAAAACATTGAAAACTTAAAAATAATTTGCCTTCCTCTAAAGAGGGAGTGTATACTTAATAATAAAAGACGTGTGAAATATCCAAAATCCCGTACAATTTAATTTACAGATACAAAAGTACAGTACAATTTTCAGCTATTATCTAAAAAATCCGTTTTAGACACCAAATAATAAAGAAACAAAAATCAAATCAGCATAACTTTCTCAAGACAAATTAGGTTTTAAACAAACCTCTTTAGCTCAAGGCTTGTCCATTCAGTCAGCAATATAGCCGTCTTGCGCAAACGACTCTACCAAGCGGGCGTATTTCTTTGCATTGAGTTAAATTATTTCAAACGACTAACCCGCCCCGTAATCTGGCGTAATACGGATAGTCTCATTTTTCTGGATAGAATGGTCCGTGATTTCTCTTAAAGCAGTTTCGTACGAATCTCTGGTGTTGTGAATAAAGGAAATGTGGTACCTAACAAACATAACTATGGAACATATAGATATTTATTTATTTAGTGTTTTATGTACATAAAGTTTAAAGTGTAAAAAGGCGGACTTATTTATTATCACATAATGTCGCACTGTTTGACACGGGTCTGTCCCTGTTAGTGAGTAGGTATATATCATAAGTCCAGGGTATATATCAAAACTTCTGACACAGACGACAGTAATTGGTACAAACTACGCAGGTCAATGTTGCAGCGCCGGCCCTTCCTCTAATCGCATTCGACAAGGGAATATCACTAATTAGTACTACACGAACATGCAAATACTTAGATTCGACGAGTTTCGCCACTCCACGGGGCATCGTCAGGATGTTGTCGCCTTCGCTTCGCTGCGCTCGCGGTGACGACAAGAAGAATTGCTATAAGCATACTATATATACTTCATCATGGAGCGTCGGTGGCACTATGACACTGACTAGGCACCGGCCTTCTAATCGGGAGGTCCGGGGTTCCATCCTGCCATGTTCCAATGTGTTTTTTTGAATTTCATATGTACATTTGTCCAACGCTCCTACGGTGAAGGAAAGCATCGTGAGGCAAGCTGCATACACCTGTGAAGAAATCTAAAGATGTACGAGGGCGGGTCAAAAAGTTCGCGGAATGAGAGGCGTGGAAGGGCTTTTGGTTGATACTGGTAATGCACAGATCATATATTCCTGTGTCTACCGTTCGCACAGTGGAGATCAAGAAACTACCAACTTGTTCCAATATCTGCATGATACGGCTATTGAAGCTCAGGGTAGGTATCCGTCAGCGCAGTTGACCTTTCTCGGTGATTTCAATGCCCACCACAAGGAATGGCTATTCCCACACCAAAAAACCGATCTTGCAGGGAGGGAGGCATATAATCTCGCGATAGTACTTAATCTTACCCAACTTGTCAACTGCGCTACTAGGGTTCCTGACGTTGATTCACACACGGCCAACTGTCTCGACTTATTGCTGACTTCTGATCCAGACCGTTATACCGTGACGGTTGAAGCCCCTCTAGGTACTTCCGATCACTGTCTGGTGAAAGCTGTGTCAGTATACTCTCCACCCGATCATGGCCTTCGAGGTAAGAGACGGGTGTGGAGATACAAGCTAGCGGATTGGGACGGAATGCGCCAGTTTTATGCATCGTATCCTTGGCGTACTTGCTTTTCTTCTGGGGATTCTTCGAGCTGCGCCGATGCTATCGTGGAGATTGTTCGTCTGGGTATGGAATATTTCATTCCTTACTCTGACGTCCCAAATGGCACCGAAGCACGTCCCTGGTTCAATAATGAATGCCGCCACGCCGAAGTCCAGAACCGGGCGGCATACCAGGCTTGGGCTGAAGCCCGACGATGCAAAGCTCCAAATACCCATGACCTGAAGAAAGCCTATAATAAAGTTGCTAAAGCATGCAAGAAGCAGTTATGCCGGGCAAGGTTTGCTCATATCGGCCGCATTGGATCAAAGCTGGCCTCATACCCGACGGGCAGCAAAGCTTTCTGGTCCCTGGCCAAAGCAACCGAAGCTAACTTCTGTCGACTGAACTTACCACCGTTGTTGAGACCTGACGGCTCACTGGCCCATACGGCAGAAGAGAAAGCAAATCTTTTTGCCTCTCTTTTTGCTGAGAATTCACGTTTGGACTCTGCAGGAAAACCTCCTCCAACTCTACCTCAAGCTGACTGCTCCATGTCAGCAGTTCATATTCACCAAAAAGAGGTACTTAAGGTTCTAAGAAATCTAGACGTGAATAAAGCCAGCGGACCTGATGGCATACCGGCTATTGTGCTGCGCAACTGTGCGCCCGAGTTGGCTCCCGTATTGACCCGCCTGTACAGACTCTCACTTGCGACTGGAGTGGTTCCCAAGTCTTGGAAGCTAGCAAATGTACAACCAGTACCTAAGAAGGGTAGTAGAGCCGATCCAGTTAACTATCGACCTATCTCAATCACGTCCATGCTGTGTAAATGTATGGAGCGTGTTCTAAACAACCGTCTCCTCGCATACCTTGAAGATAATGACCTCCTCAGCGATCGTCAGTACGGTTTTCGAAAGGGCCGGTCAACGGGAGATCTTCTCGTGTATGCCACACATATATGGGGAGAAGCTATTGATGGGCACGGCGAGGCTCTCGCAGTCTCTTTAGACATATCCAAAGCTTTTGACAGGGTCTGGCATTCTAGCCTGTTAGGCAAGCTTCCATCGTATGGTCTACCCCAGAACCTCTGCAATTGAATCTCGAACTTTTTGAGCGAACGTTCCATGCAAGTAGTATTAGATGGCTGCTGCTCCGAACAACTGACTATTGATGCTGGAGTTCCTCAAGGTTCCGTACTTTCGGCAACACTCTTTCTTCTGCACGTCAACGACTTGTTGGTGCCTGGAACCTTCGGGTATGCCGATGACACCACAGTCGTTGATAGATATGTCTCCAATGCAAGGGCCAATAAAGAGGAGATCCGGACTTGTCGGGAGTCGATGATGGATCGTTTGAATTCTACACTCCGGGCGGTCTCTGAATGGGGTGACGCTAATTTGGTCCAGTTTAATACTAGCAAAACGCAGGCGTGTTTATTCTCCACTAAACGGAGTCCTTTCTATCTGACTCCGACTTTCCGTGGTGTATCCATACCGGTAACTGATCATCTCCACCTACTTGGTATGCAAGTAACTAACAATCTCAACTTTGGTAGTTACATAGAAACCGTTGCCAAAATTGCAGCTATGAAGCTCGGCATTCTCTCCAAGGTCAGGCGGTACTTCACACCGGAACAGTTGCTCCAACTATATCAAGCACAAGTTCGATCTTGTATGGAGTACTGCTGCCACTTGTGGGATGGGTCTGCCAAATATCAACTAGCGGCCCTTGATTCTATTGATAAGCGTGCTAAGACCCTCATTGGTGACACCAAATTAACGGGGGCCAAGCTACAGAGCCTCGAACATCGTCGTAAGGTGGCATGTTTATCGGTATTTTATAGGATATATCACGGGGAGTGTGCTTTGGAATTACATTAAATAATTCCGGCTTCTCCTTTCCATCTCAGGGGAACCAGACGGCGGCTGGGGTTCCACCCTTTTGTCATTGATATTCCAATTAAACGCACGAAGCGATGCGCTTCCTCATTCATATGGCGAACGGCAAGGGAGTGGAACTCTTTGCCCGCGGATTTGTTCCCTGAGCAATATAACTTGGAGTTATTCAAGATGAGAGTGAATAGGCACCTTCTGGCTAGGCGTGTCCCATCTTCGGCCTCATCATCACTTTCCATCAGGTGAGATGGAGGCCAAACGCTTATCCAGCATTCATAAAAAAAAAAAAAAAAAAAAAAAAAAGGGGGAAAGGTGTCTTTTTACTACCTGCACTAGTTGTGACACTCATTAAGAGTATAAATACTAAGTTTCAAAAAAAAATAGGTCATAATTACCTGAGCTACACATCAATCAACAAGTCAATCCGGAAGAAAATTTGCAACATGGAGAAAATTGAGTTTCGTGCAGTCATCAAGTTCCTTACCAAACAAGGAAAACCTCCCCAGACTATTTTGAAAGAGATGTCTTCTGTTTACGGGGACTCTTGCCCTGGTAAAACCATGGTTTATAAGTGGCACAACCTGTTTAAGCAAGGCAGGGATTCGATTGAAGATGATCCGAGGCAACCACGGCAGAAAACGTCGAAAAACTTGAAAAAATCATATTGGAAGATGCCCGTTTATAGAAGAAACAGCTTGCAGAAATGATTGGAGTATCAGCTACAACCATTTTGAATATCCTACACGACCATCTTGGCATGTCAAAGGTGTGTGCAAGATGGGTACCAAGAATGCTCACGCCACACCAGAAGCAGCGGCGAATTGAGTGTTGTCGCGAGTTTCTAGCGCTCTGTGGTGAACAAAAGGATGAAGTTTTGAACCGAATTGTGACTGGAGATGAAATTTGGGTTCATCATTATGAGCCTGAGTCTAAACAAGACTCCATGCAGTGGCACAAAAAGGGCACACCACCTCCGAAGAAATTCAAAGTGTCTCTGTCGGCTGGAAAACTCATGGCTATTGTTTTCTGGGATTCAGAGGGAATCCTCCTTATTGATTATAAAGAAAAGGGTGTCTCTATCACTGGAGAGTACTACGCTGCACTATTGGAACGTCTGCGAGATGCTGTGAGGAAAAAAGACGGGGAAAATTGACTAAAGGTGTGCTCCTTTTGCACATACGACAATGCACCCGTGCACAAGGCGCAAGTTGCGATGGCTGCTGTTCAAAGAGTGGGCTTCGAAATCTTGGAACATCCTCCCTATAGCCCAGATTTAGCCCCAAGTGATTATTATTTGTTCCCAAAAATGAAAAAAGAGCTTCGAGGGAAGAAATTTTCCAGCGATGAAGAAGTGAAGAGCGCAATTTCGGCCTATTTTGACGACAAAGAGAAGTCATTTTTTTCGAAGGTATTAATAAATTAATTGATAGGTGTAATAAATGTATTAGAGTTAAGGGGGAATACATTGAGAAGGAAAAATAATTTTGTGTTTTATTTGTTACTTTTTACCCTCCATTCCGCGAACTTTTTGAGCCACCTGTGAAGTCGATTAATCTGCATTGGGCCAGCGTGGTTGATTAGGCCTAACCTATAATCATGAAATTTGGCAAGAAGCAAGGTATTATATTAAATCTGAAATCCGTAAAAATGCACTGTACATAGATAGAAACTTATATACATAGATAAGTTTTTACGGAACACTCCGTTGACAAGTCCAACTTATTAGCATATTTTGAGAATCTGGTATTCTGCCAATAAAGCCATAGTGACACCTAATGACTGGATGACAAAAATCTTCAAATGATTTCCAATTTAGTTTTTGTTGGAATACAGTCTTTGTTCCATATGAGTTTCACTCACCTTTCTCTCATTAAATTTTACTAGTTACATTCGGAAATGTTTTCTGAAACCGCCAATATCTTCGTCGCACTTCATTAAGTAACTTTAATTAAATACCTATGTGACAGGTATATATAATCGAAGTGAGTAAAAAACCTTTCGCTCCCAGATCTAGTCTTCGGCTAATCCAGTTTCGCGCCCAAATTCTTTTCTTTTCATAAAAAGTTTCTTTATTAAATGTGTTTCAAGGACTAGGTTATATAACAGAATTATTAATTAATTCCACAAAGATACGTCCATTTTGAACATCAAAAATTCAAAAATGGGCATGGTTGTTCATGATGACATGATGAAAATCGACCAGCGGGTGGGGCGCGTTCTTTAAGCAAGTGGATGTAAGTAAAGTTTAGTGTCATATTTATTTATATTATTAAGTATTTTACCTACATACATTTTGTCCCCAAAATGTGTATGCCTATTTATCTATACGAATATTCAATATTCATTGATGGTAAACATAAATTGAAACAGCGAAGTATCCTAAGCAGGCGTGATGTCAAGCAAGTAGGTCAAGATTTCCATCCCACGCACCAAGGAGCTAATTTGTAATGCTCGTCGGGGGCGCCGACACCCCTCCCTCGCAATCCACAAAGATGCTCATCACGAACGGAACGGCTCTCGACGGCTGGTGACTTAAGCTACTCTTACATAGACGTATACATAAACCGCGCAGTATTCCCTCGTTATACGGGCTTAAACTTCAATCTGAAGACAAACGTTGAAAGTTTTTAAACTTAAGTTAGAGCGTCGGTGGCGCTGTGGACACTTGTCTTCCCCGGAGGTCCGGGGTTCGAGACCGCCATGTACCAATGTGTTTCTCGTTCGTACATTTGTCTGACGCTCCACGGAGAAGGGAAACATCGCATTGTGAGGCAACTTGCATACATCTGCGAAGAAATTCAAAGGTGTATATGAAGTCGACAAATCCGCACTGGACCAGCGTGGTTGACTGAGACCTAAACACCCTAACTTAGGATGGGCTCGAGCCCCTCGGTGTGGACGTATATGAGCTGTTGTGATGATGATGAAGCTGAAAAAGATATAGGCTGCCCACATCATACATGGTAACTGGCTACAGTCGCCTGTAGTACAGTAGGCTCCCATTCAAGCTATACTTACATTTACACTGCGAAAACCGCCCCTATTACGAGTGACATAGGAACGGTCCAAAGGTTAAACAGTATAGCTTGATAAGGAGCTTACTGTACATGTGGTTTCGTAAAACTTGCAAATCTACAATCCCTACAAGGACGCCAATATACGTTGCCAACTTGTGACATAAGATGTTAAGTCACAGTACCCAGTTATTTCATAATACAGAAACGCAAGCACTGCTGCTTGGCGATAGAAATAGTAAGAATGAGGTGCCCATGCAGGCGACTCTGGTTCAGAGTCTTCCTGTGGTAAATATAAGCTAGAAGTATTAACTAGAGCACTATAGAGTTAAAAGATTGAAAAAATTTTGACTCGGGCGGGATTCGATCCAGCGTCTTTAACATACCGTGCTGACGCCTGACCAGCGAACACCTTTAACCAAACTCAACTGCACTGATTTATTTTCATACTTTGTTAAGCTAAAATATAATACTTTTCTTGTTGTGATTTATTCATTTTTCAACTTAATTAGCACTTTGAAACAAAATGCAGTGTAAAAAAAATCGTTATCAGAAGATCAATGTAAAGGACCGTCTTTAGGATTCTCAGTACTTACTAAAAGCGTTGCTTGCATCACTGTGTTCGGGTTTGAAGGGCAGACACGCAGTGAAAATACTGGGGAAAGTGACTTCAAGTGTTATGTAGATCAACTGTTACTAATTCCGAGTCTAACCTGGTGTAAAGTTACGAGAACTTACCAATCAACAAACTGATTTCCCAAAAATGATTAATAATCACACTGTCTCCGCTAATCATTTACGATGAATGTAATAGGGAACGAACCCGTGAACACTATATAGGCACTTATTCCAGGCCCCGAGCTGCTACTTGGAATTTTTCATTAAAAAAATGTTTTAAACTATTATCAGATCCGGGGATCGATTTCGCGAACAGCGTCGCACTCACAATCAACGAAGCATAAAATTAGAAAACTGGCTAAAAAATTAGAAAAGTGCGATTTGGACTCGCGCACCGAGGTTTTGGTATAAACTTATCAAAGTATATGAATTCCTCACTACATTTTTACGGTTTTCAGATTTTTTCCTTTACGTGTGCTGTAACATATTGCTTCTTGTAAAAGGAAGTACGCTATATTTTGATTCCCCTGAGAAATTGCAAAATATATGACTTTAAAATATATGGCATATCTTTTGATCACGAAGACTTACAAGTATTTTTTCCTTTTTCATATTCACAAAACTTAAATAATCAGTTCTTTTCTTATTAAACAGAACAATATAATTACTTTTATATTAATTTTTAAGACTTAAAATTAGACTTTAATTAAAGGTACCTAACTCAGTTCTTTAGTATCACAATCATATTCCTAGAATCAAAAAATAGACTCTCAAAACAAACAAAAAAATATCTTTATATGATTTCGGAGAGTTCGTCTTGGAATGTTGTAACGTTCAGCTGCAGCTCGTTGCGTCAGCTGCCCTCGTTCTATTGCCGCCAAAGCGGCCCGTAAATTGTCTTCTGTCCACTGAGCTCTCTTTGGAGGCATTTTAATCAAAATCTGTAACAATGTTACACATATATTGACAGTAAAATTCACATAGTACATTGACCTAGAACACAAAAAAATCCAATCTGATACTCAAATACTAAGAGGCCAATAAGGCCCAAGTACCGTTATAATGGGCCTTATTAACCTCATGCCACGTTATTACAAAATAACCTAATAAATATAAAAAATCTTTCTCTGGCTAGGGCAAACCGTATCCATTGTATTGTACAAGACATACTTAAGATAATAAATACAGCGTTATTAGTCAATTATTGAATTAAACATAAAAATACTTACAGTTTCTTGGTATGAAAATTATAAAATTGCACAGTAGCCGGTCACTTCATCAACGCATCGCACGTGAGTAGCAAGATGGCGGCGCTAGCGACTGCGGACCAATACGGAAACATTCACACCGACATTGTGCACGTGTGGGTAAACAGTGAAGTGTCATAGAAATGTTTTTCCGCGAAATTTGAAATGTGGGCCTTATTACCCCCTGGGCCTTATTTACCTCAGGTACCTTAGTTATCGTTTCAAGGTTTACTTAACTTTTACAGGAGGTATATAAAATTAAATGAATGGGAGGTATACAGGGTGTCTCAGAAACAATGGATAAACCTTTAACTGTTGATAGGTTTCGTCGAGACCTCTCTAATCTCAAATTTTGACTTTAGTAAAAATATCTCGGTTTTCAAGACATTTGAAAGTTTATGATTTTTTTAAAAAATGCCACTTTTGGTTGGTTTTTAATGTGCCATTTTTACAAATACGGACTTTTTCGGATTCAGTTTTTTTATCTTCTAACGGAATAGTTCAGCTATCAATAACAGTGGTTAAAATTGAGCTAGCTAATCACGAAGTGCTTGGAAAAAACAATGTTCCAAAAAAAATTAAACAAGAAATTATTTTTCTTCGTGTTTGGTCAGCTAGCATGTAAAAAAAATGTATGACGCTCATCGTGCCCATTATTTTAAAAAAATGCTTAGTTATTCTAGTTTCAAAAAAGGTATGATAACCTATGCTTAATGTATCTCTTAAATTTTATTACTGCTTGAATAGCAAATGGTATGAAATTTTAAAAAGATTTTTTTCGGAATAGTTATTAATCCTTAGTTTGAATAAAGAATTTGAAATAAAACAACATGAAATTTTAATTTTTTATTAAATTTACAATAAATGTTCGAATTGGCGTCCTTGCGCTCTGATACACGCCCTACATCTTTTTATAAAAGAAAGTTTGATGCGGCGCGCGTAACCAGACGTTTTTATGTGTGCAGCGGCATTTTGTATGCGAGTACGCAACTCTGTTATTGAGGATACTGGCCTCGCGTAGACAAGGTCTTTCAGACATCCCCAATAAAAAAAATCCAAGGGATTTAGATCCGGCGATCTGGGCGGCCATAAAATAGGGCCGAGCCGGCCTATCCACCTTTGTGGGAAGTGTTGATTTAAATAATTTCTTACTACTATTGCGTAGTGAGCTGGGCACCCATCATTTTGAAGCCACATTCTCCGCCTCACTTCTAAATTGACATCTTCTAGCATGCCGGGTAAATCATTTTGTAAAAAATTAAGGTAAATTTCACTATTCAGTGTAGCTGGAAGTGTAGTTCATATGGCCCGATCACCTGTCCGTCAATAATCCCAGTCCACAAGTTAACTTTAAATTGAACTTGGGACCGATCTTCCCTCATCAAATGTGGGTTTTCAACTTGCCAGCTATGTAGATTGTGGATGTTGAAATATCCATCTCTCCGGCATGAGGATTCATCCATCCATAAAATTTTATTGAAAAATTGCGGGTCCTCCCTTATTTTATTTAACATGATTCTGCAGAATGCAATCCTGCGCGGATAGTCAGCAGGCTGTAGAGTTTGGACCCTTTGAATATGGAAAGGGTGCAAAAGGTATTTTTTCAATATGCGATGCATTTTGCTTCTATTAATGCCGGTTCGACGTGCAATTCCACGCACAGAACGTGTTGAATCTTCTTCTATTTCGTCGAGGACTACTACTTCTTCATCGTCGTTTCTTTCTGGTCTTCCTGGCCCTGCACCACCAATGCCTCTTCCTGGAAGCCTCCCTTCGCAGTACGAATTATGTACCCGAGCAAAAACTCGATAGTCCGGGTGACGTGCGTTTGGGTACCTAATACAAAAAATGACGTTATTAAATTTACTAATTCATTTAATTTTAAAATCTAATTAAACACGGCGTGTGACTATTTTTAGAAGGATAACATAATGTAAGACCCATCCTGATACGTTTAACTAAAGTTGCAATAAATGTGTGTGATTTAAAAAAAAATAAGATTGATTGAATTAAAGAGAAAATAAATAATCTTACCTCTCTGCGTACAGACGAGCAGCAGCGTTAGCATTTCCTCGACATTCGCCATAAACGAAATGCATGTTTGCATATTCGCGCGACGTGTACTGATGTCTAGGCATGTTCAGTGTTATGTATTGGTTGTCAGTTAGGTTTCACAGTACAAACAATATCCAAATCGTAAAGCTAGCCAAGTCCATATGATCACCAGTTGTCAATAGGTTTCACAGCACAAACAATATCCGAATCGCAAAGCTAGTCAAGTCCAAAATCACAGCAAATTGTCGTTTAAAATCATCGAAGCTCTATCGAATCTCTCGAATACAGAAAACACGCGTGGGTCACAACCGGAGTTCAGAAGGACACTAACAATCGTAACAAAGAACCCAATGATCAGACGCAGGTAAAAAAAGTCCTTCCAGGAAATTCGATAGCAGGTAAGGTTGCAAATGCTTATGACTCATGTGCTCTTAATGATAAGGCTCATTTTTGATTGCGCATAGTGGATGAGACATGTGGCAGGCAGGGGCCATAAAAAAAAACACGTTTCTCAACTCTGTGACTCGCAAACGAATGTTTACAAATAAGCTTTAAGTGCTTATTAGTGGAAAAAAAACCTTTTTTTTTTCAAATTTTCATTTTATTTGCTATTCAACCAGTCAGAAAGTCAAGAAAGCTAAACTTAATACTGGAAAACTAAATTAACCGAATAAAATTAATCCGAAAAATAATTAATCCGACAAACAATCTTTTTAAAATTTTCATACCATTTGCTATTCAAGCAGTAATAAAAGTTCAGAGATACATTAAGCATAAGTTTATCATACCTTTTTTGAAACTAGAATAACTAAGCATTTTTTTAAGATAATGGGCAGGATGAGCGTCATACATTTTTTTTACATGGTAGCAGACCAAACACGAAGAACAATAATTTCTTGTTTAATTTTTTTTGGAACATTGTTTTTTCCAAGCACTTCGTGATTAGCTAGCTCAATTTTAACCACTGTAATTGATAGCTGAACTATTCCGTTAGAAGCTAAAAAAACCTGAATCAGAAAAAGTCCGTATTTGTAAAAATGGCACATTAAAAACCAATCAAAAGTGGCATTTTTAAAAAAATCATAAACTATCAAATATCTTGAAAACCGAGATATTTTTACTAAAGTCAAAATTTGAGATTAGAGAGGTCTCGACGAAACCTATCAACAGTTAAAGGTTTATCCATTGTTTCTGAGACACCCTGTATAATATTTGGAAATTGTAAACAGAGATACGAGTATGTAATAAGTTATAAGTAATCAATACACTAATTTTATGACAAAGAATAAATAGTAAATCCATTATCATTACACAGACTAGTGGAACCAAAAAATATGCAAAAACAATTCATTTATTGCAATTTTAAGACTTTGATATAAAAAAAAATAAAGATTAGAATCTTTACTCTCTACGTACCTCTACTAATATCTACGTACGTTCATCAAAACATGCTCAATTTTAATATTTTCAGGTTATCGAGTACTATCATTTGTAGAGCAGAATTAGCTTTACTTGTTGACTAAGAAGTTGTAATTATTTTTTAATCAAATGACAAGCGACGAGAAATATTAGCTTGTTTTATAAACACGTACCTACTTCTGCGTCGCTTCTGCGACATCACCTTTTTATAAAATAAGTAAATTAAATAAAAGAAACTGTTCTTCTAGTTCTCCGATCATCTGTATTAATCATTTGGTTAAAGACAGATTTTGGTTTGGGCACATGTGCCCAGCGCTCTATAATTAGTTTGCTCTGTATGTACACGCTCCGTGAAAACATTGTGTATTACAAGGACAGCTTGAAATTAGTAACACTCATAACTGTTTATGGACTAGATATTTCAAAAAGGTGATTATAAGTTCTACACAGATCTTTAGGGAAAGTACCGTTATCCATATCGGGTTAATTTAATGCAAATTGACATAAATTCGTAGATAAGCAAATATTATTAGTTAATATCGTTTGGTCTAATTTGAGTTACTTTTTAAAACGACATACTTTATTTCTTTTTAAAGTAATTAATAAATAGTCTTTATGAAATGTAATGATGTATTGCCTTGACCTGAAAATAAGAAAAGATGAAAAAAATTTAGAAATGTTTGGAATCAAACTCTCCTAAATATTACTTTTTAGCGTTGTAACTACTATTTAACTGTTCTGTTTTATATTAACTGGTATAGCGAATAAAATTAACCTTCAGTAGTGGCACAAGGCTGGCCTATCAGCAAATTCTTACCAGTAATTTAAAGAACAAAAAAACCTCGTCGTATTCATAAAGTACACTCACCTCGCTATAGTCCCCAGACGCGACCAAATGCTGCCTTCCCTTTTATGAAAGGCCACAAATACTTTATGTACATGCATGTGGATTATCCCGCGATGATTTTTGGTGTCGAAAATTACAGTAGATTATTTTTATACGAGCACATAATGTCTCAGCTCAAGACAGCGGCAACGGCGACAATCACCGACTCGTGCGCACAGTTGCACGAAGACAAAATTATTACCTAGTTCGTTGTTCAGCTAGAGGGCGCGCGACTCTGAAACAGTACCTACATGCCGTAAATAGGTTCACACAAGCCTAGATTACTATCCAGATACCTAGGATAGGCTTGTATACCAAAATTAACACAACGAGTATTTATTACTCAAAGTAATAATTTTATTATCAACTAGCTGTGCCCGCGAACTACGTTTCGCAATCAAAATACTTAACACAGTGCTTAGTTTTTTCCTCCATTTTATTCCATATGATCAACTTTATTCTGCCTTTCTTGAGCATCGGCCATTTCGAAATTAGGACAATTTTCGTAGGTTCGTAATGCTCTTTTTCTTTAAATTAAATACATTACATATTACTATAAACACTAAGTATAATTATTGTTTTAGATTTTGTTTTAGAGACATTATTGATATTAATAAATTCTTCTTCAGTAGAAAGAACTACACAGTTGCAAGAATAATCTTTATCGTATTCATGTTTCGAATTAAAATAAACAATTGTTAATAAATTAGAACTGTATACGAATAAAGTTTAGATTTTATAATGGGTGTTGGTAGCACCAACAAAATATATTTTTTGGATATGACAACTTGGCCAATTTTGACTGGCTCCTTGTCAAGCTACACTGTTTGACCTTTGAACCGTTCTTATGTCGCTCGTAATACTGGCGGTTTTCGTAGAGTTAATGTATAGCATGAATGGGGGGGTTACTGTACAAATACGTTTTCCGTATTCGATATCCGATCACGGAATACAGACACGGAGTTTCGTGAACGTAGCGCAGACGTTCGTTTCTTCTCATTCGGGATTTCTACCATTCTACCTAAACGTACGTACAGAACGTGTTCCGTTCGTAATAAAAACGAACGTGTGCGGCAGTCAATGAGTATTTTGTATAGATTTGATGCATTCGGATGCCCGCATTCAGAAAACGAATGCGAAAAAACGTATTTATGCGGTTAGCCTTAAAATGTATTGAGACTTCCGTTTTTGTAACGTGTACTGTGCGATATAGTGTTGCTGGCATAGTTCGGTTAGCAAACTCGCCATGATGACTAACATCCAACACACAAACTTGGAGTTATCGTTAGTTAGTTCACGGTCGTTGCATTATCACGGTCTCGAAGGACACTAAACACAGGTAACATCTAACATCGAACATCCAATAGGCCCCGAAGCGGTTCTCAAACTTTTTTGGTGACGGAACCCTTTTGGAAAGCGAAATACTTGACGGAACCCTCAAATAAAACAATAGTTTTTAAAAGTGTATTCTTTATTAATAAGCACAATAAAAGTACGACCAGAGAGGGTGTTTTGATTTGTCTAAATTATTGCGGAACCCTTATAGGGGTATTGTGGAGCCCTAGGGTTCCGCGGAACACAATTAGAGCATGGCTGCTCTAGGTACCCTTCAGGGCCTACTTTCATTTAATACCCTTATTGCTGGGTTTGAAAAGCAACTGCTATCCGTTTTTTTTGAGCGGCGGCCATGTTGAATTTACGTCAATGTTGCTACGTTCATAGTGCTCTACTGATCAAGGCCTTTCATTTGATACCCATATTGACGGGCTTAGAAACGAACTTTTATCAGTTGTTTTTGAGCAGCGGCCATATTGAATTTTGTGCTATTTTCCTAGGTTCATAGTGCTCTACTCTTCAAGGCCTTTCATTTGATACCTATATTGCTAGGTTTGGAAACGAACTTTTATCCACCTTTTTTGAGCGGTGGCCATGTCCAATTTACGTCAATATTGCTAGGTCCATAGTGCTCTACTCTTGAAGACCTTTCATTTGATACCTATATTGCTAGATAAGAAAACGAACTTTTATCCACCTTTATTGAGCGGCGGCCATGTTGAATTTATTTATGTGTTGCTAGGTTCATAGTGCTCTACTCATCAAGGCCTTTCATTTGAGACCCATATTGCTGGGTTTGGAAACGAACTATTATCCATTTTTTGAGCGGCGGCCATGTTGAATTTATAGCAATTTTCCTAAGTTCATAATGCTCTACTCTTTTAGGCTTTTCATTTGATACCCATATTGCTAGGTTTGGAAACGAATTTTTATCCTTTTTTTTTTGACCGGCGGCCATGTTGAATTTAGGTCGATTTTGCTAGGTTCCTAATGCTCTACTCTTAAAAGCCTCTCATTTGATACCCATATTGCTAGGTTTAGAAATGAACTTTTATCTATCTTTTTTGAGCGGCGGCCATGTTGAATTTATGTCAATGTTGCTAGGTTCATAGTGCTCTACTTATTAAAGCCTTTTATTTGATACCCATATTGCTCGGTTTGAAAACGAACTTTTATCCATTTTTGAGCGGCGGCCATGTTTAATTTAGGGCAATTTTCCTTAGTTCACAATGCTCTACTCTTTTAGGCCTTTCGGTTGATACCCATATTGCTAGGTTTGGAAACGAACTATTATTCTTCTTTTTAGAGCGGCGGCTATGTTGAATTTATGTCAATGTTGCTAGGTTCATAGTGCTCTACTCATCAGGGCCTTTCATTTGATACCCATATTGCTGGGTTTGAAAACGAACTTTTATCCTTTTTTTTGAGCGGCGGCCATGTTGAATTTAGGTCGATTTTCCTAGGTACCTAATGCTCTACTCTTCAAGGCCTTTCATTTGATACCCATATTGCTAGGCTTGGAAACTAACTTTTATCAACCTTTTTTAATCGGCGGTCATGTTAAATTTATGTCAATGTTGCTAGGTTCATAGTGCTCTACTCTTCAAGGCCTTTCATTTGATACCCATATTGCTAGGTTTGGAAACTAACTTTATTCCACCTTTTTTGAGCGGCGGCCATGTTGAATTTATGTCAATGTTGCTAGGTTCATAGTGCTCTACTCATCAATGCCTTTCATTTTATACCCATATTGCTAGGTTTGGAAACTAACTTTTGTCCACCTTTTTTGAGCGGCGGCCATGTTGAATTTATGTCAATGTTGCTAGGTTCATAGTGCTCTACTCATCAATGCCTATCATTTGATACCCATATTGCTGGGTTTGGAAACGAACTTTTATCCGTTTTATTTGAGCGGTGGCCATGTTGAATATAGGGCGATTTTCCTATGTTCATAGTGCTCTACTCATCAAGGCCTTTTATTTGATATGCATATCGCTGGGTTTGGAAACGAACTTTATCGGCAGTCATGTCAAATTAAGTCAACGTGGCTAGGTTCAATGTGTTCTACTCTTTAGGTTCTTCGTTCGATATCTATGTTCCTTGGGTGGATCCAAAAAAATGTGATCCGTCATTTTAGACATTAGGATCAAGAGTCCCGTCCCGTCCCTCTACGCGTAACCCAGAACATTGCAGTCAGATATTTTTTTTAATTATCAATATTAATCTATTACTTTTAATAGTTTTAAATGGATGAAAGAGTTTGATTCCTTAGTCCTAATGTAAAAACATATAACACCTTTCAAAATACCTTGAAAAGAGTATCTTCATTTTCAACATTTCAAATATTTCAAAAATTGTACCCATTTTGTGAAAATTAGTCAAGAATTAAACCAATCTACAAATTTTATAGTCACACGATAAGTATTATCATAAAAAATGCTTTATACATTGGTTGTATGGCTTGATCTTTTTACCTTACCACCGTTTAATTTAATTTTAATTTGGTTGGCAAAATCCATTTGGGCACAGCCATTAACAGAAAATATTACTAAATTTTATTTGTACTATGTGAAACACTTCATTCCTGCCATTCAATTTTCGAAATCCAATTACTTAACATCAGGCTGTATGGCGTAGTTCCATTGCCTTTCCTTCGTGGAAGAAAATACCTTCTCTCTGTACTATGTGACAGACTTGTCAAAATAATTTCACGTGCGCCATGTTGTTTTTCTACCTAAAGCCAATTCGAAAATTTTATATGGTATTTTTTCACTAAAAATAAAAAGGGAATTTAAACAAACGAAATTATGCCTAAATGTTCTTCCGGAAAATTCTAAGCATTGTGGTGTAAGCCATATCAAATTCTGTCCAGTAGTTTCGGAGATCTTTCCGGACAAACAGACAAACAAACAAACAAACAAACAAACAAACAAACCAACAAACAAACAATTTTTTCAAAAACTATTCTATCGTGTTCTGCTAATGATTTTAAGGCGACCTGTGTATTTTTTTTCTTAATATTTCGCAATTACAGATTTTTGTACCCCTACGATTTTATTATATATAGAGATAGAGATTATATTTAACATAAAGATAATTGCGGACAGACTCTAAACTAAATACATTATTTTATAAAAAAGTTAACACATTACCAAATACACTCTCAAGAGCCTTACAACCGAAAGTTATTCCAGTCAGAATATTATTGGCTTTGCTTGTACCTACAGCATGTTTCAACTGTACATTAAGTAATACAACACCCATAAAATCAGAAATAGCGTTCATTATTTACGTTGCCGTAGCAGAATGGTTAGGAACTTGGGCAATTCGGGGGGATTAATAATTAACGCACGTATTTCACACGAGATACATTGTTGCTGTGCCCGAGGAGAAATCTTTTTTGACTTTCAACTCTGACCGCTCGTGTTAAGACCTAACTCGTGAACCGGACAGGTGAGTGCTGTCGGCTTCATGTTTTACCGGCCAAGTTGAATCAATTATTGTGGGCATTTCGAATTGGTTGCTAATGGTGTTCGATTGCTAAGACAGTGCCTTTTTGTTTTCAATTCGCGTTCCATTTAGTGATTCCGTAAATTAAGCAATATTAATTGTCTATTATACAATACATGTATGTCTATTACATAACTGGAAAACTTTAGCATTATAAATTACATCTTGTTTAACTTATATATATGTTTGTTTTTATAATCATTGTATTTTTTGTTTATAATAATTTTTTGCTAAGGTCAAATGAAAGTTGTTTATTCATTCAAAATAAAAGCTTCAAAATAATTCCTTATCATCATCGTCCCAGCCGCTGGACATCCAGTGATGGTCATAAGTCTCATGGTGATATGTGCACCATTACGCGCTGCTTGCAGTCAATAACAGCTACACAGGATTTTTTTATTTTAATCTTTACGTGTAACAATAGAATAAATATGGTGACTTGTACAATTACTACGTGGTTCACTGTGCGTCCATCCAATTCAATTATCGTAAGTAATTTTGAGACCGCCAAGTACCAATGTGATTTTCGTTTTTCGAATTTCACATGTACATTTGTCTGACGCTCTTACGGTAAAGGAAAACATCGTGAGGCAACCTGCATACATCTGCTAAGAAATTCAATGGTGTATGTAAAGTCGACCAATCCGCACTGTGCCAGCTTGGTTGACTAAGGCCTAAACAGTCTAACTTGGGTTAGGCTCGAGCCCCTTGTTCGGGGAATGACTAATCCAATCCCGAACGTGCCTCCATGGGGGTGGAAGTTACTGGAGGGTAGTTTAGCCAATAATGGGGGTTTTTATCCGAGTCCAATGGCATATCCATGGAGCGGCCTTGTCAGCTTTTCAGTCCCTTGTCGAATTGTAAAGAGATTCCCCCGTCGCAAAAAAAAGGCTGGAGCCCCTCGGTGGGGACGTATATGAGCTGTTATGATGAAGTAATTTAAAGGGCAAAAACAAAAATCACAGTTCATTGCCTCTAACACTAGAGTCTTTCGTAATGTCGCCTGACCACTGGGTTGGAGGTCTGCCGACATTGAGCTGTTGTGTGCCTTGTTCGTGATTCGGATTACTGAAAAACTCATAGCATAGCTCACTGTATGACTTCGGCGAAATGTGGCACTTTTTATTTGTTTTGATTGTACATCTTGCAATACAAGTATTATAAAAAACATAACACACATTTAAAATTAATAACAGCTAGTAAATTGGACAGAAAACATCTAAGACTAAGGTTACACTTCTATCAGTATTTCATCAGTTTGATCATCAGTCTGGTATAATTGACGCCAGACTGATCGTGTAACCCAGTGACTGACAAAATACTGATGAATTTTCGCTAGTCCAGCGGAGACTGATGAAATACTGATACTAGACTGATGGACCAAACTGACGAAATACTGATGGTGTAACCAGAGGCTAACAGCAACCTGACTCATAACGGTACAAACAAATGTAACGACAAATCCTTGCAAAAAAAACAGTATTTGACCACTTGACGGACAGGACAACAGGAATATGTTCCGAAATTCTTCCTCTACAATCTCCATAATTAATTAGGGTCACACTCCCAGCAACAAAGGAGGTAAAGTGCGCTCCTCGACTATTCGATTGGTACTTGAGTTATGCGAAGCACTCTTCTAGTCTATTCTCGTAAAGGCAGACTTGTTGATATCCCAAGTCTATATATAGCATCCTTTTGCGTTAAACTTTCACCAGGGCTTCGCGTCTGTTCATTATTCAAACTATAAACTGCACTTCACACGGCTTCCAAGGAGTTCGAGAGAAAAAGTTTTATGCAGGTACATTTACTAGGCGGGAAACGTGCGACAGCCAGCCAGCTCTTTCGAAGGGATTAAAGCTGAGCTATGTAGATTCCGAAGTACCTTTTGCCTTCTGACTTTTTCGACTGTACTGATTCTGAATTTTAAACATGAATGATTAAAAACTCGTTTTGCTCTTTTGATAGTAGGATTTACACACACTGATCTTTTTTAAAAGTAATAACATTTTTAAAACGACAACATCTGCAACTACATTGAACAGTTTATACAGAGTGAAACGGAGCACCGAAATAATATTTAAGAGTATATATACGGATTAACTGGAGATTCTGTAGGAAAACAAGCTATCCTTTTCCCCATACGAACTAAATAAACTATTTTTTGATCCTAAGTGTCGACAGCCCTACACCACCGTACTTTGTTTCCTCATTCAGTGTTAACATTTCTTTTGTGTTAATTTCATAGTCACCTGGACTATGGTTGTCACTTGTTCCTGAGATTAGCGCGTTCAACCATCAAACAAACAAACAAACTATACTCAGTATAGATTTGTAATTTGTCAGATGCGTCCTAGTGGTTACAATAACGTATATCATTATTATTATAAAACTTATGAGCTCTTATTTTCTTTTAAAGATTTATCTACACTAGAAGCATGCATTTTCCTACCAGGATTAGGTAACAATCTAAAATACCCAACAAAGTAAACTATACTAAAAAACTTAACAAAATTAATTGTTGACTAAAATCTTATAAAAAAAATATTCTAACCACACAGCTTAAAGCGCAGAAATAGAACAACAAAAATGTTATCAAAAAAAACACTTCTTATATTTTGTACACAGTTTGATAACGGACATCCTCCCATCACAATAAAACATACTCAATGCCGCTGATGGCGCCAATAAGAGCCAAGATAAGAATACATTTTATGTTGGACATTTTTGCCAAACCAAATAACTTCGCTCACATTATTTCTGCGATCCTTGTAACGTTGTGACAAAAATAGCAATATTTCTTTATTTCTCTCAAAATTGTACATTAAGAATTTGTTTCTGCGGTGACGAAGGATCAGTAGATACACATCATATACCTTTTATTGGAATACCTTAAAAGTTGATTGAAATCCCTATGGGGCTCGCTTTTATTTTGTGCAGAAGAGCTACTATCTCGACCATCGTGAACTCAATATTTGTGTGCATACAATTTAAAAGTGTCAGTAAAAAAAAATATTTTACAAAAAATAAAAACCGACTTCAAAAACACTGAAAAGTAAAAAATAGTATAAGAATAGGTACAGACAACATCACACTTCTATATTGAAGTTGGTGCCAAAAGATGATCTCCTAAAAAGTCTTAAAATTTGGCAACGACTTCAATATAGAAGCGTGATGTTGTCTGTGCCTATTATTATATTATTTTTAACTTTTCAGTGTTTTTGAAGTCGGTTTTTTTTTTTTTTTTTTTTTATCCTTTTAGTGAATGAAATCTTTTAATGAATTGAAAAACCCTAATTTTAGTTAAGGGTTCGCTCGATTTTCACGGTCTCCCATCATCAGATCCTGACTTGGGACCACCCTAGAAGTATACTCTATCTAATACAAAAATAATTTTGAAAATCGGTCCAGGATTGGCGGAGTACTCGTAATCGCGTAACATACACACAAAACACGTTGGACTCACCTAAAAATTTAAGGGTTTCCTCGATTTTTATGCAATCCCATCATCAGATCCTAATTTCGGTACCTTGGAACCACCCTTGGTGTATACTCTATCGAATACAAAAAGAATTTTGAAAATTGGTCCACAATTGGCGGCGTAATCACGTAACATACACACAAAAAATCATATGCATCGAATTGAGAACCTCTCCCTTTTTTGAAGTAGGTAAAAAATGTTAGACTTTAGATAATTCTCGAAATTTGCTTCTTGTTCCTCTTATGTTAACATGTAAAAGTGCCAGGAGATAGATATGAGTAAGATCAATAAGACAAAACAAGAAATTGCTACTTCAAGGTTGATCTTAGAAGTACAATTTTCATTTAAATGGCCATTATAGTCTGGTTAGTGAGGAATCTATCATACACGTGTCACGCTACCTTCCTTGGCATGGATGTCATCAGAACCAACTAAGGTATTTAACCGCAATTACACCACTGCGAAGAGCTGAAAAATGTGAAGCCCTGTGTTATACTATCCCGTTTAGCTACAATGATGAGGATGGCCAGGGATTCCGTCCGTACATGTTCCCTTTCACTGGTTTAGCAGAATATAAAGACAAAAACAGTTCGAAATCGAAGTAGGTATTTTTATTGCTTATCAAATTTATACAATAATCAACTAATTCGATTGTGATGTTTTAACAAGGTTTTTGATTCTCAGCATAACCACAGAAATTTTTCAGAATTCAGAAGCTTTCGCTATCAATGTCAAGTATATTACTTACTATATACTTACTTGGTTTTTATGGCTACTACAACAAAAAATCTCTTTAAGTATACTAGTGACCCACAGCAACGCCCCCTTTTGCGGGTCTCTGAGCCCTTTTAGGTGGCCTCCGCTTTGAAATCGCCTGAAGTAGACCAATTCCTCTTCATTTAAGAAGAGATCCGTGCCCAGCTGTGGGGTGGGATGTATTAGACTTGAAGTGATGAAATCCCCCTCCCCTCAAGTATAAACGTATAAACTCAACGATGTACAAAAAAGGAACTAACCCGAATCAAATCAAAGTTTTAGCGATTTATAAATCATCATAAAACTGCTCGACATTATTTAATATTCTAAATGATGTTGAGCGTGAGTTCAAATAACTACTCTGAACTTCGGGAACATTGGTAAACTTCGTCTCGGAGGGATAGCCATTTCTAACTTAGAACTAAATTATAGACTTGTAAAATTAATCGATAAATATATGTACCTAACTATATTGCTTAATGATGCCGAATAAAGCAATATATCGGTCAAACCGATAAGAAAATTTTCACATTCACATTCGAATGATAGAAGTCACTTATTACCTAATTATTTAGACCAGGGGTTTCTAACCTTTAACCCTATGCGCCTCACCCATCATTATACTAAAATACTACGCCCCCCTAGGGGCCAAAATGGGGAGTCAAAATAAGAAAATAAAACAAACGATCAAAACATTGGCGTGTTTAGTTTTATTCAAAAGTAGGTAATCAACTAAGAAAAGTAAAACATACAATCGCTGTGTCGAATTGTTCTTACTATAAGAAAACAACATATTGGCTATCTAAGTACATACATACCCAAAACTGACAAAGCGAAAAGAAATGGTTAAATAAATTATTAAAATTAGGTAATATTTTCATTTCATTTTAATGAAAAATGAACTGTTTTGAGTAGTACATGAAACCTACGAAAAAACAATTCGCTACTTCATCGATTCGTTGCGAATCAATTTGCTACCAACTTACATATCGATGTAAGTGACTTTGATCGATTCGTCATTATTGAGCGATGGCATATGTCAATCCCATACATTTTGTTCTTATCGAAGTGCGTTATCTTTTTTTAAATTATCACTTTGTCTAAGTCCCCTGTACGTATTCCAGGCGATAGTAGCACTACTGTCTTTAAGAGATAAGCTTGCCTTTGTACATGTTTGTTTAAAATCATATCTCTTTAGGGAAATTGGGAAAATACCTCTGAAGGGGTAAAAGCGATGTTTTTCTTTAATCCTAAGAGCTTTAAGCTCTAACATGTTAGCTACAATTAATGCGCGATGCCGATTATGCTTGCAGTTTAATTGGCGACATGGGATAATTGTGCATGGCAATTTAACTTAATTAGTTTCGCCGCACTGGAGGCTCCCATGAGCTTAGAGAGAAAGATATCTTCGTTGGCATTTCGAGCAATGATAAATTTTACAGCGACTTTTACAGCTTTCGTCTTATCCTTGTCTTTGTGTTTGATTTCGACTAGATAGAGTGTGTTGAACATACACTCGACATGACGTACCAGATAGCCGGCCGACCGGTTTCGTAGCAGAAGTGAGCGGTATTTTCAGAAATATATCTTTTTTTTGTACCGCTGCCGAGTTTAGCACTTACCTAAAATCCCTGGCGTGTCTGGTACGTCATGTTCACTTTATGATTTGTATACCTAATAAGCTTAAGATATCAATACTTTACTTGATTCTGTATTCTAGTGAGAACTTGATGTTTAGACAAGCCTTATTTAGGCTTATAAACATTCTAGATAGCCCTATGTAGTATAAGTAGATGTAAGAAATAAATAAAATAAATAAATAAAATAAATATTTAAATTGTTTTTTGCTTATCAGATTTATTGAGAAACATCTATTAAATATGGTTATAGACACATTAAAGCAACTTTATTTGTTTAACAGTTTATTTATGCAAAACTACAAATTATTATATTCGCTATTGACGGTAACAAAAAGGTAAGAGACCAAAACAGAAGTCCTATGTCATAGAGTATGCAATAATTACAGCTCTAATATACAGATGCATAAGAATAAAACGTGCTAACTCTACACTTATGTTTTGTATTAAGAAACACCCAGAGTCCCAGATTGTCCTTTGTCGCTGAAAGAAATATGTTCATACATTTCCTTTATTGTGTGACATATAAGAGAAATAAGTAATAAACTTAGTTCAAATTTATAAGTTACAGTATCATTACAATTTTGACTTAATACTCAAATGTAAGCCTAAACTTCAGGCATTAAATTTAGCGTTCTGTTTCTGTTTTTTTTTATCAGTTATTCTGTTTGAAAAAGACACGAGTGGATAATAAACTGAGTGTGCAGCGCAAGCTGCGAGGAAGCTAATATCATTGAAGGAAATAAATTTGCTGCGTACTCTCCAATAGACGCCCAGCTCAGGAAACCAGATATTATTGTGAAAATGCTTCGCTTCACAGCTAATGAACTGTTGTCAGTTACAAATTATTTTCTATATTTGCTTTATTTTTCTTTGAGTGAGCAAAAAATTCATAGTAATCTACAGTTTACTTTTCTTAATAATACCTACGAAACTTAAGTAGCTTTACATTTGCATTACGAAAGTCGTTGCCATTATGAGCGTCGTTAGAGCGGTCGCAAAGTCAACATGTACGGCCTTATTAATAAAAAAAATACTCCTTGGATCATCCTCGGATTAGTTTTTGTCTTCTTTCCGCACATGTCGGCTGTCATATGTCAAAATTAGACGAAACACGGAATAACTAAGCCGAGGATGATCCAAGGAGTAAAATTTTTATTAATAGGCCCGGTAAAGTCTGGCGTGTTGCTGTGTGTACTAGCCGCCAGCAGGAAGTTCGCCGATGATTACCCCTCCAGCTTCGGGCGACCACGTCCAGCTCTCGCCAAGTTAATACTGCAACTGTCTCAGAAGAATAACTAAAGTGCTTTAGTTACTGTTCTGAGGCAACTGCACTCACCGCCGACGTGACGTGACGTGACGACGTGCAAAGTCATGACGTCATCAGTAAACTTTCTGCGCGTGGCTAGTACCTATCTAAGCCAATTTTTCCTCGTCTAAAGAGAGACTTTCGCCAACATTGGTTGAGACGAAGTTATAATGGTGTTAATTTACAAACGTTTGGTAGTAAATCAATGTTGGCAAGAAACAAAAGTGAAATCAATTTGCACCAACACTCAAACGAAACAATTCACTTGTGACTTTCATTCAACCTCATCCATCTACAAGTACGAGGCTGTGCTGTGTGTGTGGCTGTGGATTGATATAATTAAAATACTTACGTGTGGATTTCCATAAGGATGACACCCCATTTAATAAAATATGTGTCATATTTGATTCTGCAATTTAAAGACAAACTACTACATATATTTTGGTAAAATTAGAAAATACATATCGTGTTTTGAAGTAGGTCTAATAACATGACACTCTTTAGCTGTCGGCTTTAAAACGATCTGAAGTGTGAAGATGTATATATTACAATGTCCTGTGCCCAAGAGAAGGAATATTCCCCAATTGGGGTGCGAAGAAGAATAACATATAATTTATGTTATAAACGAAGTTTGCCAAAGTATTTCCACTCGCATAATACCTCTGCGTTCATTGTAATTCGGAGTACGTCCACTCAAATTGTCTTCGCCGGTACTGAAGTCACATATTTTTGAAGCAGGTAAGGGTGAGGGAAAAGGCCGCATTTGAATAAATATTATGTCCATTTTGTTCAACAGCAGCGCCAGCAAATCCCGTTGGCTTGGGTCTCTCCAAATATAGAATATAATTTCATGTTCCGAGTTCAACTTTTGACTTTCACCTTCGGACTATGTTTGTTATTGTAAGATTTTTCTTAAATGTCGTATTGTACAGAGCCTGTTCGAACGATTATTGTCAACAAATTCCTAACCTAAACATAACAAAGTTAGAAAGCTATTGAAGAAATGTGATCATTTTGGTAAACTAACATATACTCGTATATTAAATCTACCTTGCTCTAGACGACATTTAAATTTGTGAAAGTAAGGATATATATTTTTTAAAATTTCGCGTTCCTTATTTTACCCAGCTACGTAGCCCATCCACGCAAAAAAATCTATTTTTAAATATAGTTTGGGCCGTTCTCAACCATGCTGACCTAGTGGCGAATGGGTGTGAAACAACATTGCCTCGTATGTTAATCGTGTGTTTCGATTCCATTAATTGTCGTTTGTAATCCAGTCATTATCATCATCACAGGTCATATACGTCCCCACCGAGGGGCACGAGCCTACCCTAACTATTTATGTTAGGACGATTAGGCCTTAGTCAAACAACGCTGGCCCAGTGCGGATTGGTTGACTTCACATACACCTTTGAATTACTTCGCAGGTGTATGCAGGTTTCCTCACGATATTTTCCTTCACCGTAGGAGCGTCAAATAAGTGTGCATATGGAATTCGTGAAACGAAAAACACATTGGTACACGGCAGGATCGATCGCGGGCCCGATTCTACTCGGGGCACAGTCCAGTACCGAGGTCACAGCGCCACCGACGCTCTTACTAGAATCCAGTACACCTTTATTAATATAATTATTTCAAAAAACTGAAATATCAACGTTTTCAAGTCGCCCACTCAACCCTGAAGCGGCTGTTTGTATATTATCTATTATTCTTTGTTTCAGACTTTCTGTGTTGTCTCCAAGCGGTTCCGCAAGAACTACATCCACCGCTTCACAGCCACCAGGTCTCTGTTCTGGTGGTCACCCTGGTCGTCTGTGCGCCGCGCGTGCGTCTACCTCTCCACCAACCAGTACTTCGATTACTTCGTCATGGCTACAATCCTGCTCAACTGTGTCTTCCTCGCCATGTCGGAGACTGTCGAAGAGGCTGAGTGAGTAAATCATTATATTTACGTTGTATATGTAACTGTTATGTTTTAAGAGGTTAGAATGACGATTACGTTAACGACGGTTATATTGTCTCGTCAGAAACTCGTGCGTGGCGTCGCCATTTCATGGAAACAAAGTTCGGACAACATTTCTCAAGTTGAATATCTCAATCTGAGTGTGTCTCAAATCTATTTACGAGTATGTGCTAGGGAAATATATACAGCTTTTACCACCACCACAGCTCATACAGTTCCCATCGAGGGGCTCGAGCCTACCCTAAGTTAGGATGCTTAGGCCTCGGTCAACCACGCTGGCCCAGTGCGGATTGGTCGACTTCACGTAGCATTCGATTTAACATAAATCAAATACTTTACTGGTATGTTTGCACTGGCAATCTCCTCTAACTTGATTAGTTCATAATAATAAGAAACATTTTTTAAATTCTGATTCCTGAAACTATGATATTAAAAATGAGACGACAAAAAAATATAATCAATAATGCCAATCGATACTAAAATAACGAAAACATTACATAAATATACAAGATTGGTGTTGGATACTATTAAAATTACCAAGTAATTTAAATAATTTACTGTTAAATAATGATATATTTTTAGAGCTTTATTAAACCAAATATACGGAAGCTAAAATAAATAAATGTGAATGACTACTAAATTACATTTAGGAATTAATGTACAACGTTTAAAAGTTAAGATTTTCTCAAGTTACATTCAAATTCTCAATTTATTTGTCATATTTTTCACATATTAATAAATATCGTTTTCATTATTAAAAAGGGGAGTTATTTTAGCGAAAAAGAGATAGTCGGGTTTATTACCACCCTAACTTCAAAGATATATCAAGCAAACTCAGATCAATCAATTGCTCTGATGGCTCCTTAAGGGGCAAAAACCTATACCGTGGGGACAGGTTCAACTCAACAAGATGATGGATCTGTAGTTAATCGCACCTCGAATTGAAGAAAAGTGACTACTTTTCAGCAACCGTCTAACGGCATACTATTTTCAAGTACATGACTAAAATTCATATGATTCACATTATAAAAATGAAATGAATGAAGATATTTATTTATATTGAAATCCACCAATTGAATTAGGAAATTGGACACTTTGAAAACCATTTGGTAAAATTGTCGTAGCAAAACATAGTTTTATATCTTTATGTTCGTAACAAGTTGTACAGTAATACCGATACAATAGCGAATTCAGCCTTAGTAAATTATTTTATTTATACAGGATTACTTTTTTATCTCCCCGGAAAAATGTAAGGAACGCTTTAAGACATATCTATTATTCTAAAAAAATGAAGTAAAAAAATAAAATAAGAAAATGATAATAAATACTGTACTACACTAGAGCAGTATTTTTAGATACTTCAGAAAATTAATATAAATTAAATAGGTGAGTTATTTTTTATAAATATTTTAATCATTCTACTACCGTATCCTGAAGCGTCCCTTAAGTTTTTCGGGGTTATAAAAATGTTATTCCGTATAAGTACACACAGCAGCAACACGTCAGATTTTACATGTTGACCTTGAGAGCACTCTTATGTCGCTCGTAATAGTGACGGCTTTCGTAATACAAATGTAAAGCTCGACGTGTTGCTGACTGTACATCAAACGTTTTGTATATAGGTACAACATGCAAACTTTTAAAATCGATTTATAATTTATCAACATCTATACGCAATTGAAAGTAAATAGCAAAAATGCTACGCAATAAAGAAACAATACGCTGTCGACAAATTCTCCCGTCAAAATTGCTCAGTAACCGAGGTGATAATTATAGGTCCAGGCAAAATAATTTCGGGTATTACAGGACTAACAGGCAGTGAAAGTTCCGGGTTAATTTCAAACCCTGGGCCAGTTATAGCAGGCTCATTTTCAGATTCAGGGATCATTGGCACTGGCTATCACTTAAAAATCCAGGAGCTACGATCACTGATTCGGGAACTATTGGTTGATCATGGTCTACTAACAACACTGGCAGGACTTCTGTGTGTACAGAAGTATCGCGTGCTATGTTTACGTTCACAATTCAAATCTGAACAAGAAAAACATAGTTGATAGATATTGGAGTGTTAAGGTTTTCTTCGGGTACAACCGGTGGGCTTCAAACAACAGAAACAGATTCATCTTTCAAATTCAAACAAACAGATTCAAAAATAACTGGAGTGGAATGAGTTTATACGGTGTGATACGGGCGGTTCATAGGGGTGTAGGAAAAGGTTGACAATTACCAGTGTATACTGGCTGACACTACCTGTTCCGAAAACGATTTGCACTACATCTCCTCCAACTAGTGGCAGTAGTTGCAGGGTCAGTGCTGGGCTCTGAATGACTGTTGCTATCTGCTGCAGTTTTTCCAAGTCATTTTCGAACATGTTGAAAGGAAACAGCTGATGATGCAATTATAGTCATAAGCGCAAGAAAGGATTTTGTTTTGATATCCGCAATTTAATTAACAATACTATGTTATTATGCTATTAGTGTTTTATTTATTGCTAGCGGTGTATAAAAATATTGATATCGCTATCGAAAAAATGGGAGCTGGTGTTAGAAGCGGGAAAATTTGGAGTTATAAGTATTTTTTGATGCCAAATCTATCAATCAATTTGTTTCGGTCTGGGCGTATGTGCATGTGATATTCTATGTTTGTAACTGCACCCACGACACAGGAGAAAAATCCTAATGTTGGGTGACGTTTTTTTTAAAAAGTAAAAAAAACAGTCATTTAAAAAAATTGACATGCAATATTCTGGGGATACCCTTATCACCTTAATACCTTTATCACCTAGGGGTAAAAAATAGTCTCCGACCTATTCATAGACCTACCAAATATAAGCAAAAAAAAATCATAATAATCGCTTAAGCCGTTTCGGAGAAGTTCGATAACGAACACTGTGACACGAGATTTTTATATTCAAACTTAAACTTAAACTAAAACTCAAACTCAAAATCTTTATTCAACATAGACCTTTACAGGTACTTATTGACGTCAACAAATTACAAAACTCTATTTAATCAATAAATTAATTTTAAAAATGCAACAAGTCAAGATAAGCTATGTATTATTTAAACCTTGTATGTACATACATCTCAACCATAATTAAGATGTATGCAAAAACAAGTAAAATGAAGAAAAAAAAGGTGACTCTACACCTGTTCGGAAATTGGGAGAGCTTTCTCGAGAAGAACAGGCAAGAAATTCGGAAGGTCTATTTTTTTTGTCTCCTCTTTTAAATTGCCAACATTACAATAATATATTATTTCACAAACATAACTTTGGTTTTTATTATTAAAATATATATAGAAATGCCTGTCGGAGTGATTGGAACAGTTACTCAAATACATTCATCCAACAATCACAAAGTGTACTTAGTGAACGTCAAATTGATACATTTTTTGTCAATATCAAGCAGTTTTATCTGTCATATAGTCAGACACTTTATAATATGCTTTTTTCATAAGTACTTTCATGACTGCAGTCTTAAATTTATTTAAGCTAAGTTCTTTAATGTTGGTTGGGAGTTTGTTGTAGAAACGTACACAAAAGCCTCTAAAAGAGTTATTAATTTTTTTAAGTCTAGTATTAGGTAATGCTAACATATTCTTTTGTCAAGTATTTACTGAATGAATATCACTGTTTTTACAAAACAAATGTATATTTTTATGGACATATAATATATTCTCGTAAATATATTGCGACGCAACAGTCATAATACCAATTTCTTTAAAATTTTCTCTCAAAGAGTCTCTCATTTTAAGATTATAAATTGCTCGAATAGCCCTCTTCTGCAGCACAAAAACATTACACATTACACTATGAAAATAAGCTAAGTATACAAGTCTTGCTGTATCAACATCGGTCAGCTGACGTATTTTCCATACAGCGTAGGCTGCAGAACTAAGTCTCTTCGACAATTTATTATTTATTTTAGATAGAACTTATTTTAGATGTTTACCAGAACTCGGAAACGGGTTAATTTTTTAACCGGTTTCGGTTATTAACCCCAACCCGAAATGGATTGCGTATAAGGTTTCGATTATTGGTTATTAACCGGTTAAATTGGGAAAAATGTTTTTCACAAATTAGGATTCAGTTAAGCGATATTAAGCGGTTAATTTAAGTTTCGAGGACATTAGTGCGCATCAGTATTAAATATTTTGTGGGACAGGCAGAGCCAGAGCCTGTCCCACAGAGTTGCGCCTTCGCGCTAAGTACAGCTATTCGCTCTAACCCTGTTCAATACCTTAGAGCGTGACGTGTGGCTGAAACCACCGGCCTGTGCAAGATACCTATTTAGACTGTCAGTCGAACCGAACCGAACCGAACAACCATCAAATTTGATTGTTAAAAAAGGCTCTGACTGTTTATTACTCTCAAACTCGTATTTCTGTAAATCACCTATTTCTGCCGCAAAGCAGCAGTGCTTGCATTGCTGTGTTCCGGTTTAAAGGGCAAGATATGGCAGTGAAATTACTGGGTACTGTACTTTACTTTTGATGTCACAAGTTGGCAACGTACACCGTGGTTCTTGTGGGGGTTACTGTTTTGCTGCGAACCCTTACCATAACACAACACTTACCATCAGGTGGGCAGTTTGCTTGTTTGCCAACTTAGTAGCAATAATATAAAAAAAACCACCGGCCGGTGCAAGATACCTATTTAGGCTGTCAGAGCAAGTAACAACCGAACTACCATCGAATTTGATCGTTAAAAAAGGCTCAAACAGTTTATTAGTCTCATGGCCATTTTCACCAACCTCTTCTTAGCTTAGGTGACTCTTAGGTGGCATGCTGTCACATTATTTTCATTAAAGACAAAAAGTGACAGCATACGTCTTAGGGGCTTCCTAAGCTAAGTTATGGTTGGTGAAATCGGCCATCAAACTCTTAGATGGTTGGACGATTTTGGGGCCGTTATCTATTACGTCATCTGCTAGAAGGAGAGAGAAATTTTTAAAAATCATGTGAAACAGGAATATAATATATATTATTTGCTGCATTGCATTTAACACCTCAAAGCATGTTAAATAACAACCGAACGCGTTTCAGCACTCCTTTTAAACTATTTTATTTAGTCATCATCGTTGCCATTTTTTCTTTACCGAACGTGTCATCGGAGTGAGACCCTTTTTTGAACGGATAATAATGGTTAGAGTAAAAACGAGAACTGCTTAATAATCACATTTATTTAGGTATATGTGTACAAAAATGTTATTTAGTTATTATTTAATAGCCGATAACGTCAGGGATGTTCACTGCACCGGGGGCTACGACGACTGGTTGAGGCTTAGGGAGTTCAGGGGCGGGAGCCACAACGACTGGCACTGGAGCGGGGGGAAGGACAATGGGCTGAGGCACAACTACTTCAAAGCCAGGGGAGATAACTATTGGCGCGGGGACCGGGAGCTCAGGGTTGGGTACAACAACAGGCTCAGGAACAATTGTTTCAAAACCGGGGGCGATGACCACAGGCTCAGGGACGGGCACCTCAGGATTGGGCACAACAACAGGCGCGGGAACAACTGTTTCAAATCCTGGAGCGATGACTACGGGCTCAGGGACAGGCACCTCGGGGTTGGGCACAACAACAGGCTCAGGAACAATTGTTTCAAAGCCAGGAGCGATGACCACGGGCTCAGGAACAGGCACCTCAGGGTTGGGCACAACGACAGGTTCAGGAACGACTGTTTCGAAGCCAGGGGCGATGACTACGGGCTCAGGGACGGGCAATTCAGGAGTGACCACAATGACGGGTTCAACCACCTCAGGTTTGTCTACAACAATGACGGGAGTAGGCACAACTTCGGGTTGGTCTACAATGATGACGGGGGTAGGCACAACTTCGGGTTGGTCTACAACAACGACAGGAGTAGGGGCAACAGGCTCGGTGACGACGGCGGGGGATGGGGCAGCAGCGCTGGATTGCTGGATGTTCAGGATGATCTGGACGAGAGGGGCGCTGTTGGAGGGCTGGGCGGTTTCCTCAGACACGACGGTGGGGACTGGAGCGATGGGTCCAGGTGCAGGCTCGTCGACGACGATGACGGGCGTAGGTATAACCGGAGGTTGAACGACTATGGGCGCGGGTACAGTCGGAGGCTGCACGACGACGGGCGTAGGGACGACCGGAGGCTGGACGATGATGGGCGATGGCACGATCGGTTCAAGCACTTGTCCTGGGCCGAGGACTACTTGTGCGACGTCAGGGCCGACCATACCGATCAGCATCTGTTCGAGCGCGGCAGCGGTGGCGGGGTGGGTGCTGGGGCTCTGGATGGCGGCGACTATCTCCTGCAGCTCCGCCATTGTGTTGATCCTGTGCACCGCAGCCGATGAAGCCACGGCCACGATAGCGGCGAACGCGAGGAGGAATTTCATTTTGCCGCTGTAACAAATGAATACAAATTACACAACAGCCCCAAAAAGAATATTTAAATACTGTCGCGCCTGTTTTAACAAAAATAAACATAAACGGTCTTATTACAAATCCTGGCTTAAACCAGGTCTAAAGTTAGTCTTGGTTTAAATGTAGTGCGCTTTCACTTGTGTCAATGTACATAGATAGTGACAGCGTCAACTTAGTCCTGGTTTAAACCAGGACTAACTTTAGTCCATGTTTTGTAATAAGACGGAAAGTGTTATTAAAATCTTATATGAGACCGACATTACACAAAAAGTATTTCAATAATTTGTGACCATCAAACTCAGCAAATTTTATAATGGGACCAACTATTTCATACAAAGGTTCAAGACCGACCAAAATATATGGAGTAGCTACTTTTTTTTACGAATTTACAGTTGTTGCCATTACTAAGCGTCGTTTCATTTGATGGTTTCAACAGCTTTTTGGAACACTTTACATCATCGATTCTATCACTTTCGTCAGATCGGAATATTTGCACTTAGTAGAGTCTTAGGTATACGTTTCGTTAATATTATTTAGTTCTAAATAAGGTAAAAAAATCTTCAACTTACTTTTTTGGTTGTGTCTAAAGAAACACTATAATTACAAGGAGTCGCGAATGGTTTTTATATCGAAAGTTATCAGTTAAAATTATCACAAAAAATATTATGATAAAATTTACGACGAATTAATTCTCTTTTACTGCCCAATAGTGATTGTCTGAAATCGTTTATTGTTCCCATAAAATATTATCGCAATTTTGTCCCTTCACAATTAAAAAAATTACCGCCAAAATTGACGTCACACTATACCTAACTCATGTTAACTTACTTTAATGGGTCGATCTCTTTGAAGTAATCTTTCTTTGAAGTAATACACATCAAAAATATTTTATCGATATTATAAATTATCGATGCCTTACAATAAAAAAAATAAATGGTACCTGGTATTTGGATAAATATTATTTGACTATTGTTCCGAATTAAGCTTAAGAGTATGAAATAGTGACCTAACAATTTTATCATTAACTTCATTCATGTGAATGTTCCCGGTAGTGTTAGTAGTTACAAACTATTTTTTACCAATTTCTGTATGTTATTTGATATCTCACAATGTCCAGATTGTCTCGATTTTCTTTGCATTGTCAATAGGCAGGTAGTACTAATAAATTTTGAAAATTAAATAGTTAATTGCATTTATTTGTTTACTATATTCATTTTAAAAATTATGAAACAATTATGATATGATTCGCGATATAATTGTTTCCATGTTAGATACAGAGAAAACTGTGTTAGAGAGAGAGAGAGAGAGATAAAAAGTCGTTCTCACTAGGATTTGTAAAATGTATTTGATGTGTTAACTTTTGGATCAAACTTAAGATATTAGTTGAAAACATTCTCAAACATATATGTAGATTTCGAGGAACTTATAGGTATACTCTCTGTGTCCGCGAACTACGTTTCGCCATAATAAAAAATAGTTTACGACCTCAGACCTACCGAATATACACAAAAAATTCATCAAGTTCGGTCATGCCGTTTCGGAGGAGTTTGGTTACAAACACTGTGACACGAGAATTTTATATATTAGGCGCATAACACATTGCACCGGACACCGCTGCGGTGTACGGAGGGACGAAAACCGCATGCGGCTGCGGCAACACGGAACCGTGCCACCGTACGGTTTGCTCCGTATCACCGTCCGGAGCTGCGGGGAACGACGACGCCCCGCATCACCGCATTATCTATGTTAAGATCTATTAAGCGTATGCACGTCCTTTCTACGCAAAAATCCGTACGATACTGCGGCACAGTGTGGCATACCCCGCGGATCGCACCGCATCACAGTCCGGGAGTGCGGTGCCTTCGCGCGCGCCGCACAACCGCACGGTGATGCGGTGCGAGTGTGTTATACCCTGCGGTTTTTGTATACAAATTAAGATTCTCCAGTCAAAATTAAAAACCGCAGCACCACACACCGGAGCGGTGTCCGGTGCAATGTGTTATGCGCCTTAGATATATGTTTATGCATCGTTACAAGGTTAAATGTCAAAAAAGTTTAAATACAGTGTCATTATTGTATTTCGTGTTGGTTTGCGTTGCATAAATCTATCGTTTGTGTAAATATATACCTCGTCCCACAACTACCCAATTTTCTTACTTCATCTAGATTTGTCCGAAGAGATCTGTTTGAGAGATAAGCTCGCTCTCGTAATATTATTTGTTTTAAATTATCTCTTCGTGTGAATTGTGTACAATAAGAAACTAGGGAAAATCTTTTAACAATTCATTCAAATAACGTATTGAATGGTCGTAATCTTTTCATTCCCAACAGTGAGACTCTTCTTTCTTGTTGGTAAAGTCTTGTATTGTGTCAGCGCGTCGTACACTCGACTTAGAATGAACTTGTATCCAACTAATGCATATCAGTAATAATTGTAAACGCAACTATCTTACATAAATGTTTGATGTCTTGAAATTGTACGCCTGACCTCCAACATTACCAATCCATACTAATATTATAAATGGGAAAGTGTGTATGTGTGTTTGTTTGTCCGTCTTTCACGGCAAAACGGAGCAACGGATTGAAGTGATTTTTTAAGTGGGAATAGTTGAACGGATGGAGAGTGACATAGGCTACTTTTTGTCTCTTTCTAACCCCCCACTTCCCTAAAATGGGGGGTGGAAGTTTGTATGCAGCATTCCGCAATTTACAAAGGTAGAAAGCTAAAAATTGGTATGCGAACTATTTGTGACTAACAAAAAAATCGTGCATCTTTTTTTTTTTCAAAGCTGCCCCCAACCCCTTAAAAGAGGGGGTGAAATTTTATATGGGACTTTTTGCAGTTTTCAAGGTAGGAAGCTAAAAATCGGTACACAGACTCTTTGTTACCAACGAAAAATACCTGCCTTATTTTTTATTTTAAATCTTCGTTGCTACCCCGAATTTAACGCGAGCGAAGCCGCGGGCAAAAGCTAGTACTATCATAATTGAAAGGTGTCGCACAGGGCTCCATTCTCAGACCTCTTGTTATTGAACCCATCCCAATTTAACAATCCAATGATTCCAAGTTACGGTTTTATTATTGTTTCCTCACAACATTATTGTGTTGTTAACGGAGCTAATGGCAAATAAAATTAACGTTCCGTGTGCAGAGAACACGGGCAACACATTCATCGTGAAAATACAAAAGTCATTCGAATTTTATCATCGCTCGCTCCACTGATTACCCTTCGAAACGCGCGGCTGGTTGATGTGCGAAAAATGTTTAAAGGGACGTAAACGATAATTGTACATGTCAGGTGCGTTTTGGAAGTATTATTCAGTTGTGTAGAGAACTTCTGATTTCCTTTCAAATTGACGAAGCGCTGTGAGACCTCAACTAAGTTAAAATACACACAAGGACTACCTTAAGAATGACGACAAAATTTTGATCTTACGTCCATCATGTAGGTTATCAAAAAATATTAGACGCTCTTTTTTACCTAATCAAAAACGTGCGATGATACCACAGAATAGATAATGTATTACGTACAGAACTTCCACTCCTTTGATCTTGAAAAAAGCCGACATTTTAAATAGTTTGAGAATCCAAGCTAAATCACACCTTAACGTCACGTGTTAGAGTATGCTATTAGTACTTCTGATGCTTTACGCCGCTACAAAAAAAATCAATAAAGAAAAAAAATTCGCCTCGGGTTAGGATCGAGCCCGTGTCTCCAACATACCGTGTTGACGCCTTGACTACTTCGGCAACCGAGCTCTTACTAGCTTCGACGTTAAATTTTTCATCACCTGTCATCAACCTCATTTTTTCACATAAATCGTGATCAAATTAATTGTCCAGAGCTTATAAACAATAACCAATTCAAAAACCTGTTATTTGGCTTTACTATAATTAGTAATTAAACATCTAATGCGATAGTGTAACAAGCTGTTGGCTTTTGTGAATAAATAAATAAAGAGTACCTTTATCTCACCTTTACCTTACCTTGTACTTGTACCTTTTTGAATTTCAAAGTTACAATGTTACCAATTCAAATAACAGAAAACTCTGCCCGAAGCTGTGAAAGATTAATGCGATAAATCTTGATGACAAGAAAATTAATAAATGAAGTGATTCCCTTCAACATTACCACTGGAGGTAAAACTTTTCTATGAAATCTAAATTTGGAAAAGCACGATTCACTCCGACATTTCCAGTCACCTTGGTGGGGAACAAAATGTCTGGAGCGATTAACACGAGTTTACAGTGTTGACTAATTTAAGGTGTATATTTCTGAAAGACAACATATTTTCTAACCTAATTAAAAAAAAATGTGTATAAGTATTCTTCAAAAACAAGCGTGTTACAGTAATAATTAACGCTCATAATAAATGTGTCAAATTTTAAATTATTTAGAATGCACATCGCATTAGCCAAGTTGCTATATTTTCGCAATATTTTTTGAAAACAGCATTATTTTAAAATAAAAATTCGTGTGAATCGCATTATTATGAATAAATATAGATATTACTATATGATCGTCGTATTAACAATGATTTTCTATACTATGAACCGTAATTTATTATTCTTCACTAATTTCTCTCTACATATACGAGTAAGAGCTACATACTGAAAAGACGACGCCCTCGCCATGCCAAGTAAACCTGTCAATTGCGACTATATTTTTTCATGTCCCATCTCACAGTTTATTAGCCGTGTCCATATTTCCACATCCCCGGCTCGCTACATTGTTTTGTGTTGATAAGCTGTCGCCCGTAGCGATTACGAGTGTTAGGCCTGAAGTATATGTTCTGTTCCTGAAGTATAATGGGTTGTGCTCCTATTCAGCTCAACAGGTTGTTGGTTCGCTTTCAATAATCTAATTCAATCGATCTCAGGGACCAATTAGTACTGTATCGTTCAATATTTTGATTTTGTATTATCCTAAGTTTTAAAATGCTGCTATGGTTTCATGTAAGCCACAGATAATGTGATAGATAACCGGTTGAACTAACATTTTGGCTTTGGCACGAAATCCCCTTTTCTCTATTCTTCTTATGTTATGCTGTTAAATGTGAATACAAATCCAAAGAAATTGTCTAAAGGAGTAAAATGGTACAAAAACTGCTGCAATTAAAAGTGACATAATGGTGGAGCTATCCAACGCATTTGATAGAGAAGCAATTTATATTCATGGATATATTTATCAAAAAGGATCAACGACATACTTTGATTAACAGTGTAGTCGGTGTCGACTACAGATTTATTAAGATAGTCCATGGCGTCGACATCTCAAGGTTTTTTTAAATTTAATACCATATTCTAGTGACAGCTTTCGTTGGTCACTCTAGGAGCGGCGATCTAAGCCAGCCAAGCTACTATGCACAAGACTTAAGACTTTAAGATTATATATAGTATTTTTGCCGGAATAGCTTACCGCACTGTTAGCCACGATAAAAAGCGTCGATGGCGTAGTGCGTAAGGCCGTCGCCTTCCAATCGGGAGGTAGCGGTTCAAACCCCGCTACGTACTAATGTGTTTTCAAATTTCGAATTCATATGTACGTTTATTCGACGCTTTTACGGTGAAGGAAAACATCGTGAGGAAACCTGCACACACCTGTGAAGAAAGAATTTCTCTACAGGTTGTGTGTGAAGTCGACCAACCCGCACTTGGCCAGCGTGGTTGACTAAGGCCTAATCACCCTAGTTTAGGGTAGGCTCGAGCCCCTCGGTGGGGACGTATATGAGCTGTTGATGATGATGATGATGACTGTTAGCCACGGGACAGCCTGTGTTTTAGCACAGGCACGCTTCCGTGGGATGTCGTTGCACGCGTCTCCCCTGGCGAGGACGCAGACATCTGGGGGTCCAATTAACACTTTGAATGCCCTGACGTTGACGGAGTTTTCCCTAGCTGGCTAAACTATTTTCTAACATAAATAGGTAAAAATATTGATGATGAGTATTCGGTATGAATATTGGTTATTCAGACGGCTAGGAACCTCCCATCACTTCATGGACCAAATTTTAAGAGAACAAAATTAGTGTTTTTAAAGTTAAACTCTTCTTCGTCATTAATTAACATATAAAGTTTTCGAAAGTTAAATTCTTCCCTGTCATTAATCAATATTATAAAGTTTTCGTCATGTAAACGTTCGATGTGCACGAGACGAATAAAATATATTGATTCACTACCCGACGCCATGTGGCGGGCCCTAGGCGTTATTTTAGATGTACGCGGGCTCGTGCAGCAGGCACTCAACATGTAAATTGAATCGAAACTTAATCGTTGCGATCGACCAATCGGGGCGCATAATATTCACTTTCAACTGTTCGATGACGCGATAATGTGGCGTTCTGATTGGTTAAAGACAACGGCTTAGCTTCGATTCAGCGTCGGCTCATTAGCGGAATTGGCCTCCAGGGCTCGGGGGGAACGACTCGTCACAGAAGCAGTGTGACGAGTTCGCCTCCAGGTGAAGATAAAGGCTCTGTGGCGATGGAAGGAAGCACGCTGGCATGCCAGCCTCTGATACCGCATTGTGCAGGTAGCGATCGAAGCACCCATGATGCCCCATCAATATCTGCATAATGCAGGGGGGGAGAGAGAGACTATATCATTTATAATCGACGGCAGCACGACTACTACCTAACTACTAATAAATATCAGAGATTTAAATCGTAATCTCTGATAAATATCTGAAAATTGTTATGTTAATGAATTCCACGCAAACATCAACACGGATAGAAAGTTAAATCAAAAGAAGAAGAATTCAATCGTATTTTCAGAGTTTTCAAAATGCCCGAGTTTCCCAAATAAATTCAAATGAAATTTCGGAATGTAAATCCATAAACAGAGACACAAACAGTTATTTTCATCTTATCTTTTTAACATTAACTTGATTACATCTAAGAAAGTGATACCCAATAAATATTTAAATTACAGGACCGATAATCCGTTTAGCCTACAAATGGGGCGGGGAAAGATTTTTAATGAAAATCACCGCTTACTTCGGCACGGAAACACCTCCCCGGGGCTTTGTGTCTCGTTTAGTTTATACATAGTACCGGAGGCTACTCTCTAAACTCGTTAATTCAGTTTCGAATTCGTGATTCGCCATACATTAACGAGTGTGAAAGCTTTTGTATACTTACTCATACTACTAGAGAAACTGTTGAAAATTAAAATTGCGTCGCAGCGCAAACGGGCGATGGATTAAATATAAAGTGAAACAGGAGGATATCTAAGGATTACTTACTATTTACTTAACAATAGCAATATTAGAATAGCGATTGGCTAATTTTGGATTTTACTATACTATATAAGTATTAATGGGCTGCCTATAGGGTTGATTTTTTCAACTGTCAGTTATCTTTTATTTATTTTATCTTGTTTGACATCTTTTATATAGAACATTTGTCTAGCCGTCATATTTATTTTAGAGTTAAATGTGATGTGACGAGTGCAAAATTGCCCCAAAAACAAGTAATAGTTACTCTAATACCAAAATATATTGAGTCTTGTAAACTTAATGTTTTATTGGTAATATTAGAAAGTGTCATACAACAGCGCTTTGCCTAACACTCGGTAGCACATTAACTGCTCTTCCCACTCGCTTACAATTCGCGTGTACTCAGTACGATTCGTATTTAGGTAATTCTTCAGCGCACTGCAAATACATTGAAATTTTTGGCTACGAACAGTTTCCGTGTCCCGTGTCACAGAATATTGCATGTCGCACGTCACTGAAGAGCGTCCTCTCGCAGCATTGTACAGCAAACTACTTTTTGAAACTCCGATTACGAGCTTAGAGGGTAGTCTCCACGTTGCGCTAGTTATTTTAATAAAATGCCGCCGTGAAACATGCCCGTGACACCTAAGATTAACGATCTCCCGCTCATTATGCACTGCGTTGGACAATATTCAAATTAATTCGACAACTCAAAATGTATACCCTGATTTACATGTTATTTACGTTGCCCGCGCATAACCAAATACCATCAGTGTTATGTTTGACGGACTTGAAGGTTGCCTGGTATGCTTTATGCATTGTGTCCTGCGTTTATTTTATGTACAATAAAATGTCTATTCAATATTTCAAATGACAGGAAATTTTATGTGGCCAATGATCCGAGAGCCTAAACCAAGTGAATTTCTATTATCGTCTCAGCCCACCACTGCTGCAGGCATAGTACGGGCTGCCAAGACTGGACTCGAGTCACGCACTATCTCACAATTTCAGTGACATAATCTCTATGTCTTAAAGAGTAGCACGGTGGCGCGTATTTAGTGTGACTGACGTGATAAAAATTTCTTGACGCTCGTCAAGGAATACGTATGACTGAGTTTTATCACAAATTTCTTGCTCTCCGACTGCTGTTACATCTTTCAAAGTATTAAAGCCCTTGCTACAACCACAGCAGTCGGAGTACAGGTACGCCAAGAAATTTGTCACACTAAATACGCGCCACTTCTTCTCTCACTTCTCACAGTCTTGGCAGCCCGTGCTACGCCTGCTGGTGGTAAAAGAAGGAGAATTTGATTCATCTCCTACTATGGTGGCTCACTACCTTGCTATTGCGACTCTATTAAAGTACGTAATCGTGTAATGATATATAGGACTAACCATAGATCATATATCTGTCAATAGTGTCAGTCCTATGCATTTAGGATTTCCATAATGTCACAGATAATCTTCGAATATATAAAAATCTCCTGCCACAGTGTTTGTTTTGTTATCGAAGTCCTCCGAAACGCCTTAACCGATCTATGAATTTTTTTGTGTATATTTGGTAGGTCTGAGAATCGGTCGTAGGCTATTTTTATACCCCTATGCGATAAGGGTGGCCCTCCAGAAATTTTTGAGTGTTGAGCATTGTTGAAGCGAAACTTAGTTCGCGAGCAAAGCTAAGCATACTATAGAAACCGTTATAGAAAGCCATGCTATTATTGACTAGTTGGGCGGGAATAGAAACCTTAATAGAAAGCCATATTGTCTATTTGGGCGGAAACCCACGAAAACGATGTCACCTAAAGAGACAAAGGTATAATTATAACAGGATTTGCACATAGTCTTATTGATATCATATAGTACAAAACATACATACTCGTGTATGTTTAGTTGTTTGTTTGAGTGTTAACAACTATTTGTTGTTTACTCGCTGCTAATTACCAACTGGAATATTCCGGCTTTGTTCTGGTTCTGTGGAGTGTCTATTGATAAGATTTCTCGTGTACGGACCATCCTATACATCGAATTGGCGCCATCTCGCTATTTTATAGCTATTACTTGAGCACATCGTATTGAAACTGAAACATTGAATACGTTTGGTTATTCAAACGGTTATATTGTTGACACTGTATTGTCTAGATCTTTCGTATATCTTCGAAACGAAACATAGTTAAACACAATTATATTTTATTAAATATATGTCAAATGTTAAACACCTTAACCGAAAATTGAGTTCTGGATACGTCATCGATAGCATATATACACATGCACAATATACATGTAATATGAGACCCGTTGTGATTTATTACAACGCCTACTAAACGCGCAAGATGACATTTTGTAATCCTTTTCAGCACGCGAATGTTTATGACGTATCTGCAACTTTTTAAAAATATGTATAATTATGTCATCCGTTAAACAGCTATTACGCGTAAAAGTTAGCCACACGCTAACTTTTCCGCAGTCGTTCCTCAGAAAAAATGTATGGAGATGGCATTAGCTGCGGAAAAATAGCGTTAGGTTGTCGTAAGCTAATGTCATTTCCATGCATTTTTTCTGCGGAACGACTGCGGAAAAGTTAGCGTGTGGAGTTTGTCTAGGGCCTCTGGTCTTCCTTGGGGCTCATTCTTCAAGTCGAAGTTTCCATTCCGTATCCTCTCCAAACACAGCATTAAAGCTATTTCTGCTGTGTTAATTCCATGTCAGAACTCGTATTCAAAAATTACTCTTATTTTAAATGTATCAATCTTTATTTTACAAGACGAACAAAAACAAACGAAAGTCAACCCATTTTAGGTTGCACATGCAACATTAAAATGTTCTATTTATAGTATGAAAAATTCACTCTGAAATATTATACCATGCACGTCTACTTTTAATTCAAAGTGGTCAGCACGTTAAAACGCCAATATCATATAAAACCTCCATTAATTATAATTAAAATACTTACAAAGTTTTGATAAAGTAGTTTTTAGAATTAAATTTAAGCTACTCGTATCTTACACTGCTTATTTGGCTTTATCTTGTCTACTACACGTACATTCGTAAGTAAAATTACATAAATTAGCAATGTTGTAATATCAAATTTCAACATTGCTAATTTATGTAATTTACTTACTAATACTACTTTGTTTTTAATAAAGTAAAGCTTCTCAACAATTTCCTAAGCCATTAAACCAGCGTGATTCCGAAATAACTTTCCACTCAGAAACCATTGTCAATCAAACTTTACCATACAAGACACGAATAAGTTTTTGTTTGTATTTAATCCCAAAACACCGTCTCAACGGGATGAAATAATTTTCGTAATTGCGATTCCTCTAAATCAGTACCTAACTTCCATTTTGAGCAATTTTCTTTGAAGTCGGTAATATCATCAAGAGAACGTTCAACTCATATGTCCATGTTTTACGGTTGGTATAAATTCCAGACGTACGAGTAAACTGTTTGTGTGCGTAATGTTTAAGATTTATTTATAGTCCTTAATCGAAGACATCTCCAGGTACAAGAGCAATTCTACAAATCACTTCATCAAGATCTCCTTTTGCTAGATTAGCTCGGCCCTCACTAAGTCGAACTACTAAATCCTTAAGAGGAATGCGAAGAAAATAGCCGGCGTCTCCTAATATATTACGAAATGTATCATGAAAATAAATGATTTTGTACCATTAGCCGAAGGGCTGTGCACATTTGTCGATCGTGTTTCTGCCTTGGACATGCGATACTGTCATTAACATTGGAAGTTCGACCGATTCTCTAGATAAAAGTACACTTTTCTGTTTTTTTATTAATTAACATAATGATAATCTGTGCTTGAACGTTTAACGTTGGCGGCCGGTAAATTTCCTTAGAAGACTGCGCAAAATGTAAGTTTCAAGTATTTAATAAGCACTTAAATAACCTTCCCACTCAAATTTTTATCAAACAAGACTTTTGTTTGATAAAACTACTTTTGATTTCATAATTCAGGTTTTTTTATGCTCGATCTACAGCTAACAGCTTATCGCGTTAAATGGTATGCGACATTGTTAGTAATGTAAGACATTAATAAGCCATAGTTTTAAGGTGTTATTTCTAACGCGTATTAGGACGCTGTGTTTACACTAACATTAACTCAGAAAGAGCCTTTTTTATCGAGGTGGAATGCTTTTGCGACCCGTACCTGTCGATGGCTAGTCGACAGTCGTGTGTGGGATTCATCCGGCTGTTTACAGAGCATACCCACTAAACCATGTAGATAGTCGAAGTGATCCGGAGACTGGTAAAGCCTGGACCACCCCAGCAGGCGTAGCATGGAGCGTGGACAAAACAGGACATGAGACAAAAAACAGTCATGTTTCTTCTCGCTCTCTCATATAACAACGAAGCGCAACGGGACGAGAATTGGTCACTTTCTCTTCTGTAGTTAGCGCGCCGTGCTGGGCCTGCAGGACAGCCACGCTTCTATAGTCACGGGCATCAGGAGCCACCGTAGCGTAGGTCACACCAGCCCGAGCATTAAAAAATCAACGAGATGGCGTTATTTAGTATACTACACCTTATCTGCATCTAAACGCCGTAACGCGTTAATAAATGCAATAATTTTGACGTCACACATATTGTAACCAACAAGTTAGCACTGTCATTGGTATATGGCGTTATTGGTGGCATTAGACGTTAATAACCTTCGTAGCAAACTACTGTTTAGAGCATTATTTTTAACGTGTTCAGTAAAGCGTAATATGATGCAGACGTTAACACTATCATTAACGCAAATTATTCTGTAGTATTAAAAATATAAAAAATAAGAAAGTATTCATTCAGTAGCTTTTTCGACTTATGTATGAAGTGTCCGGAATCTCCTTTAAGGATAAAGCATGCGTTAAGAGATCCCGTTAAGAGAGCATGCGATAATAAGAAAAGAAAATGCGTCTTGTTTTCATAGGATGTGTGAACCCAACGCCTTAACTTGAACAGATAATTCTAAAACTATAACATAATTTTTTATCCCAAATTAACAATGTATTTTAATTTAGGACTTCAGATACGAGATACAATTTGTCTAGAAAATGTATAAAGACTCCTTAAACTCAATGGCATAAAAAGATGGCATTTTTTGATTCAATGCAATATTTGTGGTGTCATTTCATTGTGCAAACACTAACCAAACACGAATAGCTTTATATTTTTTGTATGACCATGCCTAATCTGAAAACGATTTCACAGAAAAGCGTTGTCATGTTACCACAATGATAGATTGATTACTCAATAAATGTAAAAGGGTTCTAACCTACTTTGAGACGTGTAGGAGCTGGATAACAACTAATAACTGGATTTATTTACTTATTCTTATTTCGATACAAATCATCTAAGTGAATTAGCAACTATATTAAATAAAATTCAGAATAAAACAAAATTCTATTTGCAGCTAGAACGAAACTTCAACTTTAATTGATTTCTCTTTACTTTGGTTTAATACCAAAATAAACTTTACTCGCTTTGAATAATAGCTTCGTATATCCAATTTAGAAAGGACATTACTCTGCGTCCATACATTGTTGGCCCCAATACCAACAGCAGTAAAAAAATCCTTTTCGTATAATTAGACATTATTAAATACTGTACGTCCAAGCTTCGAAATCGAATTATATATCAAAATGAATCAGATTTTGAGGTTAGTTGAAGTAACACTTTATTTTATTAGAGCAATACACATAGTCCATACCTATACAATTATTAAAATAATAATTATTGCAATCAACAAAAGAACGTTATATAGCCACCTAAAGAACAAGAAATCTCGAAATTATAAAGCAAGTCAAAAAAAAACGACAGCGCGTAAGAAGTCAATTGACGCATGTTTTAATTTAATTTACGTTTTAAATTGTAAAAAAGGTTATGAAAAACATAATTTATACAAATAAATAAATGTCCATACCGACATAAAATCGACTCAATTCTATTCAGTCGGAAAAAGGTAACAAACAATAACCATTAGTATATTTTAGTTTATTTGGTTTTGTTTCTGAAGGTAAGTACTTTTATATATTTTTGATTTGTCCGTCGAATAAATACGTATATTTGTTAGGAGTGTTATAGAATATGCATAATAATTATGACGTAAATCAAATCTTTGTTTGTCATGGGGCGATTTTCGACATTGGCCTTTGACAGATTTTTAAAAAATTGATTGGGAATTAAAAAACAATTTTAAGTAAACATTTTTAAAACAAGCATTTATTTTAATGTTCTAAAGGGCTGTGTCGTTTTATTGCGGCGTTCCAGCATCAGACCCTGGTTAACATATAGGATCAAAGTACTCGTCAATACGAATCAAATGAGCCCAAACTCGATGGGGTTATGTCGTTTTATTGCGGAGTTCCTATGGCTACCGTCTAGCTCCAGCATTAGATCAGCTCCATATTATCATAATATTGCATTGTCACGCGATATACATATGCATGCAATATTTTAACTCAATCGGAAACCGGAAAGTGGGTCAAATTTAACTTGCAACATTACAGACATCGAGACAGGTGAAGTGAATAATAAAATAAAAAAAGCTTGTGGAAAAGTTATAAAATATGTATTTATTTTTTAATTGCCCTATAAAATGAGAACTTTCAACTTTAATGATGAACAGCTTTAATGATGATATTATACAAGTTTATTTTTTAGTTATGACAAAAATTTTGTGTGCTTGTTCAGACAAGCAAACTGAACAACTTTCACTATGGGACCAACTTCAAAATCGCAAAAAAAAACCAGCTGTTCCATAACTTAAAAATAGCGGTGTATAAAACTACAACTTTAAGTAAGACTAACCGAAAATAAAAAAAATAAACATGTGAAATCTTCATCGAAAAATAATCGTGCCCGATTCAGTCTCTACTTAACCCTATGTAACTAAGGCAGCTGTGAAACTAACTGTACATTTTCTTGTGAAAATTTGATTAGTTGCGGACACTAAATTAACGAAGGCAGCCAACGGGGGTTCAGTGCAACAGACAGTTGTACTGAGTGGTTTCTCTAGTTGCATTAATGCAATTTGGCGTGTCTGCTAACTTACAAGAACATTTTAGTTTAATAGTGGTGGGACAGTAATTAATTATTTACAGTGCTAACGCTTTATCGTTCAACAATTAAAGTGAAATAAATGGTTAAATGAATTCGTATCTTACATGGACTTTGAGAATATGAATCTTGTTGAAGTATTTTTTAAATGTATTTAGTTTTAAAACGAGAAAATGTGTATTTAATGTGTATTTATTTATCATTTACAATTCTGCTCGCGGCTTCGCCCGCGTTATTATTGTTTTCCGGTGGGAATTTTATATTTTCCGTAAATAATTTTGTAGCCTATTATATGGGAGACTAATATTTATATTTAGGAGCTCGAATAATAAATTTCATAGAAATTGGAGCAGATTTGAAATATTTTCCATTTAACCTTCAACCGCTATTTTGCACCCTAAGGGGGTGAATATGGGGGGGGGGGAATAAACCACATAATGAAACACGTGTTCAATGAAATGTTATAAGAGCATGAACCTTAAGTTTTAGCAACCCCTATTTCATCCCTTTAGGGTTAATTTTTTTTAAATCCCTTCGTGTGCGTCCGCATTTTAGATTATAACAATTATCCAAAATATCACGTTTCTATCATTAGCGGTTACTGCTATGCGTACGTCTATAGATGGGAACTTCTCGTTTTATATATACTCGTACATAACAATAATGTGTACGAAGAATTAATCAAGGACCGGAAAACCCCTTTATTTGATTAACCCGATTGTTAGGGAAACCCTATCAAAAGGTTACCGAACGATAGGGTTACCCCATTGATAGGGTTAGTCTTTCCTTGCGGAAACTTTTTTGAATAAGCTTACCCTTTAATTTTAAGTGCTTACCAACTAATAAGGTTACCCTATTGTCTCCTATCTTGTTTCCGCACATTTTCGCGATTTTTACTAACACTGATTGATTCGACCGACGCCGACGGTGAGGGCGGCGGACGGCAGTGTTTTCTTATTTATTAGATTGACGCTGATATCTGTTTTCAAGTTTTATGTTAAATTATTATAAACATGGAATCTATAATACAGCTATAAATCTTGTCGCGAGACTGTAGATAAAGAATAATACAATACTTACCTATTTAAGTTGATCTTGATATTGGTAACTCTAAGAAAAATATTTGTTTTATTAAAAAAATATTGCGGCAAGCTTTTATATTTTAATAAAAAAATGTATCATGTAATAAATTAATGTTTTTCCTCTTTTTAGGGCATTAAAATAACGAATAGACAGCTCTTGTTGCGTATTGAATGTTTGTGAATAGCAACATTTGCCATTACATAGTTATTCATCAAGCAAATCAAAAACTAATGCTTGAACTAATTTGAAAAAATTAAGGTCTATTATCGTTTTTTTTTTCAAACTTCTGCGTTCAGCCGATTTCGAGATCTGGGAAATCCTATGTTACCGCAGCAAATTCCTAATAACTTAAGAAGACTTATTCGTCAACTGGTCGCAAAACTCGGGAGCGCTCGCCAGTTGGCACCTTCCGATTTTACCTAATTTTTTGGTCGTCAACTCGCTCGATGGTGGAATCTGACATATTTATGTACAGTCAGCTACAAAAATGTTTAAGTAAATTTAAAGTAGGTACCTTTTTTAATGTTTAAGATACTTTATACGATGTAAGTTTAAAATAAAACAAAACATAGTTTTGAGATAAATATATAAATCAACATGACAAAAAACTGCTTATTTCCTTAATAATTATCAACAATATCACAATGACTCAAGAATTTGGCTTATTACCTATTATATTAACTGTCTAAAACTAAGCAATGTGAGTGAATTTCACTATGAATACTTTTTAAGAAACTTAATTTACTACCCCTTCCTATACACGGTGTTTCATAATAACCAATAAATATTTTATCGTTATCTAAAACTAATTAATTAATTATGTTTACCCGTAATGTCATACAACCCTAAATTTTCATGTAAATCATAGACATGATGATGATATTATGATATACATGAAAATTTTGGGTTGAATAACATTACGGGATAAACTATTTATTAATTAGTTTTAGATAACGATAAAATATTTATTGGTTATTATGAAACACCGTGTATATTTGAAATTGCAAAAATTGTTAAACAAAATAGAAGTATCTTTAAAAGTACTAAAGAATTATTTCCAAATAAATATACAAGATATATAAATAGACTTGACCCTGGTGTTCGACCAAATTCTACAAAATTCATAATTAACTGTTGTTGAATGTGTATCTCTATATACAGTGTGTCCCCGGATAAGGTGCACAAACGAAAATGGGTGAAACTAGACCACAATTTATCGATAAAAAAAGAGAAGAAAAATTTTAAAATTAAATTGTATTTAATGTTGATTTTTTTATTCTCTTTTTAAGACCTTTTGTGTTTGTAAAATTGTAACATTGTAACCACTGCGTGGATTTTATTCAAATAAAAACAATAATGATGTCAAAAGATTAACTATAGGCGCGTTCCATTTGAGCGCAGATTCGCAGCATTTTCAACATTTTTAGCATCATCGCGTTTCATTAGCTTTTGACGCTAGCAGGGCTAGCATCGTATATTGACGTAATGCGTTCCATTTAAACAATATCTTGATTTTTAGGTTAGGTTTCCTTTGTGAAACATAGCGCGGTTAAAAACTTTAACATTTCTTATAAGAAACGCAAAACGTGGTTAGCATTTCATGTTAGCGTGACAAAATGGTGACGCTTAAATGGAAAACGGGGACTGTATGGTAAATAAAAAAAAAAGTACATAAAAGCAGTCAATAGGGAGAAAAACATTTTTTTTTCACTAATTTTGAACATAAAAGTGTTAATTTTTTTTATTGCATAAAGTTGGCAAACAAGCAAACTGCCCACCTGATGGTAAGTGGTAACAGTCACCTATAATACATGTGGCTCTTGTGAGATTCGCAGCAAAACTGCAACCTCCACAAGAACCACAGTGTACGTTGCCAACTTGTGACACAAGATGTAAAGTCACAGTACCCAATAATTTCACTGCCATATCTTACCCTTCAAACCGGAACACAGCAATGCAAGCACTGCTGTTTGCGGCAGAAATAGGTAAGACGGAGGTACCTAAGCAGACGACCCTGGTACAGAGTCTCCCTTCAGTAAATTTAGAGTAAATGTTTATTTTTACCAAATAATGCAGTTAATAAAAAATGTTTTTTTAGATTTTTTGTAATAAATACTTATTGTGATTTGTTTTTCTTGTTTTAATCAATTTTACAATGAAAAAGCTTAGCTTAAGTTTAAAAAATGCTTAAATGTGTTTAGCTAAATTCCAATTTAAGGAAAGATACCTCAGCGGTTGACAAAAATGCAGCGGCGCGGGCGCCAGGGGACGGCGCGTTAGCAGGCCCCTCAATTAAAGACTCGTAGCTAAACATGTATTAGAGACAGAATGTTGTTTTTTTTGTTGGAAAGGTTATAAGATCTGGATTAATAAGAGGTATTAAAAAGAATTTGTTATAGGGGGCATTATTTGGTAAAAATAAACATTTACTCAAAATTTAACACTTTTATGTTCAAAATTAGTTAAAAAAAATGTTTTTCTCCCTATTGACTGCTTTTATGGACTTTTTTTTATTTACCATACCGTGTTAATCTTTTGGCATCATTATTGTTTTTATTTGAACAAAATCCACGCAGTGGTTACAATGTTACAATTTTACAAACACAAAAGGTCTTAAAAAGAGAATAAAAAAATAAAAATAAATATTAAATACAATTTTTTTTCAAAAAAAAAAATTTTTATCGATCAATTGTAGTCTAGTTTCACCCATTTTCGTTTGTGCACCTTATCCGGAGACACTGTATAATACCAGAAAAAAATTAACATTTAACAGATTTAAAGTTGAGTTATATTAATGGTTGCTATGTATTTTTTTTTTGTTAAAGAATTTTTAAGTAATAATTAGTTTTAGTATTAGTTTTTAAACTTTTATTGTAACACATATTCACATGTTATCGTAGTATAAGTAGTATAACTACCATTGTTGAACCTTTTTAAAGCTGACCATCTGCAACTATACCTACCATTTTCTATTGTGAATGAATAAATGATTTTGATTTATTTTGATTTTGAACAATTGCATTTAGCCAGGTAGCACCCGCCATTGATATCGCTGACACGAGTGCAATTTCTTCTCGATATTTTATGTGAAAATTTTAGTTTTTGTTAAGTTTTAAAGTTAAGTATACGTTTCACATTAGAAGACGTAAGTATAATACTTATTTTAACTAAGTAAAATCATCAATTTACTCCTACAATACATTAATATCACTTCCACATTCAAATATTTTTCACTGTTTCGCCTTTAATTTTGGACGTCATTTTTTCCTTACACTTCTATGGACGGGGTCACTGAGGCCCCTATTCTTCGTTACGCACACATTTTTTTAGATATTAGGCTAAAATGTATGTCTTAATCGTAATAAATAGGTTCAAATCAAACTAAACCAATACAAATTAAATAAAATGTTAATAAATTTTACTTAGTATAACGAAATAAAGAACTTATGTGATAATAATTATAGGAATAAGTCTCATCTAACAAAAAAAACTACTTTTTCCTCAATTATGAATTCTAATAAGTAAATTAAACATAAAAGAAAGCTCGTAGGTAAAAAAATAGAAAAATGACACCTATTTAACAAAAGCAATCGTAATACAATTGCTTTATCGATATTTTCTGACGCACTGCTGGCTGCACAGCTGATTATATTGAACATTTTTAAAGAAAAATTAATTAAAAGTAGAAGGAAATAAAAATATGTTTGGCCCTATATTTGTAGACAAGGGGCCTTAGAGACCCTACGTCCATAGTTAAATATTAACTGTTTTATTTCCATATTTTCTCTACAGGCGGCAGTATTAAAGGCTTAATTTTTATTATAAAAACCAAAGCACGCTTAAGCATGCTAATCTGGGCAGAGCAACGTTTTGGTCCGAAAATGAAAACCAAATACGATTGTACATATCTTAAAATTCAATTCCAACCCAGAAAACAAAACACAAAGACTCAGTTACCAACCTTCCAAACCCAGGTAAAGCTGCGGGCAATAGTTAGTTTTTATAGTTTTTGGTTTCAATCTTTTTTTATTTGACTGTACTTTACATGAGCGCGCGAGTTGACGACAAATAAAATAAAATAAAATCGGAAGGTGCCAACTGGCGCGCGCTCGCGAGTTTCGCACTCGCCAGTTGACGAATAAGTCCTTAAGAATGACAACACGCACTAATTCAAATTCAAAAATCTTTATTCAACCTAGGCCTTTACAGGCACTTATTGACGTCAAAACAAAGCAAAACATTCCAATTTAAAGAAAACATATTTAACCTTGTATGTGCATACATCCTGAATATACTCTGCAAATACAAGTAGCAATGAAAAAAAAAGTTGAATCTACACCTGTTCGGCAATTGGGAGAGCCTTCTCGAGAAGAACAGGCAAGAAACTCGAAAGGTCAAATTTTTTTATCTCCTCTTTTAAATCGCCATTTACAATTTTGGTTTCGTTACATAGTCATTGAAAGTTAAAAAAATACAATCGGTATGCTTACATACACTTAAAATGTCAAAAAATAAGTTATAGACTTATACACTAACCATAATACAAAAAATTAGGTATGTTGTTACCAAATATATGATAACTCGCCACGCGAAGCGTGGTGGGTTTCAAAAGCAAAAAGTAGTATATCTCAAATATCAAAGGTGCCGCCATTGCGGAATGACTCAACCCGGCGCGTACGGAGTGTTCAAAAAATTGCGGAGAGTGACATATACTGTCTACAAGAGAACAAAAAATACGTATGGAAAGGTAATTTAATATAGAAGGAACTTATAACAGTTAATTAGATAAGGATTAATAATTAAATGAATGAAGCGCGAAAATGTTCGGAAGGTCGCGGAAGACCCGATTTTTAAAAAAAAAATTTTGCACAAAAACTATTTTATAAAACTTTAAATAACCATATATATTATTATAGCCCTATTCTTGAAGATTATTTTGATATATAATAGTTTTGGGTAATATTTTTAATGAAAAAAGAAAAAAATAATAAAATCGATTAATTACGTAATTATATACGCGAGATGCGCACGCGCGACCTCAAATTTAAAAAAAATGCAAAAAATAAATTATTGTGTCTAAAATTAAATAAAAAATACGTATGGAAAGCTAATTTAATAAGGAATGAACTTATAATAGTTAATTAGATAAGGATTCATAATTGAATGAATAATGACGAGAATAGTAACTAAAGTGCTTAAAATTTCAAAAATACTCACTTTTTGAAAAAAACACTATAAACTATCATAAACCATACATAATAATGTAGCCCAATTCTTCTAGTTTAGTTTGATATAGAACACTCTACGAAAATACTAATACAGACTAAGTAAGTACGCAATAAATCTCATCGGTCATGGAGTAAGAAACGTATGGATACGGCCAAGTAAGTTAAACCGCAGACTATGACAAATTTATTTCAATCTAAGACTAAAAATAAATTGGACATGACCTGTCAACTTATGAAAGAGACTATTGGCAAAGGAATAAAGCCATAGAGAAAATATTTTATTTTTCGCGATTTTTTTATCACACCGCGCGGTTTTACGCAAAGGGAACTGGGTACCATAGTACCCAGGTCGATCGAGAAGATCGAGATTTTGGGGACTATAGTCCCCACGGACGTTCCAGTGGTTATTATTCCTTATTATTTGATGGGGCGATATTTTGCGGCTGTCGAGAACTACACACGTAAACGGTTATGCAACAATAAGTCTAATGCATTTGACGTAAAAACTTGAATTGCTTGTGCGCGTTAAAACCCTATTGATAGGGTTAGCCTCAATGGGGTTTTCGGATGCGGTAAGTGCTTACCCTAATTAACTGTATTATTTTGGTTAGCCTTTCGGTGCAGTAAGTCGATGAAATGCTTACCGTATTGATAGGGTTTGTGAAAACAAGTCTATAAATTACCCAATCAAAAACCCCTTATATGGAAAGTGGTTTCGGTCCTTGGAATTAATTCATTTATTTACTCAGTAATACTGAGTGATAAATGAATTCATTCACGAGAACACTAAACTCAAAGTGATAGTAAGGCAATTATTACATTAACAAACACACGTAAATTAATTTCCTTTGCTATTGACACAACATTGGAGTTAGCGCATCGTGCTTATTTACATTAAGTGATATACACTGATTTACTTATGTAGCTAAATTACGCTGTCTTATCTGTACCGGTTGTAATGTGGTTGCAAAAATATTTACACAAATATCAGGAGCGGATACGGATAATAATGACGTCTTGATAGAATGTAAATCATCGAGTCGTGTTCCGCAGAGGTAGTACATTAGGTGTTCTCTATTTTTTTACCTTTCACTTAGGCCAATAAGTCTTTCATTTCCTAAATGCAATCTTTATATTGTATTCAAGGGATCTCCTACTTTACATGGTGATGTTTCATTTTGGTATTGTCAAGGTTACATTTATAATAATGTGGTAAGGAAGCGTTAAAGTATGGGGTAATATAGTCACGTTACAATATGCACTTTACCTATACAGCACCTCGAGGTTGAGGCTCACTTATATGGAAACATTAACGCCTGATTTTCTCTAAATCTCAAATAAGTTGGTATATTAAAAGCACTAAGAGACACAAAGTTCTCTCCATAAACGTTTAAATACTATTAAAGAATGGATAAATTAAAGAATGGCTTTTAGACAAGTGCTTCTACAGTTTAAAAGAATATTCGCTTGATCTTCAGAACTTTCATTTTTTTTATCAAAATCGTCAGTACCTCGTCGTCGGGAAACAGTAAGACAACATACCTATTTCTTGTTTACCGCGATATAGACCCGGTTTTGATTGTTTTTAAAATATTTGAGGCCTTGTAAAAGTTGGATACAGGGATAATTTTCAAGCAGGAGCCAAATTTTGCGTGCGTGCTTAGACAAGCAAAGTGAACAATTTTTACTATGGAACCAATTTTGAAATCGACAAAAAATAAGCTTTTCAATACATTTATGTTCAGTGGATGTTGAGCACAATTTTGTATGGAACAGCTGATTTTTTTTTTGCGATTTCATGATTGGTCCCATGGTAAACGTTGTTTGTTCAGTTTGCGCGTCTGAACAAGGCTCCTGATTAACCCGGTATTTGCAAAACTTTTAGGAAAAACCAAGTTATAAAAACCCGATACTAAAAAATGATGAAAATAAATCAAATAGGTACAAGAAAAAAATTTCGTCTCGGGCGGGACTCGAACCCGCGTCTCCAACATAACGTATTGTTCTCAACCAATTTTCAAGAAATCTGTAAAGATTTCTAAAATTGGATGTTGAGACGTAGTTATTAACAGTGAATAAAGACTATTGTGGCTTAATAAAGTAAAAAAAAATTCGTCGCGGTCGGTAAGTGCTCGGTAGCTCAGTGGTTAAGGCGTCAACACGGTATGTTGGAGACGCAGATTCGAGTCCCGCCCGAGGCGATTTTTTTCTTGTATTTGATTTATTTTTCTCATTTTTTGAAATTATTTTCATTTTTATATAAAATGCAAAGTCACAAATATAAAATTTTTAAGTTTCTTTATTCTAAGCCAATTTTCAAGAAATCTGTAAAGATTTCTAAGATTGGATATTGAAACGTAGTTATTAACAGTGAACAAAGACTACTTTGGCTAAACAAAGTTAAAAATTTGTTAAAAAGGTTGAGGCGTCAACATTGTATGTTGGAGACGCAGTTTTGAGTCCCACCCGAGACGACTTTTTTTGTATTTGATTAATTTTCCTCATTTTTTGAAATTATTTAGCATTTTCCAATAAAATGCAATGCCACAAATGTAAACCCCGATACTAATTGATAAGTAGATAAGTTTCTTGTATTCAATTAACTGTTCTATTGATAATCATAGTGTTAATCCATGAAATTCAACACGTTATTCACTTGATAAGGAACGATAAACGCCGAAATGAGACGAGAGCAATAAAAGTAATTTGCGAATAATCTTTAAATTTATTACACTAATAATGTAACCATCCAAACGTGCCGCGTCACGTGTTAACGCATGTACATTGGCGTCTATCCCTCCAGCTAGCTTGTTAATATTCACACGGCATCTCACAATTCGGGGTACTCGGGTATTTGCATGTAGATGTACGGGAAACGCGTAATTGCACCATCCTCGCCAAAACAAGGTCGAAAAAAAAAATACTTTGGGGTGAATTAGCATTTTTTTACAATATCGTAAAAATAATATTAGGTGTATTTTACACGCCTCTGATGTGCATTCGCAATCTGTCCCCTTATTGTGTCAAAAATCGTTCATTTGCGCTTTTGTACGAACTATTTATATGAACTACTAGCTTTCCGCTCGTAGCTTCGCCCGCGTAATCATCGTTTTTCCCGTGGGAATCGCATATTTTCCCGTAGGAAAATATTCTATGGCCTATGTTACTCAGTGGTATTGTAGCATTCTATTATTGAAAGAATTTTTAAATCGGCTTAGTAGTCTCGAAACCTATACAATACAAATATACAAAAATACCAATCTTTCCTCATTATAATATTAGTATAGATTTAAGTATAACTATTGATGTAAACAAATATTGCTGTGTATGGTATCGTCATATTTTATTGTTAATGCCAGTACTTCTGATAACGCTGATAAGTGTCTTGCGCCTATTCTTTCCTGAATGGGTGGTACAGTATCCCTCCCTAGCTCCCATTCTAGCTTTACATTTACACTACGAAAACTAGCGACATAAGAACGGCCCAAATGTCCAAATGTGACAAGGAGCCTACTGTACGTAAAAAATTTGACCGATTCAAAAAAAGAGCTTTCTATCAAGTCATATTTGAATAAATAATATTTTGATTTTGCTGTATTTAAGATTTTATTCCTTACCACTTATCCTAGCTAAGTGTGCGATGGGACACAACATGTAGCGACGATAAAAATACTCATATTCTTTTGTTTCCAAAAACGTTTTTACAATATTGATCCATTATAATATGTAAGGCAAATATATCCTACATATTCTTATACTTGCACTTGATTTTAATATAATAAGTATTTTAATTATGTATTTTATTTATAGTACAATCTTTACAAATTCACATAAACAAACATTCACACTTAACACACGGTATTACTCGTCTCATCTCTTTACTAAGTACTTTATTTATATTTTATGTTTGTATGTTTTCTCACTGTACGTTCAGCTGCGTAAGTACACGCTTAAGTTTTAGTTAGTTCTAAAAGTTTCAGCTGAAAACATATGCTGAGCTGCGTCCTATTTTCGCATCACACTATAGCATTATGTCTTCTGTGCTATAGCGTAATTATATATTTTTCTTCTACAAAATTATCTCTGCGTTTTGTGTTCTTTATTGTATTCTTTTTTTTTCTTGCCGTATTTCAACTTTCAGCGCCTCTCAAACCTTAAGGTCTTATACGATTATACGATATATTATTAATTATCCAAGTCATATTCAGGATTACTTTTTTATCACCCCGGATAATTTAAGGGATGCTTCAGGACACGGCAGTAGAAACATTAAGGAAAAATAACTCGCCTATTTAATTTTATATTAATTTTCTAAAATATCCAAAAATTATTGCACTAGTTTAGTGCAGTAGTTTTTTTTATAAAATAAGGGATGTGTCCTGAAGCGTTCCTTAAATTATCCGGGGTGATGAAAAAGTAAAAAAAGAATAGCAAAATAAAAATTTAAAAAACATAAGCAGGTATTAATATGGTATTAATACATAGTTTGACAAAATAAATTAAAAAGATATGCGACTAAAGCAATTTAACAGTTGCATTACTGACAGATTGACGTGACATTGTACGAGTATTTAAGCGCCACATACATTCAACGATCGTTTTGACCTAGGAAAATGAAAAAATCTTTATACAGTTATTTATTTCTAGGATAACGGCTTAGTAAAATTCCTACAAAACTACTAGCCCAGGTGCCGATCGTTGTACATACGTAGATTATTTCAATGCCGGCCATGCGTCTACGTCTCTTTGATTCGAAAGCATAATGGCTCACCTCTTTACAAACTCAAAATCCTCGTAAAGCCTCACGATTCCAAGCTATAGGCTGTCCAAGGTATCTGGTGCCTTGCCGAGATGACGTCCTCCCAGGCATATCCGACGACGGTGACACCCTTAGCAAGTTCTCATTATTCTGGATCCCTTCTTGCATGACCATTACTTGTAAAACCAAATTTGGCGGTGAAAGCCCTATTGCTAGAGACACAATAAAAAGCTCTACACACAGAGGCGGCAAGCGTGATGTTAGTGGGGCGAATTTTTTTGAAATACTCGTGTTGCTATGGACCATGCCACGCAGAAATCGCCCGCAGAAGCGGTGCGGCGCAAGTAAATCGCTTACCTCCGCCTCTACGTGTGGAGCACTTAAGGCGCTACCTCCCGTTTTCGAACAATTTCGAATGACTGTACCTTCACTCGATATAAATAAAATACAAAAATCACTCTGTTCGATATTTTTAAACTGCTGTGAATCAGAAAATACAATAATAAATGACATAAAAGTTTTACTAATAGACATGCATTTTTATTATCTAGAAAACTGCAAAAGTACAATTTTTATTTTGTATCTCAGTTTTACAAAAATTGATTAAAACGTGTAAAAAGTAACGTTTTACTTCGGTTACCGCGAGTAAGCGACATCAGAAGCTATGCATAAAGCAACTTTATTACTTTGCAATAAAGCAGTCGCCGTGCACGAGAAGATTTTCTGGGAAACCTCGTCTTAAAGTAACCCGCTTGAGTTGTATTTGTTACGGCAAATGATCTTAAGTCGAGTTTTTTGAAACTGTCACCCACCCAACAAAGGTGAATTTGTTCATAAAAATAACTATTTTATGTGCTGCATATTTGAATATAACTATCCAGATATTAACTCGGATATGTTTGATGTTTAAGCACTGTTTTTTTGCATACCTTCATTCGAACAATATACTTAATAAATAAAAATAATAATAAAAATTATACAATCGTAAATCCATACTAATATTATAAATGGGAAAGTGTATGTGTGTGTTTGTTTGTCCGTCTTTCACGGCAAAACGGAGCAACGAATTGACGTGATTTTTTAAGTGGAGATAGTTAAAAGGATGGAGAGTAACATAGGCTACTTTTTGTCTCTTTTTAATCCCCCACTTCCCTAAAACGCGGGGTGGAAGTTTGTATGGAGCATTCCGCAATTTTCAAGGTAGAAAGATAAAAATTGGTATGCGGACTATTTGTGACTAACAAAAAAATCGTGCATCATTTTTTTTGGAAATCTGCCCCCGATCCCTTAAAAGAGGGGGTGAAATTTTATATGGGACTTTTCGCAGTTTTCAAGGTATGAAGCTAAAAATCGTTACACAGACTCTTTGTTACCAACGAAAAATACCTGCCTTACTTTTTTTTTGGATATCGTCCGTATTACTCGAATTTAACGCGGGCGAAGCCGCGGGCAACAGCTCTTAAAAAAATCTTATAAACAGGAAGCAAAAAGCGAAAATCCGAGGAAGAAAATAATCTTTATGTCATTATGAGTTGTGTTTTTCTACCGGTAGCGGCAAGACAAATAAATTTTTACCATTGCCCGGTTGCAGTTATCCCGGATCGGGCTAGGTAGTGGAAAAATAGCCGATGAGCAAATTGAGATATTTTTTATATCTCTTAAGTTGGCTCTTCACCGAAAAATGTTGTCAACAAAAGTTGACAAAACGTGTTGTCAACAAAAGTTGACAAAACGTGTTGTCAACAAAAGTTGACAATTTTTATTCGGTGGAGAGCCAACTTTACAATTAGTCTTTACGGAATAATTTCCTGATATCGATTTGTAGGTATATATATTATATTTTTTAAATTTAACAAAAGTAATTTTAGTTACGTCATTGATTTCATTGCTGAAAAAATTGTCGAAGCGAGAATCAATAAAATCTTTGAAGGCGGAAAAAATTATATATTATATCCGTATTGAATTTTTTCCTCCATAGAGTTTGTCCAAATTCCGAAAAAAGCGATAATCTGTTGGAGCAAGGTTCTGGGAGTGTGGTGGGTGTCAGCAACATTGTAATCAGCTCCTCTAATTAAGCTAGACCCCACACTTCACGATAGACGGCGTGAAGTTTGGGGTCTAGCGTTGTCTTGAAGCAGCAGGGGGCCAGAGCAATTGACATGTCGCGGTTGTTTAACAGCTAGCTTGTCCATCATGATTTGCAATTTTGACACTACAATTTTAATGCACCTGCAACCTCGCAGGATTAGATAGCTAACATTGTTAACTATACAACGTTTGTTTTTCGAGTTTTAAAATAACTCAATAAATTGAACAAAAATCATTTTTTAAGTTTTTATTGCACTATCGTGAACTTGAACTTAATTCTGGTGATGCGCGTAGAGTTACTTTATTTTTTATTTTATTTAAAAAACAAACATTCTAGAAGTATAGGGTGTAAAAAGACCGGTACCGAAGCCGGAACCCACGTATTGCTCCCATCATCACTATAGTTTTTGTCTTCTAGACCATGGTTGTGAAACTAATAGTTGCCGAGAGATTCAAGGTTAAATTTAGATTTTTTTGCCAGATTTTTATACAAAGCTGTTCGAAATGTATTTTGATAATTTTCGTCCAAAGAAACATCTACGAAAAATATTAGTATTTCTTAACAAAATTTATGACTGAAAAGGAATCACTTGCGCGGGAAACTCGTCTTGCTTTACACGCACTCGCACTGACTCACTAACACCGACGCGATATCCGGACGCGCAAGCCAGGCGCGTTACATTGCGTAGTATTCGTTGTTTTTTTAAGCCTATAAATTAATTTCGTTTCACATCATTGATTTTTCGTTATACACGGTTATTTTTTTATCACCCTGGAAAATTTAAGGGACGCTTCACGACATGGTAATAGAATGATTGAATTTTTTTAATAACTCACTTAATTTTATATTATGATGGCGCCTAAAGTAGATGCCACCACGTCGGCGTTTCGCCGATGGTTTGATGCTGAATTTAAAAACGAATAGAAGATAATAATACTTACCTTGACTCCGGTTCGATCTCCTTATGTAGCCGGTGGACTTCCTGAGCTAGCTCGAAGGAAGTCGCGGCTCCTGAAGGGCTGCTGTCAATCCACCGATGGAGACCGGATAACTACATAGGCCTATTAGGCCGCCGCTACTCACTTTGGTACACTCTCACAAGCGGACGTTCGCAACCAACATTATTTGGTGCGCCGCGCAAAAACACAATCAATTATAATTATATTTTCTCGAAAACGCGCCGCCCGGTAACCTATTTCAATGTCATGACATTCGACTCGACTGACATGTCACATGCGCCCGGCCGCCACAGGCTCTCACATGCACAGACTATATGCAGTGTTGCCACTCGCTCTTCCTTGAGCGTAAACATATTAATTTTCTAAAAAATCCAAAAAATGCTGCACTAGTTGAGAGCAGCATCTTTCGAGATTTTTTTTATTTTGTTTATTCTTTTTATTTCTTTTTTTTATTATTTATATAATAATTGATGTGTCCTGAAGGAAGGATATTTCCAGGGTGATAAAAAATAACCGTGTAAATGCTTTATTTAATATGCGTAGACGCGGGCCTCGGTATACCTACGTCTTTTTAAAATTAAATTAATATTTATTTTTGTTTGAAAGTAAAATTTAACGAATTATCAAAAGTCGTAGAACAAACGTTGTTGTTTATGATGTTAGCTATCTTATCCTGCGAAGTTGCAGGTGCATTAAAATTGATCCTGTATAGTTCTGCCGTAATTGTCTGATCAGACCTTAAAAAGCTATACGGCCTTACAAATAAAAAACTTATTCCTAGGAATAACTTCGGAATAGTTATTCCGTGTTTTGTCTTATTTTGACATATTACATCTGACATGTGCTAAAACAAGACAAAACACAGAATAAATTATTTTTTATTTTTATTTTATTTTATTTTATTTTATTTGGGATAAAAAACAGTTACAATATAAAGTCTTATTCTAAGATAATCTTTTACATATAATAATATTGTAACCAACAGCTTTATCCACATATTAGCATGTAGATTAATAATTGGAACTTATAAATAGTGTCTTAAATCTAAAATGTGAACTATATTAATGATGCTATATAAAACTAGCCATGCCCGCCCACCAAAAATACCCAAAAAATCTCAAAAAAGAAATTGATCAAGCCGTTTCGGAGGAGTCCGATAACAAACACTGCGACACGAGATTCCTATATATTAATCAACAACAACACATATTATCCTATATCTATATTTTTGACAATAAGGTACTCCTGAATTTATACTTAGAGTGAGCAAATATATCCACCTCCTTAAAACAGTTTTCAAACATGTTGACAATACGCCGTAATGGTGAGCGCTTGCCTGCGTTAGTTCGGCTTATACTAGTAAAAAACAACCGTTGCACATTTCTTACGTTTGCCGATCTCGGAACTATGTAATAAAGATCATTGGTTAACTGTGGACAGTCAAATTTGCAATGATTATTAATTATTCCGAGGATTATCCTCGGTATAAGTTTTTATTTGTAAGGCCCTTAGGCCTCTAGGTCTAGTGTATAAGCGCGCGCGCTATGACCCTACTGCACTTGTTCACTCAGCACGAGGATTCCGACATATTCGCGGATCGCTTTGCCTATTTATGCAACACAGCTAGGATATTTTTATACAATATTTATAATGATTTCATTTAAATTATATAAATTGCTTTATTTTGACATGGTCTGTATTTTTCTAAATGTACTGCTCAAAATTAATGACTTATTCTATCTTTGTTGGTTCTTGACATAAATTAGACATCTTAGGTATATGTAAATATTCATCAGGTTATTTCAAACCTATAGTTTCTCATTTTCTGTATTGTCCAAAGGGTTTTAATAGGTATACCCGTGCGAGGCCAGGGCGGGCAGCTAGCATGATATAAATTTGAATTTGAATTTTCGAACCAAACACCAGATTTTCGATCAACGCTCAATTTGAGACCAAAGTGACCATTTCGACAAAACCTTTAATGTCTCATATGTAAGGAGCTAATATAAAAGTACGTCATCATAACCGAACTAAAGCTGTTAGCTATAACGGCACTAAAGTGTGGGGGCGCGGGCGGCTCAATTTGTCTCGTTCCAGAGCGGGCGCTATCAGCTTGGAGCGTGACGTGTACATAATTTGCCCAGCCCGCCGTATCAACTGCGTCGACATCTCTATGACAAAATTCAATAGTCATCTTTGAAGAATTAGCGGCAATCATCAGGTGGTATAATAATCAGCTTTACCAGAAGGTGAGACTCAGTATAGAGTCGTCTGTCGACTTCTATCTTAGCTTTCCTGTCGCCAAGCAGCGCTGTTTACATTGCTGTGTTCCGCCTTGAAGAATAACTGGAAAATACTGGGTACTGACTGTACATATGTAGGTACATTTGTCCGACGCTCCTACGGTGAAGGAAAATATCGTGAGACAACCTGCATACGAGTACATCTGCGAAGAAACTTAATGGTGTATGTGAAGTCGACCAATCCGCACTGGGCCAGCGTGGTTGACTAAGGCCTAAGTATAGGGTACTTAGGCCTTAGTCAACTTAGGATACACTCGAGCCCCTCGGTGGGGACGTGTATAGGCTGTTATGATGATAATGATGATGATAACTGGGTACTGTGACTCGTTATCTTGACAACCTGTCACAGTCAGTCACAAGTTGGCAACATATAGGCGACTACTATCATCAGGTGGGCAGCCAGCTTGTTTGCCAATTTAGTTGTACCTATAGCAAAATCTTACACAGGTCATAGAACTCGCGATCTGGCTAAAATCATCGCTCGAGGCATTTAGTGGTCTCAAGTACAGAAAATCACACCAGTAGAGGGTTTTTCATCGAATACATTTGCGATGCCCGCGGCCGGCTTTCAGCAGGTTGTTTGTATAGGTGAACTAGAAGCCGAGCACACCCTTTCGGAGTGCCCGGCCTGGCGACCCCAGCGTGATACATTAGCCCTCGCGCTGGGCCTAGGCAGGGGTGCGCCCGTCGCGCTGGCCAGCGTCGCACGTGAGATGTTGACCAGCGCGGCGGCGTGGGAGGCTGTCGCCTCCTTCTGTGAGGATGTTATCTCGCAGAAGGAGGCTGCGGAGCGGGCGCGAGAGGATGACCCTCTCGCCGCACCGCTCCGGCGCAGGCGGTTGGGGAGGAGGAGGCGAGCGTTCCTGAAAGCGCGCCACCAACTTCCCTAGCAAGCTGGGGATTGAAATGGCCCGGCCGACTGACTACCGGTCGGGAGACACTTTTCATCCCTGGCTTGGCCACCTGGGGGGTCGAATTTGGAGATACTTGTCGACCCCCCCGTAGAGGAAGTACTGGCGCTTGCGCCAGGCAACCCTCCAGGGGGCGCAATCGGGGAATGGCTAACGCCGATCCCGATTGTGTCCCTACGGAGGTAGAAGTATCTGGAGGGGTTTTAGCCGAGTATGGGGTCTTCTACCCGAGTCCGGCATATCCTTGGGGTGGCCCCGTCAGTCGGCCCCTTATCGAATCCGTAAGAAAGATTTCCCCTCCTAAAAAATACATGTAGAAATTCTTTAATTGAAGAAACTGAAATTTCTTTAATAAAATTTATTAATATAGTTATTGAAAAAATCTTTAAACCTCTTTTCTTCATATACCTACAAATTATTAGCGATCTGAAGTAGTTACAAAACTTTATTTATACCATTCCCCCTCTAAAAAGCTTATTTTATTCACTGAAAACAGTGAATAAAAAGCACTTTTAATCACTATTTTGGTGTTTGAATTTAGAACACACCGATATATTTCACCTCCATCTCAGTGCTGTACAACCTACTTGCACAGATAATACTGTGTTAATGTCTATTTTCGCTTTAACCTTTCTTTTTCTCGTAGTTATGGTATAAAGTATAGTATGCAACTCTTGAATAAAACGGATTTATACTGAGGGCCATGAATGACTCGCGTCGCTCAGGATTCTAACACTTCACTCATCATGAGTTCAGTCGTTTTCTAACGGATTCTAACGTGAAGGATTCTTCCTTCACTTGCTCGTGATTCATCTATGGCCCTCGCTTTAAATCCGTCCTTTATTTACTAGTTTATTTACTGTTTTATTACAGTAAATTCAGCTCTACATTTGCCATCACATTCTGGTATGTTTTTTTAATGGTAAATTTGAGCTCGTTTGACCACAATCTTGCCTGATGAAATGCGAAGATGTGGTCTAAAGTGGAGCACGCAAACTCAAATAGTGCCTGTTGACTCAGCCATGGAACTTAGAATCAAAATGCTACGAAATAGTGTAATGCGACGACAGAGAACTGCGAATAATACTCTATACTATTACCGGAGGGAGACTCTGTACCAGGGTCGTCTGCTTAGGTACCTCCGTCTTACCGCATTTCTACCGCAAAGCAGCACTGCTTGCATTGCTGTGTTCCGGTTTGAAGGGTAAGATATGGCAGTGAAATTACTGGGTACTGTGACTTTACATCTGGTGTCACAAGTTGGCAACGTACACTGTGGTTCTTGTGGGGGTTGCAGTTTTGCTGCGAATCTCACAAGAGCCACATCTATTATAGGTGACTGTTACCACTTACCATCAGGTGGGCAGTTTGCTTGCTTGCCAACTTTCTGCAATAAATTAAAAAAAACGAAACACGCTTCTGCCAAATACTGAAATGCGAAAACTAAAAGTTGCGAAACATGGAATTGCAAAACTCATTTTCTTCGACACCCCATTTTTATTAATGTTTGCAATTAAATACAGTGTGTAACAAAAACCCTGTGAACCCATTTAGAAGCATGTACAGAATCGACATAATATAAAAGATATGGCGGCAAACTCGGAAGCAAATCGTTTGGTACACCAAATCACCTCCCACTTTGTGGAAGGTGATTTGGTGAAAAAGAACTTCAAATAATTAGAGTCCCTACTATTATTATAAACGCGGAAGTAGGTACTCTGTCTGTTACGCTTTTACGCCTAACGGCCTGTTTCAATATTCTATCTGTGGAATTGGTGAGTAGCTATAGGTGTTTGGCATTAACTCCATTCAAAACAATATTCTATCTGCAGTAAATAAACACAGAGATAGAATTTTGAAAGCCGACGTTAATTGCTAAACCAATTTTAATCAAATTTGCTACGTTTTATCCCGAATTTTGATGAGTTACATTATAGGAATCCCTGATAATAAAGTCACACTCACAATATAGATAGTTAACTAAATTCCAGTGAGAGGAATTCGCGAGCAACAGCTTGTTTACAATTTAAGAGTAAAAGATCTCTACCTGTTTTTAATTTCACACGAGCTATGCAAACCCAAAGTCAATGCAAAATCACAAATATTCTGGGTCAGTCCAAAAAGGTGTATCAATCCAGGAGGGTGCGAAAGTACATTTGATAGTGAACAACTTTAGTTCTAACACTTTTAATAAAAATCGATACTATTGAAGTAAAGGATTTTTTTTAAGATTTCAAAATAAACTACTACTGTGGCAACCCTAGCCGTCGGCTGAAGTTTGTTTAAAATACGGTCATTCCAGAGTCAACAAAATGGCTTTATTTATCTCAGTTAAGAGGATACACTTCTCACTCCAAATATATTATTATGCGTAAGTGCCGCCCACTTTCAGGGTTGTACATTTTTAAAATGTTATAATATTATTTTGTTTGTGCCAAAATAAAAATAATCGTTTTCCGTAATGTAAACGTGTGCAAAATATTAGTCAATACTCATACGTTATGACCCCCTAACACTTGATACACCCATTTTGACTAACTCAGATTTTGTATGTTCTTCTTAACCAATTTTTAAGAAATCTGTAAATTCAAATTCAATATCCTTTATTCAATTACGATTTTACAATCGCTTTTGAACGTCAGAGAAGCTACGCCATTGGTTCACAAGTCTACGGCGGGAAACCTGTACTAGAAAGAACCAGCAAGAAAACCAGGGCTATTTTTTCTCCCTGTATTGTTACAGAGTCGTCATTTGGAAGCAGAACTCAAAGTGAAAGATTGAGCTCAACTTCCATTACAACATTATATGTGTTATAGTGTACATTATAGTCTACATTAAGTCTACAATTAGGGCCAAGCATTGACATCATTCAGATAATCATGGACTTTATATCCTTTACTCATAGTCTTTTTTACATGCGCTTTAAACTTATGAAAAGGTAAGTCTGTAACACTCTGTGGAACTTTGTTGTAAAAAGTTATACGTTTTCCCATAAGTGAGCCTCTAGTTTTTTCGAGCCTGTACGTTGGAACGGCAAGTTTATTTTTATTTCTTGTATTTAAACTGTGAAAATTAAAATTGGTAACGAATGTGTTTTAATTTTCATAAACATAAATAAAATTTTCATAAATAAATCCTGCTAACGTTCTGTAAATATTTCTAAGTTGGATGTTGATAGGTCACTAGCAGACGGTCAATAACAGAGTCTACTTTGGCTGAACAAAATACACAAGAGATCAACACTGTGAAATTTCGTCGGGACCGGTAACAGCTCGGTGACCCAGTTGTTAAGGCGTCAACACGGTATGTTGAAGACTCGGGTTCGATTCCCGCCCGAGACGAACTTTTTTCTTGTATTGCATTATTCATTTTTCAATTCATTCGGTCCATTTTAAAGAAAACGCAAAGTCACAACTATTCAAAAAGTGTTTATCTTGTTTAAACGAAGAGTAGCTTTAGCTTTTAGGAACGTCTATAGGTATAAAAAGTTTCCACGCGATTTCAACAATTAATTTATTTGCAAGAATAACAAAACTAATGAGAACGAGGGGCACGGGGGCCTCGCGCGATAAAAGGGAGCCCTGACAAGAATTTATTAAAACTGAATAAACAGGAAATTTTACCCAGATACCTCGTGATTTATGACGTTGTGAGATTGTTCGAGAATTTGTTATTTATTCCCTCGGCGCGAGGAAATTAACATGGGAGTTTTGGTGGAATTATTGTGATATTAACTTAATAGGAGTAACGGGTTTTGAATCAATGAGATACATACATATATTATATTTCATGTAATATATGTAGGTATCTCATTGATTCATATAGAAATGCTATTTCGAAGTAATTTTGACAAATAAAATAAATATTTCTTAAAATTCTTAACGTAGATCAAGCTCAAATTCAAAAACGTATATTTAATACTAGCTGACCGTATGCAAATTTGTTTGCATTATAACTAACTTATCCCGTAGGAAAACTTTTCCCGTCAGATTTTTCCCGTAGGAAAATTACCCTATGTCCTTCCCCTGGTCTCGAACTATCCCTATACCAACTTTCATCAAAATCGGTTCAGTAGTTTCGAAGCCTAAGTATTCAATAGAATCAAATCTTTCCTCTTTATAATATTAGTAGGTATAGATTGACCTTTACAGGCACTTATCGAAATCCAGTCAAACAAATTAGAAGAATCTAATTAACCAATATCGATCGGTTATTTTACTGATATCTGGCTCCTTTTGAAGTGTAACCCGGCTTAATGAATAGGATACTCATATGTTGTCGCAATCCTAAAACAAATTGCTTGCACAGTCTGGTCTAACTAATTAGGTCCGGACAAATTCGGTTTCGGGCCCTCTCACATAAATTCAAACGAGTAAACACTTTAAGCCGCCCTCATAATTCTGCGACCGGGATCGCTGTGCAAAAGAGCCCTAGACATTTGGAATTGGATTTATGGGTGATTCAATCGTTTGTTGAATTGCAGTGATCGCTTATTTGAATATTTTATTAACGTAACGATGAAATGAAGTCAAACTCAATAATCGTTACTCAACATGTAGATAATTACAATCAAACGTGAGCGTGGTGTACGAAGTATTAAAAATTCAAAAATCTTCATTTAATATAGACTCTTATTTTATTCAAGTCTTTTATTGGCGTTAAAGTTGTAAGTACCATAATAAGTAGCTGTAAGTACACTTTATTTTGAACAAAATACAAAAATCTAATCAACCAAGATATTTAACAATTGAATTATTTATTTAATCTTTGTATGGTACCACCTCAACCATAATTAAGATGTTTGTGGATACAAGTAAAAAAAAAATGTTGACTCTACCTTTTCGGAAATTGGGAGTCTTCTTAAGAAGAACATAGTAAAATCTCGGAACGTCTAGTTTTTTGGGCTCCCCTTTTTTTATTTAAATAAACGTCGCCCCACACTAGGATTTTCTCTTGTGTCGTGGGTGTAGTCACATACATAGAATATCACATGTGCATACGCCCAGACCGGAACAAATTTCTGTAGGTCATACAAAATATTTGTCCCGTACGGGAATCGAACCCGCAACCCGTTGCGCAGTAGGCGATCACTCGACCTCTGCGCTAACCGTAAACTACCTACAACATTATAACACCTGTTTGTGTAAACATCCTGAAAATAAAACAACGTTTTCTGTGACACGGAAAAGGAAATGAGGCTTATTACAGATTATAATACATTTTTTGCACTAAGTACTAGCTTTTGCCCGCAACTTTGTCCGCGTGGAATTAGTAATTTGGGTAGCTTATTTTTATCCAATCTCCACAACTGAAACTATCTCCATATTTAATTTCGTCTAAATCGTTTCAGCGGTTATCGATTCACCATACAAACTTCCATCCCCTCTTTTCACCCCCTTAAAGGATGATTTCTACGATGAAAACTATACTATGTCCTTTCCCGGAACGATAAAGAGATAGTTTATCTCTTTATCAAATTTCATCTAAATCGGTTCAGCGGTTTCAACGTGAACAGGTAACAGACAGACATACACACTTTCGCATTTATAATAATTATTATACTAGCTGTGCCCACGCACTAAGTTCAAAGAAAAAACTGTAAATCTACTTTGTCGCGGGAACTTCTTACTTTTCCGGGATAATAAAAAGCCGATATGTTAATCCCTGTCGTAATCTGTCTACCTACAAAATTTCATCCAAATCCATTCAGCAGGTTTTGCGTGAAAGAGTAACAACCATTCATACATCCATACTCTCAAACTTTCGCGTTTATAATGTAAGGATTATAGATTTAAGTGATAATAAGTGATTTCATCAAAATCGGTTCAGTAGTTTCGAAGCCTAAGTATTCAATAGAATCAAATCTTTCCTCTTTATAATATTAGTAGGTATAGATTGACCTTTACAGGCACTTATCGAAATCCAGTCAAACAAATTAGAAGAATCTAATTAACCAATATCGATCGGTTATTTTACTGATATCTGGCTCCTTTTGAAGTGTAACCCGGCTTAATGAATAGGATACTCATATGTTGTCGCAATCCTAAAACAAATTGCTTGCACAGTCTGGTCTAACTAATTAGGTCCGGACAAATTCGGTTTCGGGCCCTCTCACATAAATTCAAACGAGTAAACACTTTAAGCCGCCCTCATAATTCTGCGACCGGGATCGCTGTGCAAAAGAGCCCTAGACATTTGGAATTGGATTTATGGGTGATTCAATCGTTTGTTGAATTGCAGTGATCGCTTATTTGAATATTTTATTAACGTAACGATGAAATGAAGTCAAACTCAATAATCGTTACTCAACATGTAGATAATTACAATCAAACGTGAGCGTGGTGTACGAAGTATTAAAAATTCAAAAATCTTCATTTAATATAGACTCTTATTTTATTCAAGTCTTTTATTGGCGTTAAAGTTGTAAGTACCATAATAAGTAGCTGTAAGTACACTTTATTTTGAACAAAATACAAAAATCTAATCAACCAAGATATTTAACAATTGAATTATTTATTTAATCTTTGTATGGTACCACCTCAACCATAATTAAGATGTTTGTGGATACAAGTAAAAAAAAAATGTTGACTCTACCTTTTCGGAAATTGGGAGTCTTCTTAAGAAGAACATAGTAAAATCTCGGAACGTCTAGTTTTTTGGGCTCCCCTTTTTTTATTTAAATAAACGTCGCCCCACACTAGGATTTTCTCTTGTGTCGTGGGTGTAGTCACATACATAGAATATCACATGTGCATACGCCCAGACCGGAACAAATTTCTGTAGGTCATACAAAATATTTGTCCCGTACGGGAATCGAACCCGCAACCCGTTGCGCAGTAGGCGATCACTCGACCTCTGCGCTAACCGTAAACTACCTACAACATTATAACACCTGTTTGTGTAAACATCCTGAAAATAAAACAACGTTTTCTGTGACACGGAAAAGGAAATGAGGCTTATTACAGATTATAATACATTTTTTGCACTAAGTACTAGCTTTTGCCCGCAACTTTGTCCGCGTGGAATTAGTAATTTGGGTAGCTTATTTTTATCCAATCTCCACAACTGAAACTATCTCCATATTTAATTTCGTCTAAATCGTTTCAGCGGTTATCGATTCACCATACAAACTTCCATCCCCTCTTTTCACCCCCTTAAAGGATGATTTCTACGATGAAAACTATACTATGTCCTTTCCCGGAACGATAAAGAGATAGTTTATCTCTTTATCAAATTTCATCTAAATCGGTTCAGCGGTTTCAACGTGAACAGGTAACAGACAGACATACACACTTTCGCATTTATAATAATTATTATACTAGCTGTGCCCACGCACTAAGTTCAAAGAAAAAACTGTAAATCTACTTTGTCGCGGGAACTTCTTACTTTTCCGGGATAATAAAAAGCCGATATGTTAATCCCTGTCGTAATCTGTCTACCTACAAAATTTCATCCAAATCCATTCAGCAGGTTTTGCGTGAAAGAGTAACAACCATTCATACATCCATACTCTCAAACTTTCGCGTTTATAATGTAAGGATTATAGATTTAAGTGATTCTTTAGAAAATAATTGGTAGCGTTACTAGTGGTTTTGTTTTGATATAATATTAACACGTCCCTACCATTTAAGATGCATGTAAATAAAAATACCGGAAAAAAAGATGACTCTATATTTCTCCGGAAATTGGTAGAGCCTTCACACCAAGATGATTTATACCTTCATTGGGAAGGAAACTCCCAGTAATCAAACTAGTAAGACTATTGGGGAGGAAACTCTCAGTGGTACTACTGGTAAGACTACTCGGTAAGACTACTGGGACCAGCCCATATTTTAATATGGCTGAATACGTTTCTTCTGCAGACAGCTTCTCTTACTTCATTTAATTATTTTTTAATTAGTCGCTAAATACTAAATAATTAGTTAGGTAATTTACAATATACACATGATGGTGAATGACTTAATGTTCATCATACAAAAGCAGCCCCGAAAAAGAGATTTGCAACATTGCAAATTAAAATTGATTAATATCTTATTTTATCATTAAAGGAAAGTTTTTAAGACATATCCATAAAAACGGCTCTTTTAGCAAATCTCAATCATAATATTCATATATGATATTAAGTTAATATTTTTAGAGATAGCTTATTATAAGTAATCATGTTAGATTTCATGGACTTCCCTGTGCTTATCACAAGTATGACATCATTTTATGACAGTCAGCTGTTTGCCCGTCGGAATCCGAGCAATATAAATTGATAAGGAAACTCGACCGCGATTAAAAAAAAACTATTATATCCAAAAATAATTCTGTTTTCGAAAGTGATTTCGAATCGCTAGTTTCGAAAGTAGCCGAAGATCTTCTTTCAATCTATTGCTAAAGTATCCTTCTTATCACTCTGATGTCTTTCATTCTTCTTTCTTTGTGCAGTCGATTCTCTTCTGGAACTCTCATCCTCACAACTTAAGAATGGCTGAATGTAGTCTGTATGCATTCAAGAGGAGACTACGTATTTTTCTATCAGTTGACTGCCAACCGCCTCCGTGGTCTAGGGTTGTTGATCGGGAGGTCCGGGGTTCGATTCCCGTTGGGGGCATAAGTTTTTTTGCCCGGTTTGGTTGTTGGTAGGGCTTCTGAGCCCGCCTGGCTAGCTACCACCGTCTTACCTAAGTTTGTCGCCATAATAACAATGTTAATAGCCGTGTGCCAGTTCCTCAGTTGCTGAGGAGTCCAGGTGAAGCTTCCATACCATCAGGTGTGATGAAGGCCAAGAGATTCCCTGTCCAATGTAAAAAAACCTACATACGACATTACTACGAGTACCCCTTCGTAGTATTACTCTGCAATTAATTATTATAATAATATATATTTGTATGTATATTTTTATAATATTTATAATTTGATTAACTATATTTAATAATTTATTTGTTTAAGTATTAATTAAATCATTAGTTACATTTCTTTTTAACATCTACTTCGTAACTCTCACAATCGCCCTAACGTCGACTGGTAGAAAATACCTACGGCATTAACTTCGCCGTGTACACAGATGTACTGAGGAATAAATATATTTTTTTTTGCTCCAACGTAGGAGGTTAACGTTACGTTAAAGAGTTTTTATATGAAATAAATAATGCCGTTCGATACAAAACGTAAACGAAACGAACCAGAATGATAATTTGGCTACATCAACATGCCCTGGTTGGTACACCACTTTCATGGCCGACCGTACATCTGATTATTATTATTATTACTTTGTTAGAAAAGTGTGAAAAGTCACGAAAACATTATCTATGAAATAAGTCTTTATTTAATATGTAAGGTAAAGGTACTTGATTTGATTTACAATTAAGTACTTACTTACCCACAATATATAAGATTTAATTAAAGGTGTTATTAAACCATAAACTTATAATGAGTATTATAATGAGTACATAAGCATTTTAACTTGATCTGAATCTGATCATATGATCAGACTTATTATTTTGACCTATTTATCGCGTCTTTTCGACTTTGTAATGTGTGAGAGAGAGATGCAACGGTTACAACAAACGAGAACGTTCGTTTTTTAAATTCGAAATGGCGGACGACGGCGACGGCGGATTTGACCTTTTTATAATGGCACTTGGAACGGTTGTTCATGTCACACTCGGGGTAGTAGAGGTGCACTTAAATGTTAAAATTTGAAAAAACTAAATGGCGACGCCGCCTTCTTGCATTGAAAATCAGGTTTCGACTCACATCTAAAACGGTAGTGATGCACAAAATATAAGATTTAATCGAAATCGTTTTGAGTCGATTTCGATATTTCGACTAGATTCCATAAGAGATTCAAACCGATTCAAAGTTAAAATTTTCCAATCCACTCACACGCGGAGCTCAAACGGCAGCTCAGGATATTACCGGATCGCATTCCCGGATAGGCACTAATCACATCCGGCTTTGACGTGTTGCAGGCATGTGCCGGATAATTGAGTTTGTCAAACCTGCGGCTTTGTCCACTGTTTTGGTCTCCGCGATGCGTCGGTGTACCGTCACTATTTTGAAATTCCACACGTTAAGTGTAAATTAGTGACCAGTAAAATCAATAGCAGTCGCTAACGCATCACTTCAAAACTGGCTGCACATAATCACTTTTAAACTTTCGCCTTGCATGATTTACATGAATAAAATAACGTGAATTAACGCGATAGAATTACCTTTTTAACCTGGCTGCACCTATTTGCCTCGTGATATTTTCATAAAAAACAAGTAAAATTATTTTAAAAAACTTTTTTAAACACAAGCTTTTAGTACGTACTCGTCAATACGAATCAAACGAGCCCAAACTCGATGGGGTTGTGTCATTTTATTGCGGAGTTCCTATGGCCACCTTCCAGTTCCAGCATTAGATCAGCTCCATAATATTATCATAATATGTATTGCATTATCATGTGATATACTTATGCAATGCAAAATCTCAGCTCAATCGGAAACCGGGAAATGGGTCAAATTTTACATGCAGGATTTCATTACAGGCACCGGACAAGTAAATAAAGTAAATAAAGGCTTGTAAAATATTACAGAAGAATTAAAGATTTGATTAAAAAAATTTAAATAATAAACATAATCCTTTAAATTCAAGTCCGAAATCTCTATTCCCATACCCAAATCCTTAGCTTAAATACTCTTAACCGTAACCCTGGTCTGCGGTTACTTGGAAGAGATTGCACAGTAGCATTAAGGCAGCCTGTGTTGTACATCTGTGTTATATGTGTTGTTTTTGAAAATTTTCTGTACGTTTATCTATGTATGCAACAGTGTTTTGTATTATTATAAATTTATTTAAAAAAAAGAATATTAAATTTAAGTTTTTACTAATCTCTTCTCTATATATAATAAAATCGTAGGGGTACAAAAATCTGTAATTGCGAAATATTAAAAAAAAATACACAGGTCGCCTTAAAATCATTAACAGAACACGATAGAATAGTTTTAAAAAAAATTGTTTGTTTGTTTGTTTGTCTGTTTGTCCGGGAAGATCTCCGAAACTACTGGACTGGATTTGATATGACTTACACCACAATGCTTAGAATTTTTCGGAAGAACATTTAGGCATAATTTCGTTTGTTTAAATTCACTTTTTATTTTTTGTGAAAAAATACCATATAAAATTTTCGAACAATGCTTTAAGTAGAAAAACAACATGGCGCACGTGAAATTATTTTGACAAGTAGGTAGGTATTTTCTTCTACGAAGGAAAGGCAATGGAACTACGCCATAGAGCCTGATCTTAAGTAATTGGATTTCGAAAGTTGAAAGGCAGGAATGTAGTGTTTCATAATAGTACAAATAAAATTTAATATTTTCTGTTAATGGCTTTGCCCAACTGGATTTCGCCAACCAAATTGTCTTTTTCTTATGTCGTACCGTGGTGGTAAGGCAAAAGGATCACGCCATACAACCAATGTATAAAGCATTTTTTATGATAATATGGAGTCACAATAAAATTTGTAGATTGGTTTAATTCTTGACTAATTTTCACAAAATCGGTACAATTTTTGAAATATTTCAAATGTTGAAAAGTATTTTGAAAGGTGTTATATGTTTTTACATTAGGACTAAGGAATCAAACTCTTTCATCCATTTAAAACTATTAAAAGTAATAGATTAATATTGATAATTAAAAAATATCTGACTGCAATGTTCTGGGTTACGCGTAGAGGGACGGGACGGGACTCCGGGATCCTAATGTCTAAAATGACGCATCACTTTTTTTTGGATCATCCCAAGGAACATGGATATCGAACGAAGAACCTAAAGAGTAGAACACATTGAACCTAGCCACGTTGACTTAATTTGACATGACTGCCGATAAAGTTCGTTTCCAAACCCAGCAATATGTATATCAAATGATAGGTCTTGATGAGTAGAGCACTATGAACCTAGGAAAATCGCCCAAAATTCACATGGCCGCCGCTCAAAAAAAACGGAAAAAAGTTCGATACCAAACCCAGCAATATGGGTATCAAATGGAAGGCCTTGATGAGTAGAGTATTATGAACCTAGCAACACTGACGTAAATTCAACATGGTCGCCGCTCAAAAAAGACAGATAAAAGTTGCTTTTCAAACCCAGTAATAGGGGTATTAAATGAAAGTAGGCCCTGAAGAGTACCTAGCCTAGAGCATTACGAACCTACGAAAATTGTCCTAATTTCGAAATGGCCGATGCTCAAGAAAGGCAGAATAAAGTTGATTCATTATGAAATAAAATGGAGGAAAAAACTAAACACTGTGTTCAGCATTTTGATGGCGAAACGTAGTTCGCGGGCACAGCTAGTGATTTATAAAAACAAAATACAATAAAAAACTTATGGCCAATTCCACTAACCTTGTTTTAGCTTAGGACAATCTTAAGTGGCATGCTGGCACATTCTTTTTATTTAAGACAAGAAGTGACAGTATTGTTTTTAGGATTGTCTTAGCTAAGTCAAGGTTAGTGAAATTGGTCATTAAACTTAGTATGCCGCCGACAGCGAGGCAAGACCCAAGCTACCGGTAGTTAGGGCTCCAAATAGAGGAATCTTCGGACTATTACGTGCCGTGTCAAGAATCATCGCCTTCTGTATTCGACCCTTCTCAAGCGAGAGCTTCTTTAGATGCATTATTATTATTACTATGACTCTCTCATTACTGTGGTTTATGATTAATAATGAAGTAGTCATTATTAAACATACAACATTTTTTATTTAATGCAGAAAATGAAAGACATTTCAACTGTAATTTGACGTATCAAATCAAGTGACTGTAAGCATAAGCAATCATGTAACTGCCAAGTCCTACAAACTAAGTTGCGGAACATACTTGTGAATTAGTGGAGGCGCGCTATTCAGATTCCTTCCTCCAATAAAACTTCGCCGTATCTCGTCCGGGATCGGCGATTCTTTGTGTTGATCAACAGGCTTCCCTACGTGTGCTTACAACTCTGTCACTGTAATTAAGTGTTAAAGCTTTTGCAAGACCTCTTTAAGTGATTACTTGTAATATACATGTTCTAATATGTTTGCAGGCTGTTAAATAGAGTGGACTACTTAAATTATAGCTCAGCATGATACACATAGCTCTGTGAATCTTAGAAATAATTAAGTTTACAAAAAGAAATAATAGTTTTTTATTTATTTACTAGCTGACTCGGTGAACTTCGTACTTATAATGACAGATTGCAATAAACAAACGCGAGATGTAACATGCATTTTCCACACAAAATTACAAATATTAGTTTAGGATTTTTCCAAGTACCTATAATCTATTTTAAAATCATAAAAAATGTAAAACTAACTAATTAAAATAAAATTGGCACAGATTTCAAAATAAAAATGTGATGTTGTGTGTATGGTATAAAAAACAATTGGTTTTCTCATACATCGTTCGTGCATGATCATTTATCTGTCCCTCTCCTCGATTAAGAGATTACAAACGCGAGAAAGGAAAGCCCAAAAACATGGAGCTGACTAATACGGATTTGTTCTAAGCGGATTTAACGAAAAATACGGATCAGTGCCCTGGGCGCTCCGTAAAAATGGTAATCTGAAGATTCGAGAATTTTCCCAAAATGTATCTGTTACGCTCAAAGACCGATAACGCTCATTGAGCGAAAAAATAGCTCACAACGCGTTGTGGTCACAGTAGAACATCCACATCGCGAAATTCGTATTATAGCTCTAATGAAAACGCTCACAACGCGTTGTGGCAGTCACAGAAAGACCACATAGCAAAATTTGTGTCGTGGCTCACATGCTATATGACCACGACGCGTTGTGGCAATGAAGAAGAGCCATGAGGCGTTCGGAGCATTAATTGGTTTAACTATATTACGACGGATAGGTTGTAACTTGTCGGTGTCGGCTCGAGTGCAAATATGCATATTTCATTATTTTATATTCTGTTTCTGAGAGTGAACGTTAATATCAGCGCTAAAATGACGATTAAAAATGAAGTGTTTTACGATAAATTACATGAGTTTCTGGAAGCAAGCATTAATCTTTTTTTAAAGTATCGATTTTTATGCATAAAACTTATATTATTTGGAAATAATTACCAATTTTTTTCTTTTGTGTTCAATATTTTATTACTTAATAAGTTGTTTTTTAATACATATAAAGTAATCCCAATAAATATAAATTTCCTTTTATTTTAATGATACGTTTTTTTGTATTATATTTAATCATTATTAATAAAATTCAATTAATATTCATAACAAATACGTTATGCAGTCATTTTAATTTTCTTGACTGCAGAAAGGGCATTAAGTAGATTGTCTGTCTGGTACCTGTTGCAGGATAATAAATATTTCCTAAGGACATCTACCATACATAACGTTTCGAGACTACGAGTAGTAGGACCCATATCGCAGAGCACTGTGCGTCGTAATCAAATATAGTTCCATACACCTCATGGCTCTTCTTCATTGCCACAACGCGTCGAGGTCGAATAGCATGTCAGCCACGACACGAATTTCGCTGGTTTTTCTGTGATTGCCACAACGCGTCGTGAGCGTTTTCATTAGAGCCTTAACACGAATTTCGCGATGTGGATGTTTTACTGTGACCACAACGCATTGTGAGCAATTTTTTCGCTCAATGAGCGTTATCGGTTCTTGAGCGTAACATATCCACTTCTGAGGCTATCCAGCTTGGATCTGGAGGACGAAGTTTAAATTTTTCATCTAAAGGGCCAAGCCAGCAGGAATTTGCAGCTTGGTTCAGTTTGATGGTATGTTCTTAGCCCGCCACGCTAACCACCACTGTCTTGGTGGCTAGCGATTTATAGTGTTCTTACAATTAAAACTATGATAATCAGGTTGCTATGTTCCCGACACTTGCCATCAGATAATTTGAAGACCAAGAATAAAAGAACTCAAATTTTCTTCTTCCGCAGATACATATTTCTGGCGATATACACCGCGGAGATGATAATCAAGTGCATCGCGAAGGGGTTCATCCTAAACAAGTACACGTACCTTCGGAACCCGTGGAACTGGCTGGACTTCGTGGTGATCACATCAGGGTACGCGACCATCGGAATGGAGGTCGGCAATCTCGCCGGCCTGCGGACGTTCAGGGTGCTAAGGGCGTTGAAGACTGTTTCCATTATGCCAGGTAATTATTATTAGAACTTTTCTAAGGTCCAGACTTATCAATCACCTACGTCATCAGGGGCTCATATACTTACCTACCGAGGTGCTCGAACTTACCCTATGTTAGGATGATGAGGCCTTAGTCAACCACGCTGGCCCAGTGCGAATTGGTCGACTTCACATACACCGTTGAATTTCATCGCAGATGTACGCAGGTTGCCTCACGATGTTTTCCTTCACCGTAAGAGCATCAGAAAAATGTACATTATGAAATTCAAAAAACACATCGGTACCTACATGGCGGTCTCGAACCTCAGACCTCCCGATTGGAAGGCAAGTGCCGAGTCCACAGCGCCACCGACGCATCAGGGGCTAGGTACTCCTAACCCCTTTTTTTTTTTTTAACGTTGGGAAATGCATTACGCATACCTCGCGTTTGAGAAGACGCAAGGTTATGTTGGACTCTCCGCTGCCACTGGGATAGTGTGTTACCCAGCGGCAGTGGCCTACCGACTAAAACCCAACGATGCCCCCTCACAAATGCCTTGGCGCGAGCACGTCCATCACTGCCGCATCCCCTCCATCATTAGATGAAGAGGGTACGTCGAGGAGGGACGTGTCACTACCTGACAAGGTCATGGGAACTCTATCGAATACTTCCACGACCTCGTCGGCGTCTGCTCGCCTATGGCGAAACACTCTCCCAAAATAGGAAGGCTGAATATCCCCCGAGGCATCCGGGGGGTCAACTACTGGCGGCGACCTGTGCAATGCAGAGTCCGGGTTTCCCGGACCTGGACCCTCCTGCCGTCAGGAGGTAAAAGGCGTGCGTAAGTCCGCCTTCTCTGCCCTGTTCTTCTTCTGCGACGGCATGGAGCGGCCAAGGGGTCATCCTCCCTAACCCTCTCCGCCGTCTCCTTCTGCGTCATAACTTCGACGCAGAAAGAGTTTACTACACCCCACGCGTACTCTCCCTCCAGCATGGCGCTAACCACGTTCTGGAGGGAAAAGTCCTCGCCAACGACGGCGGCCAACTCCCGGCGCTTCAAGGAGAAAGCGGGACACACCTCTAAAGTGTGCTGCGCGGTGTCCTCGCTTGCGCCACAGTACTCCTAACCCCTACCCCTAAAATAAAATACCTACGCAACTCTTTGGCACAAAACCAACGACTATATCTACGTGGTTACTACGTTCTCTCGCCCTAAGTACTGAGCCGTTGTAATAAAGCCCGTCATTAGGCTTATTTCACGACATACGGAAAAACATGGGCGCATAAAACGCTCATGATACTATAATTATGACGGTAAAGGCCTCGTATGAGCGAAGTGTCCGGAACGTTCCCAGTAGGGGTGTACAAAACAGCTGAATTTTACATCCCTTTGTATTTTCAGAACAATATTTAAACGATAAAAAAATTAACTAAGAACTTGTGATATTTATTTAAAATAACAGAAATTATTTTTTAATAGCTTACATTAAATCTAAGCTAAGCGACCGACCGATTGTAATGAAAGGTTTAAAGGTACCAAGTTAGTGTATGTGCCAAGGAAAGTACAGCCTATATATACTTGATAGATAAGCTAGTCAAATATCTTTGAATTTTTTTGAAACACTTTAACCTTAAATTAGTTTTTAAGCTTTTCTAAAAAAAATCAGTCATTAGATAAATACTAGCCCCGGCCTAGGATTCGCCTAAATACAAGTTAGTTAGGGTATTATTTACTTTTTGTGAAAGGAAAGATTCCACTCAAGCTTTACATTTACAACACGAAAACCGCCGCTATTACAAGCGACATAAGAACGGTCCAAAAGTCAAACAGTATAGCTTGACAAGGAGCTTACTCTGCACTAATAATGCACTAATGTTATGCGAATATCTGTTGATACAAATATGGCGTTAAGCTATCTGTGCACACAATAACTATAATGGTACTATTATGATATGTGGATCGCGGCAATGCTTCATTGGGATTCACAGAATATTGGCGGGGCGGCTTGTTCAATAAACTAACTACTTTCGGTTCTGACTGATGTTGTATTTAATAATTATCAAATTATTGAAATACACATCTCATTAACATGTATTAATTAGAATATTAATCGCAATTAATATTAAAAGACAAAAGCAACCAATTATCGGAGAGAGAGATGTCAGCGAATACAATTGTCAAACTAAAATTGTGACATTAAATGTCACTGTCGTGCATGAAGGATGCTTTCCTTGCTTTCTGAATGTTATGTGCAAATGTGCAAAGTACACACCAACTTTTTAACAAGTACTAACATAGACTATCTGTAGGCAGTAACTGTTCATCTGTTGGTAGTAACTTCAGAAAAGTCTATTTATGTACATATTTATTAATGCATCATAGGGCACACCATTTGAACGAAAATCGTATATTTTTGATGATATTAACTTGACTGAATCTTCTTCTGAGAGTAAAGAAATTTTCAATATAATCAAATCTATAGTCATGCTGTTCATGTAAAATAATGTTTTTTTTGTAATAACTGATTGTTTTATTGTTGCTCATTGGCCCTTTGATACTACTATCTACATTTGAACACTACTATCTACTTTTAAATATTACTCTGTTATCACAATCTCTATAAATCATGATGTACGAGTATACACGTGTTCAAAATTATAGTATAGTCCACTGCATAGTAAAAGTTATAATTGTTCAAACTTTGATTGTATTCTGTTTTAAATGTATCAAACAAATCAAATAAGAAATAACTTCATAATGCTTCCATCAGGCCTGAAGACCATCATCAACGCACTGCTGCACTCGTTCAAGCAGCTCGCTGAAGTCATGACTCTGACGATCTTCTGCCTGATGGTGTTCGCGCTGTTCGCGCTGCAGGTCTACATGGGGGAACTGCGGAACAAGTGCGTCAAGAACCTGGTCGTGCCGCCAGGGGAAAACTTCACTGAAGAACTTTGGTCACGGTGAGTAGACTAGACTAATGAAATTGTCACTCTCATTTTCTCTCTATACTGGGGTTCAGTCCATTAGTATATCTGGTGTCCACGAAGGGAACTTCAACCAGAGACACAGTGGTCGTCTGTCTGTACAGCGGTGCTTGCTTTGCTTCTAATTTGAAGCAAGCAGTAAAATTACCGGATATTGTGACTTGACGTCCTATGTTACAAGTTATATTATAAATTATAAGGTATACAGTAGTAGTATACACTATGACACATCGCTCGCAAGACTGACGGCCGTTGGGGCGGAAAAGTCCTCGAGTGGCGGCCGCATAACGGGAGATGCAGCGTTGGTATCTCTACAAGGTGGACCGACTATCTAGTGAAGGTTACGGGAAGCCGCTGGATACGAAAAGCGCAGGGCCGATTGAATTTTGATATATTTGGGGGAGGCCTATGTCCAACAGTGGACGTCTCTTGGCTGCCTTGTCTTCAGCCAGTATTACTTACAATAATTAACAGCTTTTCGAAATAACTATATCTTCTTCGCATTTGTGGCCAAACATTTGGTGGAAAGTCAGGTCTGTCTGTTTAAGTGCATTAACATGGTTTAGGAGCCATAATCTCGAAGGCTACTCTATAACATAGATTTAATTGTGCATTTACAATGTATGTAAGTGCTGCTATGTATTTGCTATCCATTACGATTTTAATACAGCACTGCTTATAAATATTGTATGTCCATAGAAAATTGTTTCGACTATTTTTAGAATGAGATGTTGACATATTTTTTATGATTTTGTTCATAATTTTCTTACGTTTACTTAATAACAATCGTATCGTGTTTTTTTTACGATAAACCCGTATTTAATGTTAAATAGTTCTTATTTCTTATGTTTGAGCTCTATCTTCATCGCAATTCGTTAATGAACGCAATAATTTTGACATCACACAGAATGATACCAACAGCTCATCGTGTTAATTGGTATATGTGGTATTGCCAGTGGCGTTATTGATATTGACATTAATAACATTTATAGCAAACACCGCAGATGTAGTCACTGATTTAGGGGTTATTTTAACGCGGTCAAAAACGCATATTACGACACAGGCACGCACTCACACTAAAATTAACGCAGATAAAGCCATAGCCATAACAATATATTATATTGTGTTATTCATTGTAATATTTATACTTATTTTCATAATTTTTATATAAGAAATTGAATGATTTTCATTTCATGTACATTAAAACTAAGATGAGCTTACACATCTTACAACCATAAATAGTTATTTGTTCTAATTTATTCTGATTGGGGATTATGCCATATTGGGGCTGCATCTATTTGCGGCTCCGAATAAAAAGTTATTGAGCTGTTAGCGTCCACTGAGATAACAATCTCAAGCCACGAACCCACATCAGAAGTTCGAAGGGGCGCGTTTGACACCATATTGGTTAACCTTAGTCCCTAGAAAACGATAAAAGGAAAGATTTACTGAACTGAAAAAACAGCGGAAATAAAACGTCTTTAATAAAATCCAGATGAGTGATTGTTTTTTTTTATCTTTTATGACTTTTTGTTGAACTAATAATATATTACACTGTCATCTGCCACCACTTATAACCACACCAAGTTCTTACCTTTCGGTAATAATGTACGAATGCTAATGTAGAAACAGTTTCGAAATCAAAATCTTTATTCAATATAGATCTTTATAGGCACTTATCGACGTCCGAAAAAACAATAAATACGTAACAAACTAATATATACAATTTGTTATTTACAACCTTGCATGTACTTGTATGTATTTACATATATCATGGTTGGGGTGTATGTACAAACACCCCAACCATCATAAAGATGTATGCAAATACATAATGAAATGAAAGAAAAGTTGACTCTACACCTGTTCTGAAATTAGGAGAGCCTTCTCAAGAAGAACAGGCAAGATACTCGGAAGGTCAAATTTTTGACTCCTCTTTGAAATTGCCAATGTTACAATGAAAGTATTGTTGTTGTTGTTTCTAAGACATCCCAGAGATGCACACTTGCACAGGGCCTCCACAAGATTCCGCCACGCTTTTCTGTCCGCTATGACTTCCTTGACGTCACTCCAGCTCAGTCTCACGGCTCGTAGCCCACAGCCCACGCTCCGGTCCGGTGGTTGCCACTCGAAGGCGAGTGCTAGCATTGCTTGTCATCCCTCTTCGAAGTCTGTGGCTTTGGCCTATCCATCCCCATTTCCGCACAAACACAAACATAGCTTTGACTTTAACCAATCACATGCCCAGGTGGATCAGCGACACGTCCAACTGGATTCTGGACGAGGAGGAGGTGCCAATCATCTGCGGCAACTTGACGGGCGCACGGCACTGCCCCGCCGGCTTCACCTGCCTGTGCGTGGGGCCCAACCCCAACCACGGGTACACCAACTTCGACAACTTCCTGTGGTCCATGCTCACCACCTTCCAGCTCATCACGCTCGACTACTGGGAGAATGTATATAATATGGTGAGTTTATCCATATTTCTTGAAAGAATCAGCTAACGAAGCTAAGCGTGTAATGTTTTCGTAAACAAATGTAAACATATGCATATATTTATTTATTTATTTATTTATTTAGGTAACAAACAGTCGTAATACAAACAATTTCAAGAATATGTTTACAATAAGACCTATAGTACCATTAATTTATAACTCCATTAATTTTGTAATAACAATTAGTTACATTAATAAAATATAACCAATTAGCATTACTTGCTCACTACAAGTGAAGGATACAAGATAAGGAAAAATTAAAAAAAAATGATTTAAATAACTTAAAGGTGTTATACAAAGTACATTATTTAAAACTAAACAAAAAGTAACAGCGTCAAATTAAAAAAGAAAAATTGGGGGGGAAGAAAAAAAATAACTTACTATTTAAACAACAATTTGCCCACATTTAGGGAAGTTGAAAAAATATCAACCTCACTCAAAACTTTATTGAATAAATTGAAAGTGCGCCTAAAAAAGGTATTCTTCGCATAATTTGTACGGCAGATTGAGACATAAAAGGTATCCTTAGAACGTGAGGAGGAACGAGGAACTTTCAGCTCAATTTTTTGCAATAATTCAGCGGAGTCTACGTGATTATTAATTAGCTTGTACAGAAATAAGGTGTCCAAAAATTGACGTCTGTGAACCAGCGATTGTACATTATGTCTTTTACCACTTTCTTTGTAGTCATTATAATAAAAGCCGGCACGATAATCTAAAGATTTTATAAATTTACGTTGAACACGTTCTATTCTATCCTTATGAATACCATACTGAGGACTCCAGACTATGCTACCAAACTCTAATATATACTCTAATATACTATAATATAAACTCTAATATATAATAAGAATAGGTGGTATAATTCATAATTATAGTTCATACGATGAAACGCCTATTGGTGTAGCATTCCGTTGCGATGCAAAATCCAACGCTACCAATACAATTATATTAACAGCGCCGCTCTGAATACCTATACGAGTACATACAGGGCTATTTTTGGATACCCCGCCTTTTCCTGTCATTCTATAGCGGTAATACAATCATTTATGAAATAAAAATATCTTTTAATTTTACATTTTTTGTTTTAAATTTTCCGTAGGTACAAGGTTACTATCAGTATTAGGTGTTCGTATACGCTAAAGATTTTTCGCCACTTCTGGGGGCTGATTCTCACGAATTTTTTCTCGAGCGATAGCCACAGCTCAGCCAATCAGAACCCTAATACCCATGTCGAAGTCCGCCATTTATTGAGGGAACGTCGCTTGACTTATCTCGAGTTGTAAGATCGATTTCTCACTTTTTTAATTATTTTAAGTGGTAAATAAACAATCAATGAAATTATTTTTATTGGCATAAATAATAGTTTTAAGTGTTTATTTAGACAAACAAATTGCCAAGCAAAATTTTGCAATAAATATATAATGTAATTGAAAATAAATTTGAAAAATATACAATAAGACAATAAAAAAAGAAAGAATATCTCGACTCTACTCCCGAGTACTCGAAACAATACAAGCGACTTTCCATAAAGAAATGGCGGAGCTCGACATGTCTTGTATTCTGATTTGCTGAACTCTGATTACTGCTCGAGAAAAATCCCGAATTTGAATTTTTTTTACGAATTGTGCGAAAATCAGCCCCCAGGGACGCGCAGGGCGTCGATGGGCACACGCGTAAGTAAGGGTTTAATAAGTAGTCGTAATATGTGGATATAAACAAAAAAAATTTAACCTAGACCTTTTACATTACCATCTTTATATTATACCTATACAATACAATACAATTTTGACGGGCGTCCAAAAATAACCCTGTATATTCACAACTAGCTGTGCCAGCGAACTACGTTTCGCCGTATATTTTTTACCCGTTTTTGCAACATTTGTCATTGATGCTCAGCTCCTATTAGTCGTAGCGTGATGTTATATAGTCTAAAGCCTTCCTCGATAAATGGACTATCCAACACAAAAAGAATTTTTCAATTTGAATCAGTAGTTCCTGAGATTAGCGCGTTCAAGCAAACAAACAAACAAACAAACAAACTCTTCAGCTTTATAATATTAGTATAGATTAATACTTAAGATCCGTGAAAATAAAAGCTAGAATGAGATAACAAAAGAATATTAATTACCGAACATTAAAAAGAGCACAGAATTCAACCACCTTTAAACCTTCAACTGATACCTAGCACTTATTACCACGTGGTTTTCTTTTATTTTCTTATAGATATTGTTGTTAACCTATTAACAATCAACAAATTAATTATTCTTGATGTTTTAAATACACCATGGATTGGTTATTACAGACTAACGGATAACGAATAGGTATATAATATCTCGAATAACTTCATATTTCGTAAAACTATTAATGAATTTCATCAAAGACGCAGCGTCGATGATACAGATACACCGAGAGTTGGTAAAATTGTTAATGGAGGAAAACCTTATGGTGCTCCCACACTAACACTAAAACATTTACTAACAAATGTTAGGAATTGTTACATTCTGTTAGGAATTGTTAAATGTTGGGAGTGCTCCTACACTGATGGAAAATGTTTACAAACATTCTATAACATTTAAAAACATAGCATTGGTTTTGCGTTCTGAGGTGTTTACACGAAAATGGAACATTACTTGCTCATTGGAATAGCTTTTAATATTTTTTTAAAGAAAAAGTGCTGGATACGATAAACACTAAGAGCTAGAGAAAAGTATAGTGCCACAGACTATCTCAAGGATTTGGGCATTAACCGTTGCTTAAATGATTTTTTAAGAATGAACTGTTCTGAATTTGAATACCCCGCTGTCACTTGCATAAATGTTTACAAACACTGTTACAATTTGTTTACTAACAATTTTGTTTAGAAATGTTTACTAACATTACCTAACATGAAAACATTTTTATTAACATTGTGATCAAATATTTGCTAACGAAATGTTTACTCATTTTATAAACATTGTATAACGGCAATGTGGGAGCACCATAAGGTGTACACTTTATACGTTAGTGGAATGACACAAATTCTTTCAAGCAGAAGGTAGATCGTTAATCATGAGGTAAGGTGCGTAACGTGGAGCAACTCGCGTGGGTGTAAGCAGTGCTTATCTAAGCACTTTACACATCATTATTCACGCTCTGTTTATTTACACTAAATTCCACTTAATACGATACGTACGCAGCAATAATAAATTAACACCCGTATTCACAAACTAAGACTTGTTTAAGTAAAGTAACAACACTGTGCGAATGAGATATTCCTCGATGCGTTTTATTTGGCAAGCCTTTCAATTCATAAACAATACTCAAATGACTCTTCGCTATGCGAACGCACAGTATTGAATAGAGCTCTGTGATCGGTTCGTTTATGTTACGTAGTTCACACCGCTGAATGGCATGTCTATCATTTGTCATCCATACTAATACATACTAATATTATAAAGCTGAAGAGTTTGTTTTTTTTTGTTTGTTTGAACGCGCTAATCTCAGGAGCTACTGGTTCTAATTGAAGAATTATTTTTGTGTTGGATAGTCCATTTATCGAGGAAGGCTTTAGGCTATATAACATCATGATATTGTTATTTTCGGACATCCACGCGAACGAAGTCGCGGGCACAGCTAGTATATACAGCTAGTATATAAGCACAGCTATTCATAAAACATAACCATAAAACCAAACGGTACTTGAGAACTATTTTGTGTTTCGTGGTAATTAGATAGTGTCGATTTGTGTATTTGTGAACTTAATAAATATGGACAAAACGACAACTTTGGGTTTATCAAACATAACCGTTAGGTTAGTAGGAAAATTTCAATTTCATTATAAAAGGATGCTATTATTTTCTAGAGACCTCATAGTAATGTTAATGAATACGAGTGTTAAATGTGCGATATATCCACTGAAGTGAGTTCTTGACACTGTGATGGGCGCCATCAATGGGATGAGTGTATATATACGGTGTTTGAATTGTTGTGTTCTGGATAAAAGGTCAAGAAAGGCAACTTCTTAAACATGAAGATTCATTATTTGATTCAAAGATTATTATTTGTGTGTGTGTATATATATATATATATACACACACAAGTATGTGTGAACATTTATATATATATATTTCAAAGGTTGACTGGAAGAGATCTCTTTACGGGTCCGCCTTTTGTATAAACGTGTTATATTTAGAGTGTGTTTAATGTTTTAAATTTATATATTCCTTGTTTATATAATAAAGATTTCATACAATACAAGATTATTAACATACTTATCATTGTAAATTTTTCTTAATTATTTACAATTTAGCAAATTGTTTATCGCTTCAAGCTGTGACTTCTGGATTATTTATTCTTATTAATTCTAATGGCTAACTCACTATTCATCCCCATCGATAGTATTTGATTTGATGATCAATAGAAAAGGGTTCAAAATGGGGTCTTCATAGAACCTTAGAGGAGTTTGCATAGAAAAGTGACTCGAGTATTTTTTCGTCGAGCGTCGGTGGCGCTGTGGCTTCGGCACTGGACTGTGCTCCGAGTAGAATCGGGAAGCCCGCGATCGATCCTGCCATGTACCAATGTGTTTTTCGTTTCACGAATTGCATATGCATTTATCTGACTCTCCTACGGTGAAGGAAAACATTGTGAAGAAACCTGCATACACCTGCGAAGTAATTCAAAGATGTATGTGAAGTAAACCATTCCGGACTGGGCCAGCGTGGTTTGACTAAGGCCTAATCGCCCTAACTAGTTAGGGTTAGGCTCGTGCCCCTCGGTTGGGACGTATATGAGCTGTGATGGTGATGATGATTTTTTATGAGGTAAGTGGGTAATTTACACACTTTACCAAATACTAATTCTCACAGTTAAGACAACATGGCGCTATACACTGTAATAGGAATAGCGTAGTCACTGTCTCAATTATGTTTTAACTTGGCTCTGAGCGACCGTAGTAAAACTCCAAGTGGGCAACATGATTGTTTGCCATCGTTATTATAAAAAATGATTAATATAGACGCACTCAAATAGTACTCACGTATATACCAACATACCTATTTCATAATACGAAACTAAAATTGAAGTAGGTACATACATATAATTTTATCTCAATAGGTTATCCCCTAATACGGAGAGATAAGTAATTTAACATCGGATTACGGTAAAACTATACTTTCGTTTGGGATAAATCGGGATATATGGGTTTAGCTCGTGCCGAGACCAACCCTAAAAGGAAACAGCTTTTACAACGTGTAACAGTTATTGTTTATTAATAACTGGTTGAAACTGGTTGTTCAACAAATTATAACTGGTTGGAATTTGATTTTTGAATAAATTAAAAAAAAATATAAAGAGGAAAGATTTGTTTGTAAGTATGTAACGAATAAATTCAAAAACTACCAAACCAATTGCAAAAATTCTTTCATCATTAGAATACTACATTATCCCTGATTAACATAGGCTACAAAATTATATTTCCTACGGGAAAATATAAAATTCCCACGGAAAAGCAAAAACAACGCGGGCGAAGCTGCGTAAAGTAAAGCTAGTTAGTTAGTTTTTAATAAAATAATTGTAATTAATCATATTAGCCCGTTTGATCAACATACTAAACAAAAGAATAATATGATTTACACTACAAGGTTGTAAAAGTTATTTTCAATACCTTGAATAAAGTTTCATCGCTATCAGCTACTTAGCCCCCTTGCCATGATCGCTTATAGCAAGGTTAAAACGATATTGAAACAGAGACACAGCTCTTGCTGCGTATAGCGCCATCTCGCTCTCGGCGCGGTTTTAATGTTGTTTTTAGCGATCATGGTTGGGGGTAGGTCATTCACACGTAGCGCTCCACTCGGCCGGCCCGGGCGGTGCATAGAGCCCATGCTATGCGTTTGTAATGAGGATAATTAATTTTTATACTTTATCTATTAATAAAATATTTTAAAAAATGTCTGAAATTAATTCATTTGCATATTTGTAACAAATAACTTTTAGGCCCGATTTCACCAAAGTCGGATAAGTTTTATACCAAGGATAAAGTTATGAGTTACTCTCAGATAGGTCAATTTTAAATTCACCAAATACTTGTACTTAGAATAAAACCGTTATCCGAGAATAGGTTTTATACCGTCGAATTTGACGGTATAACAGATTTATTACTAGGATAAATCAGAAAGATGGTGTCTAATGAACAGCTGATTGGCAAGCTGTCTAAAGTGACAGTTGTCGCAACTGACGTATAATCCTACTAGCTTAAAAAACAGCTAATAGGCTATGTGATTTACGGAGAGAATGTACTATTTTATTTCGCAGCATTATCATTCATTCGTTCACATTGATAAAATAAAACTCTATTTGGAAGAATAGTTAAACCAAATATGGTGAAACGTAAAATGGGTTATCCGAGAATATGTAGAGTATAAATTTATCCACGGAATAGTTATTCTAGTTTTGTGTTACTGTTGGTGAAATCGGGCCTTAGGGTGTGCATTATTTCTGCTACACGCTGTAAAATATTAGCGTCAGTACAGTACCTATAAGGTGCGTACCTACATGTTAAAACCTCTTACCGTTATTTGTATCTTGTAATCATATGGTGCTCAAATAAGCTTAATCGGCTTTTTGAAAACCCTAAAACGTTTAGTTTAACAAACATGACGTGAACCACATTTTGGACTAATCATTCAGTATCTTGAAATGTTGGTGGTAATCCTAAATATAAACATCTACCTATTTAGTTAGGAGCGTTCCTGCCACAGCGACCGCTTACCCGCTACACCCAAAGACCAACTTTCACTGTAGAATTAATTAGGGGTCTGCCAACTTTACATTATGAAGCCTGCGGAGCTCGAAGAATCTTTCAACAACGCTTGCAAATGCAAACACCTTAGTTTTGCAAACAACGGCGACCCGAACGGACGCTTTAAATTATCTCTATCTGACTTAAGGCTCGTTTCAAATGTTTATTAGTCAACAGATACACAAACGCTTTAATTATCTGTACCTGTATATGATTTATGGGTTTATTACGGCTAGCGGCCTTTGTAGCCATGTCCGGTAAAACGCTTAGAAAAAAATATGGGTTAGTTATTCCAAATTTAAATGTCTTTGTCATAGAAGTTATACAAGTCATTCAAGTTATTTAATGTGTGACTATGTAAATTAAGGTTTAAGTATGCCTTTAAGTCAGTTTTTACATATACACATGATACATTTACATGTCTACAAACGACAAAAAATTAGGGACTTTCTATACAAAATTAGATTGATAGCCCGACTAACGAATTAGTATGGAAATCATATTTTGTTCATCCTGCTAGTCCTACTAATATTATAAATGTGAAAGTGTGGATGTTTGGATGTTTGTTACTCAATCACCCAAAAACGGATGAACGGATTTGGATGAAATTTGGCATGCATATAGCCTTTGACGTGGAAAAGAACATATGCTACCTTTTATCCCGTTTTCTTAAGTAGTTCCCGAGGGAAAATTGAAAATTGTTTACGAGCTAAGCCGCGGGCAGACAGCTTTGAAATTTGGTATGCATGTCACCTATGCTATGGAAAAGGAAATTTATATTCCTTAATGATCTCTCAAATAGTTCCCATGGGAAGATTAAAAATTGTTAACGAGCGAAGCTTTAGACCCAATTCTTAAGTCCACGCAGACGAAGTCGCGGGCAGAAGCTAGTTGGGAAATATTGCTCAATTTTGAAAAGTAGAATTTTTTTCGGTAACGATTACCTTACAACTGTATATATCGTTATAGTATATTATGAAATGATACAAGTAAGCTAAGTTCTAATAAAGTGAAGGGATTAATGGACACTGGGCTGATTTACGGCTCGGGCTGAAACCCACAGTCTCGTATGTGTAATGAGCAGAGCTCATAAGTTTCAAAGCGATAATTTATTGATTTGGATGGCAATTTCACGGTTTGGTGGCAAAATGATAAGATAATTCTATTACGCGTAATCTTATTACGCACGTGTGTGTTATAGCTCGGCTTATGGCCCTAAAAGCGATGTAATGAGGCTCACTTTACGAGCAAGTGTATTGAAAAAATATTTTTGTTTTCATCCGGAACATGTAGTTTAACTCAGAAAGTATTACTACTAATAACTTACTCGGCATAATATCTCGTATATTACCAAAATACAAGGTTACTTTTTTATCACCCCGCAAAATTTAATGGACGCTTCACGACACGGTAAAAAAGATTTACAAAAAATAAAAACCGACTTCAAAAACACTGAAAAACAAAAAATAATATAAGAATAGGTACAGACAACATCACAATTCTATATTGAAGTCGGTGCCAAATTTTAAGACTTTCTAGGAGATCATCGTTTGGCACCGACTTCAATATAGAAATGTGATATTGTCTGTACCGATTCTTATATTATATTTAATTTTTCAGTATTTTTGAAGTCGGTTTTTTTTTTGAAGTCTGTTAATAAAAAAGCACAGCCGCGAAACGCGTTCGTAAGTACTCCCCGTGGTGATAGCTTGTAGGTTTGAGCAACGTGTTTCTGCTTAACACAATCACGCTCTGCTATCATATTTTCAATACTCGGCCGTCGTTGTATAGTTAGGAGGCACGTAAGAGATTAAAATCACCATAAATGATCGTGTTTAAAAGCTGTCAAGGTTTAAAAAAGAGTGTGCGTCTTCACGAAATGCACAATAAAATGAGGAAAATTCTGTTTAATTTTGTCGAAGAAAAATTTAATAAAACGTCAAAAATTTAATATCTTTTAATGGCATTTTAATAATGTTTCACTGAGGTATCAACGTACAGCCCAGAATACTGGAGCTAGAAGCACGAAATTCGGTACAGGGAGGGGTTCATTGGCTAATGTAGCGCCCACTAAGGAAGCGTTAGTGGTGTAGTGCGAAAGGCCGTCGCCTTCCAATCGGGAGGTACAGGTTCGAACCTCGCCACATACCAATGTGTTTTCATATTTTGAATTCATACGCACGTTTATTCGACCCTTTTACGGTGAAGGAAAACATCACGTGGAAACCTGCACACACCTGTGAAGAAAGAATTTCCTTACAGGTTGTGTGTGAAGTCGTCCAAGCCGCACTTGGCCAGCGTGGTTGACTAAGGCCTAATCTAGGCCTAGTTTAGGGTAGACTCGAGCCCCCCTCTGTGGGGACTATATGAGCTGTTGATGATGATGATTACTAAGGAAAGCTTTTTCAAATCTCCCCTAAGAAGGTCAGAATTTCTCATCCAAAAATAAGGACACTACAGTGTTGAGCTATATTAGAGCGAAATGTAATTCGCAGACACAGCTAGTAGAGAATATAAAATAATATTCCGCGCGTAGAACTGAACACCATTTTTTTTCGGGGGGAAATGCGTAACCGCACCGTACTCGCCGTTAGCTAGACGGCGAGCGTGTGTGGGGCTCTCTCGGCAGAGTACCAAGCCTACCCACTTAAACCCCCCGGTGTTCTTCCTGCCCTTATAGTCGCGCTAGGTAAGGTCCACACTGCGACTCTACTACCCACGCGCCCGGGCAAGCCTGACCATCTGGTCAGGCTATCGCCAAGGGGGGATTGCCCGAGAACACCAGGGCAATCCCCAGACGGAGGGCCTAACGGCGGCGTGCACGGGGCCAACCGTGCACGGCAGGGTCATTAGACGGGCATCGCTTGTGCGAATGCCCGCCTTCGCCTGCCTGTCCGTCTACGGCGGATGGGAGCGGCTTGAGGATCATTCTCCCGCTCCCTCTCCACGGCCTCCTTCTGCGAGATGACGTTTTCACAAAAGGAGGCGACAACCCCCCATTCCGCCTCGCCACGGAGCATGGCCACGACCATGCTCGGCAGCAAGAGGTCTCCGTCTCGCAGCGCAGCATTGCGTTCGCTGCGCCTGGCGTCGCTAGGCCGGGCACACCAAAAGGGTGTGCTCGGCAGTGTCGTCGGGAGCGTCGCAGTGATGACACTGCGGTGTTTCCTCCCGACGCGCGACCCGGTGCAAGTAGTGACCAAAACAACCATGTCCGGTCAGTACCTGCACCATGCTGAATGAGAGACTGCCCTGTCGGCGCCCTACCTACTCCTCCAACACCGGACGTATCGCTTCTATCGTCCGGTGGCCGGCAGCTGGGAAGGCGAGTGCCTCGCCCCATCGATGCAGAGCCTCCCTCTGCGCCTGGGTACTAACCCGCTCCACTTCCTCAGGAGCGGATCGTCCCCCCTGCACTCTAACGGCAACCCGATGTCGATACCCCTCCGCATGGACGCGTGCATCGACATCCCACGGCGTTTGACCCGCAAGCACGCAGGCCGCGCCGTGGCTGACCGTGCGATAAGCTTGCACGGCCCGGGTTGCTATGACCCTCTGCGGACGTCGCAAGAGGGCCACCGTTCGGGGGGAGAGGCACTCCGCCCATACCGGGGCTCCGTAGAGTGCTATCGACCCTATCACCCCGTGATACAGTCGACGGCACGCCGATCCTGGCCCTCCCACGTTAGGGAGGACCCGTCCGAGTGCGGCTGCGGCAGCACACAGCCGTGGAGGGAGGAGCTTGAAGTGCTCCTCGAAACTCCATCGGGGGTCCAGAACCAGGCCGAGGTACTTTAGGAGAACTGAACACCATAGCGTTAATAATAAATAGAATTGACGTAATCAAGTGGCATTCAAACAGAGGGTCAGGAGCTATTGAGATGTCAATAAATCCAATAGACACTGACCAATTCATTGGCTATTTATTATCCTTTACCCATAAGTCAGAAACAAGTATTTTCCACTGACAATTCTAGTTACCAAGCTCAGGCGAAAGGGTAATAATAGTTTTAAGAAACTATGTCAGAATGTATTAAGCGTCACTACAAGTTAAATGTGTTTTAGTTAACATATTTTAATCTAACAGAAGCTCGCTTGTAACTGGGATCTAGTTTACCGTCAGGAAAGCTAAGCTTTCAAATGTTGTGATTTGGAAAATGTAGCGTATGAATGTATCGACCGTAATGTTTTTCAATTTCTTTAACAAATTAGATTGCTATAATAATAAGTTTGTCAACATTTTGACTGAACACGCTTGATCTACCTAAACTTTATGTAAATGAACAATGTAAACCGTGTTTCATAGCAAATACATCATGTTATTATTATTATTAAAAATAGATAATAACAGATGAATGTGAGAAAGAGAAGAAGAGAAGTTGAAGAAATCACAACAGGAGAAAGCTTAGCTCTCCTGACGGTAATAATACCGGTCGTAATGTGATTACGACCGGTATTATTATTTGATGATGATTATTATTTTGGTGATTTATTTGACGATGACTTATGAATGATTAATATTTGACATTAGCTTCATACAAAATATGTCGAAATTCTATCTCCAGTAAACAAGACAAAAAAAGATGGGATATTGAAACGTTAGCAATAATGTGTTAGATTTTTATACTCGTCAGTACTAATAATATGATTGCACGATATACGTAATTAAAACAGAATTATTTTTAAAAAACACTCCAAATTGGAAATTATCAAACAAAATCAGTTAATTGGGTTATAAATAGGAATAACATAGGCACAAAAGGTTTCCATATTTGGAAACGGTGGTTCGGACGCCATTTGTAGGTAAGACTTGAAATGTTTGAATCATTATTATTTTTCAAATATGAGATTTAGTTTATTTTATTTAACTGTTTTTTGCAAAATGATGTCAACACATTTTTCTCTCATAAAACTAGTGAAATAGGAGTATATTCATTTTGGGAATGCGTCCCATACGCATTTCCATAGTTGAATGTTTATGAAACATCCAATTCGACACCAAAAATCACCCCGGGATAATCCGCATACATACATGTACAGTATTTGTGGCTGCTCATAAAAGAGAAAGCAGTGTTCGATCGCTTCTGGAAACTAGCTGATTGTAGCTAGCAATACCGCGAGGTTTTTGTTTATATTACTGGTAAGATTTGCTGATAGGCCAGACCTATACCCTACCGCTGACTATTGAAGGAATAATTTAATTCGCTACACCATAAATACATATACGTACATGTCTACACGAAGTTGGAGACTATAAGGAATAGAAGTGAAAAAACCGGGAAATAAAAGGTATGAAAAATACAATTTAATGTTATATAAAAACTTCGTTCTGAAAGAAAAATTTATGGAGTTGTATTATTTCGTTTCAAGAAATGTGTGTTGCGTGCATCAAACCAATTATCTATTTTTAATGCTACAAAGCTCGAAGAATTGACTCGTCTTAACACTATCGAAACTATCGTGACAACTGGTAAACTATTTATATCTACAATTGTCTTTGTTGTGGAAAAGACAATGATTTTTGTGTCCTAAATAGTGGGATTTAAATGATCAGGCGTTTGGATTTTTTCGGTTTTTAATTTATTTTCTTTAAATTGCACCAAACACCCGTCTTACACGTCTTCCCTCATCCATCATTTCCACACAGATTCCAATCTACGCTCGGTAGGTCTGCATGTAAAGTATATATCCAGACAGCATTTGGCATGTTTAAAAAAGACCTCTTACTATAAGATAGTTGGCCACGCACAATTCTGGTGCAAATGCCTATGGGTAGCTGCTTATGGCACCTAGAGGAGTCGATCACAGAAAATACCACAGAAAAACACAAAAAAATACCACACAAAAAACCTTTTTACTGGAACTTTAAAAAAATGTATTCTAATACGTATAAAAAATATAATTTACATGTCATGTTTTCGAAAGAATATTTCAACTTCATCCAGGACAACGTCCGTGGTGATATTTTTGTAGCGGCTGGAAGTGGCTCTCGCGGTAAGATCAGACCGCAAACCATGTCTGTCTGGAAAACTCTTTACACTAACGCTGCATCTCCCGGTACGTGGATGCTAATCTAGAACTTTCCCTCAACGGTAGTTTCATAGCGTAAACAAGATACCCGTGGTACTAATACCACCATTACCAAGCTCTTCAATTCTATGAGCTACGCCGGCGGCTTTAGTTCTTCTACGGATCTCTTCATTTTCGATCACACATCGAAACTTCAAGCATAGTCTTTCTCGTTACCTATTTAATACCCTTGAGCATTCTTACTCTTACTCATTGTGAATGTTCACATCACGGTCCAGTAAGTCAACCTTCGCAATACGCACGAATTGAAGACTCGTCACAAAGGCACTTTGACAGATGAGTTGGAAAGATCATCTGCAAGAGGCGTCATGTTCTTGCCATTTATATTGATAGCGAGTACTATCTAGTACGTCGATGGCGTTGCTTAAAGCTGTCGCCTTCCAATCGGGAGGTAGCGGTTCGAAGCCCGCTACGTACCAATGTGTTTTCAAAATTTGAATTCATATGTACGCTTATTCGACGCTTTTGCGGTGAAGGAAAACATCGTAAGGAAACTTACACACACCTGTGAAGAAAGAATTTCTTTACAGGTTGTGTGTGAATTCGACCAACCTGAACTTGGCCAGCATGGTTAACTAAGGCCTAATCGCCCTAGTTTAGCCCTAGGTAGGCTCGGTGGGGACCAGTGGCGAGGGGTCGAGATTAGGCGAGGTAAGCCGTAACAACATCAAAGGCCATTACAAAAAGCACTCACCGCTGACTGCACCGCGTGATGCCAGCGTCATGCGTGATTCAGATGAAAAGGCCCACTTTCATAATAGAAAAATGCACTGATAATATGATTAAACAGTGTCTCTCCATTGACTTTGAATCAGAAAACAATTATCATGAGAGCATTAAGTCCGCCTTTGTACTTCTTCTGTACATAAAGAATAGATAAATAAATAAATCATGGAAAACAAAACATTATATTCAGTTTGCAACTGCCTGTCATCCACGTATGTTTTTTTTTTATCGTGTAAAGATGAACGAAAATGTTTAAAAAATCGATCTCGCATTTTACAATCAACTGTCATATTTGGAAGAGCACGGCCTTATTTGATAACATGCTTTTTATTTTCGTAACTAAGTTTGGGAAACGAAGAACTTAGCAAGTAGTCAGACAAACAGCATTAAATATGCGTTAAAGCGATTTTGGAAAATAAAGCTTGCCGCAGCAAACAAATATGTAAGATCACATTGTCATCACAAAATCAAACAAATACCGATACTGAAATCTCACTTACTATATCACAACAAACACACGTAAAATAGCGGACTCCGGACAAGTACTAATTAATAAATTTCATAATCCTGGCCACTGAGGTACCGACGCGACGATGTCTTCCGAAAACAAAGAGATCGAAACATTCGAAACATTCAAAATGATGCATGAGTCAGATAGAGAAAGACAACGTAGGCTGGTCCGTGATAGCTTACATTTTCCGAACTGGCCCGCGAGCCGCGCGTAGGTCGTGCGAGGGATCCGATAATAACAATGAATGAAATGCCCCGAGCCGCAATACGAACGTTCGGCTTCCCTTACGCGATTTTCAAGAAAGACAAGTGTACGAAGACCCCATCACTTCTCACCACCCCCCACTACATGACGAACCTAAGCGTCAGAGCCTTTAGAGGCGTGCTTTTGCTTATGTTACTTCAATCTCTTCCAGCTTGAACGGCTTGGTAGCTATTTGGACTGTGAGACACTCTTAAGGTGATACTTTTCCACTAGAAATCAAAGCTTGAGGCTCCGCCAAACTTCTCGCCTTCTTTTAAATTATGTAAAGGTGTCGCTGTAAAAGCTATTTGCGGCCAAAAGCATAGATGAATAAAAAAATACATCAACAAAAAATCTATTTCACCGTCTCTGGCAGGTGCGACAATTGTCAAAATATAAAAAATATATCACAAATCTAGAACTAAAACTTGTATTTAATAATGGGTACACGTACATTAACTAAATGACGAAACGTCCGAAAGTTTCTACGTGATATTGTTTTTGCCAAGCGCTAACCTGTACGACTATGGCATTAGCGCCTTAGTTCCGGCAGTAATCATAAATTATTAAGATAATCCCGCTTTCTGTTATGGATCGGTCACGCGAGGCGCATTAGCCGCCATTGACGAAGCTCTCGAGTTTAATTACAGTCTTGAAATAATTTCACGCTCGTTGTATAATACGATATAAGAGAAAGTTACATTTTCAACCTCTTTTTTTAATTCCAAAGGATTTTCAATTCTTCTGTCGAGTGTTGACAAAATAATCGATGAATATTAAAAACAAACATATTAATAAGAAAACTAAGTTATGTATTTTTCTTTTGACTTATAATTATAAATCTTTAAAGTAAATCTAAGTCCTTTAATGTCACCAATAAGACAGTGTCGTCATTTAACCCGTTTCCTCGTGGTCCTAATAGTAACCAGCTTAGTTCCTCATAGTCCATAATTATGTCCCCTGTATACGAATAAGGTTGTTTCACTTCACTAAAATCAAATAATTAAATCGCCGTGAAACCATAAAAATACAATTTACAGCCACGTTTTGTCTACGTACATACTATGCATTATTTAAGGCAAACAATTACATTTTTTATTGCCTACGAAAAGACAACCTCCATTTTAAGTGCTATCTGTGTTATTTCGAATATTAATAGTACAAAGTGTAAGTACTTTCGATTTCTGCTCTCCCAGTTCACAACATCTGATACAACGCCGGTGCCGGTTCGTGCAGGAAGTCAATTTTATTCTTAACAACTTACCCCTTTTTTGGGTCATAACAATGCTGTTCAGATGGTGGCTAAATACTTGGAAACCAAAAAAGCTCCCCCACAGCACACCCCGGACACTCCATACAACGTATCTACACGCGCAAATGTGTGCGTGGAATCTAGTAGGGCTGAGTGCGCGGTTATTAATCGAAATGACGCGAGGAGTGCAGCGACTGCCTTCTCTTTTACCCGCATAGCGCTGTTTCTGTTATCGGCCGGCGCTCGCGTCTACTCGTTCGAGCGATCGAGCGCGCCCTTGTTTATGTGTCAGTGATGTCTCCAACGAAGTGCGGGGCGGGGTGAGGTATTTGAAATGAGTGCGGGGAGGTGAGTGGCCGTTCCGTTCTGTACGTAGTACTATTATCTATTCTGTGCCCACAGGCTGAAACTATGTACGATCGCGATTTGTTTGACATTCCAGACCGTGAACACATTAATTCAATAATACTCATTCAGCCATTAAGCGTATTGACCTGTCACTGTTGGACACAATACCAAACGTTTGCTTCACAGTTGTGTTCACAGTATCCTGATACACTATTTCAGCACATTAAGCAAAATTAATATTGCAGGCATATTTTATAATAGTTTCTGTCAGCGGTTATATCAACGTGGAATCGAAACTTCATATTTCGGAATAAAAATATCATAGTAGAAGTTATGTGAACGTCATTCGAAATTTCTATTTCACTTAAGCCTATGAAATTAAAACTTGAACACAACGATAGGTATGTAGGACTTACGCTCTAAAAGAGAAAAATAAAGTAAACTTTGTTTTAAATTTATAAATGAAAGTGAACTACATCATGAAAACAACAAAATTAACTCAAGTAGCGAATTTTCCATTTAAAGTTATTTGCACAGTTATTGCTTGTATTGCAACATATTTATTGCGATGGCGTTATGACTCATAGCTTATGAGTGTCATCATGACTAAAACTGTGTTATCTGCAAGGATATTAGTGGAAGTCTTGCTTGACACGGAAATTAAACTTGTAATCTGCTATCGGGCGTTTCGTAGCCTTAAGAGGCTCAGTAACGCCAACGACCTTGAGACATGATTTGTACTGGATTGCGGGCGCGGGGCGCTATTGAAATTGAGCGAAAAAAAAATTTTTTTTTAAAGAAACTAGTAACTCTTTTGAAGATATGAAACATAAATATAATTAAGGTGTAATGGGTTAATTCAGTAATGGGTGTCTCTGGCATTTTTTCAACGAGAAATTTTGATTAAAATTTGATTTGGGGACATGAATATTCTCAAAAATATTTTCAAGAGTAACATATATATTTTTTACTACGGTATAATAAACAGGTTTTGCTAAAAAAAGTTTTAAGTGGGTCTCGATGAGCTCAGCTCAGAGTTGTCAGCCTCTTAAACGATTCGTTTTACTACGAGAACGAGCGGTGCGATGAAACGACTACGAAATTCGTAGTCCTTGCCTACGGTGGACGTAGTGGTGCTACCATTTCGTAGCAATTAACCGAAGTCTACAGAGGCTACGTTTTTGACTATCGAGAACTGTTTGTTTCATGTTGAAGATAAGACAATCATTAATTGCCATATTGTGATGTCATAACTGTTAATTCTAACCAGTAACGTAGGGTGCGCGTAACATTCTCGGACAATCCCCCCTTGGCGATAGCCCGACCGGTGGGTTGGGCTTGCCCGGGTGCGTGGGTAGTGGGGTCGCAGTGTGGATCTTACCTAGTGTTACCTTACCCTTATGGGCAGGGAAAAAACCGGGGGGTTTTAGTAAGTAGGCTTGGCACCCTGCCGGGAGAGCCCCACTCACGCTCACCGTCTAGCCAACGGCGGGTAGGGTGCGGTAACCCTGCCGGGAGAGCCCCACACACGCTCGCCGTCTAGCCAACGGCGGGTAGGGTGCGGTTACGCATTTCCCACCGAAAAAAAAAGGGTGCGCGTAACATTATTAAAAAATAATTATACCTGTGATACTCTTAATTTAAATCTAGAATTTTAATTCCGCTCATCTCTGCATCGCGATCATTCAGTCGCGGGACGACGCATACAGCCATCGACAAATTAGCGTCCTCTTTTTGCCAGCAATAAATTGTATTGTGGCGAAATTTTACACCTGTACCTATATATTATTATGCAAAATAATTTTCTATGCAAACCATATACATATTCAGAGTGACAATTTACAGATCGAGGTCATTGGTCATTAACGTCGTTTGCACGGATACGTCATACATCACAACATACACTATTGCTACCTCAATAAAAAGTGCGAATCATTTATGCATAGCAAACAATTTGTATGTACTGTACGCGTATCAAACTTCTAATATTCATTGGTTGTTTTTCCACTGCTTGCACAAACAGACCTGACTGCCGGCGCCTGCAACGGTAAAAAAATATAAAGAGCTTGGCTAAATTCAGTCGTTTGAATTCAGAAGCTACTCGTAATTAGGATTCTAATTAAAGGCTTCTGATCACACTGTCTTAATTTTGTTACTAAGTCAGTTACTAATTAAAGTGCGACAAAAACGGTCGTGTTGTGTGCGAGTATAGCTCCAGTTACAGAACTGGATAAAATATGTTAAGACTAACTATGGGACGAAAATCACAAAAAACAAAGGCCATTATGCAAAGTGTTAGAATCCTGAGCAACACGAGTCATTCATGGCCCTCGGTATAAATCCGTTTTATTCAAGAGTTTCATACTATACTTTATACCATGACTACGAGAAAAAGAAAGATTTAAGTAAAAATAGACATTTGATATCGAGGATTTTTGTGCAAGTAGGTTGTACAGCATTGAGATGTAGGTCGAATATGTCGATGTGTTCTAAATTCAAACACCAAAATAGTGATTAACAGTGCTTTTTATTTACTGTTTTCAGTGAATAAAGTAAGCTTTTTAGAGGGGGAATGGTATAAAATATTAAACATGATTTCCTTTTTCAGACATTATTATAATGCGCTTTCTGAGCCACTTCACTTTTCTCACGCACGGAAACAAAACGTCCTCGCGTACGGAAAACCACGTAGCGTCTGAATGCGAATACACCTTCCTAAATGCGTTTCCAACTAGATGTCTGAATGATTCAGTCAGTCAGAAACCATCCTTGCTTCTGAATTGAGAATGCTAGCTAGCTGAATGTGATTATACTAGACTCAATTAAGTAGCGACTGAATTAAGGCAACTTAATTCAGCCAAGTGTAATAAGCCTTTCATGCCGTGCTATTGCTGGCGCAGGCCAAGGAAAAAGCAATAAGAGAATAGGTTAAGACGTCGATACGACAGTAAATTTCCTCGTGTACGTCTTATACTTCCAAAGCATGTATACAAACAAAAATACCTAGTTGATGTATATTTTCTACATTATGTATGACTTTGTTAACTGTCACTTACACATAGACCCCGTATCGTTGTAAACAGACTATTTAGCGTGAATTGTGTTTGTTTTTGTTGGCTCCTAATGTTTACAGGAAAGGTATCGCTAGCAGATACTGCAACGTTGCCGCTCTAATATTTCAAAAGAGAAACACTTTGAGAGGATGTGTTTATTTTGTTTGAATTCTTTGATAGTTAAGTATTTGGTATGAATTTTTTTTATAAAATTATATAATCTTCATAGATGACAAGTTACTTTCAATCATTTCAAATTACTACTATTTACTAATATTGGTCTAACGGATCACTTCATTATCCGTCTGTCCGTAGGTGTGTCAAGGCCTTTTTTTCGGGAACGCGTTCAAATAACGGACTGAAATTTATATCAAATACTGGGGTCTACGGTCTCATTCAACTGTGAAAAAATATACTTGTAAGTCAGTGCGATCAAAAGACATGACCAGCATATTTTCGCCTATTTTGCGAGATGACAAGGGAATCAAAACTGAGTTGATGTAGAATCATGAAATTTGGCAAGAAACAAGGTCGCGGCAACAGCCTATGCACACATGAATACCATCGATTTGAATCGCCTAAATGCCTAGTATTTAAAAATTACTCATCAACATTTTAATGAAAATATCCTACGATATAATTCAATATGGAAAGTAAGCAATTAAATAATGTCAAATGTTTTGTCGGTGGCGCTGTGGACTCGGCACTTGCCTTCCAATCGGGAGGTCGGGGTTCGAGACCCGCCATGTACCAATGTGTTTTTCGTTTCGAATTTCATATGTACATTTGTCTGACGCTCCTACGGTGAAGGAAAACATCGTGAGGCAACCTGCATACATCTGCGAAGAAATTCAATGGTGTATGTGAAGTCGACCAATCCGCACTGGGCCAGCGTGGTTGACTAAGGCCTAATCACCCTAACATAGGGTAGGCTCGAACCCCTCGGTGGGGACGTATATGAGCTGTGATGATGATGATGAAATGTTTTGTTCATCTACATAAAGCCAACATGAACTGGGAATATTCCGTGAGAAATAACTTTAATTTTTAGGATACCGAGTCCCATAAAGTTTACAGCCCACATTTCTGAATGAATGTTGCCAAGCGCGTGGTATGTGTCATGAATACGGAAAATTTTGGAAGCCTCTGCTGATGCACTTAGAAATTAAACGTTAATTTAGGTGCTTGCAAAGAGACTTAAAATTACACGCTACTACTTAACAAAATATTTTAATTGTAAACAGGTTTCATTGCAATCCAGATCACGTGATTGACGATACCAAAAATGTGTTGTAAGTTTTTAAATTAGATTTTATTTTGTACGCTACAATGAGAATTATGTCAATGTGATTCGTAGTAAGACGTCATATTTTACTGCTAAATTTCCATATTAAGCGTATGTAGTATACAATTGTATTGTTGTGTGTATGGGAAAAAATATAATTAGAAAAATTACAGTTTTGTTTTTATACGTAGATCGTTTATATAACTGACAATGTCGCTCCTTTGATTTTGGCTCCTCAACGCAATACAGTCCTGTATGATTGTGATACAAAATGTTTAATATTTTATCAAATATTGTTAGACGGTTTGATAGCATAGATTGAGCCTAACCCCGATAAAGGCGGCACATTATTCCCCCCCCCCCTCCTATTACATTCTTTATCCTTCCCCACAACTCAAACTATCTCCATACCAATTTTCATCTAAATCGGTTCAGCGGTTATTGATTCCCCATACAAATTTGTACCCCCCTTTTCTCCTCCTTAGAGTTATTTCTGCGATAAAAGCTATCCTATCTCTCCTGGTGCTAAGCTACCTCCACACCAATTTTCAGCCAAATCGGTTCAGCCGTTCTTGAGTTATAAATAGTAATAATAATAATAAATCGTTTATTTGCTGAAATATGGTCTTACATGGTGTTATGATTCAGTTTTCCGACATATCCCATCGATAATACGATGTGCAAATACATTTGATCAATTTAAACTTAAATTACTTCATATATCGCTAATGACACCTACGAGTATTTGAGCAGATTATATAGTACAGCATGTCGATTCTGTAAAATTCGAACAATAGCTCGCACCTCACTTCGATATTCACGCTCACTTCGCATAAGATACAAGATACCCTTACATAGTCATTATCACGAGTTAGTAGCGATAAAATTCTAATAAATACCTCAGAACTAGTTTTTATCACCTTCAGAAATAATTTTAAATGTATTTTTAAACTATGATAATAAACTTTGCCTGTTTTCACTCACAAAATAGCAACGTTTTATTTGACACTTTGTTTCGAGTTCGTGTGCGAAGTGAGCTTCGAAGTGATAAAGGAATTCCCTTTACGGAATGCCATTTCATACGTCATCCCATATTTATAATGTCAAAATCTCACGGTCACTAGTTCCACTCGCTGCCACGCTCGCAAGTGTAGCGCTGTAGCACAGATTACTTTCAAATCTACATTCCAATTTTGAGAATGCCAATCTAAGAACTCACTGCGGAATCAGATTCGAAGTTTAAAGTGAGGTTTTACAGAATCACACTACAGTTCCACACGATAAGTAACATACAGATAGTCATAATTATTAGTAAAAGTGTAACTAACACGACTTTCTTTTATATATATAGATTATTTTAAATTCCTAAGACATATTTTTGTTTGTTATTTATAAAGGACAGTCTGATTCCAAAAGTGCTAGATAAAATCAGTAGAGACACACAACCTTAGTAAATGAATTAGTAACATAAAAAATACGCACGTAGAGCGGAAAATGCAATTTACCTAACGTTTGAATGCCGGAAACGAAGCCATTAGTGAAATTGCACCCTTAAAAACAATAGCACGCGATTATTTGAGTTGAGACAGTGTGGAGTGGACTACCAATGAACGTGGGCAGGACATATTGTGTTCTGTTCCTTCCGGTTAATTTCTGTGTTAGTGTTAAGCCGGAATTGTTTTCGATTCGTGTTTTGTTGTTTTTGAGTTCATCTGGTTGCTTTTGCTTTTCAAATTATTTTTCCTTCGGTACTACGAATTTTTCATTCGTTACCAGAAGCCTAAGGTCATGGCGTATTTATATGTCACTGCTACGGCGCGGCTCTAACTCAGTAATTGACTCGCATCAAAATCCAGCCGTAAAATGCATAGCCGGCGCAATGTCTTTTGTTTTGACATTATGGAATATAAAAATGTTTTAACATTATCTATACTTACAGGGTTACTTTTTTATCACCCAGGAAAATTTAAGGGACGCTTCAAGACATGGTCGTAGAATGATTTCAATATTAATTAAAAAAATAACTCGCCTACTTAATTTTATATTAGTTTTCTAAAATTTCCAAAAAATACTGCACTAGTTGAGAGCAGTATTTTTTTAAATACTTTTTTTTATATGATAATGGATGTGTCCTGAACCGTCCCTTAAATTTTCCGAGGTGATAAAAATAATTATAAGCCTGTATATTGAAAAATGAATAAGTTCAACATCTAGGCGTCAACAAGGTTGATGCCTAGACTTCTCGGCCACCGAGCTCTTACCAGCCCCGACGAAATCTCTAACCCATTGATCTCTTTTGAACTTTGTTAAGCCAATGTAATCTTCATTCACTGTTAATGACTAATTAACATCCAATTTAGAGATCTCAACAGACTTCTTTGAAAGTTGGTTATGAATAAAGAAAACTTTAAAATGTTTATACGCATCTGCGCATGTTCTTTAAAAATGCTAAATAAATTGATAAAAGAGTAAAATAAATAAAGAAAAAATTCCGTCTCGGGCGGGGTTTGAATCTGCGTCTTTAACATACCGTGTCTCTGTACCGTGTGTACTGTATCTTAAAATGAAAAACGGCAACTTTATGGCATCACTTCACTATCCGTCTATCCCTCTGTCCCTGTTTTTATCGTTGGGAAATGCATTACGCATACCCCGCGCTTGGAAAAACGCTAGGTTATGGCGGACTCTCCGCGGTCACTGGGGGCAGAAAGCCAGCCAGAAACCGCGACCTAACGACTAAAACCCAACGATACCCCCTCACAAACGCCTTGGTACGAGGACGCCCATCAGCGCCGCATCTTCCCCGTCATCGGACGAAGAGGATACGCCAATGAGGGACGCTCCGACGCCGGACAAGGCCATGGGAACCTGTCCGAGTGTCCCTCTGTCCATCTTGCCGTCTGTCCACCTCTGTCTGTCAAGACCCCTTTTCTCGGGAACGCGTAGAGATATCAAACTGAAATTTATATCTTTTTGAAGTGAGAACTTCTTTAGCGGCGTTGTACACTTTTTTGTAATGGGTAAAAAATGTTAAACTCGCGTCAGGACACGTGACCGTCAGGACACATGACCCTGATCGAAAATTCGTAAGACGGATGGAGAGTAGCCAATTAAAATTGAAATGGCGGCAGGAACTGTCGAGGTGCGGTGAGGGGTCCACCGCACCTCGGGGGCCGGGTAAGCCGGCCGAGAACAATAGCGGCTGGCAAAAGTACTGGAAGTCACACGTCACTTGAGACAGTTTTAATCAATTTATTTACTTTGTTAGGAAAATCTAAATTGTGCTTTTATTTGATTTTGTTGTAAATATTAATTAGGTAAGATAGTATAAATTAAATATTATTTATTTGTTATAAAATTACGTTTTTAAGTAGTATATTAATGTCTGTTTTGATCATATTTTTAATTTAATTGTAAATATTTTGATTCATTATTACTAGTTATATAATTATGTACGCACAACGTTACAACAGGAAGTTGATTTTTCTGAGGGATAAACTTTTTAATGTAATGTAAATTGTCATGTTTGTGTACGATAGCGCAATAAATAAATATTGTATTCTACCACATAAAAGATAGTACTTTAATTCTGATAATTAAAGCAATTCGTGCAAAATTATTCCAAAACCATTCCAAAATATCCAAAACGCACAACGTTAATACTTAAGTTTTCACTTCTGCCGGCACTCCCGGAGTGCAACCCGTCATTTTTTTTAACGTTTATATCTAAATACAAAGTAAATACTTGTAAGTTAACGCGAACAAAAGATATGACCGTTTGTGTCCCAATTTTCGCAAATTTTGCCATTTTGCAAGGAAATCAAACCCTATAGGGAACTTCCTGTTGACCTTGAATCATGAATTTTGGTCAGACGCAAAGTTTTATAGCAAACTAGCTATGCCCGCATAATTTTCTTCCCGTTTTTGCAACATTTTTCATTCATACTCGTCTCCTATTAGTCGTAGCGTGATATTATATAGCCTATAGCCTTCCTCGATAAATGGACTATCCAACACAATAAGAGTTTTTCAATTTGAATCAGTAGTTCCTGAGATTAGCGCGTTCAACCAAACAAACAAACTCTGCAGCTTTATAATATTAGTATAGATGTTAAAGAAGAATCTGAAAACCGTAAATATTATAGACTAGCTATGCCCGCGACTTCGCGTGGATGTCGGAAAATAACAACATGTCGTACATTCTTTCCCGTTTTTGCAACATTTATCATTCATACTCGTCTCCTATTAGTCGTAGCGTGATATTATATAGCCTATAGCCTTCCTCGATAAATGGACTATCCAACACAAAAATGCTCAGCTCCTATTAGTCATAACGTGATGTTATAATAGCCTATAGCCTTCCTCGATAAATCGACTATCCAACCCAAAAAGAATTCTTCAGTTTGAATCGGAAGCTCGTGAGATTAGCGCGCTTAACCAAACAAACAAATAAACAAAACAATCAAATAAACTCCTCAACTTTGTAATATTAGTATAGCTTGTAATATTAGTATATAGAGGAGCTTGGTGGCGCATTGGCGCTTGCGCTCAGCTAACGATTGCTAAGGTTAAGCAACGTTCGCTGTGGTCAGTCCTAGGATGGGTGACCAAAATAAGAAACAGCTCAAGCTCCTCCGTGCTTCGGAAGGCACGTTAAACAGTGGGTCCTGCACCTGATCTCGCCCCGGTCGTGTCGGTTAACCGTCCCATCGGACTAGGCGAGTGAAGGAACAGAGAGTGCACTTGCGTTTGCGCAGTCACTTGTGCACTATAATATCTCCTGCGCAGATGGCTAGTCTCTGTGGAGGTTGGCCGCCGTGACCGAATATCGGTTAGGAGGACATTATTATTAGTATAGATAACTTTGTACGGAACTGTTGTTGTGATGCGGGTGCAACTCCTAGTTGGCCAGTTTTATTTTATACTTCTGTATTCAACTAGCGACCCGCCCCGACTTTGCACGGGTGCAATATAGATACTAATGTGGGGCAATAATATTATGATTAATCTATACTTCGGGATATTTTTATAAGAAATATATAGGTACAGCAGTTTTATAGGCGCGCCCCGCGCCCACCGAGGCACCGACCGCTGCAAACCAGGACGGACGTACGTTCCGCCAACCTCTATGCCCCCGGTTTTTTAAATCTCTGATATCTTCTAAGATATTAATTTTAATGATATGCTGTAAATGGCAATTTTAATCTACATGAAATGCACAATATACGTAATGTATTTAATTGGTTAAGGAGTATTACTGTATTGTTTAAAATAACTTGGTAAATAACCTATATTTCCTTTATAATAGGTAAAAGAGAAAAATGGTTTCTGTGGGCTATCCTTATGAAATGAACATATTATACTATCGCGAATATTTTTATCGATCTTTTTTTTAAATATACAATTCCCTAGTACTTTAATTTGATATATCTCGTAAGGTTTAGCCAGCGTTTGCAATGAAAGCGCACAAAAATAATGCTTGTTACGACATCACACTACAAATCTTTGAATTTCTTAGCCTTTCTCTACTATATTATACATGTTTTATACATGTAAACCTTTCTAATAAATCAATCTCTCTATTGATGAAAACTGCATCTATGTAAATCTGTTGCGTAGTTTAAAATATCTAAGCATACAGACAGCAGGAGCGACTTTGTTTTATACTATGTAAAGATTTGCATACATCTTGATTGATTGGTTAGGTCGTATACACATACAAAGGCTAAATCCTCGTGAATCTTGTCCAGGTGCTGTCATCGTGCGGGCCAATGTCGGTGTCCTTCTTCACCGTGGTGGTGTTCTTCGGCTCCTTCTACCTCATCAACCTGATGCTCGCCGTAGTAGCGCTCAGCTACGAGGAGGAGTCACAGATCACACAGGAGGTAATAAATAATGGTTGAATGTTTGAGTAAATCCTACTGAAAACTAAAATTCTAAATTTCAAGTCTTTTTTGGGTAAGTTCAGGAAGCATACATGGGGTATTTTTGGATAGCCCAAGATGTGAGGAATCTAAAAAAAAATATTGACGTCACTAATTGGACCACCCTGTTTAAGTGGAAGAATTTTCAAAATCAGATAAGCAGTACCGGCGATTACCCTGAACATCGAAACTCGCAAACTTTACCTCTTTATAATATCAGTATAGATGTGTGATTTGGGCCAATCAACCATAGTTGATCGTTAAATGAACCTTTTATGGTGCTTTAAAAACTAATATTTTTACATGCGACAGGGAAGCTATCTCTAATAGTTGTAACACGACAGTGTTACTCATATTATTATGGCGACAAACTGTAAATTAGTGATGGCTAGCCAAGCGAGCTCAGAATCCTACCCACCAACCAGACCAAGCAGACAAAAATTTGCCCCAAGGGGATTCGAACAACAAACCTCCAGATTAGAAACAAGTGGACCAAGAGGCGGTTGGTAATTATTTCGAATTGCAAATACGCAGATATTTCGTTAAAAACGCAGATATTTGATTGATTTTCTGCAATGGATTGTATAAATAAAATTTTAATTTTCTGCATAGTTTATTTTTTATCATTAATCTCCCACTCAAAATCACTGACTGCCCTTTTAAAGTATTTCACTTTTCACTGAACGTTATTTCATCAAATTCACATACCATCGGCGCGGCGTCTGATTTTAAAATGATTTTCAATTCCTGCCCGTTCATCAAACGTGAACTTTGAAATAGAGAAATCCTAAAGTTCCGACTGACCGTGAGAGGGGGCGATCAGGGGGAAATTCCAGAGGCCACCCGTCATCAGGTTCGGTGGGACCTCAATCAGGAGCGTCGCGTCGACTACGGTGCTAGGAGTAGTGGTCGATACGACTCTGTCGTTCTCGCAGCATGCGAGTGCGATTGGGGAGAGGGCGGCAAATTGCTTCGGCAAAATGTCGAGGGTGTCGGCTACATCCTGGGGTATCAGGTACCGTGCCCTTAAGGTGCTGTACAGGGGGACGTATATTGCCACAGTTACTTACGCCGCTGCGTGTTGGTATGAACGTGGATCCCTCCACGTTGTGCGATCTGCGCTTCAGCGCACCCAGAGACCCGCTTTGATCCTTCTGACCAAGGCGTATCGCTCGACCAGCTCTGCCGCCTTACCGGTGTTGGCCGGTGTTTTACCGGCCGACCTCGAGGTAATCCGGGCGGGCAGACTAGGTAGGGCGCGCGAGTCCGGGAGTCCCAAGGAGGAGTTGCGCAGGGTGAAACTCATAACATCTGAGTCGGTGCTACGCACCTGGCAGGAACGCTGGGACGCATCTGACAAGGGGAGGGAGACATATCGCTTCTTCCCGGACGTGTCGGATCGGCTCAGGTTTACCTGGGTCGAACCGAACTACGAAGTCTCGCAGCTGCTTTCGGGGCATGGCTGTTTTAATGGTAGGCTTTTTAGCATGAAGTTGGTGGACAGCAGTAGGTGTTATTGCGGCGAGTGTGAGGTCGAAGACCTGCACCACGCCTTGTGGGAATGTAGTTTGTATAGGGAGGCGCGTAGGGACTTGTTAGACAAGGTGAAGACGCTTGAGGTTGGTCCGGTTTACTACCGCGATCTCGTGGGGACGGAGGCGAATTTCCTGAGGTTACGGGACTTCGCGCATCGGTGGCATAAGATCAGGAGTGGGTTTGAGAGGTGAAGAGGCGAAGAGGGCAACCGCCCGAAGAAAGAAGATCAAAACGACTAGATAGTAGACGAAACCGGCGGTACCACTTTAGTGGGCACACGGCGACCAGGTGGCGGATACCGAAGGCGTTAAGTGTGTAGTCCGCCCCAGAATGGGGAGAAGGACACAGAGACAAACGGAGACAGATTTTAAATAACTTGTAGGGAGTCAAGCATTGCGGCGCGGCAGAGTGCGAAAGCAGGCTCCGCGCGCATCTCCCGCTGTTTCGGCCCGTATAACCAGGATTGGTTGAGAAGGGCCATGGGTGGTTGGTGGGGTTTGACCGTGAGAGGATTATAGCGAAAATCGCGTACACACAAAAATGTACATGAAAACATTCACTATTTCAAATACGAGTATAAACGACGTGGAATTGGATTTTGTTCTGAAATATTTGCAGTGTGAATTATTAGGAGGACTGTGAAGTGCCAATTCATGGCTGGAGTATGCACTTTCAAAAATGCAGTTTGTTGCACACCGCTTAGAGTTGAAAGTCCGAGGCAAGTGCCTACATTTCTTATTGAAATATTGTTTCGGGCGATAACTGTTTTACCCCCCTAAATCTTTACGAAATTAGACACTTTTAGTCTCATTAGATTCAGTATACCTTAATCTATGTTTGTACGTTTTGCTTTTTTTGTAATTCAGTGTAATTTAGTCAAACAAGATAAAAATGCTCGAGGTAGTTTTTAAGTCTAAAGTATGGATATTCGATCCTAATAATTTATATTCTGAGCAATATTACTCTATAATCAAAACGTACAAACCTAGATCTTCGTCATATCTTCAACATTCCCAAAAATAATGAAAATTGGTTATCGCTTTTTTTATGAAAATTTACAGTTTCACAATCCTCTTAAACGGTTTTATTTAGCTTGCCCTGTTTGTTTGGGTCAAATCTTGCAAGTTAAATTTGACCTACTTGCCAGTGTCCGATTGAGCTGAAATTCGGTATACACCTTTAGTTCCGATGACAATGCAATTATGTATAATTATTATTATCTTCACTTTCAACAAAACTGTTTAGTTTAAACGCTTCTGCAGCGCGAAATGGGCCTTTTTGTTGAAAACTCTCGGCAAAAACGTTCTATCCTATGTTTGTTAGGTACTCGCAGCATAATAAAATCACGCCGCAACCCAAGGTTCGATTCCCCATTGGGGCAAAAGTTTTCTGCATTTGATTGATGGTACGGCTTCTGAGATCGACTAGCTAGCCGTTATACCTACTTTTGTCACCCTAACAACAATGCTAATAGCATTGTTTTTTTTTAACTTACGACACGGAAGCTTGGCCTTCATCTCACCTGATGGTAAGTGATGATAAGGCCGAAGGTGGAAGCGAACTTCGCCTGGACTCCTCAACAACTAAGGAACTGGCGACTATTAGAGGTAAGAAACCTGTCCTGTGAGTAACAAACTTAGCATAGAACGAGAGTTTTAACAAAAAGGCCCATTTCGCGATGGAGAAGCGTTTTAACTAAACAGTTTTGTTGAAAGTGAATATAATAATAATTATACATAATTGCATTGTCATCGGAACTAAAGGTGTATACCAATTTCAGCTCAATCGGACACTGGCAAGTGGTTTAAATTTAACTTGCAAGATTTGACCCAAACAAACAAGGCAAGCTAAATAAAACCGTTTAAGAGAATTGTGAAGCTGAAAATTTTCATACAAAAATCGATAACCAATTCTCATAATTTTTGGGAATGTTGAAGATATAACGAAGATCTAGGTTTGTAAGTTTTGATTTTGAAGTAAGTAATATTGCCCAGAATATAAATTATTAGCATCTAATATCCACATTTTAGACTTAAAAAACACAACAATGCTATAAACATTGTTATTATGGCGACAAACTTAGGCAAGACGGTGGTAGCTATATAGCCTGGCTGGCTCTGAAAGTTGTATCACTTGTACCATCAATGGTACTACTGGCACAAAGGCATGAGGAATTGAACCCCGGAGACCACGATCAGTACCCGGTGGCCTCAATCACTAGACCACGGCGGCGGTTAGAATCCAGATAGCCAGTTCTTGGGCTGTCAGGGAGTTCGTATAAAGCTCGCGTCCATCTTCTACCATATCATTACTACCAGGTGAGAAGAAGGCTGAGTGCTTCCCTATTATGTATAAGCAGAGAACAGAGGGTGCCGTTTATTGCGTATTACCAGCATTCGGCCAGATAAGCCCCGCACATTTACTTTGGCGCCAACTGTCTTCCGACGTAGGGATATTTTGAAACCTTTGACATCTGAAAAGCTACTTCAGAAATGTGTCTTCAGAATTGACGTTCCTGTAGCACTTACTTCCTTTGCTAAGACAAGTGCCTTCTTGTTTCCCTACGTCTATAATAAAGTTTTTGCCAAGTGTCACATCAAGAATCTTTCTGTAACCAGGTTAAGCAGATTAAAAATAAATTATATTTTCCCTTACTTGTAATCCAAGAATAATCTTCTTCTTTCTTCTTCTTATCTATACTATATATAGCTGGATCTATACTATATAAAGCTGGATTACCACTCACTGACTGACTGACTGACTGATTAGGGGTATTTTTGGGACATTTGCGATTACTTTTGGGTGTTGGGATGTTAGAAAGAGATGGACTACTGATTAAAAGACACGGGATTTTGTGTTAGTCTCGCTAAAACTCAGAAACGCCTCGACCGATTCTTACGAAATTTTCTGTGTGTGTTTTGTTTGATTAAGTCCAGGAAAGGTTTAAACGTACAAGTGAACCCGGTAGGTGTCGCTGCAATCGGGCAGGACAACGTCTGCCGGGCCCACTAGTCTTCTTCTTTCTTCTTCTTCTTCTTCTTCTTATAGTATATAAAAATGAAACGCTGTGTGTTAGTCTCGCTAAAACCCAAAAACGGCTCGACAGATTTTTACGAAAGTGTCTGTGTGTGTTTGAATAGGTCCAGGGAAGGTTTATACGTACAATTGGACCCGATAGAGGGCGCTGTAATCGAGCAGAATCTATACATATCTATATATATAAAAAGGAGATGTTCCCATCTATAGACGCACGCACAGCCATAACCGCTAATGGTAAAAACGTGAAATTTGAACAGTTGTTTCAATTCAAAATGCGAATGCACACTAAGAACGTATTTTAAGAAATGTTATCCCTAAAGGGCTGAAATAGGGGTTGCAAGTTTGTATGGATTTTTTTTTAAATTAGCAACGATTTTGATAAATCTTGAGATTCATACTCTTAAAAATATTTTATTAAACACGTGTTTCATGGTTTATTGGAATTCACCCCCTTAGGGTTGGAAATAGTGGTTGAAAATTTCTATGGAAAATATTTAAAATCTGCTCCAATTTCTATGAAATTTATTATCCGAGGTCTAAAATATAAAAAACAGTCTTCTATATAATAGGCTACAAAATTATTTTACGAGAAAATATAAATTCCCGCAGGAAAACAATAATAACGCGGGTAATAATGCGGGAGCGATAGAAGACTAGCTTTCCGCTCACGGCTTCGAGCGGAAAGCTAGTCTTCTTCTCTAATATATAATAAATGAATCGCTGTTTGTTAGTCTCACCAAAACTCAAAAATGACTCGAACGATTTAACGAAATTTTCGGCGTGTGTTTGAATAGGTCCAGGGAAATTTTATACGTATAATTGGACCCGGTAGGTGATGCTGTAATCGGGCAGGACAACGTCTGCCGGGCCCACTAGTAGTAAATAATAGTACTATATGATACGAGCGCGCTATGTCGGTCATTGCGTACGAGGCGACAAGAAAGCAGAGTACGTAATGACCAATGCGCGCGTGTAGAATACGACGTTTTTCAACACACTTGTGAGGAAAATAAATGATCTTGTGGTATTTATATTTTCCTGAAAATGACTGTGCTTTTTTATCAATCTTCCACTGCATGAAAGTATCGTATGCCGCTAAGTATTTATCCTTTGACTTTGGCGGCAACAAACTATTACTCGCGCTTGCGCCTCCATAATTATTTCCGGCGGAGTTAATAATATGGATTCTTCTTCACTTGGACTCGACATATTTGTAGATAATCTTATCAATTACAACAAAAAGGCAAAAAATTTCAATAGCGGGAAAATGCCGCGCGCCTTTTTTTTTCTCGCACGCTGCCCGGGCATGGCTAAACTCTTCATACAGCCATCATTTAAAAAAGGGCCAAACAGCCAAAATTCAAAACTAAATAAACCGCATATTTTAGTTTTTTAAAAACTAGTTTGTGTGAATTTTTAATAATTTATTTCAGTTATAGTTATTAATTGTTGTTTTTTTTAATGTCGTTGTTAATTTAATATTTAAGTAATTTAAGTAACAACCAGTAGCAAGGCTGTTCATTTGTTTCCAATTGGCAGCCGCATAAAGTCGTGTTAAAAAAAGTGTATTAAGCGACAAATTTAAGAATGCGTACTGGACATACATTTACATGCAATCTTGAACAAATTAGAATTTGTCGTGTTAAGATTACCGCACTTGTACGATTATGTAAAGTGAAAAGCACTCGTGTTTAATATACTGAATAACGGGTCTAAATGCAAGGTAATAAGACACTCTTTACGAGCAAGTGTGTTGAAAAAAATTATACTCTCCAGGAAAGAAAAAAGGACCTGAACGAGCACCGCGACGACTCCACGTTCAGCTTCGACCCCACGTCGCTGGCCGTGCGCACGCTCGCCAAGGACTCCAAGGAGCGCATGGACACCAGGAAGTGGCTGCTGCTCGCCTCATACTCCAGGAAGCGCACCAGGAGACGCAAGCGGGGCAGGAGCGCCATACACCACGCGCCTGCAGTCGCCGCTGTCGCGGAGAGGTCAGTTGAATTATATATTTTACTCAAAAACGCATGTAATGTGGTCATTATTTTGGCAACCTTGTTTGAGCAAAGTCGACCTTGCCGTAAACTTTTCATAATTGTCATTTTAATTAAATTTCTAGTTAATTAATATATTTTTTATTTAAATTACTTGCTGGTTTTATTTAGATTAGGTACTTGCATTTTTGAATAAAGCACTATACAAGCCTTGGCCCACAATGACTGCTTCGCTGGTCACGCTATGATTTCCTCGAGCTAGCCTAGCTACGCTCTAGGCCTTCCAGCTTGGCCATCATTGCAGCTGCACGCTGACCGCGCTGTGTCGGCCTGGAGCTGCGCTACGCTGCGCTGTCGGCCATCATCAGCGCGACCAGGAAAGTAGTCATTAATGTACTATTATTTGTACGGTCAAGGATTTTAATTCCCGACCCATTTGGTTAAGATGTCGCTGGACACTGACAATGCAATAAGGTCGAAAATTCCAATAGATATGTCAAAAAATGCCTAGTTTCGTGTAAATAGTGTATGCCTCATGCAAAGCCGTCATAGCAACATTCGTAGCTCTTTTCGTGCCATATTGCTTTACGATATTCAACCTTAGGTGGGTCGCAATAAATTATAGTTATATTACAGTCTCCACCTCTACGTCTATTGACAGCTGTCATTCCTATAGTTTAGCTGTCAAAGCTGACAGATAAGCTATTAAGATAACAGCTGTTAAAACGGCTTCTAAAGAACGTGGGGACTGTACCTACCATCGGTTATAATTGGGCACTCAATGGTGTCGATTCAGACACACAACTTAATTAAACTAAACTAATTTGACAGGTCTAAAAATAAAGCCGTCACTTTTAATCCTTTAGAGAAAAAGAAAGATGACGATAGTTTTAATCCTGTCAAATTAGTTTAGTAAAATAAAGTTGTGTGTCTGAATTGATACCAATATAAGACTGTGACGCTAGTCTTTTTATGAACCTATGATCCATTCATGACTAACTTAAAGTAAGTAATCAGAAGATATTGATTTTGTGATGGAATACCAACTACGAGTATGCATACAATATTTTCATTTATTTTAATCCAGCGCGATATCGGTGCCTAATGCCGATACGATATCGAGTAAAATGTATCAATTAAGTACCTGTTGTTCAGAGGGCCTATTACCGATCTCATGGTTTTGCAAATGATATCATATGATATCATAGTGCAAAACGAAAAATACGATTTTCGGTCAGATTGATCATTTGTTGATTATTTAATGATGACTTCATTGTAATTATGCCATAGTGATGATATCATTGGAGATCGATAATACAAAATGCAGCATTTCATGACTTCTTTTTCACAAATTTATACCATGTCATACGATGAAAGATCCATAATTGGCCTGCAGGTTGCCCGTTCAGACGTCGAATATCTGATCCGATTAATTCATACAAGTTACGTGCGCCGATATCTAAACGGTGTCCGGTACCGGTATCGACTGTCCGGTACCAAATACTTACAGAGGAAACACTCAAGATACATCAATACAGCAATCAAATGACATTTAGGAAAACACATACGGCCTTATTAATAAAAATTTTACTCCTTGGATGATCCTCGGAATATACTCGGATTAGTTACTCTGTGTTTTGTCTTGTTTCCGCGTATGTCGGCTGTCATAATTATGTCAAAACAAGACAAAACACAAAGTAACTAATCCGAGGATGATCCAAGAAGTATTTTTTTTATTAATAAGGCCGATATAGTCTTTGTCAGTTTAAACACTGACGGTTCAACACTGCTTATAGATAAGTTGCACCACCTTATGTACTTCAACTTTGCCACCACAATAACAACAATGTCATCGCAATTTTCCGGTAATCAGTGGCAAGATACCATCTTGGGCCTTATGATCATTTGTTCATTATTTAATGATGACTTCATTGTAATTATGCCATAGTGATGATATCATTGGAGATCGATAATACAAAATGCAGCATTTCATGACTTCTTTTTCACAAATTTATACCATGTCATACGATGAAAGATCCATAATTGGCCTGCAGGTTGCCCGTTCGGACGTCGAATATCTGATCCGATTAATTCATACAAGTTACGTGCGCCGATATCTAAACGGTGTCCGGTACCGGTATCGACTGTCCGGTACCAAATACTTACAGAGGAAACACTCAAGATACATCAATACAGCAATCAAATGACATTTAGGAAAACACATACGGCCTTATTAATAAAAATTTTACTCCTTGGATGATCCTCGGAATATACTCGGATTAGTTACTCTGTGTTTTGTCTTGTTTCCGCGCATGTCGGCTGTCATAATTATGTCAAAACAAGACAAAACACAAAGTAACTAATCCGAGGATGATCCAAGAAGTATTTTTTTTATTAATAAGGCCGATATAGTCTTTGTCAACTTAAACACTGACGGTTCAACACTGCTTATAGATAAGTTGCACCACCTTATGTACTTCAACTTTGCCACCACAATAACAACAATGTCATCGCAATTTTCCGGTAATCAGTGGCAAGATAACATATTGGGCCTTATCGTTAAGTACTTACAGTCCGATAATGTTTAACCAGAAGCTTTACTGTCCTGAATGAACTAATAAATGAATTGCTGGAAAAAGCTATCCGTCGTGACCAAAACACTAATCATTCCGTTAACTGTCACTACGGATTGACCATGAAATTCAAAAAAGTTAACGAAAAGCATCTGGTTAAAATGAATGAAATATATGAAAGAAAGATCATTTACTCAAAGTTACGATTTTACACGCTAAAACGAATAATGTACGAAGGAACCAATTTAGAGCAAAAATCAACATTGTATGTAACTAATAACAATACTACTCGTAGCCGTTCTCGTGAACCCAGTTTCGCCATAATAAAGTGCATCGCAATCTTCTATACTATAAAGAGGAAAGATTCGGTTGTTTCTTTGTTTGTAATGAATAGGTTCCGAAACTACTGGACCGCTATGAAAATTTCTTTCACATTTAGAATCCTACATTATCCCTGATGAATATAGGCGATAGACTATTTTACCTACGGGAAAATGTAAGTTCCCACGAGAAAAACGAAAACACGTGGGCGACGGTACGGGCGGAAAGCTAGTAATAAATATTTAGGTCAAAGATCAAGATAAAACCTATCCAATATTTTGAGTTGGACCAAATTACATAGTAAGCTAAACTACATCAAAATCGGTTCAGTAGTTTCGGAGCATATCCCGGAGAAACACTGTGGTACGAGATTTTTATACAAGGTTATTTTTCAGTTACTAAAAAAATGTTGTGTGCTTGTTCAAACTGAACAACTTTCACTATGGCACCAACTTTGAAATCGCAAAAAAAAAGTCAGCTGTTTCATACATCTAGGTTCAGTGAATGTTGAACATTTGTATGGAACAGCTGATTTTTTGTTTGCGATTTCAAAGTTGGTCCCATAGTGAAAGTTGTTAAGTTTGCTTGTCTGAACAAGCACACAAAATTTTTTATGTAACTAAAAAATAAACTTGTATAGGGATATGGATGATGTATTGGAGAGATAATTTCTAAATTCTATAATTAACTGTTCTCATTTTATACTTATTTCACACAGGTGACTGGTTTGCTGCTTCGCTCTCCATTTAAAATCCAGTTTTAGCGCACTTTCAACAGACGAATTTAGTGAAGCCATTAGTGAGAATTTCCGCCGCTACATATTGAACACTTGCAAATTGAAAGCATACATCGTCCATTTAGCGTTAATGAAGTATCTCCAAATTATACGTATGAACTAGGTACTGCTACTAGCGGTTTCACTAATTTGACGTGCGGAAGATAATTTTTTGTAATGAGCCTCACAGATTTGTTTTTTTTTATGGCTTGGTACATTTTTTTTTATATTTGTCCTTTTGAAAACTCAAACTCAATCTCAAAAATCTTTATTCAATATCGACCTTTACAAGCACTTATTGACGTCAAACAAAACATTTAAAATCTTCAAACAAGAATCTAATTAACTAATTATTTAATCCTTGTATGTACATACACCCCAACCATTATTAAGATGTATGCAAATACAAGTAAAAGTAAATTGAAAAAAAAAGTTGACTCTACACCTGTTCGGAAGTTGGGAGAGCCTTCTCGAGAAGAACAGGCAAGAAACTCGGAATGTTACAAATATTATATTTCACAAACATTTTTATTTTAAAAAATAATGGGTAATATAGAAATGCCTGTCGGAGTGAGTGGAACAGTTACTCAAATGAATGACATTTATCCCATTATCACAAAGTGTTAATACCCTTTGATCGTCAATTATCACATTTTTTGTCAATCCCAAGCAGTTTTGTTTGTCATATAATCAGACACTTTATAATATGCTTTTTTCATAAGTGCGCCCTTGATTGTGACTTTAAATTTATTCAAGCTAAGTGCTTTAATATTATTTGGGATTTTATTGTAGAAACATACACAAAGGCCTTTAAAAGAATTATCAATTTTTTGAGTCTAGTATTTGGTAACGCTAACATATTCTTTTGCCTAGTATTCACTGAATGAATATCACTGTTTTTAGAAAATAAATGAATGTTTTTATGGACATATATAACATTCTCGTAAATATATTGTGACGCAACTGTCATTATATCGATTTCTTTAAATTTTTGTTTCAAAGAGTCTTTTATTTTAAGATTATAAACAGCACGAATAGCCCTTTTCTGCAGCACAAAAACAGCCTGAATGTCGGCAGCATTTCCCCACAGCAAAATGCCATACGACATCACACTATGAAAATAGGCAAAGTATACAAGTCTTGCTGTATCAACATCAGTCAACTGGCGTATTTTCCATACAGCGTAAGCTGCAGAACTAAGCCTTTTCGACAATTTATCAATATGAGGGCCCCACTGAAGCTTAGAATCTAAAGTAATGCCAAGAAATACTACGGTATTCACAAGCTCCACATTTTTATGCTTTATGTTTAGAGTGGTGTGAACCTCTTTAACATTGGGTAAAACAAATTTTATACATTTAGTTTCCCCTTATTTATTCGCATTGAACAAGTAAACTATTCTTGAGATAGAATTATTTACATCGTCATAAATTTGCAATCTTCTTTTAATTTTAAACATAAGAGAAGTATCATCTGCAAACAATACTATCTCATGCCCGTCTTGTACATAATCAGGCAAGTCATTAATATATATTAAAAATAGAAAAGGACCAAGAATTGAACCCTGCGGAACTCCCATTTTAACCGAAGAGCTCGGGGACCTCCCGTTGACGTCTACATTATGAATCCTTTCACTAAAAAAAAATTGGAGACGAGTAGATCCAGATCAGTGCCGCGAAATCCATAGTGGTGTAATTTCTAAAACCAAATTGTTTACAGTGTAGAAGATTATTCCCGTTGAAAAAACCTTGCATTTGTTCCAACATTATTTAATTACTTGGTTCTGCTGTGCTACCAGATTTGTGTAATGGAATAATTTTACTCAGTTTCATTAGATCAGGAAACACTCATACAACATATACAATACTTTAAAAGGCAACATATACAATTTTAGACAAGCTTCCGACGATACCTACTTCATTTGTAAAATTAGGCTGGAAAAATCATAACCTTCCATTTTGTCCCACCGTAGTCGGGTAACTAAAGGACTAATCAACTAAAACTTACTCTTAGAGATAGCAGTTTAATAATATAAAAGTCAAACGTTGCAATTAGACAAGTTTGCAGCAGCTGCATAGCAGGAATGCTGTCGAACTTTTTTAATAACTACCGCCAGTCGCGACTCAGTATTTGTTCGTCTGATTGCATACTTGCTGAGGAATGGGAGGCGTCTGAATTTCAGTTCGTGACGCTCGTTAATAGCAAATCGCAATTCTAATGGATTCGCATTTCGTAAAACTCGTGAAGCTAGAAATGGGTCATTTCTGTAACGAACGACCCTCAAGTTTTATTACATGAAATTGATTTGATCATCCCGACGGTAAATTTAATTAGTGTAGGTACCTATACATAATTCTGTCATAAGAGATATTATTCCACATTAAAATTTTAAAAATGTATGTCAGTCAATTTGTTTATGTAAAAATTTATGTTTTTAGCCTTTAACTTTAATGTGAAATATCATTTATTGAAATATCACTTATCTCTTGCAAGCTTTTGCATCGATGTACGTACACGGGCGCTTTAATCGGGACTGCTACCAGCAGTATTGCGTTTCTGGTGTCGCGACTGTATTTATACAAAAAAAACAGTGTGTACATGGCTTTAAATTGAAAATGGTTCCCAAATTTACTTGCTGGGGATTGCAAGTGGCAATCGTTTCACAGCGAAACGATATCTAAATTCCTCATCGTGGTCTAAGATAACGAAAACTAATTCCTAGCCAACGTAACAGGATTGTAGCGATCGACGTGTCGAATTTTTCTTTCTTTAAGGAAACAAAATATTGGTTACCTGCTCAAAATAAAATAAGGACCACTATATGTTTTTAATATCGTAATAAATGGTAAAATCAATGATTAAATTGAATATTCATATATAGTTTAATAGTCATTGAAAGCAACGAAAAAACAATTCGCTACTTAATCGATTCATTGCGATCTAATACATGGTCCACCAATTTACATGTCAAAGACTTTAATCGATTTGCCACGTTATTTAGCGATGCAATCCCAACATTTTGTTCGTTGCTGACTTCGTTATCGCTTTTGAATTGTTACTTTGTCTAGGCCCTCTGGTTCGACAAAAAAAAGTACTCTTATGATGCCTACAATCGTCATTATGAGCATCAAAAATTATGCATAATTCATGTCAATAATCCTTATTTATTTGATCTTCAGTACGTTTGTGTACCAGGCGGACCTAATGCCAAAAGCATTTTCTGGTCGACTAGCATTTTCATTGTGGAAAAATTATTATTGTTATGTTGGCAAATTAATATAGGATACAAAAATTAGACCTTTCGCGTGTTTGCCTGTTCTTCTAGAGAAGGCTCTCACAAATTCTAAACACGTGGTACAGTCGACTTCTTTCAATTGTGTTTGACGTCGAACACGAAAAACTCATGTTATTCAATTTAATCTACATGTCAAGCCGAATAACAAAGAAATTTCAATTTCCAATAGAAATTTCATGCGTATACCTACCGAATTCTGCTACATTTTTGCTTAACTATTACCTGTTGGCTCGACACGAATCTTATGTAATACAATATCGCCGCCTCCGCCTACGCATCGTAAATTACCTGAAGCAAATTAAATTTGCTTTACTCCGCAAGGGTCTTATTATTTCTGCGTATGTCAACTCTATTGCGTTAACTTCCTAATATTTGTAGTTCTGCGTTTGAGAGTTCAAACCGCAATATCATATTTTTTCATTTGGTTATAATCACTTCACTAAATCGATTTACCTTGATTATATTTAACTAGCTGTGCCCGCGAACTACGTTTCGCCTTAATTTATGTTTTCCCGACATCTTCAATAAATAAATATCGATAATGTTCACAGAAATAAATAGAAAAACTTAACAAATTATATACTTAATCCTACCTCGAGAATCACGCTACCGAGTGGTGAAAACCGCTTGAAAATCGGTGCAGTAGTATTTGAGTTTATCGCGAACAGACAGACAGACGCGGCAGGGGACTTTGTTTTATAATATGTAAGGATACTAGCTTTACTTTACGCAGCTTCGCCCGCGTTGTTTTTGTTTTCCCATGGGAATTTTGTTAATCAATGCCTATATTAAATGCCTATGTTAATCAAGGAGAAATAATGTATCATCCTAATGGTGAAAAAGTTTTTGCAATCGGTCTAGTAGTTTTTGAGTTTATTCATTACATACATACAAATCTTTCCTCTTTATAATAAATAATATATAATAATTATATAATTATAATAACAGTGCCGGGACAGATTTCGTTCTGTCAAAAGTCTACTCTGTGATTTATATGTGAAAAGAAAACTGTTATTTTTACTTTATTTTCCACACAATTTTATGTTTTTTCTCCATAGGAACCTTCCTTTTGTGCCTTAAGGAAAATATGAAAAAAAATTGTCAAATCGGTCCACCCCATTTGTCCAGTCCAACACATTTGGCGATCCATTTTTATTTATATAGATTATAATTATTTTTGCCCGTATAGGATTCAACGTATTCTCTTATATTAAAATGTTAGTTATAAAATATGTTATTAATAGCGCGCTGTTCGCGCATTGATTCAAAATACTAGTGCAACCATCTATTGGCAAAAAGCGGACGTATCAATAGCTAAGCAGTCGCCGCGACGTCATAAAGACGTCACACATCCATCATCATTGCTCCCTAACCTTCCTCGGTTTTTGCAATTTAACGATCACTTTAGTTATAGTCGCCGGCACGTAACTTGGCAAGATTTTGACGTTGATTTTGTGATTTTGCGCGTGTACCCTCGTGTGCAACAAAGATGGTTCCATTCTAGCCAATAATATTTCAGTATTATTATTATTCATACTTTCCACTATTCGGGCCAATATTTGTCATAATATCCCCCCGTTCTTGCCAACTTAGGTGCCGGCAACTGTACAAGCAAATTCATCTCAAACACGTATTTTTTCTTCCACAACTCCATCCAGAAACTGCCAAACTTCCAGCAGCATTTTGTACTCGCTAAAAGGCACCCAACATAATTATTGTGACAATTGCTGCTATCGAAAACAAACTTTAAACTCCTTTCAAGGCCTTTAAAATGATAAATTTTCTTTTTTACAATTATAATTATAGTATAATTATAATTTTAAAATAAGCGTCGGTGGCGCTGTAGCTTCAGCATTGGACTGTGCTCCGAGTAGAATCGGGAGGCCCTCGATCGATCCTGCCATGTACCAATGTGTTTTTCGTTTCACGAATTTCATATGTACATTTATCTGACGCTCCTACGGTGAAGGAAAACATCGTGAGGAAACCTGCATAGTTGCATACACCTGCGAAGTAATTCAAAAGTGTATGTGAAGTCAACCACTCCGCACTAGGCCAGCGTGATTTGACTAAGGCCTAATCGTCCTACCATAACTGGTTAGGGTAGGCTCGAGCCCCTCGGTGGGGACGTATATGAGCTGTGACGATGAATTGTAATATGCTCGACTATTATTTTGCTTCGGTTGTAGGTACCAACAAGAGTTAGTTAAAACGCAAGCAAATCTTAACATTTTAATCTTAAAGCCAGTGAATCTCAGAACAATATTTTTTTTAATTGATTTTTTTATATCCTAACAATTTTCACAAAACAACAAAAAACCTCGTTGAGGTTTGTCCAGTTGCTAGGGTCCTCGAATTTTATTAATAATGTTTATAGTGCACTATAAACATTATTAATAAAACCGTGGCTCGAACCCCTCGGTGGGGACGTATATGAGCTGTGATGATGATAGTGCACTGCGCAGTGCGCATTCCGCCTGGAGCGCGCCGTGCGGTGCATCGCTACGTCACAAACCGGCTCCGACCCAAGTCGCAGCGATGCAGGCGGCCTGCATACAGGATGCTCCGCTTACTGCATTTTATTAATAAAATGGCTAAATAATATTTTTTTATATTATGTGGTGTCAGTTTATCCATAAATTCGATTGGCAATTGATTAACGTAACACGGGATAAGATAAACGGAGGTACCTACGTTGTCCATAAAAATTATTTGTTCTGGGAACTAATAATTTCCTTTTCAACATATTACGGGTTGTTATTTTTCCTGTTAGTTTGTGTTGAATTTCGGTTCTGAAATATTGTTCACATAGTATGAGATATATTACTTTAGTTTGTACAGGTAAAACATCACAGTGTTTGAACAGTCCAAAGGGATTGTCTTGAATTTTTCTTTAATGTGGGGAGGTACGATAAGTTTTAGCAATTTGTATTGGAGTTTGAATATCTAAGTATGTTTTAAATGTACGACCGTTACTGCTTAAACCATAACCAACTATGCTCTCAACTAATGCTTTATACATGGTAAGCAGTACTGAAAATGGTACGCGATTTTTAATTATATAAAAGTTTGCCAGTATGGCACGCAGTTTACCACAAATTTTATCGATTTGCTTAGACCAATTGAACCTAGTCCTAGATAAGTCTGCTCAGTAACTTGCTTCAGCTGTCTACAGTCTTTGGTACATCGACTTATGCTATTAGAAGATGTATGAAGACAGTTATGACCATGAACTGTTAATTTGATCTCATTGTCACAACATACATGACTAGACCTAATATGGAGCACTTTAGTCTTTTCGGTATTTAACACGAGTCCTGCATCGTGAGACCATTTGCAGATTGCAGTAAAATCGGCTTGCAAAACACTTTGCGCCTTAGAGATGTCTCTGTCAGCAGAGATGAGACATGTGTCGTCGGCAAAATTGGTACACCTTGCAATGCTTAATAACGTTATTAATATCATTGACATAGGCTAGATAGTGCAAGGGCCCCAGAACTGATCCTTGGGCTGTCCCCTCTGTGACATGAATAGGGTCACTTATGTCCGTTCCCACTTTAACCCTTATAACTCCGTTGTTTCAAGTAGTCCTTACACCATTCCAGCATTTTACCCCTCACTCCGCTATTTTCTAGCTTCCTAATCAGTATGTCGTGCCTCAAAGTATCAAACGCTTTACTATAATCATAAAAACTATAAAACATGTTTTTTTGTCATTCAGATAGGAGTTTATATCATCAGTAAATCGCGATAATAATAGAGTTGTGCTCTTTTTACGTTGAAACCCGTATTGATTTGCTGATATTATTTGGTGTGACCCATAAAAGTCCTGAATAGTATTACATATATATTTCTCTATAATTTTATCTATAACCGGTAGGATTGTAATAGGCCTATAATTTCCATAATCACTTGTACTACCGATTTTGTGGATAGGCCTTACAATGCTCTCTTTAACTTCTATAGGGTATATTCCTGTAGCTACACATGTATTAATTAAATGTGCTATAACTCCTGTTATTCTATCCGACAACCTTTTTATTTCTACAGCTCTGATGCCGTCAGCACCTGGAGCTTTATTTGTGTTAAAACTGCGTACGATTTTTAACACTTTTGACGCTGTGGCTGGCCGATAAAATATAGATTTATTCACATACTCTTCATAATCATTTTTATTAAGGAGTTTTACATTACATTTCGGAATAATCGACTTAACGTTGTATTGAAAACTTTTAGCTAAGTTGTCAGCAAATTATAGCAGTGAATACTTAGGGCTGATTTTTCAATAAAATTGTCAGTTAACTTTTATCCGAGGAATAAATATGACAGTTTGACATTTTTTATACAGAAAATCTGTCAAGCCGCCATATTTATTATTCAGTTAAATGTTCTCTGTCGATGGAAAAATTGGCCCATTAGACGAGGATTGCTCGCTTAAATGTAACGTACTAATCTAAAAAAAATAACTTTTTTTTTAGATTAGTACTAAAAAAGAAGCTAGAAATTATCATGATAATCTCATAGAAAAATAGTGAAAGAAGTATTAGCATTTAAACCACTCCTCCCATTCTCTGCTCCTCTGTTTTTGAGGAATCCACGAAAAGATCGCTTTCATCTTCGGCATTATCATCACTTTATCATCAGATTTGAAAACTAAAATCGTCTTCAAAAATAATAGGAGGATACACACAACATCACATTTCTAATTTAAAGTCGGTGCCAAGCGATGATCTCCTCGAGAGGCTTAAATAATTTTTCTAAGTAATGTAGTTAATAAAATATTGGCGCCAACTTCTTTAGTGAAGTCAGTTTTCATTTTTTTGTAAAATGTTCTTATTTTAATTTTTTAGTCAATTTATTACCAGCGCATCGAAGCAAATTGAAAGAAAATTTAATTATAAAACGTGCCTATCCTAGCTTCTTACTCCTTACTCCTTAAAGTCAAGGATCCTTCCATTCCTTCATCAGATCAGCATGGTGGCATCACAAGACCATCAGAAAAAACATGAAATACCGTAAACGTGCCTATGAAATGAATGGCTTTCCCTTCAATTTTTCGAGGATCCTATTACCAGATCTTGACTTAGTAACAAAGGGAGTAACCATAAAGTATACCCTCTCAACCAAAAAAGAACTTTTTGCTTTACATAAATGATAAAGTACTCAGGTAACATAAAAAATGCAACTGAATTGAGAACCTTTTGTGACGTCGTCGGTTGAAAATCACGAGCTTCTCTATCGTTATTAAAAAATAAGACAATGTTGTTCGTATAATATTTAACCATAGCAGTAAATACACTTGCTGCACTTACAGCAATTTTGTAACCATGGCTAACACGTTTTGAGTTAGAAAAATCGGTAGGCGTGCCTGTACAATACACTTAAGGCGTATTTGTAAAAAAGTCCTATTAAAATTCATAAGTTGTAGCAGTAGCATTATACAATTAGAATGTTTTTTTTTTATTCAGATTGTTGTAGAGAATTGTTCTTTTTCGATTCCCCTACTTTATTTCAAATACATATAAGTCTACTCAATAAGTATGCACGTTTTATACAATTAAATAATGGCAGTAAATGTAAAGCAGATTTAGAATATTTAGCCATTATTAGTATTACTGCCGAAAACAGTTTCCGTCCTATAATTATTAATTTCCGTCACATGGTTAAGCAAACGCATTTGAAATTGCGGTTGAAATTCAGAACTGCTATTAAAAGAGAAAGACATCTTGAATTCACATCTGTCCTCAGAAATAAAAATATTTTTTTTGCCTTTTACTTGAGGAACTTACGGCGGAATTTTCCATCATCAGCTCAGCATGATCGAACGATAATAAGTTGATAACTACCAGACGCAAATACCCAATTGGCGAAGTAATCGGTGAACATAACTATATAAAAACTATAGAAGTCGACCATAGAACCACCACCTTTTTGAAATCGGTTAAAAATAACAAAATCAAAACTTACTTTAATATTTATAGCTCTACCCTTAAGAAAGATGGTGACGATGCTGGGTGGTACCTAAACTTACTATATTCACTGCTATAATCTATGTATATAATCTGAAATGTATATAATATAGAAACTAAAGCGGGTTTTTTCACTACAAGTTGACTATTGTCATGATGATTTAGCTGAATGGGACTGATAATACCTAAATTCAATCTCTTGTAGCCTATCCAAACGCAAATAAAGTAATATCTTATCTTTTAAATTATTTCCTATATGTACCTATTCATTGACATGCGAAACGGCTACAGCACACAGATCAGTACAAGAATCATGCCGCCATTAACTCCGATTCAATAATAAGTCCGGCACCATATAATGCCGTATAAACAGCTCATTGTCCGTGACACGGAATAAATTCGATTAATCCCGTCTGCAGACGAGCCCTCGAGCATTATGTTAAGTGTCCCGATACGTCGGGACAAGCTGAGTAAACCCTTACGGGTGCGGTGGTCGAGAGAGAAAGGGTTTAATTATTCTGTGGGTGACACAGATAAGAATCAAATGTCGGAATAATTTTTTGGATTGTTTGGTTATTTAATCACTGGTGAACTTGTACTTTACAATTAACCAATTGATAATTCTATTCCACCCTTCGGCGTAGTGAAAAACTAATTTTTGTCCCGAACTTCATCGCTAATAATATTGTAAATTCCAAAGTAATTCTTATCGCTTTGTTACGCTTTAACGCCTAAACTATTGAACCAATTTTAATAATTTTTTTTTTAAATCTATAGATAACTTAAGCTCTGAGGAAGGATACAGACTACTTTTTATCTCAAATTTTAGTTTCATAGGAACGAGTCGAGTCACGAGTTGTATAGTAATAAAAAGCGTTACTAACCGATCTCTGGGGACCGATTCTCAGTTTTTTAGAGATATCTCTAATTCGACATATCTCTATTACATTGTATCTCTACTAATAATCTCTCAAAAATGTCTATGATATGAAAAAATCGTATTCTCGCTTGCAATAGAGATGTATGTCGAATGATGGTCGAATGACTATGAGGGTGCGGTCTGAAATTTAATATCAGCGCTCGTGTGCGCTTTTTGCGTGCAAAAAGTCGGTTCAAAATTGCTCATAATATGCGCATTTGTAAGCGGTATGACAGAAAAGAGGAGTGCACTGTCTCTAGAACTGTCAATGGCAAAAGTAACGTTAGTTTCCCGCGGAATTTAATTTCTTCGAATTATTTTTTTCATTAGGTATATCTACAATAGATACAGAAGTGCTCTGTAAAGATACTGGAGGGACAATACACGTCGCCCTTCAATTTTTCTTTTCAAATAACATTGATTGATCAAATTGACATTTGACAGACTCAAAGATCGAAAGCTCGGTCAAAAATTGATCTTAATGCTTACGTCCGTGAGCAGTGCAAACGATTAGAATGGGTTTGGAAAATGAATGGTTACGTTTTGTTGATTTATACGATCAAAAAAAACAAAAAAGTAGCTTCCAAGTTGTCATCAAAGTTACTTTCTCAAAGCAGACTTTGAGCATGTCAACGCAGCTTTACGAAGCGTATTGTCAACTTTTTTCACTTCGTTCGAAACGTTGAAATGTTTCAAAAGGTCGTGTTTTGAAACATTTTTGAATATTTTTAGAAAACAGAATTATTAGTGTTTATTTGTAACTATTTAATTACAAATTTCTTGGTTATAATTATAAATTTACAATGTAAAAAGGTAAAATTTTGAATATAGACGATCCGTCTTGGGCGACGTATAATTTGCGACAGAGGCGAGGCAAGCACACACGGCGAGTCGGGAACCGATCCAGCAACCGGTTTCTTGTAGGTACGACGCATCAATTGTGGTAAAGCGCATTGGCGCGAACAATTAGAGATACTTACAGTAATAAATCTATAATGGACTATAAAAAACAATACTCCACTTCAGCACAGAATTCGTGGCTTTGTCAGTTAAATGAAAGGGATTTTGTAAAGTCAAATTTTCGGGGACTTTTACTAAAAAAATCCGAACAAAAGTGGAAATGTATAGCAGAGGAATTAAATTGTTTGGGAGAAGTGACTCACGTGGAGACTTGGATTGACTAAATATATTAATATTAACTAATTCTTTAGATAAGCGAAAGTTCTTAGATGCATATATGTAATGGTAATTCCACTAAAAACCGAGCTTCTGCTTCTACTATACATTAACAACAGTTGTTATAATAATCATCGATTATTCATATTAATTAAAGGTGTTAGCAATTAAAATACATACATAAACTAAAATCGTAAAAAAAGTTGCAACAAATTATGTGAAACAGAAACAGAAATAACCAATTACTGTAGCTCGTACTCGACTTTTCAAATGTCGATTGCTATCTACCACTCGTGACATGTCGAACGCTAGGCATAGACATATCTCCAACGTGACATTTTGAGAATACGGAAACTGAGAAATATTCGACATCCGCCCTTTAATTTAGACATTTATGTCGAATTCGACATTATCTCTATGGCTTGAGAATCGGGTCCCTGGTAAAAAATACCTCAGGACAGAAAGGAGACGGATCACCCTCCATAGAACCTTGGGCCTAGGGTGTAACACAGTGAAAGTGGTATTATATGAAAGGCAGTAGGACATTAAACGGTTTCTGAAAATTTGGTCAAAATTGGCAATCTCAGATCTGAGAAAATAAAGATTATAAAAAGTGGGGTTATGAATGACGAAACACAGTCAATATGGCATCATTATCTAAAACTCTGTTGCCTATTGCGTTACAGCGATCTAACGCTATATTGCAATTTATACAACGATTTATGGTGTGGTGTCCAATCGAAAGGCCGAACGGGAATTCCAGGAACAAGATTGCCAAAATCAATCGTATGTAAGCGAGTTTTCGGTGTCCGGTGTGAAAGCAAAGGTCATACAAGAAAAATAAGATCACTGAAGTCCGTATCGAATAGCAAAGATCGTAGAAAAATCGAATAACAATAAGAGCACACTCAAAACATAGCGAACGAAACGAAGCAAACGAGTCGAGTGACATCTGACATTTTCTTTTTTTTTTACAGAGCTGACCCCAAAGTATTTAAGAAAAAGATATGAATAAATGATTATAGATAGATATTCATTTTATGGAACTCTTCTTCATTGTTTAGGACAAGATAGATTATAATTATTGATGTTTAATGTGCGTGAGAGTATGGCAAAAATATTATTTATAGTTCACCTGACCTAAAACTATTATCACGGGAAATAAAATGTAATCGATTACAGCATGTTATTCGATTCATTCGTTATCAAGAACATTAAACCTGATTTTCTCTTTTCTCAGATTGCGTGTAAGGCTGATTTTTCTAACATATAACTACTATGCAATAAGAGTTAAAATAATAGTAGATTATGCACCAAGGGATTAAAGCAGTGTCTAACGTCACGGGCGCCATATTGAACCCCGAGCGCAAAGAGGGACTCCAGAGTTAACTCCCGAGCGTAGCGAGGGAGTTAAAATTTAACTCCTGAGCGAAGCGAGGGAGTTATGTAGAGTCCTAAGTGAAGCGAGGTGTTCAAGTCGCCTAAGACGAAGACACTGCTTTATTCCAGAGGTGAATACTCTACTTTTCATACCATCTGCGAGACAATAAAAACTCAGCGCCCTATAACCAATTACTTAGGTGGTAATTTTCATTATAAACACTGTCACATTATCATTATCACTATCACAATAACTATGGTTAAAATTATGATATTATCATTAAAATCATAAAATACAAAAAAAAATATTTTTCTCAAGCACGAACACGTCACGCAATAATTTTATCTTAAGTAAAGTTACTATAGTATTATATTATCTGTAGTAAAGCTTAAAACATTACAAAAACTTAAAACATATTTAATAATAATATAACAAGTATAAACTTAGTCTACCCATCGATTTACGTACGATCAGCACGACCAGCTGCTGGACCCTGTCAATGACCTTTAGTAGCACGCAGGACGAATGTTAATTTGTTAACAATAAAATGGTATCAAATAAATTTCTTTTATTTTTCAACTTCGTTGTATATTTAATTTTAAAACAGCAATTAATTACTACACACAACTGTCTAAATAAATCTCAAATAGTCGACAGCCTATTGACCCCAAATAAAACAAAAATCTGAAGCACCTGGACATTTACTTACGTTTTTTAACTTTATTAATAAAAAACACTGAATAAACTTCTAAAAATACTGTACTATTGATGCCACAAAACACATTCCACTAAGCACTTTATTAACGTAAGCAACAAGATATTACAATTTTGAAATACGTAATGGCGTTGGCGGCAAAGTTTTAGCTATGAAAACAATACAACGGAATACTGTTGGTGCAAATTATGGAACAAATTGTAGAAACATGCTTTATTTTTAAATATGCCGCGTAATTTTTCCAAATGCTGTTTATCCGCTGGCAGCGAGTGTTCTTGCTTTACTCTGCTTTTATTCGTTTTTATCGATAGTTAATGGTGGCCGTCAAAAGATGGCGCTTTTTGCATAAAACGTATTTTATCAATAAAATATAAAGTGAAATGTTATTGTTTATTTTAGCTTGCAGTGTTATGTAGATAAATATTTATTATTATTTTGGTAAAGAAATTATGTATTTAGAGTTTATAAAAACATTATTTACACAGGTAGAATGTCTTTGTCTCTAGTGGATGCACGCTACTGCTGTATGGGCGTAGAACCTTTGCCTTCCTAAGCTAGCATCTATGATAAATTTTCATATACAAATTTTATGTTCCATATTTAAAACACTTTAATCCCTTGGGAGTTTCATACAAAATTATATCCCTCGGGATATAATGTCTTGCTTTACGTTGAAGTTAAGGGGGATCTAATTGAACATTGTCGAGCAGGTGGTATGAAAAGAATATTTCATGTTGTTACATTTTGGCCCACGATGAACCATCTCCTTTGTCAAATGACTTTTTATGTCAAAAGTAAGAGCAAAGCTCCTCTTTCAGTCTGTCTTCAGAACCAAAAAGAACAAGTATTTCCTCACAAAGAGAGAATGAAGCCTTTTTCATAAATACTCGTATATAATAATAACAATGATTAAATTAATAGCATAGCTCAAAATGATATAATCATAATTTAATAAACTGACCCGTGCCATTTTGCCGGGTGTCAAATAATCAAATAGCCTATGAAATGTCATCTAGCGAATCTAGCGAAGGCAGATAAAGTCGCGGCCATTTGAAATTATTGCGAACCGTTTCCCGGGCGGGCCAGATTCCGCCATAATTCCTGTGATAATTGTTCCGTCTCCCGGGAGCGAGTGACGCTCGTGGTTAACTTGCAGTGACGTAAATGGAATCATTTTATACGTGTTTTTTGTTCACGTTGCGATGAAAATTTCCATTAAAACATTTCAATCGTGATGTTTTTATTGTTTTCATGATTTCGTAATAAGGTAGATTGAAAACTTTCGCTTGCTTTCATTATGCTATTAAAATAACAGTTTCGGAATTGCGGTATTGTTCCAATGTAGAGCAAAGGAGTCGGATTTCAGAATCAAGTGTTTGATGTTGATACGTAGTTATTAACTGTGAATAAACTCGACTTTAGCTTAAAAAGGGTAAAATGAGATTAACACAGTTAAAATTTCGCTTGCGTTGGGAAAGTCCTCCGTGTTACAGAAATGTGTATAATTAGAGCTCACTTGTTATGATTTTTGATCTATGATAGTGTCTCTTACCTAAGTGCACATAAATCGCTAGCAGATACTGCAAATTCGCTTTTTTCACCTTTCAGGGCAGAAAAACCGAACCCGATAAGTTACTTTTTCACCTCTCCAGCACGAAAAGGGTGCTTTTGGTGCGTCAAAACTCGCAGCAAAATCGCTTTTTGCTGCGAGCGAGAGCCAAAGTGAATTAAATTTCGTACACCACCTTTTGGAATTTACTCGGCGCTGAAAAAAATAAACTAGGCGAGGTTCGTTCAGAAACTCAATTTGGCCAAGCGATTCAACTCATTAATATTAGTTATTAATAATGATCAATTGAAATTTAAGTTAATAAATTATACTATTACCTTTTTAAAGACGTAATATTTAAAATAAATACCAGTGAACCATCGCCGGATTGAGGGGAGGGCAACCGGGGCAGCCTCGGGGTCTCCACAAAAGAGGGGCCCCCACAATAGAGACTTCGAAAAAAAAATCAAATTCAGACTAGTAAACACTACTAAACAACTTTTCCTTTCATTTCTTTCTTCGCATTTTACCTTTACCTACAGGTCTTTGTACAAACATGATTACATTAAATATTAACAGAAATCATCGATCTATATTTTTTTCACTCCAATCAGGCAATCAGTAAAATATCAAAATCTCAAATGGCCCTGATAATAAAAGAATCTATACTTGGTTTCACAATAAATTATTGGAAAACTCGACTGAAAACAATTGTTAATTTTATTTGGAAAATAATTTGGGACCAAGGGGCCTCCACTCCTTTGTTGCCCCGAGGCCTCCAGACCGGCCCTGCTGAGTGAATCAATATAGCTTAAAAATGTCATGTTTGGTTTTTATAAAAATGTCAAGCAGTGCAATTTCCGAACGCAACTTCTAAAAAAAATTAGAAAACGAAATGGTGGAATTGGCGGCAAATCCATTTCATTCAGTATAAGGTCGTTTGAACCTTTTAATTTAGTGGATTATACGAATAATGAGTTTGAACCAATTTAGTGAATTATACGAATTATTGAAAGTCCTCCAATTTCACTAGGCCCTTCTGCAAACCCTCCGCAATACACAAACGTAGAGACGGAAATATTACACAATACAACACTTACCGAACAAAACTTACTTTTAACTTGCATAATTGCAGTAATTTTACTTTTAATTTTTAATAATTATTGTTATTTTTTTGCGAGAGTTTTTAGTTATAAATAATAAAAAAAAATATTGTCTTAGTGGTTTTCTTACCTATAATTTTCTCGCTGGTAGAGGTGAAAAGTTGTATGTTCAACACGAGAGCAATTTTTTTTTATGTCGCGTGCCCTTAAATCGCTCACTGTACTGTGCTGAGTAGCTCACTTCGCTAGTTCGTGATTTAAAGTCAGCACTCGCAACAAAAATAACTTGATGTACAAATAACTATTAATCATTTCAAATTACTACTAATATTGGCCCATTTTTTTCTTTATTGAAGTCTCCACCTAGTAAAAATAATGTCGTTTTAAATGTCAGCGGTGCTCCTTTATTACTGGAAGCGGCTTATTTATTTAGCTAGCGCGAGTAAGATACGGCGCCGTTTCATTAAGATTTTCTAGTTGGAAGGATTAACTGTAATCCTTATCTGAGAGGAGCGCAACTAAGTTAGCTGTGCCGTTTGTACAGTCAAAGCTCTTAATAAAGTATAAAATTAATCTCATTGTATTCTCTGTTACAGTACAGAATAAACAAATATGTACGTAGGTACATTATGGTAAGAGGTCCTTAATAATATGTGTGTTTTAGGATTCTGTACATCAAAAGGAAAATACGCAAACCTTATAGAATCATTTCTTTGTCCGTCTGTCTAGACCCTCTTTCACAGGAACGCGTAGAGATATTAAGCTTTATCAAATTTTCGGGTCTGCGTTCTCTTTCAGTTTTGAATTTTTTTTTTTACATAAAATAAAACCGACTTCAAAAACACCAAAAAGTCATAAATAACAATACATACAATATCACAGAAGTTGGTGCCTTTAAGTAACTATACAGGGTGGAAAACCGACTTTAATATAAAACTGTGAAGTTGTATGTATTTTAATATTATTTATGACTTTTTGGTGTTTCTGAAATCGGTTTTATCTTTTTTAAAAAAAATCAATCTTTTTAGTTTGTTTGATCCAAGGCAAACACCAGAATAACTTAAAATGAAACGTTTTTCGCTTTAACCAGTATCCCCCACTCCTAATCTACCAAAAACCTTCCATCATCAGCTCAGTAACATGACATGATGACTACCAGACGCAAAAACCTGAATATCTTAAGAATAAACACGAAACACATTGAATGTGCCTATGAAATTTAAGAGTTTCCTTCGAATTGACTGAGATTCCATTATCAGATCATGACATGGGTAACAATGGGACTACCTCGGAAGGCGGAGTTATGGGTGAACATACTCGTACATAAAAAAAAGAAAATAAATACATTCGAACAGAGCTCCTCCTTTTTCGAAGTTGGTTAAATATTTAGCTTGTCAATCATCACGATCTGTACATGCATATCTTGTGGTTTCACTATAGATTTAAAACCTAATAGGGTTAAAAATGAATAAAACTAATAAAGAAAAAACTTCGTTTGGGCGGGGTTTGAAGTAGTTTGAACCCGCGTCTCAAATGTACCGTGTTCACTCAGCACCGACGAAATCTTTGAATTATTGACCTCTTTTGAACTTTGTTAAGCCAAAGCAGTCTTAATTCACTGTTAATAACTACGTATCTACGTGTTTCAATATTTTATTTCAGTTTAGCATTTATAAAGAAAATGCAAAGTTCTATAGAAAAAAAAACATAAGTTTGCTTTATTTTCAAGAAATCTAAAATGAAGCAAGGTCTTATAGCACATATCTATACAAATAAATAAAATGGAAGTGTCTGTTTGTAATGTCAAAATAACAAGTTTTTACTAAATAGGTATGAATGTATATCGGGTACCAATAACAAAAACACAATTTAAAAAATTTTTGTCTGTCTGTCTGTTTGTTCCCACTAATCTCCGGAACGGCTGGACCGATTTTGCCGGGACTTTCACTGATAGATAGCTAATTATATAAGGTATAACATAGGGTACTTTTTATCAACTTCAACAAAAGTAACTATTCCGGGGGCACAGCTAGTTTAGAATAAATCTGAAAACCATAAAATAATATGTATGTATATGGGTAGGAAATTAAATACTTGATAAGTTTGTATCGAACCCTCGGTGCGCAAGTCCAGCTCACACTTGGCCGGTATTTTTACGTAAAGGATCTGACGCGGGCTGTGGATCTCTTCTTTCATCAGCGCTTTCATAGACCCGGGGTAGATAGATATTTCTCCTTCAGCGATACAGAAATAAACAGCTCGCAAAGCAACGCACGTTCTAATTCCCGCTTCCGAACAAGGGCCTTAAAAGGGGTTGTGGCGAACCTTTCCGTATTTTATACTTTTTATTTTGTATGCTCTTTTACCTTGGGCTTTTTGGCTTTTTAGCAACATTGATGGAAATTCAACATAGCCGCCGCTCTGTAAAGGCGGGTAAAAGTTCGTTTCCAAACCCAGCAATATGGGTATAAAATGAAGGGCCTTGATGAGTAGACTACTATGAACCTAGCAACATTGACGTAAATTCGACATGGACAACGCTCAAAAAAGGTGGATTAGAGTTCGTTTCCAAACCTACCAATACGGGCATTACATGAAAGGCCTTAAAGACTAGAGCACTATGAACCTAGGAAAATCGCACAAAATTCAATATGACCGCCGCTCAAAAAGGGCGGATAAAAGTTGCTTTTCAAACCCAGCAGTATGGGTATTAAATGAAAGGCCCTGAAGAGTACCTAGAGCATTACGAACTTACGAAAATTGTCCTAATTTCGAAATGGCCGCTGCTCAAGAAAGGCAGAATAAAGTTGAATCATTATGGAATAAAATGGAGGAAAAAACTAAACACTGTGTTAAGCATTGTGATGGCGAAACGTAGTTCGCAGGCACAGCTAGTCATACATAACAGCTTTAACAGTATCGATCATTTTGCACTAGAGTGTGCCAGCTATTATCCATCAGGTGAGGCGAAGATTCACTTTCCCTAATTTACATATAAAAATTCTACCAGTCAGGATGTCTGTTAGGTATATATACGAGGGATGATGGAAATGAGAAATAAGAAAATGCTGCATACTAAAGCACATAAAATATCTTTATCTTTTTTGTTGTGAAGGTAAGCTGAAGTTTCGGGAATGTGACTTTTAACCCTTTTGTTGGACAGGAACGATAGAGCAAGGTCGTGTTCGAGGTCAAGGTCAGTGACCCCGAGCGCGTCTCCCCCGCCCCCAGCACCACCTCCTACACTACAGTCGCATACTTTGCATCCCGACAATGCCTTAGGTAACGTATATAGATATTACGTGTAATAAGGTAAGATCCAGGGGGCTGATTCTCACGGATTCGAAAAATGTTCCAATTCGAATTTTTTCTCGAGCGGTAGTCATAGCTCAGCCAATCAGAACACTCAAGCTCCGCCATTTTTTGAAAGAACGACGCTTGGCTCGTCTCAAGTAGGAGGACGCATTTTTCACTTCATTATCTTTCTATTAAAATTTTTTTTTACAAAAAATAGAACCGACTTCAAAAACACTGAAAACTTAAAAATAATCTTCTTCTATATTGAAGTCGGCGCCAAACGATGATCTCCTAGAAAGTGTTAAAATTTGTCACCGACTTCAATATAGAAGAAGATTATTTTTAAGTTTTCAGTGTTTTTGAAGTCGGTTCTATTTTTTGTAAAAAATAATTATTTTTAACTTTTTAGTGAATGAAATCTTTTCAGTTAAAGAAACCCAAATTTAATACCTCGATTTTAAATTAGTGTTTTCCTCGATTTTCTATGGGATCCCATCATCCGATCCTGACTTTGGTGACTATGGGACCACCCTTGCAGTATACTCTATCAAATACAAAAAAATTTTGGAAATCGGTTTAAAAATGACGGAGTTATGAGGTAACAAACATAAAAAAAATACAACCGAATTGATAACCTCCTCCTTTTTTGAAGTCGGTTAAAAAGATATTAATTTTAGATAAATAAATCCTTAAATAATGTAATTTTAATTTGAATAAATAATATTTCTAAGTGTTTATTTAGATAAACAAAATACTTAGTTAAATTCTACAATTACTATATATTGTAATTGAAAATAATTAACAAAATATATAGGTATGTATGTATAGGATAATCAAAAAAGATAGAAAAAAAACATATAGTATCATACATGAAATTGTCGTGTCTACTACTCCCGAGCAGTCGAGAAAATACTAGCTATTTTTTATTAAGAAATGGCGAAGCTCGACATCTCCTGTGTTCCGATTGACTAAATTGTGATTTCCGCTCGAGAAAAAACAGGAATTCGAACTTTTTTACGAATCGTATGAGAATAAGCCCCGTGATATATAAATATGTATAAAGAGTAGAATGTATCTCACTAGTTTGTCAGGTTCTGCTTTCGTCAGATGCTACAAAAATGTACAGTAAGTACATTAAAATAAATAATGGGAAATCAGAAACAATCGTCTCACTTATCAAAGACGATTGACAAAAAGTAGTTTGGCTCTAAAAATCATTTACAATCATATAAGTACTGCCTAGATGTGTCGGTCATCTTCGGAAACACGTAGTTAGCCGTTGCCCATTATTTATCTTGTAGTAGGTACTGTAACCCATTAATTTACTACCAAACGTAGATAGAGCACTTCATACAAAAACGCGCTTGAAATCTGTCACCTAATCGACTATACATTTGTACGCTGTTAAATAGGTAGTTGACTATGCACACCCGAATTAAAATTACCGTAAAGAAAGTACCGTATTTATCGAATTCAACCTTATTCTATATTATTACAGCAACTATTTGAAATACAACCGTGTGCAGTTACATCATTTCATACCTAGCCACATTAAATTTGACGTTTTAGTAATTGCTACAAGAAAATATCAACTTTATACTCTCAAACATAATGCTCAAAATTGCTTATCCCATGCATGGAAAAGAACTGCACGAGGCCCGATTGGGCAGTTCTTCACCGGCCCATTTTTTCGAACGTTCATGCGTTATCTACGTTTGGTAGTAAATCAATGCTGTAACCCCCAGTTTCTGAAAGGCTGATCAAAATATTGTTCAACTAACATCCATGTCATCTTAACAGCAGTGTCAAATCAATTTGAGTTTCCAAAACGTTGGTTAGACAAAATTTACTTATCTTTAATAATTTGATTTCTCGTGAGAAATATTTTTAGACACGGTCACATTGCTGAAATCCTATATTTTGTTTTATTCATATGTATTTTGAAAACTCAAAATGGGTCTTTCCTTAATAATTTTGAAATAAATTTGACAGCTGTGTCAACTAACACAGTGATAAGTTGATTTAGCTTTCAGCATTTCAATTCATAGTTAACATTAGATTGACAGCTTGTTAGTTAATTTTATTGCTGAACAGCCTTTCAGAAACTGGGTGTAAATCTACTTCAGTATAAAAGTGTGATTATGCCCATACATTTTCATTCTAGGATACGCTTTTACGCAATGACATTACGCAAAGTGTGATTATGCCCATACATTTTCATTCTAGGATACGCTTTTACGCAATGACATTAAGTGATAGCATAGCATAGCATAGCTTCTAAAGTCGCTTAAGCGCTGTGATCGAACGAAAACGTTACCTTTTACTAAGTTTTTATTCATTTTTTGGACTGGATTACAAAATATTTTTTTTTTAATTTTCTACACAATAAAAATGCACGTCTTGTCTATTGGTAAAAAAATTATTTATTTTTTCATTATATTGTGTGACTCACAGCTATTTTAAAATACTGAAAACAGTGATTACGAGATTTTTTCTTTTGAATTAAATATTGTTAATCATGTTTCTGTATGTAAGAATGCTTCCAAAATATGTTTAACAATGTCATATATTAATTTAAGGGCTGAATTTTTTATACAGGGTTACATTTTATCACCCAGGAAAATTTAAGGGACGCTTCACGACATGGTAGGTAGTAGAATGATTAAAATATTAATAAAAAAATAACTCACCTACTTAATTTTATATTTATTTTCTTAAATATCCAAATAATACTGCACTAGTTCAGAGCGGTATTTTTAGAGATTTTTTTTAACTTTGTTTTTAAGTTTTTATTTCATTTTTTTAATATAATAATGGCTGTGTCCCTGAAGCGTCCCCTAAATTTTCCGGGGTGATAAAAAATAACTCTGTATATGTGGCGGTATGTACAGTAACAGTACAGAAAATCGAAGTTGTTCGAAACGGGAAAGTAGCACCTTAAAACGAAACAGACAGGGGAAGCTCAAAGTAGAGTACCTAATCCAATGATTCCACATTACATTGACGACACGTTTAGCGCAGAGGTTGAGTGATCACTTACTGCGCAACGGGTCGCGGGTTCGATTCCCGTACGGGACAAATGTTTTGTATGGCCTACAGAAATTTGTTCCGGTCTGGGCGTATGTGCATGTGATATTCTATGTTTGTAACTGCACCCACGACACAGGAGAAAATCCTAGTGTGGGGCGAAGTTTTTTTTTTTTTTTAAATTACGAATTATTCTCATACATTGCCGTTCATTGCAGTAGAATTCTAGGATTATGAAGGGTATTAATGTATATGTGTTTAAACAAAGCATGTATGTATGATGTGTGTAGGAACCTTAGGTAGGAACGTAGTATTTAATTAATTTAACATTTAATATTTCCGGTTTATGAGCTTTTGTGTTTCTCACAAATGACTAACCTTTAAACACACTATCAGGTTGGCTGGAAGAAATCTCTGTTAGAGATAAAAGTACACCTTTATATACTCTAATTCGACATATTCTTCTGTTATATTTTAATGCGCAATAAAATGTAGTATTACTACTAATTTTGTAAAATTTCTATCATTATCTATTATTTCTACATGTAGAAGCGAAATTGTATGCACTTCAAATGTTGTTTCAAATAAATCTGGGTCTTTCAGTTATAGGTATGTGATTTTTGCTGATAATCGGCGATGATTTCTCTTAAAAGTGGAAAACAAAAAACTGTTTTCCACTTTTAAGAGAAAAGCCCATATTTACATAAATATATTTATTTCGTTCAAAGCTATATAGCTCAAGAGTAGGGACTACTGGAAACCCGTTATAAGTCTGTAAAATTCTCTTGCCGCTTTAAACTGTACCTATCTGTCAAAAGCTAAGGATTAAAGCTGCGTCTATCTCTCCTTTAAAAGCATTAGACTAATCCAGGTGAAACGAACTACCATTTTCGGCCATATCGTCACTTACCAAAGCTTGACGAAAGCCAAGAACTTCGCTGTGAATGCGAGAAGCAATAGTAAAACTTACCTGGAAACCAGTTCCAGGTCGCGGCGCGCTGAGCGCGGCGGGACGGCAGCTGAGCGACCACAGCAATAACCGGGAGTCGTCGCTCGACGACTCCGGCGTGGTCGACGACCATGACGACGGCGAACACACGTCCGATGACCAGGCGCCCCACCCCCATCCCAGAAGGGTGCACCTACTGCCGGCCCCGCCGCACATCCAACCGCCTACTCCGGTTCCACAAGCGTTGCAGGTTTGTATTCTCTCGCTCGACACACAAAGCGATTGGGAAAAGTTCCCTCTGTGTGTCGAGAATTCGATTAGTATTTTAGTGGTTATGGCTAAAACGAATAGCGAGGCGAGTCTCACACAACCGCAGGCGGGCCCCACTCCGCCTGCGGTAGATTTAAAATCTTTTACTGGGTTATCTGGCTACGGCGAAGGAAAACATCGTAAGACGACCGGCATACTCGTACATCTGTGAAGAAATTCAAAGGTGTATGTAAAGTCGACCGATCCGCATTGGGCCAGCGCGGTCGATTAAGGCCTAAACATCCTAACTTAGCGTAGCCTTGAGCCCCTCGGTGGGGACGTATATGAGCTGTGGTGATGGTAACTGGGTGAAAAAGAGGTTTGCATTGGCTGTTGATGACGCTTTTACGATAGTTAAAGACAAAACGTTAGAGAAGACTTTATGAAAACTCCTTGACTGCAAACTATGTATGTTGTCTAATTATTTTGAGGACTTTGGTCTTGAAAAGACAGTTATGTCGGCCAATAAAATTACTAAATTTCAATTATTGTACAATCTAACGATATAACGTTTTAATTTAATATTATCGCAGTATTATCTATTATCTGATGTCAGCGAAGATACTGAAAGTACCGGCAGTTCAAGTAGAGTTAGCTTATGATGCTTTGATATACTTTGCAAACGCAGCAAACTCTGCTTTGAAATGATTCAACATTATTAGTAGATTAGTAGCTAAATGGACTATCAAACTCAAAAAGAGCGTTCAACCAAACAAACTCTTCAGCTTTATAATATTAGTAAGTATAGATACATAAGGCATAATAGTAGATTAGTAGCTAAGGGCTGTAATATATATTTCGAGGGTGCAATTGGTGCTTACACCCCAGCTAACTACTCTGCTTTACATCTCGATTGTGAGGTAAGTAGGTCCTTATTACCCCCAAATGGGGCTTGTAGGTGACCAATTAGCGCTTTAGGGTAGCTAGAAAAGCCCTAGGGCTGTAGTTTTAGTTAGCTGGGGTGTAAGCACCAATTGCACCCTCGAAATATAGGCGCCCTCGCTGCGCTCGTGCGCCTAATTATCTCGGGCTGCAATTGATGCCTTACAGCCCTTAGCTACTAATCTACTATTATGCCTTATGTATCTATACTTACTAATATTATAAAGCTGAAGAGTTTGTTTAATTGTTTGTATGGTTGAACGCTCTTTTTGAGTTTGATAGTCCATTTATCGAGAAAGGCTATAGGCTATTAACATCACGCTACGACTAAAAGGAGCTGAGCATCAATGAAAAATGTTGCAAAAACGGGAAACAAATATATGGCAAAACGTAGTTCGCGGGCACAGCTAATCTATATAAATGACATTCTGATACGTTACATCGAAATAATGTTAACCAGAAAGCTTGAAACACCTACAACTACAGCTAAAACTAAATTGGCGTCGGAGATTATTGCATTTGCAAATATATTAAGTTCTGTCTTGAAATTCGAAATTAATGAATTCAAATTTCTATAATACCTTTTTGGCTGCAAAATTTAATTAATATCAACGCAGATATAGACAGCAATTTGTTTACTTAAAAAATGAAATTTCCTTGTATTCTGTTTAAAGCAAAGAATAATATTACGACCTAAATGGAGTTTTTAAAAAAACATCTCAATATCTCAAGAATGTATTTTATTGATTTATATGATAAATATACAGGAGAAACACACACAGGTTTCAAAGGACATAAACCCACCGAGAAAAACGGAGAAACTGATTGAGAAAGCAAAGAAATCGGAGAAAGGCAGCATACAGGAGAAGTATCCACTGAACCCCGACTACTTGAACCAGATAGTGGTGCTAGGTAAAAACTCATTTTGATTTAGTACAGCACCGCTTGTAAACTTTCTAAATAATACCATCAATGTGATATCAAACTTTAATTATGGTTCTATCAAATTATGATAAAAAAAACAGAAACTATTGGTGGTATTATATAATATATTCAATTGGCACGGCTTCAACACGTTAAGCACGAACTAATAAACACTAACAATAATGCTGACACCATCAAAGAATGAATGCTTTTGCCAAAACGAGAACCTTCGAAAGATTCTTTATAATAATTAAATTGTACATTGGCAATAACAGTTTACATTACAGCAAACACGCTCAGGACTTCCGATTTCCAACTATCGTAGATTAGTGTTTAACTCTGGTTAATCCAATATTGGCTAATACGTTATGCATGTAATGTTATCATCTCTTGCGTTACTTTATCAAGTGACTATTTGAGTTTACACAATTGTGTTCACAAGAATTTTTACTTCAGTGCTTTTACTCTATGCAATTTTCCATTTTTCCAAATTTTATTTCGACTAAACAAACTGCGATATGTTTATCTACTCATCACTTTTATTAATAATTCTTACTCTGTTTTAATTGCAATTGCAAACATATGTAAACTTTGGATATCAGAAGCAATATATAAGGTTACTCACTACTCTTTCTGTCTTTTCCGAATAGTTGTGAGCCGTAAGCTTGATACGTCTTCGTCAATCAAGCTCATCGCTTCACTATGATTTTGGTAGCTTCGCGAATAATTAAATTATAAGATGAAAGGAAGCAATTCAAGAAGCTGCCAACTTGTAGATACCTACTGCAGTTCGCAACAAATTTTGCAATGATAGCAATCGTTATGCTAAAGGCAACGAAGTTTCCATTTTTGCTATTAAAAGTTATCAAGTAATGTAAATTGATTTAAATGGTTACTTCGGATGGCTGATTTTCACTAGTAGCTTCACTTATCAGTGAGCATTTTGATACAACACTTGCAAATTTCGCTTCTATCCTCATTAATATCGTCAGGGGCGGACTGGCCATACAAGCGCGCGCCCGACCTCCCGCAAGCGGAGACGACGAACATTAATGAGCTCAGTTTATTGGCAGCCACGCACAAATCTCATGTGGGCAATTACGAGCAAAATTGCACTTACTTCACAGGTTAGTAAAAACACAAACGCCAACGCTTCTACCCCCCAGTCCACCCCTGTTCCCCACAGGAAGACTGCAGGGTGACTGTGCGATTGGTTTTCACTGTCGTCTCGTCGCAATGTCAAGAATCGCATTCAAGTGTCTATATCTCACATTATTAATCCTAGACATTTCTCTGTCCGTATATTGACTTTTATGCGATTCGAGTAAATGGGAACACAAAATTTTGAATACGATCTTGTTTTTGATTGCAAAATGCACTTACACATTCATTTCGGAATTCAAACATTGGCATTTCAAAATTAACGAACCGTGCATTTTCCTGCATACTGTTTTAGTCCTATATACGCTTCTGATTGCATGCATACATAGCCCTAATTGTAATATTAAATACTACAGTAAAATTTGTACATTCGTATAATAAAAGCTTTGCATCTAAAAGAACTCTAAGCTTCACTGTGCTTTTGCTTGAGTTTTGTATCTATTGTTGTCGATGTCTGTTGTCCTATTATATTCATGCTTTGTAGAATAATTTCTCCAATTTGATCACAGACGAGCTGATGGATAGAAACTGTGAATGCTGCGTTTCTTGCTGCATAGACTATGAAGGCTGGCTTCAATTTCAGAATTGCTTATATGGGATCGTGAAGGATCCCTTGTTTGAGTTGTTCATAACAACTTGTATAGTTCTGAACACACTCTTTCTTGCCTTGGAGCATCATGGGATGAGTGAAAATGTTAGACAAGCGTTAGATATAGGAAATAAGGTGCGTATCTACAGTGATGTTGTAAATCAGTGAATAATAGATGGAAAATAGAATAGAATAATCATATTTACTGTTGCAGGTGTTCACATCTATATTTACATTAGAATGTATAATGAAAGTAATGGCGATGAGCAAAGACTTTTTCGCTTGCGGTTGGAATATATTTGACTTGATTATAGTGTCAGCCAGTCTATTAGATCTTATTTTTGAGCTTGTGGATGGCCTATCCGTGTTAAGGGGCCTTCGTTTGGTAAGTTGAACAGGGAAATGTAAATAATAATCTGTTTGAAAACCGATATAGTTATTCAATAGGTTAGTGTCTTTTGAACTTTTAATTAAACTGTCCATATAACGAATAATCATATTGTGAACACTCGACGTTCAGAATTTAATTTAGGTACTGCTCTTTAATAATATTTACAAATTTGATTTGTATGAAATATTGTCAATTAATGGATGAGATACTATCCCAGCATTTCATTAACATTACAAGCATGAATGGACATAAATAAAATATTTGCACGTCAACAAACGACAAAATATGTTGACATTAGCTATGTTTATCAACTTTGTAACCATATTTTGTCAAATAAAATTATTTATTATTATTATTTTATAGTTATTAATAGTGGTGTATTGTCCTTTTCAGTTACGAGTGTTAAAGTTAGCTCAGTCGTGGACTACAATGAAAGTGTTGTTGAGTATTATTATATCGACAATCGGTGCTCTTGGTAACTTGACGTTCGTGTTAGTGATAGTTATATACATATTTGCTGTTATCGGTATGCAGCTATTCTCTAAGTCGTATACACCGGATAAATTTGAGCCAGATCCTGTTCCCAGGTACGTTATACTAGATATACTATTTTTATTGATACTAATGTTAAGTGTTCTGTAATGCAGTGCTATCTGTCTCATCAGACTTTACGAGTGAAGGAACGAAGAGTACAATATAACATCTTCCGTGCAGATGGTAGTCTCTGTTGAGGCTGTATGCCGTGACCTAATATCGGTTAATGCCCGGTTTCTATATTCAAAAACGATCCGTTTTTGCTACGGACAGTTACCTACATTTTGACATTTCCATACATAACATTTTCCATAGAATAAGGTTCAATTTTTTCACCACCACAAATCACCAATATTTAAACAGGCGGTTAGTTAATGAAAAATCATGTTTTTGACATTTCACTCGTAAGTGACAAAAACGGTTGTTAGTTAACTATAACCGTCTGTTTAAATGTTGGTGAAATTCGACCTAAATGTCAAAATTTTACTGTCCGTTCCGTAACGTAACAAAAACAACGTCAGTGATCCGTAACAAAAACAAATCGTTTTTCGAATATAGAAACCGGGCATGAGGGGACAGCGCTCATTTTCCATCTAAATTATCAACGCACACTTTGTAATAAAGTTTAAGATTTAGCAGCGGATATGATTTATTAACCTGTTCTTAAGATTTAATTCTTTTCTAAAGTACATTATATTTTAAATACAATGATCACCCTAAGTTCTTAGTAAAAATCACATTTCGATATTTAGAACAATTTAGCTTAGTTATTTTTCACGTAGTTGAATATTCATTTGTTGACATTTTTATCAACAGGTGGAATTTCAACGATTTTTTTCACTCGTTCATGATGATATTTCGTATTCTTTGTGGCGAGTGGATCGAACCACTCTGGGATTGTATGCGGGCAGAGCAGGCGAGTGGTGCCGAAAGTTGTTTCTTTATATTTCTACCCGCTTTAGTAATGGGTAATTTCATGGTGCTCAACCTCTTCCTTGCCTTACTGCTCAATAGCTTCAACAGTGAGGAACTTAAAAATAAAAAAGAGGTAACAAAGTATAATTTGTATGAAATTTGGTTCATTTATTCGACAAGTTGCCCGTATGACTTATGAGTCGTTTGCACTTTTTAGGAAGTAGGCGAGGATTCAAAATTAGCTAAAAGTTTCGATAGAATACGCTCTATAGTAAGAAAAAAAGGCTTTCTTATATCAAGAAGTAAAGAGACTGAAAAAAAATCTAAATTAGAAGAACTAGTTAATGAATATATGGCACAACAGCGCGCCGTTAAGGAGAAAAAAGCGTCTATACAAAGTGAACAGCGGTTTTCGTCGTCGATACAAGAAACTATTTTATTACCACACGACAATATTTACAGTCACAGTTATCAAGAAGCATTAAATAGGTATACACTTCTGCCATTACAAACATCGTATTTTTATTTAAATATTATTTTCTTGCAAATATTCAAATCAGTCATAATTTCCAGGCCAATATCCGTAGGTTCTGATTTTCCATTCCCGCCTGCGTACCAAAGCGGGAACAACTTTAACCACGGTAGCCAAGAAACTTTAAAAGACGTCCGTGACTTGGCTACCGAACATAAAATAACTAGTATCAGGGAAGACTCTAAAGAAAATTTAGAAGACACCTCACCTATAGATCAAATTGCAGCACAAAAATTATTGAATCAAATGTCCTCCGGGTACCACACACAGCCATCGGACTCGAGAGGTGAATAAAAGTATAGACATACCGTCAGTTTTTATACAAGCAAACTGTATGTTTACTTTTACTTTCAGATGACAATGAGCATTACGAATTGGCACAGTTGTCATGTAAAACAACGCCAGAAAAAAACAGGATTCCAGGAAGAGAAACTCCAAACATGTTACTATGTAAGGAAACTGGGAAAAAACCTGATGAAGAAGAAATGAAACATCCATGGCAAACTTTAGTCTCATATGTAGATGAATTAACCGTAGGTGGGAGGAAAAACTCAAAGGGCCAATATATTGATGCAATGGGGAACTTTCCGGGATTTGGGAAACAAAAGGAGCCAAAAGTACCTCAAGACTGTTTTCCACGTCAATGTTATGATACGTATGTTCACATTACATTTTTGCATCCAACATTATTGAGCAACTGATTTAGTATCTTATTTACCTCTTTACTTGAATCAATTTAGCATGGCTCCATAAACCCTCCATCTAAGACTCTAAAAATCGGCATGTGCCTTCTCAATGAATGCTTTGTTCTAATTACCTGCCTACTCTCTTTTAACTAATAGTATTCAAGTAATCAGTAAAAATAGGAACTTAACTTTCACTCATGCCACGTATTGTCTATGCCATTTTTAAAATGAACTGTTTTGATCAAGGTAGTTTAGGAGTAACCTCACAGTTGAACCGTTGATTACACATTACGTAGGTAGCGCCAGGTTTTGCGGCGATCAGGCTGAGAAAGGCACATAATGTTGGCTTGCAGCTATTCTTTTATTTTGTTCATTCCATTCCTTTAGATGTACCTGTTGGGACACCTGTATCCAAACAAACTTAGGCCAGCGCTGGATGGTTATCCGGACCTTTATTATTCGTTACGTCGACACGCCCGCATTTGAGTGGTTTGTTTTGGTGCTAATATTCGCCTCTAGCATCACCCTCTGCTTTGAAGACATTCACTTAGAGAAAAATAAGCCATTGAAGAGGATTTTGTACTGGACCAACCTCGGCTTCTGTATGATCTTCGTCGTGGAAATGTTTCTGAAGTGGATCGCTTTGGGGTTCTTCCGATATTTCACCAGCTTCTGGACTCTATTAGACTTTACAATAGTCTTTGTAAGTATATTGAATTACTTATCAGTTTAACCTACTAATTGAATGCAATATACATATAAGAATCATGAAGAGATGTTGGATTGAAGCTTATTAATTTCTTGAATAAAATTACTGCAAAGGACAAAAAACATTTTGAATAAAGGTAAATAGAAATGTTAAAAATCAATAAAATATACAAATTGAACTCACAAGGTATGTTACATATATATTGAATAAATTAGACTAATAGACTTATATTTCAAAATCTTATTGAAATCAATGAAGTAGAGCTATGATTAACGTTTATACAATTTTTCAGGTTTCCGTGTTTAGTTTATTGATAGAAGAAAATGAAAACCTAAAAGTTTTGAGATCACTTCGAACTTTGCGTGCTTTGCGTCCGTTGAGAGCAATATCGCGATGGCAAGGCATGAGGATAGTTGTGAATGCATTGATGTACGCTATACCGAGCATCTTCAATGTGTTATTAGTTTGTTTAGTTTTCTGGTTAATTTTCTCTATAATGGGTGTTCAATTCTTTGGTGGGAAGTTCTTCAAGTGCGTTGATGATGAGGGCGAACTACTCCCTTTGGAGGTAAATATTTTTATTTCATACTAGCTTTCTCCCGTGACTTCGTCCGCGTGGAAATCCTTTTTATTGATTCCCTTTACAAAAGCCTCCCCCCCCCACCCTTTTACACCCTTTATCCTTTCCCACAACTCAAACTATCTCCATTCCAAATTTCATCTAAATCGGTTCAGCGGTTATTGAGTCCCCATACAAACTTCCACCCCCTTTTCTCCCCCTTAAGGGGTTATTTCTGCGTTCTAAGCTACCTCCCCACCAATTTTCAGCCAAATCGGTTCAGCCGTTCTTGAGTTATAAATAGTGCTCCTAACAAGACTTCCTTTTATAATAGATATCAATCCAATATCATCTTATGAAAAGTATCAACAAAAATAGATACTGTTTCTACCTACTTGATTTTCTATCAAATATTTTCCGTAACAATGTTATTGTGACTGCCGAAACTATCAATTATGAAATTCACAAACGAACATCTCATTAATGAGTATAAATTTTTTTTCATTACAGATAGTAAACGATAAATGGGAATGTTACTACAATAACTTTTCATGGGTAAACTCAAAAATATCGTTTGATCACGTGGGTATAGCATACCTGGCCCTATTTCAAGTTGCGACATTTGAAGGCTGGATGGAGGTTATGGCTGATGCAGTAGACGCTAGAGGAGTAGATCTGCAGCCAGCGAGAGAAGCTAACCTCTACGCTTATATCTATTTTGTTATTTTCATTGTATGTGGATCATTCTTCACTCTTAATTTATTCATAGGAGTCATCATTGATAACTTTAATATGCTCAAAAAAAAGGTAAAACGCCAATTATTATTATTCTTTAAATGTTTCTTTTATAGCTTTGGAATAATGGTTATGCTTAATTCATTGTTAAATATTTTTTTACAATTCCACGTTTTCAGTACGAAGGAGGGGTATTAGAAATGTTTTTAACTGAAAGTCAAAAACATTATTACACAGCCATGAAGAAATTAGGTAGAAAAAAGCCCCAAAAAGTAATTAAGAGGCCACGGAATCAATTCCTGGCAATGTTTTACGATTTATCAAATTCGCGCCGCTTCGAGATTGCCATATTTGTGCTCATATTTCTGAACATGCTCACAATGGGAATAGAGCATTACGATCAACCTCATTCTGTGTTTTTTATTTTGGAAGTTAGTAATGCTTTTTTTACGACAGTATTTGGATTAGGTGAGTTCTTTAGTATCGCACCTAATATCTTTATATATAACATCAATATAAATAATGAAATTGAGTGATATGTATGGTCTCGTCCTACATGATATGTATTGTAATAATACAGCTTTAGGTAAAACTAAAACTGCGTTTTCCAATTAATAATCTACTTACTTTACTTTTTTCAATAAAAATTCTTGATCATATTATTATAAGATATTGTAATGTGAATACTCAAGTGAAGAAAAGCTATTTTGATTACCAGATGAGCCATTGACATGACATTTTTGGACGCTTTCTGACTTGACTTCACTGTTTCTTTTTCCAGAAGCTATAGTTAAAATAATAGGACTACGATACCATTATTTCACGGTCCCGTGGAATGTTTTTGATTTTCTTCTGGTGCTAGCTTCAATCCTGGGCATTTTAATGGAGGATATCATGATAGATTTGCCTATATCACCCACACTGCTCAGAGTAGTCAGAGTGTTTCGAATAGGGAGAATTTTAAGACTGATAAAAGTGAGTATTACATGTTTATTAGACTAGTTCATTCCTGCGTCTTTGCCTACGAAGAAAGAAGAACCTACCTATTTCACTTTTTGTGATAAGCATGAATCAAAGAGTTCGCAGACATCTCATCTCTATCATGTCTATTTATCATATCTGTATTGAGCTCAAATGTATTAGAAAAAAATAATTCAGTTTTATTTGTTTTTTACTGTCTGAATAATACCTTATACATATTTACACTGATAGATGGATGACTAAGTATCACAATATCTATTTGTTTCATGTTTTTAGGCCGCAAAGGGCATTAGGAAACTGCTATTCGCGCTGGTAGTGTCATTACCAGCATTATTTAACATCGGTGCCTTGCTGGCGTTGATAACGTTCATATATGCCATCATAGGCATGTCAGTTTTCGGTCACGTCAAGGAACAAGGCGCATTGGACGACATAGTCAACTTTCAAACATTTGGGAGGAGTATGCAGCTGCTTTTTCGGTATGACATTTACGCTTTGCAATAAATTGTTGATACTTTCGTTTTTTTATTGATATAATTGTTTTCTATGTTACTTTCAGTCTTATGACATCAGCAGGATGGAATGACGTTTTAGAATCATTGATGATCCAACCTCCAGCATGTGAACTTGGCGATCACGGCCACAGCAATGGCAACTGTGGTAGCCCACTTCTCGCCATTACTTATTTCACATCCTTCATCATTATTAGTTATATGATCGTCATCAACATGTATATTGCCATAATCCTCGAAAACTTTAACCAAGCACACCAAGAGGAAGAGATTGGCATTGTGGAAGACGATCTTGAAATGTTTTACATAAGATGGTCTAAGTAAGTATAATTTACTGCTATAATGTTCTAAGGATAACCCTTCAATTTCAAACAATAATTTGAAATTTCAGATACGACCCCCACGCAACACAGTTCATTAGTTTCGCTCAGTTATCAGATTTCATAGCATCTCTCGATCCTCCATTGGGAATATCAAAGCCAAATACAGTAGCGCTAGTCAGTTTTAATCTTCCCATAGCGAGAGGGAACAAGATTCATTGTTTAGATATTCTCCACGCATTAGTCAAACATGTTTTGGGCCACGTTGAAGAGACAGACACATTCAGACAACTTCAGGAGCAAATGGACATTAAATTTAAGAAACAGTTCCCGACAAGGAAAGAATTAGAAATAGTGTCCTCTACGCGTATTTGGAAGAGAGAAGACAAGGCGGCCAGAACTGTACAACGCACCTGGAGGGAATACGTTAAGTAAGTAAATGTCCATATAATAATAGCGGTAACTGTGACAAGATTAAGTTTGACAATGATATTATCAGTTTCAACATTGAACTTATCTAGTCCAAAGATTCCGTGGGCATTAATATAAGAATCAAATTCTTTCCATTGTAGACGCAAAAATCGTAGTCCTTCAAACGAGGAGGAAAGTACAAAATGGTCGCCGGGTGGTGGTTGGGGAGGACGATTGAGTGCCTTGCTACACGTCAGAAGAAGCTCTCATGCATCAAGTCGCAAATCTTCAAGAGCCTCCGATGCATCTGATCTTAGCGAGCTAGGTGGTGCCTGGCTAAACCTACCCTTACTTCTCCTACCTGGTGCTACTCCTGCTGAACAGGTACTCCAATTACGTCTTTGCCTAATTATAAACCTTTTTACTTTTACATTTTAGGTAGACTTCTTAACTTTTAAGATTTAGGTAGTCTTTCGGGTTGAAGGCTGTTTTAAGATTAAATTTTGCTAATGCCTTTAGATCATACTTCAGACATCAGCTGACTTTTAGTTTCGAATGGATTACTTATATGCTAAATCTATTTGTATTCTACTATTAATATTATCTATATTTGACGTTGAAATAATTTATGGTGAATATTAGTTTGTAGTGGTTGATTTAGATGGAATTACATCCTGGGGTATGTACCTACACACACGACTTAATACAAGAGGTGACTTTCAAATCCAACAGAGATCATAGCAGAACATTCCAAATTCCAAACCCTACTTCCTTGAACCACTACAGGCCCATCTCAATCCTCCCCTTTCTATCCAAAATACTAGAGGCCGTGGTTCATAAGCAGCTTGCCTCTTTTATTTTCTCTAATAACCTTCTCAGTCCGTTCCAATCGGGGTTTAGGCCGGGACATAGCACAACTACTGCTTTGATTAAGGTTATAGATGACATGCGTGATGGGATGGAGCAATCAATGGTCACTGTATTGGTTCTCATTGACTTTTCCAACGCATTTAATACCGTCGACCATGATATCCTCCTCGCCATCATGTCCAACCTTGGCATCTCTGCCTCTGCCTGTTCCTGGTTTTCCTCTTATCTTCGAGGGCGCCGGCAGGCCGTGCGTGTTGATCGTACTATATCTGAATGGTCTGATCTCACTGCAGGCGTACCTCAAGGCGGAATTCTTTCACCTCTTCTTTTTTCTCTCTTTATTAATTCTCTCACCAGATCCTTCAGTTGCTCTTACCATCTGTACGCAGACGATCTTCAACTGTATTATAGCACCGCAGTAACCGAAATTGATAATGCCATTTCTACCATCAATCACAACTTGGCTAATATCAATGATTGGTCCACGAAATACGGAGTGACCGTAAACCCCAGTAAATGTCAAGCCATCATTGTTGGCAGTTCGCGTCAATTGGCGAAGATTGATACAAGTTTAATCGATCCTGTCCAATTCAATAGCATAGTAATCCCATTCGAGCCCATTGTTAAGAACTTGGGTTTGCTTATTGACAATTCGTTGTCCTGGAACGCGCATATCAATAGCGTATGTAATAGGGTAAGAGGTTCTCTGCGTTCATTTTACAGGCTCAAGAATTTCCTTCCTCCCAGTACCAAGGCTCTCCTCGTCCAAACCCTAGTACTCCCTATCATCGACTATGCTGATGTGTGTTGTACCAACGTTAACCAAGACCTTCTCGACAAATTGGATCGTATGCTTAATAATTGCATTCGTTTTATTTTCAGTCTTCGTAAATATGACCACATTTCCATGTTTCGCAATAAGCTCAAATGGTTGCCTATTCGTCAGCGTAGGGACCTGAGAGTCATTTCCCAGCTTTTCAGCATTATTAACGATCCGAATGCTCCCAATTATTTAAAGATAAAGTTTCAGACGCTTGGTGGTGCCCATGCGTTTAGCCTACGCTCTGCTGTCAGACGTGCTCTTGAAATCCCAGCCCATCGATCCGGGTTTGTCTCGGACTCATTTACCCTTTCCGCCACTCGTCTATGGAATAAACTGCCTCAAACTTTGAGGTTGGTTCGTAGTAAGGCATCATTTAAACGTCTAGTACGGACACATTTTCTGGAATCTGTCTAAATAGGTATGACAACAAGATGATATGATTATCAGTTTGTTATATATTTATATATCTATATTTATGTTTATAATATTTATATATTTTTGTACTTAGTATTTATCTTTATTTAGTATGTTGTTACTTGTTGTGTCAAGTTTTTTTAGTTATTATTTTTTTCCAATTCGTACACCGTCAACAAAATTTTTCTCACATTTTACGGGTTGACTGGTAGAGAATGCCTCAGGCATTAAGTCCGCCCCTGTACACTTTATTTTTGCTGTACGAAAGTTTAAATAAATAAAAATAAATAAACATATAACTAGCACGATGTTGAAGGTAGGGTTAAAGTAAGATTGAATGAATGGTCGCGAATATCTTGAAATGGTGGGAACAATGGTTCTGGTAATGCATAGAGGTCAGAGCGTGAAATGAATACGTGTGGGCAGGCGGCGAGTGGTTCGGAGTCGGCGCCTCCAAGGCGACGATCAGCCTATGGTCTGCCCTTATTCCTGAGGCACCAAGACGCCGTGGACGAAGATGGAGGCCCAAAACGCGCAGGTTCATATGTAATGTTATGCTTTCCGTGTCTCCCTTGATTAGAATAGCCGGTATACTAATAAAAACTGAATATGAAGAAACCCCAATGAAATAAAAATTACACAGTACCCCTTTGTGCATGACTGAATGTGGTTTGAATCAAATTGGTAAACTGAATTAATAACAAAGCTCAAGTATGATGATTAGGAAAATAATAAAATTCTAACAACGCTACAAAATTCAACTAATAATGTACAGTTTAAAAAATAACGCAGTGACACTAAATGTTGTCACAATAAAACAGGTAAACTGAAAGTAATGTATTGTGAGTTTTATATACATTTTTTATTAGTAATTTTGCATTATCCATCAGTTAGTAGTAGACGGATACAGAGAGCAAGGGCTTATGGATAATAATCGGAAATCTCTACCAGGGATCTCAACTTAAGCCGTCTACTACAAACAAAGTAGAATATTTTAATTTTGTTTGTCTTTATTAAATGTAAGTACGTCCTCATTAAATTAACCTTGTAATATCCTAATGAATCCTTTAAACGGGTATCAGCCTTTTGGCATAGTGGTAACTATAATTTTGCAACAAATTCGTCATTTTTTTAAGAACGGCGAACGATGAAATCTGTTCGATTAATATCGGATTCATGTGTAACGAACAAAAAATATCAAAGGGCATTGAGTCCTCGGCGCAAGGTTTTTAAGGTAATCCATATTAGAGATCTCGTGTAAAAAATCTCAAATTTGCTAATATGGGTTATCTTTTGGATTATTTGTGCCTCTTACCACTATGCCAGCCTCTCATAAAGTGCTTCTAACCCCTGTACTTTTAAATGTTTCACTTATATCGCTTAATCTGTTTAGATCAGTGGTTCTTAACCGGTGATCAGCGAACCACTAGTGGTCCCTGGAAGCAGCCAAAATGGTCCGCGTAGCCATTGGAAACCCTCTCTCCACTCCACTCTACAATATTGGTCTAGAGATGGTGGTCCATGGCTAGACAGATATTTGTAAAATGGTCCCCCGCCACTAAAAGGTTAAGAACCACTGGTTTTTAGAAAAACCTTATTGAATAAGGTAAAGAAATATATTGAAAGAATAATGCTTTGCATGATTGCTTTTAACTCCGTCTGCGTTGGAAGTTATTGATGTTTTACAAAACGGCACAGCACAATCTAGACTGTGTGTGTTGTATGCTTTGTAATTTGTCTGGTAAGCATTATGGAATGTATTTTGTGCGTCCTATTTATTGTCCTTCGATTCTAGCTGCCTTTTTGTATGTTTGCTCCAGTTTGCTCGTTTGAAGTCCGCTTATTATTTAATAGAAATTTTGAAGATCGTTTATACCTAAGATAAGTCAATTTATTTGCTACGTACGAAGTCTGCGAATTTTTCATGCAAAATTTATATTATTGTCGGATATTTGATGACCCCGGCTAGCTTTCAACTCTGCGATAAAATTCTCTGAATCCGCTCTGACAATTTTATTGACATCTAGGTACGCTACTGATTGAACTTTTTCAACAGCACAATAAAAATTTACTCACGTAAGATTTAAATTTATTATAATGTACATGAAGAACATTAGGCAGATATACGAAAATCGCATTATCGTTGCAATAATGCCGATTTTCAGTATTAATAACCTCTTGCGAGTAATGTCACCTGACGTCGGTCGCTGCGTTTAAAAGCAAAAGACTACCATTTTTTGGTGATCTTTGGCTACACCGATACATTACATGTAGGGTAGCAAAAAATTCTCGAATTAATCCATAAAGCCGATTCAACTGATGAACCACAACAAAACCGAAACAATCGTTGCATTCGACCAATTAGAGTGCACACATGGCACACATTAACATTCCATCACGTCATAATGTCGCATTGTGATTGGTCAAACGCAACGGATTAAGCTCAGTAGGATTGGGCCTCAGTTCTGGTTCAAATGCTCATCATTACAGGTTCCCTTCGTCTGAGCTCGAGACGGAGTTCCGCTCGGCGAGCCACGACGCCTGCGCGGGCGCGGACGCCGTCGCCCCACGCGAACAACAGCGAGGTCAGCATTCTGGTGACGGAGGCCTCGCCCGACGCCGCCCCTCCGCCCTCCGCGCCCCCCACCGTGGTCAAGGTGCTCGTCCATCGAGAGAGCGACGAGCAGCCCAGCTGATCGACCGCCGAGCCTGACGAGGCTCCGCCCCCAAGCTGACGGACTTTCTAGTGTCAAATAGTTCTTGATAAGTTGACTTTGTAGCAGGCGCGACGAGTGATTACGAATTACGGCATAATAAATTTATAATCGATGTGTTGAATTGAATGTTTAGTGATTATTGAAGTAAGTAGGTAATGGATGAAACAGGAGTTTGTTTGTCAATTGCGTTTTGTGTCGCGTCTGCAAAAGCAGTGTTCGCTAGAAGGCGCTAAGCATAGCCCTCTCACTGGGGTGACTACGCTCATAGACCACTGTATAGATGTCAATAATTGTGTTATTAATATAGATGTGAACGAATTATTGTGTTCACGAGATGGACGAAAACGTGATATAACGGGTAAATATGATTCTATTGCAAATTTTGTGATTTTAAACATTAATTGTAGCTTGTCAAGTTTACTAATAGAACATGTTTTTTAAGTAGGATTTATCGAATTGAAGTTTAAGCAGATTGTTGCATTTGTTTTAAATTCTTCGTGGTTTATTGCCGGACTTAATACGAATAGCCGTTTCCTTCATATGAAATCGAATTCATTAGAAGATTTAGTCACATTTAAATTTTCTCTGCATTAGTACTAAATAGATGTTATAGTGGCCGAATAGGAGGTGCTTGTTGCAAAGTTAAGTCGTATTAGGCCCAAGCGCATGACCGACCAGTGATAAGTTTCGCTACAGTTTTTTTCTAGTTATATGATGGACTGTTTAAGGATGATTTAGTTATTATTTGTACATGTATAAACTGGTCCTAGTTGTGCAGTAAATAATATCTTAGATTCATTGTCACATATACCTATAGAAAAAAGGCAACGAAAAAGTCCGTCAGTTGACGATTTAAAGATATGGGCCGTGGAACTTTCGTGGAAACATTTGCATATTTTAAGGACTTCATCGACAGAAATCTTAATAAATCTATGCAATCGACAGGGCGGATATATCTTGCCAGTCGTGCGTACAGTCCCAATATGAGCTTCACGCAAATCGTTCTTTGAACAGTAGCCAAAGAAATAACTGTTAGTGTAAAACGGAATAATCAATTATAATGATTAAACAATTCATCGTCATTTGGAAGTTCTTTATAAGTCGATTTAACGATTTTACTGAGAATTTTCAATGAAAGTTCATGTTTGTTTTCAACTCCAGTCTTAAATATAGGTGTTACCCAGCGTTCACTTTGAGCTTAGCTTAAAGCACTTAGCCGATGTTAGATACATAATATAATTAGAGATTACTTGATTTTTGACAATAACGTTTAAATTAATATATCATAGATCAGAACGTTTAGACATAATATAATCCTCCTATTAAGTTCTCCGGTCGCTTAGAAATATTTAATATTCTTATCAAATTATTGTCCTGCTATTCTCTCTCAAGCAATAGAAAATTGTTTAAGAGTTAAGTTGCATTGCGAGTCATTCCATTAACTTAAAACAGTACGCTGTCTTCAACCAATAACAAAACAAAAACGTAGTTTTTATTTCCGTATATTTTAGAATATTTAATGACGTTGCGGGTTTTGCAACTTGTCATTTGATTGCCCAAAATTGAATGACTTCGTCAAGAAAAACGGAATTATACTGGTCTCGATTCCGTGCGCTACGACATTTTTACCCCTTTTGCTTTAAAGTATGTTTCGCCCCCTTATTACAGTGCACACTTACCCCCTGATAAGTGGCAAAAATATTTTTTATCATTACATTTTTATCATGGCATTTTTATCAGGTGGTGCTGTTGTGTTTTTATTAATGTTTTAATAAAAACACAACAGCACCACCTGATAAATCAGTTTCAGTCAAACAGAATTATCAAGCTAAAATTATTGCCGATGAGTAAGAAAATCACCCCTTTTAAGTTCAATTCTACATGAATTACAGCCGAACGCGTTGCGATCAATCAATAGGAGCGCAAATATTGACTTATTAATGTTAATGTGGCGGTGTGATTGGTTGAAAGCGGCGGTTCAGCTCTGCTTTATTAGTGGAATTGACCATCTGATTGGTCGAACGAATCGATGTAGTTTTAATTCGGCTTGTTCATTAGTGAAACCTGACCTCTATTTTCTTCGCATTTTTTTTTTTTGCTCGCGGCGAAGCCCCCTGTTATAGCTTTGTTATTGCAAGTTTAAACTTAATTTTATCTATTTTGTTCATGGCATCGACTATGTTTGGTAAAACTTTGTAAATACTCGTATTAATATTAATGGTGACGACTGATGATTGCCATATATATTTAATATATTATGCCTAAATCTTATCTAATATTTAGCTAAGATTGAACCTGATTTAATTTAAATATAATATGAAATAGATGTGATTTAGGTCTTTAGTAAAATATATAAGTAAAGTCAGTGGACGAACTAGTCAAAGTTAAATGTGTTAATAATATATTATTGGTCTGCCATCACTAGTTTTAATATTTATTACCTGATTAGTTATAAATTTAACAATGCCAGTAAGTGGCAATAATTATGTAACTAAAGTTAATAAAAATTTATTATGGTTTCTTATACTACGATTCCACCAGCTTAAATGTGTTAACTAACGCGATAATTTTGCAATCACACATAACGACAACAAACAAACAATAACAACTTTTTTTCAAATAGTTGCTTTTAGACATATTTAACAGACTTCTCTGTATTGAATCATTGAAGTCTGCGTGGCGCGAGTAGATTTCCATGTAAGTGCCGAAACGATCCTGGGGGACTGATTCTTGCACAATGCGTAAAAATGTTCGAATTCAAGATGTCGCCGACATCTAAGTTGGCAAGATTTTTACGTCCTGACGTCCATTTTGCGCAAGTACCCTCATTCAGAACAAACATGGTCACTGTTTTTCATATTATTTCCATTTTAACCGTATTTTCATATTCCAGTATTATTATTATTCATAGCGACTTTCATCCTTACCAGTGTTATTTATATCCACCGTTTTTGCCGACTTAGGTGTCGGCAACTGTAATCACAGCTCAGCCAATCAGAACACATGCCATTTCAAGCTCCGCCATTTTTACGGAAAGTAGCTTGTAGAGTCTGACACACGAAACATGAGATTGGAAAAAAGCGGCAAATTCAAAAATTCTAGCTCTGGTAATACTGTCTACAGAAGGTAAAATACATTTTAATATTTTTTTATTTATGTAGTAATTTAGAATGTTAGTGAAAGGATTGTCTTTTTTTCCTTGAATATAGTAGGAAAAAAAGGAGTTTATACTTTTTTTAAATTAAATATTAGGTAATGTTTAGTTTCAATGAACTTCCAACAATGAACCTTTTATAAGAAATCGTTGTATTTGGATTTCATGAATGTTAAAATTACTTAATATCTGTAATATTTCGACAGAAATTAAGAAAAAAATATTATGAAATTGTTTATTACAAAGTATCAAAATCATCATGTTGAACTAAACTACATGGGAAAATTGTATCAGTGTTGCTACTTGAAAAAATGTCATGTTCATGTTTCGTGTGTCAGACTCTATTATCTCGAGTGCTCGGGAATAATCGAAACAATTCATAGTTAATTAAAATAACAAAACCAATCCTGGTTAGAATAAAGGAATAATATATTAACACGCAAAGTTTCCACTTGGTAGGAACAACCCATATTTTTTACAATCATACGAGCACATTTAATTTGACGCTATTTTGAATCAAAAAGGTGCATGAAACTTCAAACTATGACAACTCGGAGTTATGCTATGTTAAAAGTGTCGGGCCAATGTACAAAAACTGTCTCTGATTCTTATTTTCTAAAATTATGTTTCGACAAATATTTGTTGACATAACAAAGTAACAAATACTCTTTATTTGTGGGTCATTCCATTAATGGAATGTCAAATATCGAGTCGTTACCTGGTTAATAGATCGAACTTTTCAGTTACTATCGATTAGTTACTTAATGTTGTATGAGACGCTATATTTTATTTTACGTTTGTCATGCAATTACGTTTAATTATTTACATTACATGTCGACGTGTATCAAGTTATTAATTGTACAGTTGGCAACTCGTTAAGCTTTACATTTGCATTACAAGTCATCGTTATTGCGAGCGGCATAATAGCGATCTCCATGTGAAGTCTAGCGTGATGCTGTGTGTACAACAATCACGATACCTAAATTGTAAAAATTAGACAAAACTGTGCCTGAGGTGACCGTAATCGGCTCTAGATAGTCATAAAAAATTAACTTAACCTCTAGCTAATGATTTAAATATAAATAAAAATATAACTTAACTATTTAATTTTATATTGATTTTCCAAAATATCCAAAAAAAATACTCAAAAATACTGTACTAAACTAGTGAAGTATGCACTAGTTTAGTGCAGTATTTTTTACGTTTTTTTTTTACATAATAATGGATGTGTACCGAAGCGTCCCTTAAATTTTCCGGGATGATAAAAAGTGATCCTGTGTAATTTTTCAGAATAATCAATAGATAATCGAGACGTGACTATAAAATTTGATGTCTTCCCTTGATTTCCCTGGGATCCCATCATCAGATTCTAACTTAGTGACAAGGGTGTCGCCTCACTCAACTTTCGAATACAAAAAGAAGGAATGTCGGAAACCGGTCCACATTTGGCGAAGAAATCAAGAAATAAAAAAAATACATAAAAATGAAACGTGCTCTTTTTATAAATCGATTTAAAATTAGTAGGAACACAACATGACACTGATTGGCAGTACTTACACTTCTGTGAAGTGCTTAATTAATGCAGCCTTAACTCTCTGTGCACCTATACTGTGACCACATCTTTCGTCACACCGATTTTGGTCAAATGCATCAAATATGAACAAAAAAAATATCGATCATGAAAGTTGCTCTCCGCTGATCGTAACTAGGCGCAAATTATACCTACTTTGTGCATTTATATTTTAATGAAAGTATCGTAGGTATACCTATTATTCAATTGATTCGCACAAATTTTGGTATTTTACAAGTAGTAATTACTAGTGCGTAGCGCATATATCATTATTAATGGATAATGTTATTTTACGAGTAGCTGTTATAGTTAGCATGCGCCTTATTTACCTGTCTGTTTTGTGTGTTTTGGAACTCGTTATATACATTTTAAAATAATTCATTTATACAGCCCGTCCACGTTATTTTCGTTAATATATCTATCTATACGATCTATGGATAACAAGGAATTATGTTGAATGGTTCTTTAAATTTCATTTTGTCGTCTGAAATTCATTGATTTATATACGGTCATTACATAGTAGGGTGTCTTGACAAATTTATAGATGCATTTTCCAAGTTTATTGATATAATTATAATATTTTATTAATGTACACACACATAACAGGCCAGGCTTTACAATTTGGCCTTTAGAACGACCTTGTGTCGCTCGGAACAAATGACCGTTTTCGTAGCGAAACCTGTAATGAGCTACAGTCGAGGTCTACGAAATCAGCTACGATACGGCGTTTCCGTAGCCCTACGTAGTACACCGTAGCCCTACCGTATCGTAGCTACATGTTCGTAGTCTACTACGATCTCGTAACAGCTCGTGTTCATTGGTGCAAAATGCAAATAAGATAGTTGTTTTTGATGCTACTGGCCAATAGTGCAAATGGGTCATTTCGGGAGTCGGGGATTTAAAAGCTTTTGCTCTCAATTTTTTTTTGTATTTCTGACACCTCATAAACTGCTATAGCTGATATCTTCTTACGTTTCTTCTCTAAAATACCTTATCACCGTGAGTACACCGAATTATTATTTTATTTTTAGTAGGTACTTCTTACTTTTATTTATTATTTGTAAGCTCAAAAAATTTTACACTTGTGATTTTCAATGAGAGAGATTTAACTTGATCTGTGGACGCTTCCATGTAGTGAACATACGACATAGAGTACTTAAAACAATATTCTCAAATTCACTTTAAGTGCTTTGTAATCCACTTAGTGCTGCACATTTTATTTCAGGGAATAGAATGTGACTTAATGTATTAATCTTAGCTTTCATACAAAATGAAACGTGTAACGTTGAAGTTTTCTAATATTCGAAACTATTTATTACTATCGTAGAGAGAAATTAAAATCCTTTTTAAGTAGTAAGGACCAATATTATTGTAATTGTGTTGTACTGTTCGTACACGGTATTTAATTTGGGACTCCTTTTCTAGAAATATTCGTGAAACAAAATCAATAACATTGAAAATAGTGTGTATCAATACATCAGTATACCCATAGGCATAGGTATAACTTTTCGATGGGGGGTGGTCCAGATTAAGACTTCAATTTGCAATTTTCCTAGTTTATATTAATATAAAACCTGACCCCCTAGACAAGATGCCTTTCGATAATCGCTAGCGCAATCGCTAAATGGACAATGTATGAGATTTGACAACTGCGCTCGAAAGCTAAGCGACAGCTTATGTCAAATCGCATACATTTTCCTTCTAGCGATTATCGAAAAACGTCTTGTCTAGGGGGGCTGCTCCTTTTATCTACTTGAGAGGAAAAGTTCATTCTATCTAGTGTGTATGTTGATTTTCAATGGGGCGGGGGGTGTCCGGACCCCAAGCCCTCCCCCTCCCCTCTACGCCAATGAGTATACCCCTTAACGCATCTATCTATCTATCTATCTGGAGTTCGAGGGGATACTAGGGGCGACGGAGGGGCGTCCCCCAGCGGGCCACTGCGACCTGTACAGATCTATTGTGGCCGACCCCTCTATTTTAAAGGTCTCCAAATAGGCCCGCGGCGTTGAAAAAGCCAATAACCTTCTTTGGAGACAGAGCCTTCGCATCATGTGGTGGCAGACTAGGTCCACCCAGAGCTCGGCTCCTTGTGTGGATGAGAGCATGACATTCACAAAGAATGTGAAATGGTGTCTCTTCATCCTCACCACAAAATCTGCACGTGGGAACATTAGTCAGGCCCATTCTATGCAGATGTTTGTTGAGTTTGCAGTGACCAGTTAGGGCTCTAGTGAGCGCCCTTAATTGGCCCCTGCTTAGTTGGAGGTTTTGTATTGCAACTCTGGGTGAAAATTCCCTAATGAGCAATTTCGAGTGCAGTAGTCCAGGGGAATGGGCCCACTGGAGTCGGGCTTGTGTTTGTACCCAATCTCTGAGGACTCTCTTTTTAATCCCCCTCGAAATGCCACAAGCTGGTTCTGGTCCTATGAGAGCGCTCTCGGAACCAGCCCTCGCCAGTTCGTCGGCAATTTCATTGCCTCGGATATTGGAGTGGCCTGGAACCCAGCCAATCATTACCGAGTTCCTGGTCCCCAATTCATTCAAGGCTTTCTTGCACTCTAAGGTGATTTTGGACTTGAATTCTACAGCATCAAGCGCTTTTAGAGCAGCTTGGCTGTCTGACAGGATGAGGATGTTCTTACCCTCATTCGACATGTTTGCGTGAACGCAGTCGATAATGGCATACATTTCTGCCTGGAATACGGTGGCATATGCGCCCAGGCACGTGGTTCTCCTGGATTTCGCACTACCTCCGAAGACACCTGCACCTGACTGGCCCTCTTTTCTAGAGCCATCAGTGTACCATGTCTGGTTAGCTTTCCTAAAGGGCTCAGGGACTTGCTTGTCCCATTCATCCCTATTAGGAATCATGACCTTGTAGTTCTTCTTGAACTCCAAAGTTTCAATCATGGCATCGGCTGGCATTGCCATGACAGGATTAACCATTAGGCTGCCCTGTAGCTTCCTCATGGTTTGGGATTTCCATCTCGATCTGCCCCCCTCCACAGCTCGGAGCATTGCCATCCTAGCCTCCCCCTGTATGAACAGGTGGAGTGGTGGGAGGTTCAGGATAGCCTCCATTGCAAGGATGGGAGAAGATGAGATAGCCCCCGTAATCATCAAGCAGGCACATCTTTGCAGGCTTTCCAGGGCCTTTATGGTGGTCCCTACTGCAGTCTGCTTAAACCAAGCTATACACCCGTAGCTAACCATAGGTCTTACCACAGCGGTGTAAAGCCAGAGAAGGTGACTAGACTTAACGCATAAACAGTGATCTATTCTTATAAGTTTGCTCGACAATATTATCCTTAAGTGCTCCCAAATTAAACTCCGTGACTGCTCAAAGCCCTGTCCGAATGTAATAATAATCAAACGAACTACTTTAAAAAATCCCGACGTTGGATTCGAATTTCGATAACATGTATGTGATTCTCATTCGATGTTAATACCAAAGTGTCAGTTTGAAATGTGCAAGGTTACTGTTGGACCGTTAGGACGTCATAATTCTCCGCGATATCAACGTTTGCAAATTTTCAAACAAGGACAGATTTTTAATTCTCGAACTTTTGCCCTTACCGGTAATATCTACCTGTAAAAATTTTACAATGACGCGATATTAACATTTGCACATTTTAAAACATACACATTTTTCAAAACAAACATAGTGGTAGTTTATGACTGTGAAATGTGGAAATGTAACTGTTGCTTTTGCGTTTCAGGACGTTTTGATTCTCGACCTTATTCGTTACCGCTAACAGCTGTCAAAAATTTTACTATAACGCGCTAATAACGTCTGTACGTAACCTTGTATGTTTTAATAACTGTAAGATATGGCGTGTGTAATTAAGCTCAGTGGACGATTAGTTTTAAGACAATGAAGCAAATGTTGTTAATTTCTTCAGTGTTGGATGCCTAGTGCCTGAATCGAAAGATACTGTAGTCAACCTACATTCTTTAATCTGGGAAATGTCCTTGTAATGTTCCTAGAACACGCAAAATGTAGTAGAGTTGGAAATAATTACAGCAACTACAAATATCTTTAAACTCTCTTGATCATAACATTGGTTCCTGTGATATAGGTACAACGCGTAACAAATTTAACGCACACTCTGAAAGAAATTTGTTACTGCAAAAGCATTGATTTCAGTCTCTTTTTTAAATATCATAATCGGTTAAAAAATAATTATCCTCATTACAAACGTAAGGCAGGTCTGCGCCATGCGGGGCGGCCGAGAAGAGCGTGACGTGATGTGAATGGAATGACCAGTGAACCTATAAACAAAAGCCACACGCCCTTTTTTTAAAATTTATGGAAATGACATTAGAATGTGACAACCTCGCGCTATTTTTTCTGCAGCTAATGTCATCTCCATACATTTTTATCTTCAGAATGACTGCGGCAAGATAGGCGTGTGGCTTATGTCTAGGCCCACAGATCCCTTAGATCAGGGTTTCCCAATAAGGGGGGGGGGGGGGCAAAGAGTGTACCAAAGGGGGGCGCAGCGTGCGGCTCCTAAATTAAACTGTATAAAAAATATTTATTAAAACTGTTCATATAAACTCGCGCGACGCGGACGGTGCCACCTATGCGAAGTCAGCGACACGTTGCAAGCACCTTTTGAATAAAACTAAACACGCCCATATTTGCTTATTTGCTTAAATTTCTTGACTCGCCATTTCGGCCCCCAAGGGGGGCGCAGTATTTTAGCATTATGTTGGGTGAGGCGCATAGGGTAAAAGGTTGGGAAGCCCTGCCTTAGACAAATGCCATATGTTTATTTTTCCACATTCGTTCTGCAGAGAAAATGTATGGAAATGACACTAAATGCGGAAAAAATAGCATGTCACAGGCTAATTTGATTTCCATACATTTATTCTGCGGAACATTTGTACATTACAATTGTCGATATCTAACCTTTAAGAGTTGTTCTACATAATCTTAATGCAATATTAAGAGCTACCTCCATATTATTCGGTTCGGACAGGGCCTTGCTCGCCCTTGTGTGTCTCTTCTGAACTTAATATCCTGACCAAGCCCTTTTTGAATTTATTTGTATTGAAGTAGAACTTTTCGAGACCTGTTTCCAATTATTCTAGTATTATAATTGCTTGTAACGTACCAATTTGTACCACTTCGCTTTGTATTCAACTGTTTGCTTTAAAATATATTCACAATTCAACAATGAACCACTTTTACTATGGATTTTATATTGTCAAAATGCATTAAAACGTTTTTAATAGAATAAGTTTAATTCTGATATATTGTTCATGAATATGTAAATACGTGAAAAGATGGATGCAATAACTTTTAATAATTTTATCTATAGTTAAAAATTGAAAAGGTTGTTAGAGAAATAATTTTAAAACCTATAATTTATATATGTACGGTGTACATGTAAAACTTTGAATAGTTAGAGAAATTGCAATATTTAAACATGTGTTGGGCATGGTTCACATATAATTTGTGTAATATATGTTTAAATTGTATTATATGTAAATAAAAAGTTTAAAGTGAGACCTACAAAAATATGATTTTCTTCCGAGGTACAAAATATGAATTAATTAACCATGTTGAAAACTATGATTAAACAAAAATATAGAAATTTCGTTTGTTTCATTCGTTCGTTACGTAAAACGATATCTGTCTAAATAAATGACTTGCATTATTTTTCTTGTAAGGGCCTGTTTTTTTTTTGGATTTGCACAATTGGTAAATTAGCCATGACTAAGTTTGGGAAACGTTTGGTATAGAAATGAATGCGGAAACAGAATAGGAATAGGATCAAAATAAGGGTTAGAAAGAAAGAAAGAAAAAGTATTTATTTGGCGCTAACATAACACATTATGACAATTAGACTAGTCAGTTAAACAACAAAACATTTTACAAAGAAAAATGACACACAATTTTACAAAAAGCGACCAAATGCGACTCCACTCAGCTCTAAGTCACAGAGAACTGTGACGCTGGTTTTCAGTGAAGCCGCAAGGACGATAGAAGATGATCCACCCCATTGTAAAACGCTAACCTATTTGCTCCGAACCACAACACGCCATACACCATTCACAGGCTTTAAACAGTTAAAATTTTAATGTTCTTAGTTTTAAGTATTTTTTTGATTAAGTTTAATTTTTGTTAATTTGTAAAAATACCATATAACCATATATACACATACATATATACATACACATGCATACATATGTACACACATACATATATATATATACAATTTATATCAAACCTATGAAATGTTATATAGAACGATTCATTTTGTAATATCAAATGCCTATGTTTGTCAGATTATTTAATTGTGCAATTATTTGGCTTAAACAGCTATTAAATTAAAATCAAGAACGTACATTAAGAATAATAATTGGAATATTAATTAATATAAAATATTGAATTATGTATTTAAATTACGGAGTCATGATACTTAGCAATTGGAATAAATTGGGTAATAACAGCACATGAAGCTACATGAGTCAACTATTTGCTACCTACGATTAGATTTTGAGCATATAGCAAATATTTCTTGTAATTGCTCTTAAAGGAAAAGACAGAAGTTGCATTCCTGATAGGCGGAGGTAGATTATTCCAGCACTTCGTTGCAGCATATCTGAAACTTCCACGAAATGCAGCTGTTCTAAAACTAGGACATAATAATCTCGAAGCAGATCGTATCCCTCGCTGTGAAAAGTCTAATTTGCCAAACTGGTATGCCGGCTTTTTTACTTTAATCACCCCAAAAAGCAGTGTTGCAAAATGCAGTTCTCGCCTTGTCGCCATATTTAACAACTTGTTATTATTTAGATAAGGGGTTATATGTGAACGACGCGGAACCACAAAGCAATAACGTGCACATGCATTCTGAATACGCTGTATCATTTTTTTCGTACGGACAAGTAGACATCCTCCAAATACAGTGTCAACGTAATTAAGTTTCGAGAGCACCAGTGATTCACATAGCCTCACTCTAGTTTCTACATCTAAGTAGTCCCTAACACCGTATAAGACCCTCAATCTGTAAAAACAGTTACGCATAATCTCACCTAGATGCTCCTCAAACCGTAGTTTGTCATCAACAAGTAATCCCAAATTTCGTGCGCACGTAACCCGCTCCAGGCGATTATCACCAATTGATACAGATGGATCTCTAGTGACAATTCCTGATATTTGTTTTTTTGTGCCAAGTACCATAAATTTGGATTTACTCGAATTCAACACCAGATCGTTTTCATTACACCATTGAGATACACGGTCCAAATCTGCATTTAATAGGTCGACGGAATCCTCGGTATGTTCAGGTTTAGTTGCTACATATATCTGAAGATCATCAGCGTACATATGGTAATGACAGTTCCTAATATTGTTGGTTAGTTAACTGGTTAACTTAAATATACCGGGTGTAACTGAACACCCCAATAACATTTAAGGGGCATATAAGTTAGATACTAAATGGACCTTCGGTGCTTGTTTGAGACCTAGAACCCCAATACTTTCAGAGTTATTTGATTTTAAACTGAAAGCAAAAACTTTCAAGTGACAACCATAATCAGCTCTTAACACAAAATAAATTTAAACACAAAATGACACGTGACAGACGTGAGCTTAGTATTCCTCGTACGCTTACGTGTGGCTTTCGGCACTTAATACCAAAAAATAATTTATTTAGTTTGTATGACGTGAGCGTAGTATTCCTCGTACGCTTACGTAGCGCTGTCGGCACTTAATACCAAAAAATAATTTATTTACTTTGTATGGGAAAAAAAAGTAGAAAGTAGGTTTGTTAGCCCTAAGTAATATTTTTTCCACAGAATCTCTACTTCTGATGGTTACATACCCTTAAATGTTATTGGGGTGTTCAGTTACACCCTGTATATTCAAGCTTACGATTTCATATTATTTAGACATATAAAGGAATAGATAGTTCTATACTATTTTCGGTCATAAGGACTGGAATTGAAGTCGGTAAGGGAACTTGAAAGGATGATAATGAGGTGAACAAAGCAGAGTAATTATATACACAGGCAGGAAAATATTAAATCATTTGCATCACTAACAGCAGGCAGAGCTACATTCACACAGATCGAGTTTGTCCACCACTTCCCTAAATGAGCAGGGGGTACAAGTATGACCGACAGGCCCCTCTTACCCATTGGGCACAATGGGCACGTGCCCAGGGCCCCCGATGGACTGGGGCCCCCTAGTCCCTACTCGATTACCAAGCGATAACCGATAGCTACTCTACTTTCTCATTAAACATAATATGTATATTATATAGATACTACTCAAAACAAAATTACAGCTCATTTCTTCTCTGTGTTTGTTTATTGGTTTTAAGGTTCCGAACGTTTTTGACGACAAATAAATTAGGTGCGTATCTAATATAAATAATCAATAAGATTCTATTGAAAATCAATAAAAATAATAAGTGGCTCTTATTTTCTTTTGAATAGATATATGTTACTGTAAAAGTCCTTATATTGGTAAATCATAGGTTTTGTCAGTAAAGAACATTATTATCCACTTTGGACCTGATGATGTCTATAAATGAAATATATTTTTTTTAATATAAAGGTGATTTTATAGTGTATCTGTTACTGTAAAAGCCCGTATGTCAGTAAATCTTAGGTTTTTCCGGTAAATCCTACATGAGCTGGTAACTGTTAGGATTTTAAAAAGAATAGATGATTTTTCGGGCTTTTAGACTTTGGGGTATGCTAGGTTTTACCAATGACGGTTAGTAAATATTGGTTTTCGGAATTAAACAATGTGTATTTCTGTCGTTTTTCTTTTCAATTTAACTATGAGTTAGCACCTTACAAATTAATTAAGTTACGAATCCACCTAGACTGTACAAAACGACACAGTTACATGCGACCTATAATTGTACACATTAAAACTAAACAAAGTCTAAATTAAATACTAAATAAAAAATTGATAATTATCGTTATGATAAAACATTTGTTATTGTAATTATTTTTATTTATTTTTTTAATCTATACTAATATTATAAAGAGGAAAGATTTGATTGTTTGTGTTTGTATTGAATAGGTTTCGAAACTACTGAACCGATTTTCTTGAAAGTTGGTATAGGGATATATTTCGAGACCAGTAGGCCTAGCACGGCGCGTGGACTATAGAAGAGAAAGTGACTAACCCTCGTCCCGTCTCGCGTCATTGTTATATGAGAGAGCGAGAAGAAACATGTTATTTGTCTCTGGTCCCGTTTTATCCACGGTCCGTGCTACGCCTGCAGGGGAAGGACATAGGGTAATTTTCCTACGGGAAAAAAATCCTACGAGAAAACAAAAATAACGCGGGCGAAGTCGCGAGCGGAAAGCTATAGTAATAAAACATAATTTTAAAACATCTTTAGAAAAACAAAACAATTCAAAAACGAAAATTATTTTCTTACAAATGCCTTTATCTTATTATTTGGTATTTTATAACTTACTTAATTAAAATATTTGACCTATCTAAAAAGCAAGTATTGCTGTCGCGTTGTGCCCCCAAACAAACGAGTGCGATAGAGACAACTGAAAAATACACAAAATAGACGTTTCGTAGTCCTCCATTTTCTCCTCTAAAACTTGAACGATTTAATTACTTTTTTTTAAATTTAAGGAAAGGTTTTGGTTATGTTTCTATGTTTCATCTTTTTTCATATAATCGCGTCAAATTCGTTTGCTGGATGTTTGAAACAGCAGAAAATTTTTGAAGGATTAAATCGCCTGTAATAATTAATGTAATAAAAAAGGAGAACGTAGGACCATGTGCATAGCTTTTTTTTGTATAAATAGGGCAACTATTGCCACTATCAAGTTAGGAAACCCTCTTATGAATATCCTCTTAAGAATATTTTCAACATTGACCGCGTCTTGGTGTTGGTGGTAAGTTCTAGGATTTACCGGCTGTATAATGGTAAAAGTCCGAAATAAACAATGATCACAGAACAGTTCGGACTTTTAACCATTAAGAGTTGATAAATCTTAGGTTTTACCGGAAAATGTTAGGATTTACCTTAGTTCGGGCTTATACAGTAAGATATATACACAAAACACGTTGGAAATACCTATACAATTTAAGGGTTTTCCTCGATTTTTATGGGATCCCATCGTCAGGTCCTGACTTTGGTGACCTTGGGACCACCCCAGGAGTATACTCTATCAAATACAAACAGAATTTTGAAAATCGGTCCACAATTGGCGGTGTAATCGCGTACATACACACAAACAAAACAACATACGGGTCGAATTAATAACCTCGTCCTTTTTAAAGTCGGTTAAATAGTGCTTCATTATGGTCATAGGGGGCCCACTATCCTAATGTGCCTAGGGCCTCTAATAGGTGAAAGACGGCCCTGATGACCGATCTGTAATCTTATAATGATAGACGTTGTAATTTTACTGACACTCGTTCTAGTAATTCTGTTCTATGTCCAACAGTGGGCGTCTCTTGGCTGAGATGATGATGATGATGATGAAGCCATGTTCTCAATTAGTGGCGTAACTATACCATCTGAGGACCGCGGCCAATTCTTTACATTGATCGACTTCATTTTGTTTTGAATGTGTTACAATCTTTATGAATTTTTTGAGTATTAAGGGCCCGGTCTCGTAATAATCGGTGTTCTAGCAGAATTATCAGAGAGGTAAAGTTTTAGTTATTAAAAATGCAATGAAGGAAAAACATTTTACATAATATAGAGTGTAGGACTTGAAGTTTCCATAACACATTTTACTATTTACTTAAATAGTATTTTTAATGTCTTTTTAAGGATTTAAACGTGTTCGTCCAGCAGGAAATTGTGTCCTAGACTAAATTGAGTTTCATGAATAATTAGAGCGTAATTTGCTGTAAATGAGCGCGAAATAAAAAATTTGTGCGATACATTTATTCTCAAATCTTCAACAATGATCTTTACTGGTTACTTTTTTCCGAAATGTTTTAGTTTCCTTATATTGGTGGTTTAAATAGTTCAAAATTCAAATTTTATGAATTTCACCACTATTTAAATATTACTTTTTCTATACGAAATCATCCTTAAGCGTAATCAAACTTTAACCACTTAGAAACGAGCTATTATTTTAGCAAATAATAAAAAACTGTATTTATAAAATCATTATAGGTAAATTTTATACAATCAAAACTTATCGAACTATTTAAACCACCTTAAATAAGGAACCTCAAACATTTCGAAAAAAGTAACCAGTAAAGATCATTGTTGAAGATTTGAGAATAAATGTATAATGAATATATTTCATGTTTTGGTCCTATTTTTTACGTGACGAGTGCATGAATATGTCCTTAAACGCGTGGAATGTAAATATGGGTATGTTTAAAGCCTTAAAAAGACATTAAAAATAGTATTTAAGTAAATAGTAAAATGTGTTATGGAAACTTATGAAAACTTCAAGTCCTACACTCTAAATTAACGTAAAATGTATTTCCTTCATTGCATTTTTAATAACTAAACAAAAACTTTACTTCTCTAATAATTCTGCTAGAACACCAATTATTACGAGACCGGGCCCTTAAGGTACAAAATTTTGTTAGTTAAAAATGACAGGTTATTTCTGAGCTCGCGGCCTCTTGAGCCGCAATAAATAATCCGTTGTGTTGTGGCGACACACAAGCGACTGTTGGTCGACGGCGACCAATATAAGAAGTGATTAACCCATATTTAATTGAGAGTGTACGCACTGCGAACAACTCCTTGTAACGGCCTCTGTGGCCTAGTAGGTGTGCCCACCGGGTGTTGATCGGGAGGTTCGGGGTTCGATTCCTCATGGATGCAATTTTTCCGTTTGGTTTGGTAGGTGGTAGGGCTTCTGAGGCCGCCTAACTACCACCGTCTTACCTAAGTTTGTCGCCATAATAACAATATTAATATGTTTGTTATGTTCCGACAATTAGCGGTAAGATAGCCAGTTCCTCAGATTTTTGGGGTTCCAACTTCGAGGTTTTTTTATTGGGAAATGTATTACATTTTATAACAGTTTCACAGAGAGTTACTGACTGACGGTTACTGATGTACCTGTTCATAAGTTTAAAGTCCATGTAAAAAGACTCTGATGAGTAAGTCAATGATTATAATCTGAATGATACCAACGCTTGGTGTTAATTTGTACCACCACCAACCAAGTCAACCTTTTTTTTTCATTCCTACTTGTATTTGCAGACATCTTGAGTATATTCAGGATGTATGCACATACAAGGTTAATGTTCCCTTTAAATTAGAATGTTTTGCTTTGTTTTGACGCCAATAGGTGCCTATTTTGACACCAATAATAGGTGCCTAAATTCAAAAATCTTTATTGAAGAATTTGGATTTCAATTTGAATTTTGAATTTGTAGTGACCACTTGTTGAAATGCAGAGTTGTTTTATTATATATATCTAACTGTGTAAAATATTGTTGTATAGTAACGTCATAATTTATTGTGAATGTTGTTACCTACTTCTGATAAAAGTTTAAACTGTCGTTTCTTGCGCCCATTCTTCTTACCAGCTAAAAGATGTCATGGATGGGCGGAAGGTCAAAAATTTAGACGATTCAAAGGAGCTTTCTATCAAGTTGTATTTGAATAAAAATTATTTTGATTTAAAAATAATATAAGAATAGGTACAGACAACAAATTTTAAAACTTTCTAGGAGATCATCGTTTGGCACCGACTTCAATATAGAAGTGTGATGTTTTCTGTACCTATTCTTATATTATTTTTAACTTTTCAGTGTTTTTGAAGTCAGTTTTTATTTTTTATAAAACATTTTTTTAATTGGACAGCCATTGCACCATTAACGCAAGACTACGCCGACTTTCGTTTATAAAGTAGCGATACATGTACTGCAATTGTCAAAATCAATGCAGTCGTGATAGACTGAGTTACATCATCAAGGGGCTGACCCTGGAGCCAAAGTATCATTCGCATTCGTTTCGTTAGAACGTATCGAACGGCACTGTATGAGAATGATCTGGAATCATTCCCATACATTGCTATTGGAAATGTTCTAACGAAACGAGAATGTTACTTTGGCTACAGGCCCTGTCTTCATGTATACTTCAACTAAATAATAAGTTCTCTATCAGTTGAACTATTTATTGAAGAAAGTAAAAACATAGAAGTGAATTTTTCAATATCATTTACAACTGTATTCAAATCAAGGGAATCATAATTTACTGTTTCAGACGGATATTTTTTAGTTTTAGGATTCTATAAGACTTGAAAAATTAATCATATCTATATTAATCTACTTTTTTTAATATGACTATTTCATTTTAAATTTTATGTCAGTGCCACTGGGTAAAAATTTGAATGACATTAAGAACTTCAAAATATAACTCTATAATATTTGCCTATAATGTCAATTAAATAATAATGTACAATTGGTATATATACATACTAACATTCTACTTGGTTGATACTCGTGTACGACGGTTCCAAGAGAAATTAATTCCATAGCTCTTAGGTCTGAACTCTTTCTCAGTCTTAGGCTCGTCTAAGTACCAGCTCCATCCGTTTTTCTCGCAGTGTTCAATAGCTTCATCCGGTGATGTAAATTCAATCTTCATATTTGATAGTGGATCTCCAGTCGAAGTCCAACCCATCAGAGGATTTTCCCACCGCTGACGAGTGTCAAACTCCATCTCCCAGTGGTGTATATTGTTGGTTCCACTTTGCATTGCATTTTTAGGAGGTTGGTAAATACGAACTCTGCGTGTCTTTACATGTTCCTCAGGAACACCAGATACAGGAGAAATGTCAACCTATAATGTAAAACACAGATTATTTATTTTGTCAATCAAATGGGGGATTTAAGTGGATAGAACACATTTTTGAAAGAAATTAAAGTTGCTAAACATTGAATGAAATATTACATGTTTGGAATGATTGCATACATTCAAAAAGCAGCACATTACTAGAGTAAAAAGAGCTGAAGAGCTACTGTCTGTGCAGACCATAAGATCCACACTAAAAGTTGCCAGATGTCCAGATTTCGACCGGACAGTAAGGTTTTCTTTACGTTGGTGCGATCAAGAAAATGTTTGCAAGCCGGACAAAGCATACAAACTTTATTTAAAATGGTGGCATCAAGACATCATAACAGCTCATATAGGGGCTGGAGCCTACCCTAAGTTAGGGTGTTAAGGCCTTAGTCAACCACACTGGCCCAGTGGGAATTGGTTGACTTCACATACACCTTTGAATTTCTTTGCAGATATATGGAGGTTGCTTCATGATTTTTTCCTTCATCAGACAAATGTACATATGAAATTCGAAAAACACATTGGTACATGGTAAAAAATTGATCTATTTACAGTTAATTTTGAATTACAATAAAGTACCCTAGATAGTAAGTTTATAGTTAACCTCTCACCTTCCTGGCGGTTACATGCGACCGGTGTGACATCATGTTATGATTTTTTTTTAAAATACCCTCAAAAAATTTTTATTCAAAAAATATATATATATTTCACAACCAAAGCATATTTTTCATTCTGTAAAAAGCAATGTATTAATTTATAAATTTCCTTTCGTGAGGGTATTTTTCAATTATTACATAGCGTAAAGCTACCAACCGGTCGTATGCGACCGATGTGGCTTTACGCTATGTAATCACCACACCGGTTGCATACGACCGGTTGGTGGCTGACAGGTTAATAGTAATACTTGTGAAATAAATAAAAATTTAAAACTTCCTGTTCATCACTTCCAATTTATCATTCCTACCTACCTACTAACATACCATACTGGGTCACTTGGCCGAGAACTTAGTTTGTAAAGGTTAAACCGAATAATACTCGATTACTCAGTATATTTAGTACTCGGCACATCTCTGGTAGTCACGCAAATTGATTAATTGGATAAATGTTAAGGCAGCTATCAAACCTTAATTGGAACAACAATGCTCGATTCTAGTGCGCGTCTCGTACGCTGTTCTTCAGGCAGCGATAGAGCTGCATCATTATCGATGATCGGGGCCTCTTTATGAGATGACGGGTCAGATGAGGCATAGCGACAATTGCATGCTGATAAAATTGGCAAAGACCTGAACAAAAACGAAAAGTAACTTATTAATAATAATAGTATAGTTATTGACTGTGATCATCTAAATTAGTCTAAATTCTTACTTAGTTAAATTTGTTTTAGACAAAGATGCTACACGGCCAATAGCTTGCAGCATGTTTATTATTGTATATATTTTGCCACTTCAAAATCTTAGTTTCACAAAATACTGTCGATTATACAATATGATGATTGAATAATTGAATTTGTTGCCTGAAAAAGTGCAAAATTTTGACATTGATACTTGCTTGACACTTTTTTTGTATCTTCCACAGACTACCTACAGGAGCGCGTTCAGAGCTTAGACAATAGATACCAATAGACATGAAATACCTACGAAAAAAGCGTGCCAGCATTTGGGTTGGTGCTCTAAGATGGCGGAAAAAAACTAGGGATGCCGCATCCAAGATTCAACACTTTTTTTGTTTTTCTTTATTTCTATAAAGAAAAACACAAAAAGTTTGAATCATTAAAAAAATCAATAAAAAACGTATAACTGTAAAATGCACTCACAAATAATGCTCACCGACTGATATTTTAGCACAACAAACACGGTGCTTTGTAATGGCGGACTGAACTGGACGCAAATTTATTTGAGACATATAATAACATTGCGAATCCATTGGTTTAGTTAATCTGAGGTTCAGAGCATAAAAACATAAAAACTATTGTTCTAATGTCATGATAACGATAGCGAGTGCACGCTTTGAGTTAGGCGGTACGGCCGCCGGTCAATGCCTTCGAGCGTCTCGCGAAACAACCGGCCGTTCAAGACCTTAGAGTGTTAGCGCGAGTTACAACCGAACAACCATCGAATTTGATGGTTGGTAAACATTTTTCACATAGAAATCACTATTGTATTTCCCTTGTATTACGCTTAAAAGAGTTCACAGTAGTGTTATTTAATAAAATAATAAATAATTAGCGTATTATTGACATCGATACTGAAATATTTGACATCGACTTTGACATAAAATCTGTCAGAGTGTTTTTCACCATACGCTCGAGTTGGTTGTTTGGTTGCATCACTCGAAGCTTCTGAACGGGCACAGAGTGTACTAACCGCTTGTCAGAGCGTTTTTTACCCCGAGCCTCTGAACGGGTCGGTTGCTGTCAGAGTGCACTCGAGCGTAGGTTCTGAACGCAACTCAGAGGCGCGATCCGAGGGTCAGAGTAAAGCAAACGAGAGTGTTTTTCACACTTGCTCCTAGGTTCAGAACGGGTAGGTTGCTATATTTTTTTTAACCGACTTCATTTTAGTTTGTATCTTGCCGATCAAGATCAAGCAAAGGGCAAAATACTACTAATCCTTACTATGAAATTAACGGTCAATATCCATTTTTCTTCTTAAAAATAATTAAAACACATAGAAATCACTACATTTCCCTTGTATTAGACTTAAAAGAGTTCAAAGTAGAGTTATTTAATAAAATAATAAATAATTAGTGTATTTTGGCATTTGATATTGACATTGACATATTTGACATCGACTTTGACATAAAATCTGTCAGAGTGTTTTACACCCTACGCTCGAGTTGGTTATTTGGTTGCATCACTCGAAGCTTCGGAACGGGGACAGAGTGTACTAACCGCCTGTCATAGTGTTTTTTACCCTTAGAGCATTTATACGGAAGACGACAAGGCTGGGCGAACCCCTCTGCCAATTTACGCTGACTATATGACCAAAATTCAAATTCAAATTCAAAAATCTTTATTCAACATAGGCCTTAACAGACATTTATTGACGTCAAAACAAAGCAAAACAATCTAATTTAATGAAATCATATTAACCTTGTATGTGCATACATCCTGAATATACTCAAGATGTCTGCAAATACAAGTAGGAATGAAAAAAAAAAGTTGACTCTACACCTGTTCGGAACCATACACGTTATATAAAACTAGTTGACGCGCGACCGTTGCCATTTGGTGTCATTTTGGTGTCGCACTAAGAGCTCCAAAAAAATGGTTAATTGTGCAGTTTCCTCTTGCAAAAGGCGATCCAGCTACTCAAATCTTCGAGATTATGGCGTTTCCTATCATATACATTTCAGTATAAAATATACATTTCCGTGTTTCATTTGTTTACAATTTTGAAGTATTTTTTATGTCGTTACGATAGAAAAATACAATGATACGATGGTAGCTCAACACAATTCACGGGCATTATATTATCTGTGACACGGGCATTTGCTTAGTACTGGGACAATGTAAGTGAATGATGCTGATTCATATTTTTATTTATCATTCATTCACTCCTGAGTTTGTTTATTGTTTAACCAGATATAAGATTAAAATAGAAATTCAAGTGGAATTTAATTGAATAAAAACATATCAAGAAAATATTACTTATTATTTTGCTTAAATTTTGCTAAAAAAAACTTTTCTATACTATATACTTACTCTAAACAATTTTTCGACTGCGTCTCACTTAATTTTAAGCCTATTAAATAATCTTTATTGGTATTTTACAAAATGCAATGTAAGTTAACCCCTTTTTTTTACAAGAGGGAAAGTACAGTTTTTACGGTATTCGACAAGGGAATTGAGCTGACTAGGCCACCCCAAGGATATGCAGGACTCGGGTAGAAGACCCACTACCGGCTAAAAACCCTCTAGATACTTCTACCTCCGTAGAGACACAATCGGGATCGGCGCGCCAGGACTTACCTCTACGGGCGGGGTTGACAAGTATCTTGAGAAATTCGACCCCCCCCAGACGGCCAAGCTAGGGGTGAAAAGTATCTCTCGGCCGGTAGTCATCCGGCCGAGCCGTTTCAGTCCCCAGCTTGCTAGGGGAGCTGGCGCGCGTTGAGGAACGCACGCCTCCTCCTCCCCAACCGCCTGCGCCGGAGCGGTGCGGCGAGAGGGTCATCCTCTCGCGCCCGCTCCGCAGCCTCCTTCTGCGAGATAACATCCTCACAGAAGGAGGCGACAGCCTCCCACGCCGCCACGCTGGTCAGCATCTCCCGTGCGACGCTGGCCAGCGTGACGGGCGTACCCCTACCTAGGCCCAGCGCGAGGGCTAATGCATCGCGCTGGGGTCGCCAGGCCGGGCACTCCGAGAGGGTGTGCCCGGCCGTGTCATCGGGAGCGCCGCAATGGTGACACTGCGGCGTCTGCTCCCTCCGTGCGACATGATGCAGATAATGGCCAAAGCACCCGTGCCCGGTCATCATCTGCACCATCCGATAGGTGAGGCTGCCTCGCCGGCGCCCAACCCACTCCTCCAACACTGGACGAACGGCCTCGATCGTCCAGTAGCCGGCAGCTGGGTGGGCGAGCGTCTCGGCCCACTGGCGGAGAGCCTCCCTCTGCGCCAGGTGCCTCGTGCACGCCACCTCCTGCGGGAGGGGCCGCTCCCCCCGACTCCTCGCTTGCACCCGATGTCGGTGCACGGCCGATGTAAGTTGACCCCTAGAGACGACATCATCACTCGTGTTTACTCCAGATAGAAAAATGTCATATAATGTCCTCTAAATTTTACGTTGTAGTTGAGGTCATAAGTACAAAAAAATAGTTATTTTTTTGTACTTTTAGTATTTTTTTGTTTCAAAGACTGAAAAGATCCAAAATGTTCATAAACTCTCAATTATTTTTTATTCAACTGTACTTCTATTTAATTTTATACGTTGACTGCCAGACAGCAGACAAAATAGAAAAACTATTGTTTGTGGTCACCGTTAACCGCCATGCCACCTGCTCTATGCAGCAATTGGTTGGGGACATCAGTAAAGAGCACAAAGCAAGTGATTGTCGTCATCGTCGTCATCAGAGAAAATTTTAATAATGCAACATCATTGTTAAAATCACACAATAAAGTTTTTCTTCTTATTTTAGTGGCTTTGAAGTTTGTACGGCCAATGTAAACAAAAACACTTTCAACGTCACGTTATGACAAATGAATAACATGTCTTACTATTATGTAAATAAAAACTTTCATAGTAGTAAACATCTACTAAGCTAAAATGGTAGAATTAAAGCCACATACGTGTAGCAGGGAATTTTATGTTTACTTTAACTCACATTTTTTGGTGCAACTTTAAGGAAAATGCCCGATATCGCCCCAAGTGTTATAACATGCTGAGCTCTATCGCAAATGAAAGGTTTTCTAAAATACTTATTTTGTTTGTATGGCAGTAAGTTGCTATCTCGTGCTTTTTACTTGCACGAGATAGCAAATTACTACCATACAAGCAAAGCTAAACGAAAAAGTACCTACCTATTAAACATGTGTATAACTATGCAGATATATAATAAAATCAGAAATTACTTCTTGGTATATTAACGATTCTCACGTAAAACATCTAAAATATTCCCGGTATAACTGCACCCCGTGCTAACTTGTTTCGACGTGTTCAAATAGAAGCGTGGCGCAAGTCAAGTCACACTAGTCATTGCTTTGATTGCACTCCGGTGTGTCGTTCTGTTATTTGTTTACTGACTAATTACTTGACGTATTTTAATGTAAATAAACCAGTTACATTTATCATAGTGTGTGATATTCTACCAGTCAAGCCCTTTCATTTGATACCCATATTAAGAGAGTTGTGAAAAAATACGTAATCCACTATTTTGTGGCGGCGGCCATCTTGTATCGATAGTCAGCAAACAAAGCTAAGAACACTCCCGACTAATTCACCTTTCAAACAAAAAAAAACAAAATCAAAATCCGTTCATCCGCTCGGGAGCTACGATGCCACAGACACACAGATACACAGCCACGTCAAACTTAAAATCAGAAATCAACACGGACAAAGTCGTGAGCAGAGAGCTAGTTTGAGTAGAGAGCTAAAGTCTGTTCCCCAAGAGCTGATAAAAATTATGATAACGCATCTGAGCGCCTACTGTGTTTCTTTAACTGAAAATATAAATTCGTCCCCCCCCCCCCTCCTCATCAAAACATATTTATACCTACGCCTACCCAGGTAGCAAATCTACGTTATAATGACATCCCAATACAGTCAGTCAAGGACGCAACGGACGTCATAAAATGACGGGGGGTCCTGAAAAGTACCGTAATTTGTCACAGCCTATGGGACGTCATCTCAGGACGTCCTTACAAAGTCAAGCAATGACGTGACATGAATGAAAGGGCGTGACTTGTAAAATACAGTACACCAGGAAAAATAATATAAATGACCATGGCGGTCATTTATAATACACAAAGTGAAAATATATAAATTAAATTAATTTTGTAGCGGCGAGTGGGGCGAGAATGAAAAGCGCACTCGAGTTAAGATCCTTCGAGCCTTATATATCTGAATTTTGCATACAACGCCTAACGTTCTAGCTTGCATCAGCGCCATCTCTGTTGTCACGTACGAACTAATAGTATTATGTAATTATACATTTCTTTCTCATCTTTTATTTTAATGCCCTAAAAAGTGGAAAATAAACTTTAGTTTATATCATGATACATTATTTATGAAAATATAAACGTTCGTCGTGCTTGTTTTATTTTATATCCACGAGACCACGACCAATTGATAGTGGTCAAGTAGTGGTACTGTAATGGTAGTCTGTACGACATCTAATAATGACATTTAAACTGCTATCCTAGAATCGACGTACTATTGACGTTATTTAGACGTCTAAATATGACGTACTATAATAGAACCTAAATTGACTTAAAAATGACGTCTTTTATTAGTAATTGACGTCAGTCTGCTACTTGGGTATGACTTAAAATATATATTTATTTCAGTCGATCAGCTAAACAGCAAGTGAAATTGCTGTATTTGACAAAAAACTAATTAAAGCAATTTAATAATAATTAGCAGACCTCGCTTTGTACTAATTTAAGAAATCCTGTCTTCATTTTATTTTTATCAACTCTAGCCGAACAGGGTATAGTAATAAAAATACAATTTATTGTAACATTTCAATCATTCACTCACGGCGACCCAAATAGTTACTCATTCTTTGTGTCACATCACTAGGGACATTAATTCTTTGTGGTGGGGCGATTGCGTAGATACACCTTATATTGTCGATGTGTGTGTGTTTCTTCATTGTAGGGTAATATTTTCAAAGTGTGTGTTCGTAAACATAAGAACAACGTCTCTGTAAGTGTATTCTACATTTTCGTAGTGTGCGTGCGTGCTTACCTAGCCTCCCGCGAAAAGTGGCAGAAAAATTTACACTGCGATTTGTTGCGTACCGCATCCATAGGTTAAATGATCTAAGTTTTCACCCCGAGACTCTGCAGGCCTATTCTGTAAATTCGGTTGCTAACTAGAACTGTTATTTTTGAAAGGAACTTAACATCCATTACTGCTATCATGAATGCTTCCGTAACACACAAGATCACTAAACCAGTGGGGCTAGCACGCAAGAGAATCGAAAATCGAATCGAAATCCGAATCGAGGAATTTGTATGGCAATTTTATTAGTTCTGCTACTCACCGCCGTGGCGCTAATAAAATTGCCATACAAACTCCTCGATTCGAATTTCGATTCGATTTTCGATTCTCCTGCGTGCTAGCCCCACTGTAATGAATACAAAGTGTCTTTCAAAAATGACAGTTTTAGTTACCAACCTTATTTAGCGAATAGGCCTGCTGAACGTCGGTTGCTGTCAGAGTGCACTTGGAGTGCACTCAAGTACGCAGCTCAGGCCAGCCCCCCTAGACAAGATGTCATTCGATAATCGCTAACGCAATCGCTAAACGTACAATGTATGAGATTTGACAATTGCGCTCGAAAGCTAAGCGAGGGATTATGTCAAATCGCATACATTTTCTTTCTAGCGATTGCGTTAGCGATTATCGAATGACATCTTGTCTAGGGGGGCTGAGTTGCATTCCGAGGGTCAGAGTAACGCAACCGAGAGTTGTTTTTCACACTCGCTCCGAGGTTCAGAGGCCTTAGACAAATGCCACACGCTAACTTCTCCGCAGTCGTTCCGCAGAAAAAATGTATGGAAATGACATTAGCATGCGAAAGTTAGCGTGTGGCATTTGTCTAGGGGGCAGAACGGCGGCCGTACCGCCTAACTCAAAGCGAGCACTCGCTATCGTTATCATGACATTAGAACAATAGTTTCAATGTCACAGATGACATTAGAGCTATTGTTCTAATGTCACGAAGCGATAGCGAGTGATCGCTATGAGTTAGGCGGTAGCCCCCCGGGTCGGTTGCTATCTTTTTTTTTAGTTTGTAACTTCAAATCAAAATCAAGCAATTCTTCTGCTAAAAAATAATTACAACACATAGAAATCACTATATTTCCCTTGTATTATGCTTAAAAGAGTTCAAAGTAGTGTTATTAATTTAAATAATAAATAATTAGCGTATTTTTGACATCGACATTGAAATATTTGACATCGACTTTGACATAAAATCTGTCAGAGTGTTTTTCACCCTACGCTCGAGTTGGTTGTTTGGTTGCATCACTCGAAGCTACTGAACAGGCACAGAGTGTACTAACCGCTTGTCAGAGCGTTTTTTACCCCGAGCATCTGAACGGGTCGGTTGCTGTCATAGTGCACTGGAGCGTAGGTTCTGGGGCTGCGTTCGAAAACATCACCCGGAGTAAGTCGGTGGTGGGAGGAAAGTGGCCGGTTAGGGTGGTCGGAGTGTTGGTTGTTTTCGAACGGCACGGATGTTGTCTGCTTTGTTTACATAAACAAATATACAAAAATAAGAAAATATATAATTTATCGACGCGTTCTTTCGCTATATGCATGGTTTATATTCCTCTGTTTTATCTACGAAAATGCTTAAACCAACAGAATATAAATTCAATTAAATCGCGGCCTAACCTGGCTTCAGCAGTAATGAAGGCCAATTTTACAATCATGTCACATACGATACATATATGGTCTTTGGCATCTAAAATTAACTTATTGTCGACGTTACGAAGCGCATCCTCGCTCTTCGAGATGCACAAATTGTGTGTGAATATGAAATCTTTGTAATCACAATCACAAACAATTTTAAGGCTAAGCGCGCACTACGAAAATTATTCGTTGCGAAAAGAAAACGCTAGTCTGTGAACAACACACATACACTTAAATCCGCGCACTGTGAAAAAAATCGTTTGCGATTTAAAACTGTAGATGCGAAATCTTACAGATATTTTGTACCCTTTGAAGCGGTCAACTTTGTATAGTCATCCGAAAATAACGAAAAGCTTTTTGTCGTGTAAACGGAGATTGTTATATCGTAGGTTAAAAAAACCTTTCGAAGGTCTTAATGCTGTTAAAGGATGGACCCAGTATCGTTTAGTTATCCTCTTCTTTTTCAAATTTCTATTACGTAAAATTAAGTAGTATGCAATGGTTATTTTCTTTTGTAAATCCATGTTTGGATCTTTTTGGATGCACACTTACGTCTTTCGTGGTGGCATGACTGAAACTGTCTTTGGCATCCAGTAGGTATTTCGCAGACGACAATAAATCGTAATGCGCGTAGGAATTCCTGTCGTTTGCGATTTTATTTCGCACTTTAAAAATCGCAACGAATATTTTTCGTAGTGCGTGCTTAGCCTAAAATCCACACAATTTCCCGCCAAATCCAATCGAGTGAAATTACACCTTGCTATATTAAGCGGGTGAGATTCTACTCGATCGAGTGCACTCCGTACTCCGTAGCATTCTTGGACACGCCACTCCAACACTCCCGAGTGCACCCGTGCACCCGAAATGTTTTTGAACAGACTTTGGGTGACGGAGTGCACTTCGAGGATGTTTTCGAACGCAGCCGCTCTAGCCCAAACTTTCAAGTCAAAAGTGCACGTAATGGCCGGTACACACTTTTTTTAGTGTTTAGTGCGAGTGGCTTGTTTAGTGTTAAGTGTTTAGTAAAAAACACGTTCGGACAGCTTCTGTTTAGTGTTAAGTGTTTAGTGTTTAGCGAATAGGAACGCGTTCTAATTTTTCTGTGAGTCGCCCCTCCCGCTCTCCCGCCTTCACCCCTCACTTGCAGCTAAACACTCACTAAACACGTCTGGACAGATCTGTTTAGTGTTTAGTCCATATAATGAACAAATACACTAAACACCGTTCACTAAACAGTGTTGGGACAGCACCTACTAATCACTTAACACTAAACAGTCTACTAAACACTAAACACTAAGCACTTAACTAAACAAAGTGTATACCGGCCATAAGTGTACGTCTTGTGTACGTAGTATCTCTATGTAGTCTGTGCAAAAGTGGCAAAAGTGTCAAACAGTTGTAAATTGTAATTTGTAATCACTGCCTGTAAATAATAATCGCTTTTTCACGGTATTTCATATTTTATCAGCAATATTTTTATTTAAGCACGGCATTATTAACAATAACAAACTTTATAAAATTGTTACAGGGATAAAGATCCATCGGCAAAACAATGTCGAATTCTTCTTTTAAAAATTGGTAACAGCTGTATGTAAAGGTAGTCTTATAAACTTGTAGATATTGTAACCGCTGTGGCCTTTCTCCTATCAGCCCCATGCCAGGATACAAGGGTCAATCTTCACAAAGCCTAACTATTTGCACGGGCGTGCTGTTCTTGCAAGTTTACATTCACCTTTGGTTCCCTTACATAGTCCGATTGGACGTGTATTCGACACAACCGATACAAAATCAGGCACAGTGGGGCTAGCACGCAGGAGAATCGAAATCCGAATGTAGGAGTTTGTATGGAAATTTTATTAGCGCCACGGCTGTGAGTAGCAGAACTAATAAAATTGCCATACAAACTCCTCGATTCGGATTTCGATTCGATTTTCGATTCTCCTGCGTGCTAGCCCCACAGGACCTAGACCCATGGCTTAATAGTCTAGCATGAAGCAGCTTTACATTTTCATGAAATAAGCAAAATTTTGATAATAACCCACCATTTGAGGCTCTTACTATTTTTATATACGACAGGGAACCCCTTAGCCCTCATTTCACCTGATGGTAAATTATGATAAAGTCGAAGCTGGAAACAAGCTTCATCTGGACTCTTTAACAACTGAGGAACTTGCTGTCTTACCTCTAATTGTTAATAATGTTATTATGGCAACAAACATAGGTAAGATGGACATTGAGCCCGGTGCGAGCTGCTGTCGAGTGCACACGTTACGCGTTCACGTGAGCTCCGCGTGATCGTGTTATCATTGTCGTTCGGTCAGTGTGCCATATTATATTTTGCTGTTTGTTTTACACAAATACGTGTTCCTACACCTATCCGTTATTCGGGTCAGGCCGGGGTGGGGGCGGAGACCTCTCGCTGCCGAGCATGGTCGTGGCCATGCTCCGCGGCGAGGCGGAATGGCTGTTGCCTCCTTCTGCGAGGACGTCATCACGCAGAAGGAGACCGTGGAGAGGGAGCGGGAGAATGATCCTCAAGCCGCTCCCATCCGCCGCAGACGGACAGGCAGGCGACGGCGGGCATTCGCGCAAGCAATGACCCTGCCGTGGAGGCCTGCGTGCATGGTTGGCCCCATGTACGCCGCCGTAAGGCCCTCCGTCTGGGGATTGCCCTGGGGTGGAAGTCTCGACATAGATAACGATCGTTATCTTTTACGATAAGTTGTAGTGTCTTTTCTAGCTAATCTATCAAAATATGGAAAGAATTTAAAATTGGGAAATGAAAACAAAATTATTCCTTATATTAGTACAATATGCTTCATTCAGTAACATGGTAGGAGATGGAGAGGATTTTGCCGACTACGCCGATTTCTAGCGACTGTTCGTCGTCGTACTTAATACCATATTCGGTGCTCAAGAGCAAACAGATTCCAAGCTAAATATGCTTCCGCCATCATAAAAAATATTACATTTTATAAGTTAATGTTATTAATGGCATGAGCTTTTGTTGTACAACTCGTACAGCCTATGCCAGCTAGCGACGAACATTGTAATGCTTTGCGAGATATCAAAAAGGCTCGCTATGAAATCGTTAATTTGACAGTTTTTTCGATAAGTTAGCGACAAAAATCGATAGGTTAGCGTTAATTTTCATGTCGAGAATTGCATTTATGGCTAAGTAAGTGTCGTTATATGTAACTGAATAAAGCACATTGTTGTACTAATATAAGAAATAATTTTGTTATCTTTTCCCAATTTTAAATTTTGATAAATTTGCTAGAAAAGACACTACAACTTATCGACAAAAATCGCAAAGTTTACGATCGTTATATATGTCGAGACTTCTGCCCCTGGTGTTCTCGGGCAATCCCCCCTTGGCGATAGCCCGACCAGCCAGGTCGGGCAAGCCCGGGCGCGTTGGTAGTGGTAGTCGCGGTGTGGATCCTACCACGCGCGTCCATAAAGGCAGGAAGAACACCGGGGAGTTTAGTGGGTAGGCTGGCACTCTGCCGGGAGAGCCCCACACAAGCTCGTCGTCTAGCCAACGGCGAGTAAGGTGCGGTCACGCATTCCCCTCGAAAAAAAAAAAATGTAAGATGGACATTTGTATGAAGTTACATTAATTAAACATCAATGCCTTGAGAGTTAAATTTCAAATTTTGACAAACTACTATCTTATTTGTGTAAAAACTAAAGCAGTAATATCTAAAATAATTTTTTGTTTCAGATTGCTACTGACATTATTTCATCTCTATGTATTATTTTTACATTTTTGTACTTTATAATTATAATAACAATATTGTACCTAATGTATTTAAGATAATTTAATAAACATAAAAAATAAAATGAGTAAGAATAGAGCAGAGGTGGACTGTACCCGCCAATGCAGATCTCGCAGGCATGGCCAGGTTTTGACTAGTGCAATAACCAAAAGATCCCTCACCGATAAAGCTCTGGCCAGTTTCATCAAGGGGACTTGTGCTAACTTCAGCAAAGCATTTGATTTTGAGGTATGGACTATTTACATGGAATATTGTAGTATAATTATAAATCTCCACACTGAATTTTTATGTTTACTAATATGACTATAAGTAAATGAATATGTTGAAAAAACTGTAGATGCTTCACTGAACCAATACGTCTTGCTGTGGACCTAATTGGGATGATGACTGAATTCTAATTTTCACACCTCGACATAAAATATTAAAATAGCGTAGAAAAAGATGCAATAATGTGAAATTAGAATTAAAATCGGCTTAAAAATACTTAAGATACAAGCATTTTAAGCTGTTAATTTTGAAGCGATTAGACAGAGATCCGACATCAACCGTGACGTCATCGTTGAGTACGGCCATATAAACTCCATGTAAAATGCCGTTTTGCTAGAAAGAGATGGAGAAAAATCTTTAATACCTTATATCTTGGTTGTTTTTATAGTTATTCGAAAACCGATTGTTTCTTTCTGTTTATTATATGAATGAGCTGCTATTAAAGCAAAAAAAATTTTTCTAGCCAATTGTCCTGGCAAAGATGACTATCAATATGCACAAGTTAAGGATTTAGAAGATATTTTAGACTATACAAAACACTCATTTTAAAATTAATAAATAACAATACTAGAATGTTATTTAATTATTTTGTATTTTCAGGGTCGAACTGCCCTCCATATGTCTGCATCTCGTGGCAGACTAGCTTTGATGAAATGGCTTGTACGTCACTCTATTGAAGCATTTGCCAATGCCAAAGACAGGGAATCTGGATACACTCCATTGCACAGAAGCATATTTTATGGTCAAATCAGCGCTGCTGTCCTGTTGCTGCAAATGGGTAAAAATAGCTCAGGCAAAAAATTTGTATCCATACTTATTTTTAAAATTAAGTGTACATCTTTTGAGAGTGAAAAATTATTTGTCATCAATAAATAAACATACAATAAACAACCAAAAGTATTTGTTTAAAAACTCTGACTCATTTACAACTATTCCATTGAAGAAACTGCATATTTTTAAGAGACACATCGAAGACAATGATCAGATTTTTCAAGTCACAAAATACCCCTTTGTACTGAACATGTATATTTTCACGAAATTGACTGCTATGTGTGTACTGTCAAGTTTTTATTCTCTTAATCCTGTCAATAGATGAATGGATGAAAATGTACTTTTCAGGAGCCAACACTGAGATAGTGGACAAGGACGATTACAAAGCCTTAGAACATGCAATGCTGGATCGCCAATATATGTATAAACACGAAGATTCCAGCGCTAGTGAGGTCTATGTGTGGGGGAGTAACTCTAACTATACCCTAGGCACTGGAACCCAACAGCAGAGAAACTCACCAGAGATTCTCAGTTCCTTCTGCCGAAATAACACTAATGTCAAGCAGGTGAGACAAAACATTTACTATAGGTAGCAATAAATTGTTTATATCACGTTTGAGAAATTTACTCTGGAATTATACACGGTTATTTTTTTATCACCCTGGAAAATTTAAGGGACGCTTCACGACATGGTATTAGAATGATTTAAATATAAATAAAAAAAATAACCCCCCTCCTTAATTTTATATTACCTAATTTTTAAAAAAAATAACCTAATTTTTTTTCTTATATACCTAATTTTTTATTTTTTATTTCTTTTTTTTTGTTTTTTATATAATATTGGATGTGTCCTGAAGCGTCCCTAAAATTTTCCAGGGTGATAGAAAAATAACCGTGTATATATAAACAATATTATACTCCTCATTTTAAACTGAAATGGCTTAATAAGTTCTATTTCAAAATGTGTCATAAATAATTGTTGACAAGTACCTAGTTGACAGACACAAGTTGACAGACATCCGACAGGAGTCTATGTATCTAATTGTGATCAAAATAATGACTAAACAAGACATTATCTGTAAGACTTTAATGAATCCTATGTGAAATGCATACAATTGGATTGCCACGAACATGTTTAGGATTCACAAATATATTATTTTTTATTTTCGGATTTATCGGAGCCGTTATCTGTGTTTGGTGTGTGATCAATACTCAGTTCTTTGAAGATGTGAACTATACGGTTACTAAGAGCTCTATAGTCAGCGACGTAGCCCGATTCGTCAACCTGAGAGTGTGGTTGACGCCAGTCTCCACTGTTCTCATAACAGTTGCCATCCTCACAATGACAACGTCGTGTTGCGGCATCCTCGGCGCTGGTTGCAAAATTAAATGTGCCATAAAGTCCTACATATTCCTCGTAACCGTCATATCCTCTGTAACCTTCTGGTTTATCTTTGTAACAGGCGTCTACAATATTTACTCCAAAAACGAGCAAACTAGAAGCCATTTGGAGAAAACTTTGAAAATCAACTATGGTGCAGATAAAGATCTGATAACTCATATTTGGAATCGTGTCATGATGTCCTATGAGTGCTGCGGCGTAAACAGTTTCAGGGATTTCGCCAAGAGTAATTGGCAGAAAACAAGTGGAAAACTTTATCCAGTGCAGTGCTGCAAAATGGAAAATTTCACTGCCCTTACTCCCGTTCATAAAGATTGTGGAACAAGTATGAACGAGTCGATAGTCTCTTACAAAGACGTTGGTTGTTTTGACATCCTGAGTAGAAACATTGCAGCGAATAAAGGAAAAATTATATTTTATATTGTTATTGTGGTTATATTGTACACTGTTTTGATTATTTTCGCGTATTGCATAATAAGAGGGGAGCCTCTGCTAGGGGCTATGGCTGGTAGTTTCACGTTGCCGTCACCTAAAACTGAGGCGTACAGAGAAGACGTTATGCCATCTAGAACATTTGCAGAAGATTCCTATTTGAGCGAGCCGCCGAAAAAAGTTGTGAGAGTTGTGTCAGCTGTCAACCCGTTTCAAACTTACAAGTTTATGCCGAGTGCGCCGCTCTATGACGATGTGTACTCAAACCATCAACAAACCATTTAATTATTGAAATAAATATAATTTTCATTATAGATTTTTTTGTTTTGTAATGTACGAGTAATATTTAGATGCTATTTGCGAACCGCTTGTTCAGCTTTAGTCAACGATAGCCAGCACGCATTCGTCGCAGTCCACAGACCTTGGAATCGACGCCTTTGGACTTTTTTATATGGCGACTATTTGAACCTTTGAACCTTTTTGTTGCCTGAAAAGTCTTTTCCAAAATTATCGACATGTAGTCGTTCTCTATGGTTACTTTACTGCCAAGATTTTGCATGCTTGGTTCTTCATTGCGCCTCGGGTGCTCGTCAATGGTCACAATTAGGTCTAATGTGAGAATGGTTGAGATATCAGTGTGAAATGTTCATGAGATACTTATTTTTTTTTTATACCACAAAGGCGGCAAACAAGCATGCAGGTCGCCTGATGGCAAGCGATTGCCGCGAAATATAGACGTCCGCGATACCCTGGGCCATCACTCGCGCGTTGCCGACCCTGTAAAAACCTCATCACGCCTTTTTTGAAGAACCCCATGTTGTAGTCCTTATGGAAAACCTCAGAAGGGAGCTTGTTCCACAACCCGCCTACCAATTATGGATCTTTCATCGTATGACATGGTATAAATTTGAGAAAAAGAAGTCATGAAATGCTGCATGTCGTATTACCGATCTCCAATGATATCATCACTATAGCATAATTTCAATGATGTCATCATTACATAGAATAGAATAGAAAAACATTTATTCAGTACAGACACAATACAGCAGCAACATACAGGATGTAGGTACACAACAAATTACGGGGGATTACTCTCTGTCACACCATTCTGTCACACCAGTGGACCAGTGTGACACAGGTATATAAATGACAATTGCGCTGAGCGTGCCCGCAACGAAAGGGTTGCCAACTCAGCATATGCTGGGCGTTAGACACCCAGCGCTGGTTTTCAGTTGGCACCCCGCACCGCAGTGACACACGGACGAAGGTAAAAATCTAATCAATAGACTTTTTAAATAGTTGTAGGTAATCTGTGGTAATTTATAAATGTGATAGTATATATATTTATGGTATTAATAAATTAAAGGTGTTAATATAATATAAAGGGATTTAAATTGTCATTATAATGTGTAAAAATACAAAAGTGGGTATGTCTTATGTGTGAACCTCACGCCAACAAGCCGCATCAACCGACCAATATCAAGCCACCCTGAGGGACGGCGGCATTGGGAATTATTTTCAATATGGTTAAATTAAAACCAGTGAAAAACGCATTACCTAATAATGAACAAATGATAAAAAATCTGACCGGAAATCGTATTTTTCGTCTTGCACTATGATATCATATGATATCATTTGCAAAACCATGAGATCGGTGATAGGCTCTCTGATTGTATGTGGGAGAAAGTGTCTTGAGAGCCTTACGGTCCGGGTCTATTCTGGTTCCAAGGTGTGTAGTTCATCTACACATCTTCGAATCAGAATGGACCCGGCTTCTCCGATGGCGAGCGGTGCGATGGTAAAATGTAGTAATCGATAGTGTCAATGCGTTGATATTAATTAACGCTTAAAAATGCGCGCGTTAAAATTAGTTGTCTGCCTGTGTACACGGAAATTGTACCGAAACTTGCACCTAATCATCATTTCAGCCAAGAGACGCCCACTGCTGGACATAGGCCTCCCCCAGGGATCTCCAAACCGATCGGTCCTGCGCCTCCCGCATCCAGCGGCTTCCCGCGACCTTCACCAGATCGTCGGTCCACCTTGTGGGGGGCCTACCAACGCTGCGTCTCCCGGTACGTGGCCGCCACTCAAGGACCTTTCCGCCCCAACGGCCGTCAGTCCTGCGAGCTATGTGTCCTGCCCACTGCCACTTAAGGTTTGCAATTCTTTGGGCTATGTCGGTGACTCTAGTTCTTCTACGGATCTCCTCATTTCTGATGCGATCGCGTAGAGAAACCCCGAGCATAGCCCTCTCCATTGCCCTTTGAGTGACATTGAGCCTTCTGATGAGACCCATTGTAAACGGCCACGTCTCAGTTCCGTACGTCATCACTGGCAACACGCACGAATTGAAGACTTTCGTCTTGAGACACTGCGGTAGATTGGCCGAGAATATACTGCGTAGCTTCCCGAACGCTGCCCAGCCGAGTTGAATTCGTCGATTTACCTCATTCTGGAAGTTGGACTTACCGAGCTGGACTATTTGTCCCAGGTAAACATATTCGTCAACAACTTCCAGTGTAGAGCCGCCAACCTTCACAGGAGTGGGTACTACATGGGAATTCACCATGATTTTGGTCTTGTCCATGTTCATTTTAAGACCCACTTGTTGGGAAACTCTACAGAGGTCTTCGAGCATTGTGCCTAGATCTTCCACGGTTTCAGCCATGACTACGATATCATCGGCAAAACGAAGGTGGGTCATGTACTCGCCGTTTATGTTGATGCCGAGTCCTCTCCAGTCCAAAAGCTTAAATACATCCTCCAGCGCAGCTGTGAACAGCTTCGGCGAGATAACGTCACCCTGTCTCACACCTCGCTGAAGTGGTATTGGTTTCGAGTTCTGGTCCTGAAGGCGGACTGACATAGTGGCGTTTTCATACAATGACTTCAACACCTGGATGTACCGGTAGTCTATTTGGCACCTCTGGAGTGACCTAAGCACGGCCCAGGTCTCGACAGAATCGAAGGCTTTCTTATAGTCCACAAACGCCAAGCATAGTTTCAAGTTGCCTCCCCGCTACCTGATATGCATGGGGTGCTCGGTGTTGAGGAGGGTGCCCAGGATCACAGTGTACTCTTTTTGGCTAAGGATGTGGCTACTGTAATAAGGAAAATGACGAGGGGAAAGTCACCCGGGCACGATGGCCTCACCATCGAGCATCTTAGGTATGCAGGTGTGCATCTGCCAAGGGTTCTCTCTATGTTTTTTAATTTTTGTTTAAAGCACAGTTATTTACCAGCGGATCTGATGTATACGATCGTTGTACCAATATTAAAAAATAAGACTGGTGATGTATCGGACATAACTAACTATAGGCCCATTTCGCTAGCTACAATCATAGCTAAGGTGCTGGATAGTCTGCTTGATAAGCAATTGGATCAACACATTTATCTGAACGATGCCCAGTTTGGATTTAGGCCAGGCTTATCCACGGAGAGTGCGATTCTTTGTCTTAAACAGACCGTACTACACAACCAGAAAAACGCCTGTATATGCATGCTATTTAGATTTATCCAAGGCATTTGATATGGTATCATATAAATTGCTGTGGCATAAGCTTAAAGATGAGTCCAGTGTTCCCCCTGAGGTCGTGTCCTTATTTAGCTATTGGTACAAAAACCAAAAGAATAGCATTAAGTGGGCAGGAACGCATTCAAATGTGTACGGGTTGGAGTGCGGGGTGAGGCAGGGGGGGTTGAGCTCGCCACGCCTCTTCAACCTGTACATGAACAATCTTATCGTTGAGCTTAGCAACGCCAATGTCGGGTGTCATGTTGATGGCGTATGCATCAACAATATAAGCTACGCGGATGATATGGTGTTGCTGGCCCCATCGATAAGTGCAATGCGTAAACTGTTAAGCATCTGCGAAAAATATGCTGTAGCCCATGGACTCAAGTATAACGTCAAGAAAAGTGAGTTCATGGTTTTCAAAGCGGGCACAAAAACTTACTCTGTAGTACCTCAGCTTCAACTTTGTGATACACCTTTAAAACAGGTTGATACATTCAAATACCTTGGTCACTGGGTGACAGAGGACTTGCGGGACAATATGGACATAGAAAGGGAACGTAGGGCGCTGGCCGTACGTTGCAATATGTTGGCTCGTAGGTTTGCACGTTGCAATAACAATGTTAAAGTGACACTTTTTAAGGCTTATTGCCAGACATTTTACACGTGCAGCTTATGGGTCAATTTCACGCAGCAGGCGTACAGCGCACTAAGGGTTCAGTATAATAATGCATTCAGGGTGCTGCTTGGTCATCCGCGATTTTGCAGCGCGTCGAATATGTTTACCGAGGCGCATATAGACGGCTTCCACGCGTTGATCCGAAAACGGTGCGCTTCGCTTATGGGTCGTTTTCGCAACAGCACAAACAGCATTCTGAATGCATTAGCCACCAGATGGGACTCTCCTATGGTGAGGCGTTGGGTTCACCTGCACTGCACGCCAGCATCGGTGTGTAGATGAGCACAGTTAGTTTATAATTATTATTTATTTTCCTTAATTTTGTTTGCATTTACTACTAACATAGGTTAAGAAGATTGTTACTAACAAAGATATGGACTCCGTCTGAAATAAACGCATTTATTATTATTATTATTATAGTGGCAGATTATACTCCTCGGTCTTCTGTATAACCTGCCGCAGCGTATGAATGTGGTCTATGGTACTATAGCCTTTACGGAATCCGGCTTGTTCGGGAGGCTAGAAGTCGTCAAACCTGCGCGCGAGACGATTCGTGATAACTCTCGAGAACAGCTTGTATACATGACTTAGGAGCGTGATGGGTCTGTAGTTCTTCAACTGGGCCCTGTCGCCCTTTTTGAAGAAAAGTGCCACCACACCCCTGTGCCATGCTTTAGGCGTATTGCCTTTGAGTATGATGGAGTTAAATAGCCTCTGCAGCGTTTTCCGGACTGGTAGTCCACCCGCTTTCAAAAGCTCAGCTGTAACTCCATCATCACCCGGTGCCTTGTTGTTTTTTAGCTGTTTGAGAGCCACACTAATCTCGTACAGGCTAACGTCCGGGATGTCTTCGGTGTAATGCCGGATCAATTTGGCTCTAGGATCTGTAGCCTGAATGACAGGTGCCTGCGATGTTGTGTAAAGCTGTCCATAGAAGCGTTCGATCTCAGCCATAAGCTCAGGTCGAGACGTAACGACTCTGCCGTCCTCTGTCTTCAGCTTCGTCAGCAGACTCTGACCGAGTGACAGATCTCTTGCGAACACTTTGGAGCCCTTGTTCCGCTCGATGGCTTCCTTAATACGTTCCGTATTAGATCGGCGTATGTCGCGAGTCAGAGACTTCGAGATCTGTTTGTTGAGTCGCCGACGAGCATCTTCAGAACACTGCAGACCCATCCCACGCCTTTCTTCCATGAACTTAATTGTCGGCTCTGAGTTCTTGCTCCTTTGCTTAGTACGGCTGGGTTTGAAAAACTTCGAACCCACCGTAAGGACAGTTTCCACAAACCTGTCATTATATGTGTCCACATCCGTGCAATCCTCCAGGCAAGCGAAGCGATTCTGCAATTCGAGTTGGAAGCGTTCGGGGTTTTGGATCTGGATGGACGGAGCGTTGACTTCATCAGTCGATACCTCTCAGCTTTTACGTTAAGATTCAATGCGCCTCTCACCATTCGGTGATCGCTTCCCGTGTTGAACGCATTGATCACTGAGACGTCATTGAAAATGCGAGTCTTAGTCGACATGATGAAGTCAATCTCATCTTTTGTCACGCCATCCGGACTTTTCCAGGTCCACTTTCGATGCAGCCGTTTTTTGAAGAAAGAGTTCATCATATAGAGTCCCTCTCTCTCCGTGTAATCGGCTAGCATTTGACCACGGTAATTCCGGATTCCAGCTCCAAATTGCCCCACTTTCAACTCACTATCGCCACGCTTGCCTAGCCTTGCGTTGAAGTCTCCCATGACAACGGTGTAGTGAGTTTTGGAAGCATGTATTGCCCGAGAAATGTCCTCATACATGGCTTCCACTTCCTCGTCGGGGTGCGTCGAGGTCGGGGCGTATACCTGTATAACCTTCAACGAATACCGTTCGGTAATTCTGAGTATAAGGTACGCCACCCTATTCGACACACTTCCGATCTGTACAACGTTGTTCACAAGAGACCTGTGGACGATAAATCCGACACCACCTTGGGACAGGTCTTCGCCCTCCCGGAAATAGAGCAGGTTGCCGGATTTGAGAACCATCGTGTCCTCACCCTCTCTTCGGACTTCGGACAGTCCCACTACATTCCAGCGAATCCTGCTTAGTTCCTTTTCAAGTTCCAGCAGCTTCTCCTCGGTCCGCAGTGTGCGCGCGTTATATGTGGCCAGGGCCAAGGTCGTTTGACAGGGGATCTCCGCCGCCCGGGGATTCTTTGCACCCCAGGTCCCAGTACCGCGTCGACGTCCGTCACCGCCGGCACGGCCTCCAGAACCGCCGGGCACTTGGGGCCTTTGTTTTAGGTTTAAGTTCATGGGGGGTTTTGGGCCGTCTCCCACCACGCTGGCCCAGTGCGGGTTGGTGGGGAGCGCCAGAGCCTCGTCTGTTATATAGCAGGGTGCACCGCGTGCAGGTGAGGTTGGCTTGGGTCCCAATAGGTGATATTTGGAACCCCTTACACCCCTTGCACCTAATGTTAAGGCTTAATTATTTCACAGCTTTCTTCTTTAACAGCTTTCTAGTACACCGTGGCCCAAAATAACGTTGACAAATTTAAAAATGTAACACGGTACGATGTCCTTTTGTTTTTTCTTATATTTTCTCACATGTTAGTAACGTTTTGCAGTGGATCGTTTATTTAAAAATATTTAATTATTATTGTTGTTTGCGTTGTCTTCGCAACGCGAGTCAATAATTTCCTTGCACGAAGACGGAAAACGACAGTGTGAGATTGTTCGATTCCTTAGTGTTAGCCGTCAACTACTGTTAAAGACTCTTAAGCGATCTAATGAGCTCGGGCATGATGCAGACCGCCCAGGAAGAGGAAGAAAGAGGACTATTAGGACTCCCAGGCTCTGCAACATTATCAAGAAACGGCTTAGTCGCAATCCATAGACTACATTGCGAAAACTGACTCGGGAATTGGGTGTGAGTCGTTCGACGGTGCAACGTATTGTCGTTGATGACCTCAAATTAAAAGCGGACAAACTGCGTAAAGCACAACTTCTTGAAGATAAAGATAAAAAAATTCGCCTTCAAAGCTGTCGTTTGATTAGGAAGCGCCGCTACTGAAAAATGGGAAAACATCCTTTTTCAGATGAAAAACTTTTTTGCATCGGACAGGCTCATAATCATCCAAATGACAGAATATGTTCTTCTAGACGTCCTGGAGAGGCCGCAGTCATTCCTCACCTCCAATAACCGGATTCAGTGATGGTTTGGGGTGGTATTTGCTCTACTGGTAAAACTCCCCTTATATTTATAGGAAAAGGTGTCAAAATGAATCAGGAAATCTATAAAAGAGACATTCTTGAAGCCGTAGTTCTTCCCTGGAGTCAGCAACATTTTGATAACCAACATTGGATATTCCGGCTGGACTCTGCTCCATCTCACAATGCCCTTAGTGTGCAGCAGTGGTGCAAAAACAATTTTCCTGGATTCATAAGCTCAAGAGAGTGGCCACCCTATTCGCCTGATTTAAATCCAATGGATTATAGTTTGTGGTCAATTTTAGAGATTGGGGCCTGTGCCACTAAACATAAACGGCCTTATTAATAAAAGATGATCCATGGATCATCCTCGGATTAGTTACTCCGTGTTTTGTCTTGTTTTGACATATGATAGCCGACATGTGCGGAAACAAGACAAAACACGGAGTAACTAATCCGAGGATGATCCAAGGAGTAATTTTTTTATTAATAAGGCCGAAAGTGTTGACGCTCTGAAAGCAACCCTTGCGAAAGAGTGGGCAAAAATAACGTTGCAGGAGCTGCGGCATATTGTGGATAATTTTAGCAAACGTTTGCGTCTGTGTATCAAAGCCAAAGGAGGATATTTTGAAGATAGTGTTTTTTATAGTTTAATGAATGACGTTCTTATTTTAAATGTCATTTTGTAATAAACTTGAAGGTATAACGTTTTTTGGGCCATCATGTACTAAGAGTCCATGGCGAAACTATAAGGGTTCCTTATCGACTACAGAATCCTAAAAAGGTTTATAGTCACGTTTTTAAATAATTATTATTTTGATCGCAAACGAAACACAGACCAGAGATTTAAATCGTTAGATGCGTCTTGCGCTTCCAAAAAGTGACTACATTTTATGTCTGTGTGCGTTACATGACAAATTCACACAACAATGCGACGCGCCATAAAACTTTGACACCTAAAATCGCTAACGGTGTATTATGCAAGGGGTCAAACTAATTTGGTTTAAACGACAAAGCAATGACACGTATCTCGCTCACGCACGTATTGTTCGGTCTCGCTCGTACAAACACGTACCGGACGCCAAATTAAGTAAGTAATTTATTTGAGAAATGATGAAAATAATTAATAAATAGGTAGTTACGCATAAAATGTAATTCCCTTAGATTTGTGGGTATTCCTGGAGTTATTAAAACACTTTCTAAAGGCACAGGAAGGCATATTTTGTTATTTTACACTTGAAATTAGGGAAAAAAAAATGCATTTGACGTCCAACGCTCGGTGCTTTCTGCCACAGACTACGACGGAATGAGTGAGCTCACTCTTCCCAACGTTGACACATTTTCGAGCGCCTTATGTATGGGAAGGGCGCATCTAACGATTTAAATCTCTGACACAGACGAGTTTCGGAGTAGCTGTTGTTATGTTTATGAGGAAAACATTGTTGCCAGGTGTGCCTGGGCAAGTTCCACAGTGTGTGGGTGGGCGGCGGCGGATCTGAGGGCGGGGTGTACGCGTGCGGGCAGCTGGCGCGCGCCGGCGGCCCGCACTCGATGGCGTTGCAGCCAGTGCCGTTGAAGCTACCCGAGACGTGCGTCCAGGCCGCCGCCACGCTCAACTTCACGGCGTTCCTACTAGAAAGTGGCTGTGTGAGTGCCCTAGTAGGGTATACTTCTTACTTTTAGAGGATTCTAGCTGTGCCCGCGACATGGTCCGCGTGGAATAGTAACTTTTGGCAGCATTTTGATTTTTGTAGGCGATTTTTTTAAATGTTGATACAAAGTAGCCCATGGTATACCTTATATAATTAGCCGATTTTTTTTAATCTTGATACAAAGTAGCCCATGTTATACCTTATACATAATTAGCCATCTATTAGTGAAAGTCCCATCAAAATCGCTCCTGCCGTGCCGGAGATTAGCGGGAACAAACAGACGGACCGACAGACATTTTTTTTTAATTGTTTTTTTTTGGTACCCGATATACATTCATACCCATTTAGTAAAAACTTGTTATTTTGACATTACAAACAGACACTTCAATTTTATTTATTTGTATAGATATTGGTGCACAATAATTACTCCCAAATAGATGCAAAAAATATTCTATACATATACATACATCATACATACAAATAAATAAAATTGAAGTGTCGTCAAAATAACAAGTTGGTATAACAAATGGGTATGAATGTATATCGGACACCAATAACTAAAACACAGTTTAAAAAAAAATTGTCTGTTTGTTCCCGCTAATTTCCGGAACGGCTGGACCGATTTTAACGGGACTTTCACTAATAGATAGCTAATTATATAAAGTATAACATAACATAGGCTACTTAGTTTTACATATACATAGACTTTTTATCAAGATCTTAAAAAAAATCATACAAAAATCAAAATGCTGCCAAAAGTTACTATTCCACGCGGACGAAGTCGCAGGCACAGCTAGTTAATAATATAATTGATGGTACTATGGTGAATAAAATTTTTCGCAGTACCATTGAAGTTACTATCTAATGGTACCACGGAAAACAAACGATAAGAATACATACATGCAACATTACAGTTTAAATTGAATTCGGTGCCAAGCAATGATCGCCTGGAGAGTCTTAAAATATTTATAAGAAGAATTCATGTTTATGTACTTGGTTAAAATTTGGCATCTACTTCAATATAAAACTGTGAGGACGTGGCGTGTATTTTTATATTATTTATGACCTTTTGGTGTTTTTTGGAGGTCTGTGTTATTTAATGTAAAAAAAAAGATTCTAAATCTCCTAATTTCGCAGGTAGTCCAATACTCGCTCGACAACGCGGACAATAGAAGCCATGCAAGCACCAAAACTCCATCGTACATCAAGTTGCCGTCAGTGAAGCACATATTGAAACTGTCGCAGCCTCTGGGCATTTGTGCCGGGAGGTCGCACGCTGTCGTGTGGAATGTGCGCGCCCTGTACACTTGGGGCGCCAACGTTGGACAGCTGGGTCATCCGCAGGAGGACAAAGTGGTTGCCGCCCCGAAGAGAGTGAGTCGTTATTTCAATTGAATTTCGAAAGCTTTGTCTTTTATAATTACTATTGTTACTTTCAGCCCATGTTATGTTTTACGCAACAGGAAAACTCTTGGCTTTCATTTTACTGGTGATAAGTCCCCGATGGTGGTTGAAAAAAATGTGTTAAATCTAAACCCATATATTAGTGGAATCGATCCTACGCTCCGAACAAACTAATTTCAAGCTTTGCACAATCTCATTAACGCATTGTATACATTACCTGCAAACTCCATAACGTAATAGGTTGCAATATCGCTGAACAACAAGGAAGAGACCACTCTGCAACTAGCCAGTGCTTCCGACGCGGCCACAGTCTTCACGACGAGCCGGGGCGACGTCTACCTGCTACACAAATACATTTGCAAAAAGATAGCTGTCAAGTGAGTACAATAGAACAGAGAAGTCACATGATGAAATTATATTTAACTCGATAGAATTAAAATATGGATAGAGCAAAACTAATAAGCCTTATAATATTTTTTTAAATTCGTCTACCTTAGCCTGACTGGCCGCTCACTGGCCGTAAGGCGCATAACACATTGCACCGGACACCGCTCCGGTGTGCGGCGCTGCGGTTTTTAATTTTGACTGAAGAATCTTAATTTGTATACAAAAACCGCAGAGTATAACACACTCACACCGCATGCCCGTGCGGTTGTGCGGCGCGCGCGACGGCACCGCACTCCCGGACGGTGATGCGGTGCGGTCCGCGGGGTATGCCACACTGTGCCGCAGTATCGTACGGATTTTTGCGTAGAAAGGACGTGCATACGCGTAATAGATCTCGACATAGATAATGCGGCGATGCGGGGCGTCGTGCACCGCAGCTCCGGACGGTGATACGGAGCAAACCGTACGGTGGCACGGTTCCGTGCCGCCGCAGCCGCATGCGGTTTTCGTCCCTCCGTACAACGCAGCGGTGTCCGGTGCAATGTGTTATGCGCCTAACGGTCCAGGAGCGCGAGAGCCTTCGCGCGAAGTACAACTTTTCGCTAGGCCCCGTTCAATGCCTTCGAGCATGACGCCCGGGTGAAACAACCGGCCCGTTCAAGACCTTAGAGTGTCGGTGCGAGCTACAATCGAACAACAATCGAATTTGATGGTTGTGAAACGCTCTGACGCTTATTACTGAAATACTCTTACGTGATTAGATGATATTGGGGGCCATGATCTAAAATGTCATCTGATAGAAAGAGAGAGAAATAAAAATTCTTGTGAAAGAGGGAGAGAAAAGATTGGGTTGCTGCAATGCGTTCAACGCCTCTGGGCAAGTTAAAAAACAACCGGACAACTACACCCAGAGCACACCCCGGACACTCCATACAAAGTTCGCAAATCAATTACCTATTACTACTACTTAAGCAAATGACGTTTGTTCACGCGCAAATGTGTGCGTGGAATCTGGTAGGGCTGAGTGCGCGGTTAGCAATCGAAATGACGCGGGAAGTGCAGCGACTGTCTTCTCTTTTACCCGCATAGCGCTGTCTCTGTTATCGGCCGGCGCTTGCATCTACTCGCCCGAGCGATCTAGCGCGCCCTTGTTTATGTGTCAGTGATGTCTACAACGAAGAGCGGTGTGGGATGAGGTATTTGAAATGAGTGCGGGGAGGTGAGTGGCCGTTCTGTACGTAGTACTATTATATATTCTGTGCCCAGAGGCTCTGAACGCGCTCCCGTCAGAGCGAGTTACAACGGATCAACCATCGAATTTGATGTTGTAAAACGCTTTGACTACTGAAGTCGCTCCTGCGTACCATTACGCCAGCTTTTTAGTCTCAATGATCTGATGTTACGAACGAATCTGTACAAATAACCAAAACACTGCAACTCTTTAATCGCGCAAATGACTGAATATCAATGAACTCGAATCGCGTGACGTCGCACGCTAAGCTGTCACGCTGAGCGAAATTGTTTCTGCGAACGCAGCTTTGATGTCCTATTTCTTCTTTATTTGTGGAGATAATTTAATATATTATTATTATTATTTACCACGGACATTAACGTTCTTAACGCGCTCGTCTTTTGTCCTTTGTCATCTGCTCCACTCTCATACTAAATTAAAAAAATAAAGCAGGGAATAATGGGGTTCCATGTACATTTTCCTTCCGTTAAAGCAGGTGGAAATGGGTTTCCATACAACTTTTCCTTCCGTATATTTTGGTCTAAGAAAAAAACAACTTTCTTCTTTAATGTTCAGCACATAATGACTACTGTTCCTATCAGGGGTAGTATAAATAAATAAATAGCTTTATACAAGTTTATTTTTTAGTTACCAAAAAAATGTTGTGTGCTTGTTCAGACAAGCAAACTGAACAACGTTCACTATGGGACCAACTTTGAAATCGAAAAAAAAATCTGCTGTTCCATACAAATGTTCAACATTCACTGAACCTATGTATGGAACAGCTGTTTTTTTTGCCATTTCATAGTTGGCCCAATAGTGAAAGTTGTTCAGAACTTGTCTTGTCAAATTTTTTTTGGTAACTAAAAAATAACCTTGTATAAGAAAGAGACTTCTCCCTAGAATAGGGTGTACTAGGGCGGGGGAAAAGGAAGATGAAATGATCCAAATCAAGAATACAAGAAACATTTTGTGTCCAGACAGATCAACATCTGCCAAGTGTGCGTAGAGGCTAAGGTCAGCGAGCAGGGCGCTTACTCCAGGGTCACTGTGCTGCTTCTCACGAACGTCGGTCAGCTGCTGATATGGCAGGACTCCACCAACAAGGTCACTAGGTAGGTGGGGCGCTTGCTCCGTGGTCACGTTTTTCGCCATTTCAAGGTTGGTCCTACAGTAAGAGTTGTTCAGTTTGATGTGCCATAGGAAAAGAATTTTGGATAGAGTCTGGCTGATAGAAGCTGAACTTAGCGAATCGCGGGAATTTTAACAAAAAATGGGGATGGCAATACTGACTGGCTAAAGTAGGAAAAAAACGGAGTTTCAAAAAGTTTCAATGAACTTCCTACAATGAAAGTTTTTAAAAAATCTCGGTATTTAGATTGAATTAAAATTAAAATTACTGAATTAAGTAAATATATTATGAAATGTAGAAAATTAAGACTTAAATCAATTGTATAAAGTTGTTAAGTGAAAATACATTTAAAAAAAATATTTTATTTACTGGAATAATTATCAGTTTCCAAATATTCAATACCTGTAGGTATCTGATTCATCTGAGCTGCTTGATTCATCGTCATTGACGCTTATTATTAATTGCTCCATCTCTTGCGTGATCCTATCCTTGCTCTTGTACCGATTTTTAACGTGAAGCAAATGCTTGGTTTATTTTTATGAAAACCTTTTTTTCTATAATTCCTTCTAGTTCCACTACTGACACAGACATGTTTTCGTTTACAACCTTGTGCTGGCCAAAACTCCACATGACCTCTAAGTATAGGGTTAAGATCACAATCGTATGAAGGAATTCTCAATACCTCATGAACCACGCTCCTTTAAAACTTCATCGCCCTCATATAATATTGGCTCAGGTTTGTACTTATCTGTACCAAAATCGAAAGTTAATTTACAAAGTAACAATGTTATTACAAAGTATTCAAAATCACCAAGCTCAACTAAACTACAAAGGGACATTGTATCAGTGTTGCAACTTAAAAAACTGTCAGGTTCAGCATTCGTTAGTCAGATCTAGTTACTAAAAAATAACCTTTTACATTCGTTCGTTCTATCACACAGATGCGTGTTCGGCCTCAGTCACCAGACCGTTATAACTCACGTGGCTTTGACACACGACGCGGTGTTCTTCACGACCAAATACGGCGAAGCGTTCTCGGGAACCATCTCGCGGAAGGCGCCGACTGCGCAGGCGCAGCCAATCAGGAAGGAGAGGGAGAGGGAGAGGGACAGTAACAAATCCGCTCTCGTCAAGTTCCTGGAGAAGGATGACTGTACTTCGGTGCGGATCGCTAAAATACCCAACGTGCACAGGGCGGTGTCGATCGCTGTCGATGCGGAAGGACTCAATTTTGCATGTTTACAGGTGAGTCTTTTAGACACCTTGAATAGGCTAGATGACAAAAAAAATTTTTTTGCTTCAATGGAAGCTCATTCATATAATAAACAGAAAGAAAAAAAAAACGGTTTTCGAATAACTATAAAAACAACCAAGATATAAGGTATTAAAGATTTTTCTCCATCTCTGTCTAGCAAAACGGCAATTTACAAGGAGTTTATATGGCCGTACTCAACAATGACGTCACGGTTGATGTCGGATCTCTCTGTCTAATCTACTTCAAATTAACAACTTAAAATGCTTGTATCTAATGTCGCCTAAGCCGATTTTAATTCTAATTTCACTGGACTGCATCTTTTTCCACGGTATTTTAATATTTAATGAAAAGACGTAAAAATTAGAATTTAGTCATCATCCCAATTATTTGGCTCTTTGGGTCCTTATACACTCGGCGTCAAAAAAATCGCACCTTTTAAAAATCTTGTTCAAAAATTCCTAAACCTTATTTAAAGGATAGTGTTGTATCATTAGAAAGGTAACAAAAAGGAGGATCAAAAAACTATTAAATTTAAACTTTTGTTTAATTATAATGATACAAAAAACATTAAAATGAAAAAAATAATAAAAATCCTTAATTAAGTCCTAAATAACAATCGATGATTTACAAAAAAAAATGTATAAAAAGTGTCTTAAAATTAACTTAAAATCTAGTGTTACCCCCCCTTGCCCTGATGACGGCTTCCATGCGGTCCCTCATGGACCTCACCAAATTCAGGAGCTCTTCTTGAGGGACAAGATCCCATTCCTCAATTACCGCGTCTTGGAGTTCCTATAGAGTCGAAGGAGCTGGATCCCGAGATCGAACCTTCCGTTTAAGATGGTCCCAGAGGTGCTCTATCGGATTCAGATCCGGGCTTCTCGCTGGCCACTGCATCACAGAAATTTGGGACCTCTGCAGAAAGTTGCTCACGATGGCTGCAGTGTGAGCGCGAGCGTTGTCGTGCATTAATGTGAACCCCTCGCCAAAAAATTCGGCAAAGGGGACCACATGCACTTCCAGGAACTCTGTGACATAGCGGCGAGCAGTCAGCGACCCTTGTCCGCGAGCACCTCCCGTCCGGGAGACGCAGACAAGGTCGGTTTTGCCGGCAGCCGACTTACCACCCCAGAATATGCAGGATCCGCCTCCATATTCCACCGTCTCCTGGATGCAGGCTAGGGCGAAACGTTCACCCTGTCTCCGGTATACCCTTCTCCGTCGGTCGTTGCAGAAAAGACACACTCGCGTCTCGTCTGGGAAGAGAACAGCTCCCCACTGCTCAAGGGTCCAATCGACGTGGTCACGAGCAAACTGTAAGCGGGCTCGCCGGTGCGCTGCAGTCAATTTTGGACTGTTGTCTGGGCTGTTATCTTTTTCTTCTTCAGTCTTCTTCTAATCGTAGAGACGCTCACGGTGCGTCTGCGAGCTGCCTGGAGCTGCTGTTGCAACTGAACAGCGTTTGAGAAGCGATTTCTCAAAGAGCACGACACAACGAACCGGTCGTCTCTTTCCGAAGTGCAGCGACGTCTACCGGACCCATGTCTGCGGATATAGCCACCAGTCTCTAAAAAGCGCTGGTATCCTCTTCGAACCGAAAAACGGCTCAGATTCAGTTGCCGGGCGACATCACACTGCCGCATCCCTGATTGCAGTAGTGCAACCACTTGAGCGGCCTCATAAGCTGTGTATTCCATCTTCCAGGTGTTTTTTCTTTAGTTAAATGTACAGATGTGTCCTCTTCAACGGTTGAATAGCGAATGACCCACATTGACCCCGTGTTGACCCTTTTATACCCACAAAGGAAGCGCAACTAACGACTCTCCCGGGTAGCAAAATTTGCAAGAAATTTTTGTGACACTATATTTGTTGCTTTAGGTTTTATTTGATAATGAAAAGTAATGTTTTTCATTAAATTCATTAAGTAACCTTTTAAATAAAATCATAATAAATGTGACTGCATCTGCATATCAAAAGTTAATGACATTTGAAAGTGATTTTCTTAGAGGTGCAATTTTTTTGACGCCGAGTGTAGTACAGAAATTAGTAGCTGTTAAGAACGTGTCTTCGTCTACGTAAAAAAACAATTATGTATGACGCAAATTCGGTCGCTCCGCGTTCCCTAAAAACCACATTAAAATTGGTTTAGCGGTATAGACGTGAAAGCGTATAACGGAGTAACTTTCACATATTAGTAGGGGGTACTAAAAAATTGTAATAAAGCCAGATATACTTTCATTCAAATAACGTGTTTTACTAAAGACTAATGTATGGAACAACTTATATATTTTTTAACACACTTGCTTGTAAAGTGAATCAAATGTGATTCAGTTTATTCAAAAATATCATGATTATTATATTCTGTTTCCTCATAAGTGTGTTGAAAAAGGCCGTACGATAGACGTACTCCAGTAATGTACTACAAAAGTCTAAGTCACACAGTCAGTCAAGTTCAAGTAGGACCTAAGTAATAATAATAATAAATTCTGTATTTGCCATAGTTGCTTACAATTTTCTAGGCCCTGGTCCCCACAATAGGATTCCCTGTGTTGTGGAAAAAAGTCATAGTCAGAAAATGTTAAATATCAGATGTATTCCTTTCAGATGAAACCCACGTGCGGACTGCGTTCACTACCAAACCTGTCGCCATCGAGCATGAGCAAACATATGGAGAGTTTAATGGAGTCCGCTAGCGAAGATGACCTACTGCACGATGTTATTTTTAAGGTGAGCTTAAGTTGTCTTTGAATTTGCAGCGACAATACTCGTAGTACCAGCACCCTTCGGCCTCTTTCGAAACTAATGATTTACAATGTAAGGAGAACTGAATGATGAACAATGTAAGGTGGTTACTTTAAACTTCATGAGCAGCTCACTATAACCAGCGAGACTGCGACCAAAACCGCATTTGTAGCTTAGTATCCTAAGTGCTCTTTTCTGTACACTTTCAATGCTCTCCGAGTGAACAGAGTAGCAAGGTGCCCAAATGACAGAATCATATTCTAGAATGCTGCGTACAAGACTATAATAAATTGTCAAAAAACTCTGTGCCCGTTTGAAACCCTTGGTGCACCTTGTTATAAAGCCTAGTACTTGCAGCGCTTTGTTTTTAATATATGCGCAGTGTTCACGGAAGGTGAGTTTTGAATCAAATAGTACACCAAGGTCCTTAGCCACCGATTTCCTTTTTAATGTCACCCCTTTAAGTTGATAATCAAATGTATGTTTATATCGCTTGTTAGTAAAGGTTATATCAAAGCATTTTTGTACATTGAGGTGCATTTGATTTTGTTCGCACCATTCAGAGATTGCGTCTATGTCGTTCTGTAATCTACAACAGTCGAACGAGTCTTGAATTACGCGGTATATTTTCAAGTCATCAGCATAGAGTAAGCAAGGACATGACAGCTTGCTGACCATATCATAAATAAAAATGATGAAGAATAATGGACCAAGGTGTGAGCCCTGAGGAACGCCAGATTTAATATAAACAGGTGATGACTTGAAGCCTTTGAGAGTAACCAGTTGACTTCTATTACTGAGATAAGAATGTACCCAGCGGAGCAGATTACCGTGAATACCAAGCATAGCTAGTTTTTGACACAGCAATAAATGATTCACCCTATCGAATGCTTTTGTAAAGTCAGTGTATACTGCATCGACCTGTCCACGTTCAGCGAAAGCCTCACATAAATAATTTCTGTACTCTAGCAAATTAGTCACGGTAGATCTGCCTCTTACAAATCCGTGTTGATTGTTTGAGATGAACAGCTTAACATGAGAGTAACGATAATCATATACAGCGCTTTCAAATACATTAGCGATACAGCACAATATACTTATTGGCCTGTAATTTTCGCAATTACTTTTACTCCCGGACTTGTGGATGGGAATGATGTGAGCAATTTTCCAAAAAGAAGGGAATACACCAGCCACCAAAGACTTATTAAACAACATTTATTTGATTTATTTACATAATTGTAAGTTGGACCATTATTTATTTAAATACCATCATACCGACCAAACCAAAGCATTATATAAAACTGGTTGACGCGCGGCCGCTGCCATTAGGTGTCGTTTCGTATCGCAAGTAAGAGCTCGTAAAAAAAATTGACGGGTTGCACTCCGGGAGTGCCGGCAGAAGTGAAAACTTAAGTATTAACGTTGTGCGTTTTGGATATTACATTAAAAAGTTTATCCCTCAGAAAAATCAACTTCCTGTTGTAACGTGCGTACATAATTATGTAACTAGTAATAATGAATCAAAATATTTACAATTAAATTAAAAATATGATCAAAACAGACATTCATATACTACTTAAAAACGTAATTTTATAACAAATAAATAATATTTAATTTATACTAACTTACCTAATTAATATTTACAACAAAATCAAATAAAAGCACAATTTAGATTTTTCCTAACAAAGTAAATAAATTGATTAAAACTGTCTCAAGTGACGTGTGACTTCCAGTACTTTTGCCAGCCGCTATTGTTCTCGGCCGGCTTACGTGGACCCCTCACCGCACCTCGACAGTTCCTGCGGCCATTTCAATTTGTCTTACGCATTTTCGATCAGTGTCACGTGATCTTGATGCGAGTTTATCATTTTTTACCCATTACAAAAAAAGTGTACAACGCCGCTAAAGAAGTTCTCACTTCAAAAATGGTTAATTGTGCAGTTTCCTCTTGCAAAAGGCTATCCCTTCTTAACTCAAATCTTCGAGACTATGGCGTTTCCTATCACATGTAAGTATAAAATATACACTAACGTGTTTTATTTAAGTACAATTTTAAAGTAATTTTTATGCCGTTACGATAGAAAAATACAATGGTACGTTGGTAGCTCAACACAGTACACGGGCATGATTTGTGGGCGATTGCGTAGATACACGTTAATTTGTCGATATGTGTGTGTTTCTTTATAGTGAGGTAATATTTTCATAGTGTGCGTATCTGTAATTGATGGCTGTAGCACACCTCCGCCGCCAAACCAACAAGGCGAAACCGCTATGCTAGTTCCGCAGCGAAACCAGGCCACACACGCTAAGTTCGCAGTCGTGAGCGAACCGCCAGGCGCCATTACGCCAGCGGCAAGCTAGTGAAATGTCGTCGTCGCTCTGTGCCCCAAGCACGAACCACTATGGTTATGGTAATCGTATTATTTTGTATGAAAACTTATAGCAGCGCCGCTACGGTCGTTTAATGGTATAGTTAACGAGACCTAAAGTATGAGAATCGTCAGCACGAACTCACTTTTGACATAGGTAATTGGTATCGTTTTATTCGACAGCTAATTATCGTAATATCTCTCACCGAGTGTTTTACAGTGAGAGAACTATCGTTACGTTACGAGCTCACGATAGCCTTACGATAGTGTTTCTAGCTGTCCATTTAATATCTCAATCGTTATCTCATAGTAAGTAAATACGATTAATAAACTATAAAGAGAGTGATTCGTGCTAGAACTTCGAAGATTGCATAATCTTTTAAAGCCACATATTACAAAACAAAACAAAAGATTTTAAAAAGTTATTTGATAAAAAAAACACTTTTTCTCAATTGTTGCAAGTTAAACAACTTAATATCCCAATTGCCCAGTCACTGTCAGGACGCACACATCCTCTGCGTACACACATACGTTTTTTTTTATTTCAATAATCCAACAGCGTTACAATGAACATAGGTTAATAAAATTTTTTAACATTAATAAGGCCAAAACGGATTAGAAATTTAGAAAAAACATATAAGAGAAAAAAGAATAGTGTAGGGATATAAGGCGCATTTCAAAAATAACATCTAGTTACATCAAAAGTAAAATAATAATAAATATAATTAAAAACAATACTTTCACGGTGGATATGTTTATGCGTGCATGTACGTGTGTGTGTGAGCGTGTGTGTGAGCGTGTGTGTGTGCGCTTGTGTGTGCGAGCGTGAGTGCGTGTGTGAGCGCGCGCGCGCGCGCGCGTGTGTGTGTGTGTGTGTGTTAAATGCTGCTTCACGATTAAGGTTGACATAAATTTTTTAGGTGAATTTTTTTGATCTCATTTTTCAAAGCATTTTTAGATAAATTAAACAGATCCAATTCAGAATATTGACTATTATAAGTTTGGATGACTCGACTTAAAACAGAGTTTTTAGCGTATTTCGTGTGGGAGTCAGGAACCTGGAAAAGTGGAGTATGTCGAGTTCGACGAGAAGGTACACACATTTGAATGTTCGATAATAGCTCCGAGCAGTCCACTTTTCCTGATAAAATATCATGCAAAAGTACAATATCGTATTGTTTACGCCTCAGTGATAATGGTTCTATGCCAAAGTAGTTGCATGCTTCTAAGTAGGAATCAAAGCTTCTGTATGCTTTGAAGCTGAGGAATTTTATAAATTTTTTTTGAATGGATTCCAGTCTTTCGATATGACTGATATAACACGGAGACCATATACTACAGGCATATTCTAGTATACTTCGTACATAGGCAAAATATAGAACTTTAATACAGCTAATATCTTTAAAGGACTGGCAGGTACGCTTTATGAAACCAAGTTGTTTGTAGGCTTTATTCACTATGTAATCAATATGTTCGATTAGCATCATTTTCGAATCTAGTTTAATACCTAGGTCTCGTGCTGTATCTACCTTTTTGATAGCCACATTATTTAAAGAATATGTATTTAGGATGGTATTAGTTTTACGTGTGAAAGTTATGTGAAGACATTTAGCGGTGTTTACTGAAATTCTATTGCGTTTGTAGTAGTCGAAGAGATTATTTAAGTCATTTTGTATTCTTAAGCGGTCAGCGATAGTATTAACTTTGGAGTAGATTTTTTTGTCGTCCGCGAACATAATAAATTTCGAATGATTAAAGCAAGTGTTAATGTCATAAAGATAAGCGTTATACAGCAAAGGCCCAAGCAGCGATCCCTGCGGTACCCCAGACTTGATAATTACATAATCACTTCGAGCACTACCTATTACTACCGCTTGTCTCCTCTTCGCAATGTACGAACTAAACCATCTGTGGAGGTCTCCGCGTATTCCTAGCGCGTGCAGCTTGTGGAGCAGGATGATGTGATCTACTTTGTCGAAAGCTTTTTCGAAATCTGTGTAGATCACATCAACCTGTGCCCCCTCGTCCATGCTTCGAAAGATATAATCGGTAAATAATGCCAGGTTAGTTACCGTGGAGCGCTTATTCATGAAACCGTGTTGTTCGTCCGGGATTTGTTTGTGAATAATTGTACATATTTCATTATATATTAGCCTTTCAAATATCTTGCCAAATGTATTTAATATTGAAATCGGACGGTAATTCTCTATACGTCTTCGTGAGCCACTCTTGTGGACAGGTACTATCCTCGCCTCTTTCCACATTTCAGGATACTCGCCAAATACGTTAACCGACAGCATAAATATTTTGTGCAATGGCTTACTGAGAGATTTCGCACAATTTTTAATAAAAAGTGGTGGGATACTGTCATTACCTGGCCCCTTATTTACATCTAGGGATTGCAATACTTTTAATACATAGTTTTCTGGGATGTTCAGTCTATGTGCCATGTCATTAGGTTCTGAGTATGTGCGCAAATTATTGTTGTATGACGACGCCGGAAGCTGGAACACGCTTTCAAAAAATTCATTAAAACCGTTGCATATTTCTTGTTCTGTCCTAAATATAGTATTCCCTAAAGTTAAAGTATTGGGATAACCCGAGCCACTATTACGCAGTGATTTCACATAAAACCATAAATGTTTTGGACTTGTTTTAAGAAGCGATTGCATAGTTTCAACATGTTTATGAAAACATTTTTTCTGAATGAGTTTTTGTCTCGCCCTTAGTATGGAAAATTCAACATAGTCTCTCGGATTACCCCCCTTTTTCCAACGAGAATGTGCAGTAAATTTGTCTCTAATAATATGGACAAGGGCTTTAGAATACCAAACAGGATAAGTGCCAGATAAATTGCAGGATACTTTTGGGACAAAGTTGTCAATAGCTTGATGTATCTGAGAGTAAAATTTTTTGACAATAATATTAATAGAATCACCCACCAATACAGAGTCCCGTTTTTCATATGAGATGGTGGCTTTAAACTAGAAACGTTTTGATGAGACCTTTTGTAAGGGAAGCCGCTATGTTTGGCAGAGATAAGAAAAGATTTAACCAGTCCCTTGGCAGAGCACGAGTTGTTGTAGAAAACGCGTTTGGTATAATGGCACAAAAATGTAGATTTTTTTTGACGCTTTTTGTAACAGATTTCGCATACGATAAAAATGGTAAAAGCAGCTTGTTGAATACAAGCTGCTTTTACAACCCTCATACTAACAAAAGAGTCAGCTGTCCTGGCAAATTCAAACTAAGATTATGAACCTGAACGGTTAGGTGCTTTCACGCCACGAAATAGACTCCCTGGAAACCGACCGAAACGGGATAAAATTTAATTCTTTACACAAAATACTAACTAAATTGACGTATTCTGACGGTTATTTTAATTATAATACCTACATAATACAATGAATATTCTTAAACTATTACATAATTTCTTCATTTAATTCCCGCCCGAGCTCCCCTCCAGGCTTCTATTCTATTTATACTCAGGATGACTTAAAAATAAATCATAGGTCTATTACGAACCTCTTCCATTAATTCCTCTGTGAATTTTAATGAATATGACACCATTTTTATAAAAATATCACAGGTTTCGCCTACAAAATCTGTCGACTGCGACAGATCGCGCACAAAACTAAAAGCGGAACAAACAAAGTGGCGAATCGAGCGCGGAGGTGTAGACGGCGTCGAATCAGATCGGGCGGATCCACGCACGACATAAATAGCGCCATAGTTAAATATGCGTGTTAGAACAGCCTATACACGCCTGGGCTCGAGCGCTATACAAACGACAACGCGGGAGAATCGTTCAGCGGTTTCGCTACTACAGTTCCGCGGCGGAGGAGTGCTACAGGCGTAAATGCTAGATTTTCGTAGTGTGCCATGCGTGTTTACCTCGCCTCCCGCAAAATGTGGCAGAAAAATGTATACTGCGATTTCTTGCGTGCCATATCCCTAGGCTAAATGATCTAAGCCCGCCGTAGACTTGTGAACCAATGGCTTAGCTTCTTTGACGTGCAAAAGAGATTGTTACATACAATCCTATTTGAATAAAAGATATTGAATTTAAATTTTAACATCGTAATAGGAATGATGACATAATGATAATAAAGTATGCCAACAGTAAAGATGATAATATATTGATATTACAGTATGCCAATAGCAATGAGACCAAGCCTAACCCCTCCCCAGCTCCTGACGGCAATTAGAGAGCGCCTGCGAAAGCACGTCTCCTTCTACCTCTTCGTCGCCTCCGGATATTACTACCCAGCTTCTTTCCTATTCCAGGTAGGCCCAAAAGGATTTCCGGCACACATTTATATAGTGGCGTCGCGCAGCGAACTTATGTACAAGCTCTACCAGGAGCAGTTAAAGGTGTCCGGTGAAAAACCCGTGGTGCCCCTCGAAAATGTACATCCCGAAGTTTTCGAAAGGATCTTCCGGTTCATATATACGGGTACGTGCGATGTCGCCGAACTAGGACCGTGCCGGCTGAAGCTGAAGAGGGAAGATCTGCCGGCGGTCAAGAAAGGGAAGGAGGTAGTGGAGGATGCGGAGCTCATTGGTGAGATATCATTCCATCAGACAAATTAACCGACGCTTCAGGGACTAATATCAGTGTGCGTCACAATTGAATCGTTAATTCCATTCACTATCAATCGTTCGGTCGCAATGATTCAAACGATTAATGGGTAAGTGTTCAAACTTAAATACCATCAAACCAGCCCTTTTAGCATGGACTTGTCCACAGAACACAAATACCCTAAAGGGAAGAACGGCAACTTCATACTTCAAAAATGCTTACATCGACCTCACTAGCGCTCCCGTTTATGCCATCGGAAACTTTTTGTACGCGGGAGATTCAAATAGTGTTTTTGATTTTTGCTTTACGAAAATTCTATGACTTAGCTGATACCGGAATTTCAATAGGCGTAAAAGACAATCAATTAAATGATTAATTTAATTAATTGTTACATACGCCTATTGAAATTCCGGTATCAGCTAAGTCATAGAATTTTCGATTCCGGGTTCTGCAGGTACCAAAAAATATATAAAAACGCCAAATCTTAGTAGGAATAGGGAATTTCGTAGCAATGCCAAATAATACAAGCTTATAAATATGTTTCAGAATATTTATTTCTCTCGATACGGGTTTTTTAGAAGCATCCTCAACAAAACCTCGATTTTTAATAATACAAAACCGTGTCAGGCATATACTTAGCAACTGTACTCTCAATATACTATATTAGACTATAATAGATTTGGGCAAAACATTTACCATTTTTTTAAAAGAAATAGTTGAAAGTAAGTTATAATAAAGCCATTTAAAAAAATATATACATATAATTTTTTCAAATTAATTTCAAAATATTCTTCACACCCCTTCAGCCAATTTTTATTTAAATTATCGCATATTTGTAATAAATTTTGCCTTTACATGCAAATTTTCTTTTAAATAAGTATTAAAATTTGCAGCATTTTCAACCATTTCACAGAAACTGGGCTGGATGTATTTCAAACTGCATCTTATGTCGTCATATTCCTTAAAGGATGTAATAATATATAAATGAGAAACCTCAGTGTTTGGATCAGCAAGCATATTTTTTTTTACAATGTTAGCAATTGTTATCTATATTTTTTTCAGCTATAAAGCCGCACACATATGCACATACTTGCATTTCTCCAGAACACTGAGGTATATCTAATTCTCTACACCTTCAATAAAAACATCTGCATCAATTGTTCGTTGTGCACACCTTATGAAGAAACACTTTGAAATTATTTAGTATATCAATATTATCATCCATGTTTCAGTTTCTGTTTTTATTATTAATAATTAGATTTGTTATTATGCTAGTTTTCCATGTTGCAATATATTGAATTGAAGTCAGGTTCGGATTACAACCACGAATGCAACCAAAACAGTTTTCGAGGGGATCTTGATTGAGCCTTTGGACACTTTGTGTCAATATTATTTGTTTAAATTATTAAATATGCGCTTGATTGCATTCATCGTCCTCAACCAGCCATCTTGTGAAGGGGGCTTACTTCTTGCCCCTAAAAATTTCATTTCTGTGAAAAAAACTATCATTTTATTAAAAAATCTAAATGAGGGCTGCACGAAGACTAGTTGGTAAGGTATTTTTTTCCTCTTTTTCTGTCTGGCGTGTCACCATTCATAGCGTCGAATAACTGGTCCAAATTTGAGACCAGTGTCGCAGTCGCTGAGGCATCTTGAGGTAATTCATCTGAAAGTAAACAAAAGATTTCAAATGTTAAAAGGAATTTTTTCATATAATATGAAATGACATTCTGACCTATGATATTTAATGGAGTATGGGCAACAGTGCCGCCATGTTGGATTTGTGTTATTTTCATCAAAAAAACATTGATATTGGTAGTACACTAGAACAAAGGCATTACTATCTTAGTTTATTTTATAGCCAGTAAAATTCAGCAGCTAACCTTATTTTAAGATACATTAAGTATAACAGTAGTTAACTTGCTGTAATAAATAAGATTCTGGAAGACAGACTGGCCAATATACCAATTCGTACTAGTTAACTTCTGGCACAACAATTAGGTGAATTCTACATTCCACCGGTTCTAAAGCGGCAAACCCTACTCTATGAATTGCAGGTGACCAGCCTGCAATTCTCAAATTGTATTTTAACGCCATTCAGATGTCTCTCCCAGACCAATGTAATTTTAGCATGATGGGGAATAGCCACAGAAAAGAAAACATGTTATACATGGGGTGAAGCATCAGGAACAGCTAGGCACATACTGGTGGGATGCAAAGTTCTTTTAGAAAAGGGTCATAACTCGCGACGTCGTGATAAGGTTTTGGGAATCATACGGGAAGCAGTCAGTCAAGCAGTCGCAAGAGCTCAGAAAGAGACAACAACAAACTTACTTTGAGCTACTTTAACAAATAATCCTGACGCGAGAGAATGACTTAAGACTTGAGCAGCTAGCTGAACTTTCATTTTCTGTTTGCCATTCGGTTGAAGGAGTTGCTGGGTCAATGCTGGAGCAAAAACTTCTTTTTTTCTATATTAAAAAGTTCTTCGATGTGGCTCCAATTAGCTTCACCTATAATATAAGATTATAAAAACAAATTAATATTCTGGTAATTTGATAATAGATATTACAGAGAAATCAATATAATTGTAGTCTTGTTTTTAAATTGCCTTCTAATATTAACTCTAATACACATAATATAGGATTTGTTGGACAATTAAATATAATCTTGGAGATTATATTTAATTGTCCAACAAATCCTATATCCTATACAATATCATATACATTAAATGTTAAAACCTTGTTGTAACGTTACTGTGAGGTCTTTTTTTGTCCTTTTTCAGGTAACTCAAAACAATCTCTTATACTTTCAGCCATATTTTAAAAGAAAATTCATAAACAAGTATATTATCCAAAACTTGAGTTTGGCAGTAATGGTTGTGTTTACAGCCGATTGCCATATACATAAAGAAGTGAAGTGAAGATTAATCTACCCCTGAGAATTATTAATAATTGAATTACCTTGGTCAAATGGCTCTGAAGGTTATATTCACTTGAGTGCTCTAAAGATATAGAACACTGAGAAGTACTGACCGTAACTTCCATTTGTGTGGTCTCCTGGAACTGTAACATTTTATGCTTATTAATTGACATTGTTTCTAAGAAATATTATTTTCTATAAAACAGGTTTAATAAACAAAAATATTTTATCCAATCCAACTGACTAGTGAATTCTACGCCAGGTAAAAATTTAATTCTTTAGAAAAACTATCAATCCCCGTGGTCCAAATTGAGCTATTATGCACAATTGGCACCGATAGCGTGCAAACAATCCGGTCCTAATTGAACCGACGTGTGCCTTACGAAAGCAATGTCAAGTCATGAGTGACGTCACGAAGCGGTGCTATCAGTGCTCACAAAAATAAGGTAGTGCACTGTGTGTGCAAATGTCAAATTCAAATTTTGATGTTAAGACGATTTGGAATAAAATATGTGACTTAATATTGATTAAGTTTTGAGTTTATAAAACTTAATTAACTGACTGTAAAAACTTTTAAGATTTTGCCATGAAATGTTTCACTAATGTTAAGTCAAACAAGACTTTTTAATTAATGACATTGACAGACGTGCACACGATCGTGCTATTAAAGTGGTCCGAAATGATTGCATGCAAACAGTGCAAATATCACCATATTCAATTCGGACCACGGCCAATTTGTGGATCACAATTACATGTATACAGAACTTCGTGTTTAATAAAGATTGGTGTTCTTATTTTAGTTGATAAGTTTGACTATTTCAATTAACAAAATCAAATTGTTCTTAAATACCAAATTTATCTTCTTGAGCTTTTTGTGCTTCTTTAGGTGGATGTTCATCTTGTAATTGGGATAAAATATTTTGAGCTTCTGCTGGAATGGCGAACTTATTCAATCTTGTTTTGGCACTGCTAGTAAACGATGAATCATCAAAATGATTTCTGCATAGCATCTTATGCTGTTTATACAGCTTCAGCAATTATTCATCTGAAGTCCAATCATCATTGGGATAGCAAAACATTGCCCAAACTCTGGCTCTGAAAAGGAAATTTATGTATTATTTAAAAGCCGACAAAACCGTATAAACTATATATCCATAAATCTATATAGGGATCTGTTTAGATGTTTTATGATATGGGAAATCTGTCATATTTTTGGTAATTTGAGGTTATCAGAATTAATGTAGGTATTATGATTTCGAGGCTACACTATTTTATAGACGTAGTTCTAACTAGTAAGTGTAAATAAGTACAAAATAATACACTTACTTCAGAGATCCATGAATCGACGGGAGTGGAAGGAAACCTGTGAAAGGTCAAAGAAGTAGATAATTTCCTTTGACGTTACACCGCATTTTGCGCACTTTATACTTCCTTTTCCAACCATGGTGGAAAAACAACACAAAAAAGCGTCAATATCACACAAAAGTATTGAGTTTCTATATCGTAATCTGAGGTAATAAATCACCTCAGATCAGTGAGTCTATGACGAAAGCGTCAATTTCGCTTACGAAACTCTATCTCGTATATCGTAATTAATGAATTCACAGCAAAATGCGTCAATTTCGCAAAGGACACTCACAATTTAAAAATAAACACAAAATAAACCGGCAAAGAGACAAAATAAACAGAAAAGAACACATTACTAATTTTCTTCTATAGTCTGAGCTAATTACAGAAAAAAACAGCGTTAAAATGATAAGAAAGCTAGATGCCATTACATAAAATATAATTCCTACCATAATTTGATGTTAATTTGGTTGAACCTTTCATTAACAAACTGTTAACGAAAGGTTCGCTTGTCTGAAATTAGACAATGTTGTAAGAATCGTGATGTTGAAAATTCATGGCCCGTGATTTCTATTTTTCAAATTACTTATTAAATACTCAGTTACCATTTATATAACAAAACCTACCAGAATGGTAGGTCAGTATTGAACCCTGGCATGTAAAAAAAATCGATTATCTCATTCTTTCGTAGAGCGCCTTCCTTTTTTTGCAAATCGTGCCATTGTTGGCATTGGTCAATTAGAAAGCTGACCCCCCCTGGACTTGTCGATCGACATAATATGTCGATTGACAAAAGCATCTGTCCTTTTCACTTCTTAGTAATACCTGTCAAATTTATCGATTTTTGTCGAGTATGTCGATCTTAGCTGTCAAATTTTGTTTATCGAGAGTTCTATGCTCGCAGGGCTGTTTGTGTAAGAAACCATTTTTAACCTATTTATTTTAAAAAAGCAAACCATGATTAAGTCTTCTGTCATGTTTTTATGTTTTATTAATATCGATGAGGGCAAACTGCAAAAGTGTAAAGACACTCGATATTACGACAGTTTAACAATTTTTGTATAGAATGTCTATTATTCAAGAAGTTTATTAGCACGGACCTAAAAAAGACAGACAGAGCGTTGTTGAATCAAGAGTGAAGCATGCACACATGTATGTGTGCGTGTCTTGCTCGTCGAGGGATGACAGCGGTTTGTCTTACCCTGGTGCATCTGTGTGAGGTAGGTAGGCCGTATACAAACAAATGAAATTGTCTGACCTTGCATCCTTCACGTTTGTTTAATGCAACACTACGTCCGTATTTTTTTGGAGGTCCATGTTAATTAGCTCATATTTTGTCCTTGAATAAAAGACAGTCTGAATCGACCTATATCTAATCCGGTGGCGGACAGAAGCACTCGGGTATAACTCGCGAAGCTTATAAACGTTTTTTGGTGGAGTTTGTTTTTTGCTTTTTAAAAAAATGTTTGAATTTCTATGTGTTCAATAAAAGCAGGACACGAGAAATAGTAATAGTATAAAATTTGTAAAATCAGCATAAATGCACTTTCTTTTCCCCTTCGGCGACATTCGTAACCAAAGTTTCATAACCATCTTTTTTTTTATTGCAGAAAGTTGGCAAACAAGCAAACTGCTCACCTGATGGTAAGTGATAACAGTCACCTATAATACATGTGGCTCTTGTGAGATTCGCAGCAAAACTGCAAACCCCACAAGAACCACAGTGTACGTTGCCAACTTGCGACACCATCTTCCCAACAGTGTGCGGAGTGCGAGTTTTATCGAGCTTTACTCGAGCACACGCATAGAACGCGTAAACGCGAATTTTTATGGAATTGGAGCAGTGCCATCTAGTAGTCACTAGATGAAGCTGTCTCATTCCATAGCACCTACTAGATGGCGCTGCTCTAATTCCATACAAATTCGCGTTAACGCCTTCGATGCGTGCGGTCGAGTAGAGCTCGATAAAACTCGCACTAGGAACTCTGAACGGTTAGGCTTTGCCGCTTATATTATTTAATTGCGAGCTTGTGTTGCTCGAGATCAGGGGTTTCCTGTCTTATTTATTACGCGGTCCCCAAAAAGAAAAAATCCATTAACAGCTATGTTACAGCGTAAATCAGTACCAGTGTTAAGTTTATTTCTACACTTGGATTTTATCGCTACTACATGCCCCCCTTTGCAGGTCTTTGTCCTACTTGGGTGGCGCGCTCCCCACTTTAAAAGCTCTTATTCTAGATTTCCTATTACAAGACAAGACTTACAAGCCATCCTAATTACCTAGCAGTTCAACTCACTATTCCAGAGATGACTCGTAGACTTAAAAGATGGCACATATTGGACAGCCAAATGTGACACATGGCGAAGCTTTCTGCTGGGGAAGTTATAGTGCCACTACCATCTTGAATCTGACACAACATCTGCTCATAGTCCATGAACTGATTGCAAGATAAATCAAACAAAAATAACTCTAGATTAGCCTCGATATAAAGTGATATGCTTACGCTACACTTTCATGCCACTGCAAGGATAATATTGGTTTCTCCATAAATAATAGCCCATGTCATTCCAGAAACTCCATCCGAAATATCGGCATACGAAGCGTACAAGCAAGGTAATAAGGGTAAGGGCCGCGCGCATCGATTGTCCGAAGCCCCGAAACATTCTCACTGCGACCCCGTCAAGCTGTTACAGGCCGCTGCCAAGCGGCTTCAGGTCATGGCGCTGCATAAGCTTTTGGACAAGTTCTAGTGAGTGCATTTTATATTATACCTCATTTTGTTCAAGTTTCATAATGGTAATCAAAACTTGTGCAACTACGTTGTTGTGGACGTATTTGAGGTGTCTGTAGTACTTTATTCTCGCGACTGCGCGAGGCAAAGCAGCCTATGTATGTTTGTTCTTCTGTGGCACTCTAGAGACATGTGGGCCGATTTTGATGATTCATATGCATTGACCTTAGAATGGTCTAAGGCATTGACCTACAAACAAATGGTCGTCGGGTCTAATACAAATTTCAAGAAAAAATTGTTCGAAAACTTCTGAAACGTCAATGCATGTATAAACAATTTAATTTAAGTCGTTAAGGTGTTCAATTTCGCTTGCACCAATTCTTCACCATATGACGAGCGCTCGGATCTGAATTTTGGATCTCATTTACTTCGGACACTTTTCATACGGTTACATGTCGGTTCATGCGTCAATCGATTCGTCTCGATCTTGCGAATGTCACTAAGGACATGACATTATGCATGACCCACGAATGCATAGAGGAGGCACTGCGTTTCCACGGAGTGCCCCTCTACCTCCGCTCCCTCATCACCGATTACCTCCGCGGGAGGGAAATCGTGTATGAGGGGGCGGACGGTCGCGTCCACAGGTGGCCGATGGCGGCGGGAGTACCCCAGGGTTCCGTGCTGGGCCCTCTGCTCTGGAACCTGGGGTACAAGTGGGTTCTGCGGGGCAACCTCCTGCCGAACATGGAGGTTGTCTGCTTCGCCGACGACACCCTTGTCGCGGCGAAGGGGCGCACGTACGAGGAGGCGGTCCACCTGGCGTCGGTCGGCACGACGATGGTCGTCCGGCGCATCCGCCTCCTCGGGCTGGACGTGGCCGTCGAGAAGACGACGGCCATGACGTTCAGGCCGCCGCGTCGTCGCAGACCCCAGGCGGGGCTCCGTGTCCGAGTGGAGGGGGTCCAAGTCCAGATCGAGAACTCCATGAAGTATCTCGGTCTGGTGCTGGACCCCCGATGGGATTTCGAGGAGCATTTTAAGCTCCTCGCCCCAAGGCTGTCTGCCGCCACGGCAGCCCTCGGACGGGTCCTCCCCAACGTGGGGGGACCGGGCGCAGCGTGCCGTCGACTTTATCAGACGGTGATAAAGTCGATGGCGCTGTACGGAGCCCCGATTTGGGCGGAGCGTCTCGCCCCCCGAACGATGGCCCTCCTACGCAGGCCGCAGAGGGTCATTGCCACCCGGGCCGTGCGGGCCTACCGCACGGTCTCTCACAGGGCGGCCTGCGTTCTAGCGGGCTCGCCTCCGTGGGATGTCGAGGCACGCGTCCTTGCGGCCGTGCACCGACATCGGGTGGCAGCGAGGAGTCGGGGGGAGCGGCCCCTCCCGCAGGAGGTGGCGCGCACGAGGCACCTGGCGCAGAGGGAGGCTCTCCGCCAGTGGGCCGAGACGCTCGCCCACCCAGCTGCCGGCCACTGGACGATCGAGGCCGTTCGTCCAGTGTTGGAGGAGTGGGTTGGGCGCCGGCGAGGCAGCCTCACCTACCGGATGGTGCAGATGATGACCGGGCACGGGTGCTTTGGACATTATCTGCATCATGTCGCACGGAGGGAGCAGACGCCGCAGTGTCACCATTGCGGCGCTCCCGACGACACGGCCGGACACACCCTCTCGGAGTGCCCGGCCTGGCGACCCCAGCGCGATGCATTAGCCCTCGCGCTGGGCCTAAGTAGGGGTACGCCCGTCGCGCTGGCCAGCGTCGCACGGGAGATGCTGACCAGCGCGGCGGCGTGGGAGGCTGTCGCCTCCTTCTGCGAGGATGTTATCTCGCAGAAGGAGGCTGCGGAGCGGGCGCGAGAGGATGACCCTCTCGCCGCACCGCTCCGGCGCAGGCGGTTGGGGAGGAGGAGGCGTGCGTTTCTCAACGCGCGCCAGCTCCCCTAGCAAGCTGGGGGCTGAAACGGCTCGGCCGGATGATCACCGGCCGAGAGATACTTTTCATCCCTAGCTTGGCCGGCTGGGGGGGTTGAATTTCTCAAGATACTTGTCGACCCCCTCCGTAGAGGTAAGTCCTGGCGCGTGCGCCAGGCAACCCTCCAGGGGGCACAATCGGGGAATGGCTAACGCCGATCCCGATTGTGTCTCCACGGAGGTAGAAGTATCTAGAGGGTTTTTAGCCGGTAGTGGGTCTTCTACCCGAGTCCTGCATATCCTTGGGGTGGCCTAGTCAGCTCAATTCCCTTGTCGAATACCATAAAGACTGTATTTTCCCTCTTGTAAAAAAAAAAAGGTTGGACATTGTGACCACGCACAGCGGAGCGAGCGAAGCATCAAACTGCATGTTGCATGCTGCATGCTTGCTTGCATGCTATAGGCTTGCTTGCATGCTTGCTTGCTTGCATGCTTGCTTGCTTCTTTGTTAGCAAGTTCGGAAACACAATACTTCGAACAAATGTTATTTCGGTTAAGCATAACTTCGGTAAAAAAATGTTCGACCAAATGAAACGTTGGATAAAAAAATCGAATTGATAATAGGTCAAATGATACAGTGGCAAACGTAATTTCGACGAAGTAAAAAAAAACGAAACGAAAATAGTCGAAAAGTTTTCGGTTAAATGAAATTCAGTCAAAAAATGTTCGATCTTATGATAGGTAACCATTATTATGTCACGTGGGGTATCAATTCATCGAATAGGTATTGTAGAATCAGTTTCTCTTATTACTTTTTAATTCGAACTAACTTTGAGCTCCGTATAACGATTTAAAGTTACCTATTTGTTTCAAATTCCAAACATTCGGTAAATGTAGCCATACACAGTAGGGTGTACCTGACTGGTTTGCCTGCACAGTTACACCCGTCAGGCAAGCTAGAGCTGAGTAGAGGACATACACGTAGCGGTAAACCTGTACAAACTCGCAGTTGAAGCCATGGCACCGTGCACCGGCAGCATATCTCGACGCTGCACTATGGAATATGGTAGAACAAACGCATATCAAAATTCATTTTTACGACTTATGGAAATCGGATACTTTATGAATGTAATCTAATGTTTCGAAAGTCAAAGTTTAATATTCTGTAGCTTAATTTATATTATTTTTGGCGAAAATAATTGTTGTCATGTAGTGAAGTTAAACTTTTATGAAACTGGGAAATATTGAGTTCTTCATTTAGGATTTTCAAAGTGAAATAGTTTTGAAACTTCAAGAGAAAGATATAAAGTATTATATATTTTTATAGAGCTCATCTATCGGAGATTATAAAAAATGATTAGTTTTTAATTCTAATATTTAAATAATAATAAAAAAATAATAAAACAAATAGAAGAAAAAAAAGTTTTTCTCAACTTCATCGAAGCTTTTAACATTTAAGCTTTTAACCGACATTTGCCGATGCTTTGAATCTAATGTTAACTCATAGTTATATTACTCATCAAAACATATAAAAAACTCAGCTGCTACATTTTGCTGTTTACGAAGATAAATGATAAAATCAAACACTAGCCTGGGAAAGGAAATAACTATCAATTGCGGTTTCATAGTTTGACTTTGCTTATCAATACTTTGTGTTAAGATTTTTCAACTAATTATTTTATATTGTTAAGTTTTTATTATTTTAGTGTCATTTACCGTGAGAATAGATATCAGAAATAATTCACACATTCTGAAATAGTATAAAAAGGGCTGTGAGAAAATATGTCTCCATTACTACTTTAGTGGTGTTTTCGTTCAGGACGGCTATTTTAATTCTTCAAAATGTCTACTTTTAAGTGTACTAAACGTGAATTAATAGTGTCTTATATAGAAGGCGGAAAAACGTTTTGACTTGACCGCCACACACGCTCAGTTGTGCCTGTACAGTTAAACTATACAGGTATACCAACAAGCAAAACCGCCACAAACGCTCAGTTTTCCCTGTACAGTTAAACTGCACAGGTGTATACCAACGAGCAAACAATATCAAAATTCATATTTTTCAGTTGGCTTAACAGGTGTGGAAACCTGCACAGTTATGCAAAATACACGCTCCGGTTTACGTGTACAGTTGAACTGTACAGGCAAAGCTGTCAGGTATACTCTAGCGTGTATGGCTACCTTAACATTGCAGAAAACCTTTTTTCTATGTACCCAACAGCTACAAAGACGGGGTCATACACTTAAAAGATTCTGCGAGTGACGCCAGAAATCCGAGCCACAAGTGGGATAGGGAGGCGCTGAGTGAACTAGTGGACACTTGCGTTATGGCCAAAGACGGGGTGCCCGTACCGGCTCACAAGTGCGTGCTGGCCGCGAGGTTGGACTATTTCCACGGAATGTTTATGCACTCCTGGACTGAGGTAAATATAAAAACGTGTATTTGAGTGGAATCACAGGCGTAATAGGCTATTTGACAACATTGGAAATAAACTTCAAATCATGGTCAGCCTATTAGTTCATATGATAAAAACACAATTTATTTTATTTCACGCTAATTTATGCTTATTTTTTGGATATTTCGCGAAATAAATATTGAATAATTTTTCATATTTTATCTGTGTCGGAAACGCCTATGATTGGACGTAACCCTGGTGACGTCAGACGTAAGTAAACACGAATTCTTCGACTGATTGTTAGTACTGTTTTGCATATATTTTTTATTGCTAATGGTGGCAGACGAGCTAGTGGCCCATCTAATGTTAAGTGATAACCACCGCTCATTGACATCTGCAATGCCAGGGGCACATTTCAGTCACTGCCTACCTAGAGAGAAATACTCTTCTTAAGCCTCGTTTGAAGAAGGACATATCGTAGCGCGAGTGGTGCGGTGGTAAAAAGGTGAAGAGGGCACCATTACAAACAGTTCCTCAGAGCACTCTCCGTTAAAGAGCCGATAGAGCACGCAGAGAGAACCAAAGTCTCTTCTTTGCTCCAGCGTCTCCATTGAGGCCGTGATATTGGGATCACCAACGATGCGGAATGCACGCCTTTGCAGGGAGTCAAGAGGGTCGAGCTGATATTTGGGAGCTCCCGCCCAGAGGTGCGAACAGTACTCCATATGTGGCCGAAGTTGTGCTTTATAGAGCATTAGTCGCTGACTTGGAGTGAAGTACCGCTTGGCTCTGTTCAAGACGCCCAGCTTTTTGCTCGCCAATTTGGCTTTGTCCTCCAAATGACTCCCAAATTGCACTTTAGCAGAAATTTCCACGCCGAGGATCCCAATACCATCGGACATACGAAGAGTAACTCCCTGGATCTGAGGCACTACGATAAATGGGTCCTTCTTCGCAGTGAATGCGCACACTTGTGTCTTCGTGGGGTTGAACTTAACCAAGTTCTTTGCACCCCATTCGGAGACTCGCCCTAGAGAGTCTTCGACTTCGGACATAAGTTGTAACCGCCTTTCTTGCAACGAACTCCGAGGGACATTTTGGTGGTCGGTATACCGCGCATCACCCGTACTGTCATCTGCATAACAATGTATGTTCTCAATGGACAACATGTCATTGATATGCAGAATGAACAGGGTTGGGGAGAGCACCGAGTCTTGTGGAACGCCAGCGTTTATGGGCATGGTTTCGGAGCAGCAGTCATCGACGACAACCTTAATGCTCCTACCATCCAAGAGCCTCACCTTTGCCCTCCAAGGTTTCCGCCCAACGGTGGGTCAGATAAACTAAAAGGTCACCAGCTGAACGGCCGTGACGGAAGCCGTATTGTCGGTCACTATTCAGCTGGTGTTCTTCTAGGTACCGTAGGAGGCGGGAGTTGATGACCCGCTCCATAATCTTGGAGAGCAAGGACGTTATCGCTATTGGCCTGTAATTTGACGGGTCGGATCGGTCACCCTTTTTGGGAATTGGGTGGACGTGAGCAATCTTCCACGAAGATGGAACCCTGTCGTTCTGATAGGAAAGGTGGTAAAGGCGCGTTAGTACGGGGGTCAGCTCAGGGGCGCACGTCTTCAACACCACTGCTGGGATGCCATCCGGCCCACTCGACTTATGGACGTTCAGGAGCTTAAGCTCCCGCCTGACCCCACGTTGTATAATACGGATTTCAGGCAGAGAACTTTCACACCGAGGGATGGTGGATGGTGTGACTCCCCCATCGTCCATGGTCGAGTTGGAGGCAAAGAGTTGGACCAGGAGATTGGCCTTCTCTTTTGTGCTGTGGGCCAGGCTGCTATCAGCTCTACGCACATGTGGGAGATTGGACTGGCAGAAATTACGTTGCGTAGCTTTGGCCAGCGACCAAAAAGCACAACTCCCACTGGGATAGCTTCCTAGTCGCTCGCCAACCCTGGCCACGTGTTCCGCCTTGGCTTCACCAATAGCCTTCCTGTTGGATCTGAAAGCAGCGTTGTACTGACGCTTCTTCTCCGTCACACCAGGATCCCGAATTTTCCTAGCGTTTTCTCAGGCGATGTACGCAGATTGCTTGAGATGGGCAGTCTTCCTGCAGGTATTGTTGTACCAGGGACGCCTGCGACCGCCAACAGGTATTTTGGCGTTGGGAATTAATATTTCCATTCCCATCAGCACCGTTTCAGTAACGCAAGCTGCGCAAGTATCGGGATCTTCGAAGGCGAAGCAGAGCCGCTTCCAGGGGTAGGATCCGAAGAATTCTCGGAGTCCATCCCAGTCTGCTGACTCATACCGCCAAACTGCACGACTGCCAGCCGCAGACGAGCGATGGGGCCGCGCAAGACTAGCAGTACTACGGACAAGGCAGTGGTCCGATGATCCAAGAGCATCGACCACAACCCTGTATCCGCTAGGTCGTGTAGTCAGCAGAAGATCCAACAGGGAGGCTTCATGGCTCTCTATATCTGGTATACGGGTGGGCTGTACGACCAGTTGAGAGAGGCCATAGGCCGAAGCCATGTTGAAGACAGTCCTGCCCGGGAGGTCAGTGGTCCGGGATTTCAACCACTCTTTATGGTGAGCATTAAAGTCACGAAGGACCACCACCTCCGCAGCTGGGTACTGCTCCAAAGCTCGGTCAATCCCCTCTTGGAAGTGCTCAAAAAGCTGAGCTGACCCTATTTCACTGGCATGGGGTAAAGGCACGCGTAGATTCGGGTAAGGCCCCCATGGTCCACGCGCAGCCATAGTAACGACAAGTCCCGATGCTCGAGGCTCCGAAGGCGGCGACAACAAACATCGCCCCTGGCGTAAACGCACACCCCGGCTTTACGTAGGAATGTGTGTTCCAATTCGTAACCGGGGTATTTCAGGTACGAAACATCATCAGGTATTTGCGTCTCCGTTAAGAAAAGCAAGGCAGGCTGAGCCGTCTCTAGATGGTGGACGGCATCGAGATTACTGTGTAGACCCCTGATGTTGCAGAAATCCATTTTAAATGTGGATTGGGTGTCCGCCGTAGGAGCTTGCTTCTTCTTTTTGTTAACCTTCATAATTGTGAATTAAGCATTTTGGGGAAGACATTAACTGTGAGGCAGAGTCCCGGTGACAAACAAAAAAACAAAAAAATATGTCAACTAACTTGTTTACTTGCGTGTGACGTCACGCACGTCATGTTTGGCGCCATTACAGAAATAGCCTTTTTGCCGCGCTTTTAGGTAATTCAATTTTATTATTTATTTTTAAAGATAAATAGATATGATTTCCCGGAAATATTCATCTAGTGAGCATTTTATAATTTATAGAATAATTTAAAATGATTCTCTAAAATTAGTCAAATAGTCTACTGTCTGTCTCCATGTGAGGATAATCTAATGTTGGTGTAATCGTAATTCTTATGGCTAAAGTAAATATTATCGTCAGCTCTCCTCCAGTAAGAAAAGGTGTATTAATTGCCTGAAAACTACGATTTAACTGTGAGCAGCAAGCTCAGCTAAGCTGGCAGCGAATTTGTAAGTGATTAAAAAATGAGTCAAATTTCAAACACCTTTCGAAATAATCGACACCGAAAGATGTTCTATTTTCTCAAATAATCTTACCTGCAAACTTGCTTTCACATGGTGTTCAGTCTTTATTAGAATAAGTCTAATACAGACTGAATCATACATCATGAAAGACTAATATATACTGAAAAAAGAATCATGCGTGGAGCGCATGACTGAATCATGCGCTCCACGCATGCAATCCTAGACTACTTCCTTAGTTTGTGATATAAAGTCAGCACCCGCAGTAAAAAATAACTATGCTCTCTTGTTGAACAAATAACTATTTACTTACTGATAACTTGAGAATCGACCATTCCACACTGGGCTAGCGTGGTTGACTAAGACCTAATTACTCTAACATAGGGTAGGCTCGAGCCCCTCGGTGAGGACGTTACGAGCTGTGATAATTACTCGAGAATAACCAAGTTGATCGATGATGTTACTTTATTTAATTACTGTTTATGTAAACAACTTAATCCAGTGTATTATTATTTATTACATGTCCAAATTGAATTTTCACTATAGAATCCTGCGAAATTTTACTTACTTATCTGATCACTGGTTTCATATGATTAATTTTATAACTTTTTTTTACCTACGTCTAGGAAGCTCTTTGTCTTCATCTCACCTGATGGTAAGTGATGATAAGGCCGAAGGTGGAAGCGAGCTTCACCTGGACTCCTCAACAACTGAGGAACTGGTTATCTTACCTCTAACTGTCGATACACAACAACGCTATTAACATTGTTATTATGGCGACAAACTTAGGTAAGACGGTGGTAGCTAACCACCCTCCGAACCCACCATACCCCTAGCAATACCTCTGGGGGTAGGGTGGGACGTAACCATACCACCATAGAGATGTGACCTAATGGATGAATATAAAACTCCTTGCACAAGTTCTTACGCTGTTTTTCGAATGACATTTTTGCATTTTAGGACAAAACAATACTAGGAAGAAAAGACCATACTTGTGAAGTAGTAGCTGCATATAAAAATAAGATGCTTAAGCAAGTATGTGATTTGAGGGAAACAGTGATATCTTCCGATGAACCCATTCAAAGATTGTATGGCAAAAAGCAATGAATTTATAGATAAGGGACTAAATATACAGGGTGTAGTTTTTTAGTTTACCAGAATAGTTTTAGGAAAAACAAATGTTTTTTAGTTTGTATAATATTAAATTTATATTTGAACCTGTCGCGATTTTCAATCATTCAAATCCCAACACTAGTATGGTGGTATGGTTAATTCCCATCCAGGGGTAAGGCCCGGGGTATGATGGGTCCGGGGTGGCTAGCCAGGCGGGCTCAGAAGCCCTGCCACCAACCAAACCCAGCAGAAAAATTTCTGTCCCCATGGGGCAACGAACCCCGGACCCCCCGGGTCGGCACCCGGTGGTCTCAACCATTAGACCACGGAGGGTGGTCAAAATTGCACTCACGGTGTCGGGCCAAAAAAATCAAGAATATAACATATAAAAAAATAACTCAGTCTATAATTTATATTCTCAATTATTATTATTTTGCAGAGCAAACTCCTGTCCAAAGTCACATTGCCAATAAACCATGGCATCCTACTGCCGGTCATAAATTTCTTGTACACCGACACATGTCCAGAAGTGGAGAATTCTGACAGCATCGACTTCATCTGCAGCATGCTCATAGTAGCCGACCAGCTCTTTGTGACGAGACTCAGGGAAATGTGTGAGATGGCCCTCGCTAACTTGATCACGCTAAAAAACTGCGCTGAGCTATGCCAATTCGCCCACACCTACAACGCCACGCAGCTGAAACAATACTGCATGGAGTTCATCTCTCTAAACCTTTGTAACGTGCTCGAAAATAAATCTCTGAATGTCGTAGAAGAAAGCTTGCTCGACGACATAACCAATTACTACTGTAAATTCAACCCTATAATGTCTTCTAGAGTTATAACTCCCTTTTATAATGCACCCTCTGATGAAATTATTGAAGATTACGCCCTCAATTATCCGATCAATTTAGAATACACAGACGAAGAGGTGAAAAAAGATGACAGCACCATAGATGTAACAAAAAAGAAAAATAAACAATCCAAAAAGATTGAATACACTGAAAGTGAGAAGGCCAGGATGAGATATGAATCGGTTAGTTTGGTGACGTCACTGGATCTCTCCAGTGAGATACCTGGTGATATAACACTATCACTAAGCAACATATCTAAAGAAATTGAAAAAGGCGCACGGGATAAAAAGGAAAAGTGGATAGCTGTACCTTCGGCGCAGGACAAACAGCAAAAAGTTAGTTTCAGACATAAACCTATCAGTGCTAAAGATGCATTGAATGACCCTCAAACTGAACAGTTAACAAAACTTGTCAGCAACAATTCTTTTGGCTCACCGCCAAGCAGTAGCCTGGAGAATAGTATTGCAACTACTTCTCGAATGTCAGTGTCACCTAAAGAATCACCTATAGCAGAATTAACCCGAAGGTCTCAGAGCAACTTTTTCATTAGTCATGTTGGACCAAAACTATCCCAGAAACAGAGGAAAAAGATGGCGGATCAAGGTGAGAGTTCTATACAAAACCTGGACGATTATATGTCAAATAAAATGAACATAGGCAGCCCACCTGAGAAACCTAGAAATCCATGGAAAATTTGTGAGCCTCCCGCTGCAGCCAGCAGCCCCAATAAGGCCAGTAGTATGGAATTTGACAAAATTTTGTCAGACCAGAAAAAGCAAAGAGAAGATCATTCTAGAATTATGACAAAACCTCTTGTGTTAACACAGGTAACCATTATATTCCAGTCGATTAGAGATATTTTTTTAAATGTGCTTAGAATGTTATCCTTAATAATTATGGTAAAATTAGCAAGTCAGAACATTGTGAATTCCAATAAAATTGATTTTACTTTTTAAAACGAGCAATATTTAAATTACTTTAAAAAATAAGTTCCATTTTTGGCTCTATTCCACTATAATCCACTAAACAAATCCATATGGATTTGTTTCCACTTTTTTCCACTCTGATCCATCAATTGATTTGTTTCCATCTTTTAGTCCGCTCTAATCCATCGATGGGTTTGTTTCCATTTTTTTTACTCTGATCCACTGCTAAACTTCAGTTCTACTGCAATCCTTCAAAATTCACTAACGTAATATTATTTAATCTTAATAATAAATAAAATTTAATAATAATAAAGTTTTAAATGGTACCACAACTGTAGGCCACATTCTTGAAGAGGTGATATAATTACAAAATCAAAATGAAGCGTTGTGTCTATTGACAAGTCCAATCCCTACCCCCCATCAAGCAAAACGTTGTTTTATTATGGTTAATCAAAACAAAAATATTACCCTTATAAAAGCCATATGCACAAAATAATAGGACTGCATTTGGGCACAAATTACAAGGGTATAAACTATTATAGAAGTTTTATAAATGTCATATAATTCGCTAATCTCTTTTATAATTACCATAAACAAGCAGTAGTATTGCTAATTTGTCCTGAACAAGCAAGTACTTTGATGTTATATTACCAATCATCCTAATAATCATTAACAAATAGCTGCTATAAGAGATTTTTCGTTTCTAGTAGCATGTCAGGTCAAAATAATTTGGCGGAAGCCATACAATTTTGGTTCATCTCAACTTTGGCCCAACTAGTTGTTAAATAATATTAAATGTAGTAGTAATGGTAAAATCAAGTACATTTATTAAGTATAAGAATAATACTCTTGTATTATTCTTATACTGGTAGGTATTTATGTAAACTTTGTTTTGGTAACAATATGAAAAGCAGTAAAAAATAATCCTTCCAATGGGTCAGAGTGGAATATAAAAAGAAGTGGAAAATAATCCATTGCGGCAATGGAAAAATAAGTGAAAACAAATCCATTAATCCATTAATGGATTTGTTTAGTGGATTATATTTATAGTGGAATAGGACCATTTTTGGTGACACAAGTTCCTGTAATTTGTTTGGAATTCTATTTCTTTTTAAATCCTTTTTAAAAATTTAAAAAGAAATTTTAAAAAAAGTTTTAACATTCTATTTTTTTTATGCAACTAAGTTGGCATAATGGCTACAGTCACCTATAGTGAGACCTGTGTGACCACTGTTGTAAGTGGTTACTGTGAGACTGTTACTTATTTTATCAAACAGTATTTTTGTTATACAATTTATTCTATTCCGTTCAATACTAATTTTTTTTCAGCTGGAAGATAAAGCAATTGAGGAATTAGAACGATTTTACAATGTTCATGAAATCGATGATGAACTTATAACAGTGCGACGCATAGAGCTTCAAGTATCTTCCCCACAATGGATTCACACTGCCCCAAAGTGATAAATGTGCTATTTTTTAATTAGTTGTAAGATTTTAATATATTGACGTTAGCAAGAAAAATCTAATAAATTTATAATTTTAAACTTGAATTTTTTTTTTACTCTAGTCCTAGTAGTATGTGATGAAAATAAATAAAAGCAGTGAATTGTTCAAATTAGATTTTTTAACCACAAGGACAGCAAATCCAAATTCTATGTAATTTTCCTGCAAATAATTTGTGGGTACTATTTGTTGTACAAAGATATTATTATTTTAGAGTAACAACAGGCTGCACCCTAAGTTTAGTAATGTAAGATACATTACTAAACTTAGGGTGCAGCCTGTTGTTAGAATAGTCGTATCAGTTCTTTTTTCGGACCTTAATTAATATTTTATCAAAAACGAAACGACCGAAATTAATATTTTGTCAAAAACGAGCCCTTCCCTTTAGTTCGTATATGATTACTTCCCATGATTTGATCCTTAGAAGCGACAGGATTCTTTTGTGTAATAATAGAAATGTAATTTTTTTTTGGACAATTCAAAAGAACTTTCTATCAAGTCATATTTCAATCTATATTTACTAATATTATAAAGATGAAAGATTTGTATGTTTGTATTGAATAGGCTCCGGAACTACTGGACCAATTTGAAAAATTCTTTCACTCATAAAATGCCACAATATCACTCAGTAACATAGGCTATAGAAGATTTTCCTATGGGAAAAAAAGGAATTCCCACGGGAAAAACGAAGACAACGCAGGCAAAGCTGCGAGCAGAAAGTATACTTTGATTTGAAGTATAAAGAATATTTTGATTTTGATCTTCAAATCCAGTGGGACTGATTTCCGGCTAGATAATAATTTTTTCAAAAATCTAATGATGCCGTTTTAGTTTTTATAAAAATCGATCTCAATACCTCCTTGAGTATTTTTCAATATCTATAGGTGTAATTGTTTTGGCCATTCAGGCATACCTGCAAATTCACCTTGTGTACTATATAAAATGTGGACTGTGTGTATAAAATGTGGTGGCGCTGTGGACTCTGCACTAGCCTTCCACTCGAGAGATCCAGGGTTTGAGACCGCCATGCACCAATGTGTTTTTCGTTTCAAATTTTTTTTTTTATTACGATTTCTTACACAATTACTACGTTATATATTTATTCGCCAAACTTAATAGTTTATTGGCGATATAAATACACTCTTAAAAAAACCGGCCAAGTGCGAGTCGGACTCGCCCATGAAGGGTTCCGTACGATTTATGACGTATTAAAAAAACTACTTACTAGATCTCGTTCAAACCAATTTTCGGTGAAAGTTTACATGGTAATGTACATCATATATTTTTTTTTGTTTTATCATTCGCTTATTTTAGAAGTTACAGGGGGGGGACACACATTTTACCACTTTGGAAGCGTCTCTCGCGCAAACTATTCGATTTAGAAAAAAATAATATTAGTAACCTCAATATAATTTTTGAAGACCTATCCATAGATATACGTATGGGTTTGATAAAAAAAAAATTTTGGGTTTCAGTTCTATGTATGGAGAACCCCCAAAATTTATTGCTTTTTTTCTATTTTTGTGTGAAAATCTTAATGCGGTTCACAGAATACATCTACTTACCAAGTTTCAACAGTGTAGTTCTTATAGTTTCGGAGAAAAGTGGCTGTGACATACGGACGGACAGACAGACAGACATGACGAATCTATAAGGGTTCCGTTTTTTGCCATTTGGCTACGGAACCCTAAAAATATATTTACAATTCTTTTATGCTAGGTACTTTGTTCTTTTATTATATGTATAATTACGTATATACTCGTGAATACATATGTACACATATACATACATATACACGCATACACACACACACACACATATATAATAATTTACTATAACTAATCACAATTTTAATCACAATATAGTGCTTTATTTTATAAATACTTAAGATTGTCATTATATGTAGGCGTTCAAATAATGTGTTAAGTATCTAGTTCCAGGAATATGTCCAGTAGCCTTTCTTTCAATTTCCTTTTGAATATGTGTATGGTTTTGCAGTCTTTTTCAAGCAAGTGGATGTGATTGAAAATACGTGGAATTAGATACTTGCCTGTCCTTTCACCATAAAAGTTATTTGTATTGGGTTCTCAATACTTTTTACCTTCCCTCCTGTACACTTTATTACTTGAATAGGTGTTCAAGGTTCTAAGCTCTACATTCATAATTACTTAGCGCTATGAGATATTTGACTTTCACATTGTCAAGTAGGGGTCTAAATGAGACAACCGACGTACGTTGACAACGAATTTATTGTCCCGGTATAGTAGGCGTATGGCGTGGGTTTTGTTGCCGACTGGTAAGATGCTTTCGGCCCAGACTTCCCTGGTAGTGGCCGAGGTGGTAGGTGGCGCGACGAGTGGTGGTGAGCAGCAGTGGGTGCGGCACGAAAGGTCCTTATAAAGATGACGGCGACGCGACGCAAACCCGTCGAACCGTCGCCGACTTCAATAATCCCAATGTGGAACCCTGAAATCACATATTTCGGTCGCGTAAGCGAGGTTGCCTATCATCCGCCGATTGCAATAGCCAATTCACCTGAGCCAAGCCAAGAAAGTTGGGAGTGGAAGTAAGCAGCAGGTGAAGTGGCAAAGGATCGCAATCAGAGCGGAGTATAGGTACATAAATTATAAACAACTATGTGCAGAAAACATGATAACAATTGCTTATTCAAGAAGCTATTCTTTAAATAGAAATGAAATTTTACAAAAATAAGTAATTAAAATTTTGAAGGTATAATTTAAAATAATAATACGTACTGGCGAAGTTAATTAATTATAAGGCTTACAATGCTTAGCACATTAATTCTAATAAGCTAACACTCACTCAACACAATTATATTTTAACACAGTCAATGCTACAAAATTGAAGAAAGAAAAATGATTTGCAAACAAGCCACTATGATAACTAATAACTACTTAAAAAACTATAATAATTGCTCAACACTCACCCTATCGGGGAAGATTCCGGTGGAAACAAAATATTTTTTTTTATATGCTTAGGTCAATACGTGACCGTGAAATATTCAGCTTTATGAAAATTCAGAATATCCAACGGAGATAAAGGTTAGTTTACGACTATGCTCCGTGGAAGCTCGACAGCAGTCTGACGATTGAAATGGTTCGCCGGGTAACGACGTAATGCATGACTTTCACCTTAGACATGTTCGCTAACAAAAGGCGAGTTTTAGGGTACCACGCGTGGTTAGAAGTAAATCCGTTTAATTAATCGATGCATTAGTGTTGCAGTTTTGTAAAAAAAATATTGTTTTCTTTTTTCTTGTAGTTATTAGTTATTTAAGTATAGTATATAATATTAGTTTTAAGGTTTATTTTGTAAATAGTTCTGTATTTTAATGTTTTTTTATAAATATTGTTTAATAGATTTTAAATTTGTTTTTAATTAATTATGAACGTATAACGTTACAACATGCACCGTATAACGTTACAACATGTACCGGCAAAATATTTAATTTTTTATATAATATATTATAATTTTTATTGCAGCTTTCCATTGTTTTCTTGTTACATAGCTGTTTTATTATTTGTTTTTGTAAATTGAAGATTCTATCAAGATATGTTCAAAACGTTCTCCCATATAAATTTAAACCATAGCTGATTATAGCATCCGCAAATGCATGATAAAGTAAAATTAAGGTTTTTTCATTAACTCTCTGTTTACTAGTCTTAAATAAATACAATACTGATCTTAATTTATTGCATACATTATCAATGTGTAACTGCCAATTGAATTTACTGTACATTTGTCTGTCGCTCCTACGGTGAAGGAAAACATTGTGAGGCAACCTGTATACATCTGTGAAGAAATTCAATGGTGTATGTGAAGTTGACCAATCTACACTGGGCCAGCGTGGTTGACTCGGGCCTAATCACCCTAACATAGGGTAGGCTCGAACCCCTCGGTGGGGACGGTCATGAGCTGTGATGATGATAAAATGTATGTTGTAAATAGTATAACTAATAGTGAAACAAGTGATCCTTGTGTATTTTGAATATATTTGAATCACTTTACATAACTCATTAAGTAAACTTAAAATAGATTACGATTGGGAATTTGGTGCATGGTGTTAAGTAGAAACATGTTTTATTATGAGGAAATACTTAGTGTGAGCAGCACGCAAAAGTAGCGACACATCAGGGTTCACCCTCAGTGTTAATAAATGGAATCCAAATATGGCAAATAGAAAGGATCGTAAAAACGTAAACAATTGCATTATAAATATAATTTATTAAATATAAACTAATGCTATTAGTAACATCATGATCACTTGAACATAATTATGGTTTTTTTTAAGATTCTTTTATCTTTCATAGTGGTCATCTTTGTTAGGTAGATTACTTCAGGGGAGGGAACCTCCTCAATAGCTGGTTCATTTGTCTATGTGTCATTGTGGTTTCACCAGGAATAAGTATACCTTTCTTTCCTTGTTCTCTTGCGATACTTTGTGTGTCGCGATAATTGTTAAAGCACGTTTTAAACTCAGATACTTCCTTTAGACACTTCTCCTGTTCGAAATCATTTTTTTTGAAACATGCAAACATTACAGCCATTTCTTGCATACATGAAGATTCTCTTTGTTTATCACTTTTACCAGATACGGCTTTCCTGAGCTTCAGGGGTAATAACATTTGAAAAGGTACGGGCTCTCTTTGCGGCCGTCGTGCGTTGGTCCGCGATGGAGCTGAGCACAAAATTGGATTGAGCCTCATTATTTATATTTTGTGGGAAATTGGGAATTTAATGTATAAAATTATACGTAACAAAAGTATGAGGTTATGTTTAGCTCGTCTGTCACTGTCAATATAGGTTGCGGTCCGCATGACGATGATATCGATATTATCGCGATTACAGCCGGTCCGCGTGAAGGTCGTAGCACACATATCAACTCGGAAAGGGATCGTCACCATATCGCCTCACCGTCAACCCGGGGGGCTACCGCCTAACTCATAGCGATCACTCGCTATCGCTTCGTGACATTAGAACAATAGCTCTAATGTCATCTGTGACATTAAAACTATTGTTCTAATGTCATGATAACGATAGCGAGTGCTCGCTTTGAGTTAGGCGGTACGGCCGCAGTTGGGAGTTTCATACAAAGAATACTGAACGGCTAGAGTTGATACGTTTACGTTCCGTTTACGAGTTGATATGTGTGCTCCGACCATGAACGTTAGCGCGTTCACGACATCTGTAATGACGTCATAGATGACGTCATTGAAGCCGCTATTTTGCGCTAACATCGACCATGCCCCAGAGCGTTATCGTTGTGAGCGAACTGTCAAAAAGTTCAAATTAAGCCGCCAATGCAAAAGTATTTTGAACCTTTGAGACAATAAATTATTTATAAAAAGTTAAGAAAAATGGATTTGATTGGATAGTTGGTTTGGAGCTTTCTCTTACTCCACAACAACAAAACAGAGATTGCAACGGTAAGCATTATATGTTGTTGTGTGTAAACAGAGTTCGTTAGATAATTTGTAATGCTCCCCATGGTCCATAAGAGTACCTAGATCTAGAAAAAAAAGAATGTTTGAATAATAAAACCGATATACAACATGAGTACTAATATTCTACTGCTTAAAACAATTTATTACTGATGTAATAAATTCACAGAGTATGTACTTTTTTGGAAAACTGAAATTTGAGGTTAGCTAGCAGTTTCGTTAGCACGCTAAAAGTCGGTCCGCATGATAATCTGTCACAAACTGTCATTTGTCGATTTAAGCGCGCTAACGAATGCGGACCGGGCGTAAGCGTTGTGAACGCTATAATCAAAATTATTCTCATGCGGACCACACCAATAAAGGACTCTGTGCTCAAGTCAGTCAACAAGTGTCTTTTTTTTTTAATTATTTCACCTAGGCCGTGTTCCTTTTCGCAATTATAGTGACCATCAGCACTGTGAGCGCGCTAACAGGCGGCCCGTTTCGCGACAACGACGTTCACGTCGGATGTGATGACGTCATTGATTGCGTCACAAACAACGTTTACAGTGCTCAGGCCGAATTCGTCAGCACCGTGAGTCAAATGTCATTGCTGAGTTGACATTGTGTTTTGGTTCGCTAATTCGATGTTTGAAAATTACTCCGTATTTGAATTGAAGGCAAAAATAAGCCAAATATCCTAAAAATTGAATTAAATATAAGGAAAAAATGACGACATTAGAATTACCAGTTTTTGTTGAAGAAGAAAACAAAGTAGTTTACCTTAAACTGTCTCCTGAAGACTCTAAAAGAGCAGAAAATGGTAAAAGATAGGTACAAGGCAATGAAAAACTGCTAAAGCTTGAATATCACAGAAAACAATCGAAAATACGAGTTAAATTCTTTTTGAGGTTATGTTTGTTTTGATATTATTGACATAAGCGCGCTCACGATCGTTCCGAGACGATAGCATGCCATTGGCATCATTATCGCGTCTATTGATTCGGTCCGGGCGTGAGCAGTCTGAGTACTGTGAGTAGTGTAATCTCGAAACGGACGGTCGCTATGCATCGAATAATAATAATAAAAACTGACTTCAAAAACACTGAAAAGTTAAAAATAATATAAGAATAGGTACCTATTGACAACATCACGCTTCTATATTGAAGTCGGTGACAAATTTTAACACTTTCTAGGAGATCATCGTTTGGCACCGACTTCAATATAGAAGTGAGATGTTGTCTGTACCTAATCTTATATTATTTTTAACTTCTCAGTGTTTTTGAAGTAGGTTTTTATTTTTTATATAATATTTTTTATTTTTAACTTTTTAGTGAATGCAATCTTTTTAGTGAAAGAAACCCGAATTTAATACCAGCTCACCTTCAGTGAGCTGGTATTAAATTAGCGTTTCCCTCGATTTTCATGGGATCCCATGATCAGATCCTGACTTTGGTGACCATGGGACCACCCTTGGGGCTTACTCTATCGAATACAAAAAGAATTTTGAAAATCGGTCCACAATTGGCGGCGTAATCGCGTAACATACACACAAAAAAAAAACATACGCATCGAATTGAGAACCTCCTCCTTTTTTGAAGTCGGATAAAAATATGGTTACAGAGATGATTATAAGAAGCTAATCCAACATATTTTGTCATTTTTCGACGTGCAAATACTTATTCCGATGTGAAATATTATGATTAGTACGACTCAATTCACGTGTGTTCAGAGCGGTTGCTGGCTGTGCACTGCACTCAGTGCAGTGCACTGGCGAGAGTGTACCAGTGTTGCCAGGTGGCCGTTTAAATTTTCCCCCCGATCTTACTCAAAATCCCCCCGAAAATTACCATTTTTGACAAAAAAACCTCCAAGTACTACTTACTAAAAGAAATACAATTGGGATATGAAAATCAAATGTTAATTTATTTACGAAATTTTGTTTATTATATTTCCGCCATAGCTTCCAATATTAAATCATATACATTCTTGTCTGTGTTGGTTTAAGAATCAGATACATACATTTTTTCCCAGGAAAACCTATTTAGCATTCGAGTGTGTGTAAGTGTGTTCTCATTCATTTCGGTATGTTCTCACATATTTTGATTTACTGGATTTTGATGTAGTTGATATTAAATTGCACGGTAAACGGGTACTTATATTATAGCTGGCGGCCAAATTTAGACTACCTGCGAATACAATAAATCATTCAAACAGAATGAGTAGGTAAACCAGTGAGCAAGTAATGAGTAAGCAGAGAGAAAGAAAATAATACTGTCTTGAGACGAAACAGTTAGGAACCACACTTTGTTGCTTTTTACCCCTTTGAAATCCCTTCATGTTCCCTTCCCGACTTCATTTCTATTCCAGCCCTTATAGCCGAAAATAGTAATGATATTTATAAAATTATTTTATCCTTTTTATGTGTAAATAATATTAAATTGTAAGCTTGTATATATTTTAGTGATTCAGCTCCCTAACGTGATCTTTATCATGATCCTAGATTCTATTCCCATTCCGCGTACCTTATTATTCCAAACGTTTCCCAAACTTTGTCATGGCCATAATGCTGAAATTGTGCGGAGCCACAAAAAAAAATACATTGTAAAAACCTATTGAAGAAATCGATATTTTTATGGTATTGTTGTCAGACCAAAGACATTAAACTAGTACCATTATACTGGTACTAGTAGAATGTCTTTGTGTCAGACAGAGTGATCAGGCTTGTACAGCCAAATCATTAAACAAAACTAAAAATAAATGAATGATCATGTAGTTGAGGGTGGTTGAGGTAAGGTAATAGTTATATTTTGGCTTGGAAAAAAGTCTCCGAAATTCCTTTAACATTAATATTTACCTCCGAAAATCCCCCCAACGGACTTATCCCTCCAAAATTCCCTCCGACGTTGAAAAAACCCCCGAATTTGCAGGGAATCCCCCCCATCTGGCAACACTGGAGTGTACATCAATGCTCTCGCCGTTCCTCGCGAGACATGCCGAGACCCTTTGACTCGGGCACAAAAAACCGACACGGATCCCATGATCAGATCCTGACTTTGGTGACCATGGGACCACCCTTGGGGTTTACTCTATCGAATACAAAAAGAATTTTGAAAATCGGTCCACAATTGGCGGCGTAATCGCGTAAAATACACACAAAAAAAACATACGCATCGAATTGAGAACCTCCTCCTTTTTTGAAGTCGGATAAAAATATGGTTACAGAGATGATTATAAGAAGCTAATCCAACATATTTTGTCATTTTTCGACGTGCAAATACTTATTCCGATATGAAATATTATGATTAGTACGACTCAATTCACGTGTGTTCAGAGCGGTTGCTGGCTGTGCACTGCACTGGCGAGAGTGTACATCAATGCTCTCGCCGTTCCTCGCGAGACATGCCGAGACCCTTTGACTCGGGCACAAAAAACCGACACGGGAGCGAGAGCGGGCGAGTAAGCACGAGACATCCCGAGGCGAGGCGAGAGCTACCATGTACACTCTCGCACTCGGCCTGTCTCGGGGTGTCTCGGCGAGAGTGTACAGCCGCCAATAGAATAACATTGCGAATCCATTGGTTTAGTTAATCTGAGTCATGACATGAGCTATTTTCTTTTACAAAGGAAATGCAATGGAACTGAATCATACAGCCTGATCTTGAGTATATATTACAAAATTTTTGTTGATTTTTTTAGACTTACCTTTATGAATGGCCTATACTTATTTGACGACACGGTTAGCGCAGAGGTTGAGTGATCGCCTACTGCGCAACGGGTCGCGGGTTCGATTCCCGTACGGGACAAATATTTTGTATGGCCTACAGAAATTTGTTTCGGTCTGGGCGTATGTGCATGTGATATTTTGGGCGTATGTCTGTAACTGCACCCACGATACAGGAGAAAATCCTAGTGTGGGGCGACGTTTTTTTAAAAAAGGAAAAAAATAAAATTAATAATAATAATAATTGATTTATCAACCAACCAAAAGTCTTAACCTATTACTACCTTATTTAATGTATTTGAACTTAAACCTTATGTAAAACAATATGTAACAGGTGAACACAAAAGATAACTTGGCCCCTACACTAGGCAAAGCCTGTCCTGTAGGGGAAAAGCCAAATTGATATTAATATATTTGAGTTCCAAAAACAGAAACTGCCTAATAGGTTTAAAAAAATAAAATATAAATTCGTGAACATTTTCACTTACAAAAAAAAGTGCTATTGTTTCTGAATTAAACTTTTATGAAAAACAATTTGCCCGGTAACTAATTAAATTAACTATCAATTAAAAATTCATTACTCCCTTATGTCCGAATGGTAAGACTTAAAAAGGAAAAGATGATAATAGATAACTTAGTTTCTTATAACATCTCACATCGTCATCTTTCCAATATGAATGGTGTTAGTGTGTTTACATGACATGTTTAATTTATAGTTAATTGCACCAACTCTGTGATAAGAAGTGACAGCATATACCTAACTTTGGATTGTCTTACGCTAAGACAAGGTTGGTTGGTTGGTACAATACATATACAATATTAGCCACAGCCGATAACTTGGTTTCGTTCGAAAAGCCAAATTTTGGCTTTCCGAACGAAGTCATATTTAATTTTAAAGAAATGCTGCCGTCTACGTAATTATATAGTTACACATTCAGCGAAGCCATAAATTAATTACTATCACATGTCTGATTAATTCACTTTTATGAGCGTATCGATAATATAATATTGCCAATAATACAACAATAAGATAATCGACGACATTTCCTTGGTTGACAAATTCGTCAACAATGACGTTACCGCCACAAAACGAAGGTCTACAGTTTTTTAGACCATAAACACACTCAAGTTTCCACATTATTTATAGCTGATTTATAGGACGTAATCAGACAGATTAAAGGAGCTCATGTTAAGGCCCCAGGGCCTCTCCGACTTTAGAGCTGGTTGGTTAGGTTAGCTGGTGGTTATTGTCTAAGAAAAAATCTATCACGATAGCCTTGAAATTACTAATCATTATGACGACTTTACAAGACTCTGTGTCGACTGTCTGATAGAAAATGCTAATGGATGCACTTTGACTGTCAAAATTGAAAGCGATTGCGATAGATTTTTGTTACACAATAAAGGGGCGGTGCGAAGATGGTAGAAGGTTTACGTTCGCATCCCATCTATACTTACTAATATTATAAAGCTGAAGAGTTTGTTTGTTTGCTTGAACGCGCTAATCTCAGGAACTACTGATTCAAATTGAAAAATTATTTTTGTATTCGATAGTCCATTTATCGAGAAAGTCTTTAGGCTATTTAGGATCACGCTACGATTAATAGGAGCTGAGCATCAATGAAAAATGTTTCAAAAACGGGGAAAAAAGTAGTATGGCGAAACGTAGTTCGCGGGCACAGCTAGTCTTTCATAAAAGCTATACCTACATTCATTTTTACACAGTCGTTCCGCAGAAAAAATCAAGATGACTTATGCTGCGGAAAAATTAGCGTGAGGTTGTCACAGGCCAATGTCATTACCATACATTTTTTGCGGAACTACTGCGTAAAAACTAAAAGTAAGCGTATGACTTTTGTCTAGGTCCGCTGCACACTTGCAAGGACCACACAGAATGACGTGGTCGTGTACAAACAGTTAATTAAATAGGTTTAAATTTTCAAAATATGTCTGCTAACATAACTGTGTATACTTATTTTGTTCATTTGTCATTTTTACGGTTCCGTAGCCAAATGGGTAAAAACGGAACCCTTATAGATTCGTCATGTCCGTCTGTCTGTCTGTCTGTCTATCTGTCCGTCCGTATGTCACAGCCACTTTTCTCCGAAACTATTAGAACTACACTGTTGAAACTTGGTAAGTAGATGTATTCTGTGAACCGCATTAAGATTTTCACACAAAAATAGAAAAAAGCAATAAATTTTGAGGGTTCCCTATACATAGAACTGAAACTCAAAATTTTTTTTTTCATCAAGCCCATACGTGTGGGGTATCTATGGATAGGTCTTCAAAAATCATATTGAGGTTTCTTATATCATTTTTTTCTAAACTGTATAGTTTGCGCCAGAGACACGTCCAAAGTGGTAAAATGTGTGCCCCCCCCCCCCCCTGTAACTTCTAAAATAAGAGAAAGATAAAACTAAAAAAACATATATGATGTACATTACCATGCAAACTTCCACCGAAAATTGGTTTGAACGAGGTCTAGTAAGTAGTTTTTTTTATACGTCATAAATCCTACGGAACCCTTCATGGGCGAGTCCGACTCGCGCTTGGCCGGTTTTTATTTACTCCTTCATTTTTATTTACTTGGCTCCAATTTGAAAATTGTTTTTATGTCTCAATTTTGAGTCGGTAGCTAACCTCCTAGGATGGGCACTGGACCATACTGGAGTGGGTACAGCCCACTCGCCCCCAACTCGCCACATCAACATCATTGAAAGTCAAATAGGGAACCCTTTCGTGATCCATCTCCTGTTTTTTTACATACGACAGGGAAGCCCTTGGCCTTCATCTGACCTGATGGTAAGTGATAAAGCCGAAGGTGTAAACGAGCTTTACCTGGACTCCTCAACAGAGGGCAACTGCTACCTAACTGTCTACAATGAGGATCAATCACATAATAGCAAATCTGATTTTTACTAATTACATCGTATGCGCAATAAATTACTGAGCATTTCATTTTTTAAATTATTGAAATCCGTCAAGAAATGATGGACTTATTAAAGTTTTTCTGAATGGCTACTTTGAAACGCGTGCTCCAGCTTGATTGTTTACGATGACGTCATCTGTTATGATCCGTGCAACCGCTCTTGTGCTGCGCGTGCATTGTTTGATTTTTATTTACGTTAAAATTACACTCCCGGACAAGTAAATCGAGCCACCTTGCTCTTTTGGATTATACGAGTATATCTATACTAATATTATAAAGAGGAAAGATTTGATTGTTTGTTTGTTTGTATTGAATAGGCTTCGAAACTACCGAACCGATTTTGATGAAAGTTGACATAGGGATACTTCGAGACCAGGGAAAGGACATAGGGTAATTTTCCTACGGGAAAAAAAAATCCCACGGGAAAACAAAAATAATCGTCTATAACTTTAACAAATATATTTGGACAACCATAAAGTTTTTATGCAATTTTGTACCTGACATACTCATGTTCAATCTGATGTGCTGATTATGAGTAAAACTTTAAAATTGTATAAAACTTTTTGGTCGACCAAACATTTTTGAAAGTTATGGACGATATACTAATCCAATAGTGCAAGGTGGCTCGATTTAGGTGTCCAGGAGTGTAGTTTAGTTTTGTTTCGAGGGACTCAGTGATTAATTAAATAAATGTGAGTAAGTAGGTAAGTAAGTATATTGTGTAATTTGGAGTGAAAATAAAAAAAATAATAATGGAAGTTGGTTTTGTGAAAGCCCAGTCGGACAATTTTCCGAAAATATGTTCTTTAATGGTAGCAGAGTTTTATAAGAATAATAAATTTATGTGAGGAATTTTAATCCTGCATATTTCAAGAAAAATATTTACAAAAATGCTTGAAATGAAAACGGTGCAGCATTCGGAGCTAAAAAATAACAAAATTTTTAATCCCTAACACCCCCACAGCTAATGAGCTTTGACGACAGAGGTCGAGTGATCGCCTTCTGCGCAACGGGTCGCGGGTTCGATTCCCGTACGGGACAAATATTTTGTATGGCCTACAGAAATTTGTTCCGGTCTGGGCGTATGTGCATGTGATATTCTATGTTTGTAACTGCACCCACGACACAGGAGAAAATCCTAGTGTGAGGCAACGTTTAAAAAAAACAAAAAAATAATGAAGACATATGGATGTCAACAAATGGTCAAGGGTGGGTTTGACTTTTTTTTCATACTAAATTTAGATTTTTTTATGAAGTAGATTCCACCTTGGGTAGCAAAGGGGGTGCGAATTTAAATTGAACTCATCCATCCATACTAAATACATTGAAATTTTTTTAAGTGCTGCTCCATACAAAAATAAGTTGAAATTTTTGTTTTTTTTTTACTTTTTCGGAAAATTTGTCTATTCATTTGTCTATTCTATTCTTATCGCCAATTTGAGAAAAAATATTTGCGTGTATTTGGTCTGTAATTATATTGCTCTGAAATAAAAATAAAAATTTAAATTTGAATGATTCAATCAATATTCTTACCTATTAGTACGGTATATAATACATAATATTGGTCGGATTACATATTATAAGCATTGAGTCGACATTCCAGCATGAACAAACTGCTATGTTTCGAAGTTGTATACGATCATACCTTTATAAGAATTTTATTTATACTACAGTTATTTCCGCGTGATTGAGTTACAAACAAATGTAAAAGCTTTCCCGTTTATAATATTTGTGGGATTTTAGGAGAATCGCCATCAAATTTTATTTTAATTTTTATACGTACCAATCTATCTACGAATAATAATTTTAAACCGTACTAGCGTTAGATACCGCAATACTTATACATCAAAATGATCTTGGCAACAGTACAAAACACTTTTGCTTTCAACAGAAGTTTTATTGTCTCTCCTCATTATTTTACACCATTTTTTTCCTATCTTTGCATCTCTCGAAACAGAAAAAAATAGTTTATTGGGTGTAGTAACGGTAGTATTTTGCATTTTGTCACAATACAATATTTGTATTATGAAATTATAATCAAATAAACTAAATACGAACGACAATAACGCGTACAAATCAAGTATTCCGGCTGACTGCGCTGCCGTTCGAACCGCACAGTGAACAGATAACAGATGACGTCACAGCGAGTCGCTTCATTCTCGGGCGCGTTTTTGAAATTAATGGACTAAAGTTGCTGTATCTTCGTCATTTTTAGTCCGATTTAAATAATTTTTTCACAGTATTTACTGGTTTTTTTATCACCATAAGTCTGCATACCCCACAAAACATGACTGATCCTCATTGGCATAACATTTAAACGTGGTCGCGCCAGTCTGACTACACGAGAAACGACACTACCATAAAGAAGTTACGATCGAAGAAAACATCAGTGATGTGCGGAGCATAACTTAGGTACCTACTAGTAAATTCGGGCAAGTTTAGGCGTCGCTATGAGTCAACTACGCAAAATCCTACATGAATATTCAGCGGTCAGGAAGCTTTTTACACAGTGCATACCTGTTAATTTGATCGAAGTTCAATAATTTATCCGTCGCGCGCGTCGAATGGTGCCGCGAAACGATACAAAGATTACGATTTGACGGAGGTGACTCATATGTTGTAGTATTTAATGTCATTGCGGATGACGAAAGCTGAATTTATATACTTTAACCATTTACTCTAAAGCTGTGTGTGCTGACCAGAGTTAGTTTGATGTGGTTTGGTGAACATAGATAATACCACTGTTGGTGAATGAGTCGCCAGGCCACAGTATGGTGAGGTTTTGTATAAGGAATACGTAGAATTTACAGTTAATGTATGTTATGGCGTAAAATATAGAATAATCTTAATTAAGATACTATAAGCATTATTACCTATTCAATATTAGCAAAACAAACATTCTTGAAACACATAAAATGTGTTGCGATAGCATGATCTTGGGGTTTTTTGAAAATTTCAAAATATGAACTGTCTAGAATTTCGATAATAGTGACTGTCTTTACCATTAATATTTCAAAACTTAAGACTCGTATTAATAATTGCATCTCAAGTATGAGATCGAAAATACTGTTTTTGACAGATGTTCCATACATTGTCCATACCTACATGAATTCCATACAGACGTACCCACTGCAGCTTAAGATCGATCTCAGCTTTGAGGCGCGTTTTTAAAAAAGTTATAACCAATGTCAAAATCAACATATTTTACAAATTTTTGTAGTGACAATTAAATTGCATTTTACAGTATTACAATATTACATACCTGCTTCATCGTTTTTCGACTGTATGTAAACTTTCGCTATCAGACATCACTCGAAAAATACTGGATGGCGAGATGGAGATGGAGTGGGAGGCTGTTGTTTTCTTCTGCGTGAACGTAATCTCGCAAGAGACGGCGGGGAAAACGAATCTATCGCCGCTCCCCTCCGACGAAGATGGCTAGGCAGTTTCATGTCTGCCATAGTTGGTTATTAATCTATAAGACACGTTATTTCTTCTTTCCATATCATCATCATCCCATAGAATTTTTTTGATTTGAAATGGCGCATGAGTCGCATGACGTCATGCCGCCGTTCATTTTCTATCAAGTTGTGACGTAGGTAGCGAAACCCCACTGCTTAATTTTAAATTGCTTTTAATTGTTATTACTTATATTATATTATTATTACTTATATTATAATAGTCCTTTGTTAGTTTATGAAAGTAAGTATTTTTAGTTTTACTTTTCTTTCGTACCCTGTCAGCGGCCATATTGTTTTACGTCCCCGGATTGTCCCAAACTTAGGACAGATGGATCGATGTCAAGTTGGTTTAGTGGGTATGTTCCACGTTTGCGTTGAGAGTTCAGTACCTACATCTACCGATTAGTCATCAGCAGATATGGTACGCAAATTCCACCTTGTAAAAAAGTTTTCATTTAGGTATCTACTTCTTTACTACGTAGTAAATTTTCCAATAATTATATTACCTGTTTTGAGAGATAGGATTAATTTTAAAGCAATTTATATTGGCCGATTAGCCAATCTAAGTTTTATTTTATTACAGAGCCGATAACGTGTAATATAAAATATCCCAGTTGTTTGTAACAGGCATAGTTTTGTGAGAGACTTCTCAAACAAGCGGTGTGTATTGTTTTAATCCTAGTATTAATTATTAATAATAAAACAAAATTCAGCGAGTATATAACATTTATTTTATATCCGCAGCAAAAATGAAATACCTGTTGGTCGTTGCTGCGTTGGTGTCTGTGGCGGTCGCCGGCCCGACCCGTGAGTTCATAGTCCCGGGCATCACTGGTCCAGCGCCTATAGTGCCAGAGCCCATTGTTCCGGGCCCGACAGGTCCCGCACCCATTATAGTGCCGGGCCTAACAGGTCCCGCACCCATTGTAGTGCCGGGCCCAACAGGTCCTGCACCCATTGTAGTGCCGGGCCCAACAGGTCCCGCACCCATTATAGTGCCTGGCCCGACCGGTCCCGCACCTATAATTCCTACGGAGCCAATCGTCATTGGACCCGCCATCATCGACGGCTTCCAGCCAATCGCTATCGGGCCCGCTATCGTTGAGAACTTCGAGCCCGCTGAAGAAACTCCTGCTCCCGCCCCTGCATCAGCCGCCAGCTCTCCGCTCGTGCAGATCATCGTGAACATTCAGCAGGCTGACTCCGAAGCCGCCCCCGGGCCTGTACCGTCCCCTGTCGCAGTCCTCCCTCTGCCTCCCTCCCCCACCCCTGTCACCATTGTCGAAGAAAACACCGCCCCAGTAATACCCGCTCCCATAGTTCTGCCTACCCCTGTGCTGCCTACCCCTGTGCTGCCTACCCCTGTAGTGCAGCCTACTCCCGTCCAGATCGTGGATGTAGCGCCCATTATTCCCTCCCCCGCTGTCACTCTCCCGGAGATCCTTGGTTAAGTAAAGTAAATTAACGGTATAGTTGTAATATCTTGTAAATATAAGCATTTAACAACACTTTTTCTGGCTGTAAAATGTTATGGGACAAATCATCTGTGGCTGAGCAATAACTGAAAGGTTGGTGACCGGCAAAGCGCAACACGCTTGTACATACCTACATCCAAATATTAAATGAATGACAAATATTTTTTGTATTTTTATAACAACCAAGGAACCAACACGAAATGAACCTATAAACGTTTACGACTTTGCGTCGGTAGAGCTTCAGGGATGGGTTCAAATAATAATAAATACAAGGCGTAGTGGTAGGTAGTGGCGTTAGTCTGAGTTGTATATTTTACAATAATTGTTATAAATACGCATACCTACCTACCGGCGCAATTAGCGGAACACAAAAAAACAATATGTTTCATAATATTTCATAAAAGACTGGCCAGTTATATTACCTACCGATTTATTTAGATTAGAACGTTAATCTAAAAATGGAACATAAGGCGACAGTAATTTTTAACATAAGGCGATAGTCATTTTTTTCTTCGATTTGTTTCTGTATCCCGCTAATATTGATTTGTTAGTGGTCCGAGTTTTATCTGAGGAGAGATTTAAAAGTTGATAAATTCGATAAATTCTCAATTTTACTAGTAAAGTTTATTTTTTCGTGTCAAGAGTAGGCACCTTAGTTGAAATAAAAATAAAAATGCACGATTAAACACCACTAGAGATTATTAGGACAGATAAAATGCGAAGAAATGGTCATACCTACAGATCTACCTAATCGCGTCGTAAATATTACTTAGGTTAAATCATATACCTACTTTCGATTTCATTAAATAAAGTTAAGAATATTCTAGCGGATGGTCTTTTTAGAATTTTCTTATTCGTCTTTATTAATTTTTAATTGAAATAATTCATCTTACGCGTAAAGGTTTGCTTAAATATTCCCCTTACTCTCACTTACTCACTCCTATGTAATCAGTGCGGGACGATCGACGCAAGGTCATTGGGACCACTATGCGCCTTAAAAAGAAGCCATGTTTACGCTCATAAAGGGTTGCTACAAAGCGGCTTAAGCCGAACATGTTTGGCTTTTCACGAACGTGTCCAACAATATTTCCTGGTCGGCCTGTCCGCAATAAAAGCCGCGACTGCCCCGAGCGCGGTTCGCAAAGCTATTAGAAAAGATAAGTATGATGTAAGGCTTTCATAGTCCTGCTAAATGAAGCGCCAAGTCTGACTTTTGTTTTTGCACCTGGCAGTGACAACCCTACGCTCATAGAAATTGGCCCTTTTTTGATCGTATTTTTATAATCTTTGGACGAAGAATCCTACAGACAAACCCACAGCTCAGACATTGCTTACAAATCCGCCTCAGTATTAATTTAAAATTATATTTATATCATTTATAAAGTATTTTTAAGCCTCAGTTAGTTAATCTATTTCTGTCTTTTTTTTAACATAAATCAAATTTTATAAAATGGAAAGAGATAAAACTAAGATATATTATTTAACTACACCAGTCTTAAAAAAGTTTATTAATACGGGCCATTATCGATCCTTCGATGTCTTAGATCATTTAATCGATGTTGATACTTATTGTACGAGCAGTAACTTGTCTCTGTAGTGGGTAGCCTTAGATTGATGAGATAGAGTGGCTAATGAAAGCTGAAACTGAATTTTTTTCAAGTTGCAACACTGATACAATGTCCCCTTGTAGTTTAGTTGAACATGGTGATTTTGATACTTGGTAATAAATTTGTTACTTCGAAAATTAACTCCCGGTTTTGGTATAGTACACAAACCTGAGCCAATAATGAGGAAGACCAAATTTTAAGGGAGCATGATCATGAGGTGGTGAGAATTCCTCCATACCATTGTGATCTTAACTATACTTAGAGGTCATATGGAGTTTAGGCAAGCACAAGGTTGCAAACAAAAACATGTCTGTGTCAGCAGCGTAACTAGAAGAAATTATAAAAAAAGCTTTTCATAAAAAATACAAAGCATTTGCTCCACGTTAAAAATCGGTACAAGGGCAGGGATAGGATCACGGAAGAAATGGAGCAATTTATAATAAGCGGCAATATGATGAATCAATCAGCTCAGATGAATCAAATATGGGTGTTGAATATTTGGAAACTAATTTCTATTACAGTGAATAAAATAAAATATTTTTTAAATGTATTTTGATTCTTAACAACTTTATGTACGAATTGACTTAAGTCACCGAAATTAAGTAAATTTAATTTTCATTAAATCCAAGTACCGCTATTTTTACAAAAGGTTAATAATTATTAGAGGTTCAGTGAAACTATTGTTAGTGGTTCTGAATGTAAATAATCAAAAAAGTATCAAGTCCGTTTTTTCCTACTATAGTCAGAATTACCTTCCCCAAATTTTTTAACCCGCGTTTTGCTAAGTTCAGCTTTCATTAGCCAAACTTCTATCTGTACTATAGCATTTGTTCTGACACTATACTCAGAAGAATAAAGTTCACTAGCGCCAAATTGTCCCTTTAGCGTTAATGAAAATCCTTTGCCTCCAGCAACATTGATATAACATTAAGCATCATGTTTATCTCTCGCGTCAGCCTTTGCGTGGTGTTAATTTCATCTTTTCGGAGAGCGTCTAGATGTTAGAACTTTTATTTGGTACTGAAAGCGGCTTGTTGGCTATTTTTAATCGCACCAAAACAAAATAGTAGTACAAACGAACACTCTTGGAAAACACTTTTTGCTTTTTACCTATGCTAGACCTAGTAAGTATACCTGTATAATTTACCATGAGATGGCAGTTTTTTATTTGTTTTATGAGGATTAATGACACTACACATCGATGATATTTTATTATTTTATCGACGTCTGAAGATATAATAAGTTATCTTTTGTTATGGCACCAATAAAGCACTAAACGTACAATTATTTTATTGTTTATATTCTTATCGATAAATGCTAAATTTCTATAAAAGGTAGGGTGGTTTCTTATTCACCAAATTCAGTCGAGAGCTAGCGGTAAGTGTTCAACAATTTTTAGAGTAATTTCCATAAAATATTTACCATGTTTTTTAAATATTATTTTTTGGCATCCAAAGGGAACGTCATAAATAGAACAAGAAGCTTACATCTGTCCGAACCAAAATTAAATAGAGACTTGTCTGAACTAAGTACTGAAACGCTAATACTTATTCTTATTTAGCTGATCGTTTTCAAGTCATTGTTCCAAATTCCTGTATATGCATTTCGACGTTTATTAATTCCATCGTCACGCACGCATCAACCGCCAAAAACCAATATAAAACCATATCGCTGGTCAAACCATGAGAGATGCACTTAGTACTTAGGTCGATTCCATCCGGTTCAAACGCCTTGTGACTATAATATTCAAATAGTCGTTGCACGTCTGCTAGAATCAAAAGAAACATTTCAACATCAGGCCTTGAGTGTCTTGAGAGTTAAGCCACAATATTTCTCGTCTTAAATAAAATGCACTGTAAGGTTCATCTGTTGCCAGGAAGGTGTATTTCCTCAAACAAGGAGAAATACTGAATATCGTTATTTTCCAGGTATAAAAATGAAGCTGTTCGTTGCTTTCGCTGCCCTGGTGGCCGTAGCGGTGGGTGGGGTGGTGAAGCCGACCGCCGACGCGCACGCCGAGCTGGAGGCCATCATCGCGGCCATCAACAGCCCGCACACCAACCCCGCCACCGCCGCTCTGCTGGAGCAGCAGCTGCACGAGATCATCACCGCGCTCAACCCCATCTCCGTGGGCCCCGCCATCGTGGAGCAGCCCTCCGCTATCGTCATCGGGCCTGCTATCGTACCCACGCCGCAGGTTGTGCCCGAGCCCGCTGTCGTGCCGGAGCCCAGCCCGGTGGTCGCGCAGCCCGAGCCGAGCCCCAGCCCCAGCAGCCCGCTGGTCCAGATCATACTCAACGTGAACCAGCCCTCCGACGTCGGCGTCTCCCCCGTCGTGGCCTCCTCTGTCTCCGAAATCGCCCCCACCGCAGTCAACTTTGTGGACAACGCTGAATCTCCCGCTCCCATCATCGTCCCAACCCCAGTGATTGTGGTAGAAGAGCCCCCGAGTCCTGTGCATATCGTGAACGAGCCTCCCACCCCCGTCCAGATTGTTAACGAACCCCCCACCCCAGTTCTGGTGGTTGATGAGGCTGCCATTGTTCCCTCACCCGTTGTCATTCTCCCGGAGATCCTCGGCTAATTAAATATGTTGGATCACTTTGCAATTATCGATATTTTAATATATCTATGACTACATAATATAATCAAATCCTACAATATATGTATATACGAACAATAAGTATTCAATAAAGTTCTTTTTCATCCCCCCATCTCGGAAAGAGTATTTTTTTCTATTCGATATCTGACCGCCAAAGCTGTTTTTACCCGCTTGAGGTTAAAGTAAATTTGAATTTAGAACATCGCGTGCACTAGGTATGCGACTTCAAAACATCATTAAACCTATTTACTTCCATCTCCATGGTGCCGAATTTATCATACAACTTTTTTTAAATTTGTATATTTCGCTTTGCGCGCGCCATTTTGTTTTGACGTCGTCGTATTGTTATAAATAAGAAACTTGAAAACAAGTAAAAAAAACGAAAAAGAGTGATTCCAGCGACGAAAAGTTTATTTTAATATTGTAGTAAATATGTACCTAAACTGAATTAAAAGCATCTTGTGATTGTTAATGTTTTATTTTGCATTTAGTCATTTCCTCACTGAGGGGGGATGAAAAGTTACGTGTTGCACTCGAGTGCAAAGATTTTTCACCTTGTGCTCTTTAGAATCCTTCGCTTGCTCGGTCATCAAAGTTAAGCACGCGGTTAAAAAGCAACTTTGCACTCATATATAACAAATAACTATTACAGACGTCTCATTTTATAAATTGCAATGTTTGTCCATTGAGTCCAATAAGTCCATTGACCATGTGGATAAAAATTTTGCTGGATTATGAGAACGCCCACAAGAGTTTCAGGCCGAAGAACAACTAAGTAAGTATACTTACTTATTAAAGTAAAATAAATAATATTATAAAAATAATTCTTTAAAAAATCCTTAAACCCGAGTCAGGCCCCCGTCACTCGCGCAATGCAGCGTTATAAATACCTACCGCTAAGTAGCGCGCCGGCGCTCCGACCGGCAGAGGGCCGCTGCGCCGCCACCCGCCGCGCCGCACGCGAGACTTATTATTATTATCGAATCTTGTAACTTTTTTCATAAATTTGTTTTTTATTGGTTTCTTTTTGTTTATTTTATTGCTTTTTTGTTTATTATATTAATTTGATTTTTATTTTCTTTTTTTTTATCAATAATTTTCTATTTATAAATTTCTTTTCAGAACTAAAATCTGGATTTTTATACCTAAATCGAATAATTTTTCGAAAATTTTCGGTTAAATGTTGATTCGAAAAAAGTTCTACTTGCATTGTGGTTTATAAAACCACACAATAATTTTAATTTAATCAAATTGTTTAACCATACGGCGGTACATTACTGTGAAGCTATTGTAAGTTGTTAAAAGACAAAAAATGTTTGTATTTTCTTTCATAGTCGAAATTCGAAGTAATTCGAACTAATAAGACAGTAATTCGTTGCCATAGTAACAATCTTCAGTCCTCAGCAACATCGTCACTTAACATCGGCTGAGATGAAAACCAAGAGCTTCCTTGTTGTTTGTATAAAAAAATTTAGGCAGCCTGCTTGATTGCCTACTTAGTTGTAAGTATAAAAAATAATAAAGTCTCGATGAACCGGCCGCAAGTACTTTATTTGATTCTTTTCAAAAAAAAATCAATCTTACTCCTGTTTTTTACAGATTGCCTATTTATCACAATACGATTCAGGATATTTTCAGTGAGTTCAAATACGAGAAAAAAACATGGATCATGTATTTTTCATAATAATTCGTAATTTTATTAATCATTTGTAATTTCACAACTGAATAAAATCAATGAAGAAAAAATTTCGCCTCGAGCGGGATGGGTAATTTTTTAATAATTTGATTTTTTTTATAATTTTTAAATGTATTAATGACGATAAAATAATATTATATTCTCTTATTTTTTGACATGTATTTTAAAATTTTTAATATTTGCGCACTGCCAATTTAGAAGTAGATTATGAGGAATAATGTATATAATTTAACACAAATCATGTATTTTACCATATTCTTGCAAATAAAGTACTATTGTTATTATCATTTTATAAAATTAAAGCACATTTGAGTCAGGGGCTTTCCTCGCAATCAATTTATTTCATTAAACCTATGTATACCTTTTTGTTTATGTTCTTTGTACAACCCTTATGTTTTCGCTCGATGACGCAATCACGCGGTGTTCGCGGGAATCTCGTCTCTCGGCGCGCGTTCATAGAGACCTTTTCTTCTTGCAGCGACTTTTGTTTGTCGGTTTTGGCTATTATTATTACAGCGATTCGAGCGTTTCTATGGGAGTGATGTATCTGTTACGTAGTAACTATTAACTAATCTGTGCCCGAGTGCAATGTCAACATAAAATAAAATATAAGTAAATAAATAAATAAAAATGCCTTTTATTTCTAGTTTTTACACGTTAACTTAAATGCTATCTGCCTTTATACTAGTTAATAAAATAAAATAAAATAATAAAATTAAAAAAGAAGTTTATCTGTGTAGTCTAACTTATCTATATGTACGTTACAACTTTACTAACATAAGTAATTCATATCAGAACACTTTTAAAATATTTAGGCATTAGTAATGTAATTTCTTTATTCAACTGGAACCCCCCTCAGGTAAAGGCCTCCTCCAAAGCTTTCCATTTCCCTCGGTCTTGGGCTATTTGTAGCCATTGTGGACCAGCTATTTTTTTAATATCATCATCCCATCTCGTGTATGGTCTACGTACCTCTATAACGTTTACCCGATGGCCTTTCCATAATGTTACTATTTTTGTCCATTTGTGGTCTCCAAGACGTGCTATATGGCCGGCCCATTTCCACTTTATATTTTGGCTATAGCTGAGTGCATCTATTGCTTTTGTTTTTGATCTTATATTAGTGTGCCTGATTTTCTGTATTCTCTTTATATTTAACATACTACGTTCCATTCCTCGCTGACATGTGATTATTTTATTTTTTATTTGAAATTATATGTTAAAAGTCATTAATTAGAGAGTGTCACCACAACTAAGGTAAGGAGACTACATACATACTTATACAATGCAAATCATATGCTAAACCTTAAAATCTATATCTAAAATTAAAAGTTAATCTAAAACAATAAACTAAAATAAGAAATCCCCCCGCGGCATGGTTCCGTAGATGCTGGCAGCGTTTCCCCGTTGTATTGCAATAGCAATACGTTGAGCAAGGAAGCTGCCAGCTCTGTGGTCGCCAGTAACATCCACTAGCCTTTTCGAAATATTTTTAAAGAGTGCGTGGGCGCTAGAGCCCCACACACCAAGGGTCTCTACGCCAAACGGAACGAAATCGTATTCGGCGCCGAGACCCCAATATTTCGCTTTTTTTGCCGTTTCAACCGCCTCGGCAGCCGCGCCGGCCCTTTTTTATATTGTTGGTAAACTTCCATGTTTGACATGCGTATGTTAGACAAGGAATGAGACCAGAGTCCATGATTTATTTCTTTAATTTGATAGGCGTTTCACTTTTAAATATTTCTTTGCAACTCCATACTTATTCCAGGTTTGTCTGACTCTCCTTTCCACTTCTAATTTATTGCTGTCTCTGTTGAATCCAATTTGTTTTCCCAAATATACATATTGATCTACATATTCTAATGGTTTATTTTCGATTACTATTTTTGATTTTTTGAAGTTGGTCATGAGTTTGGTTTTTGTAATGTTCATTTCCCCCATGTTCATTCCCACTTTTCTGCTTTCTTTATGTAGAGTGTCTAGCATATATTGAAGTTGTTGGCTTGATTCTGATAGCAATACTAAGTCATCCGCAAATCGTAAATGGTTTAGGTATTTACCCTGGATGTATAAATCACAATTTTTCCAATCTAATTTGCTTATGATGGATTTTAATATTGCGATGAAAATTTTTGGGGATAGGGGGTCGCCTTGTCTGACTCCTCTCCTGACTGGAAAGCTTGGGCCTTTGGTTTCTAGTTTAACTCTGCTTGAACTGTTACTGTATAAATGTTTTAGTATATTTATGTATTGTTGGGCTTTAAGACTGTTCCATATACTTTCATGCGAGATTGTGTCGAAAACTTTTTGGTAATCGATAAATATAATATATAGCGCCTCTGTTGTTCTTGATATTTCTCAATAACAAGTTCCAATGTGTGAATGTGGTCAATAGTAGAAAAATTCTTTCTAAATCCCGCTTGTTCAATAGGTTGATTGTTTTCCAATGTTGTGCTAATTCTCTGATTGATTATTGTAGAGAAAAGTTTGTATATACTTGGCAAAAGGCTTATCGGCCGGTAGCTGCTGATGTCTCTTGGGTCTCCTTTCTTGTATAGCAAGACAATTTCGGATTCTTACCATTGGGACGGTGTGACACCAGTTTCAATTATTAAATTAAATAATGTTGTTAATGGAACAGCTAGTATGCAGCAGGCGGCTTTTAAGGCATCATTAGTAATGTTATCTGATCCTGGACTTTTGTCTGGTTTGAGTCTTTTTATTGTTTCAACAACTTCAGTACAATCTATTGGTTCTATATGGGATTGTTGTGCTTCAATATTGATGTAATTATGTTCAATATGGTGTGTGTCACTGGCTAAATCTGGCATACTATAAAGTTTTTTATAAAATTTGAAGCAACATTAATTATGTCGTTTCGGTTGTAAATAGCTTCTCTATCTCCTGACTCTTTCAGACTTTCAATCCATGTTTTATTTGTCCGTAATTCTTTATATCCCTTTTTCAAACTTCCACACTGTTCTATATGTTTTTGAAGGATATTACTTCTATAGTTTTTATAATCTCTTTTTATATACTTGCTTGTAAATTTGTATAGTGCTTTAAGTTCATTTTTCATTGTACGTGTTTTATTTTTGGTCCTTTGTAGCTCCTGTCTTCGTTTTAAGAGTCTTTCTGTATTTTCTGTGAGTACACCATGCACTTTTGTTGAATGTGACGTTCGTGCAACTTGCAAACTGCCTGTGATATAAGTTATTATTTTATCATAGTAGTCTTGTACTGTCATAATTGGCTTGGTATGGAGTAGAGATAATTGAGTTTGCAAATTTACCTTATATATTTGTACTTCTTCTTGTCTTTTAAGAGGACTATTTTGTTTGTTTACAAACCTGGTTCGAGTTTTCACTGGTTTAGTAAGTGATATTTTGACTCTTAAGTGGTTTGATGTAAAATTTATACTTAATGTTTCTATGTCTTGAAATGATTGAGGATGATTAGACAGTATGAAGTCTAACTCATTTTTATACTGACCATTCGGTGACTGCCATGTCCATTTTCTTTTCTCCTTTTTCTTGTAAAAGGATGATGGCTAACTTGTTTTCTATGGCAAAGTCAATAAGTCTTTGACCTTGTGCGTTTCTTGTTCCATATCCAAACTGTTTCATTATTGTGTATTCGTCTTTTTGTGGTATACCAATGTTGGCATTGAAGTCGCCCATTAGAATAAAATCTTCATGTGCGTTATCCATTGCCTCATAGACGGTGTCATAGAAAGTATTTACTTCTTCATCGTCTGCTGCTTCGGTTGGGGCGTACACTTGTATAATGGTGAATTTCTTACCTGGTATTTTCAAATTTAGCAAAGCGACAAGTTTTTTGTGCAACATAAAATAACAATGCACTAAAAACGAATCTTACGATATGAGATGTGTTTGTGTTCGATGATGATGATGGGGCTTTCTCGTTATAGTATAGTCTCGTTATAGTGCCCTTTTTACGAATGCTTTGACGCACCTGCCAAGCCCTTGGGTAGGGGCAAGGGTGTGTGGGACTCCACGGCAGAGTGCCACGATGACCTATGGGTCGAGTGAAATACAGGCAACACTGCGCCCAACCAGGCGCGAATCCAGCTCTTAAAAAAGGTTGTATTCACATAGATCACAGCCACCCGAAAATCGGTCAAGTGCGAGACAGAGTATGAACTCGCTCATGTTGGATATTGAGTATTCCTACAAAGGAGATGTTTCCAAAACATATGACGCCCTGACTTATTGTTTTTTTTTTTATTAAGGCATTGGATATCTCATGAGTCTATCGATCTCAAATAAGCTCAATAGACCGCGATATTGTGACTTCAAACTCTATTAGGGTTGTGGGCATGCCCATCGTACCCATAACGGTGGATCCGCGCTTGCGCCCTACCGCGTTGCCCGCCGACCTCCACTAAGGTGGCGGGATTAGGGCATTGTATCTCATTCTTCGCCATCCTACCCTTCGACGCCTTCTCGCACTGGCGACGAGGTCCGCCTAACGAGCTCTCGTGTGAACTAAAGCAACAAAATTCCATCTCGTTAAAAATGGGTGCATCATGTGTAGGAGTAATATTTTAACCATAATATTTTTGTTAATCTAACAGAGTGTATAATCGATGGTAATCGAAAGCGAAAATATTGTTGGTATTTCTAATAGAACATTCAGCAGCACTATTCGGTAAAATCATTTCGTAAAAAATTAAAAAAGTTTTTTTTACATACGACAGGGAAGCTCTTTGCCTTCTCACCTGATGGTAAGTAACCATAAGGCCAAAGGTGGAAGCGAGCTTCACCTGGACTCCTCAACAACTGAGGAACTGGCTATCTTACCTTTAATTGTCGGAACACAACAATGCTATTAACATGTTATTATGGCGAAAAACTTAGGTCTGACGGTGTGGTAGCTAGTCAGGCGGGCTCAGAAGCCCTATCACCAACCAAACCAAGCAGAAAAACCTCTGCCCCCCCATGGGGAATCGATCCCAGGACCTCCCGATCCACATCCGGTGGTCTCAACCATTAGACCACGGGGGCGGTTATTAATGAAATTATCTCTTATATGGAATCCTTAATTGTACGATAAAACGAAATCATAATGATACGAGTATCATAATCCATCATCTAATCCACTAACTGTTGTCAGCGGCCTATGACTTAAACCTGGCATGGACAATCTTATCTCAAGGTAGGGGCTAGGGATTGCTATCCGGAAAAACTGATTCGGTAATCCGTCGGATCCGGCATCATTAATCGTTTAACGGATCCGGTAGGTAGGTAGTGTAATTATAAATTATACTATGTGTACAAGTATGTTGGAACGCGAACACCCAATGGTAAACATTTTTGTCTGTCTAAAAGGTATTTTTTTAGTTTAGATTTAAAGCTATTAAAAGACAAGAGGTCACGAATGGGTGGTGGCAAGTTGTTCCAACACTTGGTGGCTGAATGCTGGTGCCAATATGCGGTAGCTTATCAATAGCTTTAAGATATTATAAGCCAGTGTTAATTTTATTTTAAGAAGCTGTTAGCTGTCCCAAAATGTAAAAATAAATAAAATAATATTTAAAACTGCCACAGAAGGCTGCAGTGCAATGTAGAGGTACAAGGAGTGGCCAATTTCTGGGACGACACCCGGAATTTGTCCTTTCACATTATTTTAATGATTTTAACACCTTGCTTTCCCTCCGGTCGACTCCGACCACTTCCAATGTTCCAAATGAGAGATTCTTTGCGAGAAAAGTTCAAAGAAATTGGTATTATGACAGTAGCGTCGCAATATATTTATGAGAATCTAATATATGTTCGTAAGAATATTCATGTGTTTTGTAAAAAATAGTGATATTCACTCAGTTAATACTAGACAAAAGAATATGTTAGCTTTACCAAATACCAGACTCCATAAAATATATAATTTCAAAGAAACGTTCAGTGAGAGCAATTTATAAGCTAAGTTCACGCACTTCTCTCAGAGATAGCTTATATAATGTGAATTAACACATCTCTTCTTGTAATGGAAGTTGAGCTCAAACTTTTGCTTTGAGGTCAGCTTCCAATTGACGATTTTGTAACAAAACCAAAATTGTAAATGGCGATTTAAAAGAGGAGATAAAAAATTTAGACCTTTCGAGTTTCTTGCCTGTTCTTCTCGAGAAGGCTCTCCCAATTTCCGAACAGGTGTAGAGTCAACTTTTTTTTTTCATTCCTACTTGTATTTGCAGACATCTTGAGTATATTTAGGATGTATGCACATACAAGGTTAATATGATTTTTTTAAATTAGATTATTTTGCTTTGTTTTGACGTCAATAAGTGCCTGTTAAGGCCTATGTTGAATAAAGATTTTTGAATTTGAATAAAGTTGCCCACTTCCTAACTTGTCCACTTCCAAAGTTACCCACTTCCTAACTGGTCCACTTTAATTTATCTACCTCCCAAGTTGTCCTGGGCTCGGAACTGGTAGTGGTAATTTTGTACCAAGTGAAAAAAAAAAATATGACAATTGTGAGTGTCATCTGCGTACTTTCTTGACATACCTACAGATATCGCTATATTCCACGAGATAGCTTCACGTTATTTCTGTTTTTTGACAGGAAGGAGTAGTCTACGTGTGATAATAAAATATTTGAATAAACTTAAAATCCAACAAATTAGCATCTTTCGGTAAAATGGGTTTCATAAACCTTACTTAAATAATCTAAACCATAATCTTGTATTTATATTAGTGACCGACCGAAACTAGTTTTTTTCCCGAAACTGGCCGAAATCGAAACTTCGATCGGTCACTAATTTATACATATCTATAGTTGTACTTATTTGTTTTTGTTAAGTTATATCTGAAGTAATGTCGGGTAGTTAGTGTGCTGGCACCGCCTAGAATCTATCTGCTTTGCCCAAAGGTTGAGAATGCTTTATCGCATTAAGTCCGCCTTTTGTACGAAATGATTAAGCATTAGAAATGGTCCAAATTGGAAGTAGACAACTTAAGAATTGACTGAATAGGAAATTGACAGCTTAGCAATTGACAAAATTGGAAGTGGAAGAATACGGAATATAAAAAGAGACATTTTAGGTCGTTAAACTTGCTCGCTATTTTTTACCATAGTATTATACTATCTCAAGATGCACAAGCTATTGTGTACCATAACATAAATATTAAAATGATGGGTTCATGCACCTTAAAAAAGACATTCAATTTGAAGATTTTGTGCACTGGCGACAACACTGGTGTCATTGACTTAATTGCGATAAGAGTACCTACTTATTTAGGTATTTCTTAAATTTTGATTACCTACCTTTAATAAGTATTAATCAGTTCATCAAGGTACAGTGCCAAAGATGCCAACAATATGGCCACTCAAAAAACTATTGCTTGAGACCCTACCGTTGCGTCAAGTGTGCGAAATCACATAAAACCTCAGTGTCCTAAAACGGATCGTAGCATCCCCGCCACGTGTGCACTATGCCTAGGGCCACATCCGGCTAATTATAAGGGATGTGAAGTCTACAAGGAAATACTCGAAAGAAAATCCTTAAAGCACATGCCTTTAAAAATTAAAAACAAGACACCGCAACAGGAACCCAACAAAGATAAAGCCTATACAACTGAACAGGATAATAAACCACACAATGAATTATATGCAGATATACTGAAACCTCAAAGCAATAAGATGGAAGAACTCGGAACAAGTACCACAGTAAACAATATGTCCTTACCAACTACCTTAGAACGATTGCTAATAAAACAAACAGAGCAGTTTGAAATAATCATACAACAAATGAATGCCTTAATGAGCCTCATTACTTCCCTCGTCAATAAATTACCAAAATGACTTCTTTAAAAATATCAACATGGAACATAAATGGATTATCTCCCAACAAACTCGAACTTGTAATCTTACTAAATCTTCATAAAATTGATATTATGCTCATCTCAGAAACGCATTTTACTGTCAACAGTCACATTAACTTAAAAAACTATAACATCTACAGTACAAACTACCCTGACGGCTCTGCTCACGGAGGAAGTGCAGTGATCATTAAGTCCTCAATTAAGCATTGCGAGTTACCACAATACAAGAAAGAACATATACAAGCAACAACTGTGATGGTTGAGAACAAAAATGGTAATTTTAATGTGTCGGTTCTCTACTGTCCTCCTAGACACAGAATAACCGAAACTCTGTTCTCCCAGTATCTGGAAACCCTTGGTGCACGCTTTATAGCGGGTGGGGATTGGAACGCTAAGCACGTGCACTGGGGCTCAAGGTTAACAACAACACGAGGCAGAGAACTCAAAAAAAGTCTAGATCGACTTGATCTCAAATCAATTGCAACTTCGGAACCAACTATTTGGCCGACTGACCCCCATAGGCTCCCGGATGTTGTTGACTTTTTTGTAGTAAAAGGCCTCTCTCGATTCTTTTTCAAAATAGAGCCATGTCAAGATGGATCCTCAGATCACACTCCAGTATTCCTCACCATTAGTACTACAGTTCTAAAGCGAGTTTAATCGACCAACACTATATAATGGAAGAACAGACTGGGATTCAGTCAGAGATCTAATAGATAAAAACCTGAAGCTCAAAATATCACTAAAAACAGACCAGGAAGTCGAAATTGCCACCAAAAACTTAATGACTGTCATTCAAGAAAGTTGCTGGAAGTGCACACCGGAGATCCATGATATGAACACTAATCACAAACCATTACCATATGATATCAAACTTCATATCCTAGAAAAACGAAGACTTCGCAGAGTATGGCATACCACTCGCTATCCTGCAGACAAAACTGCCCTGAATAAGGATACCAAGGAATTGAAAGCACTAATCGCCAACGCTGCAAACAAAACGACCGAGGAACACATAAAATCGCTAACTGCTACAAGCGTTACCAACTACTCATTATGGAGAGCATGCAAGGGTTTAGACCGGCCAACAATTCACAAGCCTCCACTTAAATTAATTGGTGACACCTGGGCTCGAACAAGCCAAGAAAAAACCGACGATATTGCAGAACATCTGGCTAAAATTTTCACGCCCAGTGAAAGAAAATCTGGCGTCAGTGACTCTGGTGTGGATGAGGTTCTCAGTCAGGATTTTCTATTGGATTTTCCAATAAAGACGACTACACCGCAGGAAGTGTACAGAGTAATCAAAAACCTTGACAACAATAAAGCACCAGGCTTCGATTTGATAGACAAAAAAGTGTTGGTAGAACTACCCCGAAGAGCTCTTGTTTACATAACAACCCTCTTCAATGCTATGATCAGGATTGGTTACTATCCGGCACCATGGAAGGTGTCTCAAATAATTATGGTACAAAAGCCAGGCAAGCCAATAAACAACATAACTTCATAAGGCCTATAAGTCTATTACCAGTGTTGTCTAAAGTATTCGAAAAAATATTCCTTAAGAGACTACTTAACGTACTTAAGGAACGTTCAGTAGTTCCAGAACACCAATTTGGGTTTCGCAAACAGCACTCAACAATAGAACAAGTTCACAGAGTTTGCGAAACTATAAGAACTTCATTGGAACAGAAAGAATATTGCTCAGCTGCATTTCTGGACACTCAGCAAGCTTTCGATAGGGTATGGCATAGAGGTCTACTGTATAAAATAAAATCAAAATTACCGCATACATTCTATTGCATTTTGGAATCCTACCTAGCAAACAGAATATTCCAATTACGTGAAGACGATAGTACATCAAAATTCTATGACGTCAATGCAGAGGTACCCCAGGGTTCGGTCCTTGGCCCGGTTCTGTACACAATCTTTACGTCAGATCTTCCGAACAATTCTGAAGTTACAGTTGCTACATTCGCAGACGACACAGCAATACTAGCGAGTAATAGAAACCACATAGAAGCTTCGCAAATATTACAAAACAGTCCTGATGAAGTACAAAACTGGCTGGACAAATGGAGAGTCACTGCAAGTGCATCAAAATCCTCACACATATCCTTCACACTAAGAAGAGAAGACTGTCCCCCTGTGCATCTAGGAGGTCAACAGCTACCACACAGAGAATCCGTAAAGTATCTTGGAATGCATTTAGATAGTAGATTGACTTGGAGAAAACATATAGAGACCAAGAGAGATGAACTGAATTCAGGTATCGGGGGCTCTACTGGCTTATTGGTAGGAACTCAAAGCTATCAGTTGATAACAAGCTCCTCATTTATAATACAATATTGAAGCCAATTTGGACATATGGGTTGCAGCTGTGGGGATCGGCCTGCGACTCAAATATAAGCATGATACAAAGAGCTGAAGACTCAATACTCAAACACCTTGCCAACACACCATGGTTCATCAGAAATGTGGAGATTCATGAATACCTACAGATCGCAACAGTAAAAGATGAAATCCGATCACATGCGTTGGGATATAAAATACGACTGAAGTATCACCCAAATCCCTTGGCTGTACAGCTCACAATTCCTGACACTTTGAAACGCCTAAAGAGGCGAAAAATCCAAGACCTGGGCAACTAAGATAAGTTGTCACACTAAAAGAATGTCTCAACGTGAACCAGCCCTCCGACGTCGGCGTCTCCCCCGTCGTGGCCCCCACCACTGTCTCCGAAGTCGCGCCCACCGCAGTCAACTTTGTAGACAGTGCCGAATCTCCTGTGCCTGCCGCCATCGTGATTTCTCCTCCTATGGTGCCTACTCCTGAAGTTGAGCCTGTGCTCATCGGCACCCCCATTCTCCCGTCCCCCGCCGTCACTCGCCCTGAGATCCTCGGTTAAGGTTGTATTGTAATGCTTAAATGGTAATAAATCTATAATGTAGTAATTGAATGTACCTAGTTGGTTGTAATGCTTAAATGGTAATAAATCTATGATGTACGAGTATTAATTGAATGTACCTAGTTTTATTGTTGCATTTAAGGTTGTAAGTATAAATTGCGAATGGTTATACTTTAACTTTGAATAATTGTTTGGTTGGATGATGACTTCGTGTCGCGGTACGGTGCCGTGTACGGTGCGCCGCGCCGTCCGTCTCACGGTCGGTGGTACTCCAAACGAAAAACGGTTCAAGAAACTTAGCGACAGACTGCTATGTGGGGCGCACTGCACCGTGCCACGGTACGAACGTGGACGGCGGCGAGGTGATGAGTCCACGCCCTTAACTCAGTGCATCGTAAATTCATAATTCTACACTGAGACTATCCATTATACCGGTAACTAAGGCCTATATGGGGATGGAGACAAGTGGTTCATGGCCACATTAGTCATACTGAATGCTACTTTTTAAGTTTAAAATCTACCTACCTAGTTTTCAGTTAAAATTTTCGTTAAAGTTTTGATACTGTTTTAAGCGATCATGGTGAGGGGGATGGGGTCCTATTTTGATTTTTGAATCACTCGTCTGACGTCGAGCGCTCAATCTATGCTGATTTTGGAGGACCGTGTCGAAAACAAAATACTTCTCTTTTTGGACGGGTGAATTCCTCAAGATATAATGTTTTTATTTCACATCTCTTATAGTACCACCAGGCACAAAATAAAAAATAACACAAGTAACAATAGTTATTTGTTATACATGAGTGCAAAGTTGCTTTTTAACCGCGTGCTCAATTTTGATGACCGATGACCGTTAGCGAGGGAATCAAAAGAGCACAAGGTCAAAAATCTTTGCACTCGAGTGCAACACGTAACTTTTCATCCCCTCTCAGCGAGGAAATGACTAAATGCAAAATAAAACATTTACAATCATAAGATATTATGATAGGTAAGTATTACAGAAAAATATTTATATTATGTACATAACAAATAATACGTTTTTTTTACTTATTTTCAAGTTTCATAATAATAATAATACGACGTCAAAACAAAATGGCGCGCGCAAAGCAAATCAAAAACAAAAGTACACCAAGGAAGTTCAGAATCTGAGTTTTTAACTAATTTAAAAAAAAGTTGTATGATTAATTCGGCACCATGGAGATGAAAGTAAATAGGGTTAATGATGTTTTGAAATCGCATACCTAGTTGCGCGCGATGTTCTTAATTCAAATTTACTTTAACCTCAAGCGGATAAAAACTGCTTTGGCGGTCAGATATCGAATAGCAAAAATACTCTTTCCGAGATGGGGGGATGAAAAATAATTTGTAAGTCAATAATAATTATCAAAAGATTGCGATAAACTTTTACTTAGCCATAAGCCCTTTTATAGATATGGAAATAGCCAAATTTAACGATCTGGAAATAATAAAGAAATACCTAAATAAGTACCTACTCTATACTAAATAGGTACTCTTATCGCAATTAAGTCAATGACACCAGTGTTGTCGCCAGTGCACAAAATCTTCAAATTGAATGTCTTTTTTAAGGTGCATGAACCCATAATTTTAATATTTATGTTATGGTACACAATAGCTTGTGCATCTTGAGATATTATAATACTATTGTAAAAAGGAGCGAGCAGGTTTAACGACCCCCTTACCATGATCGCAAATTTTCTAGACAATATGCACATGTCTTGGTAAAACTTTTATATCATTAAGTGGGCCCGGCAGACGTTGCCTGTCCGATTCCAGCGCCATCCACCGGATCCAACTTTACGTTTAAACCTTAGAATAATAACTTCTAAGGTTTAAACCTTCCTTGGACCTATCCAAATACCCACAGAAAATTTCGTAAGAATCGGTCGAGCCGTTTAAGAGTTATTGCGAGACTAACACACACCGTTTCATTTTTAGGGTTACAGTTATACAAGGAACCCTTATAGTTTCGCCATGTCTGTCTGTCTGTCCGCGGTTGTACTCCGAGACTATTAGTACTAGAAAGCTGTAATTTGGTATGGGTATATATATTAATCATGCCAAAAAAATTTTGTTGGGGTAGCTCCCATACAAATGGGAGTATTTTTTTTCTCGACTAACCCATCGTGTGGGTTATTGTTGAATAGGTCTTTAAAAATAATGTAAGATTCAGAACACCATTTTTCGATTTAAAGTGCTAATTTTTGTTAGAGGTAAGTGTCCCCCCCCCCCCCCCCCCCTCTGCTTCTATGTGCGAGACGGTTATGGACACTCGCGGGCACAGCTAGTAATAATAAATAAACTCAAACGTAGGCGAAGATTATAAGGAAAAGATAGCAGATGTATAAACAAAAGCACGGACCATGCGTGTGTAAAGAAAATATTGAATTAGTCCAAAAATAAACTCAATTCCACTTTCCACACGAATGCACACCCAGCACGTACGTACTCATGCATGCACGCAGTCAACACACACATGCAAGCACATACTCAGTCACACAAACACACACACACCCTACACATGTTAAGTAATAGATATATTTAAATCTTGTTAAAATGTTCCGAGATAGTGAGTGATAACTTGTAAACCTGTAATATACGTATTTTTTTTATTGCAACTAAGTTGGCAAACAAGCAAACTGCCCATCTGATGGTAAGTGACCTACTCGTATAGTACATGTGGCTCTTGTAAGATTCGGGGGATTACTCTCTGTCACACCATTCTGTCACACCAGTGTGACACAGAAGAATTTTTGTCCTGACAGTCACACCAGTGTGACAGAGAAGAATTTTCGCAGCAAAACTGCAACCCCCACAAGAATCACAGCGTACGTTGCCAACTGTGACATCAGATGTAAAGTCACGGTACCAAGTAATTGCACTGCCATATCCTACCCTTCAAACCGGACGACAGCAATGCAAGCACTGCTGCTTTGCGGCAGAAATAGGTAAGACGGAGGTACCCAAACAGACAACCCTGGTATCTTGCAGAGGCATCAAATCATAATGTTTGCATCCTGTCTGATCTATATAATATTGTATTGTCATGAAAAATATGACAAATAAAGTAGGTATTGAAATGTCCGCCTTAACCCAGCGTCTATACATTTAGTGCCATTTAATTAAATCTATCATAAATATTTTATACACATACTACTTCTGTATTATTGACATAGATAAAAATATTGATAAAAATGTTTCAGTTAATGTTTCAACTCAAGACATGACGTATTATCAAAATATAGCAAGCGTTTGATACGAGCTCTTTAAATTAGTATTATCAAAAGCCCCAAGTTTTTGTAATTACTATAATTTGATTGATGACTATGTAGGTTACTGTCTTATATGTAACAGATGCAGAAGGGGTTGTTTCACGATGTTTTTTAGACAATTAATATTGCAGATTGAGGTGTTAGGTGCAAGTGACTAACTAAGATATTATGGAGTTAGAAAATGTCTCAACACCTTTCGGCACTGCTCACTGGCGAAAGGTTTTTGACATTAGCTCCATAAAAAACGTTAAAATTCTTTCTGTAGTAGATAAGTCCGAGATAGATAGGATAGTGAAACCAGCCGTTAGCCGAACAGAAAAATATTTGCTTTCACATGATGTAAAAACATAGGTGTATAAACACATTTAAGATATAAGTACAAACGTTGTTGTTACAATATTTTTTTAAAATTGATACATTTGAAAAAAAAAACATACATCAGTAATTTACTAGTAATCAATCGGCATAGGGTCCCCTCGTCTCCGTCGTCCAAACTGTATATCATATTTTTTTTATTAAAGTTTAAAAAAATAACATAAGTAATAAAAACCATCGTATATCGATTCTATAAAAGCTTACTCTTGGACCAAATCCAATCGATCGACATTGAGTTTGTGATTTTTTGTACGCTTGAGTTTTCACACTGGCGCCATATTGGACCTGCGCAGATTTTGAGTGAACCAAACTCGTACTATTTAATTTTTTCAAGATACGGATCTAATTTTGCGCTAGTGTTGTTAAATAAGCGTACGAAAAATAACAAAATCAATGTCCGTCGTTTCAAGAGTAAGCCTACAGAACATTTTCCTTAAAAGGGTTCACGGGATTCTTGTTACTCCCTGTACAGCAATTTAAATGTTAACATGACAGATTTTATCGCCCCTAAAGTGTAAAGATGAAGATTATTGATGAAGATTGTCTCAAAGGAACAAAGGTAAGGAATACGGCTTCCTGGCTTTTGTTACTCCGCTATTCTGAGAAACAGTAGGGTCAGAAGTCGGCTTTTTGTTGCTCGACTCCTTGCCTATTTAAAATTATAATGTTGTATTATATTTCAATCAATTACCAACATTATGAGTTTAATGAGGCGTATAGTATAGCCTGCCTACTGCAAAGTGAATGCAAAGGATGGATTTCTTTGGATAAAGGATCAAATCTATGCAAAATTGGGTTATTTATCTGAAGGTACCGGGAAATTGCGGCCAAATGGAACGTAGCATCTTCTGATATTTTTTTAGTCAAAACAACACTTTTGATGGCAGCTTTATGTTAAAGGTCGATAGCTTGTCGATATACCTATAGGTTTTGCCTAAAATAGGGCAAAAATCCATCTATTACACTCTGTCCACCTGATTCCATGGTTACATTTTTTTTATAACCAACAACCTGAAGTTTGTTGGTTAGAGTACGAGTAATATGAAATTTTTGTATTACTCCACCAATGTTTTAGATTTATAAATGGTTTGTCGATTGAAACCGTGTCTATTACCAACCGACAAACCATCTAACACCCTTTTTTTGCGGTGGGAAATGCGTTACGGATACCCCGCGCTTGGGAAGGCGCGGGGTTATGTCGGAATTTCCGCGGCCCCTGGGGGCAGAGTGCCAGCCAGGAACCGCGGCCTACCGACTAAAACCCAGCGATGCCCCTCACATACGCCTTGGCGCGAGCACGTCCATTACCGCCGCATCCTCCCCATCTGAGGAGACACGCCGAGAAGGGATGCGTCGCTGCTTGACAAGCTCATGGGAACTCGGTTGAACACTACCACGACCTCGTCGGCGTCTACTCGCCTATCGCGAGCCCCTCTCACCCAAAGGGGGAGGCCGGTGATCCCCCGGGGCATTCAGGGAATCAGCAACTGGCGGCAACCGATGCAATGCAGGGCACGGGCTTCCCAACCCAGGGCCCCGCTGGTTGCCAGCCATCTAACACCCTTTTTTTTTTTACGGTGGGAAATGCATTACGCATACCCCGCGCTTGGGAAGGCGCGGGGTTATGTCGGATTCTCCGCGGCCCCTGGGGGCAGAGTGCCAACCAGGAACCGCGGCCTACCGACTAAAACCTACCGATGCCCCTCACATACGCCTTGGCGCGAGCACGTCCATCATCGCCGTGTCCTCCTCATCAGAAGAGGACACGCCGAGGAGGGCCGGGTCGCTGCCGGACAAGGTCATGGGAACTCTGACGAACACTTCCACGACCTCGTCGGCGTCTGCACGCCTATGGCGAGCCCCTCTCATCCCCCCGAAAGGGGGAGGCCGGTGATCCCCCGGGGCATCCAGGGGATCAGCGACTGGCGGCAACCGATGCAATGCAGGGCCCGGGCTTCCCAACCCAGGGCCCCGCTGGTTGCCGTCAGGAGGAAGAAGGCGGGCGTAGTTCCGCCTCCTCCGCCCCGTCCTTCTACGGCGAGCCATCTAACACCCTACCACAGATTAGATAATAGTTACTAACCGTACGTTGTTAGTTCCAGTGAAAAGAAAGATTTATCTATTACTAAGATGTTTATTTATACAAAAAGACCGAAAATCAACACTATGGACCCAATAACTTTCAAATAGCTGAACAAATTTCGGCAAGCAGGTGCCATTTTCCAATTCGACTGATTATTTTTTTATATAGTTAGTCCAGCCATTGAGTATTTTATACGGACTCACCATACCACTGGCCATATCCCTGTAGGTATGTGGGGTCCGTAGTGTAAAATAGAGATGTGACCTCATTATCCTACCTACAACGCCATCATATTCGGGGGCAATAAAAGCAGCACAGCACAGCACACGAGGCAATAAATACAACGCCGAGAAAGTACTCGACGTCAATAACTGCCAGTTTTATGTACCTATGTTGGATTAAGATTTTTAAGTTTATGCCTTTTTTTTTTTTTTTTTTTTTTTTTTTTTTTTTTTGTCGGGGGGAAATGCGTAAGCGCACCGTACCCGCCGTTGGCTAGACGGCAGGCGTGTGTGGGGCTGGCCCGGCGAAGTTCCAGGCCGACCCACTAAAACCCCCCGGTGTTCTCCCTGCCCTTGTGGGCGCGCATGGTAAGGTCCACACTGCGACTCCACTACCCACGCGCCCGGGCAAGCCTGACCACCTGGTCAGGCTATCGCCAAGGGAGGATTGCCCGAGAACACCAGGGCAATCCCCAGACGGAGGGCCTTACGGCGGCGTGCACGGGGCCAACCGTGCACGCAGGCCTCCACGGCAGGGTCATTAGACGGGCATCGCTTGTGCGAATGCCCGCCTTCGCCTGCCTATCCGTCTGCGGCGGAGGGGAGCGGCTTGGGGATCTTCCTCCCGCTCCCTCTCCGCAGCCTCCTTCTGCGAAATTACTTCTTCGCAGAAGGAGGCCACAGCCTCCCATTCCGCCTCGCCGCGGAGCATGGCCACGACCATGCTCGGCAGCGAGAGGTCTCCGCCTCCCAGCGCAGCGTTAAGTTCGCTGCGCTGGGGTCGCCAGGCCGGGCACACCAACAAGGTGTGCTCGGCCGTATCATCGGGAGCGTCGCAGTGGTGACACCGCGGCGTTTCCTCCCGACGCGCGACTCGGTGCAGGTAGTGACCGAAGCAGCCATGCCCGGTCAGTACCTGCACCATGCGGAACGTGAGGCTGCCCTGCCGGCGCCCAACCCACTCCTCCAACACCGGACGGATCGCGTCGATCGTCCGGTGGCCGGCAGCTGGGGAGGCGAGTGCCACACCCCACTGACGCAGAGCCTCCCTCTGCGCCAGGGTACGAATCCGCTCCACTTCCTGTGGAGCGGATCGTCCCCCCCGTTCACGAGTAGCAACCCGATGTCGATACACCTCCGCGAGGACGCGTGCATCGACATGCCACGGCGCTTGGCCCGCTAGAACGCAGGCCGCGCCGTGACTGACCGTGCGATAAGCTCGCACGGCCCGGGTCGCTATGACCCTCTGCGGACGTCGCAAGAGGGCCACCGTTCGGGAGGAGAGGCACTCTGCCCATACCGGGGCTCCATAGAGTGCCATCGACCGTATTACCCCGTGATACAGTCGACGGCACGCCGATCCTGGACCTCCCACATTAGGGAGGACCCGTCCAAGTGCGGCTGCAGCGGCGCACAGCCGTGGAGCGAGGAGCTTAAAATGCTCCTCGAAACTCCATCGGGGGTCCAGAACCAGGCCGAGGTACTTAAAGTGCGCCTCGACCGGTATACGAACCCCCTCCACTCGGACGCGGAGCCCCGGTGGGATCCTGCGACGGGGGGCGTGGAATAACATGGCCCTCGTTTTGTCGAGGGCCACGTCCAGGCCCAGGAGGCGGATGCGTCGGACGACCAGTGAGGCGCCGACCGACGCAAGGTGGGCCGCCTCCTCCCCCGTTTTTGCTCTCGCCGCGACGAGCGTGTCGTCGGCGAAGCAGACGACCTTCGTTCGTGGCAGAAGGTCGCCTCGCAGAACCCAGTTGTACCCCAGGTTCCATAACAGAGGACCTAGTACGGAACCCTGGGGCACACCCGCCGCCATTGTCCACGTGTGGACGCGCCCATCCGGCCCCTCGTAGAGAATGGACCTGCCTTGCAGGTAATCCTCCACGAGGGCGCGGAGGTACGGAGGCACCCGGTGGAAGCGGAGTGCCTCCTTTATGCACTCGTGGGGCAGGCTGTTGAATGCGTTGCGGATGTCAAGAGACACCGCAACAACAGTGTCCCCACGAGCTGTGGCCTCCTCAGTCCACCCCTTGAGGAGGGCCACCGCATCCACCGTGGACCGGCCGGTGCGGAAGCCGAACTGGTTTTCAGCCAAGTCCGGCCCCCGGTCCTCTAGGTGCTCGACGATGCGGGAAGCGAGAATCTTCTCGAAAAACTTCCCAGCCTCGTCGAGCAGCACCACCGGCCGATACCCAGTCGGTGAATCCGCTGGGCGACTCTCCTTCCTCAACAGGCAGAGTCTGCCCGCTTTCCATCGACTGGGGAAGCGGCCCGAGGCGATACATAAGTCAAGCACCGCCCGGAACCGCTCCTCGAGGTGTCCCAGGGCGAGGGCCAGAACCCTGCTAGGGACACCATCCGGTCCCGGCGCCTTGTTTTTGCGCCGGAACCGGTTCCTCACCGTGTCGAATTCCACGTTCGACACGGGAGGGATCGCGGCAGCCACCTCCACCGGAGGAGTGTCCGGGGGGACCATTCTGGGGGGCTGGAACGGACCGGGATCGGGGAACAGAGTCCCTAGCACCCGATCCAGCAGCCCCCTGTCCATAGCGGAGGTAGGGGGAGCGGAAGCTTTGAACTTCCCCCTCACCATCCGGTACGGACGCCCCCACGGATCATCATCCAGAAGCCGTATGAACGACTCCCTGGACTCCTCCTTGGCCCTGCAGATTTGATTCCGTAGGGCCTTCTTGGCTGCCGCATACACCCGACGAAGCTCAGCTTCCTCGTCAGGTGTAGTTCTAGCGCGCCTACGACAACGCACGTAGGCGCGCCTGGCCCTCATGCTGGTGGTACGCAGGTCCGCAATCTCCTGCGTCCACCAGTACACCTGCCCCCTTTCGGGGCAGGCCTGCGCCCTTGGCATGGCGGCTTGGCAGACGACCTTCATGTCTTCTGCGAAGAGATCCGCCATGCCGTCGACATCCCCGGCGAGGTGGGGCGGCACTTCAGCCCACGCCCGCACCATCGCCGCCTCCTCCGCCACGTCCAGGCGAAGCTTGGTGAGCGCCCATCGCGGGAAGGCGCTCACCGCGGAGCCCCTGCGGTTTGGGGCGCCTGGGGATGCCGTGGAGACCTCGTATCGGACATACAGGTGGTCCGATAGAGTCTCCACATCTTCCTCCACTCGCCAGTCGTTGATTCGACGGGCGAGGGAGGGGGTAGCAAACGTCAAGTCCACCACGGACGTGCCCTGCACCCGGACGCAGGTAGGGGTGGAGCCCCTATTCAAAATCTGGAGCCCCAGGGACAGAACCCAAGACTCCAGATCTCCACCCCTCGCGCTAGTGCGGGAGGACCCCCATGCGGTAGACCACGCATTGAAGTCCCCCGCAACCAGCACCGGTACCGGGGCCGTCCTACGGACGACCCCCTCTAGCGCAGCCAGGAAGACTGTGAAGTCCGCCCGGCTGCGATTGGGGGAGAAATAGGTTGAAACAACCAACATTCCCCCCCACATGGCGGCAACGTAACCAGTGCCCCTCTCTCTTAAAATGAGAGAGGGGGCTGTGCCACGCGCCGCCCTCATTATGGCGGCGGTACTATCCGCCGCCACCAACCAATTTGGCGACTGTGGCGGAACGTAGTACGGTTCCGACACAATCGCAAAATCCACACCCCACTCCGCCGCGGTCTGACATAGGAGGTCCTGTGCCGCGGCGCAGTGGTTCAAATTAGCCTGGAGGAGCTTAATGGGACCACTAGACATTGATGATCTCCATGGGCTCCTCCTGGGCCGTCGTTGCGGCCGGTGCTGCCTGTGGTGCCGGGCTCTTCGGGGTCACGGTCAGTTTCACTGGGGCCAAACGGCCCCTGACTGGCGGGGGGCTGCAGTTCATGCCCCCCATCCTGTGGTCGGCCGGCCTCTTGGCGTCTGCACAGACGGCACAATTTAGCGCCGCCATGCAGTCTACCGCCTTATGTCCGTCGGCGCCACAGCGGAAACACAATCCGCTGCGATCCTTGGCAGAGGGGCACCGCTGAATGGGGTGCCCCAGGCCCATGCAGCGGAAGCACCGCATGGGCTTTTGCTCCAGAAGTTGGATGGACGCAGAGCTCCATCCAACTTCGAGCCGACCAGTATCAGCTAGGCGCCGCGCTGCCTCTACAGGCACCGAGGCAAAGGCCGCCCCGACACCCCGTACCCCAGTATGCACGCGGCCCACTTTTATGTGGTGGGCCGGGCAGCCACCGGCTTGTGCCAACACTTGACACAGCTCTTCAGCGGACACTGAGTCGTCTAAACCAACGACCCGGATGTCCGCTGTTTTTACAGGACGCGACACTTTCGCCGCGTCCCCTAGCGCCTCCCCTAGCTTGGCGGCCAGCGTGTCGGCTTGGGACGGGGATGTCTCTTTAGGGAGCTCGATAATTCGAGCTCCGGTAATACCCGTTCTGAATTTGGCAGGCCCTATTCCTAGAGCGCCAAGGCTGACGGAGGCTTTGGCCTTGGCGATGGCCTCACTATAGGTGAGGCCCTTCGCCACCGCCTCCGGTTTGAGGGCCAGTACCACTGCCAGAGAACGTGGTGCCTTGGGCAGTTTAGGTATTTTCTGCGCCACGGTGGTCCTCTTGGGCACCGTTACGTCCACTGCCGGCTTTTTCCGACCACGCTTGGTAACAACGGTCCAGGGATCCTCGACCGTTGCCGTGCTTGCCGCGACCCCAGAGGTAGAGGGGACCGCCGCAGATTTCTTTTTCACCAATCTTGCTTCTTTCGGCATATTGGCCGGTGGGGCAAGAGTGGTATTGGCCACCATCGTTTTCGCTGACCGCTGCGATTGAGGCTGCGGCTGCGGCTGTCTTGCGCGATCCGACGCTAGCGGTGGCCTTCGAATCGGGGCCGGCATTAAGCGCCCATCTATTTCAAGGCCCTCTAGGCGGGCCGAAACCATTGTGCCCACTTGGGCCAGCAATTCCCGCTGAAGGAATTCAATACTCTCCAAGAATTCCCTCTTGGAGATTCCCTCAGCGGGGTTATCCCTGGCCGTCTGAGCCGCCGGCAGCTTCACCTCTGGAAGCTCCTCAAAATCGGCTCCCTCGGAATCAACGGCCTCCGGTTCGACGTCCGATATAATCGTGGGGGGCGCAACCATACCACGGCCCCTAGGGCGCTCGGACCCCCGCTCCGAGAAGTCCCGGCGAAGGGCCTTCATCTCACCTTCAATGGCGTCCAGCTGACCCCGGAGCCTCTTGTTGTCGGCTTGAAGCCGACGCACCTCCTCCGAGGTTTTCTTGGACGCCAGGGTGCGGACAATCTCTAGGAGAGAGTCGGAGGCGTCCTTAATTTCTTTCACGTAAGTCCCCTTTAAGTTCCGGGACTTACGTGTTACTCCTAATAGCGCCTGCACGCTCTCCTCGGCCTTGCTGCAAAGGAGCTCAGAAGTGGGCTCAGGAGAGTGCTTCCCTTTGCCTTTCCGCTTTTTTCCGGGGGCCTCTGCAACCACCGGCTCCTCGTCAGATTCCGACTCAGTATCGGCCTCCAGCTTTTGTATCTCCCGCCTAGCCTGGGAGAGCCCGACGCCGTGCACTAGGCCTCCTCTGCCCCTTTTAGTACGGGCGACCTTGGGAGCGTACGGCGCCGTTACTACCTCTTCTGTCTCGGTTGTTACATCTAGGTCCGTAGCTAAGGGATCCTGGAAGAAACGGCTATAATTTGGCCTCTTCCTTCCACTAGCCCGCGGTAGCGAGATATCCGCATCCGACAATATTGATTTCCCGCTAGTAATGTCTCTATAGGCGGAACAAGATTTCCCTGCGTTATTGCAGCTCCGACGGGGCGTTGCTTCCCCAGCGTTGGACAGCGGCAAAACCGGGGACATCACCCCACCAACTGCCTTCGCTACACCGCCATTGACCGGCGATCGGCTCTTTTCCGTCCGCGAGACCGGAGCCCTAACGGTCCCCCCCTCATCTGCACCATCCGTCTCGGACATGATGTCCGAGTCGGACATGGTCCAATCGTGGGCCCAGCCCAGCAGAGATTCTGTCGGCGAAAACAGAGCAAAATCTGTCTTCAGTCTAACAATACCTTTATGAAAAAAAAAAAAAAATCAAAGTATTGGCTGTATGGGCATAGCACCCTTTGCCACCGACAACAACAAAAAAAAAACAAATAAAAAATGAAACTAACCTAAATTATCTAACATAAACAAACGTGGTCTGTGATATATACAATGGCCAACGACACCGACAAATTGAAACTAATACGACAAAATGGGACGAACAACTAAACGGACAAATAAATTACTGATGCCGGGGCGGCGCCCCGCTCACCAATACCGACCAACAACAATAAAATAAGAAAAAAGAAACAAACAAACACCAAAAATACCAAACACAAAACTTTAAAAACGAAATAATTTGTGTGTTTGACTTCAAACACACAAACTAATTTATTCTTTAGACGGCACAACACTAGAAATTACGAAAACAACCTAATAATATAACAAAACGAAGTCAATTCAATCAATCGATATCGACACAACAAAACAAATCGGCAGGGATGCGTGCGCTCACAATCTTTTAAGTTTATGCCTAAACTTCCTCATAATATGTGATGTGAACATTATTTTATTGCACTATATGACCACTTCGATGCACGATTTGAGAACTTCTGTGGGGCGCTGGAGCTAAACAACTAGCACGACATATGACGAGATACGACTGGCGTGCCGGGCGCCATACGAATTGATGACACGCCTGTCGAACCTTCAGCCATGTGTAGTAAAAAACTGTATTATTACAATTGTCACTAGTTGTATACTTGAATACGTTTAGTTGAAATCACCATCTAACGTAAACAACATGACTGTTGCTTCAGGTGTTATTGAAACAGTGGCTTTAACACGATCAACATGAACTTGTTTATAACCATTCTAGCGCACACATAGGGCCATATATTTAAAAACCCATATGAAAATCCCAATGACCTTGCGTCGATCGTCCCGCACTGATTACATAGGAGTGAGTGAGTGAGAGTGGGGGGAATATTTAAGCAAACCTTTACACGTAAGATGAATTATTTCAATTAAAAATTAATAAGGCGAATAAGAAAAATCTAAAAAGACCATCCGCTAGAATATTGTTCACTTTTTTTATTGAAATCGAAAGAATATGATTTAACCTAATATTTACGACGCGATTAGGTTTAAAGTTTTAAAATCGAGGCATGTTTGGGTCACATTTTAACCAAGTTTTAATTAATTTATCAAAAAATTTAAAAGACCATCCTCTAAAGAATGCGTTGAATAATAACATAACATTTTTTATTCAATATTTATGAACAGAAACGGTTTTTTCTGCAGTGATTTTTTTATGATTGACCCTACTATGCGCCCATCACACACAATGAAGATACTATAAAATATATCTTATCTGCGACGTATCGCTAACCCTACATTTCAATGGATCACCACACACAGTTAATATAATATATATTTTTTACATTACAGTATCTTAAGATACTCGGCGATATGTGAAAGATATCTTAACCTAGCAACGATAATGTAAAACAAAACCGACCAAGTGCGTTGAGCTCGCGCGCCGAGGATTCCGTATTAACTTATACTTATTATTACTTACGTACATAAGTTCCTGACTACACTACATATTTATGATTTATGATGAGAGATTTTTCCCTTTACTAGTTGAAAGCAAGGATGATATTATTCTTCGTCTATGTTGTAAGACATTGCTTTCATCTTGTCTAGAGCAACGGGAAGTACCCTATAGGTTTGCTTCCTTTCTGAAATCGCAAAATATGCGAAAATATGACATATCTTTTGACCCAGTTGACCCTCAAGTTCACTCCTGAAAGAGACCTTGTATTTGATATAAACAAGACCCGTGTATTTGATACAAATTTTAGTTTGATACTTAGGGATGTTCCTGAGAAAAAGGGTTTGGCTGACAGACAGACAGACGGACGTGAATTTGTTTTTCTACCTTAAAAATCCAAATATATGAAATACTAGGCATTTTATTTTCGTGGTCCAGTGTCGGGTCCCACCATTTAGGAAATAGTGTTTTAAGAGATTATGGTACACTGCCAGTACAAATAGAGATTCACCGTGTGGAAGCCAATATAAAAGCGTAATAAATAACGACCCGATTATTAGTAATCAATCAGCAGTGGCTGACCTATAACATGAAAATTATCCATACTAATATTATAAATGGCAAAGTGTATGTGTGTCTGTTTGTTTGTCCGTCTTTCACGGCAAAACGGAGCGTCGAATTGACGTGATTTTTTAAGTGGAGATAGTTGAAGGGATGGAGAGTGACATAGGCTACTTTTTGTCTCTTTCTAACCCCCCACTTCCCTAAAATGGGAGGTGGAAGTTTGTACGGAGCATTCCGCAATTTTCAAGGTAGAAAGCTAAAAATTGGTATGCGAACTATTTGTGACTAACAAAAAATCGTGCATCATTTCTTCAATCTGCCCCCCTTAAAAGAGGGGTGAAATTTTATATGGCACTTTTCACAGTTTTCAAGGTAGGAAGCTAAAAATCGGCCCACAGACTCTTTGTTACATCATATTAAAAATCACACCCTTTCAACTTTAAATAATTTTTATTAGTGACATAGGGATCCAGTTCTCAGATTGAAAATTATTTACAGTCCTCCACCCAACTTATATTATTGAATAATCATAGCAAAATCACAAACTTTGTATCCAAAAATACACTGTATAGCTGTGTCATGAGGTGCGAAGGTGAAAATAGTATGTTTTCAACTGTACAAGTGTACAGTGATAAAAATGTGATGTAATGAGACAAATTTAGTAGTAGGTATACATTTCACAATGCATGTAATTTTCAAACACTATTATACATTTTATTATTTTGTTCTTAATTAAGAGGATTGTGAAGTAATATTGCTCAGAATATAAATTATTAGCATCTAAATATCTATATTTTAGACTTAAAAACTACCTCGAGCATTTTTAATCTCTTTTTGACTAAATTATACTGAATTACAAAATAGCAAAACATACAAACATAGATTAAGAAACAATATTTCAATAAGAAATGTAGGCACTTGCCTCGGACTTTCAACTCTAAGTGTTGTGCAACAAACTGCGTTTTTGAAAGTGCATACTGGAGCCATTAATGGGCACTTCACAGTCCTCTTAAATGCATTATCAAGTTATGTATGTATTAGGATCACAGAACAAGATACCAAACTGTTAAATTGAACACAGAGTAATCTATAAAAACATCACTCGACTAAGAGGATTTGTGGCTTTTTCAAAACATGATTTGACAAACTTGCCATTGAAGTAAATGTGTTATAAATATATGAGCGGCTTTTCTAAAATTTTGTTGATGTTAACAAACTACCAATTTAACATTTTTTTTAACCATTTTTTTTTTTCAAATTTATTAATGAATTAATATCTTGGTGTTTTCTTGTGAATAAATTATTACAGTACTTAAATCCAATATCTACCCAAAAAGGTGTGTTTTTAAAAATAAAAATTTATACAATACAATTTGTAACATATTTTTTCTAACAATTATTTTACATGAAATACATATTATTACTGTCATATTACATATTATAAGTCCATCAATTTATTAAGAAATATATTGTGAGAATTCTTGTGATAGTTTATGGATTTGACAAAGTTACACTTGTCAAAAAGCAAACTATAATAAGAAAACTTATACCATACATTGAACACATGACAATTGATATTAAATAATAATTTAAAAAAAATGAACAAAACAATTACTATGTATGTAATATAAATAATAATAAACATGTCATATCTAACGCACCATTCTTTTTCACCTACAAAGTAATAATATTAATGTCACATCAAACTTTACGTTCATATGTACGTCTTCTTTGGTCGTCAATGTTAGTGAGGTAGTATGTTCCCGGAAACAAAACTTCTATTGAGCCAGAGGGTTGATATGGAGCTGTGTGATAATTTTTGGTTCTAGTTTCCATTATATCAGAAAACATTTGAGGATCCACACTTTCCCTTTTATCTAATAATGAAACTGTATCATGTAGTGAATTTATTAATCTAGCCAGCTTAGATCCAGCGCTCATATCATTACATATATTCATGGAGTACATTGTTGAAGCCAAACCAGAGCCATAAGAGAACAAACCAAACTTCTTTCCTATCAATTGTTCTGGTGATTTACTAATGAGATATGACAATAAGCCACCATATAATGACGGTGTATACATATTTCCTACATTTCTGGCTATATGCAATGATGGTTTAGTCTTCTCATCAAATAATTGTTGGCTGTATTTCATGAAGGCATTTTCAACATCCTTGTTAAAATAAGTATCTTCCAATTTAAAGTTACTAAATTCTGATAAGCCTGGAAACTGTTTTTCTCTTTCATCTGGTGAGCAATTCAAAAAATCATTGAAACATATCCTTGCTAGTGATTTCTGAACTAGTTTACAATATGGTGAATGGAACAACATACCATCTAAGCTTAGTAATCCCTTGAAATTAGGATCCACTTTTCTCATTTTTTTAGAGAATAAATTATAGCAATTGTCTAATGCACTGAGGTAGCATTTGATTGAGAGTTTTCCATCAACAAATGGGAACTCTGACGCCAAGTCTGGCTTGTAAAAGTCATATGCATGGGTCATGTATGAAGCTCGAACCCCTTTGTCAAACACCAATGGAGCATTTGGGCCTACAAGCATTGCAACAGCCCCAGCACCTCCTGTAGGTCTTGCTGGACCCTTTCCATAAACTGCAATATCTCCAGCTACAACAATGGCTTTTCTTCCATCCCATGATGAAGACTCCACCCAATTTATGGCGTTGAATAAGGCAGCAGTGCCACCATAACACGCATTTGTAGTATCAATGCCTTCTATATCAGTAGCACCTTCTTTGGCAAATAAGGTCATGAGGAAAGTTTTTACACTTTTACTTTTATCAATGATAGTTTCTGTACCAACCTCTAAGCGCCCAATATCATGTAAATCAATGTTGTTCTTTTCTATAAGCCTATGAAGAGCTGTAAGGCAGAGAGAGTTGATATCTTCTCTGTCGGAACAGAAGCCCATCTTGTGCTGGCCGAGTCCAACTGTATATTTTCCGGAAGACACTTCGTCGAATTTCTCCAACTCTGTCTGACTAACGTATTGTGATGGAAAATATAATTCAACGGCCAGTATTCCAACGTTCTCAACTTTACCACCCATGGTCGTATTTACAATTATTCGTAATAATTGGAAACTTATGACAGAAGCCGCGTGAGTGATCTAAATTAAAGCGACGTGCTTACCGAACAGTTACAGTCGCGTACTGATGTATGTAGATACTGATTCTCTCCCCGCTACTGTTCAGTGACTCGTCCGATTTCGACGTCAGCAATCCTGACGTTATCCCCGTTACCGGTACATCATTGACCTACTACGCCACTACGGGACCAATAACCAACTTTCATTCACGTGTGTAATTGACAAACAGGCACCGAACCTACATCGAGGTTATCGCAAGTCTCGGTTAAAAGTATTAGAGTTTGATATATATAAAATAATACTAAAATGTTAATATAACATTTATGTTTTATATAAAAATATTAGTTAGTTTTTCAAAGGTAACTATTCATTTCATTTTGCTTGCACGTTCACGTTCTTTCGCTGACGTTCGAACTTCGACGTTCACGGACGGATTTATTGTCATTGTCAATGTCAAAGTCTGTCAATTGTGGCCGTGTTCCGCTTCGCGATTATAGTGACCATCAGCACTGTGAGCGCGCTAACAGGCGGCCCGTTTCGCGACAACAGCGTTCACGTTGGATGTGATGACGTCATTGATTGTGCACAAACAACGTTTACAGGAGCGCGTTCAGAGCCTTCGCGCGAAGTTCAACTTTTCGCTCTAACCCCGTTCAATGCCTTCGGGCGTGACAACCGGGTGAAACAACCGTCCCGTTCAAGACCTTAGAGTCTCGGAGTTACAACCGAACAACCATCGAAATTGTTGATTGTAAAACGCTCTGACGTTTATTACTGAAATACTCTTACGTGATGATATTGGCGGCCATATTCTATAATGTATAATAATAATAATAAAATTATTTATTTCTCTCACAACAAGTTAACTTACAATATAACTTATTTAGATCGTACAATTTTTGCATACAGTGTTGTGAGAAACTGGTGCCTGTTAGAGACTATATAGCCTGTGTTACAGGTCACCAGGCCCCCCTCAAGCAGATTGCAATATAATAAGGTATGTGCCTATGTTTGAAAGGACATCCGTTTAGAAAAGGAGATAAGGAATAATCACAATAATTAATAATAATAATGAAAGAAAATGTATGAAAAATCATATTTAGAAAATTAAAATAGTACTTAAAACATTAAAGAAATAACACTATACTTAGCTATTAATGTACTGCGGAAAACACAGAGCGAATTTATCTGACGTATGTGGCTGTGTGTGCGAACGTGTAAGGGGGTAAGGTGATGGTGTGTGGATGTATGTTTGCGTGTGTGCGTGAGTGTGTTGTTGTGTACATATACGGTGGGTGTGAGTGTACATGTGTGTGTTTATGTGAGTGGTGTGAAAAAAATGTCAATGAGGTTTGTATAAACAACAAAAGGCTAACAATAAATATATTCCAAAGTGTAGGGCAGAAGCTTTAGCATTAGCTGTGTCATTTACTAGAAAGAGAGAGAAATAAAAAATCATGTGAAAGAGGGTGATAAAAGATTTGGTTGCTGCAATCCGTTCAACGCCTCTGAGTGAGTTAAAAAACAACCGGACAACTACACCCAGAGGCTCTGAACGCGCCTCGGTGCTCCGGCCGAATAAGAAATAAATACAACATTAAAATTACAAGTTTTTGTTGAAGAAGAAAACAAAGTAGTTTACCTCAAACTATCTCCTGAAGACGCTAAAAGAGCAGAAAATGGTAAAAGATAGGTATAAGGCAATGAAAAACTGCCAAACCTTGAATATCACAGAAAATAATTGAAATTACAAGTTAAATTCTTATTGAGGTTATCTTTGTTTTGATATTATTGACATAAGCGCGCTCACGATCATTCCGAGACGATAGCATGCCATTGGTATCATTATCGCGTCTATTGATTCGGTCCGGGCGTGAGCAGTCTGAGTACTGTGAGTAGTGTAGTCTCGAAACGGAACAGAGGCGCGTTCAGAGCCTTCGCGCGAAGTACAACTTTTCGCTCTAACCCCGTTCAATACCTTCGAGCGTGACAACCGGGTGAAACAACCGGCCCGTTCAAGACCTTTGAGTGTCGGCGCGAGTTACAAACGAACAACCATCGAATTTGATGGTTGTAAAACGCTCTGACGTTTATGACTGAAATACTCTTACGTGATTGGATGATATTGGCGGCCATAATCTAACATGTCATCTGATAGAGACAGAGAGAAATAAAAATTCATGTGAAAGCAGATAAAAGATTTGGTTGCTGCAACGCGTTCAACGCCTTTGAGCGAGTTAAAAAACAACCGGACAACTACACCCAGAGGCGCTGAACGCGCCTCAGGGCCACTAATGGTTTCCTCGGTCAGGGCTGCGTTCGTAAACGTTGCCCGACGACCATGAAGTCTTTATCTATAACTTCATGCCGACGTCGCTCGATGACGTACTGGCCGTTTGAAAACCCCCGGGTGAACGCACGACGACCATCCCTGCGTTCCAGATAAAGCACTGCTACTTTCTGAGGCTAACATCTGATGTTAGCCTCGTTTTGCGTTTCTTTTAAGAAATGTTAACATTTTTAGCCGCGCTAATTGTTACAAATGAAACGCAAGGTACTGATTTTTCGTGCTGAATTTTGACACCTCACCTAATTAGTCCAGCCACTTAAAATTTTTTATAATATAAATCAGAATTGGCTAATACTATAAATATCTTTCAATAAATTTTTTAAATCCGCTGAAAATCCTTTTTGATTCATGAAAAAAAGATTCCAAATGTCAAATTTGAAAGCTGTCAAAAAGTGGTATCAGAGGTGCCATCTATTAGCATGGGTATTTGATGCTAGCATTTCGTGTTAAAAATGCTTAAATGAAACGCATGACAACCAGCAAGAAAAACTAGCATCACCGGCTAATGAAACGCAGAGATGCTAAAAATGTTGGTATTTATGGCTAAAAATGCTTGTCTGGAACGGGCCGCATATATAGCCGTTCGTAAACGTCGCTCGACGACGCAACGGTCGCCCCGTGAAATAGGTGGATGAAAATCGCCCTGACGTTTATTTGACAGATGACATGTGCGTCAATTCGGCTATTTCCTCCTTTTTGTAAACAAGTTCATTTTGTATTATTGTAGATATACACTCGGCGTCAAAAAAATCGCACCTCTATGAAAATCACTTTCAAATGTCATTAACTTTTGATATGCAGATGCAGTCACATTTATTATGATTTTATTTAAAAGGTTATCTAATGAACTTAATATAAAACATTACTTTTCATTATCAAATAAAACCAAAAGCAACAAATATAGTGTCACAATTTCTTGCAAATTTTGCTACCCGGGAGAGTCGTTAGTTGCGCTTCCTTTGTGGGTATAAAAGGGTCAACACGGGGTCAATGTGGGTCATTCGCTATTCAACCGTTGAAGAGGACACATCTGTACATTTTACTAAAGAAAAAACACCTGGAAGATGGATACCACAGCTTATGAGGCTGCTCAAGTGGTTGCACTACTGCAATCAGGGATGCGGCAGTGTGATGTCGCCCGGCAACTGAATCTGAGCCGTTTTTCGGTTCGAAGAGTATACCAGCGCTTTTTAGAGACCGGTGGCTATATCCGCAGACATGGGTCCGGTAGACGTCGCTGCACTTCGGAAAGAGACGACCGGTTCGTTGTGTCGTGCTCTTTGAGAAATTGCTTCTCAAACGCTGTTCAGTTGCAACAGCAGCTCCAGGCAGCTTGCAGATGCACCGTGAGCGTCTCTACGATTAGAAGAAGACTGATGGAGAAGAAGATAGCAGCCCACAGAGCTGCTACAGGTCCAAAATTGACTGCAGCGCACCGGCGAGCCCGCTTACAGTTTGCTCGTGACCACGTCGATTGGACCCTTGAGTAGTGGGGAGCTGTTCTCTTCTCAGACGAGACGCGAGTGTGTCTTTTCTGCAACGACCGACGGAGAAGGGTATACCGGAGGCAGGGTGAACGTTTCGCCCAAGCCTGCATCCAGGAGACGGTGGAATATGGAGGCGGATCCTGCATGTTCTGGGGTAGTATGTCGGCTGCCGGCAAAACCGACCTTGTCTGCGTCTCCCGAAAGGGAGGTGCTCGCGGGCAAGGGACGCTGACTGCTCGCCGCTATGTCACAGAGATCCTGGAAGTGCATGTGGTCCCCTTTGCCGAATTTTTTGGCGAGGGGTTCACATTAATGCACGATAACGCTCGCGCTCACACTGCAGCCATCGTGAGCGACTTTCTGCGGAGGTCCCAAATTTCTGTGATGCAGTGGTCAGCGAGAAGCCCGGATCTGAATCCGATAGAGCACCTCTGGGACCATCTTAAACGGAAGGTTCGATCTCGGGATCCAGCTCTTTCGACTCTACAGAAACTCCAAGACGCGGTAATTAAGGAATGGGATCTTGTCCCTCGAGAAGAGCTCCTGAAGTTGGTGAGGTCCATGAGGGACCGCATGGAAGCCGTCATCAGAGCAAGGGGGGGTAACACTAGATTTTAAGTTTTTTAAACTACATTTTTTTTGTAAATCATCGATTGTTATTTAGGACTTAAATAAGGATTTTTATTACTTTTTTCATTTTAATGCTTTTTGTGTCATTATAATTAAACAAAATTTAAATTTAATTGTTTTTTGATACTCCTTTTTGTTACCTTTCTAATATACCTAACACTGTACTCTAAATAAGGTTTAGGAGTTTTTGAACATCTTTTAAAAGGTGCGATTTTTTTGACGCCGAGTGTATAATCATTCGACTCTGTTTTGTAATTTCATAAATATGAAGAAAATAGAAATAATTACAGAAAATGGATACATTATTATAGATGACACTTCACTTCACTTCTTTATGCAATGGCAATCGGTCGCGATTACAACCATTACTGCCAAACACAAGTTTAGGATAAAACACTGTTTTTAGAGTTTACTGTGCGTAATAAAGCCAAAAGTATTAATTAATTTGTTTTGGGTTACCTGCAAAAAGGACAAAACAGAACGTCACAATAACATACAACATATAGCACAGTACGGTTAAAGTTTAACATTAAAAGTGGAAACGTATTTACAAAGGATTTTTAAAATGGGATAATTTAACATGGTTAAAAGTGACTTGACATTGATAGGGCGAGGAATATAGGGAGGTAACATATCATATAGGGAGCAGGGATTTAGTAGACAATTAAATAAAATGTGGTCAGTTGTTCCTTCCTCGGTGCCACAATCACATAAAGGAGAGTCCTGAATATGGATTTTATAAAGATGGAGGGGGGTGGAAGAGTGACCAAGTCATAATCTGCTTATAATTGAAGTGGTACGTTTGTCGACACGAGGGTAATGGCAAAACCATGGTTTCGCTGGAATATCGGGTTGGATGTCACTGTAGTATTTACCCTTGAAGGTCTTAGATTTATCCCAACATTTCTTCCAGTCTGTCGTAAGGTCCAATCTAGCCAGAGAACAAAGGTCGTACAAATAAACTTTGTAATGATCGCTACAGCCCGTCAGAACCGCATCCTTGGCAGAGGCATCTACAGCATCGTTACCCACTATACCTGAATGGCTAGAAATCCAAGCAAGAGCAACAGAAAGGTTACTTTCAAGGCAATCAAGGAGCAGCTGTTTAATTTCTAAAATAAGAGGGGATCTATTTTTATTTAGGAAGAGGTTGGATGATAATGCTTTTAGGCAGCTAAGGGAATCAGAAAAAATTATAGATTTTTTGAATTTATGGGAGTAAATTAATTTTATTGCCTTATATATTGCAACCGCTTCTGCAGTAAATATAGATGAAAGGGAGGGACATTTGAAAGTTAAAAATATATTATGTTTTGGAAAATAGACAGCAGCTCCGACGCCATCGGATGACTTAGAAGCATCTGTATAAAAAACCTGCCAATCATTCCAATCAGTATTAATTTTCGTTAGAAGTACAGTGTTGGCTCCAGGAGAGTACTTATCAATATCTAAATCTAATATAATATTTGGTTTCTATAAATAAGCATCAAAGGAAACTGTTGTTAAAATCGGCAAATTTAATTGGTGAAAATTAAAGTTATGTTTTGACAATTTATGTAGTTTTATTAGGCTTGGGAGATCTTTGTTTGACCAATAACTATCGTGGGGGATCATGGAAGACAAGTGTTTTAACTTGGGGATCAGTGGGTGTTTCAAATTTTGAAAAGTCTTATATAAGTAATTATCACTGAGAAAGTTTCGGCGTAAGCTCAGTGGAGGATCGACTGCTTCGACCTGAAGCGCATTAGTTGGTGACGATTTCATGGCTCCAAGTATTATGCGTAAGGCCTTAAACTGGATTATGTCTAGAGCTAATGAAGCTTCTTTATTAAAGGGTTCCAAGATTATGGATCCATATTCAAAAAGGCTACGAACTATGGCATTACAGAGAAGCTTCTGAGTACGAGGATGCGCTCCCCACCAAACTCCTGATAAGCAACGTAATATATTAAGGGATTTTTCGGCCTTGTTTTTAATGTAATTTAGGTGAGGTTTATAGGAAAGGGTTTTATCTAAAATAATTCCTAAAAATTTAAATTGTGAATTTATTGGAATCGATTGATTACAGTAATTATATTAATATCAATATTTGAATAGGATCTCTTTCTAGTGAAAATAACTGTGCAACTTTTGTCAACTAAAATGTTAAGGCCATGATTATGTAGCCAGTCTTTTATATAGAATAAGGCCTGGTTGAGATTATTAGCTGTATCTTCTAAGCAGAGGGAGGCAGAATACAAGACAATATCATCTGCATATTGTAGTATGTTGCAAAAGGAATCTACAGATTTATCTAAATCACATTTCTAAATATTGTACAAGGGGGGACTCAAAACTAACCCTTGCGGAAGGCCTTTCCATATTTGCCTTGGAGATGACAGAGCATCATTGGTGCGCACTTGAATTGATCTATCCATCAGCAAATTACAGATAAAATGTGTAAGCCTCTCTGGAATACTCAGTTGATGCATTTTCTGCCTGAGTACCGGAAGAATCACATTGTCATAAGCTGAGGAAATATCTATAAATACTGCAACTACAAATTGATTTTTAGACAGGGCAGTCCTTATAATATGTCTGTGGTTAAAATAGCTAAATTGTCCATGGTGCTCATTCCTTTCCTAAAACCGAATTGAGTGTTACTAAAGATATTTTTATTTTCAACATACCAGACCAATCTTCTTTTTAGTAAGTGCTCCATAATCTTACAGAGGGCGGAGGATAAAGCAATAGGCGATAAGATTCTGCCTTGGAAGGGTCTTTCCCTGGTTTAAATATGGGGATGATCAGCTGATTTTTCCAGGAACTGGGAACAGTACCTGAGTCATAACACCTATTTATGAGGTCCATTCAAGAACATTCGCTTGGTAAAGGGTCCAGCCTTAGATATAAAGGACACCATCCAAGCCAGGGGATGAATCTTTTAATTGTTCAAGGACTGAAAGAAGCTCATTCATGGTAAAAGGGTTGTTAAAAGGATGGTGAGAGATTGTCGTAGAGTATGGAGATGGAAAAAAATCTGCAATAGGTACATCCAATATGGCCAATTTTCGTTGGAAGTCTTCAATCCAGGTGCTGTAATCATTGGACTCTGGTTGGACTGAAAAACAGCCTCTAAATCGCTTGATATATTTCCATATTATTGTAGGTGGAGTACGAGGAGATAGATGTTCACAAATATTAACCCAGGCTGTCTTTTTCTTTTTTTTTAAGAAACGTTTAGACATAGCAGTAATTTTTTTTACAGAAATGAAGTTTTCCATTGACATTTCATTGCAGTACCGAGTCTCTGCCTCTTTGCGGCGCTTCAGAATCTCAGTGCACTCTGAGTCCCACCAAGGTGGAGATACTTTAGCTCCAACTTTGTCCTTTTTTAAAGGGATATTATTAACTGCTGCCTTTTCCAAATAGGATAAAAAAAATCATAGTCCTCTTGGAGATTGTTGTTATTGCCTCTGGATGAAGACAAGATATTGATATCAGAGTCCGTCGCATAGGAATCCCATTTGGCAGCACTGAGTTTATATTTTAGTAGCGGGGGAACTGATCTATTCATGGCCATAGGCAAGGACAAAGTAACTGAGATAGCATAGTAGTCGCTACCAAAAGTTTCTGGTAGAACCCTCCAGGATGATCGGGAAAAAAGATCTGTGGAACACATTATGGAAAGGTTAACAGCACTGGCATTTGGAGCAGTGCATCTGGTTGGAAAACCGTCATTCAGCAAACATATATTCATGGTGTCCATAAGGTCAACTAAAGCAAGCAGCTAGGGACAAGCTAGGGAGTCATAATGGGGACCACCCCAGATGAGGTGAGATAGATTAAAATCACCCATGATTAGAAATGGACTTGATAAATTGGAAAAGAGACAATGTAAGTCTGAAATAGAAATTATATTAGGATTAGGGATGTAAATGGATAAAATCGTTAAATTAGACACTTTATCAGCAACAGCATTAATACCTACAAGAATAATTGGAAGATGCATGAAATGCGGGAAAAGGTAAAATTCTTATTAATTAAGGTAGCAACTCCAGCACACCCATCAACTCTGTCATCCTGGAGACAGGCATATCCCGGGACTCTAAAATTAGAGCCAGGAGAAAGCCACGTCTCCGAGACAGCAAAGACAGCAGGTCTGAACCTATTAATCATCTCTAAGATGTCATGTTTTTATGGCGGATGCTACGTGCATTCCATTGTATTAGATGGAATTTTATTGATAATGGTATCGATTCTGGCATGATTCTCTAAACCTAAAACTAAATTTGACAACAGTCTCTCCTTGTCATTTTGTATAGAATATGACAAGGATAGACTGTTGTCAAATTTAGTTTTAGGTTTAGAGAATCATGCCAGAATCGACACCATTGTCCATTAGCTGATTGAGTTTATGAGCAACGTTGGGCGGTGGGGAGATATCATTGAATTTGTCCATAATCTTCAGAATTATAGTTAACATTGAGTCTAAGTAATGGATAGATTGAGAATTTAATGGGGGATCAGTGACTACAGAGGATGGAGACCTAAACATTACATTATTAGGTTCTGCGGGGTTATAATAATTTGTCAGTGAATTATGGATATCTTTATCATAGCCTTTATTTTGTAAATGGCGTTTAGGGGTGACTGGCGTGCGGGATGGCGTTAAATGAGAACGACGCGGGGTTAGAGGGAAGTAAACAGGTCTGGGTGGTGTACTTATAGGGGAAAGGGTGTGGAGTGAGGAAGCATTGTTTTGAGGGGATTCCCTGACAACATTTGAATATGATTGCCGAACTGATGGGAAAAGGGCAGCTGCTTCTGCGTATGGAATGTTGTTCTGAGACATAGCATTTTTTATAGATTTTTGTCTTGTGTGTTCTGGACACGATCTGTTGGTGGCGAAATGTCTCCCTGAGCAGTAAAGGCATGTTGCGAACTCTTCAGAGACGGTGCAATCTATTCCTTGGTGAGACTTTGGCATGGGACCGACATTGATCTTTAACATGTCCAAATCGACAGCAATTGTTGCATTGAATTGTTGGGAGTTCGTAAAATTCTACTGGAAGAGCTGTATAAAAACAAAATATTTTAGATGGGAGAATTTGACCACTAAAAGTAATCACAACAGTGCGCGTTGGGATCCACTCTGGGGCTTCTTTATAGATTTTCCTATTTAAACGTCTTGCTTTGAGGATATGGCCACAACCTTCTGGAATTTCAACATACTGGACAAATTCTTCCATAGACCACTCTTCTGGAACGCCGCGGACGACTCCCATGCGAATGATGTTGAAGGATAGGATAATCGCAGTAAAGTTTTTGGTAGCCAGGATTAGATTGGCAATGAAGGCATTGGCATCATCACCGGTAGTAAATTGGACTGAGATGTGATTTCTACCTACGTTTTTAATCCCCTGTTGTACAATATTTTTAATATTACCATTAACTAACAGCTTCCCAAAAAGAATAGGGTTAATTGTAGTACCAGCCTTTGGATGCGGTTCTGTTCGGGAAACATGTACTATAAAAGGACCTTTATCCGAGTTAGAATATGTTCGAGTTTCAGCCAGGCTTGGGTGTTTAAAAATATGTTGGATTGATTGTGATGGAGTATTTTCAGACGGATTGATTTTATTGGGGATAGCTGACGTATCTTGAACATTTGTTCTTTTTCGAGTAGCACGAGAGCTGAAGTCGACATCGGAGGAGGCTTAAGTTCTCATCAGTGGATAAAGGCACCGAGTTAAGGCCGGGATCAGGTGGTTTGGGTGAGATCGACGACATTGTCGTCGACCTCACCTACGATAAAAAAAGCACACTAAAAACTTACACAAACAGGAAAACTTCACAGATAAGCAAAAGGTAACACAAAAACTGAGACAAAATTGACAGAAATAAAAAAATTTTGCAATAGACTCAATTGAACGTATTTACACCTTGACAACCGAGTTGACAGTCTACTAGAGATGAAAATGGCATTGAGTGCGGTCCATAATTTGATATCAGCGCTCGTGTGCGCTAATTGCACGCAAACAGTCGGTCCAAAATTGCTCATGTGCGCATTTGTAAGCGGTATGACGTAATCGATGACGTCACCGATTGATACTCACAGTGCTAACAGAAGAGATGCAGTGTACTGTCTCCAGATCTGTCAATGTCAAAGTCAACATCAGTTTCCCGCGGAGTTTTATTTGTATTTTAGTTTGTTAATATTTTTTTAAATTAGATTATCTACAATAAATACAGCCCCTAGACAAGAAGTCGCTAGAAGGAAAATGTATGCGATTTGACATAAGCTGTCGCTTAGCTTTCGAGCGCAATTGTCAAATCTCATACATTGTCCATTTAGCGATTGCGTTAGCGATTATGGAAAGGCATCTTGTCTAGGGGGTCAGAAGTGCTTTGTAAAGATACTGGAGGCAAATTCATGTCTCCCTCCATTTTTCATTTAAAATAACATTGACTGTCACCTTGCGCGATCGTGAGCTCGGTCCAAAATTGATCTGAGTGCTTACGTCCGTGAGCAGTGCGGGTGCGGGCAACGATTTGAACGGGTTGTTTTGTTTGCATGCATGCAAAACGTTTGCACTGATATCTGATTATGAACCGCACCCATTGTTTATTTATGAGATGGATATTTGCTTAATGATTTTTATGAGCGAAGTGCTAATAGATCAATACGAGTTAATAAAGCTGAAGCAAAATTCATAAATTTTAGGTTATTTTGACATCAAAATGATATTTGACAGCCACAGCTTACGATGTCGTTCTAAAACATCCGATGAAAAGCGTCGTCCTCCCTAGGGCGATCGCCAGATGTCGAGCGATGGTTTACGAACGCAGCCCAAAATGTAATGTTTCTGTAAATGTTCCGAATGACAAAAATCGAAATCATTTATTCATTCACAATAAAAATAGTGGGTACAGTTGCAGATGGTCAGCTTTAAAAATGTTCAACATTATCTAGTTATACTACTATTATATGTGAATATGTGTTATAAAAAGTCTAAAAACTAATAAGTAGGTATTAAAACTACTTATCTAAAAATTCTTTAACAGAATAAAATTATTTACCTACATAGTAACAATTTATATAATTCAAGTGTAAGTCTGTTAAATTTTTCAAATTTTCTGGTAATATATTATATAGAGATACACATACAATAACAGTTAATTATGAATTTTGTACAATTTGGCAAACACCACGATCAAGTCTATTTAATAAATAGACTTGATCGTGGTGTTCTCCAAATAAATATACAAGATAATATAATATATTATCTTGTAGGTATATTTATTTGGAAATCATTATTTAGTCCTTTTAAAAAGACTTATTTTGTTTTATAAATTTTGCAATTTCAAATATATTAGGTCCTTACAATGAAATTAGCCTTTTGTCGTACCCCAGGTAGCAAATCTACGTTATAATGACGTCCCAATACAGTAAGTCAAGGACGCAACGGACGTCATAAAATGACGTCGGGCGGTACTAAAAAGTACCATAATTTGTCACAGCCTATGGGACGTCATCTCAGGACGTCCTTACAAAGTCAAGCAATGACGTGACATAAATGAAAGGGCGTGACTTGTAAAATACAGTACACCAGGAAAAATATTATAAATAACCATGGCGGATGGCGGTCATTTACTCGTATAATACAAAAAATGAAAAGATATAAAATAAATTAATAGTGTAGCGGCGAGTGGGGCGAGAATGAAAAGCGCACTCCTTCGAGAGTCCCTCCTTCGTCACAGGAATTCTTCTCGACTCTCCCTTCGGGGAGTCGGGGTAACCGTTCGGGGCATTGGCCCCCCTCGGTGGGTTCTTCCACCAACCGTGAATACGGTTGGGGCGTTGGGTGTGTGCGGGGCCTTTTCGGCCACACCACACACATTTCTTCTTCCTTTTTGTGGGTCTCAAACGTCCACGGAGGGCGACCTTGTGTCATCCTCCTCTGGGTAATCTATCAGGCTTCTTGGGTAGGCCCTCCGATCCGGTGGGCGAGCGTAGTAGGCCGCGATATTTTTGATATGCGGGTGTTTCGAGCTGGCGGCCTTCTGGGACAGTCTAGTCGCCAGGCGCCTGATGAATTCCTCCATCGTCTCTATGTTGAGGTCCCGCGCGATCACGTCATTGCGGATGTATCGAGGGGCCTTTACAATTTTCCTCAACGACAGGTTCTGTTGGGCACCAATTTTGTTCTCAGCGACGTACTCGTGAGCGCGTACCAAGCTGGGGCGGCATACGTGAGGCGGGATCGGATGTAGAGTTTATAAATGCCCAGTCCATCCACCAAAGATAAGACCAAAATTGTATACATTAATCCCCTTATTATTGCTAATGCTAAAGCTTCTGCCCTACACTTTGGAATATATTTATTGTTAGCCTTTTGTTGTTTATACAAACCTCATTGACTTTTTTTCACACCACTCACATAAACACACACATGTACACTCACACCCACCGTATATGTACACAACAACACACTCACGCACACACGCAAACACACATCCACACACCATCACCTTACCCCCATACACGTTCGCACACACAGCCACATACGTTAGATAAATTCGCTCTGTGTTTTCCGCAGTACATTAATAGCTAAGTATAGTGTTATTTCTTTAATGCTTTTAGTACTAAGTATTTTAATTTTCTAAATATGATTTTTCATACATTTTCTTTCATTATTATTATTAATTATTGTGATTATTCCTTATCTCTTTTTCTAAACGGATGTCCTTTCAAACATAGGCACATACCTTATTATATTGCAATCTACTTGAGGGGGGCCTGGTGACCTGTAACACAGGCTATATAGTCTCTAACAGGCACCAGTTTCTCACAACACTGTATGCAAAAATTTTACGATCTAAATAAGTTATATTGTAAGTTAACTTGTTGTGAGAGAAATAAATAATTTTATTATTATTTTATTATTAGTTTGGCTCGCAGCGGGAGATGGGAATCCAGCACTGGTCTGAGGAGCGCCCGTACGGAACGGACCTGGTTAACCACGTTTCGCACGTGTGTGTGCATATTGAGGCCGCTATCTATGGTCACCCCGAGGTATTTCACGTTGGGGGACCATGGGATTTCTTCGTCCAGAAACCGGAGGGGAGGCGGCATAGAGCGGGCTGGACTCACTAGGATGGCTTGCGTCTTCTTTTCGTTTGCCTGCATGCGCCATCTGCCCAGCCACTCTGGCAGTGCGTCCAGTTGTCGCTGGATCTTCATCGCCGCGTGGTGGAGCCGGATGGAGGAGGCTAAGTAGGCGGCATCGTCGGCGTACAGGGCCAAAGTCACCCCAGGGCACACCGGGATATCGTTGGTGTACCAGGAGTAACATATGGGCGAGAGGCAGCTGCCCTGTGGTACTCCCGCGTTGATATCCCGGTCCGTAGATAGCGCTCTCTCTACGCGGACGTGAAATCTTCGGCGGTCAAGGAAGGACGCCAGAGTTTTAACTACTCTTCTCGGGGCTGTGGACAGGCTGAGCTTGTAAGTTAGGCCCTCGTGCCACACTCGGTCGAAGGCCTTCTCCATGTCAGGGAGTACGGCTGCTGAGTGCTCCTTCTTGTTTAAGGCCGCTGCCGCGTCGTGGAGCACTCTGACCAGCTGGTGCGTGGTGGAGTGCTCGGCCCTGAACCCAAACTCTTCCTCCCTCGGAGTCTGGTGCGGTTCCAGGGTGTTCAGCAGCAGCTTCTCGAAGAGTTTCGCTATCGTGGGCAGCAAGGTGATGGGTTTGTAGCTGGCGGGCTGGGTTACATCCTTCCCCAGCTTGGGGATCATGATCACCCGCCCTAGCTTCCAGGTGTTCGGGAAGTGTCCTGTTCTCAAAATGCCGTTGAACAGGCGAGTTAGCGCAGCTACAGATCTCGGTGGTAAGTGGCGAATGGCTTCGTTCGGGATGCCGTCGAACCCCGGAGCTTTCTTCAACGGGGCGCGTTGGATCATTTTCCCCACTTGTCCCGGGGAGAAAGTAACGGGATCTTCAGTGGGGGAGATGGGCTCTCTAAAGTAGGCTTCCAAACTTTCCCGGACTTCTTCAGTGTGATCTTGGTCACTGGTGGGATTAGGCTTGAATACTCCTTCCAGATAGTCGGCGAGTATTTCGGTCCTGTCTTGTGCCCTGTAACGCAGGGTCCCATCGCTGGAACGCAGCGGTCGTACCGGCGTAGGCTGCTTGGAGAAGCGGCGGCATAGACGGTGGATACTGGTCCAGTCCTCGGCCGCTGCGTCGATCGTCTGCATCCAGGGAGGATTCTTCTACTCCTATAAGCTCTTTGCTAATGGACTCCGAGAGTTTGTTTAGTTGCGCAAGTTAGTTAGGGCATCTTGTTCGCTGCCACATCCTACAAAGTCGACGTTTGTCCTCAATGAGGTTTCTGATTTTCCTCGGTAGGGGGTGCGGTCGGTGTGGTGTCGCCTCGACTTTAGATGCCTCGAGTGCGGCTTGGATGCCTGAGGTGAGCTACTCCGCCAGCCAGTCATCTTCGTCTTCGGTAATGACCGGGAAATTTGGAGTCTCTTTGGGCAGTTGCGTCACAAATTTCGGGCCAGTCCTGCTTATATCTTTGGCCGGTGTTTGTGGCTACGGCTGGCGGCTGCATGGTCAGGAGAATGACTTGGTGGTCTGACATCATGTGGTGGTCCAGTACTTGTTGCAATAGGTTGGTATTTTGCAACTTGCTGGTCACCACTATGTCGATCACGTCAGGGCAGTAGGCTGCAACATACGGGTAGTGGGTCGGGGTTGGTGGTGCCAATCTGGATCCCGCTGTGGGGTCCGGTTGTCGACGGGGGCAAGTGGCTTAGTTGCTATTGCCGGCGAGGCGGACGTCGTGGCGATGGCTGCGTACGAGGTGGCTGCCCGTTGCGGTGGGCTGGGTCGGGCCGCTGCCGCCGTGAAGTGGGTGTAGAGTCTCTCGAACACGTCGGCAGATGCAGCACGTTGCATTTGGGTAGGTTGCTTTCCTGTTTCGGCTGTCATCGACGCAGCCTGGGGGCGCGCGTTCGCGGGCGCAGCCTTTAGGCGCGCATTCGCGTTCGCGGGCAGCTCCCCGGGGAGCGCAGTCGCTTTCGCGGTCTCGGGACGCGACGTCCCGGCCACCTCCCGGGGGGGTGTAGACGGTAGCGACTTCGTCTGCGTGCTTGTGGATGTCCGTGATACAGGCGTCGCAGGGAGTAGGGTCTTGATTATGTCATCAAGGCTCCTCGCCTCTTCATGCGGCGGTGGTGTTGCCGGGGCTTCTCCAGCGCCTTCTTCCGTGGGTGTGTGGGTGGGTTCCAGAATGCGGCGCGGGGACAGGCTGTGTTCAGCCGCTCGCACGCGGATCTGTCTCTTGGCGACCGTCTCTCGTGTTGGCCTCCTCTTCGTGGGGTCGTCTTTCGGCGAAACGGCCGGATTCATTGTGACTTTTTGTTAAATCATTCGCGGCGGAACTGTAAACTGTCTCCAGACACCACCCCCACCCCGGCGCTTGCCCTCGGCCGAATGCTGACAAACAAACACGAGGTGGGTAGGTGCAGAGACCGCTCAGACTTAGCCGCAGAAAAATAAAACAAAAAGTGGGTAGGTGGCAGAACACCAACCCGGACGAAATTTTGAATATTTGTCACGTAGATGACGGGGCAGCAGCGAGCGTACTGTGTGTGCAGCTACTTCAGGGGTTCGGATCATTTAAAAGGCTCGAGCACGGAACACAGCAGACACTCCCCCTCCTTCGTAAGATCCTTCGAGCCTTGTATATCTCAAAGTTGCACACAACGCCATCGCGCTCTAACTTGTATCAGCACCATCTCTGTTGTCACGTACGAACTAATAGTATTATGTAATTATACACAATCTTATATTTTAATGCCCTAAAAAGTGTAAAATAACGTTTAATTTATTACATGATACATTTTTTTATGAAAATATAAACGTTCGTCGTGCTTGTTTTATTTTATATCCACGGCCAATGGATAGTGGTCAAGTAGTGGTACTATAATGGTCTGTACGACGTCTAATAATGACGTATAGACTACTATCCTAGAATTGACGTACTGTTGACGTTATTTAGACGTCTAATATAAGACTATGACGTACTATTATTGAACCTAAATTGATATAAAAATGACGTCTATTATTCAAATTCAAATTCAAATTCAAAAATCTTTATTCAACATAGGCCTTTACAGGCACTTATTGACGTCAAAACAAAACAAAACATTCTAATTTAAAGGAAACATAAATTTAACCTTGTATGTGCATACATCCTGAATATACCTACTCAAGATGTCTGCAAATACAAGTAGTAATGAAAAAAAAAAAGTTGAATCTACACGTAAAAGTATTAGTCATTGACGTCAGTCTGCTACTTGGGACTGGCCACTTTGATCTCAAATATCTCCTCTATGGTTAGGAATTCCAAATTCAAATTTATACAGCTATTTACTCATGTATTTGTGTTTCGAAAATTATAATTCACTTGTTTTTTCCTCAATTGTTTTTTATCTTTGCGACACTCAGTCAGTCAGTCTGTAGGTCGTCTAATAATGACGTATTAACTACTGACCCTGAATCGCCGTATTATTTAAGTTATTTAGGCGTCTTAATTTGACATACAATTATAGACCCTAAATTGACTTAAAAACTACGTCTTTTATTGGTAATTGACGTCAGTCTGCTACTTGGGTAGTCCTAATGTCACAGGTGACATTAGAACAATAGTTCTCGGCTGAGGCGGTGTGGCGCGTAACACTTATAAATTTTACCTTAATTTATAAATCGAACTTGGATAAGATCAGTGATCGGGGTTCAAAACGGACCTATTGTATATTTGCCTATTGAATTGATATCATTCAATCTTCATTTATTCCAGCCATCTCCAAAACGATCGGTCCTGCGCTTCCCGCATCCAGCGGCTTCCCGCGACCTTCACCAGATCGTCGGTTCACCTTGTGGTCTTTGATTATAATATAATCAAAGCTTGTGGTCTACCAACGCTGTGTCTCCCGGTATGCGCTCGCCCCTCGAGGACCTTTCTTTCCCAACGGCCGTCCGTCTTGGGAGCTATGATGTGTCCTGCCCACTGCCACTTAAGAGAGAAACTCCGAGCATAGCCCTCTCCATTGCCCTTTGAGTGAATTTTAGATTTGATACAGCTCGCTCCATCTGTTGCTCGTGGTTAGAACAAATTTTAGAAATGTTAGACATTGACAATCCTTTATTTATATCATCCTTGTTACTAGCAACACGCATAAATGTCTTTCCTCTTGAGACTGCGGTAACTACATGAGCCGAAAATATGGAGAATATCGAATTGATATCATTCAATTATAATTGAAAAAAAAAGCTTTTGCAGTATACAAAAATGAATATGGGTACTTACTTACCTAAATCTAAACATGGTAAGTATTTGTAGATAGAAATTCCAATAAAAAAATACACAATATTATTTTGTTCTCGTTTATTAAGCTTATTGACTAAATTAATATCACGGTTTATATAGACTCATTAAGAAACAATACTCTTATTTAACTAATTGCATTCGAAATATATTACAAGTAGGCACCTGATACATAAAATATCTAGTCGACATTTTATGTGGCTTTAAAATATTTGCAATACCTTCTTTATTCCAAGGGTATTTCGAGACTCCGATGTGAATTTGTAGAACTTTACACCTGAAAAGTAAAATATTTTATTAGAGTTAGGTAGGTAGGTATTTAATTAATAACGCAGATCGATGGATGAAATTAATAATAAATGGTACAAATCAACATCGGCTATCTAACGGAATAGACATAAGAATTGATGAGATAAATTACAAAGTAAAAGTTATAAATAAATAAAGTGTCACTGGTGTGACAAAACGACGTGACAATGAGTCAGTACCCAATTGTTTAATTACTTAGAATTTGAGAACTTGACAGAATACGAAAATAATTCGTAAGTCCAAAATAACATATTTTGGACTTACGAATTATTTCAGTAATTATGAGTAAGGTTTTGGGTACCTATACGTAGGCATTCATTCAATATTCATAACTTTTTTTTTCATCCATCACCTTTCATTTTATAACATTTCTTTATTAATTATTACTTGAAAGGCCCGTTCCAGTTAAGCACGGATTTGCATCATTTGCAACATTTTCAACATTTTTAGCATCAACGCGGTTCATTTGGCTTTGGTCACACCCCGGACACTCCATACAACGTTCGCAAATCAATTACCTATTACTACTACTAAAGTAAATGACGTTTGTACGCGCGCAAATGTGTGCGTGGAATCTAGTAGGATTGAGTGCGCGGTTATCCATCGAAATGACGCGAGAGGTGCAGCAACTACCTTCTCTTTTACCCGCATAGCGTTATCTCTGTTATCGGCCGGCGCTCGCGTCTACTCGATGAACGAGGCGCCTCCAGACTCACGCCGAGAACCCCCGAGAACACCCGAGAAGCGTGAATGTGATGGGTTTCTCGGCTTCTCGTTCTCGGGCTCGCCTGTTCTCCGATCGGTGTCGGTTTTCTTGCCCGCTTCAAAGGGTTTCTCGGGCGAGAAAAGAGAACACTATCACACTCTCGTTTGTTCTCAGTGCGACTGCGACCGTGGCGTAGATCGCACGTTATCTCGTGCCAATTATTCTATAAAAAAAAATACTTTGTGGTGTCTGATGCATATCAGTATCATTTAGATAACTTCACAGTTATTGTATACTCTTTCATTTAACATAGTCTCTCATCTGTGCTATCAGTGCTTAACAAAATAATGTGTGCTAGATATTAAGAAAATAATTTAAATTCACGAAGATTTTAATTGTTTTGAGATATTTCGTGTTAACGAAATAACGCACATAATACCAAGGCAGTAGCGCTGTCGTCCATTCCGGGTCACGGCCGAGAATGTAAATGAGAAGATCGCTGAGTGTGGATAGCTTCTCGGTTCTCGCGCAAGTTCTCGGCGAGACTTCTCGCCGAGACTTCTCGCGTGAGTCTGGAGCCGATATGAAGTGTCACCATGCCCGAGCTATCGCGCGCGCCGTTGTTTATGTGTCAGTGATGTCTACAACGAAGTGCCGGGTGGGGTGGTGGTATTTGAAATGAGTGCAAGGAGGTGAGTGGCCGTTCTGTACGTAGTAGTACTATTATCTATTCTGTGCTTTGGTGTTAATGTTAACATTTCGTGCTGGTTTCGTATGTTCCACATAAACATTTTTTCCACGAAAAGTTAACATCAAATACCCATGCTAATAGATGGGTGCTCCGATACCATTTTTGACAGCTTTCAAATTTGACATTTGGATACTTTTTTTCATGAATCAAAAAGATTTTTTTGTGCATTTCATTATTAAATTGAATGATATTTATAGTTTTAGCAGATTTTGATTTATATTATTCGAAATATTAAGTTACTGGACTAAGTAGGTGAGACGTCAAAATTCAGCACGAACAATCAGTTCATACCGTTTCATTTGTAACAATTAGCGCGGCTAAAAATGTCAAGAAACGCATAACGAGGCTAACATCAGATGTCAGTACCAGCAAAGTGGTGATGGTTAAATGGAACACAGCTTGAAATATTTTTAGGAAATTTTCAACAACTACCTGTGGGATTGATCCTCACGTCAAACTCTTCACCAGGATTTACAGATCGATTGCTTTCTTCACTATACAGGTCCTGAAACAAAATATACAAATGCTACCTACATATTTAAGTGAATAAATTGATGTATAACTATATGTTCAACTATACAAGGTTATTTTTTAGTTACTACAAATATTTTGTGTGTTTGTTCAGACAAGCAAACTGAACGACTTTCACTACGGCATCAACTTTAAAAACGCAAAAAAAACAGCTTTTCCATAAATTAGTTCAGTGAATGTTGAATATTTGTATGGAACAGCTGATTTTTTTTGCGATTTCGAAGTTGGTCCCATAGTGAAAGTTGTTCAGTTTGCTGAACAAGCACACAAAATTTTGTTGGATGAACAGAAGTGTTCAATTGTTCTGTTCATCTTATCCCAGAATCGGTGGCGCTGTGGACACGGCACTTGCCTTCCAATCGGGAGGTCCAGAGTTCGAGGCCGCCATGTAAATGTGTTTTTCGTTTTTCGAATTTCATATGTACATTTGTCTAACGCTCCTACGGTGAAGGAAAACATTGTAAGGCAACTTGCATACCTAACCTGCGAAGAAATTCAAAGGTGAAGTCGACCAATCCGCACTGGGCCAGCGTGGTTAACTAAGGTATAAAAACTCTAACTCAGGGTAGGCTCGAGCCCCTCGGCGGGGACGTATATATGAGCTGTGATGATGATTAATGTTCTCTAGAGGACTGTAGACTGTAGCCACTTAAGAAAAACAAAGTTCGCTTGTGTTGTCCACACGTATTGTCGACAAAGGTTAATCGAAAACCGAGTCTTCACTGAATAAAAGATGTCAACTTCTGTGTTTTCAACACGTGTTGTCAACGAAAGTTAAAATTTTTTTCGGTGAAAGCTAAAGGCATGGCCTCGCACCGACTACCTCGCCTAATCATATAGTGGCTACATACTATAATGTTTTAAAATCATACAAAAGTTCAAAACTCATACTTATTCTTAATATCATTACGATTTTTCGGAACTCCTTAATACCATAGCACAAAGTATACTCGTATATGTGCAATAATGTGCTTAGGTAACGTATTTTTTGCTTGTGTGAATATGAAATTGTCAACTTTTTTGAATACAAAAAGCTGGCTGCCCACCTTATGTTAAGTGGTTTATAGTACAAGACAGTCGCTTATAGTACATATTCATCCTATCCACATCCACATCCTATTAAAATATGAAGTCATAGTGCTCAATAAGTCTCGCACCATGCATGACGTCAGAAGTAGGTAAAATACCCGCGGACACGACTCTAGTACTGAGTAATATAAAACGTTTTGTCCAATTTTCTCTGCCCCCCTAGACAAGACGCATTTCGATTATCGCTAACGCAATCGCTAGAAGGAAAATGTATGCGATTTGACATAAGCCCTCGCTTAGCTTTCGAGCACAATTGGCAAATCTCATACATTGTCCATTTAGCGATTGCGTTAGCAATTATCGAAAGACATCTTGTCAAAGGGGTTGTGCGTGTGTATGTGCGTATGTAGTTACAATAGTGCTTCTTACTGATGTTCAATCAGGATGGCCAATATCAACAAAAACTAGCCATCTGAGCGGGAGATAGTACCTACACAAGTGCCTTTACTGTGTTCCTTCACTCGTTCAGTCCGTAATGCAAGCACCGCTGCTTAGTGGCATAAATAAGTAACACAGAGGTACTCGTATGCGCAGGCGATTTAGGGTGGCTAATGTAGCCATACACGGTGGGGTGTAGCTGACGGTTTTTCTTGCACAGTTACACCTGTCAGGCCAGCTAGAGCTGAGTAGAGGACATACACGTAGTGGTAAACCTGTACAAACTCTCGGTAGAAGCCATGGCACCGGCAGCATATCTCGACGATGTAGCGCTACAGTTTATTATTTGTTTTGACCTAACCGCCACACACGCTCAGTTTTGCCTATACAGTTAAACTATACAGGTATACCAACGGGCAAAACCGCCACACACGTTAAATTTTGCCTGTACAGTTAAAGTGCACAGGTATACCAACGGGCAAAAAATATAAATATTCATATTTCACTGGAGGGAGACTCTGTACCAGGGTCGTCTGCTTAGGTACCTCCGTCTTACCTATTTCTGCCGCAAAGCAGCAGTGCTTGCATTGTTGTGTTCCGGTTTGAAGGGTAAGATATGGCAGTGAAATTACTGGGTACTGTGACTTTACATCTTGTGTCACAAGTTGGCAACGTACACTGTGGTTCTTGTGGGGGTTGCAGTTTTGCTGCGAATCTCACAAGAGCCACATGTATTATAGGTATCTGTTACCACTTACCATCAGGTGGGCAGTTTGCTTGTTTGCCAACTTTCTGCAATAAAAAAAAAAAAAAAAATTTTCGGTTGCCTGAACAGGTGTAGAAACCTGCACAGTTATGCAACATACACGCTCCGGTTTACCTGTACAGTTGAACTGTACAGGCAAACCTGTCAGGTATACCCTAAGGGACGATTTTTCATTCGTTAGACAACTTTTAACCGTACAATAGCTGTTGGGCAGATTTTCTGTTATATTAATGCCACTGATAACAGATCGGATGAATATCGAGTTTCTTTGGCTATTTGATACGACTTACCACAACATCATACTGCGCTCCGGGTAGTTTCAACTCATCCAGTGTGAATCGAATGGCGTAAGGTGCTCCGTCGACGCGATGACTCACGAACGCCAGTGCGTGCGAGCCGTCTGCCAGGTCGCGGCTCCACACTGCTATTTTGTTTTTCTTTAACAAATAAGTACAAAAGTTTTTTTTTAATAGTTCAAAAGTATTATCTTCACACAGCACGTCCTTATGGAATGCACAGACGTGGCCGATCAATGGGCGAAAGTTCTTCACTCCCCGGCGTCCATGCCGGAAGCATGTAGTAGCCCACAGAGGCTGCTGGCATTCTGGGAGGACCTGGGATGGATGGAGTAGGATGGAGGCTGACGTAAGGTCAGGACGCACAATAGCCCAATCATGAGGCTAAGTGCGAAAGAGCCCAGCCAAACTAACTATCATCAGACGTCAGGTTCATTCGGAAGCACCCGCGTTTTGCCACTCATTTTAAATCCTAAGGGCGCTTGCGCATTTATACGCAGGGCCGGATTTACATATTTTACGCCTATGGGCCTAACGAAGTTTTGTCGCCGAATCCCTTAAGTAAAAGAACGCTCACGTTTATTTAGGCGCTTAGTAAGATAATAAAAGCGTTTCTAAAACTAAGAGATTAAAACTATTGAGTTTAAAAACTTTTCTTTAACACTCACTAACAAAACATCAGTTTTACACTGATCACATAAGTGTACACTATTGAAGTATTCAAGATCAGTGTATTGAAGAGATGCACACAACACAAGAACAGAAAAAAAATGTAATGGCGAAACGCATACAATAAAGCGCTCCACACACCGAGGCGGCAAGCGGGAAGGTAGCGAAGCGGAATTTTTTTAATGTTGGTGTTGCTGTGCGGAAATGGTGCGGCGTAAATAGGTAGGTATATCGCTTACCGCAGTACCGCTACCGTCCCGCGGCCCTACCGCCTATCACAACCGCACTCGCTATCATTCTAATGTCACAGAAATGACATCATCATCAAATCAAAATGTGTCCTGTTGTCCGCCAAAAATTACCTACGTGGTGTTAGAACTTCAATGACGCTACGCCCCTAACCATGATAAGAGCATGCACGGTTAAAATAATAGATATTGAATAAGAGATCGCTCTTGCAGCGTTTTAGCTCTCACTGCAGTTAAGAGGAAACACTGCCCAAGTAGCAGACTGACGTCAATGACTAATAAAAGACGTCGTTTTAAAGTCAACTTAGGGTCTATTTGTACGTCAAATTAATGAAATAAACGTCAATTCGGGGACAGTCATACAGACTACCATTACAGTACCACTCCTTGACCACTATCCATTAGTCGTGGATATGAAACAAAACAAGCACGACGAACTTTTATATTTTGATAAAAATTTATCATGTTATAAATTAAAGTGTATTTTCCTCTTTTTGGGCTTTAAAATAAAAGATTGTTTTAAAATATTTTTACATCGGTCATTTATATATTCTTCCTGGTGTACTGTATTTTACAGGTCACGCCCTTTCATTCACGACATTGCTTGACTTCGTAAGGATGTCCTAGGTGGTCCGTCTTAAAAACGCCATGAAAAGTCGTCGTCGAAACGTCTAAACATGAAGTCTGAACATGAAGGCTGTGACATACGACCGTTATTATAGAGTACCCTAGGACGACTTCACTGACAACTTTTACGTCTGTGGCGATTTTAAAATATCGTCCGATAGACGTCAAAATGCTACTTGGTTGAGGGCGGGAGAATTCAACATAGGTACTTGTAAAATTGTTGCGACAGTGACAACTGCAGCCCGGGCCGTAGATACCTATGAAAAGTACACAAATTAGATGTGTTAGTTATTTTTTTCATCATAAATCGAATGAAGATTTTGGGCGTGTTTTTACTCTCGTCAATTTTTTTTACTGTATGCTTCGATGTTTGAATACTTTGAATACAGCAGAACGCCTGACCATAATTTAAGGTTTTTGCAATTTTAATCTCTTTAAAAAAAGGACAACGTAGGAACATTGATAAAAGTGTTCACAGTTTTTTTTAGAAAAATATCGCCTTTATCTAGGAGGGACACGGGGACTACTTTTGTATGAAAAAAAAGGCCCCAAGATTTTTTAATACTGTTTTAAGCGATCATAATTATTAAAGAGGCAAGTACTAATGCCAGATAAAATTGTTTATTGTGAATTTTAGAAACTTACAATAGTAATTCTCAACCCTTGCTTGCCCAGACTGTCCTGGTTGACCGCTATGATGTCTCTGTTGAGCAGTATCTTCTTGAACTCCGGCTTCATTGTCGCCAAGTCGGCGCTGATCAGCAAAGGTGCCGCCAGTACAGCCCAGACGGCCATCTGGACTTTGGACTGATCTTCGGTTAGACCAAAGTTGCCGATAATGAGCTATGAAACGATTGGAGATATTTTAATTTACGATGAAACGGTTTTTTTGGGGCTCCGCGCCTCAAAAGGAATAAATGGAACTCCCTCTTCTATATAATAGGATCCCTACTCTGTCATTACTTAAATGCTTCTTGCCTAATTTCATGAATCTAGGTCAACAGCATAGGCGTAGGCATAACTTTTCGATGGGTAGTGTCCGTTTATTCCCATAATACTTAGATGTCATTGATATAAAATAGGCTAAAGCTATAGAATAATAGGCTGTACCTTCATAATGGCAATGATACTCGCTACTCTATTTTGTTTTCCCGTGGGATTTTTTCCCGTAGGAAAATTACCCTATACCCCTGGTCTCGAACTATCCCTATACCAACTTTCATCAAAATCGGAAACTACTGAGTTTCGAAGTCTATTCAATACAAGCAAACAAACAATCAAATCTTTCCTCTTTATAATATTAGTATAGACTACAATAGCTCAAAGTAATAAGATCGATTGTAAACTCTATTATATCACTATAAGGTCTAATTGCAGCTACTATAGCGTTCTTGTTCCTCTTAAGGTTATAAGATTACCTTACGAGTTATCTGTCACTCAAATGTTTGTTGGGAAGTACCCTATAGGTTTTGATTTCTCTGTGAAATATGCGACATTCTAATCTTTTAATCGCGTTAACTTACAAGTATAATTTTTTTACAGCTGAAAGTTTGATATCTCTACATTGATTTACTACCAAACGTAGATAACGCATGAACGTTCAAAAAGTGGGCCGGTGAAGAACTGCCCAATCGGGCCTCGTGCAGTTCTTTTCCATGCGTTGAAGCCACAACGCGATAAGCAATTTTGAGCATTATGTTTGAGAGTATAAAGTTGATATTTTCTTGTAGCAATTACTAAAACGTCAAATTTAATGTAACTAGGTATGAAATGATGTAACTGCACACGGTTGTACTTCAAATAGTTGCCGTAATAATAAAGAATAAGGTTGAATTCGATAAATACGGTACTTTCTTTATGGTAATTTTTATTCGGGTGTGCATATTCAACTACCTATTTAACAGCGTACAAATGTATAGTCGATTAGGTGACAGATTTCAAGCGCGTTTTTGTATGAAGTGCTCTATCTACGTTTGGTAGTAAATCAATGTATCTCTAGCTCTACGCGTTCCCGAGAAAGGAGCCTTGACAGTCAAACGGACAAACGGTCAAAAAGGAACTTTAAGGGTACCTCTTTTCCGTTTCAGGCACGGATCCCTTAAAAAGGTACCGCAAGCTTTATACTTACCATATCCGGGTCGTTCCAATGTCCCGGGCCCGCGTGGTGCGCGAACCGGTCCTGGTTGTCGCCGAACCAGTTCATGATGGACTCCAGCGAGCCCCACGAGTCTTCGATGTCGTCCCAGTTGCGCCACAGGTTGCAGTGCTTGGCGATGGACGCGTAATCTGGCTGCGGTGTGATTGTACAGGAAGATGTTACTCAAAGCTCTGCTTCATAGATATACGAAAACTGGAAACTATTTTAAACCGCTTCCGCGATGGTTGAGAATACCAGGTGTTGATCCAGAGGTCCGGGGTTCGATTTCCCATTGGGGCAGAATTTTTTCTGCTGTTGATTGATGGCCTCCTCCATCTTACCCAAATATACCACCATAATTAGAGGTAAGATAGCCAGTTTTGCAGTTGTTGTGGAGTCTAGATGAAGCTCTCTTCCAACTTTGGCCTTATCGTTGCTTACCATCAGGTAAAATGAAGGCCGAGGGTAGTGGTAGTCGCAGTGTGGACCTTAACCATACGCGCCCACAAGGGCAGGGAGAACACCGGGGGGTTTTAGTGGGTAGGCCCGGCACTCTGCGGGCCTAGCTAACGGCGGGTACGGTGCGGTTGCGCATTTTCCCCCAAAAAAAAAGGCCGAGAGTTCCCTGGCGTATGTAAAAAAACTAACCAGAAGATATAATACCCCCAAAAAGTGCGCGAGCACACGGGACTCCTTGTTTTGATACCTTTATGAAGGAGAACTACTGGCTACTACTAAAGGAGTTGTGAATAGAAGTATCCATGAATCAATACTTTCCCAGACAGACAAAAGGGGTGTTCTGTGGATGTTTCACATCACCGAATAGCGCAGAATACGCCGGGAACATGACCCCATTTGAGTTCAATTATGCATAGGAATACTATATTTATTCCGTAGATATAACTACAGAACAGACAAAAAGGATGTGTGGATGACCTTGGAACCGCAAATGACGATATATACGAGGTCAAAATAAGGTTACATAAATAGAATTGCCTTTATCTTGTTGTCTTCCTGGTAGGCGGGCCAGCTGCAAGAGTACAGAATAGGTCGTCCAGAGTCGTTCAACATTTTACCGAAATCTGGATATCCTGGAAAAAGATGTAAGTACAACCATATTTAATAACGACAACAAATAGATAGCAAACCACTTACGAACTATGTTACACGTGCAGAATTAACAGTTAAGCATTTTTAAATTTTGGACGATATTTATAAAAAACCTGCTGAGTAAGTAGATCATACACCATCAAATTTACCTATACAGCTAAGTAACTGTTTAGGCATCTGTCAGTTTGCGAAAAGCTGCACAGTTGCATAGCATTACCAACATGCTCGGGTTAACCAGCTGTAGATATGCTTAGTAGTGGCCTATTCCCACCATACAACAGGATAAATCTTTAAAGCAAAAAACTTGTACAGCTGTATACATACCACGGTTAATATATGTCCCCCTCCCCACCAAGGGGCTCAAGCCTACCCTAAAGGGTGTGTAGGCCTTAGTCAATTAACTATACTGGCCCAGTGCGGATTGACTTCACATACATCTTTGATTTTCTTCCCAGGTGTATCCAGGTTGCCTCATGGTTTCCTTCACTATACGAGCGTCGGACAAATGTACATATGAAATTCGAAAAACGAAAAACACATCACATTGGTACATGGCAGGATCGAAACCCAGACTTCCCGATTAGAAGGGTTAAGTACACACCCACCGACGCTCAATGCTGTATAGCATCAATAAGCACCAATTTACCTATACAATTAAATGTTACAGGCAAACACTACCTATCAGGTAATCGAAGGCTTGATCTACCTTTATCCATCTCCGTTGGTTCGATGTAGCAGCCATCCAGTTTGATGTAGTCCACGTCCCACTCCACGAAGGTGTTAATGTCGAGCTGCTCGTGGCCCAACACGCCAGGATACCCGGCGCAGGTCAGGTTCCCGTAATCCTCGTAAATACCGAACTTCAGGCCCTTACTGTGGATCTACGGGGATAGAAAGAAAGCTCAGTTTACAACACCAAGGATTTTCTTAGGATATGATCATTTTTCAGAAATGTACAACGCAGAAGTCTTGAGTGCTAGGAAGCGCGAAGGTTGTGTTTTTTATAACCGACAAGTAAGCCTATTTGATGATGAGCGGTTACCTTTGACACTTGCGAATAGTAACATGCGCATTTTTACTGCAGCATTTCTCTAGTTCTATGCTTAGCGAACCTAATGAAATGCTGTCAGCAGTCACACATTCATTGGTGAACTGACAACTACAAGATTATGTTATTTGGTCAGCCTCTAAATGTTGTACGCAAACGTAAGCGTTCTTCGGATAAAGAAGAAAATTTACATACTTTCATGACGGAAATAAGACAAATGTTTGCTGACTTGAAGGAAGATTTGAACAAAAGTACTGAAAAGTTACATACCGTCGTCGATGATATGAAGGCCTCTATGGATTTTATGGCAAGTTCTTTGGATTCCTTACGGGAGAAAATTGCAGTATTGGAGACTGCACGCGAATCTGACGGCCAGTACATTAGACTTCTGGAGGAGAGATTAGAGAATTTAGAGCGTGGTGCTAGATCTACCTGCTTAGAAATAAGAAATCTTCCCGTGTCCACTTCGGAGACGAAAACGTCTCTTGCGGATAGTGTTATAAACGTTGCCAGTATCCTAAAGGTGCCAATACAGGTTTCTGAGATTAAGGACGTCTTTCGGTTGCGTTCCAAGGATCCGGAAAGCAGGACGGTTTTAGTGGACCTAAGTTCAACATTACTTAAAGAGAAAATTATCAAAATGTTTCGCAATTTTAATAAGGGTTCTTCTAGACTTACAACAGAACATTTGAAGCTTAGTGGCCCGCCGAAACCTATCTATATATCAGAAAACCTTACTTCTAAAATGAAAAGATTGCACTTTTTGGCCAGAGATTTTGCGAAGGTTAATGACTACAAGTTCTGTTGGGTTGCTCATGGAAGAATCTTCCTGCGTAAAAAAGAAAATGGAACCTTGATTCGCATTACTAAAGAAGCTGACCTCACTAATGCATTAGGCATGAAATGACTATTTTTCATATTATTGCTTGGTCATAATTTGTTTCATGTCTTGTTTATGATAAGTTTTATTGTTAGATTAACTGCCTTTGATGGTTATCTTGTCTACAATGTATACACAGTGTTCATACTTACACAAATACACACACACTCACACTTACACGAAAATTCACACTTATGCTCACAATCATATTCATATCATTATTTAATCTCACACTTATATTATGTACAACAAATAATATCATTAGTTCTAAAATTATCGGGTCTCTATAGTATTTTATAGGTGCTATTGTACAAGATAATACTTCCATTGTTCTGATACTAATCAGTAATGGATGATATAATCAACATAAATAATAACTTAGATCAACTATCTGTCTCTGAGGCTGTATTATGTTCTCCAGAAGATGTTGCTGCACACTTATATAAAAGTGAGGCATTTAATATTTTCCATGTCAACATCAGAAGCATTAACTGCAACTTTGATAATTTCCTAACCTTAATACATAGACTTGACTCTCAATTTGACGTTTTTATCCTTACTGAATGTTGGTTAAGCAAAGTTGCTGGCTTGCCCACTATCCCTGGTTATGACTCTTTTAAATCTGACTATATGAATCAAAATGACGGTGTTGTGGTCTTTGTCAAACATGGCATAGAATGTACTATTCTTAATCTTGATTTAAGCGACGGGAATTGCTTAGTCTTAAATTTTTCAAATAAAATATCTGTTGTTGCCATATATCGTTCTCCATCATACTCAAATTTAGATCGTTTTCTTGACAGCCTTAATACAATTCTACACTCACTACGGTCCTTTAAGTCCTTGTTTCTTATTGGTGACCTAAATATTAATATAGCCCCATCAAATCGTAATGCCTCAGCTGATGATTATTTGAACTTGCTTGCACAACATGCTTTACTTCCAGCTCATCTTTTTCCCACTAGAGAAACAAATTGTCTCGATCATGTCATAGCCCGATCTCCTTTTAATTGCAAAACACTTGTTTTAGATAGTTTTATTACTGATCATGCTCCTATTATACTTAGTTGTAGTACACACATGACTAGGTCTAAACTTTGCTACACCTATCGACGTTCTAATGTTCCTGATATAGTGGACGAATTGTCTAAATCCAACTTTTCTACCGTCCTAAAGTGTAACGACCCCGATACAGCTTGTGACAACTTAATTCACATTGTATCGTCTGCTGTTAATAAGCATACTCAAACTATTAGCGTACCCAGCAGAAAACGTATATTAAAACCCTGGATGACTTCTGGTCTTCTTAGGTGTGTTCGTAATCGGGACAAATTGCACAAAAAATATCGAAGAGACCCTGAGAATATTATAAATAAGATTTCATATTTCCGCTATCGAAATTTTTGCAATAGTCTTCTTAAAAAAGTCAAGCGCGAATACGAACAGAGTGAGTTTCTTAAGATTAGAAAGAGTCCAAAAGCAGCCTGGAAACTTATAAATCGCATCGCTAATATCGATAAAAAGCAAAATACTGCCAATGCTTTGTTAAAATTATGTGATGACCCCAGCATGTCAGTTAATACCGTGAATTCGTTCTTCGCTAGTATTGGAATTACTCTAGCTTCTAAATTCAACTCAAACACTTCGGCTTATGAACTTTCTAACCATTCTTCTGTTTCCTCACTTCATGATGTCCCCGTGACCTCGATGGTGCTACTTGATGTCGATGACGCAGAGGTAGAAAACGTAATTTTGGGTTTAAAGGATAAATGTGCGCTTGGATGGGACGGTATTTCTACTACCCTTATCAAAGCTGCTAAACATATCCTTATTCCTATTTTAGTTCATATTTTCAACCTTTCACTTTCTCATGGGATTTTTCCGCGTGCCTTTAAAAGGGCTATTGTACATCCTATTTTCAAGAGTGGTGATAAAGATAGTGTCACTAATTACAGGCCCATTTCGGTCTTAACAGTTTTGTCCAAAATCTTTGAAAAAATTTTAAATGTAAAATTATTAAACTTCATAAATGCTAAGAATATACTGTCTGCAAATCAATATGGTTTTCGAAAATCTAAATCTGCGGAAGACGCGGTCTTGGAACTATCCGATCACATTATTAAAAACTTTGACAAACGACTCAAATCCGCAGGAGTGTTCCTTGATCTGTCAAAGGCATTTGACACTGTTTCTATCCCCATTCTTATATCAAAACTTCACTCTATTGGCGTTAGAGGCATCGCCCTTGATTTATTTAACAGTTACCTCACAAATCGTTCGCAAATTGTTGTTATAGATAAATTTGAGAGTGAGGAGGAATCACTTAGCTTTGGCGTCCCGCAGGGAAGCGTTCTTGGCCCCACTTTATTCTTAATATACATAAATGAACTCTGCAACATGTCACTTCCCAACACCAAAATTATCACCTATGCTGACGACACAGCACTTCTTGTTCATGGTCGAAACTGGGACGAAGTTCGTGTTTACACAGAAAATGCCCTGCGATCTATTATGAGCTGGCTTAGTGCAAATCTTCTCACTCTCAATTTATCTAAGACCATAGTTATAGGTTTCGCTCCCACAGCAGCCTCACAAAATCCTCCATCGTTCTCCGTTCGAGCTCATGTTTGTCCTTATGTGAATGGTTCGGTACCCTGTAACTGTACATTATTGAAAGTTGTCTCATCTTCTAAATATCTGGGAGTCATGATTGATAGCGCTATGAATTGGAAGCAACACATCGAATACACAGTGTCGAGAGTGCGTAAATTAATTTATACCTTTAAGAGTCTCCGATCGGTTGTTGACTTCAAATATTTAAAAACCATTTATTTTGCTCTCGCCCAATCAGTGCTATCGTACTGCATTACATCTTGGGGAGGATCAGCAAAGACTCATATGTTGCGCTTGGAAAGAGCTCAGAGAGCAACTCTTAAAGTACTTTCGAAGAAACCTATTCGCTTCCGGACTTCTGACTTATACTCTCTTTGCCGGGTCCTTACAGTTAGACAACTTTTTATTCTTTACACAGTATTAAAGAAACACGGTGAAATTGCTTTTGACCCTCAAACTGTATACTCGAAACGTCGATCCGATATAGTTTGTTTCACTGAACGTCACCGTACGGCTCTGGCAGCTCGACATTATTGCTATTTGAGCCCAAAACTATATAATAAAGTTAACAAACAGTTACATATTTATCCACTCTCTTCATTTAAATGCAAAACAAAATGTATACAATGGCTGCTATCACTGTCATATGATGAGACTGAAGACCTGCTAAAAATTATATCATAAACGCATACTCACACACCCACGCACACACTCACACACTCACGCATATACACACACACACACACACACATACACACACACACACATACACACATACACACATACACACATACCTACATATTCATATATTCTGATATTCTAACAGTCTAATCACTTTTTGCTTTTGTTATTTAAGTATTATTGTAATTATTTTAAAATTTTCTTGATTGCTACTGTTTCGGAGGAGGGCGTTGATGCACGCGACACAGTGTTATACACTATTGCGGGTATCATCGTTTTTCTTATTGTAATGTAAATGTCGTTAGTGTTAATAATATTAAATAAAAAAATAAAAAAAAAGTCATTTACGTTCTCATGTTCCAGCCGGGTTGCTACTTCACCACTACTTGCTATTATTGGACTTGGAATTGGACACTAGTACGTTACGTCATTGTAAACAGAGGCAATTATAATACTGTGGTAAGAGAGCAGATAAGAAACATTTGAATCAAGCAACAAATTGAGATTATCTTCAAGTAACAAGAACACATGTGTGTATACTTAAACTTGAATTAATAGTTAGTGCTATCATTCTAAGCACACACTGAGCTCAGTGGGTAATCGCCAACTAGCAGTTTGACTGATAGTGGCGGGCAAGGTCATATTCAGGTAACCGCGTTTCTACTATCAGGAAACCGCATGTCGATATTGATGGTATAATTAATATACAAAATTAACAAAACCAATTGCGTGACTTTCTTTCCTCTTTTCACACGGTTTTTCTTTTGCTAAATAACATTAAGATCAGCTATTAGGTAGTATTTTTGATAAAATAGCATAAGGAGATGTTATATTTTTAAAACATAAGTAATATTTTTAATCACGGAAACTAGTAAGCATGAAGCGAAAAACTTCCACCTGTCACGGGAACCTTCTTCTTGAATAGAGACTTTTTCGGCTTCATTTATCAAGGTGCCGATCGGAAGCACATCATTCGATTCGCCAGTATTTGTCGACCGGGCTTAACTTAGTTTATTGTGTGCGGCTATATCTATCTGAGCGGATTCTTCCCGAACATTCATCTGATTAAATTCGATATGTCCAAATAAATTATTTTTCATTTCATTTCATTTTACCGCCTCAGAACGCCCTCTAATAAGTGTGCCTCGGTGGCGCCCCTGAGGCCGCGGCGCCCGGGTGCAACGCACACCCTAGCACCATAGTTAAAGAAAGACGCCTCTGACTGAACCGCCTGGCTGTACCGATTACCTAATGCCGTCCCTCTGTTGCCCGGCCTAGTGTATAGGTGAGGCAAAGTCGAGCGGATTTTTGTTTCCGAGCATTCATCTACATCAGGGATTCTCAAACCATTTTAGGCAAGAGACGTCTTTTCCAAAATTAACTGATACCTCAGACCCTCATAGCCAAATTACTTTAAAAATCCTTCTTTATCTATATCTCTAGATTTTTTAAAAGTACAACCATGATAACACGATCCTACTAAAATATTAGTCATTCTTACTACAAGTTGGTACACGTTACACAACTTATACAGTACCTACCTATACCTTAAAAATTTGAAATGAGAACTCGTGTTAATAAAATAGCTGCCAATTTTTTTTCCTTGTGAACCCCCAAAATCATTTTTCGCTTATGTCGACCCCTGGGAAACCAATTTCGTACCACAATACCGCCCGGCTGTGCCGATTAATGCCGGCCCGCTGATTTGTGTAGCAACCCTAAGTCATTTAACAACTCACGTAGTCAGCTAACGTCTTCATGCCACTTGGGAAGCGCTCCCTGTCAGGCACCATGCGGCCATCCGGCCCCCTTTGCTTCTCCAGCCAGCAGTCGTCGATGCCCACGTATTCGTAGCCCGCATCGTAGTAGCCCTCGAGAATCATTAGGTCTACTGTCCGTTTTATCAAATGCTCGCTGAAAGACGACAGAAAGTGAATTAATAGTCCTCACCTCTGAAGCACAGAGAATGACAAACAGAAAGGGTGTTGTTGATCAGAGATCGGACAGCAGGCGCATTCTTCTGCGTGTATGAACCTTACAGCCCCCGTCGCATGACCACCAAAACACGATATAATAAAGCAGTTAATTGAGGTAAACTGTCAAAATACGATAAAAAAAGAATTATATTTTGACAGTTCGTTGGATAAACCGCTTTATCATATCGTGTTTTAGTGGTCATACTACGAGGGCTGATACCACTACCTTTATAGGCACCCCGCTCTAATTTACCATATCAAGCATTCATATACAGTGATCATGCAGTTTTGAAGGGATGTGGTGGCTCACCACCGCCTCTGTAGTCTTGTAGTCAGCATCAAAGGACCGAAACCTAACGCACTCGTCTGATGAACTTCGCACAACATAATCCTGAGTCTTTATCGAATGGAAGCGACTACCTCTGTTCACGAAACATTTAAAGGCTTTTTTATGCTTGTTGAGCTTGGTGATAATCTTCTGACTCGAATTTACTGGCTACCATCAAACACATAAGGTGGTGGTGGTGGTAAGGCAAGCGGAAAGAGACCAAAAATTCAGTAACGACTAGCTGCGTTTCCAGGTCACTCCAATATCTGACCCCACATGAGGTATTTTAAGGAAGACCAAAAAAGCGAATCCTCTGAGAGTCAGTATAAAATTTAATGTGGGCTCAGTGCCCAGGCTTACTGCACACGACAATTCTCATTTGGGAATACTTACCCGGAGTCGCAATGCCATACGTCCAGCTGAGCAGAGTCTACTCGTAGTTAAGGGCATTTACGATGGTACTAACTGTACACATAATGGACTCGAATTACCCCACGTTCAAATGAGGATGATACTTTTGACAGTGCATGTAGTGAGAATAATGAAACCCCATTTCACAGTTCGCACTATGTAAGCGCTATGCTCGCGTCCACGGTAAAAGCAGAGCTCTTCCTCGACCTAAACTGCTACCTCATGATGCGAAAAGTGTATCATTAAAAATGGCCCGCTGCGGGCCTGTAAGTCACTTTAGTCCCCTTCAATCTCCTTGTATTACAGATATATAGAAGTTATGCGAAAAAGGAACCCATTATCTGACCTGATGCACTCATTTGGGTACTTCTTGCAATCCGTGATGCATCTGAACCGTTCCCAAGTAAGCCACCCCATAGGCGGCGTCTGCGCCAACCCGTTGTCTAGAGCACTAGATACTGATACTAGACTGCTGATTAACGTCCATAGCAGGGCCATCTGAAATCAAATAGACGAGATGAGACCCCTTTTCAAGGAGGAATTGTAGGTCTTACGAGTATAAACGTAAAAAAATATGAAGACCTCAGGAACTGCCGTCTAGCGCCGAAGGTTGATCTGTAGATTGTACACACCTGCATTTCTGTTTCGGCACTAACATATTCCGATGCAGCGGTTAACAGATACGGTTGGGGCAAGATTTGAAGCCTTTTAAACTGACTTCAAAAAAGGAGGACGTTCTCAATTCGATGCGTATGTTTATTACCAATCAAATTTAGGTTTAAAAAAAGTATGCCGGAATTAGCCACCCTGACCTTACTTAAAAGAGTACTTTTAAGTACCTACTCGTATTTACTTTGAAAATTGTAACGTATAAAATTATTCACATCAAATTATTTAATTTACTTGTTTAATCTACAAAAGTAAATCTCGCGACAAGCTTTTATGTCATATAAATTGTTAAATGTGAAATAACGTTATAAATAAAAGTTTTAGTGTAAAAGTTTATTTTTTCTTTGTAGCGCATTTAAATAAAAGCTTGTTTTTAAAATGGTTTTTTTACATTTAATTAATTTTTTACTTTTTAGATATCACTGGACACGTTTCTAATGGCCATTTTCACCAACCTCTTCTTAGCTTAGGGGACTCTTAGGTAGCATGCTGTCACATTCTTTTCATTAAAGACAAAAAGTGACAGCATGCGTCTTAGGGGCTACCTAAGCTAAGTAATGGTTGGTGAAATTGACCATTAGTCTGTTCATCTAATTCAACGCATCATTGTTGCAAGGTCGTTTGCCGGAACTTCTTACTTACTTACAGAATTTCAGCTCAATCGGTTAAAGATATCTACTTCAAATTTGATTTTTTGGCTTTAGAAGTACGCTATATTGGATTAATAGTGATACCACTTTATTTTTCAAGTTATTCTTAGCAAGGCCTTTTATTTGATACCCATGTTGTAGGAGTGCATTTAAAATAATTGGTCCGCCATCTTGGGTATGCCGCCATCTTGGATTTAGAATGACGTCACATAGTTATTTATGCATTTTTATCCAAACTGTGTGTGAATACAAAATTTCAGCTCAATCGGTTAAAGATATCTACTTCAAAATTGATTTTCAAGCTTTAGAAGCCATATTGGATTAATAGTGACGTCACATTATTTTTCGAATTACTCGTAGCAAGACCTTTTATTTGATACCCATATTGTAGGGGTGCATTAAAAATAATTGGTCCGCCATCTTGGGTATGCCGCCATCTTGGATTTAGAATGACGTCACACAGTCAACCATGAATTGTCATCTAAACTAAACATGTATACAAAATTTCAGCTCATTCGGTTAAAGATATCTGCTTCAAAATTGAGTTGCAAGATTCCACCCGAACATACATACATACTTACATACATTACAAGTTAAATAGAAGCTTGTAAATAGCCAAAACCGTGCAACTTAATGCAGGGAAAACCACTGGCGAATGGTAAAAGTTGACAAATCATCGCCATACGCGCCATAAACATAAACCAATATCTTTAAAATATTGCGTATAGGTCGGTTCATTAACCCCGCCCGCTTACAACAACTAATCAAACATTGCTCTTTTTCTAAAAACTGGATTATCGAACCTAGCCCGTCTCTTTTGTTTGAGGGCGATTGGAAAAGGTCGAATATATCGGCCGCAGGATATTGACCGCGTTTGGATTACGGTCGCGGCCGCTGGAGCCATTGAGATCAATTCAGATAATGACACAGATTATGTCGCCTATGAAAAGACAAAAACACTTGTCCTTATCAACTACTGGTCCAAAACAAACGATTATTCTGTTTCCGACCAGACAATAGTAATAAAAATGCATAAACAAATAAATGTTAGAATAATTATTGTGACCTTACCTTACCACGAACATTAGAAATAAAGATAGAAGAAGCAGATTCTCTCATGATAACATTGTGTATGTGGTAGGTACTACATAACGGTACCAAAATTTTTATTTAACTGATTTTTTAAATTTAAATTTATTGACCGTTAGGTACATAATATCTGCACTTTTGTCATTTTGAATATATTAAAGGCACTTTTGAATATATCAAAGGGATTCCTATAACAGACATTCGGATCGTTCATTGATCCATTAATGACACTGATATAAAGACAGTAAAGACAATAATATGGATCAAATAATTTTAAGACGATGTAAAAATATAATTGAGCTCACAATCTGGATATTTGAGAATGCTTACAAGTTTAATTCTTATATTAATGATGGAATGGAATCTATGAATGTAGTCTAATTAATGATACAATTATCGTAATAAAGAACTCATTAGATTAACAAACTTACACTTAAAAATTACGACTGCTAGGTATTTTTTTTAATTTGAAATTTAATTTAATTGTTACATACAACAGCTCTCTAAAACATACATAATTATATGAAGTGTGTATTTAAGTACATACTTATTCTACGATTAAACAAAGCCTTCTGCGAGTTTTATTTGGAGACTAACTTCAAACAACGAACAAAATAAATCGATTTTGTTCAAAGCTTTAATAGAATCGAAAGAATAAAGAAGTGTGCACTGTATTTGTTGACCTGCCCCCCAACCATGACCGCTCAAAACAATATTAAAACCGCGCTGAGAGCGAGATGGCGCTATACGCAGCTCGAGCGGTGTCTCTGTTTCAATATTGTTTTAATCTTGCTATAAGCGATCATGGTAGGGCCCCAAGTTCTCTAATTTATTTATGACGTTTTTAGCTTTCAATATTCATATCATTTGATTAAATGCATAGTTCTAAATCCTAATAAAAATCATACAAAAGTGAATTGATTTTTATTAATGCGCTATTGTCGTCGTATGTACGATAAATAGAATCTCTTTTTCATCTAACCAGTAATCCTGTATACTTTTCATGAAATTTAAATACGACAGTCATTTTACGATACAATTTGATGATTTGTTGTTTGATCGTATGTCATTCATGACATAAGCATTTTCCCCGTTTTAAAGACTTCACCTAGTGATGATTTATTAATTTTGCTACATTTCTCCCCTTTTAAATTATTATATTCACAATATACCCAGTAAAAAAAAAACAAAAAAGGGAGGTAGTTAAAACTAAACGCGATGTTCTTCAAAATATTCGTAAGTACAGATAAAAAAAAATATATCATGAAAAATTTAGATAATATGCTTTCTTTTAAATGTCTAATCGTATTATCCCTATAAAATTTCATTTTTTTTAAATTTGCCAGTTAACAAAATACAAAAATCCAAATCCAATATAGGTAAGTACATACATTCATAATGTAGGTAATAAATTGCACAGGCTCAACAACAAACTTACGTTTCACTGCCAAAATATGTCACTAGGTACACAATCAACTGACTGACTTTTTATTTTACCAATTGCCACAAATCAAAAAAGAATAAGAGTAATAAGTAACTAAAATAACTTTTTATTTTATATTCTGAAGCACAATAAGACTAGGTAGCAAGCGTTATGCCATGACAGAGCAAGAACGTCATATGGCAGCAGCCACCAGCCCTCTTGTGGTATTTATTTTGTAGTCCAGTGTTGATAAGCTCGGCCGGCTATCAATTTTATCCCTTTAGAATCTTTGCACGTACACAGATCCCGCAAAGATGCTAATGTCACATAGTTACTTTGTGCTAATGTGCGATACAAATGCAAGCAGGTGTAAAGGTGTCCTTTAATGGTTGAGATAAAGAAACAATTGTAATCCTTCGGAACCTTTTCATATATATTTTGCCACATGTATGTTACTTGTAAACCATTGGCGTAGCCTTTTTGACGTGCAAGAGAATTTGAATAATCTACGAGTACTTAAATTGAATTTTTGAATTTTATTAAGGAAGAATATAACGTACCAACTTTTTTTATATTGGCAGAGCAGAGGCAGTGGCGTAACTGAGGCCAACTGAGTATCAACTGAGGCCGACGAATTCTTTGGATGGGGCCCTCCCAGTAAAATTTATCGATGTCTTTTTGTTTTGAATGTGTTGAAATCTTAATGATTAGTTTGAATTTGTATAATATGGTCTTTAGCTGTGTCTCACTTTAATTGATTTTAAATAGGTACTTAGGTACAAAATTTTGTGAAAAATGCTAGGTTATTTCTGAGCCTGGGGCCTCTTGGGCCGGGGCCCTCTCGGGTCGGTCGGGGGCACTCGGGGGCCCGTGGCATTATACCAGCCCTGCCGCCCTGTAGTGACGCCACTGAGCAGAGGAACGCTGATAAGTTGGAAGAAGTAATGTCTTAACTCATTTGACTAATAGACAATACAAGACGTCGCCGTTTGGTTATTAGTCACTTTACTTTTTCAACTAAACCATTTCTAAGCATACAATCGCGCCAATTTGACTCGAATTGTCCGCATTATCGCGGCGAAATGGCGTCTTTATGGGGCTTAGACAAGTGGCAATCGTTTCGTAGCGAAACGATAACTAAATTCGTCATCGTCTCTGAGATAACGAAAACAAATTCCTAGCGAACGTAAGGATTAGCGATCGCCGAATAATTTATATAAGTAGGTACTTAAAACTGGGAAATGGCAAAGAAATGGTAAAATAAATAACTTTCATTTCATTTAAATGAAAAAATGAGTTGTTTCGAGTAGCATATGAAAGTTTCGACAGTTCGCTACTTTATCGATTCGTTTCCAACTTGCATATTGATGACTTTGATCGATTATTTAGCGATTGACGTTATTTAGCGATGTCATGTCAATCCCATACATTTTGTTGTTATCGAACATAGTTATCGTTTTTGAATTGTCACTTTGTTTAGGCCCCAGCCCCCCTAGCACGTCCACCAAAACACGATATGATAAAGCGATTTATCGCGATGAACTGTCAAAATACGACGCAACCCTATTGTGTTTTGACAGTTCACCACGATAAACCGCTTTATCATATTGTGTTTTGGTGGACGTGCTAGGGGGCAGTCTAAAGTTATTACCAGTTCAGCAATACAAAGAGCAAAACAATAGATAAAAACGACTTCACAAAAAGAGGAGTAGGTCCTACTTATTTCGACTCTATGTATTTTACAAACTTTTATTTACAAAGTAGAAAGAATTTTTAAAAACAATATATACTCTAAAAAGAGAAAAATGAACTAGGACAATTTGTTTATAATAAAAGCTTGTCGCGAGATTTATTAAAACAATGTATCTGATCTATATTTTTTTTTGAATTACCAATATTAAGATCAACTTAAATAGGTATTGTACTCGTATTATTGTTTATCGATAGGTAAATCTCGCGACAAGCTTTTATATCAACATAAAAAATTGTGTCATAGTCATAAGTTTATTTTTCACTTTTTGGAGCATAAAAACTTGTATTTAAAAATGTTTTTTACTTTTAATTTATGTTTATTACTCGATTACTCCGCCAAATAAACCAATTTTGTTATTCTAAAGAGTACACTCCTCAAGTGGTCTCATTGTCACCAAGTCAGGATCTGGTGCTGGGTGTGATCCCAGGAAAATGGAGGGAGTCTCTATTCATAGAGAAGTGCAACGTATTTCGTGTTTTCTCTCAAGGGAAAAAGCCATCACAAAACAAACTTAATAGCTCTATTAAGCATGGTGTAACTAGTATTGTTATGTCAAAGATCTTCTTTCTTCTTTTCTTATACTAGTATCGTTATTCGTTAGTCTCAGTAAAATTCTAAAAAGACTCGACCGTCTTTAAAAAGGCCCAGGGAAGGTTTATTATACGTACAATTGAACCCGCTTAGTGGAGCTGTAACTAGGCAAAACAACGTCTGCTAGTACAACATAAAAAATCATTATTATATAATAGGTACTTGAATATAATACGTTACTGGTATTTTATTATAAAATATTTTGATATAGGTACATTCAAAAACAAAGAATCTGGACAACTTATAGATACCTAAAAATCTCGAAAACTAAATATACTCCTTAATTAAAGTAATAAAACTAAATTATATTTTTTCCCCCCAATCTACTCAAACAGTGCCTAGTACATCCAGTGTTCAAGTCTGGGGATAGAGATCGTCTAAATAAATATCGCTCAATATCAATTTTACCTGCGTTATCTAACGTACTAGAAAAACTCATGAACATGCGTCTCTACCTTGAGAAGAACAATCTATTGAAATTGTTATCCGAAATAGTCTCAATGGCGGTTATAACACCATCGTAAGTGGTGGGTAATGTTAGCAATAAATAGGCTACTTTATCAGTTTCTTCTAGCTTTGCCCCAGCGGCCAAAAGTTCAGTTATAAGATCATTAAACACTCTGAAATGTTTTATTAGTGGGACATCGCCTTGGACCTTTAATGTTAACTATTTTTTTCTAATTGCTAATTGCTTCGCAATACTTTTCCTTTCATACAATTTATCTAAATTTGAAACAATGTATTTTGCGGTACTCTCTTCTTTCGCAAAAACTAAGAAAGAATCAGATAAATATTCTATGATAGTGCTTTTTGCAATTCTATTAGTAATTTCGGTGTTCACCGGGTGCGTATCATATTGTTATTGATAAATTTGTATCGCCAGTAGTATGTGCTCGTCGGCTCGCTTGGGGGATAAATTACAAGAGAATTTAAATAGAATGGTTCAGCGAGGGGTTATTAGGAAAGTAACTTATCCAACACCTTGGGTGAATTCAATAGTAATAGTAGCAAAAATAATGGACATAAAATAATGCGTTTAGATCCTAGGCCGCTCAATGTTGCTATGAAGTGTACTCATTTTCAATAACCAACAATTAATGAAATGAGCAGATGCAAATTCAGGGTTTTGAGCCATATAAAAATGGATAGCGAAAGTTCGGACCTGTGTACGTTCAGTAAACCTTTTGGACTAAATTGTGCGCCTGAAGTTTTTAAAGCAAACATTGCAGAGTTGGAGGGGCTATAAGGGGTTGTGTCATTCATAGATAACGTAATATGCTGGGATAGCGTAGCAGTAAGAGTCAATTAAAGGTTTATTAAAGATGAGTGTGGTATATGTGTTGAAGAGGTCATTGTTTTGGGAGAGATGGTATGAAACCGGACATGGATAAGGTAATTGTTTAAATGCCGAAATAGTGTGATATAAAGGTTTGGAAAGATTTACAAGTGCAGTCAATTATCTCTCTTAATTTATACCTAATTATTCGGAACATATTCATACGAGTATTTTCACTAGATTATTAAAGAAAGATATTGCATGGTGCTGGGAACAAGAGCACAAAACTGCATTTAGTGAGGCTAAGTATGTAGGTATCTAATTATGATTATTCTCACTCTCATTTAATTCAAACTCTAGTATTTTTCATTAGATGTCGGCGATTACTACGATATACCCCTCATTGATTTTTTATAATATATGAACGTGGTGTTTCAGATTTCCCTGGTATAGTTCCCTGAATTCTTTCCTTGTTTTATTCATACATTATAACCTTATCACCAACCTCTAACCAGAAGGCTGTATACAACAAGATAGCAAAAAGGTTTGTTTGTTACTGAAGCCTCAAACAAGCATCACGTTCTTGGAACGAAAAAGTTAATGAAGTCTTGTTATCACTGTCATTTAAACGTTTGAGATATGACAGCTGTCTATATTACAAAGACAATGTGTACGTAGCTCTGTACGTAAACGATTTTCTCGTATTTTTTGATAAAAGTGAGAATAAAAATCAATAAGGGAGAAATTCAAGATTAAGGACTTGGGCAAGGCACGACAAGTTCTTGGAATGGAACTCACGCGGGAAAATGGTTCATTGCGAGTTTCACAACATAAGTTTACAAGAAAACTGTTGGCGGATTTCGGTCTGGCGGATTGTAAAACAGCGAAGACTCCTATGGAACTTGATCTTCACACGGTCTTGGCTAAAGGGGAAGGAAGTGAAGTGTTAGATCACTCAAGCCGGCTCAGGTATCAATCGTTAATAGGAGCGCTGAATTATTTAGCCAGCAATATGCGCCCAGACATCTCGGCTGCAGTCAGTTTCTTGTCGCAATACAATTCATGTTGTCATAAGGTCCATATGAAGGCAGCCAAGAGGGTGCTGCGATATCTACAAGGAACGGCGGATTTCAGCATGGTATTCAAAGCTAGTGCGAGCAACTCCATAAATGTTACGGGATATGTTGACGCAGACTGAGGTGGAATACATCGCACTTTCGAAGGCATGCAAGGAAGCAACATACTTGCAAGGTTTTGTTGCATCTCTGTTAAGTCACCCCGAGCAACCCGTGACTCTTAACGTAGACAACCAAAGCACGATAAAGCTTGCTCAGAACTCGGTCGCACATAGGTGAACGAAGCACATACATCGACATAAGGTTTCACTATGCTCGTCAATGTGTCGAGGACTCAACTGTTTGGTTGAAGTATGTGTCTACTGAGGACAATGTTTCTGACGTTCTGACCAAACCGTTAGGGCGTATAAAGGTTGAGGTGTGTTTCAGCTTTAGGTTTAATATAGCATGACTGAGTGTTAGTATAAGTGCTTGGATGTTGTGTTAGTTATTGTGTGATGAATGGATGACAAGATGACGTACGTTTGAGGGGAAGTGTTGGTGTTTATTAAGTCTATGACTCTAGCCAACTCTTGTTACGTAGTTACTATTGTTGACTGTCAGTTGTATTGAGAAAAATATTAAAAAATTATATCTGCAAACTACACCATCTATTATTATTTAAACCACGCTCTGCTACATATTATAAGACCTTTTCCATTAGACTGTGTATAATGGCAATGAAGTTTTATGCAAAAATCCCCATTTTAAAGCAAACGTTATCCTTTGGTAGACTTAATTCACCTCCTTAATTCACCTAGGTGCATTAAGTCAACCAAATAGTATACCTTATTCACCTAGGTGAATTAAATCTACTAAATAGTACTTTTATTCACCTGGGTGCATTAAGGTTACCAAATAATATTCTTTATTCATCCAGGTGAATTAAATCTACCAAATACTTTTCTTTATTCACACAGGTGCATTAAATCTATATTTTTATTCACCTGTATTCAATAAGTATACCTAAGACATTGGGAAATGGTGTCAAAATGAACTTCCTAATATTTTTTTATTATCTTTATCAAAACTAGTAATAAACTGATTTCTTTGACGCAACATTTCTAAAAAATGTCCCACTGTAATGCTCTCATCCAAAAAACTTAACTGAGCCTTTTGAATGATTTCATCGTTAATCTGACTAGTCTGCCTGCGTTTTCTACGATTGCGTATCATATTTGCATCTCTTTTAAAAGCATTTAGTATATAATTGAAGTAAATTTTGATTGTTTCGTCGAAAGCGGTTATTTAACGAAAGGTGCCACCCCTCAATATAATTATTTGTTCGGTGTCGTTCACCAAAGACCACCACCACTTCTTTATAAAGTCGGATTTCGTCCAGTAGTCCATCCGGTAGATCCATTACATTTTACATGTTCCTTATTATTGCACCACTCTGCATTTGATTTATATTTTTTTTTTCTATAGTAAAACTTATCAGTATATACCGGGTGTAACTGAACACCCCAATAACATTTAAGGGGCATATAAGTTTGATACTAAATGGACCTTCGGTGCTTGTCTGAGACCTGGGACCCCAATACTTTCAGAGTTATTTGATTTTAAACTAAAAACAAGAACTTTCAAGTGACAATCATAATCAGCTCTTAATACAAAAGAAATTTAAACACAAAACGTGACAGACGTGAGCGTAGTATTCCTCATACGCTTACGTAGGGCTGTCGGCACCAAAAAGTAATTTATTTAGTTTGTATGGGAAAAAAAAGTAGGTTTGTTAGCCCTAATATTTTTCCTACAGAATCTCTACTTCTGATAGATACATACCCATGTTATTGGGGTGTTCAGTTACACCCTGTATACAAGTCACCCCACGTCCCCTATGAATAAATTTAAAATTAGATATTTTAAAATTGTTTTATTTTTATATAAATGAATTAATATTATTATTATCCATTATTTGATCATTATTTGATACGATATTAAAAGTTAAAAGACGAAAAAATGTGGTAACATTGTCAAAAGTCTATCATTAAGATCAATGATTCATAAATGACCAGCAATAGTTTAAAAATAGGTTACATAACTCGCAACAAGGAATGGTTGACTTGAATGCACCCAGGTAAATTAAACATGTGAAATAAGTGTACTTAATTCACCTGGGTGAATATTACTATACTATTAGGTAGCTTTAATGCACCCAGGTGAATAAAAATCCTATTTGATAGATTTAACTCACCTGGGTGCATAAGGTATACTATTTGGTTGACTTAATGCACCTAGGTGAATTAAGCAGGTGAATTAAGTCTACGAAAGGAACGTTTTGAACCTCCTACTTGTATATTGTGGCCCGTTGTCACTAATTACAACTTCCGGTATACCATATCGCGCAAAACAACTAGTTGTTATATCACATCGATAACTGTATAAGCATAAGACTCTTTCAAATGACTATCTTCCACATACCCAGAATAGTAAGTAGTTAATCAAATAAAAGCAAAAATAATTTTCTTCTTCCATTTCTTTGGTTCTTTCATAGGTTTATTTGTTTCTCCTGGCACAATTTACGTTTTCTTACATACATGTCAATGTCTCTACTAATTTCAGGCCAAAATAAAACTTCCCGCGCTCGTTTCTACAGTGATCTAAAGCTAAATGACCATTGTGAATAATTTCTAACATTTCACATCTTAGATAAGATGGAATTAACACTTGCTGGCCTTAAAATATCACTCCATCTACACAAAATAAATTCATCTTTCATTGAATAATAATATTTTAAACTAGCTGACCCGGCGTACTTTGTATCGCCATGTTTTTTAACTAAATTACTGAAATGTATATTTAAATTATTTTAATTTTTAGATTAGGTACACAAACCTTGTCCTAACAATAACGAATACATAAAACCAAGAATCATCCAATTTGGTGCAGTCGTTCGAAAGTTATGGGCGTACATACATGTCGAGGATCCATTTTTATTTATATAGATAATCGGGTAAATTATATTTGCTTCCTGAATTGATATCAATTGAAATTGAAAAATAATACTTTGCATCATATATAAAACAAAAACATTAATAGGTGGGTACCTAAATATAAAAATGGTATTTGTGGGAGAAATATAAATTTCAAAAAAATACACATCATTATTTTGCTCTCGTCTATTAAGCTCATCGACTACGAGTATATTAATATCACTTTTTATATACACTTAATAAAGATAAAATAATCTTATTTAACTAATGCATTCAAAATTTTATACAAGTAGACACCTAATTCATAAAATAAGTGTGACTAGTGGACTTCGTTTACTCCAAGGGTGTTTTTAACCTTCGATGTGAATTTGTAGAACTTGACACCTGAAAAGTAAAATAAAATATTTTATTGTAATTAGGTAGGTAGGTTTTTTTTATAATAACGCAGATCGAAAGACGAAATTATAACTAAATACTTATTCTAAATCACCACCGACTATGTAACGGAATAGAAATTAAATTAGATTAAGAAGTGTCTAAATTGAAGTGGAATTGTTTAAATACTTAGAACTTGAGGACTTGACAGAATACGAAATTTATAATTCTTAAGTCATAACTATGTTATTAGTGAGGTTTTGGGTACACATTATAAAGGCGTTCATACAATATTCATAACTTATTTTTCATCCATCACTTTCATCTATAACATTTGTTTATTAAAATTATTACTTAAAAATATTTTTTAATCTCAACAACTACCTGTGGGATTGATTCTCACGTCAAACTCATCACCTGGATTTACTGATCGATTGCTTTCTTCACTATACAGGTCCTGAAACAAAACATACAAACATATATATTTCAGTGAAATTATGTAGGTACGAGATGCAACTGTTTGTTAGATGAGCCGCGGAGCCGGTAGGTTTATGTATAGTATAGATAGATGTTCTTTTATATACTTTAGGGAAGATTTTGACCTTCATCTATAGTAGTGTATTATTGTTCCTTCTATATCTCGTTCAATCGCAGACACGATTTCACTCCATCTATAAGGAACAATAAAACACGTGGTAGCAGATTTTTACAGTTACAAAAGTAAATTTTCAGTTTAGAAGTTTACGCTCGTATTATTCCGTGTTTAAGTACAAAATCACCTAATGATTCGAACCAGCGATTGCTGGTTATGTTTTGATAAATTATCATTCAAAATAATTTACTTCAAATCTAACCATTTCAGTAGTTAAGTATTTTATGTCAGCAAATGTTTAGCGTCATATGGCTCGTTGCGCCATTAAGTAGTTAAGTATTTACTGTCAGCAAATTCTTAGTGTCGTATGGCTCGCCGCGTCCGGTGTGACCGCGGCGTCCGCGACCTAATTACACTTGTTTTGTCTTCAAAAATAATTATTTTAAATTGAATTGAATATTGCAGCTAGAAATACGGTTTTGTTTGACTGACCACAGCAACGTTCGCTGTGGTCAGTCCTAGGATGGGTGACCAAAATAAGAAACATCTCAAGCTCCTCCGTGCTTCGGAAGGCACGTTAAACAGTGGGTCCTGCGCCTGATCTCACCCCGATCGTGTCGGTTAACCGTCCCATCGGACTAGGCGAGTGAAGGAACAGAGAGTGCACTTGCGTTTGCGCAGTCACTTGTGCCCTATAATATCTCCTGCGCAGATGGCTAGTCTCTGTGGAGATTGTCCGCCGTGACCGAATATCGGTTAGGAGGACATTATTATTATTATATCCAAAGAAAGTTGGCGTCAGACAGATCGGCTGTAAAAACCTCAGTCAAAACTATGTTTTGGAGTGATTGTCATTCCAAGCAAATCAGACCCTGGGCTACGAAGTGATGATAGAAAGATACTCTTTATTACTCACCACGAAAGTAGTACAGTTACAGAAGTTTTACAAAGCTAAAATGTACAATTTCGACAGTCTTATCGCTAAGAGTGATATCTTCCGGAGAACCTTTGGACAGAGGACACTTTGTTTAAATGATTTTGCGACATTCCTAAATGTGAAAAATGTTATACTAGCGGTTTTTCTAGTATTAGCGTACAAACAGAAAGCGTTATGATGAAATATATTATATATTATGCTTGCACTAAAAATAGACAAAAAGATGTACTCCATATGACGTAGGATTTTTATTTTATGTTTATAATCCTTGTCAGTTTTGTTTGATATAAGTGTAAAGAAACGGACCCAAATGATAGCAAAAATACTTAATTTTATATGTAAGTATATATGAAAATGTAAATTATTCGTTTGAAAACCTATATAGAAATAATGGTTAAACCCAATTATTTATTTATTACAATTATTAACGCCCAAGGTTAATATATATGTACAACTTACTGAATTTGGTTTTATTTATTAGCATTCACTAGATATTAATATATGTAAGTTAAATAAGTGGATATGGACTAGCGATTAGAATCAAATATCAACATCATCATCAGCCATTAGGTCTTCTGCTCAGAAGACATAGGCCTCCCTATGAATCTCCTTCAACCCTAACCAGGTCACTTATCCACCGGGTAGGAGGCATGCCTACTTACTGTCTGAATTAAATATGTATAAGGTTTAACATAATAAAGCATATAAATAAATAGCAGCATAATGAGCGTATGCACATTTTAACTACGTGGTAGTCGCAGTGTGGACCCTATCACGCGCGCCTATAAGGGCAGGGAGAATACCGGGGTGGTTTAGTGGTTAGGCCGGCACTCTGCTGGGAGCCCCATACACGCTCGTCGTCTAGCCAACGGCGAGTACGGTTCCCCTCGACAAAAAAATGGTAAAGGCAGTTCGACATATCCAAAAACTTAAAGGTCATAACAACTGATTTTCAATCAATGAAACTATTATTATATTAATTAACAAAGACCCAATTAAATATTTATCGTAGGTTGATGTGCTGTTGATTGTACTTTAATTAAAATTGCAATAAGTTTTCGTGTTTAATAATGTTTCATTCTTATTTTTTGGTTTGTTTTAATAACACTGAAACATAAATCTAATATATAAAATTCTCGTGTCACAGTGTTTGTTATCAAACACCTCCGAAACGGCTTGACCGATCTTTATGAAATTTTTTGAATATTTTCAGTAAGTCTGAGAATAGGTCGTAAACTATTTTTATTATGGCGAAACGTAGTTCGCGCGGCACAGCTAGTAATATATAAAAAATTCAAATACATTGAAAGTTATAAAAATGCATTTACAAGGTATTACTGCATTTTTTAAAACTTTTTAGTAACAAATGTCGTCTTAGTTAAAAACGTGGGTATATATGTATCTTATTTACATTAATTTTAAAATCTAATAATGAATTTCTTTCGTTTAAAACACAATTATGTCAATAAACTACCCTAATAAATATATTTTATGTATAAAATTTAATTGATGTTTTGTTTAATTTGTGTTTAAATAATAAATCTTTGAAATTGAATTATTTCAATAATGAATGGAAAGTTTTTAACGAGCAAATTAAAGGTCAATACGTAAAGTCATTTAAATAGGTTATTGCACACGGCACCACGGCGAAAAATGTCTAGCGCGCAACTCTCGATAGGGTTGTCACGAGTGACGAGAGAGAGTCAGTCGTAGTGGGACGTCGACAACAAGATTTTGCTGTAAGATTTTACTTTAGTAGTAAAAGTATTCAATTAGTTTTAGGACAATCCTAGTGTACTGACCTGTTAAACATATAGGTATTGATTGTTTGCTTAATGTTACAATAGTCAAAATCTGTAATAACAATGTATAAATATTATACATTGTATTGTTTTTTTCTATTTAATAACAAATATTTTTAATTATTGATGACATAATAATGACGTCACAGAAATGTCTTACTAAAACTAGTATACAAAGAAAAAAGGAATAACTAGAAACAAAATACTTATAAACTACTTTACTTAAAAAAAATACAAATTGTTTTTTCTAATGAAAGTTGATTACGTTTTTCACTAACGTAGATTTACTGAAACAACATTCAGGATAATTTTTTCACGTACAGTCAACAGCTCATCAACCTTCATCAACTTTTGCACCAGCACAGTGCATCGACTATCACTTCGTATTGATCTCTTTGTGTTAGACTTAAAGTTAATACTATTTTTCGTTGTAGTTTTTCTTATTCAGGTTTCAAAAACAGATACATTTGTGACAACCCTAGTAAAAATTGATGAATTTTCAATAAGTTCCTATATAATGCGAAATTTTCGAGTAGTGGTTCATTCTGTTCTTCAAAGTGCTTCGAGCCAAGGAACTAGCTGCAACAGTGTCGTCAGTCGTCGTCGAGGAGTCTCCCCAGCACCCAGATCTTCAGCCACAGTACTTTATTTGTGAGTGTTCATTATGTAAGTACTTTGAAAGGTTTACTGATAGTTGGTTGTAATTACTATTTCCTCCAAGTTTCGTACGGAGAAAATAACAATGAGATAGTTTTAAAGATCGTCACACTTACAATGAAGGATCAGTGTAAGTATGCATTGTCTTTTTCCGATACTCAATTTTGCGTTACTTTTTCAGGTCTGACTCCGAGTTTGAAGTCTTCCAACCAGTGCAGAAGACCAAACCTAAGACAAAACCAACATCTCGAGATAACATCAGGTAAGGTTTAATTTATGCTGTCGTCATAGTATTTATTAAATCTTCGAATCGTTAGTGAAGATTTTATGTGATAATACCACAATATTTATTTATTAGGGTATGCCAACAGTACACATATTAATGAATTAGATTGAAGTGGATAACAATTGAACACTAAAATGATTATGAATGAGTGAACGGTGTTAGTATGCTGTTGCTGATCAGTATTAGCTAGGAGACTAACAATATTATTAAATTTATCTTTTCAGGTCTGACTCCGAGCAAGAACTGTTCGAGCCAGCGCAGAAGCCTAAGCCTAAGAGAAAACCAATCTCTCGCGATACTATCAGGTAAGATATGAGTTATTTATGCAAGTGAAGTGGTAATTTCGTTTTAGGTTCATCACTGATAGAGTGGGTTTTTTTTTGTATTGAAGTGTTGTTTTCTTTATCGATCATAGTGGGTTAGATAAATTCGAAGATTGCAGGTGTCAATCGTAGGATAGGAACATTGCGTTCTACAACAACATAGTAATATCAATTATTGTTGAGTTGTTTCACGTTCTTGCTGATTGTCCTAACATAGGATATAATACAATCTCTTTTGTCTTTTACAGGTCTGGTTCATCGAAAAAGGCTAAGTTGAGCTCAAAGGAGTCGTTGAATTTGTTCGGGTTGGTGTCGGATGACGAAGAAGTTACAGCCGAGCGTGCGTCACGCGTCAGGCAGGGCAAACGACTCGACAGCAGCCTCGCCAACAAGACCGCGCACGGCACGCTCCTGCGGCGTACTCCGCTCGACGGTCGCTACTACGTGGAGACGCGCGTATACAGTACGGACGAGGCGTTGGCCGTAGCGCCCGACCAGCGGTACACCAAGGCGCTTGTCACACTCAAGGTGCAGCTAGAGCCAGACCAGCCCGAGTGGGACTACTTGCAGCAGTTTTTAAAGCGGTCAAAGTCGTTGTTTAAAGATAAGCCTGTATTTTATAGTAATAAAACAAATATTAAATAAATAAATTAACTAAGCAAGTAAAATATTTTTTACAATAGGTTTTTATATTTAATCCGGTTTTTTTGAGCCCACGTCCAGGTAAAGTTACAGTCGTAACTTAGGTATTAATGAGGTACGGTAATCATTCATTTAGTTAAGTGGATAAGTAATTAACTAAAAAGACTATAGATTAGCGTTAGGTAACAAGTTGTATACTTTATTTTTCTGAATTGCTACGATGCCTTTTTGCTCAGAGTGTTCGATGCAAGTAGGCAGCAGACAATGGGTAGGACACCTGCGCAGCAGCGCGCACAAGCGCAGGTGCGCAGTGTCGCGGGCGCACGACGACGCCGGTGTTGTCGAACTCGCGAGTGCGTTTAGAGGTCGCATCGTTACATACAGAATTACTCCTACAGATGAGTACCGATGCTCTTTACCCGATTCATTCTTGCATAGTATATTTTCTAAAATTTATAATCTTTTGCAAATGTCTCTAAATAAGCATACATGTTTAAAAGTAAATTTTGAATATTATGCCGATTTTCTTTTATTTAAGAACGAGGTAAATAACATTAAGTCGTTTGTTACAAAAAATTTAACGATTCATCGCAATTTTGATTTTAACGAGTTGTTTGAAACACTCGTAAATACTATTAAGAACAAAGTTGAAGAATTTGAGGATCGTGACAGTGGTTGGACTTTTTTAAGTAATGTTTCCTTAGAAGTTAACATTAATAGATATGATCCTCTAAGAGGGTCTGGTTCAACTTATGTAGATTTACCACTAGCGATAAAAAAGAAAAAGGCGTGTATTAACATCAGGAATAAAGATGAATATTGTTTTTTGTGGAGCGTCGTTGCCGCTTTGTACCCGGCTAAAAAGAACGGTGACCGTACGTCGTCGTATCCGCACTTTGAACAGGTCCTAAACACCGACGATATATCTTTCCCAGTAACGTTTACGGATATCGCGAAATTCGAACAAAACAATCCACATTTAAGTGTAAACGTATATTCATTAAAGAATAATCAGATAGTTGTAGGTCCCATTTATAAGTCTGGATATAAATCCAAAACCAGAACTAAAATTAACTTGCTTCTACTTGAAAATAATGTTCTATGTCACTTTGTTTTGATAAAAAACCTTTCTCGACTTGTAAGAAGTCAAATTACGAAAAATCATAAGAAACTATATTTTTGTGATGATTGCTTGCTATTTTTTACTTCTGAAGTTAATCTTGATAATCATACATGCAGCGGCGTTTGTACAGTACTGCCTGAGAAAGGAACTTATCTACAATTCAAAAATTTCGAACGGAAGCAAGACGTTCCTTTTGTGGTCTATGCTGACTTTGAAACTCTTCTTATACCGTTCGATGGCTGTGAGCCTGACCCTTCATTAAGTTTTACTTCTCAGCGTCAACAGCACATTCCATCAGCTTTTGCTTATCACATAGTGTGCTCGTACGATACCAGTCTGAATTCTTTTGTACAGTATCGAGGAAAAGACTGTGTCCAAAAATTTCTTGATAAACTGTATTTTGACGTTAAAAAGATTTATGACATCTTAGATAAAGAAATTGCGATGGAATTCGATGAATATGACGCAGAGGCCTATGCGCGTACCGATGTTTGTCATATTTGTAAGCAATTATTATTTTTTGACAAAGTGAGAGATCATTGTCACCTCACTGGAAGTTATCGAGGTGCTGCGCATCAATACTGTAACTTACGGTTTAGCGTTCCTAAATTAGTTCCCGTTTTTTTCCATAACCTATCCGGCTATGACTGTCATCTGTTCATCAAAGAATTAGCCGATAGTTTAGGACCTGTTAAAGTCATACCTAAAAATAAGGAAAAATACGTATCATTTACAAAATTTTTACAGTTAAAGAATGAAAAATATGCTCAAATACGATTTGTCGATTCGTTTCAATTCTTAGGAACCAGTTTGGAAAAATTAGCGAGTGGGTTAGATAAAACAGATTTTAAGCATTTAAAAAAATATTTTCCAAACGCAACTGAATTTAAATTATTAACACGCAAAGGAGTATATCCGTATGATCATATGACACATTGGAAATCATTTTCCGAGAAACAACTTCCACACAAAAAAGGTTTCTATAATTCTTTAACTGATGAAGATATAAGTGATAAAGATTACACTCATGCTCAGGAAGTTTGGTCTACATTTAGAATACAAGATATGGGTGGGTACACAGACCTTTATCTAAAAACCGATGTATTGCTATTGACTGATGTATTTGAAAATTTCCGTGAAATTTGTAAATTGAACTATCAATTAGATCCTGCTTTTTACTTAACAGCTCCAAGTCTTTCATTCGATGCTATGTTACTTAAGACCGGCATTCAGTTAGAATTATTAACTGACTTAGAAATTATACGTTTTATACAGAAAGGGATACGGGGAGGTATCTGTATGTGCTCAACGCGATATGCTCGTGCAAACAATAAATATATGCCACAATATGATTTTACAGAACCAGATTCTTTTCTAGTTTACATCGATTGCAATAACTTGTATGGTTATAGTATGTGTCAGTACTTACCTGTTTCAGATTTTAGACTTTTAAGCGAATGCGAAGTAGATTTGTTAAATATCATGAACGTAGCAGATGATGCTGAGTTCGGATATATTCTTGAAGTGGACTTAACATATCCCGAGGAGCTACATAATGACCATAACGATTATCCTTTTTGTCCCGAAAAATTTGTACCACTCGGAGGTAAAACTTCTAAACTCTGTCCTAATCTGTATTCTAAATATCAGTATGTAATCCATTATGTTTATTTGAAAACATGCATTAATAATGGTCTTGTTTTAAATAAAATTCATCGCGCCTTAATTTTTAAACAAAGCCCTTTTTTGGCTAAATATATCAATTTAAACACAGAACTGAGAAAACAAGCTGTAACTACTTTTCAGCAAGACCTTTTTAAGTTGATGAATAATTCAGTGTTTGGAAAAACATTGGAAGACAGTGAAAAAAGAGTCGATGTTCGCTTGGTTAATAAGTGGTGTGATAAATCTAACAAGACAAAAAAGTTCATTTCAGCGGACAAATTAATAGCGAGACCTAATTTTCACAGCGCTACTATTTTTTCCAATAATTTAGTTGCGGTTCAAATGAAACCTGAAAGGGTTATCTTGGATAAGCCAATTTATATTGGTTTTACTGTTTTAGAACTATCTAAAAGTCATATGTATCAATTCCATTATTCTGTCATAAAACCTTACTATGGAAATAAAATACAACTTTGCTACACCGATACTGATAGCTTTGTTTATAAGATTGAAACGAAAGATTTTTATCATGATTTGAAAGATAACTTTTTAAGCTTCTTTGACACCAGTAACTATAGTTGTGACAATATATTTGGTCTGCCTTTAAAAAACAAAAAGATACCGGGCTTATTTAAAGATGAATTAGGAGGTGAAATTATGACAGAATTCGTAGGTCTCCGGTCTAAGTTGTACTGTATAAAAACGGAATCAGCATTTATTAAAAAAGCAAAAGGTGTGAAAAAAAATGTAGTAAGAGACTTAACATTAGATGATTATAAATCAGTTCTGCTTCACGACAAAATAATACGGAAAAAAAATATTTTGTTTAGATGCATTAAGCATGAGATTTTTACTCAGAGTGTTAACAAAGTAGCTTTATCTAATCAAGATGATAAACGTTTTATTTTATCCGATAAAATTAGAACCTGGGCTTGGGGACATGAAAATCTAATCTAAGATAGTGTTAAATTAGTTAATATAATTGTTTTTGACCTGTTAATATTTTTTATAGTTAATAAATGCAATTAAAATAGTATTATGTGTTTTATTTATTATTGCATCTATATTAATATTATAAAGAGGAAAGATTTGATTGTTTGTTTGTTTGTATTGTATAGGATTCGAAACTACTGAACCAATTTAGATAAAAGTTGGTATAGGGATAGTTCGAGACCAGGAAACAAAAATAACTCGGGCGAAGTCGCGAGCGGAAAGCTAGTATGCTATAAATTACTGCACTTACACATGCTACATATTTCCGCGTGTTATATTAAGGCTAAATATGATGCAATGCCAAATAAGCATTAAAATAGTATTGTGTTTTTTTATTGCATACCTACACTATAAATTACTGCACTTACACATGTCATATATTTCCACGTGTTGTATTGAGGTCAAGTGTGATGCAATGCTAGATAAGCAAATTTTGTCTAAGCCTCAACTTTATTTGATATTATATTCATTCATAACTCGTTGTTCGTGACAAGCAGTCCATATTGTAATATTATTGTAAGTATCATTCTCTTTTCATATCATTTTTTAATCATTATTGATTATTGAGGTAATTATGGATATCAACTTATTCATTATTATTATTCACTTGTTACAGATAATGTCAAACTCGTCGGATATCTTGTTTTCCCAATATGCACAAGATCCATTGGAAGGCTTCACGCAAGAATATCAAAACATGATACGTCGGGAAGAACAAACTAATGAATCAAGACAGGGAGAGAGAAAAATAAGACAAAGAAAGGACATCACAAGAAAAAGAGCTCGTAAATCTACAAAATCATTTGTGATCACTAAGGAGCAGAAAGGCGTGAAATTAATTAAAATACTGGTCTTGGACTTAGTGAACGATTCTTCAAGTGCATCAAATAGCTGCTTTGACATTGCTGATGCGGAAGAAAACGTAGTGCTGAGTGCTCAATATGTGGTGCAGGAACCGGTGGATGAAATCATGGACCTTACGGAAACCGTTATAAGAAAAATATCCAAAAAACTTTGTGGTGATAACTTATAGATAACTTTTTAATTTTGTTAAAACGTTTTCCTAATAAAAAAATATTTTCAAGTACTAAGTTTTTTTCTTTTTGGGTATCAAATATAATAAAAACAACTTTTATTACACATGACATTTTATTTGAAAAATTCTTAATATAGTTGTATATTAATTTTTAAACAAGATTGTTTCTCTAAATTTAGATTCAAAAATCATATAATGTGTATCCATTGAGAAAACACCATTTTTTAATACACAATGAATTTCTTAACGCACATCTTTTTTTATGAGTTAAACAATGGAACATATTATTACTATACAAATCATTAAACGTATTTAAATTTGGTATACCTGTATAACTTATGTCTATGATATTATTATGACCACATAAATCCTCTACCCATTTAACTTTTTCTTCACCTTTTACAATTATTTTCCTGTCTTTCAAGAAAGGTTTAATAATTCTGTTAAATTCTCTGTAGTCTATATATCCTTCACTCCATTGGTAACCTCTGTTTCTTTCTATCCAACAAACTTGTTTTTTTTCTTCATCAGTTAGTGTAGAAAACGGATAAGGAGGTTTAATTAAAAATATATGGGTAAACTCGAGAGTTGCTATAACAAATTATTTTACTAAAAACTCATTTTTATTATTTTTAAATCCTTGCAAATCTACAATTATCGTATCGTTGTTCATGATATTTTCCTTACAATATTGCTTAAAGGTTTATATTCAAATATGCAATCGTTCAGAATCAAACAATATGCAGCTGTTTGGTCAGGTATTTCTTGATCTGTTTCAATTTCAACTCTAACGTCAATAGATCCTTTTAGCGTTTCATGCTGACGTGAACAATCAATGATGAATAAAGGAGCGACGTCTCTGAATTCTTTTAGACTCATCAACGGCTCTGGTCGACGTCCGTGATAAGACTGTTGAAATCTAATGTACTGTTCGTATAATAAAGTAAATTTATCATCTGAAAAATTTACATTCAGTCCTTCATAGGGATAATATGACGAATTTAAAAAGACTCGTATGTCACGTACATGACAATGATCGAACTCTGCCATTGATAATTCAGCGTTATGTTTCCGATTAGTTTGTAAGGCAATTATAACAAATCGAGGTTTCTCTATTTGTGAAGATGTTTTGATAGACCAAGTATGTTTACGAGTTTTCGGTAATAATGGATATTCATATAAGTCCCAATTACGAAAAGCTAAAGTGATTGCTCGATCTCTCTCTAAATGTTTTAGTAAGTTAATTCTTTCACGGTCTGATACTTTAATGTGCGGAACTCGCCAAGCAATTTTAGTAATTATTATATCATCCACTATTTCACCTTTATTTAATATCAAAGCATTCAGATTTGTGTTGCTTCTCAACAATACTAACTCATGTTTGCAGTTTATTATAACTTTTTCATAGTCTTCTGCAAAACCCAATATTTTGTTCATTGGTATAGAAGCAGAGAATCCGCCATCACCAACACTAGTTGTACCTGTAGTCGACCAGCCCCAAGCTCTTGCGCTTTTGGATTCATTTTCATTTAATGATAAATAAGATTTTATAGTTGTGCTAATTCCTGCATTTTTTATTTTGTCTATTTCCACTCCGTTTAGTTCATATCGAATGTCTTGAAATAAAAATAACACCGGATTATTTACGAAATGCACACTTGACACCTTTTCTTTTTTGCTGTTATAAACATTAATTGTGCCCTCAATATACAAAGTGCTGAGTGAGGGCAGCACATACAAATCTTGCTGATTGATAGGTATTCGTATTTCATCATTCTTGTTGAAACTTGTTACATATGGTTTGTACGAGTGATATTCAAAACTTTCAATGCTGTTATCTATTGACGTCGGTTGAGTTATATTTAATATATTCATTTTAACAAGCCCACTAACTTCAAAAAATCCTTATTGCTTTTAGTCAACTTCTTTCTAAGCCGAAGCGGTGCATCTTTTTGAGGTGATCTTTTCAAACTGACTCGAGTACACGATGCCTCTTGCTTTTTATTGAAATCAATCATTTTTTTTTCGGAAATGCAAATATAGTTGTACTTCTTCACCTCGTAAATTTACCTGTTTGTTTTCAGCGTCTAGTAACCGTATGCTAATCGCACTTATAGAACTTTGGTTTACTGGAAAATATATTAAATTTTTAGGTATTTCAATGATCCGATATCCTGGTGGTACATTAGGCACAAATTCATAAATTATATGACTAGCTTTTCCGTTCACAAATGAACCGCTGACTACGTCGCATTCAATCCTCACGATGGTTGTTGATAAAATGCTGACCGGATTCTGAGATTCAGTACTTATATTTGCATGTATTGTTTCAGTTCGAAACCCTAAAATTTGACCTAGTGAATCACTTTTGTTAAAGTGAACATTTTTGGAACAAAATATATTTGTCTTTAGAGTATTGTTGTTACAAGTCAATTTTAATACGGTGTTTTTAATATTACTTTTTATGTAATCACAAATATCTTGAAGTTCATAAGACCCTTCAGGAATTTCGATGACTTCATTTTCGCCATAATAAATTTTATTGTTTCGTTTATCAATATTAGGAATAGAATTAAAAGTAGAAAAATATAAAAGACCACATTCATAGTCGCCATGTAACTCCAATGTTGGCGAATAGTTCGTTGTCAAGGAGGCTCCTCTCCCAGTTATAGACACAGTGAAAGACATTTTTATACTGACAATTTTATTTATTTTACACGTTATATAAATGATTTTTCCAATAACATCTTAAAAATTTTAAACATAGATGACCACAGTTAGTAGTACCAAATTTTTGGTGTTGTACGTAATTATAGTTTATTGGTAAGTTGTGTAAATATTGAATTAATTCTAATGGAGGTTTCAAATTACCAAAACTATCAAAATATTCAGCGTAATTGTTTTGCTTGACGAAGGCTACCCAATGTGTTCCAGGATTTTTGGAGCTATCCAAATTCAATATCGCACATTCTATCTTTTTAGGTTTCGTAGGTAATGTATCTCTCATGAAAACACCGCGAAAAAATGGAATGTCACTTGCGTGTTCTAATATATCAATATTGGTAAGTGCACGTCTGGGTAGCCCCTTATTTAGTTTTTTGATGGATTAAAATACAGTCCAGCTCCTTTTTTGTGAGGTTTTATATACAGCCCTTTTCCAAGAGCCACAGCTTCCATCATCCTGTTGTGTCGTTCAGATTCCTGAAGACTTTTTTGTGCAGCTTTAGAATCATTAACAGCCTTTGCTATACCTGCTGCTCCTCCGGCTAATGAACCTAAAGCCGACAATCCCGCAAAAATCGGAATAAGTGGTAAAAGTCCTCCACATTTTGGAATAGGAATGCGACGCGGCAAACGTATTCCCTTTTTATTTGTAAATATCTTTTTTGCAGCAGCGTGGGCATATTTAATTGCAGAGTGACTGTCTTTAGATTTAAGTTTTTTTAATTGTAAGCGTATTTTTTTTACACCGGTCATAAATGATTTGAGCCCACTCCCTGCTTTGAGTTTAGCTTTCATTGCATTTTTAACTATCCAAGAGGCAAACTTTTCTCCTCTTCCAGCATCCTTGGATTTTAACCTTCTTTTCGCCATATTTAAAAGTCCTAAATCAGCTTTATGTCGAACGTCTAAATTTCTATTTGTATAAGCTATATCGTGGTACATACAAGCATTATCTAATTTGTTTATGCCTCGTTCACCTTTAAGCAACCGTTTATGAAGTTTTGTTCCAGGGCCACAAAATTGATATCCAGGTAAATGTAACTCAATCGGTAAATTGTCTATTATTGTGTTAAGTATACCACCACCTTCCTTCATTGATAATTCTAAAGTGAATAGAAGATACAGAATTGCGTAGCAATATTTATACTATTGAACCAATTCACTCTTGTCAATCCAACTGTTCTCTTTATTATTTAGACCTAACCATTTTACATATAGTGTGTTTCCTTTTCTTTTTAAAACTTTCTCAATAAGGTAAAGATCAGGAACTTTAGTTTTTTGTAATTCATACCCGTAAAAAGATCCCAAAATAATTTGTTTGTGTTTATCTTCTATTTGATATGTTTGAGGATTGGTTTCATTAACTTTTACTATGCGGAAAATTTCTGTAGACCAATTTGGAGTATAACCCTTACGAAAATCTCCTTTGTATTTACTTATACGAACATAATCACCTATTCGAAACGCAAATCTCTTTTTTGTTTTAGGTTGTTGCGTTTTAACAATGTTTGACTTAACAAAAATTTCGTTTGACTTAGTAACATCAACAGGCTTAAATTTAGTAATTCGATGTTTAGTGTTGTTATAGTTTTGTATCACGTCATCCAAATTATGTTCAAGCCATTGATATCGTCCATGAAGACTAAATAATTTGTAAAGATGAGACTTGATTGTTCTAATGACACGTTCGACAATGGATGCTTTTTTTGCAGAATATGTAGAATAATGATTTATTTTATACGTTTCCATCAATTTTTTAAAACTCGTATTATAAAACTCAGTTCCTAAATCGGTTTGTAAATTTTTAGGATTACGCGAAGAAGTGGTTAATATACTTTGCATAGCATTCATAACACAGTTTGCTGTTTTTGATTTTAAAGGTTTAGCCCAAACGTATTTTGATAAGCCATCAATCACTACTAGAACGTATTTATGGCCTTTATTGAATTGTGAATATTTTTGTAAATCCATAAGGTCTGCTTGCCATAGATCATCAATTCCTTTTATGAATGTACATCGACGAGAAAAATTTCTTCGTGCTGCTTTGTGAAGTTCGTTAACTACGTCTCGCTTACTCATCCTTAGTTGAATTTGCTTGAATCATAAAATCTATTTCTTTTTTTGTGTAAAATAAGGCACTCAAACTAACAATTGTCGCCTTTTCTAAACTACTTAAATATCTTTTAACATCACTATTATTATTTTTTATTTCTTGTCTTAGTTCTTCAATACATTTATCCACGTATTCTTTATTTACTGCTTCGTCGTTATTTTCAGGAAATTGCAAACCCTTCAACTTTGTTGATTTTAAATCAAAGTCACCTGTTTCAGATTTTACTAAAGTATCATTGAGAGTGTTAATGAATTCTGATAATCTTAAACGCTTGTGTACATGATGTCCAAATTTGTCTACATTCATTGTCGTCTTGATGCAGTCTTCATTGAAACGAGACTGAATAATTTTCCTGATGGATGCTTTTTATATTCTACATTTATGATGCCAGCTTCATATAGTTCTTCAATTATTGCATATATTTCATTTATCACTCCGGTATTACCAGCTTCTTTTGATGCTAGTAGTAATTTTAATCGTTCCACTAACTCATTTGGATCGTCCCAGTAAACCAAATCAGTATCTGTTTTAACCCTTTTTAAAAGGTTTATACCTTCTCCTCGAGGAATACTTTCCACACTACTTGTAATATTTCTTGTGTATTTAAACAGTGGTTTAATAATACGTATATATTTAAATCCTTTATTACTGTTCACTGGTTTTAAAGGATCGTAATTACGTTTATGAGCATTAGTATCTATTAGTATCTGTTTATAATTTTGTAAGTCGTCGTCAGTGACAAGGTCTAAATTTGGTATCTTTTTAAACAATAATTCCTTTAAACCGGGTGTTTTTTCCAGATCATGATTTCCAATCCTCAGTCTACAACCTTCATCGTAAACGCGAGTTTTGCCAAGCAAAAGTTTACCTCGCTCGTTTCTGACTCCATAAGGTATATCTTTTATTAGATCACACGACGTAGGCCATGAGAAAGATTCTTTTGCAATACTCGGAGATGATTGAATGGATTTAAACGAGTTTTCATGCTCATCGTGATCTTCAGAGGGTAATATCGTAAGAGTTTTGTTAGATAATTTATAAGCCTCATCACCATAAGAGTTTTCATCTTCTTCGTTCATAGCTTCCTCGAAATCTTCACTTACAGAATTTGATGACTCACTTTCGCTGTACTTATTTTTTTTTACTGGGTGGTTTTGGTCAATATCCAAATTTTTATGAAGACTTTCGTTATTTTTGCTTGTTAACACATTAAGTGGTTCTACAATAGGCTTAAATATTGTTTCTAATGCCATATTGCTAGCGTCTTTTGCATCTTTTATCATATTAACCTTCCTTTTCACAGCTGCGGCAGATTTTATAATTTGTTCTTTCAAATTTTGTTCCATTTTGTTTATATTTCCTCTCGGTATGAAATCACAAATGAAACTGATTCCATGTTTATGTAACACCTTTTTATGAATGCTAGTCCACCATAATAAATGTGTCAAATGCCTTTCTATAGCATCCCTTATTCCGTTCGCAGTCTTTATTGATAACAATGTAGCTGAATGGTTGATTCCAAACAGTTGAGCACATTTCTCGAAATTGAGCCCAAGACATGTCAGACCCTACATGTTCCTCATAGACATGTCTTAAGTTAATGTCGTCTAGTTTAAATAAAATAATCAAGTTAGAATTATCTCGTACTAATTGTTTCGGTATTTTAGTATAAGTTTGATTAATATAAAAACAATCAATGTTTTTATGACGTCCCATAGCAAAATAGTCTCGGATGCTATTTTGATTCTCACAAGCAACATCGTCAAATATAATGATCGAGTTCGGCAAAGCTTCGTGAGGGCTTAAAATTTCACTATTATGATTATATTTATTATAAGTCGTGTTCGTAACCATACTCATAACTTTTTCTAAGAATGTATATTTAGGCTGATACAAAGACTTTGAATAAACATACAGATTTTGAAATCGTGGACCATCTTCATGTAATAATAAACTTATTACTAAGTTGGTCTTTCCACAATTCGATGGGCCACAAACAACACAGCGAATGGTATTTGGTAGTAAGTTGCCATGACGCTTTGGTTCATTCATTGACGTAGGACAAATACATTCTAATTTTAGTGATTGTTTTTGTTTGATAAATTTCATATCTGCACTTAAATGTGACCGATGTGATGCGTGTACTTCAACAAAATGATGACTGCATTGTCGCGTTAAAACGTTATAAATAGCGGAATATTTTACAACCAATTACAGACCTGAATTGAATCTTATCTGATAATTTACTTACTAGACGCTGCTACCACGTGTTTTATTGTTCCTTCTAGATGGAGTGAAATCGTGTCTGCGATTGAACGAGATATAGAAGGAACAATAATACACTACTATCTATGGAAGCGAGCTTCACCTGAATCCATCCTCAACAACTGAGGAACTGGCTATGTTACCTCTAGTTGTCGAAACGCAACAACATCAAAAGCATTGTTATTATGGTGACAAACTCAGATAATTTCTATCTCGTTCAAAAAGAATTGCGGATCTGCGAACCTCACAAGTACCAGAATGTTGTCTTGAGTACTATACTGGGTGTAACTGAACACCCCAATAACATTTAAGGGTATGTATCCATCAGAACTGGAGATTCTGTAGGAAAAATATTTGGGGTAACAAACCTATTTTTTTCCCCATACAAACTAAATAAAATATTTTTTGGTATTAAGTGCCGACAGCTTTAGGTAAGCGTACGAGGAATACTGCGCTCACGTCTGTCACGTGCACGTGCCATTTTGTGTTTAAATTTCTTTTGTGTTAAGAGTTGATTATGGTTGTCACTTGAAAGTTTTTGCTTTCAGCTTAAAATCAAATAACTCTGAAAGTATTGGGGTTCCAGATCTCAGCAAGCACCGAAGGTCCATTAAGTATCTAACTTATATGACCCTTAAATGTTATTGGGGTGTTTAGTTACTCCCTGTATAAGCACTTTTAGAAATCTCGTCGCGCGTAAAGCAAATGGTTGCTCCGCACCGACTGCCTCACTTATTAATAAGTGGCTACCTCCCTGTCTATTTAATACGACTTACCACAACAACGTACTGCGCTGCAGGTAGTTTCAACTCGTCCAGTGTGAATCGAATGGCATAGGGTGCTCCGTCGACGCGATGACTCACAAATGCCACTGCGTGCGAGCCGTCTGCTAGCTCGCGGCTCCACACCGCTATTTTGTTTTTCTTTAACAAAAAAATTAAATGTAAAAAAAACTTTTTAAAAACAAGCTTTTATTTAAATGCGCTAAAAAGAAAAAATAAACTTTTACACTAAAAATTTTACTTATAACGTCATTTCACATTTGACACAATTTATATGACATAAAAGCTTGTCGCGAGATTTGCTTTTTTTGATACTAAGATTTTTTATGCATTTAGGTTATATTTTGTAATAAAATGTTATGTTTTGTAAAAAAAAAAGATTTTTTATAATTCGCCAATGTAAAATTCCGAGCTATTGCCATGGATCTTAGAATTTTCTAAGCAGAAAACTCGACAAACTTTTGCTCTACCCGATTATCGAACCCGGAACCATCGAGTAATTAAATGAGAACAATTAAAATAACGAGGCAGACGAAGTATTAAGTAAGTAATTTTTCTATCAAGAAATGATATTTTTAAGCTATTGCATAGCTTTTATCGCGGCGACCGAATCAAAAAATTCCGTAACGAAAAACTAGAACTGTCATTTTTGGAAGACATTTTATATCCATTACTAGTTAAGTGATCTTAACTATTCTTACGGCAGTTCATGATAGCAGTAATGGATGATATGTTCCTTTCAAAAATGACAGTACTAGTTAGCAACCGAAGTTAGAGAATAGCGTTGAAAGCCGTGCATCGTCTAACGTCGTTTCAGTTCGGCAGACTTCGGCACGGTGTTTTGACGCGGTATTTTCCAGATATTTAGAGGAAGTCTCAAACTTATGTTTCTTATTTCATACCATAAACGTATAGTTTCAATGATAAAAATTCCTGAATAACCTACATGTATTGTAAGATAATAAAAATATTTTAAACAATATTAACTTCTCATTTATTCAATAAAAGAAAAAAAATTGTTTTCTTATCGGTCACCACGCTCAAAAAGTGTAACTTGAATTAATATCAAAGAACAATCTTGAATTAATATCAAAGAAAAAAAAATACTACATAAATAAAATAAATAAATAATTATAATTGCATAAGTTGATAAAAAATGCTATGCAATAGCTTTACCGCGGTAGTCCCCGAGTGCCACTTTAATTTTTTTTACGTTATATCTGGAATGTTTCTACTTTATTCTACTTACTCATCATTCGTAACCAATTACCAAATTTAAAAAAAATACTCGTACCTAAGTCACGGAGAAAATTGAATTTATAAGCTTACCGTAGTAACTCTCAATCCTTGCTTGCCCAGACTGTCCTGGTTGACCGCTATGATGTCTCTGTTGAGCAGTATCTGCTTAAACTCAGGCCTCATTGTCGCGAAGTCGGCGCTGATCAGCAAAGGTGCCGCCAATACAGCCCAGACGGCCATCTGGACTTTGGATTGGTCTACGCTTAGACCAAAGTTGCCGATTATTAGCTAGAAAAACGTTGAAGATCTATTAATCCATATCCATACTATATTAATAATATTCATATTATAAAAATATGCGAAGGTGTGACTGTCGGTTACCTCTTCATCGCTTAAAAGGCCTACTGTCATCTTTCTATTCGTGCTCCCTCTGGGTCAGCTATACACAAAGGGCATTTTAAGGCATTAAAAGTGCAATATAATACTCGTAAATCTCGTAATGCATTTAGGATACTCTTGGGGCTGCCTCGGTTCTGCAATGTAGCGTCGCTACAACGTAGTACACACACTCTAAGTCATTGCCAAAAAATATGACTGCCCCATTATGAGGCATCTTATAAAAGTTTTGTGCCGTTAGAAATTTTGTCTATCTGTAATTTGTACCTATGGATCTTGTTGTCTAAAATAAAAATTATTATATCTATACTTATACTTTACTAACATTATAAAGCTGAAAAGTTTGTTTGATTGTTTGTTTGGTTAAACGCGCTAATCTCAGGAACTACCGATTCGGGGTGCGATGTCAGACAACCTCCTTGTGGTGCACCCTGGGCAACCCGGCAAATTCTCTGCCGCGGGCTAATAGTCCGACGAGAGGACCCCTATGGAGGGGGGGCGTGGGATGGCTGGGCTTAGCCCGGCGGGTCACTTCGTGTGGCCACCCACTTCATGCGGGGAAGGGCGAAGTCCCCTCTTCTTATGTTAAGAAGAGGTGTGGCTTTAGCTGGAAGTCGATTTCGGCTGGCGGAGGTGAGGCGATTCTTATCGCCATGGTGCTTTGCACCTTCTGGGGATTTTCCCTGAGCTTCGGCTCACCAGTGGTGGATCCAGTGGGGTCTGCCGTCGGGCAACCCGTTACCCGCACTGAGCGGGCCGGGGGCCCGGCGCACTGAGCGTCGGACCGCGTGGAAGACAACCACAATAAAAAACCAATTTCGGGGTGAAGAGCGGCGCAATTCTGTGCCGCTCCACAAAGTAGCAGAGCCAGATGGGGAGTCCGGCAACGGACGTGTCACAGGCAGGGGGTCAGCGGGAATAAGGTCTGGCTGTTGTCCCCTTCCCCCTGTTGTGACGGACGGAGAGCTGCTGGGGGGGTTTTTAGTGGGTAGGCCCGGGCCGTGTACGGTCTGGGGAGTCCCACATATCCTCGTGGTTTGGCTCGACCACGAGGAATGCGTCAATGCATTTCCCCCCCTCCCAAAAAAGAAAAAGGAACTACCGATTCAAACTGAAAAATTATTTTTGTGTTGGATATTCCATTTATTGAGAAAGGCTATAGACAATAAACAATTATTATTATTATTATATAACATCACGCTAAGATTAATAGGAGCTGAGCATTAATGAAAAATGTTGCAAAAGCGGGAAAAAAATATATAGCGAAACGTACGCTGGCACAACTATAGTTATTATGATAAACTGCTGAACCGACCGATTTCGATGAAATTTGGTATAAGTCCCAGCAAAGGACATAGGGTAGCTTCTATGGCAGAAACCATCCTTAAAGGGGTGGAAAGGGGGATGGAAGTTTGTATGGGGAATCAGTAACCGCTGAACCGATTTAGATGAAATTTGGTATGGAGATAGTTTGAGTTGTGGGGAAGGATATTATAAGCAGATTGGAAAAATATTCTACAAAAAATCGAAACTGACTTCAAAATCACTTAAAAGTTAAAAATTATTTAACAATACAGACAAAATCACATTTCCATAAATATTGACGTCGGCGCCAAATTTTAAGACTTTCAAATTTTAGGTGATCTTATAAGGGTTCCGCCTTTTTTCTTTGCAGGTACGGATCCCTTAAAAAAGGTACCGCAGGCTTTACACTTACCATATCCGGGTCGTTCCAATGTCCCGGTCCCGCGTGGTGCGCGATCCGGTCCTGGTTGTCGCCGAACCATTTCATGATGGACTCCAGCGAGCCCCACGAGTCTTCGATGTCGCCCCAGTTGCGCCACAGGTTGCAGTGCTTGGCGATGGACGTGTAATCTGGCTGTGGTGTGTTAGACAGGAATATGTTACTCAAAGAAGCTCTGCTTCTTATACATATATACGAAAACACTGAAGGCTATTCTTAACCACCTCCCTGGTCTTGTGGCTGACCAACGGGTGTGGATCGAGAGGTCCGGGCTTCGATTCCCCATTAGGGCAGAAATTTTGCTGCTCAGGTTTGGGGGGTGGTGCGACTTCTTAGCCCGCCTGGCTAGCTACACCGTCTTACTTATGTTTGACGCCATAAATAGAGCTAAGATAGTCAGTTTCGCAGTTGTTGTGGAGTCCAGGTTGAGCTTGCTTCCAACTTCGGCCTTGCCGTCACTTACCATCAGATAAAACGAAGGCCCGAAAGCTTCCCTGTCGCATTAAAAAGAAAACTAACCAGAAAATATATTACCCCCAAGTGCGCGAACCCACAGGACTCCTCGTTTTGACACCCTCAGGAAGTAGAACTACTAGCCTAAAGGAGTGGTGGATAGAAGATTTCGTGAACGAATACTTTCACCGAATACAGAAAAGAGGTGTTCTGTGGATGTTTCACGTTATAGACTTATCCCAGAGTACACCAGGGACAGGCACATGACCCTAAATTCCATTAAACATAGGAATAACAACATTGATAAGTTATACTTATATTCAGGTAGTTTTAATATATCTATCCATAGAATTAGATATCTTGCAAACAAGTCATGCGAGGTCAAATAAGGTTAAATAAAAAATTGCCTTTATATTGTTGAATTCCTGGTAGGCGGGCCAGCTGCAGGAGTACAAAATATGTCGTCCAGAGTCGTTCAACATTTTACCGAACTCTGGATATCCTGGAAAAAGGCGTACAAACCAATTTACTTACGGCAACAAAGCACTTACGAACTATGTTACACATGCAGAACTAACAGTTTAGGTGAACTTCGATACGCGGAAAGCTATCAATTTCGCACGATATTTACGAAAACCAGCCCCCCTAGCACGTCCACCAAAACACGATATGATAAAGCGGTTTATCGCGGCGAACTCTCAAAATACAATAGGGTTTCGTCGTATTTTGACAGTTCACAGCGATAAATCGCTTTATCATATCGTGTTTTGATGGACGTGCTACGGGGGCTGGTAAGTTGAATACACCATACACCATCTGATTTGCCTTCTGTTCAGGGGACTTAGACAAGTGGCAATCGTTTCATAGCGAAACGATAACTAACTTCGTCATCGTCTCTGAGATAACGAAAACAAATCTCTAGCCAACGTAAGGATTAGCGATCGGTGCTGTGTCGAATTGTTCTTTCTGTAAGACGACAACATATTGGTTGTCTAAGTAGGTACCTACGTACTCAAAATTGAGAAATGAATCAGAAATGGTAATATAAATGATTAAAATTAAGACTTTCATTTCATTGTATTGAAAAATGAGTTGTGTTATGTAGTAGGTATAGGTATACAGGATAATTTTTAAACCATCAACAACCTCCCAGGGGCTGATTGTAGTGCTCAGATGCAACAACTTTTTGTATGGGACCAACATCGAAATCGCAAAAAAATCCACTTTCCCATACTAAAGTCTCGATCAGCTAACCTAGTTTGTATGGAGAAGTGGTTTTTACGAAAAAACAATTTGCTAGTTCATCGATTCGTTACCTATCAATTTGTCTACCAACTTACATATCGAAGTCTGATCGATTCGCCAAGTATTTAGCGATGGCGTATGTCAATCTCATACTTTTGTTCTTATTGAACTTCGTTATCTTTTTTTTGCATTGTCCCTTTGTATATATACGGCCCGTTCCAGATGAGCATTTTTAGCCATAAATACCAACAGCATCTAAGTCGTTAGTGTTAAAAAAAAAATTAAGCATTTTTAACACGAAATGCTAGCATCAAATACCCATGTTAATAGATGGGTCCTCTGATACCTCTGATTTTTGACAGCTTTCAAATTTGACATTTGGAATCTTTTTTTCATGAATCAAAAAGGATTTTCAGCGGATTTAAAAAAATTATTGAAAGATATTTATAGTATTAGCCAATTCTGATTTATATTATTAAAAATTTTAAGTGGCTGGACTAAGTAGGTGAGGTGTCAAAATTCAGCACGAAAAATCAGTACCTTGCGTTTCATTTGTAACAATGAGCGCGGCTAAAAAAAAATGTCAACATTTCTTATATGAAACGCAAGATGTTAGCCTCAGAAAGTAGCAGTGCTTTATCTGGAACGCAGGGATAGGCTCCCAGGTAACTGTTAGGTTGCGTAAAGCTGCACCGTTACATAGTGTTCTGGTTAATCAAGCTGTAGACATACTTAGTAGTGTCAGGTCCATTCCCATTACAACAGGATAAATCTTTAAAGTTGCAAAACCTGTACACTTGACTTCGGATCTCTCCGTCTTCTATCGAATTTTCAACGGTGAGTGCTACGAGGAACTGTTCGACTTGGTACCAACGTCACCTTTTTATCACCATACCACTCGGCACCGCAGTACAGTTCATCCTTAATACCTGAAAGCAGTATCGTCTAGCACGGTTCGCTTCAGCGCTCATTTTTAACAGACTTCAAAAAAGGAGGAGGTTATCAATTCGGTTGTTTTTTTTATGTTTGTTACCTCATAACTCCGTCATTCTTAAACCGATTTCCAAAATTCTTTTTGTATTTGATAGAGTATACTGCAAGGGTGGTCCCATGGTCACCAAAGTCAGGATCGGATGATGGGATCCCATAGAAAATCGAGGAAAACACTAATTTAATACCAGCTCACCTGGTGAGCTGGTATTAAATTAGGGTTTCTTTCACTAAAAAGTTTTCATTCACTATAAAGTTAAAAATAAATTTTTTTTACAAAAAATAGAACCGACTTCAAAAAAAAATTAAAACTTAAAAATAATCTTCTTTTATATTGAAGTCGGTGACAAATATTAACACTTTCTAGGAGATCATCGTTTGGCGCCGACTTCAATATAAAAGAAGATTATTTTTAAGTTTTCAGTGTTTTTGAAGTCGGTTCTATTTTTACCACGTACGGTCCGGCTTTGGAATGAACTTCCTGCTGCTGTGTTTCTCGAGCGCTATAACATGTCTATTTTCAAGCGAGGCTTAAATAGAGTATTCTATTCAAAGTAGGCAGCGGTTTGGCTATGTCCCTGATATTGGCAAATTCCATGGGCGGCGGTTACCACTTACCATCAGGTGGGCCGTTTGCTCGTCTGCCTTCTAAAGTAATAAAAAAAACTTGTACAGCTGTATAGCATACAATAAGCTCCAATTCACCTATACAGTCCAATGTTACAGGCAAACCCCATCTGGCTATCGAAGACTCCACTGACCTTTGTCCATCTGCTCTAATTCGATGTAGCAGCCATCCAGCTTGATGTAGTCCACGTCCCACTTCACGAAAGTGTCAATGTCGAGCTGCTCGTAGCCCAGCACGCCAGGATACCCGCCGCAGGTGAAGTTCCCGTAATCCCCGTAAATACCGAACTTTAGGCCCCTGCTGTGGATCTACGGGGATAGAAAGCACACTTTACAACACCAAGGATTTTCTTAGAATATGGGCATTTTTGTAGATATGTAAGTACTACGTCGACGTCACTCACATACAAGAATACAACGTGATGTTATTATTTGGCCAGCCAGAAGACTCTATCTAGACACGCGGTAGCATGTCAAGCCAAGTTCAAGTAACAGAACTGGCGAGCAGCACCGTGTGTATAAGTCGGTTGCATTCATTTGTTTCAGACGGGCTGCTTTTTACAGTGAGACATGCATTATACGTCGCCTTAACTTTTTATTATTGGACCCAGCACGTGATATCGTGGTTGTAGGCAGAGACCATATACCTAATTATAATACTGTCTAAGCGCTTACGTTACGGTATGAGGGAAGAAAAGAAACATCCAATTCAAGCAACAAATTAAGATTATCTTCAAGTAATTGAGGATACATATGTTAAACTTGAATTAATTGTTGCTATCTTCTAAGGACATGAACGAGCTCAGTGGGGTATCGCCAACTAGTAGTTTGTACTGATAGTGGCGGGCAAGGTCAGGAAACCACATGTCTATATTGGCCTAATAATTATCCCATAAATGTGAAATGAGAGCCAAGTTCAATTCAGAATATGCGTCGTTGTTGACTTCTCCGACAAAAGAATGAATATCTATATGGATGCCAAGTTCAGACTAATAATTTACAGACAATTATTTACACAGTGCATTTATTTTAAGTTCAGAATTTGAATTGGCTAGTTTTCTAAAATTTGGATTATTGGTAAAAACTCATTCATTCATCAGAAAACCGCACACCATCTCGGCGCTCGCGTTTATGAGCGTGATTGTCTTTGGTATTACTTTGTTAATATTAAGTACCTATCAATAATTTACAGTTTTCATTTTTTTCCTTTATATGTATAGGTACGCCTAATATCTACCTTGATGCCAATTATCAAGTTTCTAAGTCACCGTTCTTAAGTCAGTGAGTAGCTCATAAAGATGCCTGTTTTTAAACGTTGATGACTGTTTGCGCTACATTTATGAAATGTTGGTTTCTAGACAAATTAAAGGGCTTTATTAATATGCAAAATTTGATGTTTTTAGGTTCAATAGGTTTTTAAATTGTAAAGGAGTCAATAATTTTCAATTTTCAGATTTTTTCCTTTATATACGCCTAATAGTCTATCTGGAAGACAAATATCAAGTTTCTATGTCATCTGGAAGTGGATTAGTGAGTCGATCATAAAAATGCCGGTTTCTAAATGTAAATAAATCAATAACTACTTCAATTACATTTATGAAATTTTGGATTCTCTACAAGACAACGGGGCTAAATGAATGAATTTCATGTATGTGGGTTAAATAGATTTTGATTTGTAAGGGGTCAAAAAATCAAAATGGTTCATGTAATAATATTACACACGGCTGCATGCTTTCCGCCAATTCCTTTTTCAAAACTTAGCTGGACACGATACCGCGTTTCTAGATACAAAAATAACAATACCAATTTTTTTTTATTGCAGAAAGTTGGCAAACAAGCAAACTATAATACATGTGACTCTTGTGAGATTCACAGCAACACTGCAACCCCCACAAGAACCACAGTGTACGTTGCCAACTCGTGACACCAGATGTAAACTCACAGTACCCAGTAATTTCACTGCCATATCTTACCCTTCAAACCGGAACACAGCAATGCAAGCACTACTGCATTGCGGAAGAAATAGGTAAGACGGAGGTACCTAAGCAGACGACCCTGGTACAGAGTCTCCCTCCAGTTCCACCCGGATTTTTTTCTACTACTCTGCAGATAAGGATCAGGGAGTCAGAGTCAGTCAGATATTGAGCAACTCACGTAGTCAGCTAACGTCTTCATGCCACTCGGGAAGCGCTCCCTGTCAGGCACCAGGCGGCCGTCCGGCCCTCTTTGCTTCTCCGACCAGCAGTCGTCGATGCCCACGTACTCGTAGCCCGCTTCGTGGTAGCCCTCGAGAATCATCAGGTCCACTGTCCGTTTTATCAAATTCTCGCTAAAAGACAAAAGAAAGTGAAATAGTTCTCATCTCTGGAGCACACGGGGAATGACAAACAAAAAGAATATTGTTGATCAGAGATGAGACAGCAGGCGCATTCTGGGTGTACCTTATGGTTACCGCTGTTATAGATAACCCACTGTAATTTATTAAATCAAGGACTCACTTAAAGTGATCATGTAAGTTTTGGATTTATGCGATGGCTCACCACCACCTCTGTAGGTAGTTAGTGGTCAACATCAGGAGGCCATAACCCAACGCACTCGTCTGCGTGCTTTTCTGAATATGTGTGGGGTAGCGCCATCTAGTACCTACTAGAAGCGCAGCCTCAATCCCATACATCCATACAAATTCACGTTTACGCGTTCGATGCTTGCGATCGAGTAAAATTCGCATTAAGCACTCGGACCGACTTCGTACAACATAGCAAATCCTGAGTCTTTATCGAAATGGAAGCTACAACCTCAGGCAAAGTAATTCTTGGGTTCACGAAACACTTAAATGCTTTTTCTGCTTTTTGGAACTTGGTGATAAATCTTTTGACTCTACCTGACTGGCTACTATTAAAATAGTGGGGTAAGCGGAAGGAAACCAAGAACTAGGTAACGAATTATGACCAGGTCATGAAATCGCCGATCAACTTTCCAGGGCTGGATCTGAAAACGTTCTCATCGAGCCAGAACCAGTATGAGGTATTACAAGGGAGACCAAAAAAGCGAATCCTCGGAGAGTCGATACAAAAGCTGAAGTGAGCAAGTAAACTCAGTGCCTATTTACATTTGAGAATTCTTATCCGGGGTCGCAATGCGAAACCTCTACCTGAACAGAGGCTGGTTAAGGTCTATTACTAGAGTCCTAGCTGGTAACCGCATGCTTAACAAGCATGTACACAGAATGGACTCGAATGAGCCCATGTGCAGATGAAGATAATGTGGTGAGGATGATGAGGCACTATTTCACACTCTATGTGATGCTGTGCTCTCATCCGCGCTAGGAGCTGAGCTCTCCGTCAACCTATACTGCAACATCATGATGTGCAAACTCTATCCTTAAAATGTTATTGGCCACTTTAGCACTGCGGGCCTAAATGGAAACCTTGAAATAAAAAGTTCGGCCACAAGATATCTGTGCAGGTTGCAGTGCCCCGCTGAGGGTTGCTTTCGTCGCCCTTAAACTCCTATTACAGATAGATAGGTACATAGTAACCAAGCGAAATCGGAGGCCAATTTTCTCTTAGGAACCCTAAACCAAATAGCCTCAACTATTTGATCGGAAAGGTCGCTTATTATTTTGGACATCGATTCATATAAACATTAGTCAGTGATTTAAGCAATGTAAGTTAATGTGCACTAAAATCTGACCTGATGCATTCTTTTGGGTACTTCTTGCAATCCGTGGTGCATCTGAACCGTTCCCAAGTAAGCCACCCCATAGGCGGCGTCAGCGCCAACCCGTTGTCTAGAGCACTAGATACTGATACTAGACTGCTGATTAACATCCATAACAAGGCCATCTGAAATCAAATATTAAAGTTGTGAAAGAGCTATGTCCGCATACAATCAGTCGTTTAGAAATACCGACGTAAGCAACAATATAACAATGCAACAGTATAACAATAAATATCTAATATCTTCTTATTTTTTAGAGATAGGTATTTTCGAAAATAAAATGTATCGAGACGAATTAAGCCGATAGACACGACAAGAACGAGAAGCATGGTTCTTGTCGTATCTAGATAAAGATACGAAGAAACATATTATCTAAACCTATATCTGACTTTCAGATCTGTAAGATCTTTCAGTGACCTATAGCATTACATCATCAACATTTTTACTGACTTTAAAAAAAGGAGGTTCTCTGTTTAACCTGTACGTTTGTATGTATGTTTGGCCGCAATTATCTCGCGTTTGACTGAATCAATTTTGAGGCGGTTTGCAGAAAAGTATTAATTGTTACATTTAGGAGAAGGTTTTGGTATTTTAAATTAACTAAAAATGTTTTTTACAAAAACAAAACACCAAAAAGTCATGAATAATATAAGAAATACAAACAACATCACTTATATTTGTGCCAAGTTGGTGCCAAGCTCAGAGCATGGAAAGTCTTGAAAAATATAAGAACAATTTAATGTAAATATATAAAATTTGTATAATTATTATAATTTAATGTATAAAATTTGGCACCAACTTCAATATAAGTGATGTTGTTTGTATTCTTTGATGACTTTTTGATGTAGGTACCTACTTAAAGTCGGTTTTATTTTTTGTAAAAAAAATTTTTTTTTTATCTTTATACTTAATTTATTCTGTGTTTAGTACACGCCATACTGCTGACACATGATGCATGCACGTTACATTTACCCTACTATCGTTCTTTATTAAAAAGGCTTTGATTACATTTACTGACTATTGAGGTAAAACAAACTGAGCCATTGTTTTCACACATAATGTCACTTAAAATTTAACTGCCTCCGTGGTCTAGTGGTTGAAATCACCGGGTGTAAATCGGGTGGTCCGGGGTTCGATTCCCCAAGGGGAAGAAATTTTTCTGCTCGGTTTGGTTGGTGGTAGGGCTTCTGAGCCCGCCTGGCTAGCTACCACCGTCTTACTTAAGTTTGTCGCTATAATTCCATACAAACGAACGTAGTCCCCTGTTTCCTAATAATGGCAATAGCTGCTCAGTTTTTCCAAAAATGTCTTATTAGATGCTCCTATGTTTTCCTTTTTTTATTAAGTTTTTTTTTACTTAATAAAGAAGATTTAAAACCTTAAAAAAGCTGTCCTTGATCCTTAATTTCCTAAATCCGATCCGATCCATTTCAAAATATCCGTTTCCCTACCTTTTACCCTCGTCCGTGGCTAATGCACAAACCGTGCCAGCCAAAAGAAAAAAAAACCTTCAAAAACCTAAAATCTAATATTGGCCGGATTTGTAATTCCATAGAGATGTAGAGTTTTCGAAGCATGTTCCGCCTTCTGGACTATTCCTCAGCCACATGATTGTACAATAGAAGTTGGTAAGACACAGTGTATTTGTCACAACTGCAAATCGTTGTGCGTTCGTCGCGTCGTCGCGTCGATTCTCTCGCGCGCGTTGCGTTGCTAAGCCAAGGGACGGGCGCGCCGACAAGATTTTTTATCTATACTAATATTATAAAGCTGAGGAGTTTGTTTGTATGCTTGAACGCGCTAATCTCAGGAACTACAAATTCAAATTGAAAAATTATTTTTGTGTTGGATAGTCCATTTATCGAGGAAGGCTATATAAGATCACGCTACGATAAACGGGAGCTGAGCATCAATGAAAAATGTTTCAAAAAAGGGAAAAAATAGTATGATATGGCGAAACGTGTAATCTATACTAATATTATAAAGCTGAAGAGTTTGTTCGTTTGTTTGTTTGCTTGAACGCGCTAACCTCAGGAACTACTGATTCAAATTGAAAAATTATTTTTGTGTTGGATAGTCCATTTATCGAGGAAGGCTTTAGGCTATATAACATCACGCTACGACTAATAGGAGCTGAGCATCAATGACAAATGTTGCAAAAACGGGTAAAAAATATACGGCGAAACGTAGTTCGCTGGCACAGCAAGTAACATTATAAGTTGATAGTAAAAGTTTTAAACGAAAAATTTATTTTATTTTGCTTTTTTTTTAAAAAACGTCGCCCAACACTAGGATTTTCTCCTGTGTCGTGGGTGCAGTTACAAACATAGAATATCACATGCACATACGCCCAGACCGGAACAAATTTCAGTAGGCCATACAAAACATTTGTCCCGTACGGGAATCGAACCCGCGACCCGTTGCGCAGTAGGTGATCACTCGTAAACGTGTCGTCAAATTATTCTTTTTAGAGATTTAAATAAAAGCTTGTTTTTTAAAAAAAGTTTTTTTACTTTTAATTTTTTCATCACAAATAACGAAAAGATATAAGATTCCCTCGCCATCATGACGGTTGAGTAATGGAGTGCAACACTCAATGCTTGTTCATTGGCGTGCTTCACTTCTTCACAGACAAATCCTTATTACTAATACTTACCTATTAAAAACGCGAATGTTTGTAAGTATGGATGGATGTATGGATGTTTGTTACTTTTTCACGCAAAAAGTACTGAATGGATTTGGATTAAATTGTGTAGGTAGACGGATAACGACGTGGATTAACATATAGGCTACTGATTATCCCGGAAATTATTAGTAAGTAGTTCCCGCGGGAAAGTAAGTACATTTATAGTTTTTTTATTTGAACTTTTAAGGAGAAACATAGTTCGCGGGCACAGCTAGTAATATAATATAATAAAAACTACAGTAATAATTCATGCGGTAAGTACCCATTTCTCGAACTTTTTCACTTTTCCAATTTGTTTCAAGTGAATTAAAATTGATTTATCATTAACACCGAATATTCATAGAATATCACCGTTGGATCCTATGATATTAATAAAACGTAAGTAATCCATATAATGTTAAAAAATCGAATGAAGTTAGGACTGTAGGTATTCGCCTCTAAGCAATTTAATTACCAAGCAATTAACTTATATACTAACGTTAATAGAATTGAATATGAAATGAAAATATGTAATTGAGAACATTGAATTTCGAGGTATACTACTATTGTCACAGTTTTTATGCATTCTTAAACTGTGCTATTGTCTACCGAAAAAATAATTTGACTTTGACTTTCACATTGAATATTTATACAACTGTAGTTGTATAAATATGTATTCAATGCTTGCAAAATAAAACATAACAAGATGGCTATTATCGTTATCATATAAACAACCTAAAAATATTATTATGTCGAGGAATTGATTAAAATATTGTGTGCAAATTGTGCAATAATTTAGTCTATTAAGGGATTGAAATGCTGTTACCCCACAAAGTATAATACGAGTGCTCGGTCGAGTATTCGGCCTAGCAAAAGGCCGAGACAGCCACTCGGACCCTTTTCTATTTACTACACCAAGTAACCATCACCCCTTTTCCCTGCACTGTCTCGCTCGCTTGAAAATCTTGATTTTTTTATAAAGTTGACTATAACGTAAACGTATGAACTGGTGGAACTGGTGGAACGTAGGAACGCGACCTTAAGTCTTATCTCCCAGTGGGGCGACAACAATCTGGTCACCTTGAACATCACTAAAACACAGGTGTGTCTTTTCAGCGCAAAAAGGATTCCTTTTGCGCTGACTCCAACTTTCCGAGGTGCAAATGTTCCTGTGGCAGATAGCCCTGAACTTCCAGGCATGAGGTTGACTACCAATCTCTATTTTGGTGACACCATTGAGTCTATAGCGCAAACAGCAGCAGAAATGTTAGGCGTCCTGAACAAGATTAAGCGGTACTTCACACCAGTACAGCTTCTTACACTTTACAAAGCACAAGTCCGATCGTGTATGGAGTACTGCAGTTACCTTTGGGACGGCTTAGCCAAATACCAACTCGCCGCACTAGACTCAGTGGAATGCCGAGCCGGTGTACTTATTGGGGACAAGAAGCTGATGAAAACCAAGCTTCACAGCCTGGCTCAACGGCTCAGTGTTGCCTGTCTATCTGTGTTCTACAGACTGTACTTCGGGGAGTGTGCTCAGGGGCTGCATGCGCTGATCCCACGTTCTCCTATTTCTATCGGGAATCTAGATGCACGGCTGGTTATCATCCTCACTTGGTTGACATTCCCGCTGGTCGCACAAAGCGCTACACGTCTTCTTTTATAGTGGGCACAACCAAGGTGTGGAATTCTCTGCCGGCTTCTATATTCCCGAGCTCATACAACCCGAAAATCTTTAGAGCAAGGGTGAATAGGCATTTTCTGGGCAAACTCGTCCCACCGTAGATCTCACCCTTGCCTCATGGCTAGATTTGGGATCAAGAGTAAGCCCATTCTAAGTTAAAAAAAATTGTCTCGCTACAACTTCAAAAAACGTGTAAACACTCACACGACCACACCACTGTCTCGGCCGAGTAACATTTTACCTATTTACTAATTCCTCGGTGTAATCAGGCTATAGGCTTTACGGCCGCTAGATGGGCGTCGATGAGGTGCTTGCCTAGGGCGCTCTCAACATTTAATCCGCCTTTGGCCGCAATATATTGACCGCGTTCGGATTACGTTCGCGGCCGCTGGAGTCATTGAGATCAATATTGAGATAATGACACAGATAATGTCGCCTATGAAAAGACAAAAACACTTGTCCTTATCGGTTGCTGTTCCAAAACAAACGATGCTTACGTTTCCAACCAGACAATGGTAATAAAAGTGCACAAACAAATATGTTAGAATGAATGTGACCTTACCTCTTCGATCAAACAAAAACTTCTGCGGGTTTTATTTGGAGGAGTAGTGAACTAACTTCAAACAAGAAACAAAATTAATTCTTAAAATTCTTAATTCTTTAAGTCTTCCATAGAATCGAAAGAATTAAGAACTGTGTGACGTAATTCTTTAAGGTAAAACAAACTGTTCTGTAACCCTAATTTATTTATGATGGTTTGAGCTTTCAACATTCATGTCATTTGCTGAAATGCATAATTCTAAATCAAAATGATAATCATACAAAAGTAAATAGATTTTTATAAATCTGCTATTGTTATAGCAATATTCACGTGGGTAATCTCATCCTCATACATACAAAATAGAATCGCCTTATCATCTAACCTACTATCCTATATACTCAAAGGTTGCCTGGCAGAGATCGCCTACGGCTATAAGGCCGCCTACTTCACTGTTCGTGTATTTATTGTGTTGTAGCCTGCAAGAAATTGTTTCAAAATAAAGTGTTTCTATCTATCTATTTATCTATATATTTCTATCTATCTATTTATCTATTTACCTATATCAATTATAGGCAAAATTCATTTTTAGTATTATATTATCTGTGTTTTTACTAAGAGCTGGCAGTTTCTTCAATAATTTGTGTGCGACTGTCGACATCGACATATTCAATGTAAATCACACTTCTGCAAGACGCAAGCTTTTCAATCTGTATTTTGACCTATAGTGTTTTTAAGTTTATATAATCATGTTTATATTACATATTGTTGTTGTAAGCTCAACTTTTATTATTAACTATTGTATGTCTACCTGTGTGAATCTGTAATTGGTTATGTAGTTGGCTATCTGTGTTTTTTGTTTAAGTATATAAAACTGTAGATTCACCAAATAAATAAAATAAAATATTTCAAATTAGACTTTCACTGGAGGGAGACTCTGTACCAGGGTCGTCTGCTTAGGTACCTCCGTCTTACCTATTTCTGCCGCAAAGCAGCAGTGCTTGCATTGCTGTGTTCCGGTTTGAAGGGTAAGATATGGCAGTGAAATTACTGAGTACTGTGACTTTACATCTTGTGTCACAAGTTGGCAACGTACACTGTGGTTCTTGTGGGGGTTGCAGTTTTGCTGCGAATCTCACAAGAGCCACATGTATTATAGGTGACTATTACCACTTACCATCAGGTGGGCAGTTTGCTTGTTTGCCAACTTTCTGCAATAAAAAAAAAACTTTCCTGTTACTATAACATAATTTGATGATTTGTTGCTTACCTACCTACATTCTATGCTGAAACTGCTGAATGTGAACTTACTGAAATTTGCGATCTCCCGTTGCTAAAGACTTCACATAGTGATGATTCATTAATTTTCCTACATTTCTCCCCTTTTAAATTATTATTATCACACTATACTTACCCGGTAAAAAAAACAGTTAATGGGAGGCAGTTAAACTAAACGCGATGCTCTTCAAAATATTCGTTCAGATTAAAAATAAATATTTATCATCAAAATTTAAATAATATGCTACTTATCTTTTTAACAAAATACTTAAAATCAAAGTTAAATATTTTTTACATTTATAATCTAGGTAAGTGCACATGCACAATAACAAACTTACGTTTTACCGCCAAAATAAATGTCACTAGGAACACAATCGACTAACTTTATATTTTATCAATTTTGATAATACTCGTATAATAATCAAAGTTTACCAATTGCCACAAATCAAAAAGAAATAAGAGTAACACTTTTTTATTTATTCTGAACTACAATGAGTAGCAAGCGTTATGCCATAACGGAGCACGAACGTCTTAAGGCAAGCAGCCCCCGTGTGGTATTTATTTTGTAGTCTTGTGTTGATAAGCTCAGCTGGCTATCAATTTATCTCTTCTATCTTTGCACGTAGGTACACAGACCCCGCGAAGATGCTAATGTGCTATACAAATGCAAACAGATGTAAAGGTGTCCTTTAATAGTTGAGATAAAGAAACAATTGTAATCCTTCGGATCTTTTTATTAGTAAACATATTTTACCGCATGCACAATTTTATTGATGAATTAATAAATAGTACCAACTTCTTCTTGAACATCATTTGTTATGAATCCAATGGTAGACGTACTAATTCCTGTGTATATGTCGTGGCCAGATCGTAAAATTGACCACTTTATGATATGGTCGACCATTTCCTGAAATGATAGATAGATAGATAATAGATTAACACTTTATTTACGACTTCAACATCACACACAAACATCTTAGAATTAAATTTATATTAACAAATATGAATGGTTGTCATTCTTAACTCGACCAACTCCTCACTTAGATAATAGCGCCGCTCCTACTATGTAGCTTTAGCTTCGAAAAACTTTCCGGACAGACAGACAAGACAAAACCAGTAATTTAAGGCAAGAAAAGCTTTGGCCAGGTCTCTGTCCAACACAATCAAAGAAAGTCTCGCTAACATCAAGGACAAATGGCAAAATCTGTTTGCTTTTCGACGGTTAAGAACGAAGACCTATCTACACTTTCACAAAGTGTAGATAGGTGTTTTTGGTTCTTAGCCGTCGCTTTGCTTATTATCAGTATTTTCACGTCACGTCGAACAATGGACTGACGTCAATGGAAACACGTCTTACTGAAGGGAGACTCTGTACCAGGGTCGTCTGCTTAGGTACCTCCGTCTTACCTATTTCTGCCGCAAAGCAGCAGTGCTTGCATTGCTGTGTTCCGGTTTGAAGGGTAAGATATGGCAGTGAAATTACTGGGTACTGTGACTTTACATCTTGTGTCACAAGTTGGCAAACTGTGGTTCTTGTGGGGGTTGATGTTTTCGTTAATAACCGTACAATAGACCACAAAATGTTCAACGTTGATAAAATTGTGAAAAGTAATGGACGGAGACTTGCGCAATGCTTCGCGTATTCTTTTCTTTGAAGACGTTCTTGCCCCAGATACTGCTGAGTCACTTGCAAGCCTCCGAAGCAAGCATCTTTTACTTACCAGTCCTCCTCAGCTGCCGGATCCGCAAGCTAATCAGTCACCGTCTCTCCAATTTAAATCCATCATGCCATCATGTCATTTCCCTATGGCTCTGCAGTGGCATCGACAGAATCACTCCTTAACACCTAAAAGATCTGGTGAGTCCGCTGGTGACGCAGGCAGTGAACTTCACTATATCACTACGCTCTGCAACCTCATGATCTCTGGTAGCGTCATCGAACCATTCATCCCATTCATTCACGCTGCAAGGGTCTGCGTCTTTAAAAAAAATGGCGGGATTCGCCCAGTCGCCATCGGCGACACATTTCGGCGATTAACTTCAAAATTAGCATGTAAGTTTATTTCAACCACCCTTTCATTCTTTTTACAACCACATCAATTAGATTTTAGTAGCAAAGGAGGATGTGAAGCAGCGGTACATTCCAAACGTATCACCCTAAAAAGGAGACGGATGTTCTGTTAAAAGTTGATGTGAGGAACTGAGAAATGCTTTTAACTCTCTAGATCGGAGCACCCTGTTACGCGAAGTCAATAATCACATACTTACCACATTTTCCCTTTGTCGGCCAATGTTATACTTTACGGTCAAATTTATTTTCCGGACTTATCTTAGTTGATTTTCTACATAAGCATTGTTAGAAATTTTGATATGGTATTTTTTCACTAAAAAAAAAAGTGACTTTAAACAAATGAAATTATGCCTAAATGTTCTTCCGGAAAATTCTAAGCATTGTGGTGTAAGCCATATCAAATTCTGTCCAGTAGTTTCGGAGATTTTTCCGGACAAATAGACAAACAAACAAACAAACATTTTTTTAACTATTCTATCGTGTTCTGCTAATGATTTTAAGGCGACCTGTGTATTTTTTTTCTTAATATTTCGCAAGTACAGATTTTTGTACCCCTACTATTTTATTATATATAGAGATTAAAATTAATAACTGTTTCGTATAATTTAATTATTTTACGGCCGACTTTTTGTAGTTCATGTGCGTTGCAACACACGTACAACTCCATATGTTTCATTTTCCACCGTCAAAAAAAAGTCGGTCACCGATAATCGCCGTGTGCGGCGTGCGGCCGGCGCTACGCTGGGACAGGCTTTTCTGAATTTCGCGGGTCTCAATAGCTTAAATACATTGGCGTAGGCTTGGGATCCGAACTACCCCACTGAAAATGCCCCCCCCCCCCCCGTCGGAATGACAGGCATTTTTCCGAAAAATCAGGCGTTTTGTGCATCCTCAACAGGCATCCTCCCTGACATGTATGGTAGCCCTACACCCGGCAAAGTGCCAGGCCTACCCACTAACAGCCGGCCACCGGCCACCGGACGATCGATTCGTCCGGTGTTGGAGGAGTGGGTTGGGCGCCGGCAGGGCAGCCTCACATTCCGCATGGTGCAGGTACTGACCGGGCATGGCTGCTTCGGTCACTACCTGCAGCGGGTCGCCCGTCGGGAGGAAACGCCGCAGTGTCATCACTGCGACGCTCCCGATGACACTGCCGAGCACACACTATTGGTGTGCCCGGCTTGGCGACGCCAGCGCAGCGAACTCAACGCTGCGCTGGGAGGTGCAAACCTCTCGCTGCCGAGCATGGTCGTGGCCATGCTCCGCGGCGAGGCGGAATGGGGGGCTGTAGCCTCCTTCTGCGAGGATGTCATCTCGCAGAAGGAGGCCGCGGAGAGGGAGCGGGAGGCAGATCCTCAAGCCGTTCCCATCCCCCGCAGACGGATAGGCAGGCGAAGGCGGGCATTCGCACAAGCGATGCCCGTCTAGTGACCCTGCCGTGGAGGCCTGCGTGCATGGTTGGCCCCGTGCACGCCGCCGTAAGGCCCTCCGTCTGGGGATTGCCCTGGTGTTCTCGGGCAATCCCCCCTTGGCGATAGCCCGACCAGTTGGTCGGGCTTGCCCGGGCGCGTGGGTAGTGGAGTCGCAGTGTGGACCTTATCTAGCGCGCCCAAGAGGGCAGGGAGAACACCGGGGGGGTTTAGTGGGTAGGCCTGGTACTCTGCCGGGAGAGCCCCACACACGCTCGCCGTCTAGCCAACGGCGGGTACGGTGCGGTTACGCAATTCCCCCCGAGGAAAAAAAAAAGGCCTACCCACTAAAACCCGTCGGTGTTCTCCCTGCCCTTATATGTAGTAGCGGAGCCCACGATGATAAATTTGCAGTCACTCGAGCGTTGTAGAGACAATTATAATTTGAAAGATTACAACATAGATACCAAAAAATGTTTAATGATGTTACCGATTCACCGGCGGGGGAAGCGTCAACAGCTTTCCAAAAATGTAAAAAAAACAGCATCGCTGCAATACTCGAACGTGTCAGATTTTGTTATGGTAAATGCGCCACATATCCCTGATGACGGAGGTACCTTAATCTGCCGGTTTGTACGGAGGTAGCCGTACGGAAGGCTTAAAAAATTTAAAAAAAAAGTTCTTCGGGCGCGTAAGATTTTTATAGGGGGTGTTAATTACACCTTAAATAAACTATCTTTAAAAAATCTGACGTTATGGATGTGACGCGAGCTCGTGGCGGCTTTTAAAAAATGCAAAAAAAAACTTTGCACTACTCGAGCGCGTCAAGATTTTTATACAGACGATTCAACTGAACGTCCTGATCATACCCATTCATAATCTGATGATAATGATGATGGTTTGAAATTTTTGTGTCCGTACACTTATTGCATATAATTTCATGGCTAATACCGCCTCATCAAAGAAAACACTATAAATTATATAATTAAATGATAATTTATTCATCATCATCATCATCATCTCAGCCGCACGACGCCCACTGCTGGGCATAGGCCTCCCCCATGGATCTCCACAACGATCGGTCCTGTGCTGCCCGCATCCAGCGTCTTCCCGCGACCTTTACCAGATCGTCGGTCCACCTGGTCGGGGGCCTACCCACTGAGCGTCGTCCGGATCGTGGTCGCCATTCGAGAACCGTTCGGCCCCAGCGGCCATCGGTTCTTCTCGCTATGTGTCCCGCCCACTGCCACTTCAGCTGAGCAATCCTTCGAGCAATGTCGGTTGCTTTAGTTCTCCTGCGGATCTCCTCATTTCGGATCCGATCACGCAGGGAGACCCCAAGCATTGCTCTCTCCATTGCCCGCTGAGCGACCTTGAGCCTTCGGACGAGACCCATAGTGAATGGCCACGTTTCACTTCCGTAGGTCATCACTGGCAACACACACTGGTCAAAGACTTTCGTCTTGAGACACTGAGGTAATTTGGACGCGAAGACTTCTCGTAGCTTCCCGAAAGCTGCCCATCCGAGCTGGATTCGACGAGAGATCTCTTTCTCGAAGTTGGACTTACCTAACTGGACTATCTGTCCCAGGTATACATAGCTGTCAACAACTTCAAGTGTAGTGTTCCCAATATTAACTGGAGTGGGTACAACATGGGCATTCGACATGATTTTTGTCTTATCCATGTTCATTTTAAGACCCACTCTTTGGGAAGCACTACTGAGATCTCCGAGCATGGTGTTCAGGTCTTCCAAGGTCTCAGCCATTAGAACTATATCATCGGCAAAACGGAGGTGTGTTAGGTACTCGCCATTAATGTTAATGCCGTGTCCTTTCCAATTCAGAAGCTTGAAAATATCCTCCAATGCAGCGGTAAAGAGTTTTGGAGAGATAACGTCTCCCTGTCTTACACCTCGCTGCAATTGGATGGGATTAGAGCTCTGGTTCTGGAGTCGGACCGACATAGTGGCATTTCCGTATAGGTACCTTAGCACCTCTATGTACCTATAGTCCACTTAGCACCTTTGGAGAGACTGCAGCACCGCCCATGTCTCGATCGAATCGAAGGCTTTCTCATAGTCCACAAACGCCAAGCAAAGTGGCAGATTATACTCCTCGGTCTTCTGTATAACCTGCCGCAGCGTATGGATGTGGTCTATGGTACTATAGCCTTTTCGGAAACCGGCTTGTTCGGGAGGTTGGAAGTCGTCGAACCTGCGAGCGAGACGATTCGTAATGACTCTCGAAAACAACTTATAAACATGACTCAAGAGTGAGATCGGCCTATAGTTCTTCAAGAGTGTTTTATCACCCTTTTTGAAGAACAGGATGACCTCACTCTCACTCCATGTTTTAGGCGTTCTGCCCTCGAGAATAACGGAATTAAAGAGCCTCTGGAGGACTTTAAGTATCGGCTTACCGCCCGCTCTCAGAAGCTCTGTAGTGATTCCATCATCACCCGCCGCCTTGTTGTTTTTTAGTTGTTTGAGAGCCATACTAATCTCGTACAGGCTGACGTCCGGGATATCATCAGTATAGTGTCGAGTAAGCTTGGCTCTGGGGTCTCTAGCCTCGCTTTCAACAGGTGTTTGCGTGGAGTACAACTGTCCATAGAAACTCTCGATCTCCCTCAGGATCTCAGGCTTCGACGAAATGAGGCTACCGTCGTCAATCTTCAGCTGCGTCAGTTGACTTTGCCCAATAGACAGATATCTCGCAAATACCTTGGAGCCTTTATTTCGCTCGATAGCCTCTTCAATACAAGCCGTATTGAATCGGCGAAGATCGCATGTCAATGACTTTGATATCTGCCTATTAAGCTGCCGGTAACGACTAACGTCCGTTGAGTTCTGCAGCCTCATTTCGTGTCTCCTATCCATAAGTTGGAGCGTTTTGTCGGAGAGTTTCTTTGTTCTGGGACGGCGGGTTTTAAAGAACTTAGACCCTACCGTACGGACAGTATCCACCACCATGTTGTTTAGATCGTCCACATTTAAGCTGTTCTCAAGGGCTTCGAAGCGGTTCTGGAGCTCGAGCTGAAACCTTTCGGGGTTTTGGATTTGCGCAGGTACTGGTCGGAGCGTAGACTTTATCAGTCGAGATTTTTCCAGCTTAATATTGATATTCAATGTGCCTCGCACCAGTCTGTGATCACTCCCCGTTTTGACGGCATTGATCACAGAGACATCATTGAATATGTGCCTTTTCGTCGACATGATAAAATCTATCTCATTTTTGACATTACCGTCCGGACTCATCCAGGTCCATTTTCGGCTTTCGGACTTCCTGAAGAAGGAGTTCATCATATAGAGGTTCTCCTTCTCCATGAAGTCCGCTAGCATCTGGCCTCTGGTGTTCCGGTGCCCAAATCCAAATTGCCCCATTCTCAACTCATCACCGCAACGTTTCCCCAACCTAGCATTAAAGTCCCCCATCACAACCGTGTAGTGGGTATTGTGGCTACGTATGGCTTCAGAGATCTCCTCATACATAGCCTCCACTTCGTCATCTGGGTGTGTCGAGGTCGGAGCGTAAACCTGTATGACATTCAACGAATATCGTTTCGATATTCTGAGTATCAGGTATGCTACCCTGGTCGACACACTCCCGATGGTTATTACGTTGTTGACGAGGGACTTGTGGACGATGAAGCCGACACCACCTTGGGACTGTTGGTCGCCCTCCCGGTAGTACAGCAAGTTGCCGGAATTAAGGATTATCGAGTCCTCCCCCTCTCTTCGGACTTCAGATAGACCAATGATATCCCAGCGTAGCTTACTGATAGCTTCTTCCAACTCCGTTAACTTCGCGTCCGTCCTCAGTGTACGCGTGTTGTAGGTTGCCAGGTCGAGTCGTCGTAGATGGTAGCCGGATCTTACCCGGGGATTCTTCGCACCCCCTGCCCTACCGTTACCGTAGCCGCTACCGTAGCTAGGCATAGCAGGGCTGCCGGGGACTAGGGGCCAATTTGTTTGTGTGTGATTCATATTGGGGGGGGGAGGGGGGGGGGGTTTGCCATAATCGCCACGCTTGGCAGGCGGGTTGGCGATCGCAGTAGGGCCGAGATCTAAGGAGACGCTGCTGCCCGTCTCCTAAAGGCCATATCTCCCTTAGTCGCCTCGTACGACACCCACCACCCACGGGAAGAGATGGGTTGGTGCTATTCTAGGCCGGCACACACACGGCACGATAATTTATTAATCAAATTAAATTATTACAAATCTTTTTATTAAAATAATAAGGAAGAATAGTTTAATTCCTTTACCTATAATTCACAAAATTAATAAATAAAAAAAAATATTAACAAGCCAGAGCGTTGTATACGTAATGCCACTATGCCACGCGTGCTGTGAACAGTTGTTATGAATGATGGTGTCATGGCATCAAGGTTGCTAGGAAGTGTGAGAGTGAGTAAGAGATAGAAGCGAAGTGAAAGAACGATAGGTGCGGAGTGGGGAATACATAGCCCCACCCACTGCAGCGCGCTGCACGCGCCAAACTTCCGTCTTATTACAAACAATGGACTAAAGTTAGTCCTGGTTTTAAACCAGGACTTTAGTCCCTGTTTTGTAATAAGACGGTATTAGTTTATTTATAATTTTTGAGCATTGAGTCATGTCCAAAACTGCAGATTAAGGAGGTTCTCAATTCGATGCGTATGTTTTTTTTTCACTCCGCCAATTGTGGACCGATTTTCAAAATTCTTTTTGTATTTGATAGAGTATACTCCTGGGGTAGTTTTAAGGTCACCAAAGTCGGGATCTGATGATGGGATCCCATGAAAATCGAGGGAAACGCTAATTTAATACCAGTTCACCGAAGGTGAGCTTGAATTAAATTAGGGTAAAGGTTAATAAAAAGTATATTACGAGTATTAATAAAAAATTAAGATAGCCAGTTTCTTAATTATTGAGGAGTCCAGATGAAGCTCGCTTCCACCTTCGGCTTTATTGTCACTTTCCTACCATCAGGTGAGATGAAAACCAAGAGCTTCTTGTCGTATGTAAAAAAACCTGCCACATATCGGTAACCTCGTGTGCCTTGTTCAGGTAAGGGATAGTGACAACCTGTAAATACACACGTGAGGCTGCCCGGTCCTGTTCATCAGTAGTAGGGCATGCAGAACCGTGTCCGGCTCCATATTTTTTACAATCCCGGTACTGAAGGATGATAGAGCCGGGAATACCGGTATTCCCGGCTCTATCATCCTGGAGTGCTGGAGAAACCCCTATAGAGAAATTCTCATACGGTCATCATCACTCTACGCTCTCTTTCAGCTGTGAAAAAATCATAAGTACTTATAGTCAACACGGTCAAAAGATATGACCGATTGTGTCGCATATTTACGCAAATTTTGCGATTTCTCAAGGAAATCTAAACCTATAGGGTAGGTACTTCCCGTTGACTAAGAACTATGAAATTTGGTAAAAAGAACCTAGAACTATGAAAGGTAAAAAGAAAAGTGAGTTTTCCTTGAATGGTCGCGAGTCGTTGGGGCTTACTTACTATTATGACGTTTGCTGGCCATAGGGACCACGAACTATGTGACCACGACGCGTGCCAGCCAGAAATAACGACCAAGATTACTAAACGAAACCGTAGTGAACGTCGCCCACTTAGCCGCTTCGGACAATCAGGTGAAGAATGGGCAAGCACGACTAATAGTGGTCCCGTCTGGTTGTCTAGTATTTAGATTAGTTGCACAGAACACAGAAAGACGTGTGTTCTGTCATCTGTAAGTAGTTGCAAGGATGACCACGATGGTTTTTTTCAATCGATCGAGTCCGAGTTGCCTCGATTCGGTACAAAACTACAAATTATATTCTTACACCACTACTATACCATGTTTCAAACGAAATAAGTCTATTTTATTCCATTCAAAATATTTGGTATCACTACCCCCTTCGCTTCGGAAATAATGAGTGTCTTATAATTCAGGAAACTTTGTAATATCAGCATATGTTTAAAGAGACAAAGTCATTATGCAGGGGAAAACCTGAAGCATTCTTACGCAGGGCAGTTAAATTTTTATATGTTTTGAAGTCCTCTACTATAGACACAAAACCATGTTAATCTCTATAACATATTATCCATCACGTTGAGGGTTACGTCTATAATATCCATCACATTAGGTTTTTAGTTAAGTACATACCTACCTATAATGTTTTCCTTGTTCTTCCATGGATTGTGTCGGATAGAGCAGTAGGAACTGTCTGAAAAACTACTACTTATGCTAGGTTTTGTATAACACAAGTACAATCTGAGAAATTGCTACTTTAGAAATACGTACCAACATTTGCCAGGAAACTCCAGCCTGAGTTTTAACGACTTTGCTGGCATGCCGTATTCCGTCAGTGTTGTTCAGGAAGTTTCACAACATACAACATTATTGTACATATTTTATTGTTTTATACCTATTATTTCGGATTAACGGACCTATTATTACCTATTATTCAACGGACTTGACAGCGTCGGTGGCGCTGTAGACTCGACACTGACCTTCTTCCTTCTAATCGGGAGGTCCGGGACTTCCGGGAGACATTCCATATTATTATACTAATGTGTTTTTCGTTTTTCGAATTTCATAATGTGTACGTACATTTCTCCGACGCCCCTACAGTGAAGGAAAACATCCTCAAGCAGCATGCATACATCTGCGAAGAAATTCAAAGGTGTATGTGAAGTCAATCAATTCGCACTGGGCCAGCGTGGTTGACTTAGGATTAAGCACCCTAATCTATGGTAGGCTCGAGCCCCTCGATGGGGACATAAATGAGCTGTGGTGATGTGATCTACTGCCGTTTCTCAGGGAGAAATATCGAACTTACGTGGTCATGCTAGGTGATCAGAAAATGTATGCTCGAAGTTTCCTTGCGCTCACAATCGCATTAAGTTTTAACTTAAGATTTATAGCTTTCGCGCAGTCTTGTCTCTAACGACGCCTTAATGAATGAATGCCTAAATACAAAGTGATGAAGATTTTTCTTAATATATCACCAGAAATTATCATGAGATCAACCTGTCAGATGGTTTAGCTCTGCTAAACACAGGCGATGAGAGCATTAGCGCATACTTCAGCAAAAAGTAGCTTTGTTGGCGTGAGATTGGAATGCTTGCAACCTCGAAGGGCTGCATCGGCATCGGGTCGTATAGGAACCAGGGGAACCATCCGTCACGAAAAAAGTTTGAGCAAAGTGTTCCCTTTTTTTTGGGAGAGGGGAAAATACATTGACGCATTCCTCGTGGTCGAGCCAAACCACGAGGATATGTGGGACTCCCCAGACCGTACACCGCCCGGGCCTACCCACTAAAAAACCCCCCCAGCAGCTCCTCTGTCCGTCACAAGACAGGGGGAAGGGGACAACAGCCAGGCCTTATTCCTACTGACCCCCTGCCTGTGACACGTCCGTTGCCGGACTCCCCATCTGGCTCTGCTACTTTGTGAAGCGGCACAGAATTGCACCGCTCTACACCCCGAAATTGGTTGTTTATTGTGGTTGTCTTCCATGCGCTCCGACGCTCAGTGCGCCGGGCCCCCGGCCCGCTCAGTGCGGGTAACGGGTTGCCCGACGGCAGATCCCACTGGATCCACCGCCGCGCGGGTGAGCCGAAGCTCGGGGAAATCCCCAACGGGCGCGAAGCGCCACGGCGAGAAACTCGCCCTCATCCTCCCTACCACCAGAATTAGCCGCCGGAATCGGCTTCTAGCGAGAGCCACACCTCTTCTTAACATAAGAAGAGGAGACTTCGCTTCCCCGCATGAAGCGGGTGGCCACTCGAAGTGGCCCGCCGTTCTAAGCCCGGCCATCCCACGCCCCCTCTCCATGGGGGTCCTCTCGTCAGACTATTAGCCCGCGGCAGAGAATCTGCCGGGTTGCCCAGGGTGCACCACGTGGAGGTGTCTGACATATCGCACCCCGAGCAAAGTGCTCCCTGGTGCAGAGCCTCCCATCTTCGAACATGAAGAGGCATCCCCATTCCTTGGGACTAATTAATCGGATAATAGACGCTATTTTTACCAGTGTTAGAGAGGAGGGTTGACCACAGACAGGCGGCACGGTAGTCTTATTTAAGTTGCGAACTACGCGCGGCGTGGAAAGACCTCTCGTCATAAATGATCGTGTAGTACCTAGAAGTTGCTGGCAAACGAAGGAGGTGAGAAGTTGCCATTTCTGCGAGGAAGCAACCTCACCTATAAGGGTCTGACAGGATTAGTCTTGTAAATTTTTAGTCTGCAAATTGTGGGGATAATTCTTCTCTTATATTTGTAACGTTCCTCGCCTTACAATGACATAACACCTACTAGAGTTGGCTTGCAGAGATCTCTTATGGGAGATAAGCTCTTCCTTGTACATATAAAAACTAGTCCCACAGACGCCTTTGATGAGCAATCGACAGGTAGGCAGGTATAGTTTGTAATGTAGGTATATTAAGAAACATATACAGGGTATCCCAGAAGCCTTTTTAAATAACGCATTGATTATTTATTGGTTTATATGAAACACCGTGTATAACAAACAAAACCTCATAAAACTTACTTTTTTAAAGAAAGTTGTACGCGACTGTACATTACTTCATATAGATAGACAAGGAGACCAGATGCCAAATGTTGCTTAAATAATACATTTAAAAATATCAGTCACTCATCGAGGATTTACATAAATTTAAATATTAACGGTTATTGTTTCATCACTGAATTCAATTAACTATTTTACATTAACTTCTTAATGTAAGTAAGTACATAAAACATAAAAAATAACGAAACCTCGCACATTTGGGACTCCAGGCTCCTAGACTATTAACCCAAATAATGAATTCTTTCGTTCTTTGGATTGAGGCGTCGACAAACTCTGAATCTTTGAAAAATGTATCGACAAACTACTACCTATCTTTGTCAGTAAGCAGATTTTTGCTAGGTCGTTTCGTTTTCGAGATCCAGGTGGCCCGGCTGGGGTAACGTTTCTTCAGCCGGGCCACACATATCTCGGAAATGCGCATGTCTCAAACTGTGTAATTTGTTCGACAAACTCCGACAAACTACCGCTTCACTATTCCAGCAAACAGTTTTTCTCTACGTCGCTTTGTTTTCGAGATCCAGCTAGCTCAGTTGCAGCAACTTTGCTGCAGGTGAGCTCTGAAATGGTGGATCGACAAACTCTGAAACTTGTCCGACAAACTCTGACAAACTGCCACCTATCTATATCAGCAAACAGATTTTCGCTATGTCGTTTGGTTTTGGAGATCTGTGTGGCCCGGCTGGGCTGACGTTACCCCAACCGGGCCACACAGCCCCCTTAAACGCGAGCCCGATGAAAACTCAAACTTGTCCGACAAACTTCGACAAACTGCCGCCTATCTATATCAGCAAACAGATTTTCACTAGGTCGTTTCGTTTTTGAGATCTGTGTGGCCCGGCTGGGGTAACGTATCCCCAGCCGGGCCACACAGATCTCTGAAACGCGCAGGCGACAAACTCTGAAACTTGCCGACAAACTCTGACAAACTCTAGACATTATAGCGACCTACTCAAACAATCTATTTTTCACACTTTTTTTTGTGGCCCGGCTGGGTCAGCCGGGCCACAAAAAAAAACTTGACAAAACGGTCACCATCATATTACCCTAGGTAAACATTGTGCTTTTTATTACGAATACAAGGAAATAAAAATAAAAACATGAATTTGCTAAAGAAAAAATGAGTTATTTTATTTTCCATAATTCTACAACTTCTATCTCTTCGCTTATGAAATCAGTCCTGTGAGCATGGACTTGTCAATCGACATATATGTACCGACAAAAGCATCTGTCCTTTTCACTCCTTAGGAATATCTGTCAAATTTATAGATTTTTGTCGAGTAGGTACTTATGTCGATCTTAGCTGTCAAATTTTGTTTATCGAGAGTTCGATGCTCGCGGGGTAGGCGTTAAATCCATATCTGATGAACTCATCGTATTAATACAAATCTCTGTTACCTATACGGAAGTATAAACAAAACTCGAAAACAAATGAAGATTGGATTGCCGCTTTCCCACCTATTTTGTTTTTTTTTCTGTGGCCGACAGCTATTCAGGCATCATTTTTCATTTACATAATTGAAAAAATGGTAAATATTTTGCCCAAATCTATGTATTTTTTTTCAAATAGTTGAAAGTAAATTATAATAAAGTCATTTAAAAAATACGTCATATATTCTTGAACTAATACTTAACTTCATGTTACTTCAAATCTTCAATTTTACATCGCGCTGTAATTGAGTAGCGACAGTTGGGGCGCATTGGAACAATAATAAGACAAAGACGATATGTAATTATTGAAATTTAAAACAAATTCGCACATTTTTGCCTCCATCAATAAGAGCGCCTCATTCGGCACATGATAGCACAGTGCAATACAGTATCCAAACAAATTTTCAAAGTGAAAAAAATTGATAACATTTATACTTATTGGTGTGACTTCTTGATGGAACTGAATATTGAATAAAACCATGGTTTTATTCAATATGAAAAAAATTGTTTTGAGGGGTCCAAAGTTGTAATTTCGTTACGCAAAATTTTTCGATTTCACAAAAATAGTATCAATAACAGGTACCTATGTAATATTTTCTTGCATAAATCTTAATTAATTTACGCATTAAATGCAGTTACACGTGGAGTGGAAACAAAACCCGTTTTTTTTTTAGATTTTATTAGATTTAGATACTCTATGGGGCACAATGAAACGGGTACTATGGGACAGTGTTCATTGTGCCCCGTTATTATATGCCCGGGATAGATTACTGGATTTTTGTTACAGATTTTGAAGTAATAATGGTGAGAAATCGTAAGTGACAGACATATAAGAGCTTGCATAGTAAAAAAATGTGCGAGCAGCTGTTGAACTTGTATCATGTGGTATGAGTTTGCGAACTGCTGCTGACTTAATAATGCCATGTCCAGCAGCCAAAATTGCATCGACATGTTCAAATAACAAAAAATAAAATTAATAATTTTAAAAAACCCCCGACAAAAAAAATCACTAAAAGTACAAAAATAATATTTTTTTAGCTCCTTTTATAACTTGATGAAAAGTTATAAAAGGAGTTATAAAAGGACTTACTACTGGAGGGAGACTCTGTCATCATGAGGGGTCATCTGCTTAGGTACCTCCGTCTTACCTATTTCTGCCGCAAAGCAGCAGTGCTTGCATTGCTGTGTTCCGGTTTGAAGGGTAAGATATGGCAGTGAAATTACTGGGTACTGTGACTTTACATCTTGTGTCATAAGTTGGCAACGTACACTGTGGTTCTTGTGGGGGTTGCAGTTTTGCTGCGAATCTCACAAGAGCCACATGTATTATAGGTGACTGTTACCACTTACCATCAGGTGGGCAGTTTGCTTGTTTGCCAACTTTCTGCAATTAAAAAAAAACTTGCCTATTTATATTTTTGACAAAGAGGATAGTAAGTATACTACGGGAAATGATTTTTGAGATGACAATCGCCGCCACGGGGACTGCTTTAAATTATGAAGAAGTAAAATTAATCAATCATCTATCAATTACTACGTTTAGTGAACGGTTTCAAATTATACCTACGGCTCAACATAGTTTCGTCATATTAAACTTGATTGAGGTAGGTAACAATTTAGCGGTCCGCTGACGCGGTGATTCTCATCTTAAAAATATAAATAGGTACTTTTAATCAAGTTATATAAGGAGCTAAAAAAAGATTATTTTTATACATTTTGGAGTGATTTTTTGGGGGATTTTTTAAATTTTTAATTTTTTTTTATATCATTCTTTTGAAATTTCTAATTAATTCTAATAGATACCAATTGATCCAAATCGCAGCTAATAAAAAATAGTTACCTCGTCTTGGCATGGGCTTGTAGCTCTTGAACTTCTAATCCAATTTTCATAAAACATACTTACCTAAGAACCACCGCGATCAACTTTCGAAAACCGCACTCAAATCGGTTCATTAATTCAGAAGCTACGGTGCCACAGACAGACACACCACACTCAGACAGATAGGTCAAACCTTTAACACCCCTCTTTTTGCGTCGGGGGTTAAAAATCAGTAAAATATAGAGACTCAGGAGTGAATAGAATTTTTATTTTTTTTCTTTATTAGCTTTGTTCCATTATACCCCAGACACTGTTTCATTGTACCCCTAATCTGGGGCTCATTGGAACACAGGAGGCGTTGAGCAAAACGCATTTTATAGGCTGTTTGATTTTTGAATATATTGTTGTTCCTAATAGGTAGATTATGAGCCGTTGTTGATCATTCTAAACAAATATTATCAAAATATAAAGCACAACTTTTATAAAAATAAAAATCCTTTTGTCTTTTCATTCTACCCCAATTGTCCTTAGCTGAATTTCGTTGGAACATGGTTCAATAGCAATGTGAAAACAGAATTAGTTTTTTTTATAATTTGACAGCTGTCAGATAAAAATTATTCTCCCTAGGGCTGAAAAGTATTACTTTCAACCCGCTCCTCAGGCAACTTTAAACCTACTTTCAAGGTATGACTAATGAAAAATATTATAAATAACTATACCTATTTATACTAAATATGACAGAGAGTGTTTTGTTGATAATATTTTTAATATTTAAGTATACTCGTAGGTATGTATAAAAAGTAATAAAACTATAGGTACTTACTTATACATATTATTACTGTAGTATTATACTTTCTGTGCTTATATAAAAGTTTAAGGTATCACAAATTATGTAAGTACCTATATAATGACCTACCTAATACTTATTTTTGTTTTAAAGTGTCAATAGGTCATTGAAAAAGATGACACAATTACTTGCATTGGTTTAAGGGTGGTAGGCAAAAAATTTGGACGATTCAAAAAAGAGCTTTGTATCAAATCATAAGTATTTAAATAAGGATTATTTTGATTTGATTGACTTCATTTGCTATTATCAATATCGAGTGCCAGAACCAGTGTTTGTATTTAGCCTTTACGGCCAAAATTCTTAAAAGTGATGCCAATTCGCACAGAAAAATTATAAGTGTCACTTTCATAAACTAATAATAATTTATCACATGGCCATGATAAAATGATATTTTGCTATAGATAACACATAATTGTCTTTAAAGTGATAAAATGTATAAAGATAACTACCTTTTATCACTTTTTTTATTGATCATGGCAATTAGTTTCTTACAGTAGGTAGTGCGTGGAACGGAACCAGTGTTGCCACCTTGGTGGTTTTGTCACCAGATCTGGTGGTTTTTCAAGACCTTTAGCGATATTTTTTCATCATTTAGCGTATTTTTTTTTTTTAGTGGTTTTTAGCGGTTTTCTGGAATGGAATCTGACAACACTTCTTCGAGAAGAAAATTTCCTACTGTTCCGAATAGACACGAAAATCTATACCTAGTTATAAGCTTATAGTCTATGAATGCTCCCACTTTACATTACAGAACAGCAGTTTCGTTTCCTGTAGGTATTGATCATTTTCTCCATAGACTTAAAATATACTGTCGTATAGATATAGACCAACTGACAGTGCGAGCGAGAATGTATATAGTCTTATGAAGTTCTCTAGTTCTAGAGTTTGAAAGAGACAGTGCATTTAGCTACTTTTTAACCGATTTTGAAGGACAGATCAGCCACATTGGATATTGGAATTCAGCCACATAGTATTGGAATTGACAATTCAAATATTTTGGTCTCATTTTATAATGAGCTGTCAGTACGTCTATACGCCAGTATATTCTAAGTCTATGGCTTTCTCCGGTTCCAAGGCAACGGATGATTTAAAAATGCATCGGACTAAATGTACTGAAGTTATTAAAATGTCTTGGCACCCCATTTCGTTGATGAACTAATAAAAGATAAGAGGACAGTTTTGCTTAGCTATTGTTTAACTACATTACATACTTTATTGGTATTTTATTTAAATTAAAAAAAAGTTAGCGGAATTTGGTGGTTTTTTTCTTGTCCACATTTTAAGAAACTGGCGACATTTTAATTTGGATCTGGCGCCCTAACATGTTTCAAGGTGGCAACACTGAACGGAACGCGTAGATGAAGCCTAACGCCAAACGGCCAAACCATACCAATGTCAATCGAGCAAATGTAAACAAAAGATCAAAATATGACGTTAGTTTGAAAATTTATTGAAAACAAATGAGTATAAAATGTGATTATGATTAACAATCAGTACTTATTGCTCAATGACGTTAAATTATGTTTATATCACATTACGTGGATTCACTTCATAATAAATTGTGCAATTCGTTGTGAAAGTTATGTTATTCAAATCCACAGGAAATGGTCTGTTACAAAAAATATCGATGACTAATTTACATCGAAATCATGGATACAACATACAGGGAATTATTTAAACTATACGATTTGATACAATGTGGTGAGATAAGGTACTTATTTGTAAATTAACATCAAATTTCTAGTTCTATAACACGACACAACTTTTGTATATTAATTGGACTCCCATGAAGTTTGGAATATAAATTATTCTTAATCCTTATAAGTAGTTGAGAAATTTAAAGTTTTTTTTTATAAAATAGTCACAGTCATTAATAGTAATTGGCAATTTTGATACTGAAGTCGTAAAATCTTGATTTTCAGATCAGTTGAATCTTTTATAAAAGATGTCTCAATTAATATAAATGAAGTCTTACCCTGCATGGGTATAAGTGTTCTCCATCTCGCTGTTGGTATAGACCCGCTTGAACGATCTAAGCAATGTACAGAATTGATTCTGAGGTATGGAGGTGATCCAAATTTAAGGTTTGTATGCTACAATAGCACCCTGTTACTTTATACTGGTTTATTTCAGCAAAATTTTTGGTAAAAATATATTAACATTTCTTTTCTTTCATAAGTGTATAAGTATATTCACAATTTTTGATATCTTTCATGCATGTGCAATGAATCAAACCTAAACTCAATTGGTATTGCAGATATTCAATAAAATTGTATAAACATTCCAGCAATGATGATGGCATCACACCTGTCCATATAGCAGCAATATGGGGCCGTGTTGACAACCTAAAACTCCTTATAGGATGCGGAGGTGACCCATCCGTGCGGGACTTGGATGGACATTCTGCTTTTGATTATGCTGCACGAGAACAGCAGTGGGAAGTATTTGACTACCTCCACAATGTAGTGGACCAGCTAGATGACTCCCTGGGAGCTGGGTGTGCTTACACCTTAGATTTAGGTACTCGAATAACTCCTTATTATTTCTCCATAATTATAGTCATTACATTTTATCTTGATTTTACATGGAAATATAAAAATTAAAAGTCTTAATAAGTTAACATAGATGTTCTATGTCAGATTTCATATCACATAAATACTTTTAATTGCCTTGGATTTAATAGTTGAGGTTGATAATCTTCACTGTTCTACTAGTAGTCATCACTCAGCCATTTTACATGTTGTTTTAAAGCAGTCTAAGTTGCACAATTAGTCCTCAAATTTTCTAACGCAAACTTAACGGCTATGTAATTTCAGTCTAGTTCGCAATGACACCATTGCGACGTAATTGTTTGTTATGTTCAATTTAATCTGTGATATTAATGAAATAATCTTTATTACTGATTTGTGACGAATTATTGTATAGGACTATTTATTATTTCAATGTTTCGTCTGGTTTGCAAAAATTTGACAATGACCCACTGCTAGTTAGCACTACTGACACGAAAGGAAAGCTTACGGGCCAGAATAATAAGGGCCAATATCCAGCAGTGGGTATATCTTGACTGATATAATTTAGCAAATTTTTTGTATTACAGTATGATACAAAATCAATATTTACATATATGAATGAATAATAATCTAACTAGCCATCTGAGCACAGGTAAATTGATGACAAAGAGAAATACAATAATATTTAGGCAATGCCAGGAAATATATTTCTTAAATTATATTCATCTCAAAGTTTAAAAACAAAGTTCTCACCACCAACCAGTATCAATATTAAATTATGCCTCTTCTATTTCACAGACAAAGTATTACTGACTACAGATCAACTTGTGGCTGAATATGTGCCTGTGGATAGACATAACTTATGTGATAAAGTGGAGCCTAGAAAGTCGGACATGATCCGTGAATGGTGTGAGAAAACGAGTCTTGTGATCAACAAACTATACCCCACGATATTAGGGGAAACTTACCTTTTAGAAAATGAATCCGTACCATGGAAAGGTATGGATGTTACCAAAAATAATACTCATGATCTCATTAACTATACCGTCTCCCAGCAATCCAAATTGAATGAAACAAATGATAGTTTTAAAACATGCTTATCAAAAAAAGTTCCATATAATGTCGAAATAAGTGGAATAAAACAACTGGAACTTACAATGGACCAGTCGACAAGCTGCTCCTGTCTAAAGCAAAATAGTAGTACAGACTGTAAAAGATTGAGCATTTATGAGAACTTCTCTTTACCTGGATCTCCAAACAGTATTACTCATACTAATTACAATACTAAAACTAATTTAAAGAGGTGTAATAAATGTGTTTCTTCTCTATGTACGACAATGAAGCATGTGCTAACCTTTGATCACTCATCACACTTAACTGATGATAAATCTAAGACACAAGAAGACTTGGACACAGCTATGGTTGTGGTTCAGAATAAGACAAATGAGTTTTTATCGAGTGACATCTCTTCTATTACCGATGTGAATAATATGAACACTAGAAGATCTTCAGCTAGTAGCGGGGTGAGCAGTAATTATTCCGGAGGCAGTATAATTATAGCTAGTATGCAAGAAGAATATAAGTATGAAGATAAAGAAGAACATGTTGTTTTTATTGAGAAAAGACTAAACATATCACCTCTTGTGTATGTATATGTTATAATGCTTGCATTGGGGCTTATTAGATTATTTTTTTTAATTTTTCACATGAGTTTGAGTATTTTTGTTGATATTGTGAATTTTTTTGGTTATTTGGTTATTAATCTTGTAGGGAAAACTTGCATGTTGTACATGGCTGTGATATGGATAATATTATCAATTGATATTGAATAAGTTTTCTTATCTAATAACATATCATTGTAAGTAGATACGATTAGAACCAACCTTTCCATATCAGTGTGAATATAATTGTATTTTTAATGTCATTGCATTCATCAAACTATGAATTTCAAGCTATATTTAAATGTTACATAATTTGCTTTAAAATATTATGGCGTTTTCCAGACTTCCATTGGAATGTTCAGGCGATGCAAGTCCAGATCACACTGTAGTGTCAGTAGCATCGTCGCTCCCTGCCTCAGTGCAATATGACAATAACACCCTAAGGGCAGAACTGATCAAACTGGGTTTCAATCCGGGGCCTATCCAGGACTCTAATAGAACACTGTACCTGAAGAAGCTACAGACCTTAAAGAAAAACCCAATAGTTGTCAATGACAAAGGAAAAAGTAAGTCATCTTCATTATTAATAATGTAATACAATCTCTAGCTTTTAGGATATAAAAACTTTTTGACATTATTGAAAAATAATATGTCAAAAATAAACAAACATCAACATAAATGTCAGACATTGTAGATGTTTTATAAAATTCTCATGTAATCTTCAAGTATTTTTACTTAATTTACAATGGTATTGAAACAGTTGAAATTGTCAAGTGAAATATTAACTAAATTGTTAGCAACTAAAGGTATGTAATTTCAATACTGTCTATTACTATTTTTATAATATGTAATATGTTTATCCTAATATTATCTTTGACTAAAAGATTATATTATCTTACACTGATCTAGTTGAATGATATAGAGTGTAGATTCAACTTCTTTTTTTCATTCCTACTTGTATTTGCAGACATCTTGAGTATTTTCAGAATGTATGCACATACAAGGTTAAATATGTTCTCTTTAAATTAGAATGTTTTGCTTTGTTTTGACGTCAATAAGTGCCTGTAAAGGCCTATGTTGAATAAAGATTTTTGAATTTGAATTTGGGCAATGACTGTATTCAAGTTTTATTGTTTACCGCAATTTATACAAATGCTTCACAAACTCCAATGGAGACCTGCCAAGTAGGTAAATTGTTCTAAATTAGTATATGCTTCATCAATACTTATTGATTGGTTTGATATCTAAGATGGTAATCTAATGCTATATATAAACAAAAAACTAATAGCAAATTAGTTTAGGACTTAGTCCATTTATCGTATAAATATATCAACAATTAAATGCAAGATTGTTTTGAGTTCGGTCATTATATTGGTTTAAATTGAGTTGGGGCTTAGCAATGAACATAAATTACTTAATCCAGTTAAGACAAAATGCCATTCTTCTCGGACTCTGTAATATGCGGAAAAAAAATTCACATATTGCAGAGTCACTACACATATTACAAAATTTTCATATGGGATCAATACTTTCGATACATATCAAAATATTTGTAACAAGTAGCATACACACATTTATCACAATTTCTAGTAATGCAAACTCAATAAAATTTTTCACAATTTCTAGTAATGCTAACTCAACATTTTTCACAATTTCTAGTAATGCTAACTCAATTACATTTTTTACAATTTCTAGTAATGCAAACTCAATAACGTTTTTCGCAATTTCTAGTAATGCTGACTCAATAACATTTTTCACAATTTCTAGTAACGCAAACTCAATAAAAGTGACTTTGTCTCGTTGAGCGGCGTCCATCAAACTCAGAAAACGGACCAGTACCTATTATTTGTACAGAAGTACCACAATCTCATTGAATGCAAAATTTTTAGCCTACAGCATAGAGCTGGAAAAGTCTTTTCGAACGGATGACTGGATGAAGAATCTGACGCCATACGTAGAGTTGGAGAGCAAAATGCGGGCTGACTTCGCAAACACGAACAAGAAATGGCGGGAGGGTGCCACCAAAACGTCGTTCACGTACCTCCTGCTAGATCCTCGGCTGACTAACAATTTGCCATTGAGGGCAGGACGACAACCTATTCTTGAAACATGGAAGACTTTCGTCAATTCAATATTCTATGTTGGCAAAGGTAAGTTACTGTGATAGTATCTCTCTATTATGGTCTACTTCTTCTTCACTTCACTTCTTCTGCAGAGACAGTTGATTTGCAAGTTAAAATATTATTTTTTACTTTTGTATTATTGTTGTAATCCCATTAAAATAACACGATACATTAAAACTTAGCAAATTAACTAAAAATAAAATATTTTGTAAATACTACTGGTTTTGCAGAAGTCGAAACAAAAACGCAATTGAGCACTTTTATTTATTGTTTACGTAGTTTTATCTAAATAAATAAAGGAAAGGAAATAAAACATTTTTCGGAATCCTCTCTACATTTTGGTACACATTTACTCTATAATTTGTCTCTACATTTTGGTACACATTTACCTCAAGGTACAGACATCATCATCACCACAGCTCATATACGTCCCCACCGAGGGGCACGAGCCTACCCTAATATGTTAGGGCGATTAGTCAAACCACGCTGGTCCAGTGCGGATTGGTTGATTTCACATACATCTTTGAATACTTCGCAGGTGTATGCAGGTTTCCTCACGATGTTTTCCTTCAGTGTATGTTAATTATTTTATTTTTTAATATGTTCCAAACTTAACTCCTGAACGTATAATATCGTATATAATCGTAATAATATCCTATCGTAATAATATCCTATAGATTTATTCTGGAAAATGGAAGACCAGTCAACTGTTGCTAAATCTGACTGCAAGGATTTGTAATCAACTTCTGTTCGAAACCGATCAACCGATCGGTTTCGAACAGAAGTTGATTACAAATTTCAGATTTAGCAACAGTTGACTGGTCTTCCATTTTCCAGAATAAATCTATAGATGATGTTACTGACTGCTTTTCATCAATTGTATCAGAAGCAGTAGCTAAACATAGCAAATTAGTGAAAATTCCTCGCTCTAGATTTACAATTCAACCCTGGATGACCCCTGGACTAGTACAGTGCTCTAAACATAAAGATAAGTTACATGCGGCTGTTCGTAAAAATCCTGATGACCCAGTTAAAAAACTAATTTTTACAAGATACAGAAATTTCTATATTGAGCTTATTAGGAGAAGAAAAGCTGAGTATCATAATAAAGAATTAATAAAAAATCAAAATAACCCAAAAAAATTGTGGAATACGATAAATAACATAACTAATAAAACATCAACCAAAACTAGCGCTGATGATTTGTTGAGATGCAAATCTACAGTGAAAGACTCTTTGAACTTTTGTAACTCTTATTTTGCGACCATAGGGCACGAACTGGCAAGCAGAACATTGAACAAATTAGCTACGACCCAGGAATCACTTGCTGCCAAAGTCAAAATTGACGGAAATCTGCCTGTGTATTCATTTTTCATGGTTCCAACCGATGAACAAGAAATTATCTCTCTTATCCGGGGTCTCGATAGCGCATGTGCCTCAGGTGCGGATGGTATTAGTAACCGGATCTTGAAAGCCATAGCCTCAATTATTTCAAAACCTCTCGCCACCATCTATAACATGAGCATGTCTGAGGGCTATTTCCCAAATTCGTGGAGACAGGCTGTTGTTATACCTATTTACAAGTCAGGGGCACGAAACGATCCATCTAACTACAGACCCATTTCACTGCTGGGAGCTTTTTCAAAACTTATGGAGCGTATTGTCAACAAAAGATTAATGGATTACCTGGAGACAAATGGTTTGCTAAATGGTAACCAGTTCGGTTTTAGACGTGGACGCTCAACTGAAGATGCAGTAGTGCGTCTTACGGATATAATTACTTTTCATCTGGATAATGGCGAGTGCGGTGTCGGCGTCTTCCTGGACCTTGCCAAGGCGTTCGACACGGTCTCTATACCGATTCTATTAAGAAAGTTGGAAATCCTTGGAATTAGGGGATCGGCCTTGGATTGGTTTGCCAGCTATCTGTCGCGCAGACGCCAGAGTCTTAAATTGGCTAATTTTTCCAGCAACTTTCAAGACGTAAATTTCGGGGTCCCCCAAGGTAGCGTTCTTGGCCCCTCTCTGTTTTTAGTATACATGAATGACATCTCTTCAGTTCCCCTTCAAAACGCCGACGTAATCAGTTATGCTGACGATACTGCCTTGGTTTTCAACGGCCAAGATGCACATCGGATTGTCATCTTTAACAATGTGGTTTAACAGAAATCTTCTGACTCTAAACCCGCAAAAGTCTCACTTTCTTTGTTTTCACAAAACAGTGGCATCGGCACCTCCAGGAACTATGCAGAATGTTGTGGTTCATGAGCTTCCTTGTACTTCCGCGCCTTCAATTTTAACTGCAGATCGGGGCTGTAACTGTAATATAATTACTCGAACCAACTCGATCAAGTATCTAGGTGTTACATTAGATGAAAAATTGAAGTTTCGAGACCATATTGCAGTTACAGCAAACCGTACTCGCAAGATGATTCACACAATGAAATTATTGCGTGAAGCTACTGATGGAAGGTTGTTGAAAACTGCATACCTCGCATTATGCCAGTCGATATTAAACTATTGCATCCTTGCATGGGGAGGGGCTCCTTTATCTGTCCTTATAACACTTGAAAGAGCTCAAAGAGCCGTACTCAAGGTCTCTTTAAATAAGAATCGACGGTATCCCACCATTCTGCTGTATGAAGATGCTCAGGTTTTGAGTGTCCGTAGACTTTTTCTCATGCGTCTCCTCCTCTTTACACATAAAGCCGTCTTAAACATGCCTTCATATAGAGAAATGCTTCAGAAGCGTACGTTTCACATAACTACTGCAAGAATAAAAACTTCTTTTGCTCGTCGCTTTAGAATATTTTTAGGACCCTACATTTATAATAAAGTGGTAAAGACGTGTCCATCCTTGAAACTGTCAAGTGTCAGAGAAGCTAAATGTTTACTGCGGAGGTATCTGCTATCCCATAATTATACTGAATCGGAAGCTTTATTAAGGGTTCTAATGTAGCATAATCAATCACACTTCAAATTTACTACACACACGCTTACATATACAATCACTGTTTCACACACTAGTGCACACACATACACACTCTCAAACAACACACATACTTACTCACACTTAGGCTCCTTATTAATAATTGGTATTTTTTATTTGATTTCTTCGTTTAATATATTATATAAATTAATATCTTTTAAATCAGCTGGTACAGAAAATCCTTGATTTTTGTTAATAAGTATGATGTTCGCGTAACAGGTCTAACCTAGTGTGATGATCATAGTAAATTTACTTTGTACTATATTTTTTGGTAAAATAAATTATTCTTATTCTTATAAATAATTGCGTGATGTCGTCCCTTCCAGGAAAACGCTCAAGGCCATACTCGCACCTCTACCAAGCGCAGACACTATGGACGAGCAACTTCAAGACAACACAAGACAAGAAGGTGCAGAAGATCCTGGACATCTGGTCGGACCAGGTCGGTGTGATCTGTTTGCATATATTCCAGAATGTGATTCCTGCAGAGGCTTATACGAACGAAGCCGCGATGATTGACGTTCTAGGGTTGGGGAATTTGAAGAACTTGAAAACTGGGAACTACTACGGGGCTGTGGCCTCGTGGCCACTCAAGGAGAGGAGGATGCTAGGCTTGTATCTCCTTTACAAGGCTTTGCAAATTTTCCTCAGCGAGGGCGAGAGACAGTTGAGGCCCGATGATATAGACTGACATAAGTTTGATATTTTCAAATATCAAATACTACTCGTACTTACTAGCAGACGAAAGATTTTTTGAGTTTCGTCAAAGGATTTAATTAGGTATAGAGTCTTTGAAAAATTATGTTAAACTGATCATGTGAATTGTATGAAATTCTTGAGTGAATTCGGTGTGATTGAGATCACCTTTGCTTAAATCCAATATGGATTCGACGTATTAGAATTTAATAATGGAAATTATTGACGTTTGGTCCAATTAGATTAATTTCTATGAAATAAGTATTTTATTTTTTTGACAAAAAATTAATAGGCACATTTTTTATTTATTTATTTACAACAAGTAAGCTTTACAGCCTTCATCCATCTAGGATGGAAGCCAGCTTCACTTGGATTGCTCAACAGAGGAACTGGCTATCTTACCTCTAATTGTCGGAATATAACATTGTTATTAAAGCGACAAGCTTAAGTGAAACGGCGATAGCCAGAGAGTCAGCAGATGCCTCAATTTATTAAAATATGATAAAAAAATATTACTACGACGCTTGGAAAATTACTATTATTATCAAAATGACTACAAAATTGCCTTTGTCTGTCTGTATATTGGTCGTATTGGAATATAACAATATTTTGAGAAATGAAATTTCGCAATATATTTGTACGTATTTATTCTAATTTTGATGTGTCTGTGTAAATGAAATTTCTTGCCTGTAAATGTTAATGTAATTAAGTTATACTACAATGCATTTGTATAAATCGATTTATGTTTTTAATTTTGTATGTACATACTCGTATTTGTTTAATGTGACGCATAGTTAAGGGAACTTACGATTGTAATTTATTGCACTTTTACAGTAATTTTCTTGCGACGGACAAGATTAGTTCTAAAGTGTGTTAAGTTCTATAACTATTTTATGGAGAGTGATACTTATTCAGGGTTTCAATATATTTAAACGCGTCTAGAAGTTTTATGAGTATGGATGTAAATGTAATGTTTTCACGATGTCGCGAGAGATCTGATCTGATCTGTGGACATAAAAGCCAATAATAATTGGCTTTTTGATCATTTGAATTGCACATGAAATGTTTTTTTTATTCACACAGGGGGACAAAGTGAGACCCCATCGCGCCTTGGTTTTACGTGCATTTTAATTTACTAAAATTTGACAACAAGAGTCATGTGCTTGATATTTTTGTATATATGGCAATATTTTGTATTACTGACCCTTTAGTAAGTTTTTTAGCTACGTATACACTATCGAATGGACTAACACTTATTAGAATGTCATCTTGAAGACAGCTGTTAATAGTTTCCTTTCTTTACCGTGGTACTATTAGATAGTACTAATTGATGTTTTTTGGACCCTCTTTTGTTAATTTTAGTACTAGTAACATATTTCGGATGTTAGCTATTTACGCTTAAGAATTTTGCCGGAAGACGTTCGATATGCTAAAATAAATAATTACGGAACTAAATAAAAAATATATATACACTGACCTGCAATAAAATTGACTCACCTCATAGGTGTCGATTTGGAAATATCGGTATATAAAAAATAAGATTAGACAAACAAAAACTGTAAATACAATTTGTCCGGAAAACCCTTATTATCATTTTGCCGTTATACGCAATCTCTGTAACTGTACAGAGTGATAAAAGTTAATTGAATCAATGTTTATTCAAAAATTGATCATTCCTACAGATTTATTGACCCCTTAAATTAAGTAAATTTACCCAAAAAAATTTAGATATTTTGAAAAATTTTAGTTTTCAGTTTGTAAAATCAATGAACCTTAATCTGTCACAATAAAAACTGGTCTAATGTAAGCTTAGGCTCTTGTTTAACAAACATAGTTAAAAGATATTATTTATTGATGGTAGATTTTGATTTGTCGAACTCTAAATCAAAGCGTCAAGGTGGGTTTATTTCATTGCAGGTAAGTGTATTTATATCTGATATATGGAGGCAGTGATCAATCGTTGTTCTTATCGAGAAAAAGATCACTTAACATGAAGCAAATTGTTTTTCTTAAACCATTATTATCTACCATATCTCTAGACTTGTGACAAATGTCTTTCCAGTTATCTCCGCCAGGCCTAGATTCGTCAGATTTGAAATTAGTGTCAAGTGGGCCTCGAAGATAATTTGCTTGCTTTTGTGATCTCAAAATATCTGAACAATGAGTACTTGTGAATGTTTTTAAGCCGCAACGGAAAATTTGAGATAAGAACTGTTATTCAACAGTAACCTACATTCGTTTACTATGAGAATAATATTTATTAAAGTATTATTATTAAATTAGTCCTTCAGAGCATATTATCTTGATGATCACATTTTATAACTTTCAACAAACTCTTTTAATTTGTATAAAAACAAAAAGAATCTGTGCTCTCCGTTATTTTCTTTGCAAAGTACAATATACTGGCATTTTTTTAAGGCGGGGGAATCTCTTTACGATTCAACAAGGGGCTGAAAGCTGAGAAGGCCGCCCCAAGGATATGCCATTGGACTCGGGTATAAACCCCATACCTGGCTAAACCACCCTCCAGCAACTTCTACCTCCGTACAGACACACTCGGGATCGGCGTTAGCCATTCCCCGAGTGCGCCCCCTGGAGGGTAGGCCCGACGGTGAGCCAGCATAGCTGACCCAAGCGCCAGGTCTTACCTCTACGGGGGGGTTCGGGTACGGGACAAGTGCCATAATTTGACCCCAACAGAACAATCTAGGCCAGTATGGCCTAGACTAACTTTTCGATGACTGTCCAGATTGAAGACGGTAGCGGAACTGCAGTAAGCGATTTACTTGCGCCGCACCGCTTCCGCGGGCGGTTCCTGTGTGGCATGGTCCATAGCAACACGAACATTACAAAAAAATTCCGCTCCGCTGCCGTCCGTCCCACTTGCCGCCTCTATGTGTGGGCGCCTTTACATGGTGTATCCTAACTAATATAGAAGCTCCTCCTTCCCTCCCTCGCCTAGATGGGGGTTTTTCCTATTGGACATAGTAAATAGGGAGAAATAGTAAAACACGATTATTGAAAGTACGAATAGTACCTACCTACCTAGTTCAGTAACAAACAATTTTACAAAACACGTCTCAATTATCGGTAGGTAGTAAGTTTCTTGCGACTTCTTACTAAATTGCTGGTTGGGATAAAATAACATTAAACAAATTAAACCTTACTCTCATTGAAATCGATTCCTTCAATCAGCCATACTCAAACTTTTTTTTCTTGGGCCATTTTCAGATTTTAGCTGTGTCGCGCGGGCCGCTACCTAATAAATCACAACCTGTTTTTTAGGCGTTAATGAAAAAAACCTAATGCGTTTAATTGTTTATCTTAGTGAGAATGATGATATTGGGAACATTTTTTAACAATTTCATCTAGATCTGGCTTGTAATTGCTGCACCCTACTCTTAGTACATTATCGAGATGAGAATCTGTAAGCCGGTTTCCGTATACGTTCTTTGCATATTTCATTTTTGATGTACTCCTTTTCTCTTTAAAAATAACTTCTAAGTTTGTATAATTTTTTATTAACTCGCGCAACGTGTGCAATCCAGGGACCGGACCCGGTTACCGTTATAGCCGGTAACCTTAGGGTTTTGATGGGGTATTTTATAATGCTGGGTTTTTAAACCCTTTGCCTTACGGTAAGCTTTCAAACGGCTTACCGGTTTACACATTAATCCCTTCGATTGAATTAATTCGGGTTACCGCTAACCGATATCAAAAACCCCCCAAATGGGTTACCGTTCTAAACGCTGATTAATTTGTAAAAAATATTTTAGACCTTAGGTATATCGCGTGTAGATTGCTTTTGCACCGCATATTTGCCGAAGGTCGCGACCGAACTCTGGCGTTATTGCGCCCGCTGTGCTATTTCAATCGCTCGGTGTGCGTGAGGGAAAGGGTTACCCTAACCCGAACAGTAAGTGGTTAAGCGCTTAAGCAAATGAACGGGTTTTCCGGTCCCTGGTGCAATCAGTGCCCTGCGCTCAGGGACCGGACCCGGTTACCGTAATAGCCGGTAACCTTAGGGTTTTAATCGGGTATTTTATAACGCTGGGTTTTCAAACCCTTTGCCATACGGTAAGCTTTCAAATGGCTTACCGGTTAACGCATTAATCCCATCCATTGAATTAATTCGGGTTACCGCCTACCGATATCAAAACCCCCAAATGGGTTACCGTTCTAAGCGCTGATTAATTTGTACATATTATTTTAGACCTTACGTATATCGCGTGTAGATTGCTTTTGCACCGCATATATGCCGAAGGTCGCGACCAAACTCCAGCGTTATTGCGCCCGCGGTGCTATTTTAATTGCTCGGTGTGCATGAGGGAAAGGGTTACCCTAACCCGAACAGTAAGCGGTTAAGCGCATATGCACTGAAAACCTTTAAGATTAGGTAAGCGGTAAATTAATGTTGTGGGTGGTAACCCCTATTTTACGGGTTATCGTTATTGTTGGGAAACCTGTTGAACGGCTTACCGAGCCCACTGGGTTACCATACGAATGGGTTACCCTTTCGAACGGCTTAAGCAAATGACCGGGTTTTCCGGTCCCTGCCTGCGCTGCGCTTAATAATCCCGCGGAATTTGAAATAGGTAATTGACTTTCGTTAATAGTATTTGAAGCTACAACGGGTGGGCCACTTTCAAATGCTTGGCGGGCCGCAGTTCGGGTATGGCTGCTTCAAATCATATCGTTGTTATTCCAGTTTTTTTTGCTTTTATTTTCTGTTGCTTGTTTTGCTTTTACTTCTATTTTTATCTTTTACAAATTTTTACTTGGATCAAAACTTGCTTTCTTTATTCTTCTTTATACCTTTAAATCGTGATAAAAATCGGCTGTTCGGTGCAAATGTTTGACATCCAATGTGCCTAGATGTATGGGACAGATTTTACTGCGATTTCCAGATTGGTCCCATAATAAAAGTAAACCTGTGTAACACGGAAACGTAATCAGTTTCAACTGCGCCTCAATTATAGGTAACCCTAAAATGCTTCTTAATATGAAGCAAAGATTCAGCAACATCAATAAGTTCCATAAAGCCCCATATATTGTTTCTTAAAAATGTTTCCCAAGTTTATATATTAATATGCCCAACTTTGATGAGACGGGCCGTCATAAGGCTGACAACTCTGAGCAGGTCATCGAGCCCCACTTAAAACTTTTTTTAGCAAAACCTGTTTAATATACCGTAGTACAAACATTTATTATGTGACTTGAAAATATTTCCTGATCTGGGCACATGGATATTCCATGTCTCCAAAACAAATTATAATCAAAATTTCTCGTTGAAAAAATGCCAAAGAAACTCATTAAAAACAACTCCTCGAAGAAAATCCGAGTTATTTAACCAAGGATATTTAATGATTTTCAGATAATTAACTAGAGGGTTGCAGATTTGCTGCGAATCTCGCAAGAGCCACATGTGTTATAAGTGACAGTTACCACTTACCATCAGGTGGGCAGTTTGCTTGTTTGCCAACTTAGTATCAATAAAAAAAGTAAGTGAAAAAGTTTGACGCGCTGTTGACTGTACCGATCTCAATTTGTTTTCTTTTTTAAGTAAGTACCAGAATACTAGTGGAGATATTTTGACACTAGTTTATTGCGATATTCTTCACATTTTTAGATGTTTTTACGGGATGGGGTTTCTGCAAGTAGCCGTCGTTGTAAAATGGACTTTCAGGAAATAACCGTTTTAACCAAAGTATCCATAAGTATTTTATTATAAACTCTATGTAAATTTTAAATTATTGCAACTTTTTGTTGTATAATTACTATAAGTACTGATTTTTTACAGTTTCCTTTAATATTAAATATTAATTTATTCACACATGTACAAATTGCACGTACCTTGATACAATTAAGTAGGCATAGAGTAATATTTAGACGACAGTATTGTAATCGTATTTTTTCTAATAATGTTTAATTTATTTTAATAAGCTTTAATTTTTTACTTATGTTGCAATATCTCCCATTATAGCGTAAGTTACCATAAACATTTTTTTAATGTATGATAAAACTGTTACCAACTAGTCATACCTCACAATTTTCATGCACAATTGCACATGACAATAATTTATGTAAGATGCAAGTTAATTTAAGACGAAAGGCATTCGTAAATAAAACACATGCGTAAGAAATAATTTGTCTTTATTATTCCTTTTTTTTATACGTCTCGAGTTCTTTTCTAAGAAAATCAAACTTGGCTTTAGTTACATCAAAAATACATAAACGTTTAATATATCAATTTATAAATACAATGACATGTAACCAAATCCACTGGTAGTCATATATAAAATAAAGAAAGCGTATTATCGCATGTACGCGTCAGTGGGAAACTTCAGTCAGTTTTTATGACCATTACTCATTGAACATATTTTCTTCTATACAAAATCTTAAAACCCCGGTTTTCCATTTAAGCAGCACCACTTTTTCACGTCAACAACAATGTTTACCATGGTTTGCTTTTCTTTTTTGTAATGTTAACATTTTTAACCGCGCTTTGAGTAATAACTCAATAGTGCCCGCATGTAAGGTTGCCAGGTGTCCCTACAAGTCCCGACTTGTTTTGGTCAACCCCACATATTTAAAAGATACCACACGAAAGCGCGCGAGCGACTTGCGCAGCAATCGCAGCATGCATGTCTCTCATGTAGCAATTTTTTTTAATCCTGAGTATCTGGCTATGCTACTTTTGGGCCTGGATACCATATCGGCACTTACTAACGGTCTGATGTTGTCTAATGCTGCATTTCGACTGATATGTTTATGGCGCACTTTAATCGGTAACTCGTATCATATACCGCATATATCCCGTATTCGAATATAGACGAATATTTTTACAAATATATATTTATTATTTTGAATAATTGCATAAACTGCTGATTGAAGTTTCCATAATAAAATGAAACGATCAGTCTGTGCATTCACAAATGCACTGAGCGTTGCGTTTGAGATCATGATAGCTATCTTACCCATGCTCTCCTGTTGCATTCATACAATGTTTCGTTTAGAAAAATGTTGCCATTATTAAAATTCCAAGTGCCTACAGTAATTCACCATTTACAAATGATAAAATATTTTAGTAAAATTCTAAGTTCGATTAATTAAAATGATAATTTTTAAAAATACTCCCATCTTAGTATTTCAGTTTTGCTCAACAAATTCCAACTTTACAAATAAATACACATTAAAATCAAAATAATGAGAAAAAACATCAATTTTCGCAACCAGGTTAGATGTTTTGTCTGTCTATAAATACTTCACTGTCATGCTAAATAAATGCATCGACCACCATCAGCCATCAGCAAAATTATGCTGTTTAAATGTTTGAGACTGTCTAAGAGCATTGCTAATTGCTATTATTAGAACAAGACATTCAACAATGTACGATTTACACCAAACCGTAAAATCTGAACGGATTTTACAATCTTGAAACTATATTTAAATTTTCTACACAGTTTATCTACCGGATCGATCCATCGCATGCGTTCGGTGCCGAAGTAACTTGGCATCAATATCTTGTGTATCAATGTGTCATCTTGGTAGGAATAAAACATTTGACTGTGAGACTTCATTATAGGTGTAACAGAATCTGATGGCAAATGTAGAGCTGTTGAACATTTGCGGCGCAGATTAAAAACGTGCGCAAGCGACGGAAGCCGCGGTATGGAGCTGTTCGCATGCGTCAGGATTTTAATGGATTATTTCATCCTGCCGGAAGCGATCCATTTGGTGTAATTCGTATTAAGTCTCTGGCTTTGATTAACAGGATTTCGATTAATTAAGGCCTATCAATCACGCATAAATATTGTTTTATTAATAACAGGTACATGCGTACAAAGTCTAAAATTCCAACGAAATTAAATTGTTTCTACATACAACAATATTGCTTCCCTAACGTGAGTCAAATGTGAATCTAATAGAAATGCAGTCCTCTGGTATTTCCACACATATTTTCAATAAGTATAAACTGCATCATTAATGTGTTAAATTAGTATAATTATAATAGTATAAACTACTTTTATTCGTTTTTACAATTGTCAGTTGGAACATAAGTATGCAAAAGTAATTGTTTGTCAGTCAGTCGCAAAATCATATTTAACCAATTTGGAAGACCATTGTATCAAAATCTAAGTATAGGAAGTAAACGTACGTACAGCGGTTTTAATATCTGCTACTTCAGAAGTAGAAACTGTAGTGATAAATTTTAAGATGAACCAATGTTAAGATTTGTGATTATGTGATAATTCAAATGACAACGAATAAATTTATTATGTAACCTTAAATCTTGGCGCCTTAGATTGATGGTTTTTGAGTTTGATCCTCTCCGGGTCAATCATATTATTTTCTTTTCACATTTATGATAAGAATGGCATACTTGCTGACGTATACAGAAAGAAAGGACAACATAGTGCCTTAATATTCATTGACATGAGACAACAAATTAGTCAATGTATATGGAAACAAGATAATATATTTGACCAGGCTCGAAAACTCATATTTAGGCTACAGACTAAGTTCTAAAGACAGTTTACACGTACAGAATTTTACTAACACAGAAATTTTTAACTGGAGCAGAAATGAGGAAATTTCGTGATGTGATTAATTTATTACTATATGTGGTGACCACAGAACACTGAACACTAGCGAAGGTATAACAGCGGCACAGTTAATTAGAGGTAGAGATACGCTAGTCCCTTGCACGTGATAATATTGGACTAAGAGAAATTTTATTTTATAATTAAAAGCCAGACATACACACAGTACAGCAATGCCAGAACACACCACAACTCTATAGGATGCTCTCTACAGTTTACATTATACGTAATTCACACTAATCGAGACAGAGTATGATTTGTGCACGCTACGACCCAAGTAATGATCACATTGACGCCCTTAACATACGCTAAACGTACTTATTCAATAATTAATCTTACAATTTAAAATCTAGGTACGCTTGCTTTCTTCGTGGAATGCAGTATTCATAAATAAACGATCTTACTAGGCTGTATTCGCATGATATTAAATTTAGGGCTAGGGGGGCTTCAAACATCAGTACAATGCCCAGATGGAGAATCAAAGAATTCGATGTTTACTATACAATAAAATCTTAACGCTAACGTAGTAATTTAATTTACATGTAACACTAATATTTACAATTAGTTTGTGCATTCACTAATAAACGTATGAAACATACGGAGACCGGAGGGCGAGAAACGTCCTCCCAGGGGGGAACACCGATCACAACAACCACGGGGGGAGTCCAACACAACACTTCTACGAAAAGAATTCACACAATCCAACATTCTAAAACATTCAAAGCGCACATCACATACACATCGTGGGTTACGCGAGATCACAGTGTTTCTTACGAGACAGTCCGATGAAGAAAACGCACTTTCTAGTTAGTTCACTTAGTCACTTTCACTTGTCACTTCCGGGAGGGGGTCGGGCGACCCCCTGGGGGGTGTTGGATCACTTCGGCGGCGTCGGGAACGAGTTCACCACCGCCTGCGTGCTGGCGAGCACGGCCGCCGCTGCAACAAAACGCGCGTTACTAGCGCCCGCCGCGGGCCGAACGCATCCGAATGCATCTCTAGTCGTCCCGCGAGTGCTATCGAGCGCCTGCAACCAAGTACACTAACATTACGCCGGCGCTAGAGATGCATTCGGCAACGTGGGGCCGTTTTCAGAAATTGATATAATACGGACGACGAAACATACGAAATACGTAATCAGGTGCGTTTGCGCGTAAACAAGTGCGATCGCCAGAATACTCTTGCGCAGGCCGCTTTGGAGTTTCGTGTCGGCGATGCACATATTACACTCTGCACTGTGGTCACTCTTCATCAGGTGTTTAGTTTGCCGACTAATTTCAATGTTGAATAAAAGAATAAAATGGATTTGAATATAGCCAAAGGCTAAAGGGAAGATGTTCGTAAAAGAACTACATACTTCGATATAGTCTAACTAAAGAATAAAGAAATGGTGGCAGTGGGCAGAGCATATCGCTCGGATGACTGACGGTTGTTGAGGAGAAAGGTCCTCAAAGCGAGACGCGGCGTTAGTAGGCCCCCCTGACTGACGATCTGGTGAAGGTCACGGGAAGCCGCTGGATGCGAGCAGCACGGGACAAATCTTGGTTTGAGGATGATATGCCTAACAGAGTATAGTCAGTGTGTGGCTGTGAGGTGGGGGGTGTGTCACCTGGGTAGGGCGGCGGGTAGAGCGGGTCGCCGAGGCCGACGTGCGTGTGGTGGGGGGTGTGTGGGTGTGAGGTGGGGGGTGTGTCACCTGGGTAGGGTGGCAGGTAGAGCGGGTAGCCGAGGCCTACGTGCGTGTGGTGGGGGGTGTGTGGGTGTGAGGTGGGGGGTGTGTCACCTGGGTAGGGCGGCGGGTAGAGCGGGTAGCCGAGGCCGACGTGCGTGTGGTGGGGGGTGTGTTGAGGTGGGGGGTGTGTCACCTGGGTAGGGCGGCGGGTAGAGCGGGTAGCCGAGGCCTACGTGCGTGTGGTGGGGGGTGTGTCACCTGGGTAGGGCGGCGGGTAGAGCGGGTAGCCGAGGCCGACGTGCGTGTGGTGGGGGGTGTGTGGGTGTGAAGTGGGGGTGTGTCACCTGGGTAGGGCGGCGGGTAAAGCGGGTAGCCGAGGCCGACGTGCGTGTGGTGGGGGGTGTGTGGGTGTGAGGTGGGGGGGGTGTCACCTGGGTAGGGCAGCGGGTAGAGCGGGTAGCCGAGGCCGACGTGCGTGTGGTGGGGGGTGTGTGGCTGTGAGGTGGGGGGTGTGTCACCTGGGTAGGGCGGCGGGTAGAGCGGGTAGCCGAGGCCGACGTGCGTGTGGTGGGGGGTGTGTGGGTGTGAGGTGGGGGGTGTGTCACCTGGGTAGGGCAGCGGGTAGAGCGGGTAGCCGAGGCCGACGTGCGTGTGGTGGGGGGTGTGTGGCTGAGGTGGGGGGTGTGTCACCTGGGTAGGGCGGCGGGTAGAGCGGGTAGCCGAGGCCGACGTGCGTGTGGTGGGGGGTGCGTGGATGTGAGATGGGGGGTGTGTCACCTGGGTAGGGCGGCGGGTAGAGCGGGTAGCCGAGGCCGACGTGCGTGTGGTGGGGGGTGCGTGGATGTGAGGTGGGGGGTGTGTCACCTGGGTAGGGCGGCGGGTAGAGCGGGTAGCCGAGGCCGACGTGCGTGTGGTGGTGGGTATGCACGTGTCGCTGCGGCGGCGGGGACCTCGCCGCCTCCTTGGGCGTCTCCGGCCGCGGGCCCTTGCCCTGCGGGGACTTCGCGTGCTCCTGCAACACACGACGTATACATAAACGTAAGTCGATAAATCGCTGCAGTCCGTCGACACAGTCGCGAACGACGAATGTTTGATGAAATACGCTCCTCGTAATTTCTTTAAATGACTAACGGCCAATTTCACTAACCTTGTCTTAGCTTAGGACAATCCTAAGAAGTATGCTGTCACTTCTTATCTATACTTATTATACTTACTAATATTATAGAGCTGAAGAGTTTGTGTGAACGCGCTAATCTCGGGAACTACTAATTCAAATTGAATTTTTTTTTTTGTATTGGATAGTCCATTTATCGAGGGTCTATTTACGATTGTAATAGACGTAATCGGCGTAATAAGCTAAAACAAGGTTAGTAAAATTGGCCATAAGGAAGGTAACTCAAATCCTAGAGCGCAATAGACTCCAAAGCCTATACGTAAACGAGTGCGGGTCGAGTGCACTGAGTACTGAGTAGTATTTTCCCTATTTGCATTTAAAAAGAATTCATGAAGTCAAATCCTTGTTTTAATATTTTCGACCACCTCTTTTCACATTTAGCGCCCCACGTTGGGCGCCAAGTGTGAAATGAGCCAATAAAGTAAGAAGATTTTGAGGTTTTAACTAGGTTATTCATTCATGAAAGTATAAAACAAAAAAATATCAAAATACATCTATCTTGAAGGACAGAGAAACAACCGAAAACATCTTTCATGTCATTATTTATTATTGTTGTCATTGTACCCTTCGTCCACATTCGTAACCAAAGGGCTTTCGCCTTGTAGGCCTTTTCACCTTGACCTAAAAGATCTATTGTGAATTATAGCACCGTTAGAGTATCTCCTTCAAGCCCAAACCCTCTATGAAATTGAGGATTTTTTGGGTTGGGAGAGTTTGTATTTCATCTGGTCTCATGATGTGTCTTCCCAGATGAAGGCTACGCCGATGAATCAGTGGGCTGCAGTCACACAGAAGGTGTTTAGGAGTTTCACGCTCCTGATTGCAGAATCTGCAGATGTCGTTGTCCCTAATCTTGAGGTTGATCATGTGTCTATTCAGGCCGCAATGTCCAGTTAAGGTTCTTACGACTGCACTGATGTTTTTCCTGTTAAGCTGCAGAAGCTCGTCAGTTAGTTTACGCGAGTAGCCTTGTATTAGTGCCTTCGCGTGTTCTTGCCCTGGAGTGGATTTCCAGAGTTCGAATGAGTTTCTTCATGAGAAGTTGTTCATTTAGAAAGTTGTGTACCTGGTTCTTTGAAATCCCACAAAAAGGTTCCGGTCCTATTTGTGGTTTTATAGTTCCAGTTTTAGCGAGTTCATCGGCCTTCTCGTTGCCAATGACACCAGAATGCCCAGGAACCCATCTTAAAACAATTTTGTTTTTTTGTCCTTTAGCATTCAGGCGGGTGAGGCAGTCCTCTAACCAGCTTCGAGTTTATTTGGCTCGAGCTAATGGCTTTTAGAGCTGCTTGACTATCTGAATAAACATAGATATGTTGGTTTGAGTAGTTCCTTTGGTTTATGATATCTGCACATTCAATGATGGCATATATCTCCGCCTGGAAAACGGATGCGTACCGGCCCAAGTTGGTACTTTTGCTCACCCTGGGCCTTAGACCGTACACTCCGCACCCTACATCAAATGATTTTCTGGAGCCATCCGTATACCATACGAGGCTTCCATCCTCACAGGAGTTGAGATTCTCTTCCCATTCATCTCTGTGAGGGGTTTCCACTTTAAAATTTCTAACGAAGTTTACTCGTGGAAGCATGACATCGCTGGTCATAGCTAACATTGGATGTTTCAGCACAGAGTCCTGAAGGGTCCTCAGTGTTTGAGAGAGCCAGTTAAAGCGACAGCCTATGCCGACCCTATGTAGGCAAGCCTTCGCCTCCTTTTTTATTACTAGATTAAGGGGCGGCAGGTTTAGAAGGGCGTTTAATGCAGCTGCCGGTGTTGTGGACATGGCTCCCGTTGCCATTCGACATGCGGTTCTTTGAAGGCTATTAGAGTGTCAATGATTGTCCTCTGTTCATGTCATACGAAAACGTCAATTTTTAAAATCAAACAGAGAAAAAACTAAACACCTTTCTCTGACCTCTTCGGACACACTGTATGTTAGACGAGTGTGTATGTAACACATCACATACCTTTATTTTTTTAACCCAGTAAAAAAAGATTTTAAATCTATTCGCCCCACACAAAGGGTACTTTTCGCAATAGCTTTGAACACATCACATACCTGCAGTTCGTGTATCTTATGCGGCGCGTGTCCGGGCGGGTAGTACTGCGGGCCGGCGTGGTGGGGGTGAGGATGCAGGGGGAGGTCCATCTTCGGAGCACCGGGCCTCGAGAGGTCCTCCGGGGCGTATCGAGGCACCGGCCATCCCCCCCCAAAACCCCCCACCAGCATAGGGCTCAGCTGCGGCCGGTATACGGGGTCGAACGGCAGCGCGCCGTAGTGGGCCGGCTGCATGTACGGAGGCAGGTAGTACTGCGAGGTGGGGGGCGGAGGGGGGCCCTGAGTCTCCGTCGTCGGCTTCTGCCCTTCTTGCTTCACCTGTGGACGACATATTTCTTTTTAAGGGTATGTTTGAATACGAGTATTTCTCACTCGGGGTAGAGTCAATTTCACCAGATAGCGTTCGAGAACCACCCGAGTAAAACCGAGGGTAACCGAGCTATACTCTGCTCGTATTTCTGAACGCTTTCGTGAAGTAAACGCAGAGTAATTTTCGCCTGACTAGAGTAAATTTCTCGCGGCCCCCAGTCAGCGTAAAATTTTACCTGAAATTGACAGTTACGAAGCTTTTTAAATTTACTTAATTCTGTCGTCTTTACCTCCTATCGTATTCGCATGGGCGCGATCATAGAGTTTCAAATTTGCGAGATATTTAACAAAACAGAAAGATGGACAAATCCGCAAGAATTTAATTTATTAATTTACCCATTTTATATACGTGACTTTGCATTTTATTGAAAAATGCTAAATAAATTGAAAAATGATCAATAAAGAAAAAAAAATCGTCTCGGAAAAATAACATGTGCAGGTCAACTGAATGCGCTGTGACTTTTTTGGTGACACTTTGGAAAGACATCGTTATCAATTCTAATGTTTGGGAAACGTGGTCATTCGTCATCTTCGTCGGTCCTTCGAGCCGGATCTAAACCAGCGACATGTGCGTCCGAAATAGAAATAATTAAAATAAAAGCTGTGTAATGAGTGGGCGGTCATGTCTTTAGCTGACTGTACTTTGCCAGTAACGCGTACCTTGACTTCGTCCTTCGGTTTGTCGTCCTTTTCTTTCTGCGGGGGCTTGAGCGTGTGCTGCGGCGTACGAGGCGGCGGGCCGGGAGGTCCCACGGCGGGCCCCGGGCCTCCTTTGTCCCCGCTTCCTTCTTTCCTCCGCTGCTCCAGGCTCATGTAGTATCTGAACCAACATTTCACGTTATTAAGTAGATTGAAGTATCGAGCAATAATAATTCGAAGCAGAGATACTGATCTTATAGTCGGGGGCTGAAAATTCGTAGTAAAATTTCGTAGGTATGAATCTGTACACTTGAAAACGTCAAAATTTATTAATTGTAACAAAGGAGGATGCCCACTTTTGTATGGAGACTTGCCCCACAAAAAATCCATGAACAGAAACAACTCTATGCTTATTTTAAACGCTTTTGTACTTGAATAGAAATCAAGTATTGTTTTTTTAATTAAAGCTGCAGTTCCGTAGATATCCATAAAAATTGCTCCTAACCTAATCTATGCGAGCTGTACAAATTGCAAGAAAGACGTCAATTTAGTTATGCTGAACTATCGATCATTAGCAATCAATTATAATAATACTATCAATAAGCCTATTGATATCCAATATTATCAATAATAAGGAATAAAATGTGTAGGTAACAGAAATCGCAAGCAACGATGCGACTTATTTTAGACGCGTTCCACCTAAGTACAGATTTGCAGAATTTTCAACATCATCGCGAGTCATTCGTTTTTGATAGGGTAAATGCTCTATGATTTTTGACCGTCATCGATCTGCGTATATTAACGTAATACGCTACATTTAAAAATATAAAATATTTTGAATAAGATTCCCTTTGTGAAAAATAGCGTGGTTAAAAATGTTGACATTAATATTGTATAAAAGAAACGCAAAATATAAATTAATATTGATGTTAGCGCGCTTGGATTAATGGTGCGCTGCTTAGATGGAAAACGGGGTTTTATACTCTATGTGATCTATCAACCTTCTGTCATTGAAAAAAAATGCTTTTTAATTGAAATGATGAAATGTAATATATTTTATAATTTATTAGTAATAAATATTTAAAAATATAATGAAAGAAATAATGCATAACATTGAAAAATGTGTTACTGTAGCTACAACGTAAAAATGCATAAATATGCAGTTGCCATTTTTTAACAGGAAATTCATGTAAGTGTTTATTTTATTGCCGAAAATAACTGTAGCTTCAATCTGTTTTATATTACACTGAAAAATCATGTTTTGATAAAATATATTTAACTAGAAATACCGCTTTATTGGTCGACCTTGATAGTGGGGCAAAATCGGGCATCCTCCTTTGTATGTACCATAAAACAGGCGTAGCACGGGCTGCCAAGACTGGAGTTGAATCACGAATTGTCTCACAATTTCAGTGACATAACCTCTATGTCTTAAAGAGTAGCTTGCCAGCGTATTTAGTATTACTGGCGTGGTAAAAATTACTTGACGCTCGTCAAGGGACCGAGTTTTATCACAAATTTTTTGCTCTTCGACTGCTGCTACATCTTCGAAAGTATTAAAGCCCTTGCTACAACGACAGCAGTCGGAGCACAGGCACGCTAAGAAATTAATGATAAAACTCAGTCACACGTGTCCCTTGACGAGCGTCAAGAAATTTTTATCACGTCGGTTACACTAAATACTCGCCGCCGAGCTAGCCTTTAAGACAGAGATTATGTCACTGAAAATGTGAGATAATGCGCGACTCGAGTCCAGTCTTGGCAGCCCGTGCTCCACCTGCAGTACTCGGTATGCTGACCTCCCCGACAAAAGCAAGCCAGACAACACGGGGTTGCTCTTTTTAAATAAGTTGTTTTACAGGTATTTCAATTCTTAATATACAGGAAAGTAAATTTACAGTACACCGTCGGTTGTAAAACCAAACAGATTACATAAATCGTGACCGCCATTTTAGAGAACAATCGATAGGTCTTTCAGCACTTACTATCGATGAAAACAAAAACTATTACCAAAGACCTGTTCATAGTTCACACAAGTTTTTATATCATGTTATATGGGTAAAATAAACGAAGTTCAATGCCCGAATTATTATAAGACATTGATTGATTGAACAGTAACGTATCTTATTGATTGTTCGCAAATTTCGCGATGCGACGTACAGGGCACTTATTTTATCTCATACATCATCGGCCTGTCCACGGTTTCAGCTATTTGCCATTGAATTGGGAAACGTTTTCAGCTTCTATGAAAACCTATTCAGTGCGTGTAAATGAAATGATGGATTAGATCCAATACACTTACTTCCAATCTATTTTGTTCAACTAATTTATTGTTCACAAATTTAGAATTAGGAACAGTAAGCGCCACGTCAAGTTTTGCACTATGAAAACCTCCGCTATTAAGGGGGCACAGTCAGTCCACTAGCGCCGCCATTCGTTTTTATTAATTATGATGAATTAAAGACGTTTCTACAAAAAATAGCACAGTCAGAAACTAAAAATAGCAGAGTCATGTAAAATATTAAATTACCCTCAAACTGCCCTCTAATGGACAAGTATTAGCAAGTCCTGTTCTATTTTATATTCGTGAAGTGAATTTAAGTGTCAATGAAAGCGCGAATCTAACTATACGTGAGTGCGTTATTTATTGGGAAAAGGCGCGAATACCGACTAAAGCTTTAACTGTGTTAAAAAACTAGTTACATAGCTTATATCAAGTTTGGAGAGATTTTCTAGAAAATGCAATCAAAACACTATATTTGAATAGTGTCAACAAGAGTTAGTCACATTGCACATGTCGATGCACTTCAATTAATAAAGATAAATGGAGATAGATCTTCTTGCAGTGTTAAAGAGAGCCTGACAGACCTGTCATTTAGTGGAGTGAACAAAAAATTATCCGACAAAGAACAAAAAATTGTCCGACAAAGAGAAAAAAACGCGTCTTAGAAAAATCGAGGAACAAAAACGTTGGACCAATTATTCTGCATCCCTAACTGCTTCGATGTCATCTTATCAAGAAAATTCATCTTCTGACTCCGAAGTAATGGATTTACAAGTCAGTTCGCTTCACCCAATCGAGAGCGCACAGTTCGAAACAAATAAAACTTCAATGACAAAAAAAATTATCACTCCAAAGTTAGTACCAGCTTTAGATAGGTGTCAATTAAGTATGAGAACTTCTGTCTTTATTATTGAAGCTACTATTGAGGCACTTGGGCTCAGTACTGACGAGTTTTCCATTTGCAAGTCCTCCATTCAAAGAATCCGTACGGAAAAACGTAAAGAGCGGGCAGCAGCTATAAAAGCTGATTTATATAAACGCTATATCCCCTCGCAAGAAAACTTTTGTGGTTCACTTCACGAGAAAAACATTGATGACTTAGTTTCCATCAAAAGCAAAGCCTTGTTCAATTGTTAAAAAAATAATGACTGCTGTTTTCTCAACGAGTGTCCTACTTCATGGTCTAATAATGCTACTTTTTAACGAGTTAAGAAATAGGTGATGACACTGAGAGCCGTTGATGATAAAGCACGACAACGGTTAAGTTAATGCAAGATTTCAATGAAAAAATCACAGTTGAAGAGGAACAAAAGCAATTTTTACTAGGTACGTTGCGTACAGGAACACAGACTGGTATACCCTGCCTGTAAAAAGAAAACTTTGAAAGGAAAATGTATATAATAATATTTTTTTACTAATAAATATTTGATAAATATATGAAAAAGGTAAAATAGTGTTTTATTTACTAAATAAAAATTAAGTTCGAAAATGTCTTCTAGAGTTGTCATACAAATATTTTGTTAAAAGTTTGACATCAAGTCATCATTATCCGATTGCAATAATATTTTTTAATTTAGTTATTAGGGTGAAATAGAAAAAATATAAAGGGTATGCATACCTAAAATCGAAAAAAAATTTCGCCTTTATAGGCTGGGACACCCTACTGTAGGTACATGTGCCGTTTCAAGAATCTGATGTTTACATAATCTGCCATATCCAGAATCTGCCATTCACCGAAAAAAAGTAAAGTTCTACGTTGAAACAAGGGTTGCCAGATTTGCTGGAGTCGAATCCGGGACAAAAAAACAAAAACCAATTTTAAAACTATTTTTTTTTATTTCTTTTTTTTATTTTATTTTTTGCGGCTTCTAGAATCGGGCTTTTGCAAATCGGGTCCCCACCCGATGGCCAAAAGCATTTAAAAAAAATCTGTGCAAGAGAGATTAACAATAAGTCTTGTTTGGAGTTCCGCCTTAAACATATGCATGAACAGGCGGTTTCGTCTAAGTTCGGTAGATAGAAGGCGTGGATTTTGACCTCCGACACATTGACTGCGCGTGATTTAAATTGTTTTAAAGTGTTAAAAAAATTATAATGTCATGTTTTTGAAATTTTCTGGGACATTTATCTCAATTCCGGGACCCGGGACATATGCTCTCATTCCGGGACAATCCCGGTCGGTCCCGGTCACCTGACAACCTTAGTTGCAACGCACACGAACTACAAAAAGGCGCCCAAAAAGAATCGGTGAATCCCGGCCGATCCGATTATCGCTGAAAAATGTAATATTTGTAAATGTCTAAGTACGTAAACGCACAATAAATCGATGTTAATACCCTAAAGCGAATAATTTTCCGAAAATTTTCAGTTAAATGCCTACGATCCGAAAAAAGTTTCACTTGCATCGCTTGTGGTTTCATAAAACCACACAATGGTTTTTTTTAACTACCTACTGTCTTACGGACTTATTTACACTTCGATTTTTTATATTCAGTCCGCACCTCAATTACATACATTGGAAGTTGCCTCAGCATATTTCTTTGTGAAATAAAAAGTACAAAACAGTGTACATACAAAATGCACCTTACGTTGCCCAAAATTGGTCTTGCAGTCTTGCATTCTTGAGAGACTTTTGCTGCAAGTCCGAGACCACGATCAGCCTAATTGTACAGTCAGCAACACGTCAAGCTTTACATTTGCATTACGAAAGCCGTCGCTATTAAGAGCGACATAAGGGCGGTCTCAAGGTCAACATGTAAAGCCTAACGTGTTGTTGTGTGTACCAAGACCAAGGCTAACCCATGCAAGATTTGAGCAAGAGTCTTACTCAAATATTGCATGGATCAGCCTTGGTGTTGGTCTAGGACTCAGTCTTGCGGCAAGTTCTGGGCAGTTTTGGGCAACACTATTTATAAAGCAAATGGCATAGAGAACGGAGAATTCTGAAATCTATTAAATTTCACTACTGACCTTCTCAAGTCATCTTCTCTCGCGTGGGGCGGCCTCTGAAAGGCATAGGAGCCCATCTGGGCCTTCATCTCTATGCTCTCCTTAAGGATCTGGTGGTTGTCGTTGGGCCTTGCGGGGTTGTCCTTTGCGTCTTGTGGCCTTTGCTTGGCCTTGTCCAAAGGGCTCGGCGTGGTCTTGGCCCTGTCAGGGTCTTTGCCCTTGTCCTCTAGCGGCCCCGGGGGCGCCCCTCCCCCATCCACGTTGTATGGAAAATTTGGGACATAGTTGTACGGGTAAAAATGCTGCGGGAGCACCTTTTGCGGGCCGCTGTCTGGTTTGTTGTCCTGTAAATAAAAAAATATTACTTAAGCGAAATCGAACTGATATAGGTAGGTACGCAAGTTTATATAATATTATGCCGCGTTTAAGGCATTTCTAATGTTAAAAGCGAATGCTAAAGTTATCCATTCTTTTTAAATTAATTACTTTTGTTTTGTTAAGAAAAACGGGCTAGTTGACAATATAAAGTGAATAGTTTAAGAATCACACATTTATTAATTTAGTTTTTTGCACTCTTCGAAATACTTTAAAACAATAATATTTAAAAAATCCTGAGAAAAGAGCAATTATTCACTACAACGGAATCGCAAATAGAAGATTAAAAAGAAAAGACAAAACGTTAACAAAGACATACAAATTCAAAATAAATTGAAAAGGAAAACAAAATGCTTTTTCCTTCGACGGAAACCGGGCGAAGTGAAAGAGAAAAGCAGACAAGGGAATTATGAAACAGGAAAATGTTAATAACGAAACAACTGAATGGTAAAAAGTATAATGAAAAAGACAATGAGGTGTTTGGCAGGCGGTATGTCTATAAAGTTAGAAATGAAACACACAATGAGATTTATAAGATTCGAACCCCTAAATTACATAGGTACCTATGTATTATTAAAAATTGATATATTTAACAATGACTCTATTCATGTTACGAAGCATCAGTTTAGGTTTGAGAGCAAAATGATCTAAGGTTTAGGTAGATTAAAAGTGTTCATTTTTAAAATAAAAATAACCATTGTACAGCTCCACTGTTAGCTCTGTGTTATACTCGTAAAATGTTAAAAATAAATAAAATTATAATGTTATAGATTAAGAAAAAATGAAAGAATTAAAATGTGCATTTACGTGGATTTGGAATTCAATTGTATTGTGCATTCTATTTTGATTTGTATTTTTTAACTCAATAATATCTAACTAGATATACATGTATTTAGGTGAAACTAGACAATGAACAGAAGAAACAAGGAAACGATAGACAGAGAAATGATAAAAGCGGAAATGGAGAACAGAAAAATGATAAAGTGAGGAGTAAACAAGGGGCTTGTAATATAACCCCTTACTTTAAGGTCAGCCTTGGGGTCCCCCTTGGCGAGGTCATCCTTGGGCTTGTCCGAGGGTGGGGCCGACTGCTGGTGCGCAGGCGGCAGGAACGGCGGCTGCCCGTAGTACTAAACACGAAAATTTACATTCCTATTGCGTGCAAATGCAAACATAGACATTAACAAACGTTTACGACAATTTGTTAACGTACATAATATTTGAAGACAATAATTAGTAAAATAATTATTACTACTGCGGTCTAAAATTAATTTCTGTTTTTCTTGCATCTAATTATATTTTTTAAATATTTAGTTGATATTGATGAACCACATAAGATGTAATTGGAAAAAGTTATCAACATGTAACAATCAACATTGCAATATATACCGTAATCTGAGTGCTAGCAGCCAAGGGCCTTGATTAAAAAGCATGGCACAAAGCCAACGCTTTACGATGGACGCGAATCTAAACCAATTAACTTTGTTGTGCAAAACAGATTTCAAATTTAGCATCATTTGCAAAATAAAATACAACAGTTTAACATGAGTAAGCCGTCTCATTTAGACTAACTAGTAAGTCAATGTATGTTTATGTATTTCGTTTTCGAAACTGTTAATTAGGTTTATCTGTCATAAACTAAAGTTTAAATGATTTTTTTGCAACCTGCCTAACCTAATCTAACTTCTCACCAGGGGCCTAATTCCGCTAATCTTAACTTCGTTATCGTGTCTCGATAGTGTTTCAATAAAACTGCTTTTGTCGCTATTATACGCATTATCTGGTGCAATTTATTCGTTCTATAATTTCTTAATAAGTCAATAGTGACAAATGTTATAATTAGTAATCGGTTAACCAGCAATAATTGTCTCAAAAAGTGATGCTATTTTAGCGTTACTGATACGCCACAAATGCGTTAACGCTAGCAGAATAAGGCCCTTGGTCTTTGGTCTCATTCAGAAAAAATCAGTGCGCGGAGTCTTGGGAAATTCTCAGTCATCTGACAAACTAAGGTCAGTGCGGGGGGTCTTGATGTATTCTTAGACACCTGACACTATTCAAGGTAAGGTCACGGCGTGTAACTATTTATACGAATTATCTGTCACCTGGTTGAATGCGTTGAGTGTTAAAGAATTCAGGTACCTAGCGTTTCTTAGAGAGAAAAGTCGATAGTAGTCAGTCAGAAATGTATCAAGACCGGGGGTCTTGATACATTTCATTTCAGGCACTACTAGAAGTCACTCAGCTGGTGATACACAATGCGTGTATACTCGTGATCATTACGTCGGGTTTTGGCGAATTCGAGGCATCTACTGTTGCTTCGTGTAAGTTTAGTGCATTCTCAGTCACCTGGTATTACCCAGGGACAAGTCATAGGTCTATCATTCACTTGGCGGACGTAAGGTGCGCGGGGACTGGGCTTCCCCTAGTGCCGTGCGTCGGGGATCTAGCTAGTACGGTACGTCGGAGATCTAGCTAAGTGCTGTACGTCGGCGATCGAGTCTCGTTACTCTGACACCTGTCGCTAGGTAAGGGTCTAGGAACATATACCTTTTTTACTTTTATTTCTTTTCTCGGGGGGAAATGCGTAACCGTACCGTACCCGCCGTTGGCTACACGGCGAGCGTGTGTGGGGCTCTCCCTGCAGAGTAGCAAGGGTCGATGCGCGGGGTCTAAGGCTGGTATTACTAATCGCATATCAAAGTTGAATCTCATAAGATGCAGTTTTGACAGTGTCAAAAACAGCACCTTAACATCGATCTCCTTCGCGCGTTGCGCGCCTCATCGGAAACGTATTAGTAGGCAGTGAATCTAACGCCACAGGCCGGCGATAGGGTCTTGTTACATTCTCAGTCGCCTGTCGCTAGCTAAGGGTGATTGGTTGCTCACCTGGTGGTACACTGGGAAGGGCCGGTGCGCGGGGTCCTGATCCTGCGCGTTGTCCGGCGGCGCCGCGTCGTCGGATATGTCCGAGTAGGCCGGGGACCTCGCGCCGGGGGTCGGCGAGCGCCGCCGCCGCTTGCCCGGCGACTCCTCCGCCGACTCAGAGGACTTGCGCTCCTCCGGCATCAGCGCCGACCGCGGCTTCACCTGCACGCAGTTCACCTGTTTCAGCTTAGATACTGGCTCAAGACATTTGTCTAGGAAAGTCTTGGGATGCGAAAATGGATCATTCAATCGAGGATGCCGGATGGAACTCAGCACCCTCTGATATTTTGAATTTACACCAAACTTCCAAACGAACATTTTTGATCGAATCTGATCTTGATGGTCGATTATATAAAACTATAGATCGAAAGCACGGGCAGCATTACCAATATTTTTTTTCTATTAATTAATGAATGGTTAAACTAACCAGTTACTACACCATAGCAGAAGTTACAGTTTATAAGTAATTTAAATACATATTTATAATTTATTGCAAATTTATATATCACATAAATGATAAATAGCTTTAGGGGCAAGTAGTATTATTACTTAGAAGTAGTAGAATGTATTTCTCAAGCTTAAGCATTTAATTTAGTTGGGTTCTGTGAGATACGTTTGAAGTGGTCCGAAATAAGATTTTAATAGACTGTTTGTGTAGGAATTCTGACAATACGTTACATGTTGTTGATAACCTACCTTAAATTGTGTAGGCTGCATGGTTGGAAGGCTGTCTGGCGGTGGAGTGGTGGGCGCGGGCGGACTCGGCGGCCTCTCCACGGGCGTGGCGGGCTCCGGCGTGGGCACGAACTCTTCGGCGAACCGCGGCTGCTGCGGCGATTCCACGCTCGCCTCGGCCTTCTCCGGAGACTTCTCGGGAGACTTCTCGCTCTTAGCGTCCGGGGACTTAACAGGAGTGGGCGACTTCACGGGAGTGGCGGGCGTGGCCGGCTCCGAGGGCGGCTGCGCGGGCGACGCCGGCTCCGCCGCTGGCTCCTCTTGCTCGGAACTTGAACCGTCCTTATCCTCGTCGTCGGGCGTGCCGTGCGCGTGCGATCGGTGGTACTTCAAGCCGTTCGCGTGCTTGTACTTCTTCGAGCAGTTCGGCTCCGGGCATTCGAGGAGGACGGGATCGGGAGGGGGCGACGAGGGCGTCGGCGGAGGCCGCTTAGCTTTCGGCGTCGGAGGTCTCTCCTCGGCTTCGGAAGTACGCTTCCTCTTCGAGTCCGGCCTCGGGGGTGTGAACGGAGTGGGGGAGGGCAAAGCTCGCCGCCCCTTGGCGCCGCCGTTTCGTAGCTTACTGTGGACGGAAGACCTCGTCTCCGTGAAGTTTGTCATATCGGTGGGCGCCGCGCCTCTGCCTCTTTTTGCTCGACCTTTGGGCGTCCTGGCGTCTAATTCCTCCGTGGGTGAATCGCAGAATCTGAAACAGACCATATATTCACATTACAACGGCATTACATCCAATTTAATCTGTCGCAGTAATGTAATCGCGCCGACAACCATCGGGGTGACGTCATCGCTTCGTTACTAACCGGGGGGGCGCCCAGTCGTGTCGCGTGCAGTCGAGTAAAGTTCCCACGTAGGTCTTCCCTCGCCACGTAACGTTCACCACCAAAACGCCTGAAACAAAGACATGAAGTATTAAATTTATGGCTTCCTTATTCCAGTCAATGGGGGATTACGTAAATAGGATTACTTCGAAATATTTGGACGTATCATTAACAGAGGTGGCGTAAAAAGTCTACAGAAAGCCAGCGGCCCAATTTGTCACGGGCGCCTCATTTGCATATTAGGGAATGAGAAGGGGCGAGGAGGTCGCGTCGTGAGAGAACGTGACTTTAACCGCGTATTCAGAAGCACCTACGTTATGCCGCCCTAGTACTTATCGTGGTAGCGTGTCAACTTATGTAAATTTAATTAATCAATCTCACCCCCCATATTCATGGCGCGTTTTTCCTTTATCTTCGCAGGAGTTACTTTATGAATCTATAATGAGCGCGATATAATTTTCAACCAGCACCCATTGTTATACGAAAGCGAGTTAATCTACCCTTTGCCCGCAAAATGTTTTGCGTAAACAAGATGAACAAATTGAGATAAAAATGGAGGTCCCGAGAATCCCTTTTAATCCCAAGCGAGCTATTCTGGGGACACGATTTTATGTAGCGGCCCCGGCGAATTGTAAATGCTAAAGTAAAGCTCTTTGATATTACTAAAAGGTTAATGAGATTTCGTTGAAATGCCGTTAACGGTTTCGGTCTTCTTAAAACATAATGAAACAGTTTGATTATAACTACTTCTAAAAACTATAACTATAATATAATACATACAACAATTATATAGAAAAAAAACAAAGCCAAAGACGTTAACGAGATACCATTTGCATAAGACTCTACATAACAACAAACAATCGATTATGTACATTAAAACATAATTATCGTGAAACAATATCTCAGGTATTATTCGATTCTGTATATAAGTATGTCTGCGATTCCAGCACGAAATCCGATCTCGCTTCGATTTCAATACAATGTCACAACCAGTATATTGTTTCACGAACAATGGGCGCGCAAGCATTTCTCTAAAAGCGATTATCCATAAAGTGATTGAGTTGTGGTGACTAAGTGGACGCCGCCGTGACAGCGAAAACAATTCATTGGTTCACGTAGCTTTTTCAATTGCTCCTATTATCCGATAATTAATTGGAGACCATTTATCGATATTAGCTGTAGAACAAATATCGTTAATGAATGACGTCAAGCTTACTTATTATGAACTTAACAGTGTCGTGAAATCGCGGTGATTATATTTGTGGTAGAAATGGGTTCCGATTTCGAATTTTTAGTTGTCGGTCCCGATTTGTATGTTTTCGAACATTCAAAATATGTATTTGTATTTCATTATGTTTTAAAATAACTTTTGTTCTACGTTTTTTGAATTTCGAAACAGGTTTCTATTATGTTCAAATACTCATTTAACTTGAACTCTTTATTTCAAATAACACCGTTACGTTTTTTTTACCTTCTTAGTATTTCTTAATTTAACATACCTAGATGTTCAAAAATCTCTGAAAGAATGTTTTTAGATATGATCTTTGTAGATATTGACGATATTTTATTTTAATATCAATCATGTTAAAATAGCAAGAAAAAGTGAAAATTACTATCTGTCGCATTCTCATTTGTCTGTTACGTTCAAGTTAAACCGATTTTTTCAAACCTTTAGAGTACATAATGCTGTCTAAATATGAAGGGTTTAAAAAAGGGGATAGATATTTGAAATATTGTGGGGGACCCATACCCAAATTGCTATGGAAGTTTGATATTTCCAAGCACCAAACAAGCACTTGGATAAAATTACAGGCGAAACGCGCAAGTAACACAATTTTTTACAACATCATGAATAGAAATTTATTTGTATTATTATATTAGTACCATGTCATATTGTAATTACAATGTTATATTTGATGTTACTCGATAATAGCTTTACAATTTCAAGTTTGTATCAAATAGTAATGACAAAGTTCATAAAGCCCCTCAAATTATTCTTGAGTTTTACTTAAAGTCATCAAGTACTTAGGTATTAAAACTTTATTGCGATATTAAAAAATCGTAACTATTAAAAGCTTACTTGTTTGTAACAGCAAACTAAAGTACTTTGGTAATTATTGTTGTTAAATGTCATCATACAAACATGTTTTGTGTTCCAAAGGAATCGTTGTCTAAATATCTTAACTAGACTAACGATATTTGATGATATTATTAATATAACTTAAACCTAGACGTAATTTAAAGCGGCTTGCAAACAGTATGTTAATAACAAAGTTTTTTACGACTGTGTAAACATACTGTATACATTTAATGCGAAACGCGATTAAAACATAGTTCTGTCATTGATGATTTATTAACTTATTTATTGAGCATTGTGTGGTTTTCATTTTATAAAACGGCTTTAACCTGGAGACTTATTAAAAAAACACTTATTTAGTAGCGTCACTTGAGATATTTAACTACTGTACATTTTCTGCCCGTAACCAAGTCAAATTGCCAGGTTGCAAGGAATGCCTAAAAGGTGCTACCAGATGGGGCCGTTCGTTCGGGCTCGCGTCGAGCGTCTCTCGGAAATTGTCGACCGACCCTCGCACTTTTATTATTTAGGGGTGGAATCCCCTTATAAATGCTTAATACGGACCTCCGGTCACGGAAAAGTTAAATTAGAGGCTGTCCGGTTGTTGGCTGCCCGTAATCGCTTCGATTTGTAGGTCCGCGTGTCAGTTGTCATAATGGCCGGGCGACACGTCATTAGACAGGTCGTTAGCGTGATAGTGTGTCGGTACCATTAAATTGACATGTTTTCTGTAATGTCGCGACAGATATCAAAACTAGATTTATAAACGTAGATGGGAAGGTCTGAAATAGTACTTTATTGAAAAGTTATGACTTTATAATTAGAGATAGAAATTGATAAAAGAGTGAAATCGTTGATCTATTTCCTGCATTTATATAAATATTCGGTTCCTTATGCGTAGGTATAACTTTTCGATGGGGGGATTCCAAATTAAAACTTCACTTTGCCTAGTGTATACTGATACATGGACGGAAAAGTTCATTATATCTAGTGTATGTTGATTTTCAATGGGGGGTGACCGGACCCCAAGCCCCTCCTCCCCCCCCCCCCCCCCTCATACCTACGCCAATGCTCGGTTCTAAGCGGCTTGCATTAAGTCAGATTATTAATATAGTTTATATTCAAATTAAATTCAATAATATTCATTAAACATATACTTTTATGTGAGGGATCCGCCTGCGTTCGAGGGTCAAAAACAAATTTAAAACCACACCGCACCATAAGAAACTCCGAAGGTGTATTTTTTTTCTGCTCTTTCAAATTGCCAATATTACAATAGTAGGTATAGTATTCCTTTCACACACATGAATCGAATAGTGTCTCTCCAATCCGTTTGTTTTCCGTGGTACCATTAGGTAGTACCATCAATGGTACTACGGAAAATTTTATTTGCCGTGGTACCATCAATGGTAATAGTTATCTATTTATGCAAAAGGTGTATTTGAACCTCCAACTGTCACATTTTTAGGGTTAAGTACCCCAAAAGGTAAAAACGGAACCCATATAGGATCACTATTGTCGGTCAGTCTGTAGTGTCTCCGTCTGTCTGTCAAGGCCTTTTGTCGGAAACACGTAGATATATCAAATTGAAAATTATATCAAATACTCGGACCTACGATCTCTTTCAGTTGTGAAAAAATTATACATGTAAGTCGACACTATCAAAGATATTACCGTTTTTGTGGCATATTTTTGTCACAAACATATTGTTGTACGTGGGAATCAAAACCTATAGGGTAGGTACTTCCCGTTGACCTAGAATCATGAAATTTGGAAAGGAGCAATGTCTTACAGTTACAGTCAGTAAGGTAACAGTTGGTGTGACATGGTACTAAAATGCCCATCTACTTCTGAAGCCGACCGTACAGTATACTTAAGAACTTAATTGATACAGGTTACTTTTTAAGCAGGAGCCAAATTTTGTGTGCTTGTTCAGACAAGCAAAATGAACAACTTTTACTATGGGACCAATGTTGAAATCTCGAAAAAAAATATCTGCTGTGCAATACGTTTAAGTTCAGTGAATGTTAAACGTTTGTATGGAACAGCTGATTTTTTTTTGCGATTTCAAGGTTGGTCCGATAGTAGAAGTTGTTCACTTTGCTTGTCTGAACGAGCACACACAATTTGGCTCCTGCTTGAAAATTAACCCTGTATAAGTATTATTTCGCGGAACTCTCGGCGCGCGAGTACAGCTTGCACTTGGCCGGTTTTTTTCCAGATCAGATCTAAGGAATTTCAACTGTCCTATAATCAGACACTATATTCGTTAAATACGTTTTCACAGTTTTACACTGTAATATGAACTTTTTTTTTGTAAACTATGATCTTTTTATTAAACATTAAACTATTACTAGGTATAATTTGGAATTTCATTATAGCAATAAAATTATCATTATTTCAATGTATATTAATTTAAAATGACAGATATTAATAGCCTAACGTTTAGTTTGTCTCAAATATTCTGTCCATTTAATTCCCAACGACCGTAACCAGGGTAGCAGCGAGGTTAAATAGGTCGCAGTAATCAGTAGTTAAATGGCTGTAGCGCGCTTGTTTCACTAGCGCATTTACTCCGACATAGTAATGAATAACTTCACAGCTAGCTACTCTGTACTCCTTACCTTGAATACATATGTACCTTGAATATATATTAGGTCCTTACATATGAAATTGGCGTTTTGCCGTACTGGCCACTTTGATCTCAAATATCTCCTCTATGGTTAGGAATTCCAAATTCAAATTTATACAGCTATTTACTCATGTATTTGTGTTTGGAAAATTATAATTCACTTGTTTTTTTCCTCAATTATTTTGGACTTTTCAATCAATTGTTTTGTTTTCAACTTTTTTGGAGTCAATTTTCGCTTGGGGCATGGTTTGGCTGGTTCAGCAGGGTTCAACGATTGCGATGTGCGCTTCCGATTATCGTAGAGGACCCACTTTACATCACAAGTAATGATTCGATTTAAAATCCCTTCATTATTGTGCCGGTTGAGTAATGCAACGCAGCAGTCAACGCGCGTTTGTTGATTTGCTTCACTCAATTCGTGAGGTTTTTCACTTTTCAAGCTTTTTCACCTTCCCAATTTGCTTCAAGTGGATTAAAACAGTTTTATCACTAACACCGCAGCCTGCAGCTAACTCGGACGTGGTTTGCGATGGATCCGCTTCCACAATAGCCTATAATTCTTAATTATCAACTTTGGTCTCCGGCCGTCCACGGGGCTTATTCTGCAGGTCAAAATTTCCAGAACGAAAACGTTGGAACCAAAAACGCACAGTGTTTTCTTTTGCGGCACCGTCGCCATACACATCATTAATCCTTCGAGCCGTTTCTGCAGCACTGGTGCCACGGTGGAACTCGTACTCGTAAATAACGCAATATTTCAAGTTTTCCATTTTGTAAACTGAGTGACGCAAAGACAAAAAAACAATTGAGGATAAAAGAAGTGAATTATAATTTTAGAACAAATTAGTTGTATAAATTTGATTTTGGAATTCCTAACCATAGAGGAGATATTTGAGATCAAAGTGGCCAGTACGGCAATACGCCAATTTCATAGGTAAGGACCTAATATTTACATATTTATACTTAGTGTAATGTTAGAAAGTTGTTGAAAGTTGCTGCGAGATTGTAAATATTACACAGTGATTATCGATGACGATAACATCCTCGCCGTGTTTTATTAGAATTCAAAATTGATACAAATATGGTAAGTATATTGAATAAGTTTTTGTAATTTTCATTGATACTGTTTGATTACTATTTAGTCCGCCGTGCAATTTAAACCTATTATAAACAATTTCTAATATGAGAAACATATTTACGACAGGTTATATACATACCTACACTTACACATTTCTAAAAGTCTGACTACTATTAATCTTGAAATTTTAGCTCTTAACAAAATTCAAGAGTACAGTACAATTTGTACTTAGTAACACTCCACACCACCTTGGCAAACTTAATCCTCAAGATGGCTTTTACTACATTCTAACCAGTATCATCGCCGAAGGAAGGCGATAATTAAAAGTTTACTTTTGCTTTAGCTCCTGCCGAGTAAAGCTGAGTTAATAAGAGAGAGCGAGTGGGCGAACGGCGGACAGAATGGTTCTAATCAGAGCCGCCCATTGTTTCCCACGCCGCCCCGGCACAAACAATCTTCAGGGGATTCCATTTAGACCCATCCACCGCAAGACCTGTTGATGATGTAACGAACTTAATGCCCTCGGGACCGGCGACTGTGCGAACGATTTGAATTCTGTGTCGAGGCGGATTAAGAACACTACCAATTTATTTAGTTAAGGCATGTCAAGGGGACGTTAGATAGAATATACACACACACTCAAACTTTTGCTTTGAGGTCAGCTTCCAATTGACGACTCTATAACAATACAGGGAGAAAAAAATAGCGCTTGCTGGTTTTCTTGCTGGTTCTTTCCAGTACAAGGTCTCCCGCCGTACACTTTGTGAACTAATACCGTGGCTTCTTTGACGTGCAAAAGTGATTATGTAATCCAATTTGAATAAACGATATTGAAATTGAATACAACACATAGTTCTAGAAAACTGTAGCTTTTGTAAACTCTATGGGAAATATAGAATTATTTCTTCCTAAGAATGTTTTCAACTAATAAGGTAACAAATACACATCTGCGATAGATAGTGACTAAAACTGACTGTAGCAAAGCGTCTTTACATTTTCAATTCCAATTCCTTCTCATATGTTATGTGGAAATGGAGTCATTTGTTAGGCCCATTATAAAAAAAACTAGCTGTACCCGCGAACTATGTCTCGCCTTAAAAGTTCAAAGAAAAAACTGTAAATCTACTTTGCCGAGGGAACTACTCACATTTATGGGATAATAAGTAGACTATATGTTAATCCCTGTCTTAATCCGTCTACCTACAAAATTTCATTCAAAAATTCATATCCATTCAGTAGTTTTTGCGTGAAAGAGTAAAAACATCCATACATACTCACAAACTTTCGCGTTTATAATATTAGTAAGGATTATAAGGATATGTCATTAGAATACTAAATAAAAAATGACACGTGTCATAGATTCATTGCCCAATATGGAGAGGAAGTACGTGGTGACGTGATGGAAAGCTAACGAAGCTAGTTTAACAATATAGATTACTTAACTACAGAGGACTAATATTTATCCTTTTAAAATAAATGTAGGGTTTCCAAATAAAAAAACCCTTTGCCTAGTAGCACATTTAACTCTGATATTAGTTTTAAAGCGACAAGCGGCAAGCGATTTAGTTCTAGTTCAGACAATTTTGATTTTATGCCTCCCAGTAAGAAGATAACGTACGTCGCTCATTTCATAGCAAATTCAGAAAATGTTAATTAGAGGTTAGTCGAGCTATTCGTGAAACGAACGTCAGTTAATTATTTTAGCGCGCACACTGCATCGTAAACCTGTCTCGGGGGCATTTTTGAGCATTCTGAGCTTTCAAAGCGCTGCCTGTCCGCTTTCATGTTTTGGGCGCTCATAAAGAATTAATTCATAAAGAACACGTGGTGATTAAATGTAATAAAGTCTGCGTCGAATTCAATTTAACGGGCCAAATAAAACAGTCATCACTTTTGTAGTTGAATGTTATGGTTTATTTATAGTATACGCGAAATAGTACTGTTGAAATTTAAAGTATTGTGAGGAAATTTCATTGTGGTTCGTTAATGCCACGATTCTTTATGTTAAAGTATCATTTTAAGGTAAAAAGCAACGACAGACAAAGATGCTTAAACGAATACCCATAAAGAGTTTAAACGTGTTTAAAAAGTAGAGTTTACAACTGACAGACGACCTACCACGATCGCTTAAACAATGTAAAAACCAACTATAAAAGCTAGATAGTGCCCCATACGCTGAGTGTTAGTTTTGTTTACAAGTTGTTTGTGCTCTGTTCGCTGCTTAGTGTTAGTGGCACCTTTACGTATTGGTTATGAGATTTTTGGTTATGAGTGGGCGCGAGACCGACTTTTCTTACTAAGAGAGAAAGGTGTCATTCAAAAAATCATCCTTGATAATTTCCTAGTTTAACAAGCAGTAGCCCAATTCACGTAAACACGACCGATTTTAAAATCGTTGTAGTTTAGAAGTTATATAACTATTAAAAATACGAACCACGGACGACGAAAGAAGTGATAATTGCAATTTTAACAAGAAATGCTTTAATTTTATTTGCTTTTTCGGACATCTTTTCAGTCATAGTTAAAGCTTTGTGTTGTAATTTATTGATGGAACTCCATGGTATCTTATTATTAAAACACTAATTTCACTAGTTCCACTTGAATCTTTATTATATTTGAGTTATTGCGACGGACCGGAACTATCGAAACCGGTCGCAATTACTTAAATATAATAAAAATTCAAGTGGAACTAGTGAAATTTGTGTTTTAATAACAGGATATCATTTCAGTCATCAAAGTGAGGGCAAATGAGTTTCCTAAGTTGATAAAATCCATCCAGCGCTTTATACTTAATAAGTAATAATCGACGGAATAAACTATCAACTAATCTGCGGTGCGGTTAACAGTACTTGTGTTTCATTATCTACGTAATATGAATGCTTCGCTAATGAATACTAATTATTCAGTGTATACCGCGGCCGGAGTCACAGTAAACAATATTTAATTTCTGAAAGCTCCTCGGCGCCATTAGCCGAAAATAAATAGGCAGAGGGAGTGAATCGCACCCCCCGCGTGAGGGGGGAGCGGCGGCTAAATTCGGCGAGTGGCAACAGGAGCAGGCAGATGGTGATTTATTATCACGTTTTATAATAATCACGAGCGGCGTCGGGGGAGAGGCGTTGTGTTGCCGACCGTCAGGACGTGTGCTCGGCTCTCGTATCCTATTACCGAGGCCCAATTCTACTAAAAAGTTACAGCCGAATAAAACTAAATAGTAATAGCCGAATAAAACTAAACCAGTCCAGAGGCCTGTCATAATAACAGCGCCCTTGCGGAAATCTCCGCAAGAGCACACGCTGAGGCAGAGCCTTTTTTAATTTATGTAACTTAATGTATCAATTAATTGTGTGCTTGGTTCAAATAAACTGTTCATTCATTCATTCAAACCGTTGCGATCGACCAATCGGAGAGCCTATATTGCCTTTCAACTGTTTGACGACGTGATGATATGGCGTTCTGCGGGCCTATTACCGATCTCATGGTTTTCAAATGATATCATTACGACATCTTAGTGCAAAACGAAAAATAAGATTTTCGGTCAGATTTTTGATCATTCGTTCATTACATCATAATGACATCGTTGATATTATGCCATAGTAATGATATCATTGGATGGAGATCGGTAATACCAAATGAAGCATTTCATGACTTCTTTGTCTCAAAATCGTACCATATCATACGATGAAAGATCCATAATAGGCCCGCTGATTGGTCGAACGCAACGGTTTAGTTTCGATTCAGCTGTAACTTATTATAGAATTGTGCCTGTTTTATTTTCACCTCAATGACGGGCGATCGTTTTGTCATCATTACACGTTCGCTGCGTTAAAGGAATAGAATCTTACCGGAGGAAGACTCTGTACCAGGGCCGCCTGCTTGGGTACCTCCGTCTTACCTACGTCTGCCGCCAAGCAGCAGTGCTTGCATTGCTGTGTTCCGGTTTGAAGGGTAAGATATGGCAGTGAAATTACTGGGTACCGTGACTTTGCATCTTACGTACACGTACACTGTGGTTCTTGTGGGGGTCGCAGATTTGCTACGAATCTCACAGGAACCACATGTATTATAGGTGACTGTTATCAATTACCACCAGTGGTGGGCAGTTTGCTTGTTTGCCAACTTAATTGCAATAAAAAAAATGGTGTGCCAGTTTTGACAAAACTTCCTGTATAACAAAACAACATAACGACTGTAAATAACGGTAGAGTTTGACTTCCTCGGATGGCAAACATTGCTGCTACACCTGGGGACGCGGACACCCCTGCAATGTATCCCATTTGCAGTGCAGGGGTTGAAGCAATAGTCCCAAGCGATGTAATAATATCAACAATCACCAACCAACTGAATTTTCAATATATTAAATAAATAAGCAAAAAAAAAAAACCAACATAACGTTGCGGTTACCTTGGTAGCTGTCAGCATGTTAATGCACTTATTGCAAAGTAAAGTCGATCGTGTTGTTTTATGATATGAAACCGAATTTCAACCTTAGGGTGGTAAATTACTTTCTTGGGCGACTTTTTCCGCAAGTGCCCGAAATATAAGATAAGATAATGTTGGAAAAAGACAAAACGTTCATCAACCAAGCCACAGGCTTAAAAAATCGATATAAAAATATAAATGAACGCGCATAACTCCAGACAATTCTTCTTTTGTTTTGTACTCAATAGAATATTGTCAGGGCAAGGTTCGATAAAAGATGTTTGAAAAACTATACGAATAATTATTTACAAATTTTGAAACCTATCAAAGTGAGTGACTGACAAAAATGACTGATTGACATTCAGTTGTTCAGTTTCTAACGTTGCTTTATTGCCAAGAGGTCTCATTATTTTTTCAGTATAGGTACCCGTGCGAAGCCCGGGTGATCCGACAGAGAACTAAAGTCACCGACATAGCCCACCGAATTAGTAAACTGAAGTGGCAGTGGGCTGGCCACATGAGCCGCAGAACTGACGGCCGTTGGAGTCGTAAGGTGCTTGAGTGGAGACCGCGACTCGGAAAACGTAGTGTGGGACGCCCTGCGACAAGATGGGATGACGATATACGTAGGCTGGCTGGAGTGGGCTGGATGAGTGTAGCCGAAGATCGGAAGCGGTGGCGTGCATTAGGGGAGACCTATGTCCAGCAGTGGACGAGTGTAGGTCGATGATGATGAGGTACCCGTGCGAAGCCCGGGCGGGCAGCTAGTATTAGATAAAAAGGACCAATGGAAAAAGACAAAACGTACATCAACCATGATTATGACAAACGTACCCAATCAGGGTACGGTCGGCTTCAGAAGTAGATAGGCGTTTTAGTACCATGTCACACCAAATATTACCTATATTTAGTATGGTTACACCTATATTGCATTGTTAATAATTGGTGTGATATGGTACTAAAATGTTGATCTACTTTTGAGGCCGACCGTACGAAACGAATAGTTTTGCCTATAAAAAATATATTGTTAAGAGCCTAAAATTCGCAAAAAAAAAAAACCCGCTCTTTATAAACGAAATGACTTTATTCTCGCCGAGACGTGCCCGGTCTACCCGCAAAAAGCCAGTTCTCGCTCTAACGACGTCACATAAAACGCCCCGTCGTAAAAACACGCAATAAACCTATAATTGATTCGCTCGCAAGCATAAATTTCACAGAACCACAGTTTTGTGTTATTTGTGGACGCCGTAACACGTCTGCAATATTAATTAAGAGTCTATACTATATACAGACACATCTGATTTTATTTTGATATTCTCTAAATAATTTCAGAAAGCGTGTATGCAATATTTGAAAACGGTACAATTTTGAAATATAATAAAATAATAATATATTGTTGGGCGACTTTTAATAATGTGAGATAGATATATACACGGCTATTTTTTGATCACCCTGGAAAATTTTAGGGACGCTTCACGACACATCCATTATTATATAAAAAATTTAAAAATTGAAATAAAAAATAAAAAAAAATATTTAAAAAAAAAAAATCTCTAAAAATGCTGCTCCCAAATAGTGCAGCATTTTTTGGATTTTTTTGAAAATTGATATAAAATTAAGTGAGTTATTTTTTTTATTCATGTTTTAATCATTCTAATACCATGTCGTTTAGCGTCTCTTAAATTTTTCCAGGGTGATAAAAAAATAACCATGTATAATACGAGTAGGTAGCATTAAAAATCTATGTGTAATCTGCCGATAAAACTCGCGTCTCGTCCAAAATCATCGAAAAAATTAATTATGTGTCCTTTTAATCCACAAGACTTAAATTACAATTTCCAAATGCAATAACAGCACAAACAAGTCATTTGCTTATCTACGATATTGTAAGCAAAGGGTGCACACAGCTTATTACAACACCCAAGATAGTTTTGCATAATATGCACTCTTTCTTATTATTGTATTAGCAAAGGCATTCTTATTACACAAGGAAGTTAAGTGAAATTTTATTTCAAATAACTTTAAAAACCGCAAAGATATAAAGCTTTTATGTTGCTGCGATGCTGACAAAGAGATCCGAGCAGACGGTGCCGCCATCACATCGGTACACTTCCACCATTATAGTACACATACAAAAATTTGTTTTGCAGTTTTGCAGTAGTCTTGTATAGTACACGCACGATGTACGAATAGGTAACGTACCAAGCGCGAACTCTTAATCGCACTTAATCGTACATTACTACACTGCGGACGATTGATGAGGTGCGAGTAAGCGAGGTAACGTGCGCTGCAGTGTGTTCAACGCTGGTACGCTGGTAGATGGCGTAGGTATGGGTAGTTTTCCAATTACCGCACTAGAGAGCATTATGCGGCATAATGCTTAACGTTGAATGTTCCAACTACAGCAACACTTCGCACAATCGAGCACTCTCAAAAGCAATGTTTTCGTGTGATGCGTGCAATCGATACCAACTCAGTGACAGAAAATTAACAAGTGTTTTTTCTTTAAGTTGGCATTGAACGAAATGTTTTATTTATATATAATCGTTAGTAATATTATTTATTGTTGAAAAATTTTTAAAGCTTTCGTTTCATTGTAGTTTTTTTGTAATAATTAAAGTTAATTCAAACTGTGTTAAAAAATTAATATAAGTATGGATGAAGGTACAAAAATTACTCAAAACAAAAAAATGGTAATGAAATAATCAAAATCCAAATTACTTAAAATAACCGTAAATAGTTTTCAACCAATTATTATGTATACCACATTATTTACACATTAATGAGGTTATTGCTAACTCTATGAATATTTCTTTTTTTCAACACTGTACTTAGCGCACTCTGCTGGTGCATTTGAAAACTAATTCACGTTCCAATTAAGCATCAGCATAATTCGGCATTGTGCGCCACTGAGTCGCATTATGCTCTGTAATTGGAAAACTACCATGACATGCCATCTAGAAAAAAAACTTAAGCAGCACCTACAAAAATTTCACCGAATTTAATATGGAGGCGGGACTTATTTCGACTGTTTTTGTATGGAATGTCAACCCTGCATAACTTCAAGAAAAATATTTACAGAAATGCTTATAAATCTCAAAAGAGATGCATCGGACCAAAAAATAACGAAATTTTTGACCCCCGTAGACCTTCACAGCTAATGAGGATACACATAATGGACTTATCAATAAATGGTCAATTAATAATTATCAATAAGTGTGAATTTGACTTTTTTTCATACTAAATGTTGATTTTTATATGAAGTTTAGTCCAAATTCCACCTTTTATACATAGCAAAAACGGTGCGAACTTTATTTTTTCTCAACCATACTAAATACGTTGGATTTTTTTAAAGTGCTCCACACAAAAATCAGTTGAAAATTTTCTAAGTTTTTTTACTTATACGGAAAACTTGTCTATCTTCTTGCGTGTATTTAGTCTGTAATCTATATTGCTCTAAAATTTCAATCCCCTAATTATGTTTCTTTCCCCATATTAATAAGCTGAATGATTCAATCAATACCTATTCGTACCTATTAGTACGGTACTATTCACTGTATCAAAAATGGTAAATCTACGGTACTAATAGCACAAATAAGCTGTACTAGTACCTTACTCGTACTGTACGAGTATAAGGACGATACTATTTTGCAGGAACACATAGCATGCAATATTCAATAGCTAAAATCTTCTTTATTTTTCTATGTTACTAGACCGTTTCTTCAGGTTTTGTTTATGTTTGTAATGTATTATCATTGTGTTATCAATAAAATTATTATACCAATTCTATGCATATTATTGTGAGGAGACCCGACCCCGAATAAAAGAACGTTGATTCTTGGATGGAAGAAGTTAAGTACAATGAACTAAAATGTCACAAAGGGTAATAAATATATTTTGTCGTTGTTTATACATGGGTTACGTTAGTACCTCTACATCACATTGCAGGCTTAGACCGCAGCAGAGCTCAATCGGAAGACTGCCAATGTTATCTGTTTCACCAGATCGTCGGGTAACCTCATGAGGTATACGCGGTCGCTACTCGAGGACTTTTTCTCTTCAGCGGCTTTCACTCCCACGAGCAATATATCCAGCCACTGCCGCTTTAAATTCGCAATTCTTTAGGATATGTCGATGATATTGGTTCTCTTACGGATCTCATCAATTCTCATTCGATCTCGTAGATAAACTCCGAGCAATGCCCTCACCGTTGCTTTCTGCGTTGCTTTCAGCCTTCTATAAGGCCCATTGTATGCGGTTACGAGTACGCTCCGGTCCCACATCTCATCACTACGTTTGATCAACGTACTTACGTGTGATATCTAAATTAACGAGCGTTTGAATTTTGATTCTTTTTGCGAACGATAAAGCCGATCGATGAAGCCTTCTAAAACTTGAAATCGACAATAAAAATTCAACCTACAGAATAGTGGGAGAAGAGTACTAAAAAATGTCTTTGTTTATTTTCTAAGGTATATTTTCATGCACTGTATGTATACTTACATATTTTCGGTATATAATTCATTAACCACAAGCTGATTGATTTCAAATAAAAATACCCATTCTAATTGCGACCCACAGTCTTACTCGCGGTTCCGTAGGTATTTCGGGATAAAAAAAATTGTCGTTCAAAATATAAATAAAACATTCAACTATTTATTAATGATGCTTCTTTTCTATTTGGCAGTGTTAGCTAAACAACAGTTCTATCTTTGGACAATGCAATACAATTTTATATTGACACAACACAATTCATTTGTTTTCAGTTAGTGTCACTATAACAAAATTATTAGTTTAAAGTGAAGTATTCCACACTATGTATGTAATTATATTGTGTCACGACATTCTTATTATGTTGCGGCGGTGGAATTTAAATTATAAACCTGTCCCTACTATTGAATCAATGGAATGGCTTTACGGTTCCCAAGTTATGTTCATATTCAGTAAAAAACTATTGATAATGATATATTTTTTATTTAATGTATGTAGGTACCTTTTAAAGGTGTTGCAATCAAATAATAATAAAGCAGTCCAGACGTTTAATTTTACTTATTAGATTTCGTCTTTGAATTTTAAAGAAATAAATAAAACATTTTTTCCAAAAGTTTTATTTATATGGTAGCTCTTTTCGTTCATTGTGTGTTCGGGTAGATTATGGTATATTTTTAAAGACAAAGAATACAATGTTAGTTTATCTAATATTTCACAGTTTAAGACAACGTTCATGTTTGTATGTCATATTGAGTTTGCAATACAAATATAAAGTACTACTTTTTACAAAAAAAAATACAACTTTGGTCAATTGTTGAAACGGTTGAAAAACGAAATACGCCTATTTCGTCATTGGCATTTGTGATAGCAAATAACGTTATAATTTTAACTAGTTATAATTTTCCCACTGACCCATGAATTTTTTCTTGTTATTAATAATAATAATAATTAACTCTTTATTGCACAAATAATACACGTAACAAAAGAAACGAACTTAAAAAGAAGAAATGTACAAGTAGGCGGCCTTATTGCTATAAAGCAATCTCTTCCAGGCAACCTTAAGACTGGAAAATGGGAAAGGGATAATCAAGGGGAAGGGTGCAGAAATAGGAATAAAAAAACCGATTGTGTCATAGGGAAGGAAATTACATAACAATAAGCGGTTAAGGATTTATAGATAGGAAGTGACTACGAACTTGGGATTTGAAAGAATCTAGCGTACGCGCTCCTTGAATACTCTCAGGGAGAGAATTCCATAACCGGACGGCTTGAGAAGGAAACGAGTATGTCAAAAAACTGAGTTGAACGAGGCGGGATGTCAAGGGATAAAATGTAATTAGATCGCAAAATACGACTCAAAGTATTGGACCGAAAAGAGAAATGAGACTTAAGATAAGGTGGAGATATTGGATGGAACAAAATATTGTAAAGGAGTGACAACACATGTAAGTCTCTACGCTGTCGAATTCGTAGCCATTTTGAGTTATTGTTTGCTGGTGGCATAAAGAAAATTAATGAATCACATCGTGTGCGTCACTTTGTCAACTGCAATGACTGTAAGATCCATCGCAGCGTTTGGATCAACAAAACCATTGATCAGCCGTTTTAGCGTCGGTAAAGTTATTTCAAGCGTAAAACCGTCCGTTCGCGCAGCTGTTTAATTAACCTCATTAAAAGTGACGCCACCATGACGATCCGCGAGCAACAGAAAAAGGACAGGCAACAGCAACAACTCAGACACATCCAAATTTCCTCAATAAGCTCTACACGTAAGTAATAAGGTCTAAGGTCCGACTAATACCATCGAATATTATTGATTTCATGAACTTTTTTTGGGAAACAACATGGGTGGCAAACTATCATACGGGTTAACTTTAAAAAGGTTATCGAAGCCTATGGACGCCTGCGACCAAAGTTACGTCGACAAAAAGTAAGGAAATTTGCCAGTTCAGAGATTTTGCCGCTGTCAGTACAACCAAGCGTGCATAAGCGTGCAGAGATGGCGCTACAGTGCTTGCGTGCGCTAGTAACAACTCACCACCTTCCGTCTCATGCCACACGATGCCCTCCAGCGTCACCGAGGTACCAGGCTCGCAGGGGCCCAAGCAGTCGGGCTCTGTTATCGTCCCAACCGATGTCCCGACGCACACTTCAGCAGTTTCCTGTGAAAGAAGAACAGATATTGAGATTTCCCTTTGGAGTAGGCATTTAGAGCACGGTTTTCCATCTATCTAGAGACATATTTCATTTACTTCTTCTACTTTTTAATAATGCTTTCCTAAGCGCGCATCGATTAAGTGCACTCTTTGACTTTGTTTTTCATCCATCAAGATTTCTTATATTTCATTATGATAAGTTCGCCCAGGGGGTGTATTATGGACGTCTTAATTCCAGACAGTTTTCTAAATTGTTATAATGACATTTTTTTCTGTTTGTATAATGAGTAAAAGAAAGGCACTAATAGCAATTCAGAAAACTGTCGGAATTAAGATGTCATCATACACGTCCAGGTCATGCATAGCCGTTCCACGTTTTTATTCACTTTATAAACTTCATTCCCAAGTTTTTCAACTGTCCTCCCTAGATTCTCAAACTCATAGGCATTTCCTACTCAAAGTTTGTTACCACATTTTCTTTTACTTCAGTTCATTGTAATGCCGTCAAACCGCAATCACTATTAATCATTTAAATACGATTATAATGTGAAGGTGAGTTGTTGCAGCCAAAGTTCAGAGCTATTTCATACTCAATCAACCTGGCATGGATCCAAACTATTTTAATGCTAGATTACTTTAATGCCGATGTCAATATTACACAATCGTTGATTAGTGTATTCCGAGTATGTTGATTAAGACAAACATAAAACAGAGAATAAACTTTTGAAGTTAAACAGGAATTTGAAGTGAAACATTCAGGTGTTTTAGATTCTATGAATCTAAAACACTGGCTGTCATAGAAGCGAAGCGCATGAACTTGGAGTAATAGAAAGTGAGTTTTGCATCTTTTTTAATTACATTATTGTTATCATCAATAACAATAATGTAATTGAAAAAGATGCAATCCCAAAAGGAAAAAAAATGGCAAACCCTATGCAGAAAACTGTATCTAAATCGGTCTCTTTTGGAAATAGGCGGCAACATTCGTTTGATACAAGAAGGTTATTACAGCGCCACCTACTGAGTTAAAACTATACAAGTTATCTACGAACCAGTAAGTAAGTGAGTAACGAATCCTTTGCAGAAAACCGCATGGAAATCTATCGACCCCTTTTAATCAAAAGGGAACATTCGATTGCGCAAACACACACGACCTCTCACCCTTAACGCATACACACACAAGCTCCATTCCGTCGGGGGTAAAAATATAATCGTTAAAATATTTCTCCATTTACAGCACTCTTCAAAAATATACAATCCTTTCAAGAAGCAAAGCAAATTTATTTGCCCATGCGTCAGCTTACACGAATTTATATCCCACTGATACTTTTGGAGAGAGGATTTAATATGTTTTTCAGATTCCCGCTTGCGGTTTTAATCAACGTTTTGGTTTAAATTGAAACAGTTTTAAATGAATCTTGTTAATGCGCCAGTGGCACGGATGAGACGCCACCGAATATTTATCTCGCAATTTGGTCACGTTGCACAATTAAAATATTATATTGGAGTGATACAGTTGAATTTGAATGTAACGATTAATTAACATTGTTTTTTATATACTCGTACATTGCAACTGTTTTCATACTATCGTCGTCGTCGCAATGTCTTGTAATTGAAGCAATAACATTGATTAATGAAAGAATTTGTGAAGTTTATCTTAAGGTCAAACTCGCTTACACTTCAATCAAGGCTATCTACCACTTATCAGCGCAAGCTATTTGCTTGATTGTGTTTCTGATACAGTCAACGCTATCTACGTTCATAATGATGATGTAGCGGTACGCTATTGTACGCCGTAACAATTAGAAGATCAATCAGATAATGAAATATAAGACCATAATATGACCTTTATATCATATACTACAGCTGAATACGAGTATATCACTAAGACTATAACACTAGAAGTTCGATTAATTTCAGAGCTTGCATCTTTGACCTTAAATTAAGGCTACGTTACTAGAAAATTTCATTTGTAACCTCGATTACGTTAAGAACTGTTAAGTGCCTTCACAAAAACGTTTTAACGCAGACATACAGTACAATTACTATTGTGATTGCGGACGTTTCTCAGTACACACGGAGCACTGCGGAAAATCGTAACGAGTAGAATTTACTCCGGAACTCACTTGGATTGCATAAATGCAAAGAGCGTTTACGGCGTCGTGACGTAGAACATAATCAAATGAAGCCATTTACATTCAGCGCCTGATACGAGAGCGGCAAATCGCACCGTCTCCCTCACGCGCGGGGATAATGGCGTCACAAATTGTGAACTAAAGCACTCCGGCACCGAATCGGTGCCGACGACTTCCAAAATGTTATTGGAAGAATAACAAAATTTTATGTCCGACGACACCCTGACAGATATTATCTACGTAAGTACCGTTTTCCCGATGACAAGCGGGGTACGCTTTTATCGTTTCGAGCTGTTGCGAGATCGCCGAATAATTCACATGCCATAATGGATATTAGAATGGATCATAATTGGGGCGTGATTAAATTAAAATTCTTGTCGCTTACGATCAGTGCTTTCAAATCGATATTATGAACCTTGAATTGAATTAACCTTTGGTTACAGATGACAACTTGTCAGGTGTAATAAAGAACAGTTGGAATGATTTCGTTAATAAATAAAACTTGTATGATACTTGGAAAGGAAGGTAGCATAATCAATACTCAACGTGTGAGATAACTATTAGATACAAAACAAAATAACACAGAGACTTGCCAGATGTTGACCCAAAAACCATTAATAGGCTCACTCTGGCAACAAACTGAATGGATAAAGCAGTATGTTCGGAAGCAATTTGTTTTCAGAGAAATGATCTTCTCCATCAATACGAGTTGAAGCACCTAAATAAACACGAGAACGCTCTTGGCACACACTCAGCCTCGGTCACACTCGAGTCGAAGCTATATGTCTAAACACATTAAGAACGATAACAGCAAATCAGTTGTATTGTACCCACGCGATGTCTATAAACAAAATTAAACGCTTTATTGTTAGGAGGATGACAAATGTGCTATCATCTCCCGCCCACGACATGCCTGCAGCGAAAGCTCACGGCGGCGGCGCTCAGTTTATATGGACTGGCCTAAGCCGCAAACATATTAATATTTCGACACGCCATATCGCTATTATAACCTAAACGGCGTGAATGCGAACGAGTCGGGCTTGCACAGGGAAGCATCGTAGGTCCCGGAGGGGTCGCCGCTCCGCGCCTCTGCTCGCAAACAAGAGGGGTCTGAGCAGCTGCCGCTTTATCTTGACAAACGAACTTGAGCCGCGGAAAGTAAGAAAAAACTTTTCGCCGCCAGGTTCAGATTTCAAATAAAGCTCGAGCTTTGGGCCGTATCGAACTCAAATAAGAGTCGGAGCAAGTGCCGCCGCGACAAACAATGGGGAGTAAATCAATTCACGAGCGTCTGGAACAAAGGGCGAGCGGGGGCGGTGTAATGAGCGGCCGCGTCGATTAGGACGCGCTCCGACATCTCTCATTGTGAGGCACTGCAGGAACTAATTTGTAGTCTCGGCACCGACCGCGCCGTTAAAGGACACAGTCTCGTCGGCGACACCTTTTTATTCCACACTTAGAAATCCAACAACGCGACGACGATATTACGAGACCATCAGAATATTCGACTCGTCGTAAAGGAAGTCGGAACGTCGACGATTTGGCAGGAGCTTGCACGCTCACTACGGGCAACATAACCGAATTATATTCTACTAGAGTAGAGAACATCCATCATTAAAATAATTTAGGCAAATGGCACGTTTTAGTGCCTGCGTTTATGGGAGCTCGAGTCCCGCGAGCTGCCAGAGGCCATAAATACTGGGGCGTACCCACCCACCGTCTTGTTTATACACCACCTACTGGGACGGTACATTAATTTCGTGCTATGCGGAATAAGTGGCGACAAAGAGTGTTCGTGCAGGCAAATGGGCCAGAACACATCGAAGTAGACATGGGCTGGATTAGCTAATTTCCGTACCTAATCCACCTGTTCCTAATATTTTCAAACACCTAATCCAAATACCTGTTCCTAATATTTATTCAGTTCCACCAAAATTTTCGGAATAGGGAATGTATTAGTTTAGTACTCGTAATAGGTCCTAATATTTATTAGGTACCGGCATAAATATTTGGAATAGGGAATGTATTAGTATCGTAATAGGTCTTAATATTTATTCAGTATTGGCATAAATATTCGGATTAGGGAATGTATTGGAATAGTAATAGGTCCTAATATTTAATTTCATTCTTGATTCAAGTTTAATATTTTTACCGTTTTTTTTGTGAGTATATTACGTGATTACTCCGCCAATTGTGGACCAATTTTCAAAATTCTTTTTGTGTTCGATAGAGTATAGTCCTGGGGTGGTTCCATTGTCACCAAAGTCAGGATCTGATGCTGGGATCCCAGGAAAATCGAGGGAAACCCTTAAATTTCATAGGTACGTCCAACGTGTTTCATGTTTTTTTCGAAGTTATTCAGGTATTTGCGTCTGGTAGTCATGAAATGAGCTGATGATGGAAGGATCCTTGACTTTTAGGAGTTAGAGGTTAGTTTTTAAATACAATAGGCACGTTTTGATGCTAAATGGTATTCTTTCAAGTTACTTCGGTGAGCTGGTATTAAATTTACAAAAAACAAAAAAAAATTTGTTACAAAAAAATAAAACCGACCTCAAAAAGACTTCAATTTGGCAGCGACTTCATAATAAAAAGGTGATGGTGTGCATTCTTATATAACTTTTTACTTTTAAGTGTTTTTGAAGTCGAATTTTTTTTTTGTATTTTGTATAAAGATTTTATGATTTTGTTAAACTGAACAAGAGATTCGCTGTATTTTCTAAGCAAAAAATAGTTATGGTATTTTATCCTAGATGACGTTTGAAACTTAATAATTAGTCGTAAAGTGTAGTTTTGTTTACAGGACCTATAGTTTGACAGATTGATACTTCACGATTAACAAACATGGTATACGAATACCTAATCCTAGGTGGCATGGATTAGGTACGTACTGGTAACGAAAAATACCTAATCCACGTACCTAATCACATATTTATGCCTCAAGTCTACATCGAAGTTACGGCTTGCAGGGAGATTGCCAAATGATTTGATGCAGGATTTGGCGTTTTGATTATACAGTATACAATATTACATGGGTATAAAATCAAATTTCAAGTAAAACAAACCAATAATGTAACATTCATACAAGTGTTGCGCTTGAAAACATTTAATGCCGCTAAGATATCGATAGTGTTCATGTTCACGACAAACTCGAAAACGAACAAGAAACAGTTCTTATTTAAGCGGACACAACAAAGTACGAGTATTATACGCCAGACCTTAAGTTTTTTCTTATTCGGCTAATTTGAACACTAGTGCAATTAATCCACTAACTATGAAACATATCAAGAGTAAAATCTTCGCGAAAACAGGAACAAACGATCAAGTAGCTACAATCTTCGCAAATATCAAAAAATGTTGATAATCTACACATCTTTTCTGTGGTCTACCTACACTTTCATGATCTACTTCTCCTTTTGCAAGTTGACTTACAGACATTTCTCATACGACTTCTATTTATGACTTTGATTTGTTCCTGTTTTTATTTTCGTTAGGTAAAAAACTGAAAAAAATTGTAATCTTTACATCACTCAACCTACTCGTATCAATAACAAGCCGACAGTCGACAGAGCTAGATTCAATTCAGACGATCCACACAACCGGAATGCACGGACATCGAGAATTACGATCCCCAACTTTATTATTCGCATCAGTAATGAGATTCTATTATAAAATGCTCAATGGGTCAGGTCAGGACGCGATGTAAATAATAATTAGTCGAGCGAGCCCTCGCTCACGCGCTGACCCTTCTCAACCGGCCCATTTTGATTAGCTTTGCACAATTCGATTTTATGCCTACCAACTGTTTCAGAATTCGTTTATTTCAACCCTTCCGATGTTTTCGCCGCGTCTGATACAGGACAACGAGCCACTGACAGTTTGATCTTCACGAAATATTACAATATTTAATTAAAGTGGACTCAGATTGTTCGTCCATTGTATACAGCACATGTTCGGAATTATTCTCATTAAAAGACATATTGCGGACTGGCTGCTAACATGAAGTTGTGAAATGATTTGTATTTCTTATTCTTTTGTATGACATATTGTTTCCCCTTTGATTTTGTTACTGTTATATTGTTGCTGCTCAATACATACGAAGAATACGAACATGTATTTTATTTCTTTTATGTTCTAAAATACATTTTCATCCCCCCATCTCGGAAAGAGTATTTTTGCTATTCGATATCTGACCGCCAAAGCCGTTTTTATCCGCTTGAGGTTAAAGTAAATTTGAATTAAGAACATCGCGTGCAACTAGGTATGTGATTTCAAAACATCATTAAACCTATTTACTTCCATCTCCATGGTGCCGAATTTATCATACAACTTTTTTAAATTTGTTAAAAACTCAGACTCTGAACCTCCTTGGTGTACTTTTATTTTTGATAAGCTTTGCGCGCGCCATTTTGTTTTGACGTCGTATTATTATAAACTAGCTTTTGCCCGCGGCTTCGCTCGCGTTAAATACGGGGTAACACCGAAGATTTAAAAAAAAAAAATAAGGCAGGTATTTTTCGTTGGTAACAAAGAGTCTGTGTACCGATTTTTAGCTTCCTACCTTGAAAACTGCAAAAAGTCCCATATAAAATTTCACCCCCTCTTTTAAGGGGTTGGGGGCAGATTTCCAAACAAAAAATGATGCACGATTTTTTTGTTAGTCACAAATAGTTCGCATACCAATTTTTAGCTATCTACCTTGAAAATTGCGGAATGCTCCATACAAACTTCCACCCCCCATTTTAGGGAAGTGGGGGGTTAGAAAGAGACAAAAAGTAGCCTATGTCACTCTCCATCCGTTCAACTATCTCCACTTAAAAAATCACTTCTATCCGTCGTTCCGTTTTGCCGTGAAAGACGGACAAACAAACACACACACACACTTTCCCATTTATAATATTAGTATGGATAAGAAACTTGAAAATAAGTAAAAAAAACGTATTATTTTTTATACATAATATAAATAATTTTTCTGTAATTCTTACCTATCATAATGTTGTAGTAAATATGTACCTAAACTGAAATAAAAGTATCTTGTGATTGTAAATGTTTTATTTTGCATTTAGTCAATCTATTCTTCTTCCAATCTTAGACTATGCCGATGCTTGTTATCCCGACTTAGGTGTAACTCTTTTAAATAAACTGCAACGACTGCAGAATGTTGCCATTAGGTTCATCTTTGGTTTGCGTAAGTTCGACCATATTTCCCAATACCGTTCCCAACTTCAATGGTTACCTATCTGTCGTAGGAGGGACTGTCACATCCTTTCCCTCTTATACACTATCCTGTCTAACCCCGATGCTCCACCCTATCTTAAAGAAAGGTTTACATACTGCTCGGACAGTAACGTTCGTAACTTGCGCTCTGATCATAATTTATCCCTGTATGTCCCTTTCCGCTCCTCCTTTTCATCCAAGTCATTCACTAAGCAAGCTATTCGTCTATGGAATTCACTGCCGGAAGTAATCAGACGAGCGACAACTCAGAATTCATTCAGGGCAAAAATTAAGAGCCATTTCCTCAAGCTGGAGAACAACTAATGAGTCATGTCCTTATCCGTTTATATATATATATATGTATATGTATGTATGTGTGTGTGTATATATATATATATGTATATGTGTATATATGTGTGTGTGTGTGTATATATATATGTATAGGTATTATTTATGTATATATTTACATTTATGTATATTTTGTGACTTTATATATATAGTATTTTGATATTAAATTTTTTTTTGTTGTTAGATGTTAATTATAATCGTAACGTATATTAACTATTTCTTAGAACTGTTTAGCACTATTCCCGTCACTTACCTTAGCAAGAGCTTTCCTTGACCCCAAGGTTGCCTGGTAGAAATTGCTACCTTAGCAATAAGGCCGCCTATTGTTACTGTGTCTCTTGTATTGTTGTGTCCTGTTTATGTATGTTTCGTGTACAATAAAGTGTTCAATCAATCAATCAATCAATCAATTTCCTCACTGAGGGGGGATGAAAAGTTACGTGTTGCACTCGAGTGCAAAGATTTTTTACCTTGTGCTCTTTTTATTCCCTCGCTAACGCTCAGGATTCTAAATTTTCGCTGCGCTCGTGATTCAATTTTAGAATCCTTCGCTTGCTCGGTCATCAAAGTTGAGCACGCGGTTAAAAAGCAACTTTGCACTCATGTATAACAAGTAACTATTGCATCGGCAACATGACATTTAGATTAACAGAGTTTGATATTATTTTTATAACTCATCGGGATCTATCCACTAACGAAAATAAAATTAGTGTGTATAATAATATATTAGTTTATGTAATCTTCTTGGCCAGATCAAAAAACCACACCGAATTCGTTATAAATATTAAGCTTTATATTTTACGCGGAGAAGTTAAAGGATTGTCTCAACAGACTAGGTATCAAATAAAATATTAGTAATTCAATCAAAATAAAATTACTTTCTCAATTGATGGGTGTTTGACAGCTTTACGTTAAACTGATTGAATACGAATTGAACGGAAATAAACTCAATCGGTTCGTGATAGAATCAGTTCAATCATTTTCATACTTCAACCAAGTTGTTTATTTTATGAGTTCGGTGTAATTCCCAAATTGTACAGACGTTTCATTTCCTTATCTCTCAAAACTCGAAGAGTAACTACAAAATACAGAGCAAGTTTTAAAACCAGATGAGCCGGTCATATAAAAACCGCAACATCGCACTAAAAGATCCAGTTTTATATTTTTCACTGTCATTTGCAAATTCACGATGTCTATTATCTTTAAATAGTTGCTCACTATAATAATCCAGTACATTAGCTTTATGGATTTCGTTTTTTTTAAAGATCCATGACAAAATAAAGACTGAGTTACACTAAAGCTTTGACCCTAAATAGTATCTTGACCACTACAATGAAGTTTATATTCCCAAAAAAAAAAAGTTAGCCACAATAAATAATAGCTCTGAAGGTACATCGAATGCCAAAACACTCGTAATCGGCTTACGGCTCCTAACACGGTAATAATAAGTCGTAACAACTTCGCAAACTCAACAATACTTTTGTGTTGCCAAGGAAAAATATCTCATCGCCCGTTAAGAAATATGGTATGAAAACTTTTTATAAAGTAATTATAAACATTTTCCGAATCGGTGCCCTTTCACAGAAGGACCCTATTAACGAAGGTAAAATAAGTTGTTTGACTCGTTCCTATCCTGCCTACTATAAATTCGTGGCCGTTTCAAAGGGGGACCTTCGTTTTGGGGGGAACTGATCTTTGGACAACGAAGGAAGATTGCTCGGTTGTTGCTATATTATTGCTAGGCACATCAAAAGAACGCCTCATATTTTAGAGCTCGATAAAAATGTGCCTTTTCTTGTATAAATAATTGTAGTGTTACTAAAGAATAATATGACAATTATGTAAAAAAATTAACTATTAAATATTATATAAAATTAAATATTATAGATATTATATTGTCAACATACATTACATAAGGTACTGTAAATAATTCATTGTTATATTTTCAATAATACATTGATAAAATTACTACATTATATGACTCTTTAAAATGCCATAAAAAAACTTATGAAGTAAACACAATAAATGGTATATGATGAACATTTCATTTAATCGACTTTTGCTAATAATTTGAAAGCTTTTTAAATATTTAAATATCTTATTCATAAAACAAATCCAATTAGGTACTGAAAAACATATACTGAACTGCACATAGCTGAGCAATATATTTGTGACAGTTCGAGTAAAAAAAGCACTGAACAGAATCCTGACCTGACACTGAAGATTAATCATAAGAAATACTGTTACTTACACAAAAAATAATTCTCTTTGATAGGTAGCCAATTAGTAGAATTACTTGAGTCTTGTAAAATCCTCAGAAAGCGGCTACAAGTTCCATTTTAAATTAATTTCTTCCATTCGACGTTTAATTAGCGGAAGCTTCTGTTTCTAATTAATATCGTTCTAGTTGAGATATCTCGCGAGTCGAAGAATGTTTTTAGGGGAGCTGGTTTTTCTTATTCCATTTTAATTAAAGCTTCTAATAGACGTTGTGACTCCAGTTCGTTTTAAAAAAGTAAATATAATTAGTATCGTTTTTTTTTCTAAGGCTGTATCCTTAGAGATGATCTAAGAATATAGCCCATTGAAATTTTCAAACTTAGTACTAATATACATTAATTAATAAGTTTTCAAAATTACACTCATATTTGATTGCATGAAGTGTTACAAATGTTCCATGTTAAATAGACAAGTCTATGACAGCAAAAGAGAAATCAAGAAAAATTTTAACATTCTGTTAGATGACGACTTATTAGATATCTAACATTGCCTTAACTCTTAATTAAAAACCATTTCAAATTCAGACCATTTATCTGTCAAGTAACGTCATATTTATTAAATAAATATCAGTTACCGTACACAACGTCCAAATTATGTAGACACTTCCCACACACTATTCGAGTGTCAAGTACTAAATTTGAATAACATTTTATTTCCACTACACGCTCCTCACAATCAATCACTGCTGTCGTCATATCGAGTGTCGAGTATCGAGTATCGCCCGAATCGATATTCATTTCACAATCGCTCATTTCGAATCAATGATAGATCGCATTGCTCGATTACATTTGAATGTGCCCGTCTATTTGTAATAAATAGATCGGTTAAGATTACACGATGCTTTTGTTTATTGTCTTTCAATTTGTTGTTGCTTTGCAAGTTCATTATAGGCGGCGTGGCTAGATGATGTCATAATAGGACACAGAATCATATATTCATATATATGTATCATATTTATGTATTGAAATGAGATACGAAAAGGTAAAACATAAATAGTATGTTAGATTTTTAACATTTGTCGTTTCGAATAATATTCCAATCGCAGCTATTAAAAAATGAAAATGATATGAAATAGATAACAGATATTAAATGAAAGTACATTATGAAAGTAAAGAGAAAGGAACTCCCATTGCTCCTAATATAACTTTTTGTGCACTTGATAATCTATACAAATAAATAAAATTGAAGTGTCTGTTTGTAATTGTAATGTCAAAATAACAAGTTTTTACTAAATGGGTATGAATGTATATCGGGTACCAATAACAAAAACACAATTTCAAAATTGTTGTCTGTCTGTTTGTTCCCGCTAATCTCCGGAACGGTTGGATCGATTTTGACGGGACTCTTACTAATAGATAGCTAATTATATAAGGTATAACATAGGCTACGTTTCATCAAGATCTTAAAAAAATTGCCTACAAAAATCATAATGCTGCCAAAAGTTACTATTCCACGCGGACGAAGTCGCGGGCACAGCTAGTAAAAAATATAAAAAGTTACACATTATAAGGTTGCCAACCAAGTAATAGCATTTAACAACTTTTAATGGAACTTTACGACCGCAAGTTTACTTAAAACCGAGTATAAGTTGCAAGTGTTGACGAGGCTTAAAGAGTTCATAAAATTCCTACTCCGCCGTATAAAAAGTGGATGCAAAAACATTTTTTAATATTCTCTCGGCGCGTAGTAAGAAAGTGTTTTATTCAGGAGGGGAAGTTGTACATAAATACAAGTATAATGGGTGTTTTAGATCGTGAGGCTCCCTGCCCTAAGCGGGCGCCCGTGTAGCACGCACCGAGGTAATCTCGCAATATCGCAACAGATTTATTTTTTCCTTTATTCCTGCACTTTTACTTTACTTTTTACGGCTAAAATATGTGGATAATTTGCGTTATTCATTGCGTTTACGATTTACGTTCTAGAATACAAAAAAGACGCCTTTAAATGGTTTCTCTTATGAGCAGGTTGCGAGATATTAATTATAGTTATCACTTGTTTTTAAGTCAAGACTCACACAAAGTTCAATTGGGATCAAAGATCCTAATACTCAATTCAAAACCTCAATTCAATTTCTAAGCAAGCAAGCAAATATTGAAAACAACAAAACATCTGAAACAGAAGGTCATAAACCTTTCGCACGTAACAATAAATATGCTAATGTCAATTCGTTCATTGTTACTGCAACCTGAATTGATATTAATTGCTAAAATATTATATTATCATACGATGATTGGTATGAACAGAAGTACTGTTATTGTTGGACTATTAAGAGCTCCTTTGAACGAAAAGTAATAAATCGTGGAGATAAATCCACAAAAGCTGACGCGATAAAGGCGGCGGCGGTAAATACACAATCTATAGAAAGGAGAGACCTTTTGTCAAATTAAATTACAGAATTTGTAATCGGAATAATAAAACATTCATTTGAAGCTAATACAGTCATTAATTTAATTAAATATAAATAAATTAACATACATTTCCATTGAGGTGTGACAACTCTGTGGAATGCTTTGACGTTTTATCGTCGAATTCCAATTATACTAGTCTGAATTACATTTGAAATTGTATTAAGATTATTTGATTTTGATGAGTTTCTACATTCGTTCACGATAGGCCCATTAAAATGTTATTAAAAGCGTATAAAATTGATTGTTCCGAATATGTTTTCGAATGGTTTCATTATGTTAATGGTATATTTATCGTAACAGAAATTAGTATTTCAAATCAAGAACAATATTTTACGGAGCTCATTCCAACTGTTTTAGGTGCAGCGTACCTATTAGTAAAGAAGCGTAGTTAGTATACAAGTTATTTTCTAGATTATAGTTACTCTACATATAATTATGTAGAGTGACTATAATCTTAGAATTTATTTTTGAAAATAATTATAAATCATTTATAAAAATATTTTTATAAAAAAATCAGCACCCTTTAAACCATTTTTAGAGAATTTAAAGATTCTGTGAATCGCGAAGTTTCTATCTGGTACCTATGAGTTAAACTGATGACGCTAGGAAGTTACATAGTATACTTTTTTTGGAATTTATATTATAACATTAAACTTATTTGCTTTAGAAGATGTTTTTGATCAGGCAAATCTCATCAAAAAACATCTTCTAAAGCAAATAAGTTTAACCACAAAGATTGAGTTGGAATTGATCAGTGATTACTATGTTTGTAGACCTCTCAATTGAATTAACTTCTTTAAATGGCGTGTTCACTTATTCATCATTTGGATTCGTTTTGAAGAAAATTACTTATATTGAGTTTAACATTTGCCGAGCAACAAGCAATTTGTCGGAACGACATTATAAAATCATACTTTTTATAGTATACTTACATTTTTTGCGACAAGCCAATAAACACGAAGTCCATTATGATGCAAACTAATCACACCAATAAATTATGAGTGGAGTATCCATAAAAAAGCTCATTTTTATGGCTCCGGACTTGAATGTCAAGTTAAATTGCTTTTTAATTACAACACAAACAAGATTGAAATTATAAGAATCAGATAATATACACAACCCATAACATTGTGTTCGTGGTAATAACATATTTAAATTGTATTTTTTTGATGACATTACATTCTATCAGAGCTTGCTTATATTACAAGCTGATGGATAAAAAAAAGGTTAATTATACATCGTTGTCATATTCGATCGAACATTATTTTTCCCATTTCTGAAATTAATACATTGATACAGTCATTCCTACTAAATAGAATTTTTAGGGACAACTACAATAATATCTATCATCTGCATTCTTATAACAATAAAAAGCTGTACCTACATTACAACCGCCCACTGTCTATACATTTTTTACATCAATAATAACTCCAAGAAATTTCAGCTAACGGATAATCACGGGATACTTTTTATTGTGAGTAACTGTCCAAGGGAAATCAATATCAACAATTTTTTGAGGCTCAACAACAAATTGCCAGAATAATAGCTAGTATTAAAAATCCGTAAATGCCGTTTAATGCCCTTAAGCTCTTTCGAATGGTTTTCTTTTTCGTCTACCTAATTTCTCGGAACGGATGATTTATTTCGATTTACACGATCGCCGGCAGAGATTTGCAAATAATAGCGCGTGGGAGTTGCCGTTCATTGAGCAGGATATTAAAAGATACAATAATCGATGCAAGACAATATTTTAGTTGAATTGTTCACGTTGAAATGACATTTCATAGAAGAATATTAGATGGTCAAGAGCACGACGAGGCAATGTGGAATCAAAAAGAATCTGTTGACAAGCATTTGACAAAATGATAAATTCAACCTTAACTCCGTTAAAGAGTTAAGCACGAAGAAAGAAATAAATTACCATGACTTGAAAGAAATACTATGTATAATACGCGTAAAATTGAAAATGATTTTATCAATTTAAACATAAATTAAATGTTCAACACACTTTTATATAAGGTTATTCCGTTTATAATCTAGTAATTATTCAGATGATAACCCTTAGCATTAGTTGCTGATAAGAATATGTTCTGATGTTGACGGGAATGTAAATTACATGGCAAAACATTTGTCGTTTCGATTATATTGATAAAAAGCTTTACTCATTCTTCTTTTTCTTTTATTCTTTTATTTGAATAAAGCCATACATCATTGATTAAGCCGGCTTAGTTATAAACAAAATTTGTAGGTAGGTACTATTCTATACTGATTTGATTTCGGTTCACAATAACATTGTAATACTATAGTCTATACAAATCCTATACACATAAATAAAATTGAAGTGTCTGTTTGTAATGTCAAAATAACAAGTTATTACTAAATGTGTACCAATAACAAAAACACAATTTAAAAAAAATGTCTGTCTGTCTGTCTGTCTGTTTGTTCCCGCTAATCTCCGGAACGGCTGGACCTATTTTGACGGGACTTTCACTAATAGATAGCTTATTATATAAGGTATAATTATATAAAGGTAAGTATACAAAATTGCCTACAAAAATCAAAATGCTGCCAAAAGTTGCTATTCCACGCGGACGAAGTTGCGGGCACAGCTAGTTTCAAATAAAAGTATAAATGGGTTAACCATGATATCTACTTAATTGATTAGTTATTTAATAACTTGCGATCTTAGCGACAGTAGATTATTATAAGAGATTTAAACCTTCAAAAATCTAAAAAATTGACCAGATTATTCGCTGTATTCTAAGATCTAGAACTGTTTACTATGGGAGCAGAAGTAGTAATAGAAAATGAAGGATGTTACGTAAACGGAATATAAATTCTGGAATAGGAATACGAGCACCATAAAGACTGTTAGTATAACGCCAATAGTCCAATACCACTGCAATAAAAGCGACCTATCTGACTTTTCACATTTTCCCGTCTTTAATTTGACGGAAGTAATAAAAGCACCTGGCAGTGCTTCAAACGCCATAATTATCTCCGAGCACTTAATATGTAAATGTACAAATATATTATATAAAACCCTTTTTTAGAACATCGTAATTTTCGTTCGGAGCCATTTAATTTGAGCACAGTGCTCAGAGGATAATCAGATTTATATCTCCCTGCCGTGCGGAGGCCCGCGTAATTTGTTGAAAACATCCAGTTAACTGCTCTCTCTTTCGGCCGACGACGGTGGCCGAGCTTTTTCTTTGCTCTGGCTAATAGAAATAGCTCTAGTTAAATTAGCGTCTAAAAGGCTTACATACCGTTTTATTTTGCGTCGAAATTTCGGGCGAGAGAGGTTTACCGAACGACATGGTGGACGTGAATCTCATTTCGCTACGATGTCTGGCATATACGCGATTAATTTTATAACCTGTATTAACAAACGTTGGAATTTCTCTTAACATTTCTTTTACTACAAGTACAACACCCATTGCTGTTGTCGATTAATCCACAATCATCATAAATTATCCTTTATCTTCCGGAGACACACCTGTCTCTAACTCTGAACAGATACAAAAAGCAAGCGTGTTCGTTCAGTATAATAATCGAAAAGTTTAATACGATAAGCATCTCCCACGCCTACACGAATTGTTGACGAAAATTCGTCGATTTAATTACGGCAACATTAATCTTCGATATCACGATACTACAGCGTCATTGCCTTATCGCTGACGACTCGTTTTCTGTTTATGAGCGGAATGATAAATCTACAAAGTTACCTTTGATCTTTAGGTAAGCGTCCAATTGGGTTCCAAGATGAATTTATAATTAATGCCCGCACTTTTAATTAATAACATTTAAGTCGTAAATGGTTATTACTTTGGAGATTAAATAGGTACATAAAGTTTGATGTGGATGTGCTATAATAACAGTTGGTGGGGTGACTTTTACGAAGTAAATAATGGCAGGAAATGCTTTTAAGGATAAGCGCTTACAAAATTTTTACAGAATGATAAATAAATATATAGTCTATAGACATGTACTGTATAGTGTAAACATGTCATGTGCAGTTTTGTTGTTAACCTCCAGCATATGAATATGAATATGCTGTCAAAACATCGCATGTGCATTACTTCAAATTTTACAGGCGATGAATATAACCGTATTAACGTAAAAATGTTTGTAGGAAGCCAAGTTAAACATTCGGTGCATTTTCATTTTTAACGAATCCGAGTTTTGTTTTACATAGACATGTATTGCGAGGTATTCTCACGAAAAACAACAATAAATTTGCGACATACGAGCTTTTTACAGTCCGCCGACGGTATACAACTTTATCGCTATGTTATCCCTACTAAAATTTATAAATGCGAATGTTACTACGTCTGTCTGTTACGCTTTCACAGCACACTTTAAGCCAATATAAATGAAGTTTGGGTCATGACGAAAGACATAGGCTGATTTTAATTCCCATATTAAACAGTTCCCTAGAGAACGCGTGCTAAGTGTTAGCCTAAATATAATAATAATTCACATTACTAATAGCTTAACAATTTTTTTTATATATAAAAATCTCGCGTCACGATGTTTGTCCGGGATAAACTGCGAAACTACTTAAGACGCAACTTTCCCGTTTTCAAGACATTTCGATTTACTGTACCGCCACAAATATAAAACATACAGTTTTAAAATTCTATTCTTCTATAATTTATATGATATTGTTGAACATATTATCTAAACATTCTTAAAGACAAAAACATTATGAATATTTCACTCGATAGAAAAATATCCGAAGACTCTGTTCAACATTTCAAAACATCTGTGAAGTAGAAAATACAATAATAAATGACGCAAGTTTTAAAAATAGATGTGGATTTTTGTTGTCTAGAAAATTGCAAAAATACTTTATGTTTTATTTTGCACTCCAGCTTCCCAAAAATCGATTAAAACGTGTAAAAGTAACGTTTCCGTTCGGTCACAGCGCGTAAGCGACATTAGATAGAAGCTATAAAATTATCAACTATATTTCCTTGCAATAATGCTGTAATCGCTCTGCACGAGTAGATTTCGTGGGAAACCTCAACAGATATTGATCAAATTTGTCTTAATGTATGTAATTTGGTCCAACTTTAAACATAGGATAGTTTTTTCTCGATTATTGACCTCAATATTATACACTGACCTTCAAAAGTAAGTACTACACTTTTAAAATTAAAATTTTCCCTAAACTACAAAAGATAAAGAATTCAAACAAAAAACATTTTCAGCTTATTTCGTCAGGTTTCTCGGAAGCTATAGTTATACATACGTTAGTCTTTTTAATACTTTTTATTTTGAAAATATTAAAAAGACTAATGTATGCAATTTTAAAAGTGTGGTACTTACTTTTGAAGGTCAGTGTAGTTGCGAATTAAATTGTTTGTGGAGGACCTTCCAGAAGATGGTGTTGTGTTTCGGTTTCTCTACGCTTTAATCAATTCCGCGTTACATTCTGTTTACGACATGAATGTATTATGTTATAACTATTTATATTGTTGTGTATCGTTTTTATGAAAACGTTTTTATCTTTATTAGTGAACATTAATTTGACAACATTAATAGGAAGTTTAGTATAACATTAACATTGATCCAAGGTACCATAACTACTAACCCAATGCAATACGTGCGAACACACGAAAGAAGTTATGACATAAGCACCATGGAACAGAAGCAGATTTTTTTTCTATTCACTCAAAAACAAACTAACTGACATTCCGAAGGCTCTCTAACAATATGCCCAAATGCTCATCATCAAAGCCTCGCTACGGTTAATGATAAAAAAACGGAACCTTTTACTTCGTCCCCAATACTAAGCCGGTTTTGTTATCCGGATGGAAGAGCTCGCCACATGAGCATCGCCGATCCCCGCTGTCGATGCGTTATTTATTCTCTGTCAAACACATTTTACGAGCACTGGTAGTCCCTCGATTTTTATCCCGCCCCGGGGACCCATAAAACGAGCTTAGCTCACACAGCTATCCTTTTATTTGCATCTCCCCTCAGAACCACCGAATTAATAACAATAACACTGCAAATTCTCCGTTTAATTAAATATCTCCGAAGAGTAAAAAGCTCTGTCAAAATTCGCCGCTTAAAGCTCGGCCGTGGCGATGGCGGTGTAAATATTCATGATCCGCGAGCCGTATTAATATTGCCCGAGACAGGCGCGCTAATGAAACAAGATGCTAACTCCAGAACGCTCAGGACATAAAATTATTCCCGACGCGTCCGCCCGTGTCTTTGTGCCCTTGGCCATTATTTAAAATTATTTTTAATTGAGTTAAAGCAGACGAGGAACAGACTTACATCTTACATAATTACCTGGCCGTCAGTTTTGAGAAGAGCTATATTCGGGCAACGAAAAGGACCGTTTAGCATTACCTAATAACTTTTCTAGAATAATAAAACAAGCATATAATAATATAATGGCAACAAAGAAGAGTGATGGAAATCTTTTCATGACAATGTCGGGCTCGGGCAATTTTAACCTCGTTTACATTGAAATTCACATTTCATCCGACCAACAAAGGGTTGGGCAGTTTGCAAAATGTCAATTCTGAGGAGGGTAGCGGCCGACTCCCGCTAAACACATGTATGGCCACGACGTCCGTGTCTATACCGCACTACTGAATAATGCATGAGAAGCAAACGAATGCTTTAAAAAGTTAACAAGGTTTCCCGAGATTTTCTTTGTTCCGCTGTTTGTTAAGGGCGATGTTGAGAGGCAATACACAGAAGACAGCTCGACATACAATTATGTGGCATATGACTACTCACTGACAACTCACTGAGCATCTTTACGCGGTTAGGGTTCTCAGGACCTGACACCGGGAAGCCGGTCTAACCGCGGCGAGTTTAGCCGTACATTTGGGTGAATAAGGGCAGGCAGATCAGCCAACTTTGACGGCCATTTGGTTAAAAAGGCTGAACACTCGTAAGATAAGATCTTTCGTTGTAATGAACGTTTTAAATATTTGGACAATGTTTTTATGTAAATCCAGATCTTTTGATCATCTATACAAATAAATAAAATTGAAGTGTCGGTTTGTAATGTCAAAATAACAAGTTTTTACTAAATAGGTATAAATGTATATCGGGTACCAATAACAAAAACACAATTTAAAAAATTTTTGTCTGTCTGTCTGTCTGTTTGTTCCCGCTAATCTCCGGAACGGCTGGACCGATTTTGTCGGGACTTTTACTAAAAGATAGCTAATTATATAAGGTATAACATAGGCTACTTTTTGCCAAGAGTTACTATTCCACGCAGACGAAGTCGCGGGCACAGCTTAACATAAAATCTTCTCATTATCTAATTAAATTAAATAAATCGCTGTTTATTATTGACCATTCAATATGTAACTTGCGCGCTATGAAACGCCACCTGACCTTTTGAACTGAGACACTGCCCTGGAAAAAATGGCAGCTATTTTGGCATGTGAAACGCGCGGTGGGCAGGAACCACAATGTAAAAAGCCTACTGAAGTCGGACACCGTCTAATCTAGTCGGATACGTATCTAAAAAGCCCAACTATGTCCGGCTTAATCCGTGTGCCTCGCAACCCTACCTACTCGTATACGTAGTTGCTATTGCGAACGACGACAAAATACCTAAGTATAGCTTTAATAAACAAGTCGATAATCCTACTGAAACAGAATATAATAACAGGCCCCTACAAATGTCCCAATTTACGTTGACAACTTGTAACAAGTCGGCCTGTCTTACCCTTCAAACCCGAACATAGCGATGCAAGGACTGCTGCTTTGCAGCAGAAATAAAGTAAAATAGGGGGAGCCGCGCAGAGGAGACTAGTAATGGACCCCCTTTTTTTAAGTCATCAGAACCGGTGAACGAGCAGACGAGCCACCTGATGGTAAATGGTCATTGTCGCCCATGGACATTTGCGACAACATGGATGCCGCTTATGCGTCGCCTGCCTAGAGTTTAGGACCCCATTAACTTTCCGCTTGAAGAACGTCATATTGTAGCGCGTTGGTAACACCTCTGCAGGCCTAGCACGGCGCGTGAACTACAGAAGAGAAAGTGACTAATCCTCGTCCCTTCGCGCTTCATTGTTATATGAGAGAGCGAGAAGAAACATGTTACTTGTCTCATGTCCTGTTTTGTCCACGGTCCGTGCTACGCCTGCTGGAGGGAGCTCATTCCACACTTCAAACAAACAAAACTTCAGCGGGAGAAACGAACGAACGCAAGGCATGCTGATGCCAGGCGCCGAGTAAGTGGGGGTGGTTGGAGTGATCTCTATACTTCCCTGGCGCACAGAGCGGTGGCGAAAGAGCGATGGAGGAATGAGTTTGAAGAGTTCCTCAGAACATTCGGCATTGTACAATCAGTAGAACACAGACAAAGAGAGAAGGTAACTTAATGAAATTATATCAGCCTCTTAGTGCTTGTTAGTTAATGATTATTTAGTACTAAATGTTTGTAATGTTCACAGCACAAGCATATTTTTATTGTGGTTAATCTACTACCAAAACAAAGAAATTCACCACCACTGTTTATTAATAGCCACGTTACCCTCAAAATGGCGAAAAATTATTGCTGTTTTAACGGCGAATAGGGAGACAGGACAGAGATGAATACACAACATCAAATATGTTTTAATGGTGCATTTACAGATGACGCGTATAAACTTAAATGAATTAGGTACCTACCTCACTTTTGCGCAGTTAAAATTAATATTCATAGCGACATTCGTTGGTTATAATAACGGAACTAGAGCGGCATGATATCAGAAAAACCGATAAATTGAGGCAACATTATCGATTTTCTGTCGATAATTCGTAATCATAAAAACCGGCAAGTGCGAGTTCGACTCGCGCACCGGTGGCTCCGTAAAAACGTATCTAATGGCCGGTATATACTTTGTTTAGTTAAGTGCTTAGTGTTTAGTAGACTGTTTAGTGTTAAGTGATTAGTAGGTGCTGTCCCTACACTGTTTAGTAAACGGTGTTTAGCTTATTTGTTCATTATATGGACTAAACACTTAAAGAGATCTGTCCAGACGTGTTTAGTGAGTGTTTAGCTGCAAGTGAGGGGTGAAGGCGGGAGAGCGGGAGGGGCGACTCGCAGAAAAAATAGAACGCGTTCCTATTCGCTAAACACTAAACACTTAACACTAAACACTTAACACTAAACAGAAGCAGTCCGAACGTGTTTTTTACTAAACACTTAACACTAAACAAGCCACTCGCACTAAACACTAAACAAAGTGTGTACCGGCCATAAGTCCCTAACTACATATTTTTCAGATGTTTAGATTTTTCAATAATATATGCTGTAAGACAAATTTCATGATTCCAGGTCAACGTGAAGTACCTACCCTAGAGGTTTTGATTCCCCTGTGAAGTCGCCAAATATGCGACATTAATATATAACGGTCATAATTATCTGTTAATCACGTTGACTTACAAGTTTAATTTTTTATAGCTGAAAAAGACCGTGAACTCGAATGTTTGATATGAATTTCAGTTTGAGGCGTTCCTGACAAAAAGGGTCGTGCGTGAGCGACAGACAGACGGACAAGAAAGTGATCCTATAAGGTTCCGTATTTATCCTTTTCAGGTATGAGGTACTTTAAAAATATCAATACGGATATTAGTGATATAATTTTAGAATAATATCATTAAGCAGAGAGTTTGAATTCTGATCGCACGGTTTCTTATGTTTTCTTTATCATTTATCATAAAAAAAACTACTACGTTACTAGCCTTAAAAAGGATGGTGTCCCGAATTTATTTTCAACTAAAATTAATATTGGCGTCTATAAAATATTCGATACCTATTATCAATTATCGATAGTGTGCCGATAAGTTATTCTTATCATTATTAAAACAACTTTGCAACTTTAAACGCAACCAATTTAAAGATCAGCAACTCTCCTAAATATTTATTCGACGTCACTAGGCTCGCAGAACTCGGAGCGGCTTCGCAATTCGCAAACTCAAATGAGTCGGACAAGTTTGGCCGGTGGAGTTGGCGATAGTTAGCTGGCAGCGGCTCGCCGCGAATGTCGAAGTATCCGATAATGCGATTACCGCGCCCTCCCGCGTTGTTACCTACTACTAATTCGCACGCAAACTTTCTAATCAACGCGCTGGTCACTCTCTCGGGACTATGTTATCCTAATACATTTATTATTGGTGGTATAATACTGGCACGTTTCGAATCTAACGTGTATTTAGGGCACCGTGCGAAAAGTGTTTCATCTAATCTAAATGGAAATTGGTAGGGTGATTTGAAAGAAAAATAAATTTTCTGTTTAGTCAGAATGGAAGCAATCGAACACTTTGAAAAATAAGCCTTATACTGGCTTATACAGCAGGTTCGTCAAGCTTAAAAACCTGTTCCTGTTCCAAAAAAGAATCCTACAGCCTTCTCCAGTGTGGAATTAGAACCTGATCTTTAAATTAGTTTTATACAGTTTCTGGTTCTCTGATGTAGGTACTTACTCTTACTAATAAATCTTTTGGGTTTAGGTGTATCCGTAGGCAGTTTATGCTTGACTAATCTCTTCTGTAAGTAGAGAATTAATTTTTTCCGATTTCCTATGGAAAAGATTTTTTTCCCGCAGCAATAATTAACCTAAGTCAATATCCGGTTTTGAAACTAAGTCAAAGACGCAAAGCTAAGTCGTTTCGTCCTTCGTCAAATGACAAACAACGCGAAAGAAGTACTAAATTAAAAATGTATTTATTCAATTGTTTTTTATTTACTTTGACAAATACCACCTACCAAATAACACCATTTTACTTCAACAAAAAAACAGCTGTACAAACAACAAATGCATTCCGATATATACCACATCTGATATATATCGAATATTTCGTTGTGTTGTGAATTCACTGTACCACAACTCTCATCGCAACAACGATCGGAGAACGGGCTGAAAACTTAATTAAATCGTTCCAATTTAACTTCTCGACTGGAATCGGAGTGTAATTTTACAATTTCAAAACAGACGGGAGTCGTGTCCCGTTTACGGCGTTATAAAAGCGTAATGGCTCGAATTTGATGGCCGGTAGTTAGCCGGACCAACTTCCTCAATAAAATAATGCTACATACGGCTATATGAAGATGTATTAACTGATAGTCTGCTATTTTTATTATAGAGACTGAATGAAACATAATTTTTATGGTTAGTTTAGTGTGACGATGAATATTTCCTTGACTCACGATTTTGTAGTTTGAGGTGTTGGTTAGGTTTGTATTAATTAATCTCACCACGTACAGGCAGCGGAGAAAAAAAAACAAAATTTGTGAGCAAGTCAATGTACTTTAATTAGTACGTGTAACTAACAATTTTCTCATTGTTTTTTTGATATTGGTACATAGTACTTAATAAGTCCAATAATTATGAGTGTTTGGTTTAATGAGACCACATTAAATGAACCGTAATGAGAGAGTATTTGTAATATATTATTTAAGGCGCTACATCGAAAATGAATTAAGCAATGGGAGGCGTGGTCTATACGTAAACGCGGGGCGCCCCCCGTGCTCAAGTAGCTAGTCTTTATATCTATGGCATCAAAGTCGTGAATGCACTGCGCCCGCATGCAATCAGGTCGTTTAGAAATTATCGACGTAAGCGACAAAATACAAATTATTTTATAAAAAAATAACTATAATGATTAGAAAAAAATGCTTTTACACGATTCTAAATAATGATGATATCTACTTATTTATGGAACTTTTTAATGAATACCTAATACCGTTTACTAGTAATCCTGAATTTTCTTATTTTTAAGAGGTAATTTAAAAAATAAAATGTATCGAGGCAAAATCTTTAAATCGCGTTTCCGGTTTTTGGCGTTTCTAGCTAAAGATATAAAGAAACACATATTTAAGTTTCAAATCTGTAAGATCTCTCAGTGACCAATGACATTACATTAAAAATAACCAATTTTTTCGACATAGCCCCTTAAATTGCGGTATTCAGACCAAGTCAAGACAAGAATGTCATGTCGTATGCGTCAAGGCACTGGTTGGAGATAGAGAAAGATGACGTATACTCCACCGACAAGAGCTGTGTTCTAAAGTGATGATAATAAATTGCGGTAATGGACCATTAATTTTAGATAATAGTAAAAAATACATAGGAGAAACATACAAATACAATTCCTTTTCTAAAAACTTTAATCAATGTCGTCTATGTTATAGTCTATAATTACTCGTCCATATGTAATTTCGAGTTTTAGGCGGCCATCAAAATTCAAAAGATACATCGTTACAAAGCATTTAAAAAAAACCGCTTTTATTTTACAGCGATACAGTTGAACTGGACATCATACTCGAATTATTTCGACGTGTTGAATACTTTTTTGCTGTTGCGAGCAGACTGATTACGAAAAATCTAAATTGAATGTAGCCGTCGCTTAGAGATAAAAATATTTCATTAGATAATAATGAAAAAACAAGATATACACCAATTTATTAGTGGAGCTAAAAGTTTATTACGTTTTCTAATGTATGCTAAATTTATAAGATAGGTACTTTTGAAGATATTTTATAATTTTGAAAAATATTCAAATTCCAGTATTTCAATACGTCTCCTCTATCCATAGCACAACTGCCTTCTGTAAATGATAATACTTAAAAACTCAAATTATAAAGAGCGAGCGGCAGCAAAACAAAAAACACAATCTAAGTGACACCCAACGCAAACTTACAAAGTGAACCGCTCTCTCTGTACAGAGCAAAACGGAGGGAAATTCATTTATAATAATTACGCGATTCGTCGTCCGACCGAAGCAATGAGAGGCTGACAACGCTGAGCTGCGCTCATCGAGCTCCACTTAAAACTTTTTTTTAGCAAAACCTGTTTAATACACCGCAGTAAAAAAAATATATGTTACTCTTGAAAATATTTTTGAGAATATCCATGTCCCCAAAATAAATTTGAAACAAAATTTCTCGTTAAAAAAAATGCCAAATTCACCCATCAAAAACAGCTTCCAGAAGAAAATCCGAGTTATTTAACAAAGGTTATTTAATGATTTTCAGGAAATTAACTCGTTACACTTAATTTGATAATATTGATTTTTCATATCTTCAAATAAGTTACTAGTTTTTTTTTAATATATATATTTTGATTTTTTCGCTCAATTTCAATAACGCACCGCGCCCGTTTTCCAGTACAAATCATGTCTCAAGGTCGTTGGCGTTACTCAGCCTCTTAAACAGTTTAGTGAAAAATGAGCACAAAGGATCTCCGAGGTCCGAGGCGGACGCGCACAAAGTTATTCCATCTAAACTTTTTCCATTTGGCTCCAAGAAAAAACATATTAACAAATTTGGGTTACCCGGTGCGTTTATAAATAGAGAGGCTGTTTTGTTCCAATTACCGCGACTATTTATTGTGTTGTCTCTGCTAATTAAGTTTTTTTTTTCGTTTGAAAATTTTCGCTTACGTTTTTTTACTCGGAGGACATAATTTGCCGAAGCGAAGACGAAATTCTATAGCTCTCTAATCACATAGTTAATATAGGCATATGTTTTGTACTTAGACATTTTAGGTACCATCCATAATTAGTGTTTTGGCGTTTATACCTATAACCACTCAATTTCTTTACTACGTCGAGAAAGAAAGCTGAGCAATATACCTACCAATATATGTAAATGTATCAAACGAACACATTAAATATGACCTAGACGTAATATTAAGTCACAAATAAAAGGGAGAATGTAATTTGTAACATCTTTTACTACTTACGAGAAACAAGGATAAACAAAACATCTACAAAAATTCAATAAATACACCTATGTAATGTATAATGTACTATGTAATAGTAGGATACTACTGCCACAAATTTCGTAATCATAACAACTTTGTTAATTTTATCAAGTACCTATTCATTAAAAATCTTTAACCAAATTATAATGTAGACCTTAACTAAAACTTAATCAATATAATGTATGTGGACCGTGACCAATGACGCCACGATATGAGACGACATTTTTTGGAATTTCAGTTGAACTTCCGAACGGCATTTGTTTTAGAACGTGTATTTATTATGGTCGTAGTTCTCCATTAATGTTGAAACGTCTACTCCAATAATAATAATAATAGTAGATTATGCACCTCGCCTTAAGTAATTTATTATTGCACCGAGTGCCTGATTTCAGTCACTCGGTGCAATAATCAGGCACTCGGTGCAATAATAAATTACTTAAGAGGGGGTATAAAGCTAAATTGCTAATCGTAGATTTGATATTTACACTTGAAATTGAATAACGAACTACCCCATTTTTTAAAAATAGATATTTAACTATATTTGTAAGTGAACGGATTGAGTGAAAACATAAAATCATCATATTTTATCGATAGAAAAAAATCGCGAAGTTACGTCTAATTTTCAAGCAAAATCGATTGTTTTTCAATGAGATGCATATAACTGCGTCAATATTTTAATATATAATATAAAACTATATTACCCAGGAACCGTACTAGCGATTTTCAAAAATAATGTTTATTTTACGAGTAATTAAAATAAAACTAATTCGGCGCTTACAGCGTTCTTATTCCGCGCAGAACGCTATCGTCTGTCGCACCTGACCAGAGGTAACAGGCATGTTTTGTTTCAACAATCAGTCTTGATCGCTCCGTTGAGACGAGTAAACTGTGTTTCCGTGCTCCCCACCCGAGAAAATACATCGATAAAATCATGGCAAATAAAAGAAAATTGTCTAAAAGAGTACTTAAGAAGTCAAAAACTCAATGTATGGCTTATTGTAGAAGGCCCCTTTTTTATATTATTTTTATTTATTATTATACACAACAACATTAACTAACAACATTACATTACAATAAGAAAAACGGAAACGAAAGGTACCTATTACTTTACTTTTATTGTTTGCCTCATATCTTTTTGTAAGTAGGTAGTTTCACCTTACAATATTGACTCTTGCCGTCGACTTTAGTGGTCATAATTATCATAACATCATCATCACAGCTCATATACGTCCCCACCGAGGGGCTCGAGAGCCTACCCTATGTACCTATGTTAGGGTGATTAGGCCTTAGTCAACCACGCTGGCCCATTGCGGATTGGTCGACTTCACATACACCTTTGAATTTCTTCGCAGATGTATCTAGGTTGCCTCACGATGTTTTCCTTCACCGTAGGAGCGTCAGACAAATGTACATATGAATTTCGACACGAAAAAAAACAGTGGTACATGGCGGTCTCGAACCCAGACCTCCCGATTGGAAGGCAAGTGCCGAGTACACAGCGCCACCGACGCTCATTGCTCATATCATAACATAATACGAGTACAAAGTACAAGCGGGTAGTGTATGCAAAACAAATCGATGCTTTTGACTACTCGCGTGTTGGACGCTGGTGACAGTATCTGAAGTTATACTTTATATAGTACTAACATTTTGACGCGAAATTATCGTATCCATACATATCCATACTTCACATATTTAGTGACGACTGTCTAGCGCTGTGGTCAGAACGCAGTCTAAGGCGCCAATGGCCCCGGATTCGATTCCGGTCGAGGCAGATTTTTTGTGATGAACATGAATATTATGTATATCCTCAAATCATGTATGTTTCTTTATATTTATTTTTGCTTTATTTATATTTATTTATTTATGTGGTACCCATACCACAAATTCTTTATGATAATTTATTTATTGGGTTATATAATTGGAGAGAAAAGTAAAAGAATTTTGTTTATTTATTTGGTATTTCTTAATTATTTATAGTAATTTTGTATTTTAGAGTTGCTGCAGAATGTAATAACGCACAAGCATGCGATCCAGTTAAATCTGTAAGCAGAAATCTCTCATCAACTTTGTAAGTTTATTGCGATTGTTCAATAATTTGACATTAATGTTGTGTAGATTTTTAGTAAAGACTTACATTTACTTAATTAACTGTCAAATTTTATTTTGAGGTTTAAACTACTAATCAAAACTGGATCAAATTTGCGGTTAAAATTTGAGGCAATTCGTTACTTTAATCGTTCAAATTATTGTATTTTTTTGTTAGACGTAAATAACACTGTGATATAAAAATAAGTGAATAGGGCGAAATTTTTTTTGTTTTTTTTTCAGATCATATTCAACTTTTAACAATATTCCGACTACCAAAGTCCATAAAAGATAAGTGAGTATCAATTTCTCTCCTATTTTTCCTATATTGGTTTCGACTATGATTTGAAATACAGTTTAATATTATTGAGGCGATCCAAGTACTGCGTAAACCTTTTTTTTTTTTCAACCCAGTTAAAAAAGATTTTATATCTACCGCAGTGGGAATGGGGCCCAGCTGCGGTTATGTGGGACTCACCCCGCTAATCAAGGCATACCCACTAAAAATACTGGGGGGCTCCGTCAAATCGCATTCTCGATACACAAAGGGTACTTCTCGCAATCGCTTTGTGTGTCGAGAGCGATGCTGCCCGACTAAATCGAGCTCCTCTCAAGAGTAGGGAGTGTCTGTGGAGCGCCCTCAGCATGAGGGGTTATTAGTACGAGTGACGGGAACCCCACTCCGTCACCGCGACCCCTCTGGCAGCTGGTGGAGGGCGTAAGTTCGCCTCCTCCTACCCGGCCGCCACCTGCGAGACAGGTCAGCATTAGGATCGTCCTCGCGAACCCGTTCTGCGGCCTCCTTCTGTGCAAGGACTTCCTCGCAGAAGAAGGCAAACGCCCTCCAACATATCTCACTGCTGGCTATGTTCTCGACGACGGCCGGCAGAGACAGGTCACCCCCGATATCGGTGACGAGGGCGGCCCGCTGAACAGCCCATGCCGGGCAATGTTCTAGCGTGTGCTGCGCGTCGTCCTCGTCTGCCCCGCACTCGTGGCACCGCGGGGTGCTCTCCCTTCGAGCAATATTGTGCAGATACTTACCGAAGCACCCGTGCCCCGACAAGATCTGCGTGAGTTGGAAGGTCAGCACCCCGTGATGCCTCCCCGTCCAGCGTCTAAGGACAGGCCGGATTGCCTCGACGGTTCTGTGACCGAAGACCGGCTGTGCTAGGTGCCCACGCCATCGCCGGCGAACTCGACATTGCGCAGACTTACGCCAGCGCTCTACAATGTCAGGCGGCACTCGTCTCAAGCCTTCTGCCTGACGGAAGACCGCACTCTGTTGGTACACCTCGTATAAAACTGAGGCGTCCAGCTCCCATGGTGGGGTACCCGCCATCACGCACGCTGCTTCGTGGGAAACGGTGCGATACCCTCGAATAACCCTGACGGCCATGACCCGCTGTGGACGTCTTAGCAGAGCCTTGTTTGTAGCCGACAGGGCATTGACCCATATAGGGGCACCATAAAGGGCCATTGACCGCACCACCCCCGTAAATAGGCGGCGGCATGTATCACCCGGCCCGCCGAGATTGGGCAAAAGGCGCCCAAGGGAGGCAGTTGCCCTCAGAAGTTTGGGGCCCAGCTGGCGAAAGTGAGGTGAAAACTTCCACCTCGAATCCAGCACGAGGCCCAGGTACTTAAGTGTTGAACCTACAAGTACCCGACACCCATCCAATTCAAGAGCTGCATCCGCAGGCGGTCCTCGCCTTGGACCATGAAAAAGGATAGCCTCGGTTTTACCGAGAGCCACCTGAAGCCCAAGCCTTTGGATGCGGCGGACCACTTGCACCAACGTATCGTCGGCGTAACAGGTTACGTTTACGTCAGGCAACAAAACCCCTCTGAGGGCCCAGTCATAACCGATGTTGCACAGTAGTGGGCCCAGAACCGACCCCTGTGGAACGCCACAAACCATTCGCCTTACGAGGAGGCCACCGTCACTCATCTGACAGACAACGGCCCGATCTTGCAGATAGTCTGCGATAAGTCGTCTTAGGTACAGGGGCACTCCGTGGTATCGGAGCGCCTCGGTGATGCACTCAAACGGCAGGGTGTTGAATGCATTGGCGATGTCAAGTGACACCGCCAGCAAAACCTCACCGTGGGTGGTTGCGTTATCGGAGAGGGACTTAACGCGTAAGATTGCGTCAATTGTCGATCGGCCCTCCCGGAACCCGTATTGTGTATCCGCAAGATCCGGACCATTCGTCGATAAGTGGCTTGCGATCCGGCCAGCGACAATGCGCTCCAACAGCTTACCGATTTCATCCAAAAGGACAATGGGCCGGTACGCGGAGGGCGATTCCGCCGGGCGACCAGCCTTTCGGAGGAGCACCAATCTGCCCTGTTTCCAAATTCGGGGGAAACGACCTGCGGAGAGGCACGCGTCAAAAAGCCTGCGAAGGCGTGGCTCTAACTCCACCAAAGAGAGGGCCAGGACTGTGCCATGGACCCCGTCTGGACCCGGGGCAGTCCGTTTGCCTCGCAATTTACGGAGCGCAGCGTCGAACTTTGTGTTGGAGATCTCTAGGGGCGGAGGCTGCGGATCATACGTCAACTCGCCATTTTCCGGAGTCATTGGTGGAGGCACGTGTTCAGATCTATCCGGAAATAGGGCTTCAACAACGTTCCGAAGTAGCTGTGGAGAAAGAGTTTCAGCAACCGGTGGGCCCTACCCACGCAACTTGTTGCGCGCTGCACGATATGGACGACCCCACGTATCGTTGTTGAGGCTATCAAGTAGCTCTTGGCACGCTTGTGTTTTGGCTCTGAAAATAGTCATGCAACAGAGCCTCCAGTTCGGAGTTTCTATTACCTAATCTAGTCCGATGACGGTAACGAGCCAGCTCTCGGCGATTGCTATTGCATGCAGCGCAGAGGCCGGCAATCTCCTCCGACCACCAATAAACGGCCTTTCTATCAAGTGGGCGACGGCGGATTCGAGGCATTGCCGCATCGGATATCCTGTGCAGGGACCGCTGAATGAGACGGCCTCCTCATCTATGTTCGCCGGTCCAACAGTGGAGCGGGTAGCTCAGTTTGGTCAGTGACCACTTGGGAAACGGGCTGACCAAAGGCGGTGTAGAGGAATTTATAGCGCGTGGCAGAACCAAGTCGAACCTGCTGTAAACATGGTCCGACAAGGTCTCAGCGTCCGTGACCCGCCAGTCTCGGACGCATATAGCTAAAGCAGGGGTGGTGAACGTTAAGTTTACCACTGACCCACCCTGTCGACGTACGCACGTATAAGCTGAACCTCGGTTGGAACACACTAGCCCGTATCTCTCCGCCCAGGCCTCAACTGCAGAGCCACGACGATCAGTGATGCGGGAACCCCAAGCAGCAGACTTGGAGTTGAAGTCCCCCATCACAATAACCGAGAGAGACGCAGGAATCCGCCGGAAGGCCGCTCTGAGCTCACCGAGGAAAAGTTCAAACTCGGGGAATGATCTATGCCCGTCACGGAGGACTTGAGGACCTTCTGATCTGTACCCTTGAGATGGCTGGATTTAGTGGCGACCTCGAGAATATTGGCCAACGCATCCTGCACCGACTTATAGAATCTGTTGGCTCCTGTCTCTCCCTGCTCTTCAACAAAGAGCAGGTCCGACGCATCAGATCGCTGCGAAGCAGCGGACTGCGAACGAAGTTGATGCCGGGTTAGCTCATCTGCAGACTCATTTTCCGCCTGCTGCCTTAGGGACTCCTGGAGCAGAGCGTTAGCTTTTTTTGCTTTCGCTAAGCCTACGTATTTTCCGGTAGTGGGCGGGCGCCCTCGGCCTCGTTTAGCAGCCGTCTTTTTTGGGACTGTCTCTTCTGAGCTCGAGACAGCACATCCGTCCGATTTTCCGTACCGTGTACGGGTAGCATTCGGCGCCGTATATCCCCCACAACTATTGAGCTTAGCTCCTCCTCCTTCATCAACTCTCCCACTCGCCTCGTATACATTATTTCCGCCAACCGGCCCGGATACCGGCGACGGCCCGCTCTCAACGGGTTCATATTCAGTTACTGACGCATCAGTGGTGGAACTCGAGTGGCACGGCACCAGATACTCCCGGCTGCCCGCAGCCGCCTTGCGCGGTCCTACGGGGGGGGACTGACACCCCCTGGTGTGTTTGTTTTTCAACACCGAATTCCATAATTGCTTTTTACTCTCACTCCCTAAGGTGATGGCTGAAAATCAGTGTTTTGTCCTTTTAGGGCAAAAATCCCCACTGAGCCTCGACCCTTTTAGGCACTGCAGCACACATGTACATTCTACTCAATTTTATTATTGGTTTGGTCTCTTTACGATTGTTGATATAATATTATATGTGCTATTTTCAAAGTATTTTCAAAGGTAGATATATTCTCAGAATCAGAGTCAAAATTCAAAAGACATGTTTTTAATGTTTTACAAAGTAGACAAGCTGATCGAAAAATTATTACCATCATTTCAATATATACATACACTGCTATTTTTTTTATAAAATTAAAGGGATGCTTTACGACATGGTATTAGAATGATTTAAATATGAAAAAAAAATAACACTTAATTTTATATAAATTTTCTAAAAAATCCAAAAATGCTGCACTAGTTCAGAGCAGAATTTTTTGAAATTTTTGTATTTTTTTTAATTTTTGATTTCATGTTTTTTATTTTTTTTACATAATAATGGATGTATCCTGAAGTGTCGTCCTGAAGCGTCCCTAAAATTTTCCATGGTGATAAAAAAATAACTGTGTATATTTTTTATATAGATTTTAGTATGTATCTTCTTATATGAATGTAAAAGCAGTTTTGTTTACAATTACTTCTATTTTTATATACAACTAGAAATGCACAAATTTGTTTCGTACATATCGAGTAACACATTATAACAATCCGTGGATAACGGTATGGGCTTCACAATAAATAAGATTATTGTTACTAGTTTCTAGTGTCTATTAGTTATACTCTAATTTAAGACTGACTGTGACAGCTGTTTGTTATTCCTTATAAATAAAATAAAAATAAAGTTTTTTGTGTTTGAAGTATGTTCATACCTATATAGATTATCCGATGAGTGCTTAGCAGGTAACTGTAAATAAAGCAATTATTATCTTAAGTAACGTACATATACAAAAATAATAATTATATTACTTACCTTTTCGTTTTACTCATCACCAGCGAAAAGTATTTTATATTCACATTGCAAAGTACAGATACATAGTCCGACTCGCACTTAGCCAATTTAATCTGCTTGTGTAGGGTATACTGTGCGCGATCGCACAAAATATTATGAAGAGGGAGCGACTTTCGGCGACGTTGTCGCTGCGATGGTCGAGAGCGGAACGTATGAGGCGCGCGGGTGAAATCTGATATTTTTCTAGCTTTATGCCCGCTCTTAAGGTGAGGTGCATAATCTGCTTTCCTTGCAACTACACTGAGAAAAAAATGTTGTCAATGTAACAAAAAAACTTGGTTGCTTGTGAGCCGTCAAAGTTCCTTGGTTAAAGAGGCAATGTTTTTATTGTTCGATTAGACTTTGTTAATCCAACTAAGTTACTAGCCATGGTAACTTTGCTGTGGGTATCAAAGTGAACATTGTTACCTATAACAAAGTTACTTTGCTAAAATGACAAATCTTATCAACTAACTTAGTTGCATTGGCAACGTTCCTACGCCAATCTAACAACTTTGACTTTGTTGCCCCAACAAAAGTAACTTTGTTAATATGTACTTTGTTGGCCCTTGTACTTTGTTGTTAACACTGTTAGTCTCGATTCCTGCACCTTGTTAGCGGTAGACCATGGGAATTCTGATACTCCTCGGTCTTCAGCCTTATTAATACACGGTAAGCGTACCTTGAACGAAAGATATTGGCACCACACCTATACATGGTGCCAGAGAACTCCGTTGAGGCTACGCATACAGTGTAATAATAGCGCCGAAGATACGAGGAGTACCAGTTCTCCCATGGTGTACCGCTAAAGTGCAGAGATCGAGACCAGCAATGTTCTCTGGAGGTCTGTAACAGAAAGAAACTATACTTAATTAGAAGGTAAAAATTAAAAGATAGAAATCAAAAAATTATAATCAAAAAGCTATTTATTCAATCTTACTTATTTCTATAATAATATTATAATCACAATTAACATTAATAAATAAATATTATTAATAATTATGTGATATATTAATGAAATAAACCAGTTATGGCCGACACCACCAGCATGAAATGGCCGACACTCACCAACACACATCCGCACTCGATCGGATTTGTCCACAGACTATTATGGGGACTTGATTTGATGCGAGCAACAGGCAAGGAGCATTTATATGACAAAGTCTCTCATCTCTCTTTTGTTATCCTAACCATGCTACTTTGTTAAAAAGTTTATTTTTATTTTGTTGATTTAAATGTGGTTAAATGTACAAAGCTGGATTAAACATAACAACAATGCTAACTTTGGTAGAAAGAGCTTTGTTAATTCAACAAGGCGTAACTTTAATAAATTGGCAATGTAAAGTTGCCACTTTATCAATGTTTTTTTAAATTGTGAAATTTACAAGGTTTTTATTGCTAAATTGACAGTAAAATCTTTAACAATAAAAAAGTTGCCGCGTTAACTAATGAAACATTAATAAATTGACAAATCATTTTGTTATATTGACAATAAAATTCTAACAAAGCGATTATTGTCGCTTTGTTAGACGATTTTTTTCTCAGTGTATTACCTATAGGAATAGTAGATAAAAAAAACGTATATAAACTAAGAAAGTATCGATATCCGCTGGCTGAATAGATAACTATTCCATTGTGATTGAGATTGGTAACTTCTTTGTGCGATTAAAAAAAACAAAACTGTGCAATAATGAAATTTCATACATTTTTATTGCTCTAGAGCACTAAAGACTCGCTTTGTGCTCAGTTTTCAGTGTGATTATGATGAAATTAAAGCATAGTTGGAAGAAAAACTCTTTATTGCACACAAAAACACTACAGCAGTCTCACTACACCTGTTAGGGTTGGCTGGCAGAGATCTCTACCAGAGATAAGCCCACCTATGTACAATATTTAATTTAACCAAATTTAATTGTTTATGTGCAATAAAGGATTTAATAAAAACAAAGTACATGCAACAGAATACAACAAAAGAATTTCTTCATACGATGAAATTATATTCTTATTCGTCAACAAAAAAATCCCGCGTCATGTCATCACGCCAATGAGCGGAGGGAGTTATTGACATCAAACACAAAAACTTAACTTTACCACCTGTGAATGGTAAATGACTAGACAATCTACCATCTTTACCACACTCTGCGATGCCACCCCCACCAAAGTGACCAAAGTGACAAATCACGGATTCACTGCGTCGAGAGACCCCTCATATGCCCTCATCATAATTATACACATGCAATCCTTAATTAACATATCACGCACAAGACAAACAATTGATCAAAATTATTGACATTTAAACGCCACATCAGTCAAGGTGAGGAGGAAACTTATTAATTCTTACGAACAGAAAGTTCGTACAGGCTATAATTAAGAGTCCATTTTGCATGGGCTCTTAAAATTCCCGCCTCGTCGAGTCGAGGGAGCACGAACGAAATAATTAAAGGCGGGGGAATAAAATGCCGCCAAAGGATCAAAGCTCGGAGCTCCCCGTGTAAATTACAGGAGGGAGATTGCGTGCCAGATTTTAGTTTCATTAACATAAGGTACAAACTATTCAGGATGCATAACTACAGTTTTCTAAGCTTCTACTCCGGCGATGACATTACGTTTATCGACATGAATCCATGCACCGATACTATGTGTAATAAAATGTAATATCATTCGAATTCATTATAATAAAAAGTTATTAAGACTTGATACTTATGTATATTTAAAGAATGTTATAGTAGCTAAGCTAGAGAAATGTATATTTTTTACAAAAAAGTCCACAAAGTATTACTTACTGATTTGCCTTGTAACGTAAACAAGATTTATGAGCTAAGGTTATTAATTATTATAGATAATGGCACAATACAATAATTATTAGTATTGTGCCAATGCTTGGTGTTTATCTCTAGACATCGCTCATTATAATGTAAAAAATGTAATTGTGTATAACTATTTATGTTAATAAATATTACTGTGCATGGTAACGGCATAATTTATTGTAAATATCGATATTTCTGCGTAAAACTGATAAGGTCCTCTTATCAACCCCATTCCATTGTTCTAACGCCCATGCTTCTATATCAGCTGAAAGACGTCCTGAATGGGTGATGGATAAAAAAAATTGAACGACTCTAAAGAGCTTTCTATGTCTTATTTGCAAAAAAATAACTAGCTTTTGCTAATCTTTGTCTTTTATAACGTCTGTGGGACTCGTTCATTTAAAATCATGTTACATATAAAACAATTTATAAAACATTTTCATATTTATAGTTCTTATGTCGCTCGTAATAGTGACCGCTTTATACCCTGGCAAGGCAACATATATTCAATCTATAAAAAGTCATGAAAAACTTATTTTGTGTTATAGTTTGCCTGTGACTAACGTCAGAACGTTTATTTTCACGAAGCCAACAATAAACATTTTTTTCTCAATTTCATTACTTGAAACTAAATAAAACTCATTCTACGTATGTTTGCAACCAATTAGTTACGTAGGTAACTATGATGTACACTCACTCATTCAACAATATTACCTATCTATATCGACATCAGAATACGGATTATTAAGAAGCAGACGTTAACAAAAGCATCGAACTGTGTCTAACGCGTATTGCAATCATAAATGTTAATGTTACACAATAAACTGCGTAATAAACCGTGATAGCAATTTGAAATAGGCAATCCCACTATTAATGGTCGGAACGTGACCTCACCCACCATTTCGCATAATAAAACTACAGTTTCACTGGCGGGTTTCAGCGCCTGCCGTCTTTATGCAAACTTGTCTATTTGTATGTAAATAGCATCGTTATTGATAATTAATAACTGCAAATTAAACTTCTCTGGGTACCTAAATTTTAATTACGTTTCAACACTCGTGTTTATACATCTCTTTACGTATAAAAATATAACTAATTCTATCTTAATTATGAAGACTGGTAACATCGTTAGTTACCAATATATTTCATTCAAACTCAAACTCAAAAATCTTTATTCAACATAAACCTTTACAGGCACTTATTGACGTCAACAAATTACAAAACTCTATTTAATCAATAAATTAATTTAAAAAATGCAACAAGTCAAGATAAGCTATGTATTATTTAAACCTTGTATGTACATACATCTCAACCATAATTAAGATATATGCAAATACAAGTAAAATGAAAAAAAAAAAAAAGTTGACTCTACACCTGTTCGGAAATTGGGAGAGCCTTCTCGAGAAGAACAGGCAAGAAACTCGGAAGGTCCATTTTTTTTTGTCTCCTCTTTTAAATTGCCAACATTACAATAATATATTATTTCACAAACATAATTTTGGTTTATTAAAATATATATAGAAATGCCTGAACAGTAACTCAAATACATACATCCAACAATCACAAAGTGTACTTAATGAACGTCAAATTGATACATTTTTTGTCAGTCCCAAGCAGTTTTATCTGTCAGATAGTCAGACACTTTATAATATGCTTTTTTCATAAGTACTTTCCTGACTGCAGTCTTAAATTTATTTAAGCTAAGTTCTTTAATATTGGTTGGGAGTTTGTTGTAGAAACGTACACAAAAGCCTCTAAAAGAGTTATTAATTTTTTTAAGTCTAGTATTAGGTAATGCTAACATATTCTTTTGTCTAGTATTTACTGAATGAATATCACTGTTTTTACAAAACAAATGTATATTTTTATGGACATATAATATATTCTCGTAAATATATTGCGACGCAACAGTCATAATACCAATTTCTTTAAATTTTTCTCTCAAAGAGTCTCTCATTTTAAGATTATAAATTGCTCGAATAGCCCTCTTCTGCAGCACAAAAATAGTCTGAATGTCGGCAGCATTTCCCCACAGCAACAAGCCATACGACATTACACTATGAAAATAAGCAAAATATACAAGCCTTGCTGTATCAACATCGGTCAGCTGACGTATTTTCCATACAGCGTAGGCTGCAGAACTAAGTCTCTTCGACAATTTATCAATATGTGGGCCCCACTGAAGCTTAGAATCTAAAGTATTACTTTACTTATTACCAAGAAATACAACGGTGTCCACAAGGCCCACATTTTTATCCTTTATGTTTACAGTGGTCTGAACCTCTCTAACATTAGGTAAGACTAATTTTATACATTTAGTTTTCCCTTCATTGAGGGACAAATTATTCATATTAAACCAGTGAACTATTCTTGAGATAGAATTATTTACATCGTCATTAATTTGCAATCCTCTTTTAATTTTAAATAAAAGTGAAGTATCGTCTGCAAATAATACTATCTCATGCCTGTCTTGAACATAATTAGGCAAGTCGAAAATATATAAAAAATAGAAAAGGACCAAGAATCGAATCCTGCGGAACTCCCATTTTAACCGAGGAGCTCTGAGATCTCTTCCCATTGACATCCACTTTCTGAATCCTCTCAGTCAGATAGGAGATGAGTAGATCCAGAACAGTATCGTGAAATCCATAGTAGTGTAATTTCCTGATCAAAGTTTCATGATGGATGCAATCAAACGCCTTGGACAAGTCACAAAAAACGCCCAGCGCATCATGTGAGTCCTCCCAGGCCTCATATATATATATGTTGTACTAACTCAACACCAGCATCGGTTGTTGAGCGACCCCTCCTGAAACCAAATTGTTTACAGTGTAGAAGATTATTCCTGTTAAAATAGCTTTGCATTTGCTCCAACATTATTTTTTCAAAAATTTTACTAAAAGTAGGTAGCACAGAAATAGGTCTAAAATTACTGGGGTCTGATGTGCTACCAGATTTATGTAATGGAATAATTTTACTCAGTTTCATTAAATCAGGAAATACACCACAGTCAATGCAATCATTAAAAATACTAGCCAGTATTGGAGCTATTGTCTCAATTACAGATTTGGAGATATCAACAGAGTTGCCCCACAGATCCACGGTTTTCTTTTTATTCAGAGTTTTAAATGACTTTATTAAGTCGTTTGCACTAATATGATCAAATTTAAATGTATCACTACAAGTTTTTACATGATCTTTTAAAATAGATTCAGCAACGGTAGGGGATGAATCCAACGATTTTGTGATTGAAACTGGAATGTCAGTAAAGAACTTTTCAAATTCTGTAGCTACTTCAGTGTCTACTGTAATTTTGTTATTTTCAATATTTAAGCAAAAATCACCGTTATTATTTTTAACCCTTCCAGTTTCATTATTTATAATATTCCATGTTGTTTTAATTTTATTACTACTATTTTGAATTTTTGAACTTAAATAATTAGATTTAGCAAGCTTACAAACTTTTTTAAATAATTTGGAATAAGCTTTTACATACAATTTAAACTCATCACTAGTGTTAAATGTCCGTTCATAATAAAGGTCATAAAGTTTTATTCTACTTTTGTGAATACCTGGTGTAGCCCATTCACTAAAAGCTAAAGTACCATTAACTGAAATGGTTTTTGGAACAAATATATTTTTAAATTCTGAACAAAATATGTTAAAAAACTTTTCATACAATATATTTGGGTTCTCTTCATAGTCTAAATAATTTAATTTAATACCCAGATTATTATTTAAACGTTCCAATCGACCAGCAGTCTTTGGTACAACAGTGATATTCTTTTTCTCCACATGCTTAAATTTAAAAGGTATAGTAACAAATTGCCCAGAGTGGTCAGATTCTAAATTATTAAAAATATTTTTTTCTAAAGGCACAATATTGGTATAGATATTATCAATACATGTGGCAGACAGCTGAGTAGTCCTTGTTGGCTCTAAAAATAAATTTTGAAGGTTATATGATTGAAACAAATTTTTAATTCTTGTACATAAATTAGAACTTTCTAATAAATTAATATTGAAATCACCACATACTATTATTTGTTTTCCTGGCTTATGAACCTTTTTCAACACTTCGTCCATTGTATTTTCAAAAAGATCATACAATCCTGAAGGAGGCCTGTATACGCTTAATACAACAATCTGCTCCAGCTCCACGCAGGCTATCTCTATTGCTCGCTCAACGGAGAGGCTCACAATGTCTTTACGATCTTTAAATTTAAGCTTTTTATTCAATATTATTAAAGAGCCACCACGAATCGCATTTTCTCGGCTGAACGAACTACCAATCTGGTGATTGCCGAAATTAAACATGAACTGGCTTTTAAGCCAATGTTCAGTTACACAAAAAATATCTACTTTTCTACAGTTCATGAATAATTCAACTTCCAGATCTTTGCCCATAATTCCTTGTATGTTCTGGTGCACCAGATTGATGAAATTTACATTTTTAGTATATCCAAGTGGGCTTTCCAATACATTGTTAAGAACAGAATTTTCAGTTTCTTTACTATTTAATGATATGCAAGAGGATGTCTCTGTTGTCTTAATGCTTAATTTAAAGACATGAACTAATACATCAGTACTATTACTGACAGTCATTCTATAACTACAGTTTTGCTCAATAGGAGCAATTTGAGTAGCCAAGTTCTTAGCTGATATATAAAAATAATATGATAGCGATTTTGCTATTCGTCTCTTATAATAATTTGATAGATAATACCTATTATCTTTTGTCAAATGCAATGTCTTTACATAATTATTTATGTCAATACAATGAAATTTATTATTGTTACATAGGGTACTTAATGTCATATTCAATTTGTATCTTAAGTTATTTTCCTCCTGTGGCAGACTGCTGTAATAAGGTAATGTGAACATAATAATTTTTTGTACATTCAACAAGTTATTCAATTTATCAAGATATTGCGCAAGGGTTGTTTTGTTCATATTACCTCTATTTCCAATAAAAAATACCAAAGTAGTATGCTGGTTGTACTGACATTCTAATGATCTATTTAAAATCTCCTTATAAGAAGCACCAGGCATACAATAATTGGTTATTGAATGTCCCATTTTTGTCAGGACTTGGCCCATTTCTTTGCCAATGTCATCACTATACATAATAATATTTCTTGTACAGTCATGCTTAAAATTAGTTGATTTAGTCGGTGAGTAGGAACCATCGGAAATACATAAATCATTCTTTATGGTGATGGAGTCACTTGTGACCATTGAACCTGGCAGTAACTGTCCACAATTACATATGTGGTTTTTTGTTAACGAGTTAAATTTTTCATTATTCGAGTTACACAGCTCCAGCAGATCATCAATGGCCAGCATTTGCTCCTTTATTTGTTTTTGTGACATTTCATATTGTTTAGTCATAAAGCACAATTAATTTTTTAATTTTTCAATTTGATTTTCCAAAACATCTGTGTCAGACTTATATTTAGATTCAACAGTATTTAATTTTGATGAATACATATCCAATTTGTTAATTAAATTTAATCTTTTTTCCTTATATAAGCTAGCATTTTTAATACATAACCTATGCCGCTTCACAAATTTCTGTGTCTTTTTAATATATTTGTTAATTTTAATATATTTTTTAATTTTGTTTCTGCTACTCCCAGCAGCAATCATAGTCTTTATACTATTTGAGCTATCATCTTTAGTAAGATCTATAGTAATTGTTGGTTTGCTACTGGGGGCAACAGAAACCAAAGTTGGTGCGCAAGCTACCAGCTCATCGAACAAACTCTGATTCAGGGAGGAAGTGATGTTTTGCTGCACTGACTCTAATGACGATATGGTGTTCTTAGCATCATGTAATTCCTTTTCAAGACTAAAGATTTGTTTTAAAGCATGATCATACTCACTCCTACACTGATCAAAACCATTCACAACGAGCTGAAGCCTGTCTCGGTCATCAATTGCAGCAATATATTGTTGATGCATCTGTGACATTTCATCTTTAAATTTTTTATTTGTATTCCACATTTCCGAAAGTTCCCTTTCATTATCATCCCTCTCTCTGTTCAACCGTTCACACATCTCTTTTGATGCCTTCGGTTCTAATAAAGTCAGTTGAAGTTTGGACTCCTCCTGACGAGACAAAGCCCGGCGTGTCATCATGATTAATTATTTAATGTAATAAAATGTAAAGTAAAACAAAAAAAAAACAAAAGTAAATCAAGATTAAATTGAGTTCTGTGAACAATTAAAGTGGAGGTTAGTTTGAAAAAAGATACTTTAAGAAATCAAATTTTGGTAAATAAATAACGATAATTTTTATGTAGGTGCAATTTTTGCACCTCAACAAAAGCAAATATGTGTAATAAATTAAGCAACAGTACCTTAAATCCGATGATAATGACTTACAAAATTGCCGACAAACGTCACTTTTACACAACTGTATTCTTCCAAAAATACACACTGTGCACTTACTATTTTCCACGAATTACAAATTTCTAAACAAAAACAAGATTATTTATGCGTTTTATCAATGATTTACATAACTTTTACAACAATTTATAAAATAAATATTGGGACAATTCAAAACAGCTGTTAGTTCAGTGTTGCCACAGGCGAAATTGTATATTAAACCCGTTTATTTTTACATTATAATCATATGAACAAATACTCGTAAGTGCAATCACTTTCGTCTGTAGCACAAATTCTTTGGGAAGAAACTTAATAACCTCAACAACAGAATAGTTAATAGTAGGTACTTTGCAATTCCTCGAACTTAAATGAGTTAATCATCATCATCATCATAATCTATAAAGCTACATCGTTAAAGTTTTCGTGTTACTTTTTAAAGCTTTTAATACACCCAAACAACAAAGACAATGTCTGTTATTGTTCACACAAAGAGGCAAAATTGGTTCCCAATTTTCGACGGGAACATATTTTGTTTAAAACTCCTTAGGAACATGTTTCGGAGTTATTAAGCAGTTGATTTATAAAGGATAATAATAGATAAATGCAGGTTTCGATTAAACTTATCTCCACCAGTCCTTACAGTCCAGATTAAATTTCAATCAACAATAAGCAATAAGTAACTCTACTTTCCAGCTTGATTATTACGGAACGAAATGCATTAATACTACAAACAAATGTGCCTACTAAACAAACCACCGTCTCAGTAGCTCTGAATAATGCAGCGATGGCGAGTAAAATCTTGTTGCTAAATGGATTTGTCGACTTTATTCAATAAACAAGTGAAGCTCAGCCGGCTGTGGGCACGGAGATCGTAAATATACGTATTATTGCCAAGAATTCCGAGGCGTTCGGCATAATCCAAAAGGGATAATATCCCCTCATAACGAAGTCACTAGCAGTCTTAAATTGTTAAAAATTAACATTCAAATCGGGGCTCTTAGTGGAGTTAATGAGTTTTCACCATAAATCTAAGGGGTGGCGGCGTTTAATGGTTTATTGGCTCGACGGCGACATTCGCAGGCTAATAAATGAAGTAGAAAACTTCGCAAGTGGGTAAAGCCATGTAAAGCGTAGTCGCTCAGTAAGAAACCTACTATCCGAGCTCTTAACAATTCCACGGTCGCTCTACTCTCAAACTGGCAGATCCGTTAGTTATTATTTTTTAGTTATATATAGTTATTAAAGTGAAACTTTTTTTACATCGCCTCTAATTTTTCGTCCATCTATCGCATTTTGTATTACACAAAAACATGAGATCTTTTCACTACCACTTCATATAGGTCGGGATAGGTTTAAGCGTTAGATCTTCGACTTCAAATCTGTGTGGCAGTGGTTTGATCCTGGTGTAGTGTTATTTTTTCGTGACTTCAAAAAAAAGGTTATCAATTCGACCCGTATGTATGTAATATTTCCAGAACTGCCCAGTTTTCGTATATGTTAGTCTATATCAGCGTCTGAACAAATCTGCCAAATTTCAAAAGTGTATGTATGTATATTTTTATGTTTGTGTTCGCATATCTCCGGAACTACAAGTCCGATTTATGTAATTCTTATTTGTTGTACTAGGTATTGTTCAACTTAGGGAATACTGCAAGTTTCATCAAAATCGGTTCAGTAGTTTTTGATATAGGGAATTTTAACCGACTATTTAACCGACTTCAAAAAAGTTAAAAATTATATAAGAATAGGCACAGACAACATCACGCTTCTATAGTGAAGTCGGTGACAAATTTTGAGATTTTCTAGGGGATCATCGTTTGGCACCGACTTCGATATAAGTGTGATGTTGTCTGTGCCTATTCTTATATTATTTTTAACTTTTTTGAAGTCAGTTTTTATTTTATTAATATAATCCTCATAATATTTTTTTATAATATTATGAGGAGCTGATCTAATGCTAGAACTGAAAGGTGGCCATAGGATCTCCGCAATAAAATGACACAACCCCATCGAGTTAAGGTTCGTTTGATTTGTATTGACGAGTACCAAAAGCTTGTATTAAAAAAAATGTTATAATTTTACTAGTTTCAAATATTTCAATATGCTGTTTAAAATTAAGAAAAGTAAAAAATAATTTAGCACGTCATTTTTATTCGTGTTCGAATTCAAGATGATTCAAAGATTCATTCCAATGATGCAAAAATGCGTCTCCAGGTTCTAATACCACGTTTTAAGTTTCGTTTCATTTCTCTAAATGGATTCCATTTGATTTGTTTGTTATAATAAGCAGCTAGTAAACAGTAAATAACTTGTTCAAAATTGCGTTAGAAATTCATCAAAATTAAAATATTCATTATTCAAATGCGACTTGATAGAAGTTTCTTTTGAATCCTCCGATGTAGTAGGTACGGAAGATTTTGCATAATACCTGGTCAATATAAGAATACATACAACATTAGCAAAGACATTATAAGAGATAGACCGACAATACGCGCGGCCTCTAAGAAACCCCCTTCAACCACAACAGCGGTCAGGCGGCCGCTACTCATACTGTATTTGTACTGTATTCGACTGTCGAGCGCGCGTCAAGTTATAAAATTACTTAAACATGCCCAAATAACTTCGTTTTGTAGTGTAAAAAACGAACAGTAATAAAAACTAAATCACATTGTAACATTATTTATTACCGATGAGTCTTAATTATGCTTATTTATTTAGCTATTATCATATCAAAACTGGTTGAAGGGGACTTCATACATTTCGTTTGCATTGTTGGTCTACTCTTATATTGTCTTTGAACATTAGTTTTATATTGAATTCGGTGCCAATCAACGATCACCTGTAATTCCTGGTGGAAAGTCTTAAAAAAATATTACAACAATAATGTAATTAGTTAAAATTTGGCACTAACCTCTATATAAAATGTTCTATAAATGATATTTCGTAATAATATGTGCACGATATGTGCGTGCACATTATAAAACATGAAGACACTGTATTATTATGTTACTTGCAAACAAGTTCTACTTAGGTATGTATTAAATATTCAGATAAAGATTTTAGCAATATCTACATTAACAGCAAAAATAATTAACTACTCGACAAATGTTTTACTACCCCTAAGAGACCGCGCCGCAAACCTCACTGGCACCTGTCCTATTCTCTGCCTACTAATAGACATCATTAATATTCTAACGTTTTAGTGCAGAGGACCGTCTATATTTAACTGACGTTAACGCCTAACTATGCCATGAACGGATGTTTTATCCAGATTTAGGACAACGCTTTCATTTTTTTCGTATTATTTACCTAAGTCAAGTTTAATGCATATGCAATGATACAAGTTACGATAACATATCGCTAATTTAAAAAAGAAAAAATACGTGTCCAACATTTGTTAGTAGAATGACTAACATGAGAAGTAGCTTTTCGACATGCCAATTAGATATCTGACTATCGAATTCATGTGAAATGCGTTAATAATCAAATAATAAATCAAACTAAACTATCGCATTCCGGTAATAGCGAACCAACACTGCGTTCCTCGATACCACACACAGTGAAATAACTGTTAGTAGGTACCGTGTTATAAAACGACGAATTATTGATGGCATGACTTGGTGGGCCGATATGAGGGTCGTCGAACGCCGGTTGCAACTAGAGCCGAACAAATCGAGCCACTAGTCGTTCACCACACGACCCGATTCTGAAGGGACTGCCGCTTGATTTTGGCCTAGGTTTTGCATCGGCTTTAGACGACGCTATGACGACGTTGAAAAAACTAATCGAACTAATCCGACTGAAATCTTCGTCGATTGCAGCCTTTAGATGCTAAGAGTTTAAAAAAAAAAACAAGTCAAAAGAATTGTAGTAAAAAAAATTACTTGCACTCCGGGAGTGCCGGCATTAGTGAAAACTTAAGTATTAACGTTGTGCGTTTTGGATATTTTGGAATGATTATGGAATAATTTTGCACGAATTGCTTTAATTATCAGAATAAAAGTACTATCTTTTATGTGGTAGAATACAATATTTATTTATTGCGCGCGCTATCGTACACAAACATGACAATTTATATTCCATTAAAAAGTTTATCCCTCAGAAAAATCAACTTCCTGTTGTAACGTTGTGCGTACATAATTATATAACTAGTAATAATGAATCAAAATATTTACAATTAAATTAAAAATATGATAAAAACAGACATTAATATACTACTTAAAAACGTAATTTTATAACAATTAAATAATATTTAATTTATACATACTAACTTACCTAATTAATATTTACAACAAAATCAAATAAAAGCACAATTTAGATTTTTCCTAACAAAGTAAATAAATTGATTAAAACTGTATCAAGTGACGTGTGACTTCCAGTACTTTTGACAGCCGCTATTGTTCTCGGCCGGCTTACGTGGACCCCTGTCATTGTTCTCGGCCGGCTTACGTGGACCCCTCACCGCACCTCGACAGTTCCTGCGGCCATTTCAATTTTAATTGGTCTTACGAATTTTCGATCAGTGTCACGTGTCCTGACGCGAGTTTTTCATTTTTTACCCATTACAAAAAAAGTGTACAACGCCGCTAAAGAAGTTCTCACTTCAAAAATATATCAGCCCCTTACTTCTTAAACGAATCCTAGTAAAATAACCTGTATAATACCCAGACAATGAAAGTAGTCGGCAATGATGAATTCAGATTCATTCGAACTGTGTTCTGTGACGAACATTTTTTTTATTGCTACTAAGTTGGCAAGCAAGCTATAATACATACTATAATACATGTGGCTCCTGTGAGATTCGCAGTAAAACTGCGACCCCCACAAGGGCCACAGTGTACGTTGCCAACTTACACTTAAGATGTAAAGTCACGGTACCCAGTAATTTCAGTGCCATATCTTACCCTTCCAACTGGAACACAGCAATGCAAGCACTGCTGCTTTGCGGCAGAAATAGGTAAGACGGAGGTACCCAAGCACACGACCATGGCACAGAGTCTCCCTCCGGTAAACTGCTACGATTGTCTCCGGTGTCCGAACGATTGTCCCGATTTTACTTTTCCTAAAGTTGGCAACCCTGCCGGTGCGATCAGTCACCGGACCCCGCCTGCCGAGCGACCTAATGTTTATTTTATCAATTACTACTACCTATTACGTCACTCTTGTACGACGACGCCCGCTCTATCAGTTTAATTCATCGCTAGCTCTGTTATATCACCCCTTACTGTAATCGCTTAAAGAGTGTAAAACCGCAATAAAAGGGTGATGGCACTATCGCTGGAATAGCGGTGTCTCTGTTTCAATTAAAGTCTTTACTTTGCTCAAAGCGATCATGGTAAGACCGGAGTATGCAACGCCACTATGCAGGGCTAGGCGCGAAAGGGGCGGGACAAAGAGATTCCCAAACTTCTCGACACACAATAAGTAAGCGATTTTTTTTTAAATATCCGTCTGGCAGATTACTAAAAAACCGGCCAAGTGAGAGTTGGACTCGTGCATCGAGGGTTGCATAAAAACTTATCAAGTATGTATATTCCTAACTGCATTTTGATCATCTCGAAAAAGGGTCTTGACACACGGACAACGAGGTGATCCTATGGGTTCCGTTTTTATCCTTTTAAGGTACGAGTACGAAACTCTAAAAACGGTTAATGCACCAGTCAAAATTTCGCTCGGGTTGCAAAGTCCTCGGTGGCTTACAGGTCAATGCATCAACACGGTATGTTCAAGGCGCAAATCCCGCCCGAGGTGATATTTGCCTTATGTTCATTTTATCATAAAATTTGCTATGAAAAGCTTAAATAGTAATAACACATGTAACACATCATCATCATTATCATCACAGCTTAAAAACGTCCCCACCGACCCTGCCTAAACACCCTAACTTAGGCTAGGCTCGAACCCCGGACTCCAGATTAAAAGACCAGTGCCGAGTCCACAGCGCCACCGACGCTCAACTAAGAGCTGAGTAATTAGGAAGACTATTTCAAGACAGTTTGCTCATAATGTGCGCAGGCACTTAGGATTAATAGCGCTATTTGTACAAGCGCGATGCTATCATGCCGCGGCCGAGAGGCACTTTGTTGTGCACATCGAAATCTGATAGCCCCGATGGGTCAGCCGCCTATCTCAGAGTCAGTTCAGATATCAATCGGATTCTTGACACATTACATTTACCGTTACCTTTTCGAATAGGATTCAATGGATATCGAGTCTTATGAAAGTGATGGACATTAATAATTACTTACTGCATTAAAACGGTAATTGAACATTAAAAATTATTATTTGCCACGTAAGGCGATACTGATCTGTTGAGTTAAGTTGGCTGGCTGGCCTTTAGAAAATATTTTAGAAAGACAAAATTCATTACACCGCTATCGAGTATGCGATTAATTTGTGATTTGTCTTCGGCTGTCCTTTGTCTAAACCAGAGGTTCCCAAACTTTTTTTTCTCAAGGACCACCAAAAGCTCCTGTTATGACCTATTTGATATCGTGGCCCAGCATTTTAGCGATCACGTATTTTTTCCAGGGTACCATGATCGCTTATAGCTAGATTAACAACATAGAAACAGAGTCACCGCTCTTGCTGCGAATAGTGCCATCCCGCTCTCGGGTGTTTTGAGCATTTATGATTCTTAATGTTAGTGTGAGCAATCATGCTTAGTGGGGTTGTCTTTCTCCCCATAAAAACCTTCACTGTCATTCAAGAAATATTCCACCCGTTCGCCAGTTTTACGCTTGGCGACCATTGGTTAATGTCAATGTTGGCGACACATTTAGCTATTCATTTTTATTTACATACCTATCTATATTAAGGACAGGACAGTTTTTTACAATAAAACTGTAGGCGATCGTAAAAATACTGTTCCGTTGCCAAAGCAATCTCAATAAAACAACATTGTTAACTATGCTTTGGGTAACAAAGAACAAACAATGGAAAGAAGAATAACAAATAAGCACTGAGATGTTCATAATAAAAACGGCTGATATTGAATGTGGCGCAAATATTTAATAGAACAATCGTTATTGCACGATTAATACAATATATGACGATATCGAAAAAAGAACAATATGGTCCTTATTCAATAAGACTTGATAGAAAACTCTTTTGAATCGTCCAATTTTTAAGGTTCGGTACCTCTAATGCAAAAAGACAGAACCCCTAAAGGATAGCTTCGTTGTCAGTCTGACCCTCTATCTGCCAAGACCCTTTTCTCAGGAACGCGAAGAGATATCGAACTGAAAATATAAAATACTCGGGTCTACGCCCTACGGCCTCTTTCGGCTGTGAAAAAAAATCAAATTTGTAAGTCAATGCGATAAAAAGATATGACCGTTCATGTGGCATATCTTCGCAAATTTGCGATATCACAAGGGAATTAAAACCTGTAGAGTACCTACTTGCCGTTGTCCTAGAATCATGAAATTTGGCAAGAAGTAATATCTTAACAGGACGTGTTAAGATAGAAACCAAAAAGCCATAAATATGTAGTAAGGAACTTATAGTATACTGAGATAAGTATATTACAGAACCCTCAGAAGAATGGGCGCAAAAACTTGCTATACCCGAAGTACCTTTATTCATTTCACTAGAGAATCACGGCCCGTGTGTACACAGTTTTTGTTCCTATTGTGGTGCCGTTATCTTGTTTAATATAACCGGGCGTGTAGAGGGTAAGAGCAAAAATAGCGTAAGTAGTTGTTTCATATCCACCCACCTTGCGAGTCTGTCAATGTTGATGTTGTGTGTAAATATTGTAAGATTAATGGTGAATCCCAGTGTTCGGTAAAACCTAAAAAGGTTTATGTAGCACTGTGTTATGATAAAAGTAAAGTATAATAATTGTGATAATAAAATAAATAATAATAATTTATAATAAATTATGTCGTTACCATACGCAACAATATTTGTTGACAAAATAACATTAATACAAAATAACATTATATTATAACGAGTGATCTCTACAGATTAACGCCAAGATATTATTATGAATAGGGTGTATAAAGCTGAACCACTAAAGATATTATAATTATTAGTCATTTTATAATAATTGTAACCGTATATGAAGCTCGCAGCCTTAACAAGCTGTCAGTGTAATCACTCCGTCATGACGAGCAGGTAGCACAAAAAAAATTGATTACAAGGCATATACGATTGGCATATGGAATACGAGATGACCAGTCATGGAACCAGTTTTGACGCCACTTGTGGTGTACGGTCAACCGCACGTACAAAGTGCAATTCTTTCCACATATTAATTATACACCATGTACTCGATTACTCGATATAAAGGAAAACGAAATTCTGTATATATTGGTCGATAACTCAACAAATATGCTCAGACGCTCGAACGACGCGCGACGTCACAAAATGCCGAATACCTACTCGTATTTTCAATAATCGGATTCCATCGAATGAATTGCCAAATCTATACCATAGCCGATTGCCTATAAAAAGAAATCACATCTTAGCTTGGGCGAAACTGTATCGCCAAATGATTCTTACGAGTAGGTATCAGTAAATGTAGTCTTAAAATCAATTGAAGAAAATCAACGTTTTGTATAACTTGATATGCCGTTGACCGTTCGTATTAATGATAATAACATAGTACGGCTTATTGTGGCCTGAATGGATTACAATGAGTCGTATAGCGAATTACAAGCGCCATGTCATCGCATCATTATAAAGTAAGCAAATTAAAAAATTGTAAAATCTTAAATTGAAAATTGATGAATCTGTTAAAAATATAAAAGGTAAATACTACTTTCAAAAATGTACTATATGGGGTTAAATTTACAAGAAGTAAATACAAGAGGAGGAGGGGGAGGACATACGAGTAAATATAGATTTCTTTTCTTTTGTCTAATTTTTATCGTAGCCGCCGCCGTCAGAAATAGAACTCGTAGATATAAGCTACTTAATTCCATTAACAAAATATACGCTGGAATGCGGAAAAACCCTGCAACATAAAACGCAGTGCAAAGAAATAATACAACGACGCATAGAAATAAGGTGGTCGTTTTTAAGATATTTACCGGATATTTTAAAATGCATGTTTCTCATGTAAGTGAATTGAAAAATTCTTATGAGAATAAATATCTTAAACCATGTTATTGGAAATTATCACGACTGGCCGGCCTTTTTGTGGTTGTCTTCTAGTCTAGTTAATAATTTCAAAACTGACTCACACTAGGGTTATTGAAAATAGCCCTGTTCGTTCCTTGATCTTCCATGTAAATCCATATTTGATATGTAAGCCAAAGCAAGCAAGAATAATTCAATCGAGTTTCAACTGACAAATAACAGCTCGCACGCAGCGCCCTGGGGACTGCAGAGGCTGCGTAAGTATCATTAAGCCGTATGTAATACACCAGGCATTTGCATGAGAACGGCAGGATATTTGCATATGCAAATTACTTTCCGTCTTTATTCGGGCCGTGGATGTTAACTCTACGTTCTTATGTAAATTGGGGACCTCTTTATCAATGCCGAATCTAATCGCTCATTGTGTGCGGAAAGCCCTAAATCGGTGACCGATAGGCCGTGTCTTGACGAAACCCGACGTGTACGAATTGCGAATGGATGTCGACAATTCCACAAAGACGGATCACGAGGCGTAATGACGTGAAAACTCGTAACTTAGACTTTAATGCTCGCATCAAAAAAGGAGACGGCGGCAACCGGTCATAATAGCACAGCCGAAGACGGGCCGAACGAACAATAAAGATACCACCGCTCATTTTTGTAGTCGCAAACGAGAACAATAAAACAAAGGGAGCGCGCAAAAACGACACCGTGCACGCGAGCGGAGTTCTTGAAAAGTGGCAGCGAGCGTACGCGGAGGTACACGCGATGTGCCGCGAAGCCATCCGCGCCCCACGACAAATAAAGCCGCCACACATGCACAAACAAAAAACAGGCGAACCCACACAGACGCAGGAGAGCGTGTAGCGTAACTTGGCCCGGTACTTGCGGAGGCATCCGTGCGTGAACTCAACCGACTCGCCGTACATAGCTGCGCGCTCGTTAGGGTACATGTGTTGCGGTATCCATTACGCGACGGAAAAAGCGCGCGACCAACGGCGTGTGTAATTGATTAACAGTTTGAGAACCTGTCGACGAGCCGCGGCCGCGCAAGCAAACCCCCGCAAGGCCGCGTTTATCGCACTAAAATCTTAATAAAACGTGCTTGTCATTCAACCCGAATTAGCGAACAACGACGAACAGATTTCCAAAATTCGCCCATAATAACACACCGTTTATTTTAATACGCCCCAATAATACGTTCTGGGAAGTTATTGGACTCTTTATTTTATAACTGTAAGATTTTATGTACGTTCTTTGGCGTCTTGGCACGATTTCAATTTAACTTTTTTCCATTATTATGCGACTGGCAATTTCGATTTGACCATCGAATGCCGTCTCAGTTTTGCCGGCGCTACTTAATGCTCGGTGAAATAGATGTTTGTGATACGCATACTTGAGTAATATGGCGCGTCTAAAAGTGGTTGGGGAAGGAATAATGATTTATAACAATAAAATGGTGTGCGGAGATGTCGCAGTCGCGAGGGCCGCGTCTGCGCGCCTCCTGCCCATCAATAATTCATGCTACATCGCACCATTGAGAAAGGGCTCTGTGATCGCCATACTAATTCAATAGCTGAATCACTAGGTATTTTTTGTCCATATACTTAACGTCAAGTGTACATTTGTCTTGTGAAAACTGTTACCACAACAGAAAACAGAAAATAGTAGTCTAAAAACACTAATGTTAGAATCTTCAAAAACTTTATAATGAAATGTGGAAGACGCAGCTCTGTTGTTTAGGTGACTGAATTTGGATTCGGCAATATTTCCTCAGCAAGCAAATATGATTACGGTGACTTGAGAAGTTAAGACTGAGAGCCACCTTACAAGTCTGTAGCCATAATAACAATGTTAATAGCAGTGTGTTCCGTCATGATCGGGTTTCTAGGAAACTAAAGATAAAGACCAAGAAAGTCCCTTAAAATAATGTGTCGTAAACGTTCATATCATTCACCACATTACGTATTTTCGATTAATGCTAAAAATTCAAAACACAAAAACAACTTTAAAATGTAAACCCAGAATGACCTAAAGTGTGAGACCCGCAAGGCTATTACGTCGTCGTACAGAAAACACTCAAGCACACAATTAAAGCAAATAAAAAACCTTTTTCAATTCAGCGCCGTAAAAAATATGAAACCAGTTGCGACAAGCTAAACTCAAACGGGATAAAGTACTGAAGCGCCATTCATTCCCGAGAAGGCGGCGTACCCGTCTGGATTAATTCGTGTAATTTAAACTCCAGTGCCGGGAGAATACGGAGTTGAGAGGGTATTCAAAACTCGCCGACGGAAAATGGAATGCAGGAGACAACTTATCAGTTATGTCATTCATAAATTTAAAGCTCCTGTTCCGCAACAGGTATATTGATTTTAACATTTATTTACGCATAAGCGAAATGAACAAAGTCAATGCATTCGTCGACTTTTTCAAATTTCAAATCATATAAATCATTGTACGACACATTAAGCTCTCACTTTCTACTTATACGATGTGAAACGATTATTGTATTGTTGTGGGATTAAGATTGGGAAAAAGACGTGTATGTCCCCAAGATAATCACGGTATCGCATTCCAGGGAAAATTCTGTAAAATTGCTCGCCCCGAATTGTGCTGAGGGTGGGGGAGGGAGACGGAGCGCCCACCACCCTCAAAGGAAAGAGCGAGAGGTGGATACTTCACCGACGCCGACTACAAGATGGCAGACGTTTGCGGTTGATAGTTTATAGTTATTGCGAGAGAGTGCTACGTGTCCGGAGCGGGTTTATCACATTGTTAGCGCTGTTACCCGCGTACACAGGATTAAGTGCAGATCACATTCAGGCTTGAGTCACCGCTTGGACAATGGCTTCCGGTAATAACAGCTTTTAACGCTTCTGCTACTTCGACTTAGCTCCCATTGTAACTCTGTCTAGTCGATTACATAATAGCATCTATTTACGACTCCATTCATAATTATCCATAATATTTACATAATTATCAGCAAAATAACACGTTCCTGGTCGTCCTGGTGCTGTTAAGAAGATTTACTAAATGTAGGTAATGTTCCAAACTTTTATGACTGTGATGCGGATTTAGCATCGCCAGATGTTATGCTTTAGGTAGGTATGCAGTTTTATTAAAATAACGGACACTGGGTAGAATTTATGCCTCTCATCTACTATGCTTCAAAGGGCCGTTAAGTATGCCGGGCGAAAATAAATCTCTTTGGGGACGAGGAACACTGCGGATCTATATAAATGTTGCAATCCGTAAGTTCTGATTGATTCCCCCTCTATTGCCGCACTATTTCAAGAGCTCAGACATCTCATTTGTTCCTGTCACATTCAAAACGTTTCGTGGGAAATGTGTTATGATAAAAAGCTGCGGACGCTCATGCTCGATGAACATGAGTTATAATGATGATTATATAACGATACGCCATTCATCAAATGAATGGCTGATCAGTTATTTTGCTTTGTTCTTATTTAAATTAACGATTGACGGTTTATTGACGACACCGAAAATATTCTAACTAATCAAAATATTATTTTACATTTGAACTGCCTAATGGAAAACGAGATAATCTGTCCTGTCTGACTAGAAGTTTAAAAAAATAATATTGGAACAGATGAAAAGGCTGCAACAAATGCTATTGAAATATTGCAGATAGCTATCATGACGAGCCGCGGAACGCCCGAGGATTCCCGTCATGCGAACAAAGAAATGGCGGACTGAGACGATACTCCAATTTAATTTAATATCCAATACCACAGCAAGCAAAAACTGCAAATACCAAAACTAAACATGACTGTTTTGATAAGACAAAAATACAGCGACAAGATTCCATTAAAACTTTATTAATTTCGCAAGGAATAGACGAAGTTCCTTCGCTCGAAGTAATCGTTGAAACCAGAAACGGTTGCGGTGTCGAAGTTGAGAGAATTTAACTGATACAATTTACACCGAGATCGAGCGTCGGAGCTTCGTGGAAGCACGATTTCTGATTTAAAGGTCTCAAGGAGTCATATAATGGGGCAATTTAAAGCATATTAGAGGGCCGATTACCAGCACAGCATAGCGTACTGGAATTAGAGTGAACGATTTGTTCCCACCGATGTCATTAGTTAAAAGTGGGACTGTGTAATTAGAGGCGCATTACGAGACGGAAGCCCGGACCGGCCATGTGTCGGGCTGTATTCATTAAATAATTAAGTGACTAGCTGCAGAGTAATAACTAGGTTGTGCTGGTACGCGCAATAGGGAACAAACAGCGATGGTACGTGTAAGTGAATTACATCACGGAACTGCTATGCGATGTTGCAAGTCGGGTCTGTTTCACAGACCGCAAATTACAGTGTTAAAAATTTAGGGGCAAACAATGGCCGCGGTCGCAATGGAACATTGTTGGACGGAGGCTCATAAACTGTTTTACTATTCATACACAATACACCTCCTAGATCTGGTGATCGTTACTCGAGACTATTAAAGTTTTAAGTGCTTAGAATAATGAAGGAAAAAGCTGAGGATTTAATGACACATTATAGAAGGAGAGATCATTTTGATGAGACCTTTAGAACAAGTAAAACCATAACATAATTAAAGTAGAATCAACTTTGGTGGCATAATCAAATAAAATAATGAATATAATGCCGCAAAATATAAAACACCAAATACTTTATTACAGAGCGCATTCTTAATTGATATTTGCAAATAAAGAGTTTTAAGACACAAATGTATAACCATTAAAAGTTAAAACGTAAACTAATTGACTCGTAAAAACATGACCACATTACGTTTTAGCTCGGTCACCGTTAACTAAAGTCATTAAAAACAATGTTGGGTGTTGTTAGACAAATAGAGAAATAACGTGTTACTCAACTAACGGTACAACATAACATTAAAAAAAACTTCGCATAAACAAGACAATTGAGACTGTAGAGATACAATCGAAGAAACAATTCTATTGGCTCGCGAGATCTGATAAAACGCGATCGCTCTAAGCGATAAGCCGCACGGACTTTATCTATTGGATTAAACTAATTGGTCGCCATATGTTTTATTTGGAATTCTTCGCAGTATTTCAAGCGAGAACGCATTAGATTCGCACCGACTGAGGCGTGACCTACGCTCGTTCGGCGTGTATTTGTTTTTCCAGTTTCCAAACATTCGAGAATATCTACACAAACATCGCTATAGCCTGGAAATATTTACGTTTTATTAACTAAACATACATGTATATTTGGGTTTGTTATCATGATAATTATAATGTAACGTCGAAATTCATAAATGACTTTATCAAAATAATGGGATCAGTATTATTAATGCCAGCTTCAAAGGAAATATAACATTACAGCAAGGTTGAAGATGAAACGCATTAATATGCCATCTGTGTATGTCCTCACATTATTTCGGGCAAAAAATCACACTAGGGATTTAACTCTTTACACGTTAATTACAAGAATATGGGAGCAAATCTAGTTTAGTTTTATTTTTTCTATCATACCAAATCGATTAAGGACTCATTTCCTCTTTGTTGTCATTGGATCTTGATCAAAATCTGAGCTTCATCTGCGATCCCAATTCAATTTCCTTTACAATATTTGTATTAACTGCTTAATAGCTTTGAAATTGCTGATTCGAATGAAGGCCTTGAATTTTTTGTTGTACAGGTTTTTTCGAGTTTTCTTATTTGGATACCACAAATAGCAGCGTTAATTATGATATCAAACATTTTGAAATTAACTATAGAAACAAACATATTGAAATTCAACAAGTGTTTGCTTCTGGTGTTGTAATATTTTGTAACGAAAAAACAGAAGTACATATTTTCATCACTTGAATAACGTGTTAGATACATAATATGGCAACAATGTATGATAGCTTATATGTATAATCTTTAAAACTTTTAAACGACAACTTTGATACTTTTACAATGTCAAATGCAGCTATAGAGCCAATAAAGCTAATATATTAAAATTTCGTGCTACAGTGTTTGTTATCAAACTAAAAATAAAATTTACGAGTATAACTAATATAAAACTTAATAAAAAAAGTATAAAAATCAATCAAGCCGAGCGATTTTTATGAAATTTTTTGTGTATATTCGATAGGTCTGAGAATAGGTCGTAGGTTATTTTTTATACCCCTAAGAGATGATAAGGGCGGCCCTCTCCAGAAATTTTTGGGTGTTTAACTTTACTATTAAAGTGAAACGTAGTTTGCGAGCACAGCAAAAATATAAAGTTGCATCGCAACGCATCAAGCACCAAGAAATACGTTCTAAAGGAATCCATCAATCAAGCAAATCACTATCTGAAGAAATCACCGAATTATGTATTTGAGATGTATAAATAAGGATTTCACTAAACGAAGAAGTGATAAATATTTCCACGACAATTACTCGAGACTCGATTGTGTTCGTCGAGCTACTCAAGACAATAAAGGCTCAGCTATAAACCCCGTCGACACACAACGTGTAGCGCTGAAATGAATCAATCAGCCGTCAACCATATACCGCGTCTCAGTTTATCGCCTCACATTCGTATCACTGCGACGAAATCTCTAGGCCACTTAGGCAACACGCTCATGTCTATTATTAACTTTATGATCTGATATGACCTATGAAAGTGACAATATAATCCAGTTCAAATAAAAATAAGTTAAGAAAATAATCTTTATACTCGCTGCCAAGAGATAAGATGCTAAGAAGATAGATAAATCGTTTACACAAAACCCATGACGCATATACAATGTATTGATAAAACAACAATTGTAGAGACCAATTTAATAATAGGATATAATGTAGAATGTTAAGTTAAGAGTTGTTTAAAAATAAATGGCGGTTTCTAACGTTAAATTTTTAATGTGTGTATTTTAAGTACAACAAATCTTTATTAGTCAAAATAAGAACAATTTGATTAAATACATCTTAACCAATGAGATACAAGCTTGTTTATGCCAATCTTGTAAAATTCCGGAGTTCTGGAAACGATGAAATCATTGAAGGCATTTTTGGCGTCGTCTTGATTTTTAAAACATTTATCCTATAAAAAGTTGTCCAAATGTTTAAAGAAGTGGTTGTCAGTGGGTGAAAGGGCTTGCGAGTATGGTGGGTGTGGCAAGATTTCGTACCCCAACTGGTTAATTTTTATAGGGTCAATTGTGCGATCGCATTGGCGTGAAGCAAAATTGGTCCTTTTCTATTGACTAATGCTGAATTAAGTTGTGGAAGTTTTAAATGCATTTCGTCCATTTGGTGACAGTATACCTTTGTCGTAATCCGATACGACTTGCCTCCGTTGCTTTGTGACCCAGTTTAAACTCGTACAAGAAGATGACACGCAATTGCTTATTTTCCATGTTAAATCCTAAAATTAATAATCATGATGTTTTTTTACAGTAAAATAATAAATAAATGATAACAGCTAACCACGGAGAAATTTGAGCACTTTAAAATGGCATATAACAGTCATAAAAAAAATAGAAACATTATGTCAAAATAAAGGTTAAACTTTTTTTTTCAATATACCGCCATGTATTTTTACACAACTTAATATATAATTCATATTGTTGATTCAGTACTGGTATTGAACTAATTTACTTCTAGCCACTTAAGCAATACACTAGAGTCTATTATTAACTAAGCTGATCTTATAGGTCAGAGCGACAATAAACCAGCAGATAAGAAGTGAATGCGGCTCGATTATTTAACGTCCGTCGCTTGTTTAATGTAATTTTTTACTCAAAATGGCAGTAATAAATACTGATTCGCGTCGGTGAAGCGTCATTGTTATGAGTGCTGGCTAATGTTGTTGAGCCTAATGGTTCTGAATGGAATCGAGACCGCAGAGTTACCCGACAATGCGAGCTCGGCGAAGTTCACACGGCTCGTCAACTCTGCAAACAAAGACACGATAACGTTTCACGTTCGACAAATGGCCGTGTCGATCTGGAATCGATTAATCGAGCAATCGATTCTAGCGAGTTGAAGAACCTGATCATTGGTTTGAACTGTAAAACTAGTATCGGGTCGATTCACTTTGTTAGCTACGAGTAGTTGTCAGGATTATTATTCAATGTTTGACTGTAGATACTGGGGTAAGATTGGTGGTAGCACTAAACGACTTCAAAATAAAAATGTAATGTTATGTGTATTCTTATCCTATTTGTGACCTATTAATGATTTTAAAGTTAGTTTTTTTTTAAAGTTAATTTCGTAAAATAATTTATTTGAATCTTTTTAGTAAATCAGCTCGGCTCACCGAAGCAACTTGAAAGAATACAACTAAGGGTCAATATGTGCCTATAATATTTAAAAAACTATCCTTCAACACCTAAATATCAAGGATCCTATCCTACCATTATCAACTCAGCATTGTGGAAGAATCCATGAGATGATGACTACCAGACGCAAATCCCCGAATAGCTTCAGAAAAAAACACATTGGACGTGTCTATGAAATTTAAGGGTTTCTCTCGATTTTCCTGGGATCCAATTATCCAAACACCCAGATCCTGACTTGGTGATAATGGGACTACTTCTAGCTGGATTCATTCGAAGAGAAAAAGAATTATGAAATTCGGTTCAAAATTGGCGGAGTAACAAACAAACAAAAAGCCGAATTGCGAACCTCCTCATTTTGTGAAGTCGGATAATGAATAATTCAGTAAAACTTAAATCCGCTCTAAATGATGAATACATATTCATAACTATCTAGTTACTCTGACTATTCAAATTACTAACGTATCGAATTAAAAGCTCCATTATATCGACAATCGTTTCTAGTGTTCGATTTTACGATTTTTGCTCACGTTGCGGCGACGAATCGCTGCGGAACCGTTGCTTACATGTGTAAATTTATTCAGCGGAGTGATAAATGTTATCGCAAATACCGACTCGGTGTATTTTTCCCCAATTATCTGTCGACTCGAGCGTCGAAATCTGAACATTAGCAATATTAGCATCACCGATGTCATTATAAACGAGTGCGAATAACAAAATAATCCTGTTGAAATCATCATTTCTAACCTTGTTAAAGGTGTTAAAAAAAACAGGCGATGAAGTTCAATTATGTCCTGTCCACGCCGCAAAAAGAAAAAGCTTTACCTGCTCAGCCAGTTTCCCCTTACCTGCAAAAGATAAAAATACTGTTAGTGGGTGAGCAACTTTATGTACCAGCTGAGTATATTGCCAACAAAGATATCGTAACGAATACTACATATTTTCTCTTTTATTAACATCTACAATAATAACAGAGATTGGATAAATATGTACAACAAACATTTTTGTAATATGAGACTTAACAAAAACTCTATGTAGGTGGTAGATTACACTGTATCTCTATTGTATTATCTCTAGCTGTCGTCAGAGCATTCAGCAGGATATTGCGCGGCCTCATTGTCAGATAAAATTGTAGAATAACGACATTGCTTGAACGACTACTATCTAATGCATTTTTTTAGATTTCAGTACATTTTCACTAGTGGATACAGGTCATTTGACAGCCTTCTAAGCTGCGATAATTAGTGTTACTGGATTTGCTATGTCTCTTTCGCTTCAAGATATACTGATGTTTAGCTTTGGCGCTACTTCCCGTTTTCGAACAATTTCGATTGACTGTACCGCCACAAATATTAAACATACAGTTCTAAAATTCATATGTGATATTTTTGAACATTTCATCTAAACATTCTTAAAGACAGAAACATGACAATAATATTTCACTCGATAGAAATAAAATCAAAAGATCACTCTGTTCAATATTTTATAAACTGCTGTAAATTAGAAAATACAATAATAAATAACATAAAAGTTTTACTAATAGACGTGCATTTTTATTATCTAGAAAATTGCAAAAGTACAATTTTGATTTTGTACCCGTTTTTCAAAAATCGATTAAAACGTGTAAAAAGTAACGTTTTAGTTCGGTCACCGCGCGTAAGCGACATTAGAAGCTATGCATAAAGCAACTTTATTACTTTGCAATAAAGCAGTAGCCGTGCACGAGTAGATTTTCTGGGAAACCTCGTCTTAAGCCATTTCAACAGTGTAAATTATAATAGAGAGTAAGCTTTAGCCTCCTCTCCGACAAATGGGCCACCGTTTGTGCCTCCTTTTATCACAGCCACCTCACTAATGGTATGAGAACTCCCAGGGCGACGAAAACTTTAATAATTATCGGGGACTCTGTGTAAAAAGTTAAAAAACGGTTCCATTAAGCGGCTCAGGATGGATTAAATGGGACTGCTCCGCTACCACGAAACTTTTCTTGGCTGACCGAAAAATAAATCGGACGTTAAACAGTTAATGCATTGCTCCTTCGTATCGGTGACCCAACTTTGCAATAGTACAAAAAGGAAAATGTATTCAAAACTTAAGGGGATTTACTTTTGGATACTAATTTCAGAAAATGGTCGTCAGTCTCTAAATGCGAGATTTATGTGTTGCTTTAGTCGGCAGTAGGTACTTTTACGTTCTGGTTACGTACATTAACTGTGTACGTTTTACGAGTGGAGCGTGACAAATGGAAATGAAGGAAGTCTTGCGGAACAAAATATAGCCGACTCGGAATATAATATGTGTTTATTTAAGAACGTCACGCCGTATCGACGAGCTACCGCGAATTTGGGGCTGCGGATATGTAATGTACATTTACAGTAACATCTGTATTTACTGTAATGATGATCTCCACGTTAGATTTGTGTGCAAACTCCCGTGTTTTCCAAACGTCTGAGAAATGTGCTTCACGAACATAGATTAGTACTATCTAAGTCTAATAATTACAATATTTAAAAAGTACAAATAAAAAACTAATTACCGTCATTTGGAAGCATTGACGGCTAGGAAATTGTTAATTTACAATGTGTTCACGCTCGAGGAAGAGCGAGAGGCGGCACTGCATTCTAGTCTGTGCAGTGACAGCTTTTTTGGCGGCCGGCCGCATGTGATATGTCAGTTGAGTCGAGTCGAAATGTCATAATTTCTGGTTAGGATGATGTCCGGGCATCCATAAAATATAATACACAATATTCAAGCAAATAGTGATTTGCGCGGCGCACCTAATATCGGGGTGCGAAAGCCCGCTTTGTGTTTGTGTGTCAAAATCGCGAGTGTGAGTCGTGGTGGCCTATTAGGCGTTTGTAGTGCTCCGGTCTCCACCGGTGGATCCACTGCAGATCTTCAGGAGCCGCGACTTCCTTCGAGCTAGCTCAGGAAGTCCACCGGCTACGGAGGAGACGGAAGGAGACAATTGGAGCCAAGGTAAGTAATACCAGCTTTCTATGAGTTGGTAGTCAAATAAAATTCAGCAATACAAGTCGGTGAAACGCCGACGTGGTGGAGTCTACTTGGGGCACCACCATCTCTTGGTAGCAGAGCGTGGTTCTTAGATTTGAGCATTTGATTAGTATTGTACAATTAATATTGTAATCTTGTTGGTTGTCCAAACGGGCAATACATATTAATTGGTTTTGATTGCTGATTTTAAACCGACTACCAGCTCATTTGTGGACCGATCTCCTTAACTAATTGTCATTGTATATGAAAAATTGAGGTTAAATGTCTTTTGTTGTTCTAGTTAAGTTCTAGCATTTACCTATATTTAAATTTTGGTTTGTTTTTTCATATCTTTGTTTTGCCCTTGACTATTTTGTTTGTTAAGTTGTAAACTTATACTTGAATTTAATTTGTGTAAAAGATTTTGCTGCTAAATGACTTTGCTGTTGTTGTAATACACTATTTTGCTGTGTTAAGTTTTAGCATTTACATTTGATTTTGTTTTGTTTGCCTTTGAATATTATGTTTGTTAAGTTATTGACTTAATGCTTGAATTTAATTTGTTTGAAAAATTCTGTTGTTAAGAGGGGGTATAAAGCTAAATTGCTAATCGTAGATTTGATATTTACACTTGAAATTGAATAACGAACTACCCCATTTTTTAAAAATAGATATTTAACTATATTTGTAAGTGAACGGATTGAGTGAAAACATAAAATCATCATATTTTATCGATAGAAAAAAATCGCGAAGTTGCGTCTAATTTTCAAGCAAAATCGATTGTTTTTCAATGAGATGCATATAACTGCGTCAATATTTTAATATATAATATAAAACTATATTACCCAGGAACCGTACTAGCGATTTTCAAAAATAATGTTTATTTTACGAGTAATTAAAATAAAACTAATTCGGCGCTTACAGCGTTCTTATTCCGCGCAGAACGCTATCGTCTGTCGCACCTGACCAGAGGTAACAGGCATGTTTTGTTTCAACAATCAGTCTTGATCGCTCCGTTGAGACGAGTAAACTGTGTTTCCGTGCTCCCCCACCCGAGAAAATACATCGATAAAATCATGGCAAATAAAAGAAAATTGTCTAAAAGAGTACTTAAGAAGTCAAAAACTCAATGTATGGCTTATTGTAGAAGGTACCTATTTTATATTATTTTTATTTATTATTATACACAACAACATTAACTAACAACATTACATTACAATAAGAAAAACGGAAACGAAAGGTACCTATTACTTTACTTTTATTGTTTGCCTCATATCTTTTTGTAAGTAGGTAGTTTCACCTTACAATATTGACTCTTGCCGTCGACTTTAGTGGTCAAAATTATCATAACATCATCATCACAGCTCATATACGTCCCCACCGAGGGGCTCGAGCCTACCCTATGTACCTATGTTAGGGTGATTAGGCCTTAGTCAACCACGCTGGCCCATTGCGGATTGGTCGACTTCACATACACCTTTGAATTTCTTCGCAGATGTATCTAGGTTGCCTCACGATGTTTTCCTTCACCGTAGGAGCGTCAGACAAATGTACATATGAATTTCGACACGAAAAAAAACAGTGGTACATGGCGATCTCGAACCCAGACCTCCCGATTGGAAGGCAAGTGCCGAGTCCACAGCGCCACCGACGCTCATTGCTCATATCATAACATAATACGAGTACAAAGTACAAGCGGTACAACGTCGGCGCGGGTAGTGTATGCAAATCAAATCGATGCTTTTGACTACTCGCGTGTTGGATGCTGGTGACAGTATCTGAAGTTATACTTTTTATAGTACTAACATTTTGACGCGAAATTATCGTATCCATACATATCCATACTTCACATATTTAGTGACGACTGTCTAGCGCTGTGGTCAGAACGCAGTCTAAGGCGCCAAAGGCCCCGGATTCGATTCCGGTCGAGGCAGATTTTTTGTGATGAACATGAATATTATGTATATCCTCAAATCATGTATGTTTATTTATATTTATTTTTGCTTTATTTATATTTATTTATTTATGTGTACCCATACCACAAATTCTTTATGATACTTTATTTATTGGGTTATATAATTGGAGAGAAAAGTAAAAGAATTTTGTTTATTTATTTGGTATTTCTTAATTATTTATAGTAATTTTGTATTTTAGAGTTGCTGCAGAATGTAATAACGCACAAGCATGCGATCCAGTTAAATCTGTAAGCAGAAATCTCTCATCAACTTTGTAAGTTTATTGCGATTGTTCAATAATTTGACATTAATGTTGTGTAGATTTTTAGTAAAGACTTACATTTACTTAATTAACTGTCAAATTTTATTTTGAGGTTTAAACTACTAATCAAAACTGGATCAAATTTGCGGTTAAAATTTGAGGCAATTCGTTACTTTAATCGTTCAAATTATTGTATTTTTTTGTTAGACGTAAATAACACTGTGATATAAAAATAAATGAATAGGGCGAAATTTTTTTTGTTTTTTTTTCAGATCATATTCAACTTTTAACAATATTCCGACTACCAAAGTCCATAAAAGATAAGTGAGTATCAATTTCTCTCCTATTTTTCCCATATTGGTTTCGACTATGATTTGAAATACAGTTTAATATTATTGAGGCGATCCAAGTACTGCGTAAACCTTTTTTTTTTAACCCAGTTAAAAAAGATTTTATATCTACCGCAGTGGGAATGGGGCCCAGCTGCGGTTATGTGGGACTGACCCCGCTAATCAAGGCATATCCACTAAAAATACTGGGGGGCTCCGTCAAATCGCATTCTCGATACACAAAGGGTACTTCTCGCAATCGCTTTGTGTGTCGAGAGCGATGCTACCCGACTAAATCGAGCTCCTCTCAAGAGTAGGCAGTGTCTGTGGAGCGCCTTCAGGCACCCCCTCAGCATGGGGGGTTATTAGTACGAGTGACGGGAACCCCACTCCGTCACCGCGACCCCTCTGGCAGCTGGTGGAGGGCGTAAGTTCGCCTCCTCCTACCCGGCCGCCGCCTGCGAGACGGGTCAGCATTAGGATCGTCCTCGCGAACCCGTTCTGCGGCCTCCTTCTGTGCAAGGACTTCCTCGCAGAAGGAGGCAAACGCCCTCCAACATATCTCACTGCTGGCTATGTTCTCGACGACGGCCGGCAGAGACAGGTCACCCCCGATATCGGTGACGAGGGCGGCCCGCTGAACAGCCCATGCCGGGCAATGTTCTAGCGTGTGCTGCGCGTCGTCCTCGTCTGCCCCGCACTCGTGGCACCGCGGGGTGCTCTCCCTTCGAGCAATATTGTGCAGATACTTACCGAAGCACCCGTGCCCCGACAAGATCTGCGTGAGTCGGAAGGTCAGCACCCCGTGATGCCTCTCCGTCCAGCGTCTAAGGACAGGCCGGATTGCCTCGACGGTTCTGTGACCGGAGACCGGCTCTGCTAGGTGCCCACGCCATCGCCGGCGAACTCGACATTGCGCAGACTTACGCCAGCGCTCTACAATGTCAGGCGGCACTCGTCTCAAGCCTTCTGCCTGACGGAAGACCGCACTCTGTTGGTACACCTCGTATAAAACTGAGGCGTCCAGCTCCCATGGTGGGGTGCCCGCCATCACGCACGCTGCTTCGTGGGAAACGGTGCGATACCCTGGAATAACCCTGACGGCCATGACCCGCTGTGGACGTCTTAGCAGAGCCTTGTTTGTAGCCGACAGGG